>JARFIY010000231.1:22553333-23830000 GCA_036346155.1 Sinelater perroti | reverse complement strand
TACCCCAGTTTCTCAATACAGTGAATTTCAAACAAAACCAATTAGAATTTTCATAAAAATCACATTAGCCTTATCACAAAAATTACTGGAATTTCTAATAATAAATTTCTCTCTTTATTTATAATTATTTATAAAAAGTAAATACCTTCACGGTCATTTTATCTAACCACATTTTTTGTTATACGTTTTCATATAAATTTGACTAGTAAGGTATAAAATATTGAACATATAATTCTTAAGAGTCTTAAAATCTTCCTGCTAGATTTAACCCCCTTAACGTTAACTTCATTTGATTGTGAGACCAGAATATCAATAGAAATATCATATTCTAAGTGTAGAGGATTGGCCTTCTGATAGCCCAGATCTAAATCCATTAGATTACAAATTATCAGTAGTTTTAGACAGCGTAGTTTATTCGAAAATGTCTTGATGTTGATTCTTTGGAGCGAGCCCTGACAACTTAAAGCTTGTGTTAAAAACTAACAGTGGCCATTTAAAATAAATTCGTTATAATTATATATATCATTAACAATAACCATTTAATAAATCCTGAAAATAATATTCAAAAACAGTTAATCGTTCTATTTCGTCATTCTAATCAGTGTAGGGATACCATGTATAGTGTAAAAACATTCTAAAATTAGGCTAGTAACTTATAGAAGCAAATTTGATAAACAAACTTACACACACATAATTAAATATTGTGTAATTAGAGCTTCCAAAATAAAACGAGTAAAAAACAAATTTAAAACAAAGACGCGAAACCGTACAGACAAATTGGGGCTGCAGAGATTCAAAGGAAATGAGTCCTTTGAGTTGGTGTAAAATTTGCAAAGGTTAGTGCCGAAGGCACAGCATAATACATGAAAACGAGATGATGTAAGCTAAAAGTATTTATCCGCATTTAGCTGACAAAATCGGGATTCGTCAAACAGTAAGCCTTGAACCATAATGTAATTACTAAACACTCTTAAAAGTAAGTACTTGCAATAATAAAAAAACTCATCCTACAGTTAGAAAATTATATTAAACTAATTATAGAGCTACAAAATTCTTTAAATAAATTTTATAAATTTTAACCAGACGTAATCATATACTAGGGTATCAAAATAAATAAAAAGTAGCTGCCGTAGCTGAGTTGTTAAGATCAATGTTCCTGTTTGCGAGACGGTATAGGGGAGTTAATGCGTGTATGTGACATCGCAGTAGTAAGTTAAGTGCACCCCAATAAAAAAAGTAATGGAAGAAATTCTGCAGAAAAAATAACATTTTCTAACATATGTTGACAGTGGTATTGTTTTCAGGTTTACGTTAACGCACGTAGGTCAAGCTGATTGTGGACCCTCGCAACAAGAAACAAGTACATGTTTAAAAATACCCTTCTCAACTGTGAATAGGGTTAATACTTAATTTGAAAGAAGCACCAATGACCCTTTATAACGAATAATAATAGGAAAAGCTGTTAAGATCCCGAAAAACAATAGCCGAACTAACACAGAGATCAAAAAAAGTAGAAACACCATTCAACGTCATTTAAATAGCACGAGACTATAAACGCATCACCAAGAAACCCTTGTTGACATCATTCCAAAAAAAAACTTCGTTAAAATTGGACAACAGAGATGCGTTCTCGACTAGATAATATTCGACAGTCCTTCAATTTTTCTGATAAAAACCAACACTGTCAACTTTATAACAGTGGTCGAGTCTGGTTATGGTGGCGTTAGTCCAATCAACAGAATGATAAATTCCTCCACCAGACTATAAAATAGAGGAGAGAGTTAGTAAGTGACATGGAATAACAGACTATGTTTTCAAATAATGCACGTACAAAAGATGGATAAAGTTAAAGAAATAGTAATAACAAAAATAAAATTCTAAAAGTATATAATGTCCCTACACATTGGTGGAAGTGTTTCTGAATAAAATAAAATGGCATTTAAAATCTTTTAGTTGACGCTGCATGCCGTTCAATAAAGCACGATCAGTTTTCCTATTTATTCCTGATGCGATTATCATATCGTAAATGTAAAACGAGACTCATCCGAAAACATGGAATTATGTAACACTTTGTAATAATAGGCGTTAAACAGACAATTCCTTTTTAATCAGGCAGCGTCGAATTGTCATGGGATGTCTTGCGCAATCACTCGCGAAATACAACTTCAGTAAGTCAAGGCCACCATATACAAACGCTAGCTCTGCCTCCTATTGTCTTATTTTTTGAGCCGGATTCCTTCTCTAGAATCTGCTGATTATTCTCCCTAAAACTACGTACAGGCAGGCACGCTTGATTCTCAAATGCCTTTCAGTTTTCCGTAAATACAATTTTGCGGCATAATGAACCTTTATTCCGCAGGCTTAATTATCCTGCCGTGTTCAAAGTCCCTGAGCTGCTAGTTTGATTGCTATTTTTAGCCTAGGGCGTGACAAGGCTCGAAAAACCTTTTCAACAAGAATTGCACATAAACCTTCAAAAGAAAGCTTTAATTTACTCAATTTTTTCTAAAATGAGCTACTAAAAAAATGTTTTCTAAATTTAATAATGCACTTCATAATATTATCTAGCGATGTAGGAAATGTAGCGTTATTTTGACAATGTTCACAATTTTCGTCGACAGTAGTAAAGTTCATTGAAATTTTTGTGCTGGTATTTACGGTAATACTAAATATAATAAGAAGTGTATTAATACATACTCAAAAAATATATATACGCTATACACTAAAGTGTCAGATTAAAATAGATAAACAAGCATTTTTTTTATTATTAAAGACAGTAGAAGTATATTGCTTAAAATTTGAATGCCTTTGATGGCATTTACAGTGCCATATTATCAAATTAAACATAGTTTTTACCATAATACCAAACAGCACTCCACATCATTATGCTAATTCGCCCATATTTTATAGTGTGGTGACAAAATTTATCATCCCATTGATCTGTCACTACATTAGCATTAATAGCTTTCGTCAGTAAAAATGATGGACCGCCAAATGTTTATGTGGTCGTAAACACATCTCTGTTTCCCAATATTATCGACGCTTTTTTTAGAAGGATTAAAGCAATTACTCCTTTTTAGTTTCTTGGGTTGCAAATAGTGTTGGATAGTGTTCTTACTTTTTTCACTTGCATCAATTGGATCATTGTTTTTCGCGAGTCTTAATCGATATTTCACAGCATTTCCTGTGAGGATTCATTTAAATTGTGTAATAACCCTATTTATTGTTACATGTATATTTTTAAACACGCCCATATTTCTAGAAACGAGGTACCATGAACAGCCTGGTCTATGATTCAGCCGCCTTTGGAATCATCTAGATGTGTCAGATTGTTAATAGATGTATAAATAAGTTCTCAGATTTTTTCTGCAAAATTAAAGTGTTATTTCAAAACAAACAAAAAAAGCTTCAGTATCAAAGTATTCTCCGTTGGCATCGATGATCTTTTGCCATCTTTCGGGTAGCTTGCGAATTCCCTGGTGATAGAAGCTCACCGGCTTCGAGACGATAAAGTTATCGATGCATTTTCGGACTTCCTCCTCTGTTTTGAAGTGCGTATCAGCCAAGTGATGCTGTAATGACCGGAATAAATGATAATCGGAAGGGGCCATGTCTGGGCTATACGCCGCATGTTGGAGAAGTTCCCAGCCTAACGCGTCTGCCGCTCATCCGTATCAAATGTTTGAGGGCGTCCAGCGCGTGCTTGATCTTCAAGACTAAACTCTGCTCCGCGAAATCTTTGGTACCACTTTTTGCACGTTGCATGACTTATAGCATTCTCACCATATGCAGCACAAATCATTTCGGTGGCTTCAGCAGCGTTTTTCTTAAGATGAAACGCGAAGTGGATAAAAAATCGAATATGCCCTTTTATGATTGCCATCGTGAACACAGCTGGTTATTGAAGTTATGTGCATCAAACGCCAAATTGCATGATGTTTCGAAAGACTGAATGTCATTGCTTTAAAACCGCAAGAGGGCGGACTAATACGTTACATATAAACGGTGATTTGCGTCCTGTGAAATCTAAAGCTGAGAACTTATTTATACACCTATTATTACAGTTTATCCTTTCTTTCATAATTTACTTATATTACTTGGTTGTATCAACTTGAACTTAGTGCATATTTTATTCTGATACCCTAGTATATTGTGTATCATCTATATTTTTTTCTACATGAAAATCGTCTTACACATAATTTCAAAGGAAGTTTATAAGGCGAAGGGTTGTCAGGGGTGAGGTAGGTGATTTTATTAGACACAGGTAGTTGGACAGTGTTGTTATGGGTTCTCTTAGTAGCCAACATACCATGTACGTACGAAGAAAGAACTTTTTAGAACCGCTATCAACTTGCACCTCGAACTTCCATTCCTAATAAAAAAATCGATTTTGTTTTGGGTAAAAACTTCTGTTCTGTAATGAGAAAAGAAGGAAGAAGACTTCAGAGTGTACAAACACCAGGAAATTGATGCAGTACAAGTTTCCATTTTACAGTCTATATATATATATATATATATATACATCCATACAAGATAGTTGTTTTGCAGAAGCTTGCCGAACTTGATTGGCATAATTGCCTAGAAATGTAATGAAACATCTTGATATGACACCTTTACATGACGGAATTGCATTGTTTAGCAAGAAAACGCATTACCATTTGTTGGGATGCGTTAATAAATCGACGATATGTGCGTGAAAATCCTCACCACAGCGAACTTATCACTGTTTAGCAAGCGGTGAGTAAAGTTGTGATCATTGACTTGTATTTTTTTTTGAGAAAAAATCTATTACCCATATCATTCTAGGATCCTCCAAGCTCTACAAAATGTAATTATTCTTCAAATACATGTTGGAAGGAGTAATAAAGTACTTCAGAATACGACTTCAGCAGTTCATCGAAAATGAGGAACACCATTTGGCCGACATCCCCTATAAATCACATTGAAATAATACTACCAATTCTGTAACTGTATTTGGTAAAAATAAATTTTATATAGCTCCTATTGTTATTTCTTCTTTCAATATGAAAAAGTGGGACAGAGTTTTGCTCCACCCTGTGATTTCTTAGTTAAGAATCTAAAAATGTTTTTCATCCTTCTATAATAAAAATGGGAAGCGATAACGCACTTGCAAATAAATATAATTTATACAAACCATTAAAAGCGTAAATAAGAACAAAAGTGATATATTTCATTACAAATAACTGAGAAACAATCCAACAAAGAAGTTCATATTTTAGCGTATATTAATGTTTCCGAACTACGCGAACTGCAGTCTTTCCATTGCAACGCTTGCACGGTAAAAGTTAAATCGTTTTGTCGATACCACAGAACATTCATGCAATACAAGGGATTTGCTTATCTGATATGCTTCTGCGTGGCGTTCCTTAAAATCGCTTAATAACTGTGCAAGTATTATTTATGTAGTTGAACGGGCTGACAACTTCGCTCGAAAGGCAGAAAATCTAAGCGAGATCGTGTAATTACAAACTTTACCATCTTACCCTGAAAATGCTTTACCTAATAATTTAATGAGTAAACGCGATGATTAAAGAATTCCACCAAGAGTTATAAGCGCATTTGAACGTGTATATGTTAAAGAGAATGATATAGTGAAACAAAATATACTGTTACTTGAATTAATAAACAATTAGAACAGGTTATGTAAAACAACATTAAATAATATATTCAAACAAATAATTTCCATTAAAAAATACAAATAAGGCTTTTATTACAAAAATACAAAAAACCAAGAAGAGGCAGAATAAAAATTATAACAATAACTTCATTAAATACATAATAAATATACACACTCAAAATAACAAAAGAAATAAAAGAAAAGAACTCAATAACTGTGGATCGCCACCATTAATGCAAAAATCCAGTAATTATTTTATTTAGAATGATATTGTGATGAATCACACCTTTTGTAATCTAAAACAATTTCGATACCTCATCTAGTTTAAAAAAGCTGAAAAATTGGCCAAAAACACATTATACCGTATTTTAACCCCCTTCTCCACGTTTCGAATTAATTTTTTTATTTGGTACTTAACATCATTAGGCATATATACAAGAGAATTTTAACTCCAACATTTCGATTAAACCCAAAAACTTTCCAAAACATTTTAAAAATAAACCTGCAAAGCTTGCAACGCATAGCGAAGTGGCGAAGCAGTCTCCCAAATTTGAGAACCCTCTAGTCTAGCTGACCTTTGACCAATCAGTTTCAAAATCACTAGCAAGCAAGCCTTTTTGGTCACCTGTCGATTGGTGAAAACAGAATTTGGAAATTCCCACCCCTTCTCGAGTTATTGCTCGGACGGACGGACGGACGGACAGGCGGACGGACGGACGGACGGACAGAGGGACGGACGGACGGACAGACGGGCGGACAACATAAAGTTAGTAAGTGACTCCGCTTCGCTTCGCCACTTAATAAAAGCACTGACGCTTGATCTGTTCCAGCGATTACTAAATTGTTGATGATAAACACTGGTCGTATTCCCGTATACTATCTGATCAAAAGTGTCCTAACTTGTAAACTGATACCTAGAAGGATTTATGACCTGACCAACATATATAAAAGAAAAGCCAATCTAAAAGTAGTACAATATTCAGTAATGAAATTCAAAATGAATAAAGTAATGTGATGTAGTTTTCCGTTGCTATACGAACAAAAAATCAATGGGAGACAATTCAGACTTTTTCAATTGGCCCAACTAAACTGTTACTGACTTAACTGTGATGAGAAAATGTGAAGACACAACCATAGCCAACCGACAACCGAGTATATCACTTGTAATAATAAAAAGCGACCATTCGTACGTTTGAAAAAGTAACCCAGGAGTTCGTAAATATCATGACTGTACACCGAGAATTGAAATAAACAGCGTTCCATGATCGAACAACTAGCTGCAGAATAAAGAAATCTCTTGTAGTTAAATAAAAACAATGCTATTTGACTGTGGGAGACTAGAAACGTGTGGTTTGGAGTTGCACATCAGATTTTTCCATAAGGCAGTCTAATAAGGAGTTTTAGATATAGCGAATGTCTAGGAAGCCTATATGCCACACGTGTAATGCCTACGGTAGAATTTGAAGGAGAATGCGATTATGTTTTCCAAAGAATGAAATGAGTTCTCTCATAAAATTAAATAAAAGATTAAATGCGAAAGGGTATATTGTCAGCCTGACAATTGTTGTCTAATTAACAATAAAAAAAGTAGATAATGACGGTTATCTATATCAATATTGTGACGCTTTCTGCAATAGCTTGCATCCTTGACTTGAACCCCATTAATCACTTTGGAATCCAGAGCATTAGTTCATTTGCAAAATGATCTAAACGGCTATATATAATAAAATGGTCGATCAGTTAACTGGAGTCATTATGACACCTAACTAAAAGTCTCTGCTGCAAAGTTAGGATTATCAAAGCAAAAATGGAGCTTAATACAAATATACCACACCACAAGAACTTGTGGCATAAGATGAATTTGATGATAATTTCAAGTATCCAGACGTATATTAAGATTTATTGTAATAATAAAAAGAATACAAAAAACCGCAACGCAGAGGAAACCTATAAAAAGGAAATATTTAGCTATTATTTCTACAACATAAAGGTAACCCAGCGAAGTCATACCATCTACAATGGCTAATTCACGTATTTATATTAAAATTTAATACTGAAGGATTGCAAAAATATACAGGGAAGTTAATCTACAAGTAGTTTGTAAATAATACTGTCATGTAAGAAAAAATCGTAACTTTATAAAAAAAAATCAATACACGCCCTCATTTTTTAAATTCGTGTGCAGATTGGCGAACTCACTTCTGTGTATTTGTTCGACAGCCGCAATTAAAATACAAGGCAAGCCTCCGTCAAAATTAGACACGTAGGAATGCAAACAAACTGTATCGCATAGACGCCGTGTCTGTTTGTTTTCCTAGCGGGTTATTTTTTCCGGCATCCTCGTTTGAAGCCAATTAAAGCAATTTAAATAAATGCATGTTCTTGCAGCTGCTTTATGTAGTCGTTAATTAAAACACCACGGTTTAGCAACGCCGGGTATTTTTTAAGCAAACCGGCTTTCCGCGGCAATGAACCTACGGTTTAATTGGACGCGAGATGGTGTACGCCTAATTAGTTGGCGACAAAATTGATAACCAAAGAGCAGGTTAATAAGTCACAGACTTTCTCAGGCCCGAGAAGGGAAAAATTTGTCCTAAACTGATGACACCCTAATTATAATATGTCATAAACGCAGTATGCAACTTAGCAAATACTAAATTAGTAACATGTGCACAAGCAAAAAAAATTCATAAATTTTTAATATAATCTGATAAACGCTGTGGTTGTACTGGAAGTGGAAAATTTACATAATCTATCTTTAACGTATTCTTGAAGTATAAACTTCAAATTAACAGAACTGTAAGTATAATACTACGTAAATAACATCAATTTCAGTAATGAGCGATTTCAATTTAAAAAATATTAACTTTAAAAGAGTTGATTCAAACTTTCGTTACAAGTATACTGAGGCATATTACAAAAGTTTTAGCAAAAACAAGCTGTACAAATATTAAAAAAACTGACAACTAATGAGCAAATAATGATTCCTACTAAACTCACTGTAAAGCTTTCTATTGTAAAATTTTTGTATAGTGTGATAAGAAAGTTTTGCAATATACTCCTAATTTTCAAGATTTTTCAAAATACCTAATTTTCTCCATACATGCATTTTGTTTCCCCACGTTTCCTTGGAGATCTTGTTATCAAATACCTTTAGAAGACCCTCATAGTTGGAACATTATTTTGGCCTTTAATGGGAACATCATAAAAATGAAGTTAAGTTTTGTCATCTGTTATAATGCCATTGATTAAGTCAAATATTGTATTTTTGTCATTGTCATTGAGCATCTAGCGCAGTGATTCCTAACTTGTTTTGGCCATGCCCCACCTAAACAACTCTAAAAGCAGTATTCTCGCCTGTAACATCTAATTCTTATTATTCAAAAAATAAACTTGTTTTCACGTAGAGTCTAAAAGACTATTAGCTATTAATAGCTCATTCTCAAATTGTTTCCTTGTAAGGCGTGCCCCTAAGTTAGAAACCACTAATCTAGCGGCACCACAAAATTCGTTGTGTTGTCTGCGCTCGGAGCGGCTTCCAGACTGAAACTTCCGATATAACCTGAATAGGGTCATAAGATAAATAATCACCTCCCAAAAGAAGAACCATCACCTTTGAATACCGATCAACACCCAAAACACGTAAAATTGTAGTGCAAAATTGATATTCTGTTGTTTACTAATATGTCATGAATTCTTATCACTCCCACAGTTCAGGAGCAACACCTAAAAATCGTCCTACCGTCTATAGTACAAACTTTTAAAAAGGAGTACAAATAAGTCTCCAACTTAAGTTTTATTCAAAGTATTGTCCGTCGCTAGCCACTACTTTTTCTCATCTTTCTGGTAGCATACGGATACCGCGTCGAAAGAACGCTTTATCTTTTGAGGAAATCCACGAATCGACCCAATTTTTGGTATCTTCATATGATATAAACAGCTGCTCAAACAGGCCATGTGCCATCGATCGGAACAAGTAATAATCGGAAGGGGCAATGTCCTGGAATATGGCGGGTGGGGTAGGACTTCGCAATTGAGTGTTTCCAACATGTGGACGAGCATTATCAAGCAGGAGAATAATTTTGTCGCATCTGGAGTAGTAGTGGGCGCGTTTTTCCTTAAGTGCTTGGTTCAATCTCATCAATTGTGTTCAGTAGAGAGCCCCAGTAATGGTTTCGTTCGGTTTGAGGATACATAATACACGACACCAAGGTGATCCCACCAAATACACAACATGAGTTTCTTCCATGAATATTCGGCTTAGTTGTCGATGTTGAAGCATGGCCACGTGGTCCCCACAATTTTCTCTTCTTTAGGTTATCATAATGGATCCATTTTAGGCTTTTATACATTAAAATGAGAAGCCTTATGTAGAGAGTAATGTCGTCTGTCTGTCCGTCCTTTTATTTTTCAACTTTTGATAAAGGCAGGTTTCAAGCTGGAGACAAGTTTCTATAGCTGTCATTTCTCACATCTGTCAAGCCTTATAATTTTTGATCTGTGATAGATAAAGACATAACATTTTCAGTATTTAACTAAGGACCATAAGTCAAGTCCAGGCGCCAAAAATCAGCCTAATCGGAAAATCTCGAGACCGGAAGTGGCCCCAATTTTTTTTTATGTATAGAAGTCCCGGACATCTGTGGAACCGGAATTCCACATCCGTACTTATTTCATTACCAATGACTAAACTATGCAAAAAAACCTTTTCGTTTATGCTTGGCAAGCAGCATTTCACAAGTGCAAAATCGGCGTTCAACGTTTCTCGGCTTTAGTTCATATGGAACCCAATTTCCTTGCTTTTGAATCATTCCCAACGATTTTAAACGATGTGAAATTGCTTGCTAAGTCACTGCTAATGTAAGTTCAAGTTCTTTGTCTTCGACGTCAAACTCACCGTTCTTAAACTTATGAAACCACTCAAGACAACCTCCCTTACTTAAAGCAGGCCCCTACAAGCAATCGATGCGCCTCAGCTGCAGATTTCTTCAAATTAACGGAGTAAATCAAAAGTTACGCAAATGATGTATATTCATTTCGCACGAAAAAAATTACGTGATGCTGATACAAAATCGCTAATATTTTAAAGTTATGATGTTGCCATATGTCCAATCTTAAGATATGACGTTTTATATCCGACAATTTCAACCATAACTTACAGGTGGGGCTATCTTTTGTCAAACGACGGAGACTTATTTGTACTCCCTTTAATTTATTAATACCATATATCCCTGAACATAAATTATGTTCTAACATATTACATGTGAAGATATTCTGTTTTTATACAGATTGAGGCAAAACTTCTTCTCTAATTCTAAAGGAAAATAATGAAGCAATGTGTCAGTGTTGCTTCCATTCGATATATGAAAATGATTCAATTATCATTACACCGATTCTCGATACACCCCAAGTGGAATACGTTTGGTTCCAACAGGATAGAATCACAACCCATACACCAATAGCTTCGCTCCAAACGATGCATGAGATGCATACAGATGCTTTATTGATTATGTACCTGATTAAATTATATATTCCAGTGTGCAAGGGGCACTATTGTGAATGCACAAACAGTAATCACACTGTTAAATGTGGCCTAAATGTAGTTACAATTATTTACTATTATTATCTATCACATGTCCGCCATCTGTTATTAACGAAAATAATGATGGAGACTAATACAAGACAAAAAATACTGTTAGTATAGAATGAAACGGTATTTTAAATAATAAATTATCAGATCATGTTATATAAAACAACTTAAAATATTTTGAGAATTATATTTAGCTAATATGTGATGGTAAATTTGAAATAAAATATGATTTGTCAAATGTGTCAAAGAATTTTCAATATTCGCAAAAAAAGTGATTTTTCCGAATTAAAAAAAGAACAATTAAAAGCCTTTAAAAATAAATACATAAACCTTTACCTTTTATATCGGCTGCATAAAAGACATAATTATTTCTAAAATTTGAAAAAATTTAATTTGGAAACCAAATTTTAATTTGTCGTAAAGAACAGATTTAAATATTTTATCTATAAACACACACGTTAGATAATATTCACTTTGCTGGTGCTTAAATAATTTTTTTTTAGTTGAAGTTATTATTATCATCTCCCGGTGCTAAGAAAATTCACCACAACCCCGACGCAAGCCCCGCACTTTCCAAGACTCATTAAAGAATCATTCGGGACTTTTCCCAGAAACTCTTAAACTTTCAAGTAGTTAATCTATATCAATCAGTAAGTCAGTTTTCAAGCATAGAAACTTTAACAAAATCAATTACGTAAACAGTTAATATAGTAACCAAACTCCATCACTTCGAAAAGAAGTACGACCCCAACGTTCCCTTTGTATATATCATAAAATATATTTAAAAAAAGTAGAATCTGGAGAGAATAACAAAGAAGAAAACCATCATTAAAAAATCTATTAAACAATATAACGCAGCGAAAATAGAAAAATAACAGAAAATAAAAATCTGGTGTGAACATCACACGACTTTCCTTATCCTATTATTATATATTATACCGGGTCCATCGTCTCGCCCCTGCGCTGCTCTCGTCCCGGAACTTGTTATTTTAAAAAAGGACGAGGCGCGAGTCCAACACTCAAAAGCTGATTAAAATAAAGAGTACAAGACAATAATTGACTCGTACTTAAAATTTTGCTACGTCACTGAAGGTAACCGTGCGAGCTTTGCCGTACGGCGTTCCCCATTATCGCCTGCGTGCTCCCTCCTAGCGGCCAAGCGCTCCCCCCCGTCCTCCCGCAGTCGGCCCGGTAGCTCTCCGAGCGCGCTGTGATTGGTCCGTTTAATTAATTTTTAATCGGCTATAACTTATTCATTTGACCTCGGATCAAAAAATTTCATGGTAATTTTTTGTTCGTCTCGGTCTGATCTATCCGGTAATATAAATTTCCCGAAACATTTTATGAACACCCGGTATATTAAAAATCCTGAGCTTCAATTTGTTTTCGAGTTCCTATTTTACCAACTTTTATTTTAAATTCATGTTTATCCCATGATAAAAAATCATTTTTATTCTCATAAATTTTTTGTATCTTCAACCGTTTAGATTCGCGACAGCTTTGCGACCGCTTTTCGACCGATTTTGCGACCTTGCGACCAAACGACTAGACCGATTTTTACCAAAAGCTCCGCATTGCGTCCCCTACCTACAAGTAACTTGCATACCAAATTTCAAGTCTCTAGCTCTTACGGTTCTCGAGATATCCTGTTTACTGACAGACCGACAGACAGACAGGCAGACAGACAGACAGCCAGACAGCCAGACACACACACACACACACACACACACCCGCGCGCGCGCGCGCACAAACCAATGACCCAAACCAACTTTTTTGGTATCCTGAGGCTATAATTCGTTCAGAAATGTGAAAAACTGGGTAGGTCAAATTTCCGCCAATTACATCCTTATCCTATAATAAGAAAAGTAAAAGAGAAAAAGAAATCAATAAGAATAGATTTACAACTACTGAAAACATGTCAAAAGTATAAAAACAATAAATGCTGAACTATGGAAAGGCACAAAGAGTGTAACCCGGCAAATTGAAATCATTCCTACAAATTTTGCAATCTTGCAATGTTGCAATGTTTGCCGTTACAGTCACTCAGCGTGAAGACCTTTTTGTTTTACACAGTATTCCTACGGCTGATTGTAACATACGCATGACTAGTTTGGGATAAAATTTCTAAAATAATTATTTAAAAAAATAGTTTCACAAATGCTTATCAAAGCAAGGTAGTTCCTGAGAAATCACCAAATACACAGAGAACTAAACAGAATAGGATAATTTATTCAAAAAAATACAATTTTTTCCGATCTCTGCAACACCGATAGTTATATTCTCCAACACTTGGGTCACAAGAACAACCCTATTCAACTCAAAAGAAAACCACCTCAGGATCTCCTAAGCTAGGATAACAATAACAAAGACAATAACTCATATCACTCGACGAAATAATTTCCTCTGTGATAATTAAATTATGTAATTGGAGTACATTTGCTATGTTATAAAATCTATATATAGTATTTGTAAAATGATGATCTGGTAACTTTAATAAAAAAAAACAAACTTGCATTACAAAAATATTTATCCATAAAGAATTGTAAACAAAAGTTTGAAAAAAAATTAAGCTTAGTTTAAAATAAATATAGAAAACGAACACCAATTTCAGTTTAAGATGTCCCACTTACTACCGGACCCAGTATTTCTTTAATGATTTTAATGCCGACATAATTTAAACAGAAATAAGTTAATTGTGCGTCTATAGTGCGATCCTTAGTTGTTGGGATTCTGAGTAGCAGTCCACTAGGCAGCGTTTTCGCCAACCTATCAGTGTTTATGATTATTAAAAAAGAGAGTCGATAAAATCATGTCAACAAAAATTCCTGGAGAAATTTGGAAGCTCACATCCGCCGAAAAAATCCAAAATTGGGGCATTGTGAAAGATATCAGAAACCAAGCGGACTTTATTGGACTACTATGTAGGAAGTTATCCAGTAATATCCGATGAAACAATCCAAAACGCGATGGACAGCCTACTAACATTGTGTTGACAAACAAAAATTAAGGTTGTCCAGAAGCATTTGTCGAACTCCACTATCCACAGATTAAAAAGTTTAATCAAGTGAAAACAGTGGTATACTAATCTTTAATTTGAAATACTTCCCCTCAAGAAAATCTAGACATTTTCGACTATATGTGGTTTTCGAACAAGGCTTGGTTTCATCCGCCGGAATACACTAATTTTCAAAATTCCTATATTTGGCCAAATAAAATTGGATTTATAAAATTATTGGGCGAGCAAAAACTCTCCATTGAATATTTCCTGCATGATAAGGCGACATCTCACTAGCATGGTCGAAACCGAGTCATTTTCAACGATTGCGTCATTACAAATGGACTTTGGTCACCACGATTTAACGCCGTTTGATTACTTTCTGATAATATCTGAAAGAGGGAATTTACTACGACAAACTACTAACCATAAACACCTTAAAGCAAACACTACTGAAGAAATTCAAGCAATGACGGCGGACGCATTTGCAAGTACTTTCTAACAAAATATATAGCAGGTTTAAATACAGCCCAGTTCCAGCACATATTATATCACTTTTCTCACAAGATGAGGTAAGTCCGCTTCAAGTTGCATAACAATATATTCATTTGTGTTAAAATTATTGGCTTTAGTAACAAGTAAGACATTCTGTATAACATAAAACAAAAATATGTAATTTAAACTAATAAAATAACTAATTTTGAATCGTTAAGATGGTGTATTATGTATGTATATATATATTGTTTTGTTAGTAAACGCACTGATTTCGTTCAGTCAACATGTCAGTGGAGTTACGCGGTTATAAAAAGGGAATATTTTTAATAGGGGACGTAAAAGATCAAATTACCGGTTAAAAACTTCCGTCTAATGGACAAGTACTGGCAGTTCTGTTCTATAATATTCGTGAGTGCATACCGACTAAATCTTTACTTAACTGTGTTAAGAAACTAGTTGCCTTATACCGAGTTTGGAGAGATTTGCAAAAAAATGCAAACAAAACACAAGACGTATTTGAGCAGCGTCGACAAGAGTTTGTTACAAACTTAGACAATTTGTTTGACATTGCACATGTCGATGCGCTTCAATTAATAAAGATTAATGAAGATAGGATCTTCTTGCAGCGGCAGAGAGAGCCAGGACGACCTGGTCACTTAGCTGGAATGGACAAAAAACTGACCGAAAAAGAGGAAAAAGCGCGCCTTAGAAACATTGAGGAACAAAAGCGGCGTGCTAAATATTTTTCATCCTTAACTCTTTCGACATCATCTTATAAACCACCGCAAAAAATACGTTTTCTGATTCTAAAATATTGGATTTACAAGAAAATTTGCCCATTCCAACTGAGAGTACACAGCCCGATACTAATAAAACTTCTATGAGGAAAAATTTCATCACTCCAAAATTAGTGGCAGCATTAGATAGGTGTCAGTTAAGTATCAGAAATTCTGTATTTATTATTGAAGCTAACTATTGAGGCACTTGGACATAACACTGACGAATTTCCTATAAGCAAATCCTCCAGTCAAAGAATTCGTACGAAAAAGCGAAAAAAGCGCACAGAAGCTATAAAAGTTGATTTCCAAAACGAGGTACCGGATACTATAACTGTCCACTGGGATGGCAAACTGTTGCCGGCTTTAGATGTACGTAAATCTAAAGAAGAACGTCTACCGATAGTTATTTCGTATGATAATATAGAACAACTTATCGCTGTGCCGAAACTAAACAACTCTTCAGGGAACGAACAGCGACAAGCAGTTTGGAACACTATTATTGACTGGAATCTTGAAGATAAAGCGCAGATTCTCTGTTGTGATACTACTGCTTCAAATACAGGTTGTATTAATGGTGCCTGCGTGCTTCTCGAACAGAAACTGAATAGAGAAATGCTTATTTTTGCTTGCCGCCATTACGTCTACGAATTGGTATTAAAAGGCGTGTTTGAGGCAAAAATCAGCCAAGTGACTACAAGCCCTGACATTCCATTGTTCAAAAAGTTCCGAGAAAAGTGGAAAAATGTTGACCCCGAGAGAATACAGAGCCACACAGAAAAGATATCATGCCTGAATGTTTCAGAAATTGACGAATTGCTAGAATTTTACCGAACTGAATTGACTAAAGAAATTGTTAAAGATGATTATCGAAAATTAATAGAGCTTTCAATAATATTTCTTGGCGGAGACACAGAGAAGAAATTTAAGATTCGGCCTCCAGGGGGCATGCACCAAGCTCGATGGATGGCGAGAGCAATTTATTCATTAAAAATATCATTACTTAGTTCTCAATTCAGAATTTCAAACAAGGATAAGGCAGCTCTGTTAGACGTCTGCCAAAGAAAATCCATCAGCCCACGGTAAACGCTACATCCCATCGAAAGAAGAACTTTGTGGCCCACTTTAAGGTTAGTCTGACAAGTAAATATATTAGTTTTCCTTTGGTTTTTTTTTTATTACTTTGATTTATGATAACTGTTCTCTCTTTTTAATTTCAGAGGAAAACATCGATGACTTTGTTTCAATCAAAAGCAAGTCCTTGTTCAATCGACTTAAAATTGATGAGTTTACTCAACGAGTGTCCTACTTCATGATCAAATAATGCTTCGTTTCAACAAGCTAAAAAGAAGGTGCAGACACTGAGAGGCGTTAACGATACGGTTGAAAGAGCGGTTAAGTTAATGAAAGACTTTCATGGCTTAATCACTGTTGAAGAGGAACAAAAGCAATTTTTATTACGTTGCGTACAAGAACACAGACAGATATATCCCGACTGTAAAAAGAAAACTTTTAAAAAAATTTAATAAATAATGTTCTTTTAATGATAAATACTTAATAAATATAAGATATAGGTAAAACAGTGTTTTATTTACTGAATAAACATTAAGTTCTAAAATTCCTCTATGGCTTCCATACTAACTTTTATGTTCAAAGTTTGACATCAAGTCGGGACGGGTTATCGTTGCCCGATCACAATAATATTAATTATTTTAGTTACTAGGGTCAAATGGAAAAAAATAGAGGGTATGCGTATCTCAATTTAAAAAAAAAATTCGACCTTATAACCTGGGACACCCTAATATATATATATATATATATATATATATATATATATATATATATATATATATATATATATATATATATATATATTTACTGAATAAACATTCAGTTCTAAAATCCCTCTATGGCTTCCATACTAACTTTTATGTTCAAAGTTTGACATCAAGTCGGGACGGGTTATCGTTGCCCGATCACAATAATATTAATTATTTTAGTTACTAGGGTCAAATGGAAAAAAATAGAGGGTATGCGTATCTCAATTTAAAAAATTCGACCTTATAACCTGGGACACCCTTAATATATATATATATATATATATATATATATATATATATATATATATATATATATATATTTCATTCTTTAAAGCACTCAAGCAGATCCAAGAACAATCTAACAAGGAATTACATATGTTGTACAGTATTGCATAGACACTACAAAAGCCAGTCAAAAATAACAAGAGACAAATGGCGGTATTGATGGCGACCCTTAATCTCCTGTTTGTAAGAAAGCCTCTTTGACGGCCGCTCGCCGCCCCATAATAAAAGCCAAATAGCTTGCGACCGCCCTTAAGCTCCTTAACGAGGTATCAGTAGCGCACGCCGCCACGGCCAGGGCCATGGCAGTCCGCCATTATCATCAACAAATTGCACGTCAGCAAGCGGGCTCCCGATTACCGATTGTTATCGCCGCGCTAGAGGGAAAAAGTGCCGTTGTCCTATTGGGGTGCTTTATTCTTCGCTTACCCCGATTACCAGATTCGCAGCGGCTAATGAATAGTCCGCATCTATAATTGTAGCGCACTCGAATCAATGTCAGGGCGGATTAATGGCGCTTGGAAAACTTTCGGGGTGCTCGTTGGTGCCCCGGTCGCGTGAAGGGAATGCGGCGAGGGTCGAAGCCGCCCCACTAAAATAACTAGGATTTCCAACCGCTAATCATTTCCCGAAAGGATAGTTTCAAGATATTGTCTCTGGGAAATCTGAATAATAAATACATAGTAATTTTTATATTTCCAAAACATAGTTTTAATGTAACAAATTAATGTGAAATACCCTCAATTCAAAATAGACATAATGTTGTTTCCCCGAAATACAATTCATAACCATAAGAAGCTGGATTAATAAGACAAATTTAAAGATATGTCAAAAAAACGAAATATAATTATCTGGGACTAAAAAAAAAGCGAAGATAAATAAAATCTTAGATAGTACACATAAAATTCATAAATATACTAAAACAAGAGAACCCCGCAGGCTTCGTCGACGAAGCCTGATCTAGACGCCAGGCAGTCGTGTAGAACATTCCACATGTTTTGCGTACATTTAACACTACAAACAATACAAACATTGGGAGGACATGAAAACTTTCATATTTGAGCATTACAAATGCCGCCAATGTAATTTAGCATTGATGTCACGGTGTTTATTAAAGAGAGGAGTAAACACAATACAAACCAAACAGCATAACAACAGTCATCATCTGGTTTTCCGCGACAATAATCAAAATATTTAAATAATTCAAAAACGGTTAAAGTTAGAAGGCTGATTTTTTGCGAATTAGCAAATTTAGTTGTGAATGTGGTGTGCAAGTTTCAAGGAAATCGGTTGAAGCGTCTAGGAGAAGATAGAATTATAAGTTTAGAAAGTTAGGGAGATAAGACAAATATTACTTAAAGATAAAGAAAAGACAAAAAACACAAAAATCAGTAAAAGCTTTGTAAATTCGTAGTGAAGGGGACGCGGTGGCTCAGATGGTTCAACCAGTTGGGTCTGTCCTCTAGTCGGCGCGCGCGAGTTCCAGTTTCGCTCAACCCATGAGTGTGTGTGAATGTCCTAGAATAAGTGCATGTTAATGGCCACAATAAGCCCTTGAGGCTGCAATGCCTGTAAGTGCGCCCCCTCCCCCCAAAATATCGTAGTAAAGGGACTTCACAAATAACTTTTTAAGCCCTAGCGATCGACAATCGTTTGGAAGTCAAAAAGTCAAAAACAACGAGCTGGCTAGTCACCATAATACAGTCTTCTTTTCCCACCTTCCTAACATTAAGATTCTCAAGAAAGTAAACATCTCATTTCGATATAATAACTAAACTTCACTGTCTGTCTACCCCATTAAATCTTTTTAATCGTCTACCCATCATCTATTCTAATAAAAACCTGCAAGGGACGGTATGGCATCTTAACATATCTACAAATACTCCATACCTTTAGCCATAAACGCCATTCGCACCGAAAATGGAAAAGAGTTGTTGTTTTTACAACTAAAAAATAAATCTTTGAAAAAAGTGGGGCATGATGGTGCGTCAGTGATTCCTAGGAGCCAAGAACTAACAGAAGTATCAAAGCATCATCCGTTTTACCACCTATCGAATAACGGAAATAATTACAAATTACCACTAACAAAAAATCTATCAGCGTAGCCTTCTGTAATGTAAACAAAATTTTCAGTAAGATCTAACTGCATGGACTAATTTACAAGATGTCCTTTACATCTATTTTGCGTCTTATCCAGCAGGAAGTTTAGGAAAAAGTTCAGTACCATGCGGTCTTCGGATGGTTTCGTTTTATCCATGATGCTTTATAATTTCTACATCCGGAGTATGTCAATAACACCAATAAAAAACAACAATTCATTAAGATGCTCCCTAATAGTTCTGCAAATTAAAAGGAGCTACTTAAGTTAGGAAATAGAGAATATAGAACAGAAATCAACCTTCCGAAGGATACGGCGGTGTCGTTGTTCACAAGAGAGTGGTAAAAATATAAGACATAGGAGCGTAAGCATCAGGCCTCAGTCAGATTGGAGTCACTACCGCTGATGAAGGAGAACCAACCACCACCGCTGGTTACCCTCAAAATTGATAAATAGATCAATGTATAAACTGCATACAAGCAACTACTACCTCAAATTGGTAACCCCGACGAGATACAAGTGCACGAAGTATTTGACATCTGTGCCAAAAAAGTGGTCGCACGAATCGTGCAAAACTTTCTAGTTTAACAAGAAATGAAAAACAGAATGGACTCCAAGACAATGTAATCTCTGGTTCAAACTGATCGAAGCACATATCCGGTCGATGCGAATAAATAAGAACCACGTAAAATAGGATGCAAGTATTTCCAAAAAGTCAAAATTATTATGGAGAAAGTTTAAAAAAAAATGTGAAATAGCTAATGGGAACAGAAGAGATTGGTGACAGAAAACTATCTAAAATTTCTAAATTACCATAATTACTAAAATTACACTTGCTATATATTGTGTACTTTTTTAATGTGTCCAATTACTGTTGTAATTGATTGCGAGTATACGTGTTACACTATCGCATCTTAAAATTTCAGTACTATTTTTTTCAAAAATTATTTACAGGTAACAAAATAAAGCAAAATACAATAAGATTAAATCAATCCTCTATAAAATCATAAAACATCCTACACTAAAATTCTTTTGCTTTGACTCCAACTGAAATTTCATTAAACCTGTATAAATAGCGTTTTAAGCGTGTACGACAAGTTTGATGTTTCGTTTGTTGATGCCGGACTTTGATAAAGTTTAAATTAAAAAAGTTGCTCTTAAAGCATATTATTTAGTAATTGCTTTGAAAGATGATTTCCATTTGCAAAGGAGAAAATCCCCAAAGCGTATCCTTTAGCAGAGTATAATTCGGACAATTCTTTAAAGCAAAACGATATCAAAATGTTAAGAAGTCGCTCGGAAGAATTATGAATGGTTGGCTCATATTTCGGTATTTTCTTAAAATGAACAAACTTCGTGTGCTTCACTAACTTCGGATATTGTTGCTTACGAAATTTAGTACATTTTGCCCGAAGCACCGATAAAACTTTAGAAGGTCTTCTGCAATTTTGCTGAATGCTGTGTGGTATTTTTAATATGTAAAGGAGCTCCTTTAAATATAAAATAACGACTGTAAGAAATAGCGCACACGATGCAATCAAAATATTATAGTGTCATATATTCAAGGATTATTTGGAATATAAGTTAAGAACTTCACATGCAAACTACGTCGATGAATCGAATATAAACTGGAATCTTTTTTATGCGCTGTTTAGTGAACGAAGAAAAAGTATGAATGGCTGAATCTGAAAGAAATGATTAAAGAATTGACTAATTAATATTTTCAAGAATATGTTAAAGGACTAACTGCATTAAAGAATACTGAATATTTCCTCTTTAAAGCTATCAATAGATAGTAATAAAGATGGATATAAGCAAAACAAAAGTATTTCCGTACCATATCCAGAAACTTTTTCAACTACTACTACTACCAAAAGACGAAGACAACGCAGTAGAAAGTTACTTAACAGTCCCCTTCTAGCTCTCGCCCTTATCATTTTTTTTTCTTATTTAAAGGAGATACAATTATCGCTAAAAAAACAAACTATAAAAATCCTTAGGATATAATCTAATCACTGGGCATATATAAAGAAAACTGCCGATAAAGCCATTAAATTAATTGTGCCAATATTCGATAGCATTCTATAAACAGGAATCTTCCCAGTTCAGTAGAAAGTAATCCAAGTGGTCTTTATTCAAAAATTCGGCAAATCCATCAATCACTTACCCATCAGTCTACTACCACTGTTGTCTTTGAAACACTATTACTGAAAAGGCTCATTCCTTCCTAAAAGACGGAAATCTTATACCCGATCACCAATTTGAATTTTGGAATGAACATTTCACTATATTATAGATATACAGAATAGGAGACAACGTCAGATTCTGCTTGTTGTCTTTCTCGATATTAGACAAACCTTCGATTACGTCTTAAATTAAAATCTATTATTTAAGTTAAATCGGATCATGCCACATAACTACTATATGATCATTAAATCATACTTCGAAAAACGGTACTTTCAAGTTAAATTTGGAGAAGCAATATTAGATTACATTTTATTAAATACCAAGTCTCGTAACTGATGTACCTATCAGCCTCAATACAATTATTGCAACATATAATACGGCAACCCTCACTATCATAATCCTATTGTAACCGCTTAAAATCTGAACAGTGTATTCAAGAAATGGCGCTTTAAAATTAAGAGTCAATAGTTAGTGCAATCACTTTTACTACAGAAATTAGCATTAATGGTTAAGCAATACAGCATAGAATATTTAAAGAACCAATATCTGAAGGAAGGCAAAACAACTTATTGGTTGCTGGATCGCAACTCCAAGTTTTCGCTTTCCAACAAATTGTTAATACATAAAAATGTTATCAAACTGACATGAAACTATGAATCCAGTTTTAGAGCACCGCGTTATATTCAAACATTAAAATACTAGAACGCTTCCAGTCGAAGATTGTTCGTATTATTAGTAATGCTCTCTTCGTTCCCAAAAAATATATTTAGGAGGATCTGAATGTAAGGACACTGAACTAAAAGCTAGAGAAGTATGTTGGAAAATATTTGCAATGACTAGAAATGCACTACTAGATAATAATAAATGTTTCAAACAGCTAGATCTTCCTTTTCGCTGTTAAATATTTTGTACTAAGTACCTAGGGTATACATACAATTGTAAGTAAATTGATAATGAGGAACACTAATAGAAATTATCTACATGTAAAATGTCATTATATTACTGTAGTAATCTAACTGACTTATTATCATTATAACATTTTGCAAATAATGTCTTATGAAAAAAAGGAATGCCTGGAAAGGTTTTTTCCGTAGAATAGTTTGCCTAACTATTTTACTATATCAAAGTATCTGTTACGCAACAGATTATTATCAAGTTGGTCATAACAGAGGCCATAAATCTGACCTAAATTTTTAAAAAACTTGAAACAGTTCGCGGAAACAAAACACTTATTAACAATAATTTTTGGGAAGACAAGAAGCAATTGAAAATAAAGGGCACCGGCGTCGCCCAAGGACCAACGTGGCTAAGGACATTCACAATGTTGGCTACCTTCTTGGAAATGACCCCCAATTAAAGTTGGAGTAAGCTAAGGCAGGATCAGGCAATCCGAGACGTTATCCTGCTTTGCGATAATAATTATTTGCTCTACACTGGAGCGCCATTCCTACAGTTCGGACTTATCACCTTTGTGATTATCATTTGTTTGGACCACTAAAAGAAGCACTTTAAGGAAAGATTTGATAACGACGTTGCCGTCGAAGCATTTGTGCAAATTGGCTGGTGTTACCACTACATTCATTTTACAATAACGAGAACAAAAAACTGTCAAATCCGTCGCGGAAATTGTATTTTTTAGTTAGGAGATTATGTAGAAATATAACTTTGTGCGTTTGTATTTTTATGTTCATAAATAAAAAAAATCTGGTTTATATTTAATTCGCCCACGTAATTTGTTACTAGAAACATTAACAATATGTAAATGTTTCTGATTTTTTTAAAATTCCATGTACATACAAAACCGCTTTGACTAAAATAAATATCGAAAATTAAAATTTCGACCGCCGCTTGCAACTGAATTTACTTATGCAAAGTAGCAGGCCATAATTCTAAATGCGCACCCTAATTATTTGTATTTTATCAAACAGAAAACACTTCTCTTTATTTTGCTAAGCTGAGTAAACGCGCAGGTTTTGAAACAAGCTTAACAGCCCTGCGGTAAAACTAAATCATTAGAAATTCCTTTTATGCTCATAAATATTTCATTTATATAAATGCAAAAATTACAGTTCTTTCGCAGTGTGGATTAGCGACTTAATTAGAAATTTTATTCCGCCACTGAAAACTCCGGTGCTAATAAAGCCCCAGAATATATTTAAGGTTTCTACTGCATGAATGGGTTTCGGAGATTGAAAATTTGTATTAAGTTTAATTTGTATTCCAAGGCATTAATATATACAGAGTGGGGCAAAACTCCAAACCCCAATTAAAGAAAAAGAATATAAAGCTAACGTTGATCTAAAGTCGGAAGAAGTGATTTTATTAAACACAAGTTGATAAGAAATTTTGCTAGCATGTGGAAAAACGAATAGAGCTTTTGCTGTCGAAGCCTGTATCCAGAACGCTAACTTTGTTGTAGCCGCACGATTTTTCAGACGTACGATCAACTTGCGTCTCGGATCTCTGTTTCCGAGCAAAAATCAATTCTTTGTGTGTAGAAAACTTCAGAAGTACTGTTTCTATAGCTAAAAGAAAATAAGGAAAACCTAAACGTGTGCAAACGTCGACATTCCGTTTGTTAGTCTCGGAAGCGATCTGCATGCAAACATGCAGTTGTTCTCCATTTGTCTAGTGGTATTATACAGCGAATTTTGCATCGAGATCTCCGTAGTTGTTGTACAGCAACATTTCTAGCGTGATTGGTAATCACCTACAGATGTTTGAAACCATCTTGGAAAGTGTGCCACAGGTCGGAGTTGTTTTCTTTAGCGACAAAACGTATTTTTAATTGTCGGGATGCGCTACTAATCAAATATTTCGTTCATGGAGTGATAGTAACCCACGAGATATCCATAAAAGCGAAAGTGTTACTGTTTGGTGTTCAGTAAGCAAAGTTGGAGTCATTGGCTCTTACTTTTTTGAAATGGGAGGCCAAAAGTAAAAGAAAAATGGATTAACAGATTCACGAATGAAGAAAACTCGACAAGCAAACGCCTATGACATAATCTACAACACAATAAGAATAACAGGAAAACGCAAGAAGAAGATCAGGAATAAGCTTCGCTCCAACTGCTGCGTGAGATATTTGTTGGTCACATAATCTCTCACCGCGATGATATAGCTTAGTTAGCCCAATTATCGGATCTCGGCTCATGTCATTTTTTTCTATGGAGATATTTTAAGACTGAGGAGTGAGGACCTAGGACCCTTCAAGCTCTATGAAATACAATATGTCAAGAAATCAGGACACCAATTGACAGTTATACTCTTTAGACTCCATTGAAATATAAGTTCCAGTTCTTTTTTTATTATTTATTATATTATGACAATAGGGAGAAAATTTTTGCCCGCTCTGTATTTTAAATAATATATAAGTAAATTGCTGGTACGCTCATTGTATAGGTGCTAACTGTGCCACCTCAGTGAGAAAGAGTAATCTCCACATAAGAATACAAAGCAACAACTAATAAAGCCACGGTAATTGTGCAAATCCTACAAAGCATATTGTAACGAATTTCCGAACGCTTTCCATAGCGCTACCAGATATTACGCGTGAGTAACGTACATAATGCCTTCCAAGAATCCAGCCGGCCTGAGTGTGCACGTGCGAAGGTCGAACAATAAGAAATTTCCAGATGTTTACGAGAAATTTCGGATACATTCTAGAAACCATTTTGCTTTTGCCATTGGGCTTAAATATCCTGCAGCAAGGTTCAAGTATTGGTGTGAGTCTTTTAAGCAGAAGTTCTTCGAATACTTTCGACAATATTGGCAAGAGGCTGATGACTCTACGCTTTTAGGATCTTTGCCAGGTTTTGCTATCAGTATGATTTGTGCTACTTTCCAGGAGGCTGGAATATAATTTAATCTTAATACTGCGTAAAAAAGTGCCGTTATATCTCAAATTATGATTTCTGGAAGTTCTTTCAGTACTTTGCCTGTGATTTGATCCTATCCTGGGCTTTTTGCTGTTGCGGTTTTTGTCGATTATTAGTTGGACTTCGTGTATCTTGAACTTTTTAGTGGGAATTCCATTTGTAGCGACGAGTCGAGGATCGTTCTTGGATATGTTCTTTTCATTTTCAGTAATTGTTCTCGGAAAAGGAGTAAACGTTTTTTCAAGATATTTGGCGAATGCTTCTGACTTTTCTATATTTAATCTAAACCATTTGCCATTTTCGAATTTGATTGGAAAGTTGTGCTACTTGGGGCGCTTGATGTTTCCCGTCGCCTTCTAAAGAGATTAGTGGGTGTCTTTAGTTGGGGAAAGTTCGTGGAGATAGTTTTGAATAAGCACATTTTTCTCATCTTCAAGAAATCTTTTTTATTCTTTTATTGCTTTGTTGTGCCTAACTTTATCTTAAGATTTGTTGCCGTCGTTTTCTTAGTTTCCGTGTTTCTAAGAATTTTTCTTTAGCTGCATCAGAACATTGTCTCTGCTGCAGTCTGTTATCTATTTCTGGGGTTGCTGACCAAGGAGCCTCCTGAATAGTCTAGCTTAACAAATCAACAGCTAGATCTAGCTCTTCCTATTTTTAAGTGAGAATTGAAGGTGGGTGTTACTTAGTATAAAGTTAAACGTAGTCCAATTTGTGTTACTACCATGTAGCGTGAATTATCTGTCTTTATACAATTATAGAGGAATGGTCCAATAAAAGATCGAAAGATGATTGTATGTTTCGGTGAGTTTGGGGTATGTTTTTTGTTATACAGAAATCTGGTGAGTGTCTTCAAGCTGTAGCCCAGTACGTTGGTTCACCAGTGGATAATGGCGTTAAATTGTTTTACAGCAACGCTAGGTACAGTTGTTTTCCTTTTGGCGTTTTTTTGATTTGGATCTCCAACACGAATATTTAGCGCTGAAATCGCCTCCGCTGATAAATCAGTTACCAAGTTTATCAAAATATTCCTTATACTGTTCTTTTGTGATTTTATGTTTAGGCGGGGAATATATGCCTGATAGTTTGATAGGTCGTAATCAGAGACGGTGGTTGCTTGCAAGAAATCTTTTGTAAAGCTTTAATTTTCATGATGGAAGTTTTTATTATTATAGCAGAGCCTCCATGAGCAGTATTGTCTGGGTGTGGTGTATCGTAGATGAAGTAGCCGGGAATTCTTGTGAAGTGCATCTTGAAGATAAACATTACATCTATAATATAATGCATTAGAAAAGTTTTTAATTCTTGGCTTCGTTGGGCCAAGCCATTAGCATTCCAGACGCCTATTTTTACTGAATTAGCCATTGTTGGTTTTGTTAATTAACGCTATAATAATATTTAGAAGTGTGTCCATTCTTTCTGCATTTCTAACTTTTGCACTATTTCTTCAAGCTTAGTTATGCGATCATTATGTAGGGTGGCGGAAGGCTGTATTAGGTTGCTTTGTAGTTTTCGTAGATAAAGGTTAGTGGTGTGGCGGCCTTTTCGCCCTTGAACCGCTTGTGTATCGCGGTGGCATGCTGGTGGCTTTGATATCTGCCGCCACGTTTTGCTATCGCACACAAAACGGCACATGGGCTTTTGCTCAGCCGGCGAGTCTGCATACGCCGTCGGCGGCACCCTTTGAGACGAAAAGTGCTGTCGAATTAAGATTTCCAGTAAATGATCTACCGCTAAGCCAGGCGCGAAGCCCGGCGACACACATTCGACCCGCAACGCGGCCAATTCGGCCGTGCTTAACCAACCCGCAAGAGACATACTCGATCCGCAACGTGGCCAATTCGGTCGTGTTTTACCAACCCGCAAGAAACATATTCGATCCGCATCGCATCTCGGCCAGTGCGATCGTGTTCCAGGCACGAAGACATCGCAACAAGGTGGCCACCGTGAAACCAACGCCGCCGAAGCCGAGCCGACTACAGGTGAGCGATTTGGCAATTACTCATCGGTTGATATCGGTAGCCGCCCCCATCCGCTTTCGCGTCGGCCGTTTAAGGGACGATTTGGGCTTCAGCGTTTTACTTTTCAAAACGGGCCGTACTTAGTTCTCCACACCGCACCACGAGGGCACGGCTATTTACACGCCTGCCTCTCCAGTAGCCACTTAAGACGTCGAAGAAACAGGGGGACTGTCGGTAACTTGTAGTTTGGGTTTTTTTTGTTGAATACGTATTTGTCTTTCCTTTAAAATCCTTTCTCTGAGAGTGGGGCACCGCTTCTGTTGCAATTACTTCCGTACGCTACATTCTTTATAACTAGCAGGGTGATTTTCTCCATAGTTACAACGTAATACTTCCTTTCTTTTTTCTTTCATTTACAATTGTTTGTGAGATGATTACCTGCGTATTTGACACATTTAGATTGCTTGTAGCAGTAGTTTTTAGTATGTCCAAAGGCTTGACATTTTATGCATTAAAGAATCTCACGTTTCGTGTAAGGTTGTTCAAAGTGCATTAGGAATTGAATTTTATAAATATCCTTTTTATATCATTTTTCTCTAATTCTAGGAAAAATGATGACGTCGGAATTTTGGTAATTTTGTTGTTATCATGTTGTGATCTTTGCATATTATTGACCCTAAGTACCTTGCGACCTTTCCTTTCTATTTCATTTTTGATATCTGTAGATGAATGTAACCCTTTTAATACTACTTTGAAGCTTTTCTTATCTTTCATCTGATAAGTATAACACTGAGTACCTTTTTTTAACAGCCCGTCCATAATTATGGGATACTTTTCAGTTTTTAAAGCTTTTATTTTGACTTGGTTATTAATATTTTTAAAATGTAGCTGTCAGAAACTAATGTATTCAATAAGTTTCGCAATGAAGCTATATTTTTAACTCCACTTACAAAAATTGGAGGAGCCTTACTGTTTTTTCCGTTAGTTACTAGATTAATTGTCTGTGTTTTCTTCAGATAATTTTTCGAATGAGTTTTTCGTGTTGGTTTGCTTATTTAGCCAGTAGCTTGCTTCTATGTTAACTCTTAGTCTTTTTTGTATTAGACTGTTTTCCATTCCGGTTCAGTTTGCATTTGTTCTTGTAAAGATACATTTTAATTTTGTATGTTAACGGATTGCTGTACTTGAGATATTGTGGGATAGTTTATATAACTCGGGCCTTGGTGTGTTATAAAACTTAGTTGTGGGTAAAATGTTGTTTGTATTGGTGAATGGTGACTGGTTCTGTTGTTAATATAGGTATTGTTATGTGTTTATATCTATGCACTGACTTGCATCATTAGCGTATGTCGATTATGGAAACATATTTACACCCGCCCCAAGGACCACCAGGAATTTCGCTTAAAATCTTATGCAGTAGAAGCGTGTGCAAATATGCGATTATGGCAACCTCGGTTGCTTATCATTTACACTTGCACTTGAACTCGGAACACAAAATCGGCGATTTTATGCTTCAAAATTCAAACGGATACTCCCAGGAAATTTATTTTGAGATATTTCGATATTATTTAAGTAGACTGGCTCTCCTCATAAGGTAAATGTTACATGACTTGATTTTGTTTCCTTTTATTTAGTCAGTATTTGAGCTGATAAGGTAGTTGTATTCCTAGTGCGATACAATAGTTACATCTCCATGATTTACAAGAATGACCGTGCTGTCAGTAAAAGTATTTATTATTGTTAGTAAGTCTAAGACGAATGATATATAAAGAAGAAGTGCCAAGACACTTTCCTGGGGTATTTATGATTGCATAGAAATTTGACTTAAAGTATCATTGTAGTGTAAATTAATTTCATTTGTAAGGTGTTACAAACTAGTCTTTTGAACATGTTTAATAAACATGCTGTTTTGTACAATCCTGTAAAAAAAACGTACATTTTTAGAATAGATGTGATGACTCTTAATTTTGAGAAGAAACAGGTTATTATTATCTTCTACAACAGTTGTAAAAGCTAGACTTGATTGTCGAACTAGACAATACTAAACATTGCACTTTTGATTTCTCGTGTGTACTTGATGAAATCTTCGGTGATACATTTGTACATACCCTTGTTAAGCCTTTGAAAAACAATTTGTTCAACACTGAAGCCTTCAGAGTAAAATTCAGGACCAACCTATACAGTGAAGAACACCCCGAAATAACTTCGAGTAAATGTAGCGGATTTTATTCCCAAGATAAGTTTAAATTAGATGGACTCCATATTATAAAAAATACTTGAAAAAATGATATACAAAAGAAGCCACCCCACTATGGAATATTAAAAACACTGCTCGATCAAGTTAATTGCGGATTTTCTATTAAAAGACTTTGCGCTACTTGGAGACTTGGAGTAAAAACTAAAGGTTGCCAATTTAAAACACTAAAAAATTAAAATAAATAAATATTATTAGAAAACTGTTACAATAAGGATTCTTAAAATAATTTTTCTAACCCTTTAACATTTTGGTATTATTATTATTATTGTTGTTTAACGTTGGATAAAAATATCAAATTATCTCAAATGAAACATTGTATACACTGCACTTCAAGGAAAAGCACATACAAAACAGCATTAAGCTCCCTCGTTTACTTTTGTTTATGGAAATATCACTATCACTATCGCATTCTTTCACAGCGTCGCATTTGTTTCACAATAACAAGAATCTACATTTTATTATAAACTTAATCAATAAGGTAAATTATCAAAAAGAATATAAATGTACTCGAGCATCACTACAACACACAATCATTTTTAAAAAGTGAAATAAACGAAATATGACGAGGACTAGGTAAGTAGTATAGTAGAAAGTAATTTAACTGGCAATTTTTTCATATTTTAGCAAAAAACTTCCTGGAGTTAATTACTTAGCCTACTTTGTGGCAAGATAATTATTTCCTTATTGAAAGCAGGTTTATTTCTCAGTTTGCGCACTACAAAGAGCTGCAAATTACTCTAGGTTTAATTGGGGGTTTACAAAGTTTTCACTGTAATATAATATTATTTGTATTTGAATACTTGTTCAGAAATTCCGTTCGGTTGATTATAACACAATGCCGTCAAATTAATCTTTGAAAAATACACATCCTTCTAATGTACTTCGGGAATTCATTACGAATTTTTTGAAAATATTTCTGAGTTTATTCGAAAACGCATTTAATTATATTTTATATATGAACTTGTATTTATCATCAATCTAAAGCTATGGAGCCAAAAATTTCACCGTGGAGAAGTAGAAAGTCATCTCGCAAGGCGGATTTCAAGAATTCATTTTAAAGCAGCTTGCCATTCAACGTAAAAGAACTAAAAAAATCTAACAGTTTCTTACACCATGAAAGGTGGTTGTGTAAAAAAAATCAGTGCCGAAGGACATACAATAACCACACATGCATGCATTTCAAAAAGTCATACGCTCTTAACTTCCAAGAACATTAGACCATCAACCAATTCAAAAATTTATCAAACTGGACCATACAGGGCTAAATGGAAGACGTTACGTCAAAACGGGCATCGAGAATTGAACGGACGAATGCTTATCCTCACCAAAAATCAACCGAATTAAGCAATATTTTCGGAAGCGACCAAAACAGGTGTGTTAAGCAACTCATCTGGCAACACCGACGATTTGAACATTAACCCCTCGGTAGTCTCGTCGCAGCGTTAGTTTCAATAAAAGTTGTCGAGTGTGGCGCTACTGTTTTTCACATTCATAAAATAGATATAAACCGCCAGAGTGGTCCAGTGGTTGAGGCGCGGGCTGCGATGCGGACGGACCCGGGTTCAATTCCCGATACTCTCTGAAGCCTGGCGGGTGGTCTACTCAGTCACTAAAAATAATTGAGTACCTGCGTTCACTCGAACAAAAGGTAATAATGGCGGTCGTCTAAGATGTGGTGCTTGCCACATCGCCCCGCACCAGAGATGGTGCGCGACGACCGGGCACATTGAGCGAACATATGAGAGCCTTAAACTCTCAGGTTACAGACCGTGCTCCCTCCCACACGGGGCGTTAGAGTCGTGCCATTATTATTATTATAAAATAGATATAAAAGTAGAGCAACGTTGGGCGATCAAATTTTGTTTTCGTCTGGGTAAATTGGGTGCCAAAACAAAAGACTGACGAGGTGAAGAATGCCGTACATACAATTTCAAAAAACGATTCTCGATAAATGGATCGAAAATATGCGCCGACGCGTAGCTAGCAACGAAACATATTTTGAAAAGAACCCAGATATTAATGATGATTTGTAAGCGTATGGTTGACAAAAATATGTTTTGTAAAAATGGTAGCATATTATATTAGTTGTTTTCTTTCAACATCTGTACCACTGAACGGAAACGGTTGAAGTTTGTACTCTGATTAGCTAAACGGTTGTTTTCCAACCAAATTTGACCGCATGTCGATAGATAGCATTGTTCGCGAGAACGAGCGATACTTTCAGTAGTTTTGCGACAACCTATGTATAAAGCATGATGGAAAAAGTTTTTGGAAATGCTTCTTTGCGAACGAAATGAACCCATTATTCATAGAATAATGAATCATTATTAGCATGATGATATCTGTGAAAAAGTCATGTAACAATTTGCTTCACGTTTTATGTACAGCCCCTTGTATTCCAACAAGAATGAGGTCCTAAGCAGACTTCAAAGTACGTGCACCAATGTCCAAAAAGTTCTTGGTTTTTAAATGCATGAAGTATATATTTTGAAAATTTTTATTTGCAAACAAATAATTTAAAATTCTTTCAATTTTAAACAGTGATTCTTATGCTTTTTTATATTTCAAGTTCTGTAACTTTTTAAATAAGCTTACAAAAATTGAAAATTCGAGAACGTTAAAAAATTTCAAACTGATCAGTCAGAAACCCAATCCAATCAAAATCTTAATCAAGCAATCGGTTATTTTGTTAAAAAAAAACGTACCACCTGTAGATGATTAGAAAATTGCTTAAAACAAATCCACCAGCAATGACGAGTAATATTAGGGAAGCAACAGCTTTTGTATGATTGGTGGGGCATTAATGGTGTCATACTCGGAGCTGCTACCGCGAGAGTACTGTGTCCGATTAGCATAATTGGACCCAATTTTTTCCAAAGAAATGGACGCACTGTAACGGTCAAGTCACAGCGTTACCTTACGATGTTGCGAAAATTTTTGGTGTCTGAACTGAAAAGATATCGGAATACTCTTAGTAAGGTTTGGTTTTAACAGGATGGGACTACTTGCCATACCTCAAGAGAATCCATGACTTTTTTAAGGAAACATTTTCCAGAACGCCTCATTTTATTGCGCGGGACCCCTCGAAGTCTCATTATTTCTTATGGGGCTACCTGAAAGCTCAGGTTTACAATGAAAAATCACGGACTCCTAAAGCTCTTTCTAAAGCCACAAATCGAAAAATTCGAGAAATTCGACGCGCTATGTACGAAAAGTGTATGAACAATTTTTTTACCCGCCTGCAACAATGCCTGAACAAGAACGATCGCAATTTAGATGGCGTCGTCATTTTTCACACCTGAATTACATTTTTTTTATTTGTGCTTATGTTTCTTAAGTGGCATTATATATATATATATATAATCGTTAGAAAAAATAAATTTAAATTTATTCAAAAACATCTGTGTTTGTGTTTTCAAAAACATTACACCTTCCAACCACATGGAACAAAACAAAATTCCACAATACAGAAAATTAAGGACTTTAGTTAGAAACTTTTCGTCTATTATTTTTTTAGCTCGCTAGAGCATTCATTATGGGAACATCGTTTCCCCGAAGAGGATGATCTGAAGATGGCACTGCAAAAGTATTTCAACGGCCAGCTAGCCAAATGGCACAAGAAACGAATAAAAAATGTAGTTAATTTATGAATTAATATTTGGAAAATAAATATTAAAAATCATAAGAATTTTTTATCCTACCTAAGTATGTTACCGTGTGCTCATTTATGCTTTTTTTTAAATTAAAGTATTTCTATATTATAAATATAAATATATAAATATATACAAACTTTCACTTTCAGCCCTATAAAAGATCAAGCAGGTCACACGAAAACTCAGTCTTATTCAAAGACTCATAGCTCTCCTTGCGGAGTAGGCAGATTGAGACTCCGAGTGAAGAGCTAACCTCATGAAAATGGCATCAAAGGCGATGCCGAAACGTCGAGAATTTTCCCAAAATAGACGCGGTTCATCCCGAGAACTAAGTTGTTTATATATATATTGATCTTTTATAGGGCTGAAAGTGAAAGTTTGTTTGGCGGGAGATGCGTTGGGTTGGGGAAAGTTTGTAGGATTAAGGGTGTTGCGTAATTGGCGGAGCAATAAGGGACTTCCACATGACAGGCAAACGCTGGTTGTCATCTCTTGTGTTGAGGCACTGTGGGCGTTTTTCTATTTCAATTGCCTCACGTACTATTCTGCTGGTAAAATGGGAAATGGGGGCAATGGTTTTAGCACCAGAGAAATTAATTTTGTGGCCTGTTTCTTTGCTGTGTTTGGCAAGTGCCGAACCATTATCGCCTTTCCGTACGGCCAGAGAATGCTCGAATATTCGGCTAGATATTTGCCGATTTGTTTGACCTATGTAGGTCCTTTGGCAGTCTCCACAAGGTATTTCATACACTCCTTAGGATTCATTGAGGCAGTGATCCTTTGCTGAGCGAATAAGCCCAGATATTTGGTTATTGGTCGTAAAGACCGTGCGGATATTTTGCCGCGTTAGTATGCGGCTTATTCTATCGGTGATGCCTCTGATGTAAGGTAGGAATGCTTTTTGTTGGTCAGGAGGGTTTTGGTATTGAGAGTTAGTAGTGTTTTTATTTATATTTTTCATTATATTAGTTAAGGATTTGTTGGAATATCCATTTTGCAGTAGGGTGGTGGTAATGGATTTGATTTCTGTTTGGCGATTTTTCGTATCGGAAAGTCTGATGGATCTAGTTATGAGGGATTTTGCAACCGAATGTTGAAGGATTTCTTGTTATAAGAGTATCTAGATACTCTCATAACAAGATCCTTCTAATGACAGCTTTTATTACACTATCTACAGAAAATCCACTCACACTAACCGCTACCTAAATGCCAAATCCCATCACCACCCTGCCCAAATCCATTCGGGCGCAAAATCGGTCACAAAGCGGTCGCGAATCTAAACAGTTGAAGATACAAAAAATTTATGAGAATAAAAATTATTTGTTATCATGAGATAAACATGAATTTAAAATAAAAGTTGGTAAAATAGGAACTCGAAAAAAAATTGAAGCTCAGGATTTTTAATATACCGGGTGTTCATAAAATGTTTCGGGAAATTTATATTACCGGATAGATCAGACCGAGGCGAACAAAAAATTACAATGAAATTTTTTGATCCGAGGTCAAATAAATAAGTTACAGCCGATTAAAAATTAATTAACGGACCAATCACAGCAGGCTCGGAGAGCTTACTGGCCGACTGCCGGGGGACGGGGGGAGCGCTTGGCCGCTAGAAGAGAGCACGCAGGCGATAATGGGGAAGGTTGTGCGGCCGAGCTCTCACGGTTGCCTTCAGTGACGTAGCAAAATTTTAAGTACCAGTCAATTATTGTCTTGTACTGTTTATTTTAATCAGCTTTCGTTGGACTTGCGCCTCGTGCTTTTTTAAATTAACAAATTTTTAGACGAAAGCAGCGCAGGGCCGAGACGATGGACTCGCGCCTCGTCCTTTTTTAAAATAACAAGTTCCGGGACGAGAGCAGCGCAGGGCCGAGACGGTGGACCCGGTATGCATATGCATTTTATAATAAATTTTCATTAAGCATTCTATATAAGTAATTAATGTACAATTAAACCAATCTAAGAAAGCTATCTAAATTTTCCTTGGTGTAAATAAAATATAAATCTTTTTATAGCTTTTTGAGATTACATCTATAAGGGGAGATTCTAATCTGCCTAACTTAACTTCTAAAAAGTTATGTGTACCTTGAAATACTTTTTTAGATGTTTGCCCCCAGCAGGAAATACAAGTTCGATAAATTTTCTTGGCTTTTTTTTTCAAATGAGGTAGTCAAATTCCTTTTTAATTTTTTTCTTTCTTATCCTCTTACACAGTTGGCAAACCTCCCTTAAAACATGGTAACGCAAGTTTATAATAGGGTAAATTACATCAGATCCTTTCATAAAGAATTTTTAAACCAACTGAGAACATACGCAAATTACTTTTTAATGTAACACATTTCAAAATATTCAAGACAATATTTGCAATCTTCAAAATCCTCGAATTTTCTTTCTATTCTTGTAACATATTTTCGTCATTCTTATAGTCTACCTCCATCCCTATAAGTATTTCCACACGTTTGTAAGTAAATCTATCATATTTTATGATTCAAGTGGAAAACATTTTGAACTAATTTCTATATGAATATGTACGTATGACTCAACTACGTAAAATCGAACAAGTATTCCATTCCTATAGTTGTTAATATTCGTATCCATAAGGCGAGTGCTACCCATAAGTTGATTATAAACTCCAATCAAATTCTATTTGTCCGCTTAGATCTTTCAGGTACCACATTTGGAATACAGATTAGCAGAATTAATGAAATATACTTTAAGATCTGTAAGCGCTACAGTAACTACTGAATGGTCCATCCTTCTGGAGATTATTATATTTTAGAGATGCTATATCATAGTAAAATCTTATAAGTTTTTATTTTTACTATACACGTTAAGCGGTAAAAATAACGCGCTGTATCGTGAAGATCAAAAAAATTCTAGCTGGTGACCACACGTTTTCCGATTTGTAATCTGTTTGAAAACAATTCCTCCTAATTTTTTCGGCAACTAATTCTAAATCTTCCAGTAAACTACATTTTTGAGTCTCATTTTGCTTCGAGAAAACGATATTTCAGCCTCCAAGGGGTCAGTTTAAAAAGAAATTTTTCTTTTTGTAACAAACTAAGTTTTTCATCTGGAGGTTTTACGTTCTTTCCAAAAATAGAGAAGACGGTATCCCGGCTAGGTAGTATCTACATATATTCACACATACTATCAGCACTATAGTTTATACAAATTGCATTTTAACCTTATGGCATGTTAATTAATAGAGTAGCTAAAGTAAGATTAGAATACAGGACTGTCCAATTTTTGGGGGTAATATTACGTAATTTGGTATGATAATTAATAATGAATCGACCTCCCAGCGATCTGAGGCTCTGAGATAAAATTATCGCTTGAAAATTATCTCAATTTTTTTTTTAAATTGTGAGTGTTTGTTAGTGCCTTGACTTGTAATACAGGTAAAAACTGTCACTACTAGTACCTGATCGAGAAATCCAAGCGTTACTCATATTACTCATGTCACTGAATTGATCATAAAAGGCGGTCATGACGCTTGAGACAATGGGTCAAAAATTAAGATTCAGGTTATCTAGTTTTGGTTCTTTATTTCTTATTTATTAGCTTTAGACGTGGAGCTGTAGAACGAACTAAAGTGTAAAGTTTTTCAATAATCAAGATGTAGAAGACTTATTCTCGAAGAAGAGATTGATTAGCAATAACTGGAAACTAACTGGAAAAAATGTTAATCTATTCGGTGGAACTATAAAAACTGTATTCAGGTTAACAAAACGCAGAAAATGTGTATCTCTTACCAGAAGAAAAAACTATCAATCTCCTCGAAATGTCCTTTTATAAAACAAAAAATTAGCCTGCAATACATGTTCATGTTCTTCGTGAGGTAGTGTCTTGAAAATTAGATAGAATCCTAAAAAATGGTAGCCCAAATATAATGGTCAAAATTGAAGAATGTTGTGTTAGAAAATGTAACAAACAAATATAACGGAGAACTACATAGAAAGGCAGTGGATTGAAGTTCACACAAGGATATGTTGCCAGACACTACCAACAAGAAATATAAATTTCTTAGTTTTGCTGCAACCTATTTAGAGGAATACATGCATTATCATGACAACATTACTCCATTAAAAAACAAACGCCTTGACCTGCAGCAAATCCTTACTTCTGGTGACTCATTAGCTAAAGTGGTCAAACGGCAGGAAGAAAGAGACCATTTAGTTTTAGTTGTGATGATCTTGAGCAGTGTGCTATTCAAGAAAATCGAACAGATTCTAAAGAAACGTTGTTTGAAGAGATCCGAAAGCAATACATCCTTGAAGACTAGAAAAGCGATGCATTGAAACAAATCGACTTGGATCAAAAGGCAGCAGCTGATCAACTACGTGTCAAGTTAACGCTAGATTTGATTATATTAACTCTTAATAACTGTACTAACTTATAATATATAATATAACTGGTTCTTGGTAATGGCTTGCGCATTGTATTTTTGAACAATTTTGTATTTTGATCTTTTTACATATTGGATTCAGGAAACCTCCACTAAAGAGAGGAGTGGTAGTTTTGCCTGCATTATAGGTCAAAGCACTATCAATCTCGTTGTCGCCACCAATGCTAGTCCACGTGGTCGACCGAGAGTATACAAAGGCGTTGATCGATTTTCTTGTGAGGGTGCCAATATCGGGCAGTCTACAAGGTATGCAAGTCCTACCTCGAAAAATGTTACTTACTGTCCAACCTGATCTATGGTTTACCAAAAGATGAGAGCTCTCCACAACACGCCGAAAAGACAGAAGAAAGAAGTGAAAAATACGTCTACACTCATTGACATCTAAAGAATGATGGTTTTTCGCACTCACCACGTGCTGTAAGAACAACGCTCACGTGGATTACCGGGTTTTGAGTCCTATTCCGAAATAAATAAAAAATTTCAAGTGCATATTTTGCCTTTTCGATGCACGGATCGCTCTAGAACCAATTTATTATTATCAGACCAAATTACTTAACATTATGCAAAGGGCCACCGCTGTAGGTGACTGGTCAAGAGCGAATACTCCTCTCTGGTAACACAGCGGGCGGGAGATGTATGTGACGCTGTAGTATGCAAAGTTGAATGTTAGTAGGCACAATAAGTCCTCGACGAAAAAAAAACATTACGCAAGAAAATTGAGGGGCTCATATTCTTATCTAACACTACAACTATTGATACTATTTTTAACATGGGTGACTTTTCGCAAAATTTAATTAAACCGATTATCCGTATAATAGAAAATATGCTGATTCCAATTGTACTATTTGTTCAAAATATTTCTGGTGTAATTCAATAACGGCTTATAAAAGAGCCATTCGGTAACTATCTGTTCAACAAGAAACATTACATGTATTGAAGACGATATATTTAGAACGATTGTTTGTATTCATATATATCTGTCACAATCGAAGATCATTAACCTTAAACTTTTTAATTCTTATTTAAAGTTTCATATACCAAGTGTTACGCAATGCGTGCGGGGTTTTTTTCTAGTATATATTAATAACGATTGGTGAAATATTTTCTTAGAAGTTTCATTTTAGTACTTTTTATTACATTCCTTTCAGTTTGAGCCATAATGTCAAGTTTACTGCGTGGAAATTTTACGTCCACCAGAAATAAGTTCACAATAAGAAAGTATAACTTTCTTAAAAACTCGTTCCACCATATAAGCCTTACTTTTCTTTCAAAGTACAAAGCGGTGCATTCGGAACGAAAATATTCTTCCAGTGTATAATACAACCGCATTACTTTCAATATAAAAACGACAGTCTCAGCAAATGCAATTTGAATTTCACCCGAAAGCATTTTTTCAAAATTTACACAACAGCCATGCACACATTTTTTGCGACGATTACACTGGCCTCCCCAAGGCCCGAACCGTGAAAATATCTACCGAAAGCACGCTCGGATCGAAATGCAAACAATGCAAACAATGAAAACCAAGCACCGTAACCTACTTTTCCCCATATATTAATGTTAATAAGCTTCAGCGTTTATTTATACAGTTACATATTTCATATTCATATTTTTATCGGCGTAATCTTCGCATGCCATGGGCGCACTAAAAGAGTCGTGTCAATAGCGGGTTTCGACTACGCAACCGTTACCTGTGGCCGTGGCCTAAGGTTAACGTTGCGCAAAATACGCCCCGATACAAATTCAAGGGCTGAATGTATAAATCAGCCTTTTATGATGCAAATCCTATTAAAGGTGTTGTGGTTTACTTATAGCAACTCTTACTAAGTAGATATAATCCGATTACTTCAGTACAGTCTGCTGCAATAATAGCCAAAGTAATTAAAAGGCACACTAAATTTGGCGAAATTGTGCCTTGGGCTGTCAAGTGGCGCACAAAAATATTAATTCCCCATCCAGTCCTGTAACACTAACAACATAGTTTAAAGGACTAAGACTTTTTTCAATTGTTGCGAAAACCCATCACGTCCTATTTTGCAAGCGACCGCTTCGAGAGGCCGCTATATTCGATTTGAAAAATCGAGGAGTGTTTAAGGGTTGTTAAATCCGGCGGAAGAGCCCAACTTTCTGGGTCAGTGGATTGCTCCAAGATGGATTATGTAGCCGGTTGTAAATATCAGCCTTGGGGTAAACTTCGGTAATTAACAGCATAGTACTACTTCCGTCAGAATTTCATCTGCCCATAACTCTATACGAAAATTTCCCATAGTTTTTAGTTACTCTTACACAGGTAACACAAATGTATATTCGTATGGACGCTTTAGTATTCTCGTCCCGTTAAAGCAATTAATCACTTCTATAGAAGCCGCAGAACACGCATAATACAAGGAATAACGTGATTCGCATTTGTATTTTGCTAATATCAATTGATAATTTGTTTATGTCAATGTTTCTGCTATTCTAGGTTTAACAATAATATTCTATTCCTAAAATAATGAAACAGAAGTCAAATAAAAAAGTCATTATTATTTAAGTAATTCAAGTGTGCAATTTGAATTTTACTAATGACATAATAGGATAACATCTGTGTTACTGTTGATTTCCTTTTAGGCTTTTATACATATAAAAGAAGAAGCTTATTGCGTATAGTCTGTCCATTGCTTTTGTCAGCTTTTTATTTAAATTAAAAGTGACCTGTCAGAAGCAAGTTTCGAACCCACGCCCACAGAGGGGGCCTTAGACCGACCACTCGGCCATCCTAAGAACTCGATAATCTTATAATGAAAATTTATATGTGTAAAAGCCTGGGATATAGGTGGAATATTATTCCACGTTCCCACCTTGTTTCCACTTATCGAGCATACAGCTCTCAATCTTACTGCGTTACTAGGTGCCAAACGGTTTTTCATATTTTTTTTCTTGAAATAGCCAATTCTCTTATTTTTTAAAATGTGATGGAGAAATTTTAATTTTTAATTCCACTTCGTTCGCGTTTTAAACATTCATATATTTTTTTGTTCGCATCTTAGCGTTACCTTAGTTAAAAATATATGATATAATATTCCTATTATTTTTTTAAAGGTTTATTTTAGAGTTGTTCTTCAAAAATAATGGTAATAATGGTAAGGCTCTAACGCCGGGTGTGGGAGTACGGCCTACGAACAGAGAAGTTGAAGCTCTCATATGTCCGCCACTATGCCCAGTCGTCGCACACCATCTCTGATGAGGGGCGACATGGCAAGAACCGCGCCTTAGATGACTGTCATTATTACCCCTTGTTCGAAGTGAATGTAGGTACTCAATTATTTTTAGTGACTGAATAGGCCACCCGGAAGGCATCAGAAAGCTCTAGGAAATAAAACCGAGCCCGTCCCTCAATCACGGAACCGCACTGACGTTATCATTTAAAACTAATAATACTCTTCTTTCACTCTCCATATCTAGTTTAGAAAACTATACCAGAGACCGTTATGACAGTACTAATTTTTCCCATTAGTATATAACTCTCTACTTCACAAACGTTTGCTTTAAAATGTTAGCATTATTCTATTTCACAAGAATGAACATTCCCATGTGTCCTAATACCAATAGGAAAGATATTTGGAAACAACAAAAATATTCTTATCTATTATTATTTTTTATTGGTGTGCCTAATACAATACACTAATGTCTAAATGAAACACATTTAAAGAGACTGTCCACAACATTTCTCTCGTACATATTGGAAATGTTTACGGTAATATTAATAATGCAAAAATCTATATCGCATTCAAGTCTGATTTTAGAAAATAATTCATTTTATATCAGCTATGCCATATGTACTATTTATCAGAAAAGTATTGATTAAAGTCGCCAATACATATTTATGTGTTTGTATATAAAATGTGTTAGATTGTGACGCAATTCTCTACACTTCTAGTGATATAATTGTTTAGTTCTCTAGTTTATATAGCTAAATAAAATTTAAATTTAGTATACTATACATAGATAATAAATCAATGGCTAGAGGAGCATTTTGAATAATCTAAAAGAACTGATAAAACTGCCCTATAATATTTGTTAGAAAATATTGATCCAATGTTAATATAATGCAACAATGTGAGTAGTCGTGATGTAACCTGACAGCCAAAAACAATGCACTATAATGAGCATACGTGAATGAAAGCGATTTTACTCACCAGGTCATAGAGCAGAGTAGCAAATTAAATTTCGTGTGAAACTGGACATTCTTCGCAGAAACTATTTGGATGATTCGAAAAGTTTTCGGAAACAATACTATAAGTACAGTAAAAGCAAGGTACAAAACTATTCAAAGATGACTAAAAATTTGTTGAACTGATCCTTTTTTTGAAAGACCAACTTCTCACTATCCCCAATACTTAAATCACCTTCAAAAAGAAAGAAATTCCCCACCATCGATAAAATTCAAGCCAATACGATGACGTAGTTCTTTTTTGTCATTCTAACACAGGACTTTGGGAAATGCCTTGAACAGTGAGAACCACGCTAGAAGAAGTGTGTAAAATCCCAGGGTAATTGCTTTAAAAGAGATTTGTACCCCTCTTACTACATATATCATTTTTTTGTTATTGTAATTATAATGTATTATGTGGGTTAATAATTTCAAGACAGGCACGTAATTATATCAAAACTACCAAGCATTTCATTTAATCAAAAAAAAACAAATTAGAATCCATTTAAATTCTAGTGTTACTTAAAGATTAAGCAATGAAGGTATCTCACTTATTGCTGAAAAATTATGAAATACAACGGTTTTATCTTTTTGTCTTTTTCTACATTATTATCTACCTAATTGTTCTTACTTTTTTAATAAATCTGTTGTAATCTTTTTTTTATTGATCTTCTTTAACTTCACTTCTATTTCTTCTTAAGCATTTTATTCTCACATTTACCTTTCCCTTGCAACTTTCACTATTCCTAGTTTTCTGATGATATTTCACTCTCCTTCTCTTTTGAGTTTTCTATATATATACCTACTATTCGTGTTTTTATTATTTTCTTTTTCTTTTGTATGTTCCATCTGGGAACCGTACTTTATTTTATAACTTTTTAAATTTGTGTCTAATATAATAGCCAAAACTCCTCTGTATGCCCTGAAATCTTTTTATCGATGATTGTTTCTTCTTCCTGATTAATATGTAATGTATTTGCGTGCATGTATGTCATTTTATAATGATTTGTATGTTTATATTTTGGACTGGTTACTATAATAATTATCTAAATAAAATAAATATATGAATTTTTTAATCAACATAATTAGAAAAAAGCATCAACAAATTGTAAAGGGGGTCCAAATAAGTCTCCGTCGTTTGACAAAAGATGGCCCCACCAGTAAGTTATGGTTGAAATTGTCAGATTAAAACATCATATTGTAAGATTGGATATCTGGCAACATCATAACCTTAAAATATTAGCGATTTTATATCAGAATCATATAATTTTTTTCATGCAAAAATGTCATTTGCGGAACTTTTGATTTACTTCTTTAATTTGAAGAAATCTGCAGCCGAGGCGCATCGATTGTAGAAGCATATGGTGAGAGAAGTTGTCGTGAGTGGTTTCATAAGTTTAAAAAAGGGGAGTTTGATGTCGAAGACAAAGAACGTAGCGGAAGACCGAAAGTGTACGAAGACGTGGAACTGGAAGCATTATTGGAGGACCATACCCGCCAAACGCAAAAAGAACTTGCATTTACATAAGGAGTGACTCAACAAGCAATTTCACATCGTTTAAAATCGTTGGGAATGATTCAAAAGCAAGGAAATTGGGTTCCATATGAACTGAAGCGAAGAAACGTTGAATGCCGATTTTGCACGTGTGAAATGCTGATTGCCAAGCATAATCAGAAGGGTTGTTTGCATCGCATAGTCACTGGCAATGAAAAATTATGATAACTCAAAGAAGAGAATATCATCGAGACCATATGGCCATGTTTCAACATCGACAGCCAAGCCGAATATTCATGGAAAAAAACTCATGTTGTGTATTTGGTGGGATCAGTTTGGTGTCGTGTATTATGGGTTACTCAAACCTAACGAAACCATTACCGGAGCTCTCTACCGAACACAATTGATGAGAGTGAGTCGAGCACTCAAGGAAAATCGCGCCTACTACTACTTCAGACACGACAAAATTATTCTCCTGCATGATAATGCTCGTCCACATATTGCGGCGCCGGTCAGAACCTACTTGGAAACACTCGGTTGGGAAGTCCTACCCCACCCGCCGTATTTACCAGACATTACCCCTTCCGATTATCACTTGTTCCGATCGATGGCATATGGCCTGTCTGAGCAGCACTTCACATCATATGAAGAAACCAAACATTGAAAATACCAAAATCAAAAGATGAAGCATTCTTCCGACGCGGTATCCGTATGCTGCCAGAAAGATGGGAAAAAGTAGTGACTAGCGATGGACAATACTTTGAGTAATACATAAAATTCCGTTCTTTCACAATAAATGTCAAATTTTTGATAAAAAACGGCGGAGACTTATTTGTACTCCCTTTATGTTTCCAAAATTATGATATGTAAGGTAATTTGTTAACGAAATTCAATTTACCTTTAAAAGCGGTTATCCGTTCATTGTTAATTCCACCTAATTATTTACAAAAACAAAAGCACATACAATAACAAGTTTTGCAGATTACCCGTGCCGAAAAAGTGTCTATTTTTAGATACGTCATGAAAACCATAAAAATAGCTTATAATAAAGTTGCTCGATGAAAGCAGATTGGCACGGAAGCGTGTACACTTAATTTAATAGTTTTAAATACACGGTGCTTTAGTTGAAAAGCAAGTTGAAGCATTACTTAAAATGAACAGCTCCACTTGCGAAATACCTCTAATTCAGTTAAACATCTTGGAAAGTGCAATAGTTGTCTCAACTAGGAAGCATCGCCAAAATAAAGAAACAAGATGTTGCAGAAAACAACGCCGGAATTTCAAATTAGTGCTATGAGGACGCAATAAAATCCATCCTCTCGCAGAAATTATTGTAATTGCAGCACGTAGTGCACCCGGTTTCAAATAAAACGCAAGAGAACTACGTAGCAAGAAGCAATTGTTACAGAAATTGCTTCTTATCTCAGAATATAAATTGCAAAAAAATGGAAAGGTGAACGTTTCCGGTTCTGCCAGGTGAGCCGAAAAGATCAAAGAATTAAACAAATTACACGGCGCGGCAAGTCCGCTGCGCCCTGCCTCTAATGGACTTTTAATACGCCAAAGAGAAACCTTGTAATTAAATTTGCTTGTTTGGTAAACATGCCGTACTGTTTGTTCTAGTTAATTAGAGCTTCTTTTGTGGAGCGGCCTCCAAAATTTAATTTTTAATGGCATAATATTAATCCCGTTCCGCATTAATAACGCGACAGAACTGGAAAAGTGCGACCTTCGTTCAACAGAATCGTTGGAGAGAAAAACGGCCATGATAAGGGCGTAAGTACCGAAACTCGATACGGAAATACGCGGAAGTAGCTAATCAGAATTCAAGACGCGCACTGCTGATTTTGCTCAAGAGGACATGTGACGTCATGTGCGTGCTCCAGGTCGTAATCTAGTAGACTATGCGACCGTCATAAAGCCCGGGATTGGGGAACAGCAAAGAAAAACCTTAATAAAATAAACATTCTAGGGTTCAGATTACTACTTACAACATAGCACCGTCTTATCTGTCTCGCCGTGCAATGTTTGGGAAATTGAATTAGTTTCTTCGGATATGCAGCCCCCGCGAGTGGGGCGGCGGCAGAAACCGCCTCTTCCTCGACTACTGCGTAATTCATATCGTGTTAACCCGCATAAAGTTTCCGTAACACGACTAACACGGGGGGTCAAAAGTTTGTCGGTGCGAGGACGCTTTTAAGGCATCTGTTCTCGCCCTACTGCACGCAATAATTATGAAGCCCAAACCCCTCCTTTTCAACTTGCAAAATTATTTAACCATAAATTAAAATAGGCTTTTACTTTAATTTAATATTTACTTATTTATATTAATTACAAAAGAAAAAATACGAAGGCCTTCTAGAAACGATATCACGCACTAGCAAAATGTAACAGCCATATAAAAAGGACTTTATTTTTATAGGCAAATAAAGTATGCAAATATCTCAACCAGAATATAAAACCACAACTATATCAGCTTAAGAATAGTGAAAAATCTCTCTTCCCAAATTCAGTAATCTAAATTTGTTTTGTATTAAACGACTTTTGCTAAAATGTTTCTACAAATTTATTAACATACCAATGGAGTCATGATTCAGATAAATAACAAATAATTTACTCTATAAAAATATAAAAATGTAACTATGTTTGTAACTAACTCCTACAGTTAATAACTGATTTCAATACCTCATTCGAACCGGTTTGTTGCCAAACCTCGCATAACGATTTTAGATTTTCGATTTAGGTCACGGTTTACCTATTATAGGTCAAAACATAAATTATCACGAAGTAATTAGACAGTTTGCAGCACCTATCGGTATTCCATGCACTACGTGGTCAATTCTTGCCGTAGGAGGCGCATGCGACACAATTTTGATTTGTGTGGCTCGTCCCAAGGACTAGGTAACTAGTTAGCAAGTCTATCTATCTATACATTTGAACAGAAAGCAAACAAAGACGGCTGACATAAAATTTGGCGTGCCACGCCGCTCTGAGCCCTTAATTTACACGAGGAGGTCCGTGCGTTCGTGAATGCAAGTCGGGGCCGCTCTTGGTCCTTGCGGAATGGGCGGATGGCGATTATTATTGCCGAACGCAAAAAGCGCGTCTGCCACGGCAATTTGATTTACTTTCGCCGAGCTGAGCTTCGATTGCAATGAATATAACCATATGCCGCCCATAATAAATACGTATAATGCACGTAAACCTTATATAAACATTTGAATGTTGCGCATGCTCATTCAAAGTAGCGGCAGCAATGTCCTTCCAGGCATTTTGCATAATTATGATGCCTTTGTACCTATTATCCTTGTTATAATGTAGGAACAGATGCAAATTTACTAAATTAATTAATAGTTCCCTATCCGTTGTAAAAACAAAGCCAAAATGTAGACAATACTAAAGTTAGGTTATGCTATTTCAGTAACAAACCAACATTCTGTTACTGCTGCCAACTTTAATCTAGCAAAAAATTAAAAATTACTACAAATGACTGTAAGAAGTATTTAAAGTTAAACCGATTTCAACTTACGTATGAACGTAAAACATAAAAATTACGGGAGTGCATTATGAACGAGCACATAAGTTTTGTATTAATTCAACTTTACATATTACGTATTTCTCATGGACGGTTTATGCTTACGTTCATTATGAATCGGCACTAAGTTAAATTGTTCCCCTTTCCCGATCCAGGGAAAAAACCGATCCAGTTAAAAATTTATACGTTCCCACCTTCCAAAATTTGACGGAAGCCGGATGAAAAATTGCCAGAATATATTTTGCGAATACTAATTAACAAATATCATCCATCATTGCTCCACAGATAAATGATGTACAACTGTTAAAGTTACAGTTAATCGTCTTATTCTCTTAATCTGCATTAATTTGTTCTACCTCTCTTCGTTGGCCTTTCATGTATTTTTTTTTCTTCCATTTCCATTAACCATATGCTCAATACATCAATTTCTATTTATGATACACTGCTTCAGTTAATTTTCTTCATCGTCAGTTATTGTTTTTGTTCTTTATGTGGCCCTTTTTGATTCCAATGGGTTTATATATTTTTTTTATATTTACGTATGACAGATGTTTATATGATTACATAATTTTGTTAGTTTTAATATTTATTTATTTATTTATTAATCGAAAACCTTGATATACCGTTAGGTGTTCCTATTTTCCTGTTATACGATGTAGCGGTACTTTTCTGAGATACTTATGAGATATATTTGTAGTCATTTATTACTTCTACTGAAATTTCATAACACATGCAAGTCTCTTATATATTTTTGCTTTCATTAGATCTATTACTATCAATTTATTTTTATTCGAGTATAAACATTTGATTTTTTATTATTTACAATATCTGAATCCCACATTCATCTCTCTTGTTTAAACTGTTTTTTTTTTTATTATAAACCATTTGTTTGTCCAAACATTACCATCCAGTCCCGAACAAAATAAATCATTTCTTTTGTATAATAATATTTTAGAAAACTAGTAATATTGTTTTTTGTGACAACACAACTTTATTTTCCACAAAGAAACTCGAAAAACGTGTTATTTCTAGTGAACGAAACATAAAAATACCACAAAAGCAATTTTCCATTGATATTCGTAATTTAATGATTGGTGACCGACAAAAGAGAATCTGCTACCGGAAAATCATTGGAAAACAAATTATTTCTAGTGGAGCAGTACAACATATTTGGAAGAAATTCAATGTATATGGAAGCAATTAAACCAAACTTCTCGAAGAAAATAAGAAAAATGACTACAACTTTTCGTGATATCAAAAGTATACGAATGGTATGGCAAAAGACAAATTTTTCACCAGAAAACCTTGTGGAAACTATGAAATTGGTTAGTACAAATTGGGCTAACCAAAATTTTCCAAAAACGCTTGTTGAGATTAATAGGTACATGCAACAATGTTACGCCCTGAATTTAGCATAAATAATGCATCTTTTTCCTTTTACATATCATTCAGCTTATATATTGTGTCAACGTCTAGGCAGGTCAACATAGAACAACCCAGTAACTGTCGCAGAGATCAAAACATGTAGTAATGCAAGCCGAGTATAGATGATCAAATAAGTTTATTATTATTAAATAAACGTTACTAAATTATGTTGCATTGCTTTCATTTCACTAAATTGATATTATCCATGCAATAGCAGTATCCTAAACAACGTACATAAAAATTAGCGCGCCAAGAGTGTCTTTAAACTTTTTCAAATGTGTATTGTACATCTACAAAAAAAAACATTCTGGACTGCACTGGAATACCCTCTCTACAGTCGGTACTGATCATCCTACGATTATGATTTGTTTATTTCACTAAAATAGAGATTGGAAGAACAAATATTGGTTGGTACCACGATCGTTTTCATTTTACTATAGCGGAATTAAAAATCTACCTATCCGTCAGGAAATTAAGTGTAACACCGACTCTGTATGTTTATATTTTTATAATGCATTAAATTTGAAAAAGAATCGTGGTTTATATTTTATTCGTCCCATTATTAGGGCTAATTTAGGATTAGAATTAGGGATAATTTCCGTTTATTTTACTTATACATGTAAAGAATTTTTTCACGTCATAAAATGTTTACCTATATTACGTCATCAATACCCACAACTACAATTCCCTTTTTTTTATTAATGATATGTAATATATTATATTCCTTCGTCAACACCCCTTACCCCTCTGTACTCTCATAGAATAAATAATTCCTTTATTTGCTTTATGACAATCTTTTTCTCAAAATTTGAGTGTTCATACGAACCAATATTGTGTTCTTTTAGTACTTATAACAATATTTCCTAGATAAAAATTTCAAACGCGGTCAAATCTTCTGACAATTACCCTAAACACTTTCAGGACAGTTTTGACCATACCTTAATTTATTTTTTTAAATCTTAGACTGTTTAAAACTAGCATTTTAGATAAAAATTTATTGTAAAAATGCAAATGTTTCCCTTTTCTTTCCTAATAGGATAAACAGATTTCTAAGTAATAAATATTTAATGAGTAGATTGTTCCTGCCATTCATCTAGCACTATGGCTCCAATAATTTCTCTGAAATATACTGTTTTTTAAAAATGTCTTTTAGAAATATTAGCTGTATGGTATATAGTACCTTAGAGTCATCCTGCTGTTGGAAATTGTTCAAATTCTTTACTTGTAGATAATAAAATTATGATTCGCTTAGTAGTGAATTCCTTCATTCCTTTTGATTATATATTTTATTTGCATAATCATTTTTTGCAATTTTAGCTTCATTTCTCGCGAATTATTTATCTACTTTAACAATTCTAATTTTTTCTATCTCCGTAATTCCCAAATACCAATCAGTTTGACGTATTAGCACGTACAATATCATATATCTTCTTTCTATTTTACGAACTACAAATATTTAATATTTTAGCTTGTGTTAGTACAAATTGTTTTATTTTTATTGCTAGATGTTTCTTCCACCTTGTTGATAATAGCACTTAAAGAAAAACGGCAATATATTTTTAATACATCTGTTTAAGAAAATTTGCTTTGGGTACTATTAATAGCGCCTTTCTGACCGTCCTTACTTATGTTTTTTTAACGTCTAGCCACAACTTAGTTTCAACTGGCTATCCTGATAAAAAAAGCTCTTCCGCAGCTTATTAGCATTTTCCTCTCAATCACCGACAATTATTGTTTAAAAATAAATTTAAATAAATTTTCAACGTAAGATCTAATGATCGGGATGATTTCAAACACTACAGTAAAGCTATTCGAGCCTTTATACAAATATATAAACAAATCTAACAATACTATCCTTGCAAAGGTAATGGAAGACAATCCTGACATTGTACCGTTGCTGGGCAGGCTATTTATTAAATGAAATATAGATCTGCAAGCCTATTTTGTTTTTTCAACGTATTAAAAAACTGATTTTGAATGTTAGATAAGCAAAAACTAATCCCAAACAAAAAATTTGGATTTCGCAATCAATACGGAACACTTAGTCAAGTACACATGATGGCAAATATGTAAAACCCATAGAGATCGACCCTGAAGCAAAAACAATTTCTAATATGGTGTTTCTAGATTCGTCGAAGACCTCTGACAAGGTGTGGTCCGAGATTATTCTACAAATAAAAAAATGTACTTCATTCCACATATAACTCATATAGTCTTACATATTAGAAAAACACTTTTTATGAAATACAGGAAAGAAACTACAAATCTCTAACATATACTGTCAGGGATTCTCTAGAATTGTATTGTGCTTTATACAGCCCACTTACCATCTTCGAGATTAAGAATAGCAGCTTTAGCTGACAATATGTTGGCATCCTGTGCAAAATCGGAGATTACTTCTTAACAAAATGTAGCTATGTGACATCAAATGGCTAACAAATAAGTTACATCTTCAACAAACGTAAACAACTTGAACTGAAATACTGGATGATTAGAAAAAATACAAGCTATCTTTAGAAAATAAACTGTCAATCTGTAAAGTCACCTTCAAGTCAATCTGTACCCCCAAATCAGAGGTACAAATTCTAGAATGATTCCAAAAATTGCTTCATATTAATAATTAACGCACGAAATTTTAAACTATAGCAAAAATTAAGTCAGGATTAGCGCTGTTTCAAACAAACGAGTTTATAACTTAATAGACGACAATGATAATTCAAAAAGACTAAATAAATGATAGCAGCACTCTCTATGTTCATATAAATTACGTTTCAACTGTCGATCAAAAGTTTCTTCGATCTTTAATGTTATAAACTTTATTTATATTAAATTTGAAGTCTGGGATGCTATAGGCCATTCATTGGGCCATTCAAAGGGTCTTCTTTAGACTGCCAAAATTTTGTGGAAAGCACAAATAATACTTTCTACACATTTGGCTATAAATGACCCTCCACAGTCTGGATAGTATAGTAATCTAACCTGATTTTAATCTAAGTTGTATGAAAAACTGAGAAAATTTACTTCAAACTGAACTAATGACTCAGATTATAATGTTTGAGGCATTTTGGAAGAGTCAAATCTACAGATGATTTCATCCTTTAAAGTTGTATCTTTATACTCGTAGCTGTTTTATTGATTGCATGAGTTTCATACATTTGCATCGAAAAAAATTGCATGTCGAGCTTTTTGCATTATACTCTAGGTCCACTCTTTATTCAGACCATAGATATGAACAGTAGTCACAGATAATAATTCGCTAGAGTGGTGATCAGTTCTTCTTTCATAAATTTAACTTCTTCTGGTCCTTGTCAATCTAGATTTTCCTAATTTCCAGGTTATCTATAAAACCTTATGTTTTTTTTTTTATAAGCCTCCAATATATGAGTTCTGTCTCAAAAATATCGAACTAACATTAATATAATACAAACACATTGCGTGGTCGCGAATAATCTAGTCGATAAGATTGAATTATAATGCAAATGCGTAAATAAAGACCAATTTGCTAGCTGGGTCAGTTGAGAGTGAAATGCCTGTGAGTAAGAACATATAGTCCATATTTACATTTGCAATAACTGGGCAGCAAATTTTCACAAATTTTTTTGCATCCCTGGAATATTCGTCCGCAGAAATTATTTTAATGTTTCAGGCTTTCAGAAACAAGTGAAACAGGAATTAAAGCGTAGTACAAACAAATCAGCGGTGGCCGAGTATATGTGGAATGTGATCCACGTTCTGAATCTACTCGGAGCTCTTAGATCAGTTCATAAAACTCCGTGCCTTGAATAATAAAGACCAGCAGTCCATATTCAACATCGTCAACGACCAGGGATTTATATATTTCATAACTGCAACCGCGCCAGGCAAATCCAGCACCAGAGAATGATTCAAAGTGCACTAGTCCAGCCCAGCCCCAGAGAACAGAAAAGCTTCAAACCTGTCACGATTATGCCGCCTTCACGTTTTATGACAATCGTAAACACTTTTGAGGTACTCAGCGACTGAGAAAAAGACATTGAATGTCCCACAATATCCAGCCACCACCCAGATACACCAGTTCATCTGATAAGCGCTCCTCTATGAAAAATAATCCCTCCCGTAATTTCCCGGCTTAGCCTACCATCAGCACTACTTTCAATTGCTTAAATCAGATATGTAAGTACTGGAAAGACTAAACACCAGGTCTGAGTCACCATTGCTCGATGGTTCCAGAACGTAAACTTCGTTGAGGTCATCGCAGGGCTCGTATGCTGCGGAAGACGTTACTAACATTTTCGACAACTGAGCATCTGGGATATGCTCAAGCTTGAAAAAAGGGTAAGGGCTTAGTCCCAGGAATTTTCTATGCCAAAAATGACAACGTCCCTGCCATAAAACATAGGTCTACGGTTATAATCCGGAAACAAATGCTCAGTTGTTCTAATACAAGGTTTGCTATGTCTGAAGATGGCGCTTAAAAGTCCCAGCAAGGTCAGCACCACCTTAATCATGATTTTTTTAATTAAGAAGAGATTGTCTATAATGAATACGTTTTTCCAGGCCTTTAAAAAGAAGAAAATTCTAGATCATCGACAAGATGGTAGATTTCCACAAAAAACTGCGAAACGTTCAGAAGTGTGGAAACGACTCTGGAAAAAGTGTGTAATATCTTAAAATGTTTATTTTGAAGTAGGCTAAGGCTACATCGAATGTTTCTTGTATCTTGTATCTTGTACCATTTTTATTAAACATAATGATTTTATGTTAAGCAATTGGAGATATTTTCTTTTTTACTTTTGTGGCAGACTACGTACTCTACAATTTGTAAATTGTCTGCAATTACAATTAATTAGTATGTAGTATCGCATGAGGAAAATGGGGAAACAAGAAACAGAACTCCTCACAACAATAAAAGTTCGTAAGCTGGAGTATCTAGGGCACATCATACGCAACAATCAGAGATATGGGCTGCTACAATTGGTCCTCCAGGGTAAGATCGAAGGAAAAAGAAGCATCGGCAGAAGACGCATATCGTGGCTGAAAAACCTGCGAGTATGGTTCAATAAAACAACAACTGGACTGTTTCGTGCCGCTGTTGATAAAGTCCGTATTGCCATCATGGTTTCCAACATCCGAAACGGATCGGAACTTTAAGAAGAATCGCATCTGTTAGTTTTTTCTTGCAAAGAAACTCTCAAATTGAAAAACGTTTTGCTGCTACAGAAATATCACAAATGTTACATGTGCGACAATTTCTGTAGGGTACATTGTATTATGTTTCACTATTTACTACCCCACCCATTTCATTTTGTCTTTTATGGAAATATTTAATTTTTTTGTATATTGTTTCAAAAATACATCAAATAGAATTTAAAAAAAACAACAAAGCTGACTTGTAAAAACGTTAAAGCATATCTTTGTACCCCAATCTGGTCCTGAGTTTATTTCATATTTGAAAGAAGACTCTTACTCAACATTAAATATTATTTGCAAGGAAGAAAAACAGCCTCGCGGAACATCTCAAGTTACAAACTGTATTTCAAACTTAATTTTCTAATATTTTTATAATTGTAACCAAGTTAAACAAATCAGAGTAATCACGCCTCTCCGGTTATCGAAGCCTCGTGAGCGGCATACATCAATTCGAAACTTTTTTCTTAACTTTGTCGGTAGCCGCGGGTCCAGTCACTCAAGGTTATTACTTTAGAAAGTTCCAAAAAGAATTAGATTGCTTCCTCGGTCACGTATCATAAAAAGCCATCCCGGCTGCACCGAAAGCGCGCAGAAAACGGCCTACTCGTCGAATTTACTGGAAATTGTGTTGGGAGTAATAAAGAGCGAGCCAGCGGTTGTTTACGCCAAGGCGGGAGACCTGGAAGAATGATTTCGGGCTTGCAAGATAGAACTTGCCAGGAACTTATTCGGATCATTCTGAAATATTCCTGCGGTTTGGGGACAGCGACGGTTTGCATACGGCTCCCTGCACGCATCCGAGCACGAACTTCTATGCAAACAGCGACCGTCAAAAGGAGTTGGTTTGCCATAGATGTACAGCTACACTTTAGTGTTGTATACACTCGAGCTGTTTTCTTGGCGGAGAAAATTAAATTTGCATCTCTATTAACATTTACATCGGGTTCAAACATACAGAATGATATATTACATCGCTAAACGAGTTCGGTCGTAATAATTTTCGAATTAAATGTTCTAAGATATGCCAAGTTCATACAAATATTTGCATTACAAAACGTATCTCTTAGAGTTAGTGTCCATTTTGAAGGATCCACGATATTATGAACAGCCTTCGATTATCTTTTTTTATTCGCATGAAAAATATTACTTATACAATATGAGCATCCAAGATTACAAACTGAGCTATATTAAAATTGCTACTAAATATTTTCTGCGACATCCTTCTATAAGAAATGTCAACAGGGTTAAAATAATGTACTTCTTGCCTATGGAAAATTATCTTTAACTAACACGAGGGGAATTTTATAAAAATTGGTATCACAAACACAATCTATGGTATACAAATAAAAATGTAAATGTTCGTTTGTTCAAAATCTTAAATCTCCGAAAGTTCTTCACCGATTGCTTTGAAATTTTGACACAACGTTGCATTCGAATACGCGCATGTTTTTATATAACTATATTATATAGATGTCACACATGTGGCAGGTAAAACATGTTTTTTTTTTTTAAAACAGAACCATCTGTTGTACGTAAAAGCAGAGCCACAGCAACGCGTGGCCGGTTACAGCTAGTTATCACATAAAAGAGTGTAAACAAGGACATAATAAAGTTACGTTTCCATGTATACCGCATCTCCTGTGTACATAAATTGAAAAATTAAACACTGATAAATGAATTACATATTGTCAGTGACTGATTATAATGATAAGACATCGTGGAATAGAATATTGGATAAAGTATTTTTTAGTGACGAAACACATTTCCACTTTAGTGATTGACAGAAAACGCATATGTACTATAAAAACCGCAGCCACATTAAATAGAAGTTGAGGTGTGGTATGCTATTTTACGATAAATGATGAGGTACCTATTTTCAAGCGGAATTCTTTAACAGCTGGTTATATGAAGACATAATTATTATTACACTTCTGAAAATAAAAGACCGTTATTATAAATTGCATTAAGCCAGGATTATGCAACGTGCAGCTTGTCAATCGCATTATTTCAAATGGTTAGGCTACCCCCTAACATCTACTTTATCATTAATGAAGCATGTATCTCAAAAGTTGTATGTATCGACGGAATGCGTGTACTGTATAAGATCTTAAACGATACATTGCAAGCGAGATCATATTCATCAATTTTACACTAGTACATAATATTTAATTTACCATGCTTAGGAGACGTCACATCTGCCTTGAAATATATTTTAAGTTAATATGTTATTTGACACCTCACTTTGTTTTTATATGAAATGCATAATTTCAGTGATGTGTACGATAAAACTATCACCTTATAGTTGTAGTAATAGTTACAGTAGTTGATCAGTGTTTGATTATCCTCATCGTTCGACTATATTTGATAATTAAGAAGTTTCAGAGAGGAAATTTTTACTAAGCAGTCAGAAGACCGATTCTCATATGTAGGAGAGAGCTGCCCGAAATGCTCGAGTCTAACAGGCATATGAGTGATCATCAGATAAAAGAACATTTGGACAATCTTGAACCGACAATTTACACCATTCTGTGTGACCATCTTCAAATAAGAAATATTTGGTTCATGTCTTGAGCCGATGGTACGACGCGTTTCGCTTATCATCAACATGGTAACAAGACTTTTCAATGGAGTGGAATAACGAGTATGACCAGATCTCCGAAGAAAGATTATAAATATTAAAGGTGTATTGCAGAACTTTCTTAGTACTCTACGTAGAAATAAATTTATATGCAACACACATCTATGCATATCGCAATTCCATACACACATACATAGACGAACGCATCCGCAACACATAATCTGCTTATTATACAAAAAGGCTACCTTTAATTCAATTACGCGATAAAATTCTAAACTATTATAAAAGATTACAATTTACCTGAAAGCTTTCTGGATATTACATAAAAGTGCACTAAAAGACAATTCTGGAAGTCTCTCGCAACGTACATCATGTTAATGAGCAGAACTGGGAAAACCGGAAGAACTCAAAATCTCTATATATAATTCACGGTTACAATTTAATGAGTTTAAAAATACTCATAAGTTTTCATCATTTAAAAAACTCCCACCAAATATGTAGTTCTCGAATAATCTTGTAAATAGTTACATAAATAGAGGAAATAAATAAAGCAAAAATAGTACCCTTAAACCTACAACAACTTTTTAGGGCGTTAATTTAACCGCAATATACCGATAACAATAAAATAACATCCTGTAAGTTGAAGTGCAGTATCTTTTCACCGCCATATTGCAAATGATAAAATTATTTTAAATATATTCCGTATTAACATCAATATTTTTTCTTATTTCTTTTCTTGTTATATTGAATAAACAATTTCTCTCATAGTAATAAATTTTAAGCTTAAATCTATATATAAAACTGTAAAACTTTTTACAATATAACTCAAAATTTATCTCTTCTGTCACAGATACTAATTGTAAAATTCAAAAGTTTTAGTGTATGAAATTTACGTAAAAAATATGCCAATTTTAGCACAAAAAGGGAACAAATAATAAAAGAAATAAAAATGATATTCGCTCAACAACTTGCCAAGACGATGAACAAAAAATGGAAAAACTTTGGCACCCAACTGCAAAATTTCCAAAACTTTCTGACGCAAAAATGCAGGTCATGCCTCTGGTGTTAAAAAACGATAATTCTCTAGTAGAACACATTTTGCAAGTCATAACATTCTTGGAGAGAAATCTAAAGCCTTAAAAATTAATAATCAAAATTTCTACATGTAATTCATGATTTAGACTTGATATAAGTTGCGCTTTCAACGAAGGAAAAGTTTTTTAAATAAAAGAAATATTTTTTGTTTTAAGGCTATTAATAAAATTCCTCTAGTATATAACAAAAAATCCGCATAATATTTAGCAACAGCTATAAAATTAAATAATGTGCTAAGACATATTTGTAGAATATACAAAATTGAGCTCCAAATTTCAGGCGACAATAATTTATTCACTCGTGCAGCATAACTAGTTACGCACAAAATTTCCAACAAAAACAACTTCCTTGTCCTTCCAAGACAAACCCTTACAACCCTTCTTGTCGTCAGATGACGAGCACGGCAAAAGCGCCTTTAATTAATTATTCGGGAATGTGTTGAAGCAACAAACTTTCCGTCTCGTGTAATTTGTCAGATATATCAAGGAGATTTTAAAACTATTAAGATATAGATAAGAGTAATAATAATTTAGTTAATTTAATAACACCCAAATATTTAAGTTAGTTCAACTGTAATGACTGTAATGACCTACTAAAGTCTGCTAAGGTCTGAGCATTTAACATAAAATTCGATTAATTAGCTGCTGTTTGCATGTATGATCTTTTCTACTAATTTTTCTATAGAGCTACGTGCTCTAATTATTATAAAAATAGCACATTTTCATATAAAAAATAGTGAACTGTAGAAATTAATTGTTCAATTTTCTGCTCTTCAAAATAACTACAACCAGCTCTCTAAAACCTGTTTTAATAATAACAATTATATTTAGAATGTTAAAAACAGTACCTAGTCCGTCTTAAAAATACTGAGTTAAAATAATACTTAAATCCGGACAAATTAAATATTTTTTTTATAAAATTTGATTTGACAAAAAACAAATATTACAAAAAAGCCTTTTGCATGTCATATCCGACCTATTATTCTATATAACCCCCTCAGCCGCAACGACCGCCTTCATCCTTGGCCTGAAGCGCTCACACACTCTCTGTAAAGCAGCGCTCTCCATATTGGTAAATACTGCATCTCTAGCGGTGTGTAAAAATGCCTCATTATGGTGTCTGAACTTGTTAGTAACCCTTTCGACTATGCTCCAAACATAGTAGTCGAAGGTTTGCAAATCCGGACTATTGGGGGAATTCTTTATACCTGAACATGTCCAGGCTACCCAACAACAAATTTTAGACTAAATGGCTCTTATGTGCCGGTGCACCATCCTGCTGAAATGCATATCGCCTCCCTGAAGCCACAGTTTCCATTCACGGTTTCACGACATTTGTCAGAACACTAGCAGGTTGCAGCAGGCAATTCGCTTTGATCTGTCAGTCTTAGAGAGCAAGTTATTTAGCTTGAAGAAGTACATACTTCATCAATTTGCTGTCGACCTCCAGTTAGACTGATTTATGCTGATATATCAAATCGATCAAACAATTCTGTTAAGAAATGTCCTTCCTTGGACAATCCTCTTCTTTCATGGCTTAGTCATTGTCTTCTTGGTCGCAAGTAGATAGTAAAGTTTAATTTCACGTCTCACCTTACCAACTTTCTATTAGGTTTTTTTTAAGGGTCTCGCCTTGAGCTTTTTGTTTTTCTATTATTCCGTAACGGTTTAAATGCTACATTCTCAAGAATGGTATTTCGTATCCTATTTCTTGCTGATGATGTTATGCTATTTAAACCCTTTTCATGTACTAACGATTTCTATACCCTACAAAGTGCTGTGCTTTTATTTGCTAATTGGTGCAATGAGAATTTACTATTTATAAATCCCCTAAAATAGTATGTCAATACGTTTCTTCGGAGTTTTCTGTCATAAACATAAATATTCAATAAGTTACATGCCAATTTAAAACCTGATTATGTTCGTAATTTGATTGTTAGCTTCTTTGAGTGTACTGATATTTATTAGAAGGCTCAATGCGTTTTAAAAATTTCCCTCAATTTTGTTGCTACAGAATGAGGCAGGTAGTTGGACAGGAGCCCTTAATAGTTTATCTGTGGACGAAATAACAGAGAACTTTTATGATCGAACATTATATTCGCAATGTTAACACTTACGGCTAGCACAACGTGCTTTTCGAATACGCTGTCAATTTACATCTAGGGCTTTTCTTCACGATCTAAAATCAATTTTATCATATACAGCAAAGTTGAAAATAACTAAATCTGTAATGAGACGGAAAGAAGAAACGTTCCATTTTGCAGTTTCCGAAACGATCTGTATAGTAACATACAGTTTCTCTTTACTCAGCTAACCGTACTGTATAGCAAAGCTTACAAAATCTTTGTTTTCATTTAATAAGATGAGCTCTCCAAACGAAATTGGAAAAATCGTCTAGAAATGTATGGAAACATCTTGGAAAGTGTGCCACATGACGCAGTTGTTTTCTTTACCGTCTAATTGCGGTTCCACTTATCAGAATACATTAGTCAATAAAACTTTCATTATTGTAGTGATGACAACCCACAAGATATCCAAGAAAGGCCCATCCAAAGCGAACTTGTCACTGTTTGATGTATGGTGAGTCGAAGTTATTGGCTCTTTCTTTTTTGAGAAAAGAGACCATTGTGTTACAGTTGCTTCTAATTGATGTTTAAAAATGATTAACAACGTTAACTCTATTGAAAGCCTCCATTCCAGATTGAAAATCGATTTTCTTGTAGATAGTACTTGTTTTATAGTGAAAATATGAGGTAGAAGACATCGAAAGCGATACTTTGTCACACTGAATCTCGATATTCCCCAATTGAAAGACGTTTGGTTTCACCAGGATGGACCCATAGCCCACAAAGTAGGAGAACTTCGCTTCAAATGCGTAAGATATTTCTTGAGCGCCAAATCTAAATACCGTGACGACACTTGGCCAACCTGCTTACCGAATCTCACTTCGTGTGACCTCTTCCTGTAAAGATATCTCAAAGCTCAGATTTATAAGCATTTACTTAGAACTATGCAAATTCTACAAAATTAAGTATGTCAGGAAATCAGACGTATCCCTCAACATATGTTGCAAATGGTAATGAAGTACTTCAGGATACGAATTATATATAATAGTGCAATAGTGCAGAAATGAGGAGCGCTACTTGCTCAATCTCCTCTTTAAAACAAATTGAAATAAAATTTATAGTTCTGCAGTTTTAACCTATAGAAGTAAATTTTTTGTACAACCTATCGGTTTTTTTTTTATTCAACCTGAAAAAAGAAATGGAGTTTTGTCTCACCCTGTATATACGCACTTAATACCCTCTGTTTGCTCTTGTATGGCCGCGCCTTGATTATAAGTCTACAATTAGTCTCCATGTTATAGCGCTCATGTAAAAAGGTAAGATAGAATACAAAATAAATATATTAAATGTCTTATATATTAATAAAATACGAACGTTCCGATGGATTACATCATTACTTCAACATTTTTTTGATTTAATTAGCATTTTAAAAAATGCAAGTGTGCCACAAGTTAGTCTTAGATATATTCCAATTTTAAATTGCAGCAGGTGCACTAAAACCTGTCAGAAAATACAACAATTTATATAAGATTTATAATTTTTTTTAGTGTGCAATTGATAAAATTATTACGAATTAACTTAAAACTATTGGTAACACATAATTTTGAAATGTAATAAGAGTAATATTCGGTAGCCTATTAAATATTATTAAGTGGCAAAGCGAAGCGGAGTCACTAACTTCATGTTGTCCGTCCGTCTGTCCGTCCAATCAATAACTCGAGAAGGAGTGGGAATTTCCAAATTCTGTTTTCACCAATCGACAGGTGAGTAAAAAGGCTTGTTTGCTAGTGATTTTGAAACTGATTAGTCAAAGGTCAACTAGAGGGTTCTCAAATTTGGGAGACTGGTTCGCCACTTCGCTATGAGTTCCAAGCTTTGCAGGTTTATTATAATTCATAAATTAACTTACATAAAAATAAACCTGCTAAGCTTGCAACGCATAACGAAGTGGCGAAGCAGTCTGACCACGCTGACCTTTGACCAATCAGTTTCAAAATCACTAGCAAACAAGCCTTTATGGTGACCTGTCGATTAGTGAAAACAGAATTTGGAAATTCCCAGCCGTTCTCGAGTTTTTGCTAGGATGGGCGGACGGACGGATAAACAGACGGACAACATGAAGTTAGTAAGTGACTCCGCTTCGCTTCGCCACTTAATAAAATAGTAAAATTGAACTAAACTAAATTAACTGCCCTAATTTTTATATTAGGAAAATGTAATATTAGTGATCCGATATTACTGTAATAATTATCCTGTTACTAACTCACCAGTACAGTATTTTAATTAAATATAAGATTAGACGATCATTAAAATTTTCACTAAAGCCTAAAATAAAATTTGAGCTAAATAGCTCCCACAGTGAAAGTTCATGGAATTCATTTGTACGTTTTGGCATTATAATTAATGAATTTTTGAATTAAATCAGCTATTATTGTTAACTTTGACGTTATTCTCTTAAATTTTCATTTCTTTTCGAGTACTCAAGTGCTTGATTTGAAGTTGTGTTAATTTAAGTTGAGCATTAAAGAATGCTCTATTACACATATATAGGGTGTTCCATGACTCGATGTCAGCACACCAATATATTGTATTTTACTAAAAGTTTGTAACTGGTTTCTTTTAGAAAAATAGTAAATACTATAATTTCAGATTTACATTTAAAAACACGACATAAAATGTCTCTGTATAACCAATCAATCTCCAATATCGGAATAATTGAAAAATCTATGAGCTATGCAGCACAAATTACACTACAAATTGAAATCATATTATGATACACGCACGTTAAACCTTTTGTTAAATGACAAACATTATCGCGGACACAATGAAATTACTATTTCGACTTCAGGAATTTGTGCCGGACACTTCACATAACAAAAATTATTACTAACAGACGAAACACGCGCTAATAGTGTAAACTATTTTGATTATTACTCCATCAATCTTATCAGTAGTTGCAGAATTTCCTATCTCGCGGCATAATTAATGTTTCGTATTAGCCTCTACATTCTAGTAATATAATCCCAGATAATATATTTCGAAATTTGGCGGCTGGATTTGCAATGCTTCACATCTCATATGAAAATTTATTGGTCTCAAACTCACCGCCTATCAGCAGAAATATTGCTTTTTAATTCAAACAAATAAGAAGCATGCAATGCTGCATAATTTTAAATTGTATTTTAAATGTTCTGCCACCGCAATAAAACCTTAAAATTAGCAATTCATATTAACCGCAGTAATTAACGCTACAGATCTAATTATGGCTTCGCATAGGAAACTTGTATAAATAGAAACTATGCTGCAAACAACTACATATTTACTACAACCAGAAAATAGATTAATATATCACAACTTAATTAAATTTGATGTTGAGCCAATTGTGCTAGAAAACATTACTGCTAACAAAGTTGTAGATGTTTAGCCTTCATGTGGGAAGCTCGTAAACAAAGCGGCTTTATTTGGTAGCACCTTACTAAAAATTTCCGTGCGTTGTATCGCCAAACTAACTACAAATTTATTTATGTAATTCTACATTACACGAAGCGGTTATTCTGGTTTCTGGAGTTCGTTGATATTAAATTGCGCTCCACGACAGTTCTATTTTTGTTATTGTAATAAATACAATAAAACTGTAAGAAAACAAATTATATATTATTGTTCAGAATAATCAACATTAGCATTTCTCAAGACACGTCAGGAAAATAGAAAAATCCTTTCTTTTTCTATACACCATTATTTTGAGTTTCCTATTATTTTCATTGTTATATTTTAAAGATATGTAGTCGAATCTTAAACACTATCACAAAGATTTCATTGATATAAGAGAAAGTACTGAAAGATATTTTAATATTTCAATAATATCAACGTGTACGCTCAATTAACTAGGGGTTTTAATGTATAACTTTCCTAATTAGGTGTTGTAACTTGAGTACAGAAGTGATCTCAGCATAATTTTACACTAATTACACTTCATAATAGCCACTTCAAATCTACGTGTTCTCTTCACATGTCTATGACTACCTTATATAACGCATACATAGAAGAATCCGCATATGCCTTAACAAAAAAGACTTGTTGGTTAGCACGATTAATACTAGTAAGGATTTTGATTCTGAAAATCTCCTTAATGACATGCATATTTAGTATTTTATTTTTCTTGAAACTTTCGTAATTGTCCAATTCTCTCATTAAACTAATGATAGGTGTAAGTGGGCTGTATTTCCATCAATTATTTATAACGACAAAAATTGCTATTAAATATATAAATAATTATGGGACAATACTCACCGAACCGACAATCTAATCTCTCGTCTTCAGCGACAACGTTTTCAAAATTATAGTAAGGTTATCGGAAGAGGCCCCATTCATGGGCCCTAGCGAACGTACCGACCTCCTGACACGCCTTATAGACAATGTCACTTCTCGGCTTTAATGATTGTTAAAACTACATCTAGCACGAGCTACTAAATTTAAAGCCCTTTGTTCCACCATACAACAAATATGACCAAGATATTCCTCTCAACCTTAATCGATAATTGTATACACAACAGTAATCAAAATTTTTTGAAGATGTTATCCAATATCACACATGAAATACAAGCTATATTAAGTTATTTATAGAAAAAGAAGTAATAAACCGATTCAAATGCAAATAATTAAACTTCAGAAATAAAAGCCCATTCCAGATCGCTTAAGAGAATGCAACCAATACACGTAATGCTGTCAAAAACCAATCAAATTAGGTTGAATAAGAAGAATCGTATCGTAGTAGAAATTCAAAAAGTCAAAAATAAATTAAATAATCGGTAGAACGGCAACGAACTTATAAACACATCTTGCTTGTTCTAGTTTTCATTTGTTTATATATTTTCTGCGTCCTAGAGAAACATTTCTTTTATTAATCTTGCAACCAATATGATATGCACGATCAGCACTGCGGCAGCAACGAACCTATTGTGCCTCTTAACGTGCAACTTAAGCTTAGCATGCCACAGAGAGGTTTCAGAAAGGCTCAAACTCGCTACGTCGACCCCGGCCAGAAGAGCGTTTGCTTTTAATCAACCAACTATAGCGGCGGCTCAAGCAATCCTTACTATTTACTAAAATGCAATTTAGTTTTTGCTAGATTAAATATTGTGTAACTTATTAAAAAAAAATCTAAAATTTTGTATGTCCGATTTTAAGTCTATGAATCTGGGAATTTTTTGTTTATTATGGCCTCAAATATTATGAAGTATATGATAAAATATTATGTTATGAGTGTTTTTGACAAACATTAACGCCATAGCTAATGCTAATTTGCATACGATAACTCCCTTCCGCTCACCATTATTGCACAAATATTGATGCATTTTATCTTCTATATTAAAAATTTATACACCGTTTGTTATGGCACTTTATAAAGTCAATAATAAATACATGTGTGATACAAATTCATTAATAAAGCTTCATTTAATTGAAATATTCTTTATAGCCAAAGGACAATTATGAATTTTTATCACGTAATAACGTTATGCGCAGTTAGAATAAAATTAGAATCTGATTTAAACATGTCTTATAAAATCTTATTATCATGACAAACAGTGTGTAGCAGTTTCATATATTGTTGATATACATTATATCAACTTTTCCATGGTTTCCATTGTTTTGTTTCTCTACCTTTTTATTACTACTATTTCAGATGACATGTTAATTTAGTAACACAAAATTCAATAAACGCTAAAAATCTAAAAAGATTACTTAAAAAATTAAGTTCCTATACGACATATAATCAACATATCAAGATATTTCATTGATTAATAAGATAATCAGAAAAAAGTGGCAACAGTACATTTTAAGATGAATGTATGAAAAACCCAGTAAGTTTTTTCAAAATGGTAATTTTTATGAAAATACATGCCACCTTAACTGCAAAAATTATTTAGTGCAGTAATCATAATTATTTATTATATAACATCGTTAAAATAAAAGGTATCATTCACCTTTTTATTTATAGTTTAAAAAGGAGCATATGAACTCTTTTGAGTTATACAAATTAACTGGAATACCATACCGCTAAGAACAAGCTCGTCCAATTGTCCATAGAAATAACATGATGACTTTTAGCAACTTTTCAGAAGAAATGGGGAAACGTGGATCATCCGGATCATCCTAATACCATTTTGAATTATTTGCAACGTGCTGGATTCTACAAGTTTCTCTCAAATAAGTCTCTCAAGACTGATAAACAGAAGCTGAACAAAACAATAAGATCCATAATCTTAAAAATGAAAGGAAAACTCAAGACCAAAAATTGGTATATTAAAGTTAAGACCCCCCTTGATAATTTATGGCGCATTTTAACAATTAGCTTTACAGAGAAGTCCAGATTAACTTTCATTAGAGGAACTCTTAATAGTAATAAATGCGAAAGAATATTATCAGTAAGAGTTCTTCAGCCACATACGAATGGTTGAGCAGGTCGAAATGAAAGATTTCGGTCTGACCAGCAAATTCTGTGGACTTAAACCCAGTTGAGTAACTTTGGACACCAATGAAAAATGAAGTTCTAAAAAGAAATTGATGACTGGATGATTTTAACCGCCACTTTTTGCAGCTAAATCGTGTAATATATTAATACACAAAATTACCGAATATGAGCTTCCATTTCTTTAGAAAAAAAACCCTCTAACAGAGCCATAACTACGTGTTTCTTAGACTCCGAAACTTTAAAAACAACATACACAAACAAGAAAACACTCATACTTATAACGAGTATTAAACCCACACAAAATGTGTGATTCATGGCTTGAAGAACGTTCCAAAAAAGTTTTTTATCGTTTCGCATATAATAGACATCAATTACCAACATTTCTATAACTAACCGTATTTCCTAACTGTTTTGTTAATTTATCGATTAATATTTTATTTTATTATTGATTTTAAATACCGCACAATTTTAGACGAAAAATGAAGCAATCAATGCTTTTGAAAACAGAAGTTCGTCTTCGTTTTAGCAGTTTCATCAAGCAGGAAGTCCAGAAACAGAGCCCAGTGATAAAATAGCGCTAATGAACTTGTTGCGCTCCATCAGTTCCTGAATAAAGTCGAGGTGCATTGCAACCAAATAATGGTCGGTTAGGTTTCAGATCACTGACCGTAGTTTTCGATTGCGAACACGGAGAAACCTGTTCCCGCTCGGACCTTCTACCTACAAGCCGGCTCCATCACGGCTGAGCGACTCTGCTCCAACAATCGCATTGTTAAACGGAACGCTGCTGTTAACTTTGATTCAGCGACTAACCGGCAAATAAAACTATTAAACGTTATCGAAGGCAGTATTTGCAATTAGTAGTTTAGTTAGTTAAAACACAATAGAGGTAAACCCTCAACATTTACAATTCCCATGCAGTAGATATCATTTGTCTTTCAATTTATTTTTAATTTATTATTTATTACTGCTACAAATCAATACACAGACAGACAAATTATGGTTCTATATGTTGGTCTCTCTATAATGTCATCATTATTTCAGTGGATTCCCAACACAAAACGAAAAAATAGATCTACCCGGAAAGTACAGAGCCAATATTAATATAATGAATTTCTGAATAGCCCTCTTCCGTAATTACTTCAAACTTTAAAATAAAATATTGGCCATTATTATTTTCAACTTTACTATTATTTTCTTAATTTCAGAAGTGAAAAATTTCAAGGCCAGCTTATTCACACTGATCTTGACAAAAATTTATTTTCTATTACAAAAATTATAAGAAAAATAATTAACAGTTTTGCCTCAAGTGCGCGATGTTATTGAAATTAAAACAGACATCTTTTTTGTACAATTGATTTTTGTCTAAAAAAAATCAATAAAATCTAATAAGCTATATCATTTTTTAAGTTTAAGCCACATCAGCGCATTTCCGCTTTACACAAAGTTTGGTTTATCAAATACTTACTAGCAGTTAAGGCCTCACTAATACTAACTATTTTAATTAATTTGTTCCAATTTGACCTGCAATTATTTACTTGAGGGCAAGAATATATCTTGTAGGAGTTTACGTTTCAGTCTAGTGCGGATGCCCTTAACTACATTGGTAATTCTTCCACACAAGCATTCTAATATGCTGCTAAAATATTTTTTCGTTGGTTTTTTTTAATAAAAGTTTCTGTCGTTTGTATATTTGTTTGATGATGTAGTTAAAAGTTATGTAGAAACCAAGGTATATTAAAGATTATGCAAAGTACTTTATTTTGAAGATACAAAAGTTTACTAATTTGTGAATTGGAAGCTTTTCCGTACACTTGACAAATGTAGATAATCATATCAATCCATTTATTGTGATGAATTAGTCCAATTCATGTACTATTTTCTTCCACCCGTTTCTATTTTCTGTTTCCATCGTGTGGCTTATTCTCGGATTGTTAGGCCGTGGTCTGAGTTTAGAAACTCTTGACGTTTCATCCCACAACTACGGCGGGCGTCTTCAGAAGAAAATCTTCTAAAAATTAAGTTACTGCTCCGTGAGTTTTCGGTTTTATACTCGTACGGGTGTGGTAGGGATAGTGTTGGCGGGGTCGTTGTTGACATCACCGGGGTTAGTTACCTACGTAATCTGGCTAGCTACTGACGTCAATCGGGTTGTTGCGGATAATATATTGGCACTTTCTGACTCGTTGTTTGGCCGTATTCCACTCTGTTTTTGCCCCTTAAGAGCGATAAACCAAGAGATCCACACAATGCACCGAAATACTAGCCGGGAAAGCATTAGTATTTATTTCTGTTTCCAGCTACTTTCATTCTTTCAAGTCACTTTCTACTTGGTCTGTCCATCTTAGTTTAGCTCTTCCTATTGGTCTAGCGTTTTGTGATTGCCATCAAGTTAATACTCTTTGTGGTGTATTCTTGTCTCTTTTAAATATATGTCTAAACCATCTTATTCTCATTGATTTGAATACTTTTGTTATACTTTCATTTTTAAAAATATTTTCTATTTCGTGGTTCATTGGCAAGTAGCAGCTGTCTCAAGTCTAACATACGGTAGTAAATGCTAGACCATTACCAAAAACAACAAACGCAGAATAACTACATCAGAAATGCGATTCCTGAGATCAACCACCGGATACAATCTCAGAGATCAATATTACGGGCAAAATAAAAGACTACAGACAGCAATGGAAAGAACATTTAGAACGAATGGAAAACGACAGACTACCCAAAATACATTCTAGATATAGAGCAAAAGGAAAACGAAGCTTGGGAAGACCGAAAAGAGATGTAAGAAGCAAGTATAAAAATACAGAATTGTAGTGTCTCAACGAATTATGTATATCTAAAGCATGATAAAGAAGAAAAGAGAAAAATAAGGTTAGCTCGTTTCATTTTGATTTACTTTTTGGGCCCTATAATCCTCCTTACTACTTTTCTTTCAAACACTTTAAGTTGTTCTTCTTCTTCACTGATTAAATTTACTATCTCTGCTGCAAATGATACTACCGTTTTTATGGTCATTTTATACTGTTGCAAAATTATTTTCAAAGCTATTTTTAATCGGTTCTGAGATGCGAGATAGGTGATAGATTATACATGTAAAACCTGTATTACAAGTTGGAAATTTTATGATTTCTATGTAGAAATGGCGATAGGCGGCCAAATATAATGTCTTCGAACAATTTATACGTCGTAGGAAGAAAGCTTAATGGGTGTCAATTTGGACGGTCTTTCCCAGATTTCAGGAAAAGGAGTATGTGAGCGTGTTTCCATGTTGTTAGAAGATATCCTAAATGATAGAATAGTGAGAATTTTGGCAGGAAAATTTTTAATGAATATATTAGGAATGAGATCGGGTCCAGCTGCTTTTAAAGTGGGATCTCAGATATAATTAATTCAAAATTTTTCCGTACATTATCAATGAGTTCTATAGAATATTTTCGCTATTTTTGTCAGAGATTTACGTTGTAAATATGCTTTTCAAATAAGTGACAATAATATCGCATTTTTCTTCGCCTGATCCACAAACTTGTTAATTATTTCTAATTGTGTAAACCTGAGGCTATTGTTATATTATTATTTTAACGTCTTGTCAGATTGAATAGTTCCTAAGTTGTAATCGAAAGCGTAATTAATAATTATGTGGTTTTCCAATGTAAATTTAATACCCCGAGTCATACCACTCAGTTTTGTTTTAATTAAGAGTTCCTTCGCTTTTAATAATAGTTGATGTATGTACAGATGGATTACTTCTATTTGTTTTAGGTGTAATCTGGATGGTAGGGACTTGGGTTGTAGCCCAAAATATGGCTGAGTTAAGTTTCTCCATTTCTTCGTTCGATTTAATTAAATCAGGAAATACTACAGTTTTCTCTAATTTAACATGAAAGTTAATCCAGCATACGTGACCACAAATTAATTTGAAAATAGTATGTTTATTAAGAGTTGTTACTAAATGTGACTAGTACTGGAAGGTGAATCGATTCAAGTTCCGCTACTATGATATGTGTTACGGGTGGTTTAAAGTCTTTCAGTGAAGAAATATTCATTGTCAGTTTGATTATCTTTTCTATATGGGTAGTAGGCTAGTTCAGCGGGTACTGATAACTGAATAGCCCGATTTTAAATAAAGTTTTGTGATTTATTTCTGTCGGGATTATTGATCCTGCAACCCCAGAGGAACATAATCTCCATCTGCTAATATTGGAGTGTTAATATTAAAAAAATCAAAATGTATTATATATCTTCCAATAAATTTTATTTGGTTATTTACGAAATGCAATAATATTTACATTACTCTCGTTTTTAATTATGTTCTAAATTAATAAACACTGCTAGTGTTTGTATTTCGTATGAATAAATAATTAATGAGTGCCTAATTATTATCGCTATGCCTCCTGATGCAAAACGCGTCACATGATCGAATATGTATGTATGTGTGTGTATGTGTGTGTGTGTGTGTGTGCGCGCGCGCGCGTGTGTGCGTGTGTGTGATATAATATATATACAATATATATATATATATATGATATAAAATCATACTGAAGAATTTTTAACTTCTCACCGTTTACTAGGTTCATTTCATTAACTATCAATATATTTACAACCCTTGTCAGAAAAGTTCCAGGACTGATTTTTTAATTCTTTGCACAAGAAAGAAATGCTACTCAAGCACCTGATACGTATTCTAAATAGACATGGCCTTGTAAGTGTTTCCGTGTAAACTCACTAAATGGCAATGTTGTGCTTAGAAACCAAGTGTTCGGATTTTTGGTACATTTAGTTTGAAGTTTCACAAGTGACGTGATAAACAGAGTTTTGCATTAAGCTAGGGATTACATATAATGAAACATAAAATATGATACAGAAAGCATATGGTGGCAAACGATTATAGAGAAGCCGTTGTCTTTAAATGGCACAAATGGTTTCGGGAGATCAAAGATTCAAGAGCCAAATGGCAAGGTCATGATTTAAGAAACTCCAAAAAAGTGAATCAACAATCTTCAAAAATAAAGATAATGTTGTATTAGTCTAAGAATATACAACCAAACATTAAATTCCTGCTCTATCACATCCTCCACATTTACCTAATTTGTCACCGGGTGATTTTTTTGTTTCACCACGTGAAAATATCGCTGAAACAGTAGCAGTTGTGCACAAATAGTCGAAGGAACAACTTTAACAAAAAACTATGACCATTAGTTGGTAAATTGAATAATTACTTTTAAAGCGTGCTATCGGGGAACTATTTTGACAAAGGTTGTATATTCTTTCGTGCTAGAAAGGCGATAATAATAAGAGCTCTTTGCTTTGTTAAACTATTGACATTAAAATTTGCAAAGCTAAGAATGAATGGAATGAGAAGGCAAATGTAAAAACATTTGATCATGGTAATGAGTTAAAATATTTTAAATTATTTGGATTAGATCAATGATAGTTTTGAAGAGCTTTTTGAGAGTTGCTTAATATTTGGGGCTTTAACAGAGTAATACGAGCACAACTAGAGTTAGGAAATTATATGTATTTGGGCTTTTTTGTTAAGAGATTTTTTATCTGAATTAGTATAGTAGCTGCAACCTCAATAATTCACAGAATGTTCGCCGGAATATACTATATATTTTGATTTCTGTGTTTTGGTGCAGTGTTGCATACCAGTACATTGAACTTTACACTTTGGAGCTTGTGAAGCTTTTTTAAGTTTGGGAACTAAAAGTGCATTTACAAGTAGAACTAGCAAAAATATTTTTATAAAGAATTTATGTTTTTAAACAAATGGCGCAATGTGAAAGTTTAAAAAAATGTCGGTTGCCTTCTTAAACATGAAACAGGCGTAATAACGGACTAATGTATTCTTCGGCAACTACCTGATAACAGTGAAGTTCATACTCGTGCTGTTCTGAATTAAAAAATGAATCATACTTCGCAAGCAATGCTACTAAATTTACTAGCACTAAAGAACCACACGTATACCCTAAAATGGATTTATCGTGTAGAAGACGTGACGGTTACCACGCGATATAAAATTTAAAAATTCACCGCCGCTCGGTTGTAAATATAACCTTATGAGGAACGTAAATCTCTGTGGTTTACGACATTCTGAAACCTCATTATTTAAAATTAAAGTCAAAAATAAACAATCTTGTTAAAAAAGACTAATTTTCTGCTCAAAAATAAGTTGGATTAAAATTTCCCCTTCCAATACAACTATATACTTTCTCTTATAGACGTAATTGGAAAAGATATCACAACAATAGTAGAAATCCGCATTATGTACTTTACATAATATAATTTTAAAAATAAGATAAAGCTATAACTGTTCTTAAAGGAATTAATAAACATTCATTCTATATTGAATGATCAAATAATAAATAAAAAACAACCGTGAATGCACAGCATAAACTTGATGATTAGAAGAAAAATGTAATTATGAGCAAGTTACAAAGTAAATGCTAACCAAGAACGTGTCTAATCGATGAACAGAATACCTATACTGTGTCTGAAAGTATGTATAATGAATAGTAGCGACTGTAAAAATAAATAAATAATCTTGTATAAATTATTAAAACATCTTACAACCAAAATCATAAATAGCGTAATATTGCAACTATTCATAGGTCGGAGGTAAATAAGTTAAGAAAATAAAAACTGGTTGGTTTCACTCTTTCTTACAAAACAAAACCAAAATCGGGCTTATAAAGTTATTGACTAGGCCGATTAGAGCTACAGATTCTTCTTGAATGACTAACGACTCAGATTTTATTACATTGGTGGAAGAAGAATTGTTAGTTGAAGAGAGTGGAGAACGAGGAGAAAAGGGGTTCGCTAGTTGTACAAAGTAGAAAAAATTTTAATCGTTACGCATTATCAGTATCTGGCTATTCACAATCATGGTGAGCTAACCACTGGAAAGGGTCAACTCCAATCTTCGGGGATTTTGGGCGAATCAGCGGTGGTGTTCAGAATGGAATAATTCATAAAAGCAATTGTCAATTCTAATGATATATATATGATCAGAGTTATCTCGAAAAAGTGTCATGATCAAAAATATTTAACTGTATTTTTTCACATTTCTTGATTCCGAGAGCTTATATACGAGACTTTATGAGTATTAGTCTATTCCTAACATAAGCAAACAATATCAAGGGTAAATACAACTTATCGTAGCGCACCATATTAAAAAATTAAAATCTCTCTTCCTCCTTCTAGAAACATTTAACGGTTTTATCCAGTTGCTATATCTCACCAAGCAACGTGTTGGTCAGCTCACTGTCTATAAGTCATCACAATTAAATCAAGTAACATCTCATTAAACGTTGTTCATTACTGATTTCTATGTTAGCATTTTTAGTCAACTTCCCATGGATTCTAGATTAAAAAAGCATAAAAATTTGGCTTTTAATCACCAACTGAACATACAAGCTATCGAGGATTTGATGTTAAGGGGTAGTCGTCAATCAGGCATTGAGTTTGTTTTGCCTTCTAGAAGTCTATCACCACCTAGCTTTGATGTCTTCAATGTACATTTGGCACAACCCAGACAGTTAATTAATCAGATACGGGTCGCTTCTCGCTATAGATCATGTGATCTTTATAGCAGCAATTTACTTTTCCTTTAAGGTTGCCAATTCAACTTGTTGAAGATGACAGATTCATATTCTTAAATATAAAATTACGGATAAATGAACTATTACCAATTTTAACACTTACTCAATAATACATTGATAAGACAAGCACAAGCAACGAATACTTACCGAGAAATGTTGCATCTGTAACAAATGGCACGTTATTATATTCAGTGAATTCTAGGATGGAATTACATCGGAAAACAATTGGCTCATAAAGCGTTTCTTCAGTAATCGATTACCGAATACTTTGGTAACTGAAGCCGTGTTTGATTTTAGGATCTGCTTTTGGTGACTACTTAAAATCGTAATCAAGTACTTAGAAGTATTAGCTGAGCTCACTAAATCAATAAATTATTAAAATAATTCAATTTAGTATTTTTGTCCATAACTCTTTTCTAATAACAGATCATTTTGGATCTTATATCATTAAAATTAGCATTAATTGCCCACTCTTAACACCAACACTCATTCGCCAAAAGGACCAAAAATTGGACTTGGTACTTTCCTTGAATAACGGTCGTTAAAAATATAAGACTGCCTGTAACATCTCAGTAACATTCCTGGTATTCAGTTTCAACTCAACCACAGTTTGTGCTCAGTTCTCATATACCTTGGTCTTGTAAAATCACCAGATGAAAAATGCTGAAACGTAGATTTCACCGTAAAAATACTCTACAAAAAAAATTTATTAGTGATTTCTACTAAAATCATTACATCGTAAGCCATCCCCTTTACTCTTGAACTACATAAGTTGCAAAACAATGTAACGAGCCGAGTTTTTTGACTCAAGTCTTCATTCTCGAAGAAATATAGAACAATCATCTCAAACTGCTATACCACCCCAAACACTAACTGTATAAGTAAAAATATTGTCATGTAACCCATTAGGATTTTCAGTAACCCAATAATGACAGTTCTGTGTGTTGACGTAACCACAAACTGAATGTTTTTGAAAAATTGTCATACAAGTATGATGTTTTGGCCTCCTCCTCCTTCTCCAATAATAATTAAAAATCACTAAGCGATACCCTGTATTTATCATTCCTTCGACTGTGTTTAAGAACCTCTGCGCGCATTAACGGACGATGCAACCCAGCCGGAGCAAGCACACCTTGTAACTTGTCAAGGTCGCAAGGCCGAGAAAAAGCAGACTGCTTGACGAAAATGCTCGTAAAGAAACTAGATATACATCTAATTCACTGAAGGTATTCGCATTTCATTACACGTAATTAGACCGTTAATCATATAGTAAACAACGCCGTGCGTGGAGTTCCAAGATATTTTTGCTGCAATCAAACCTCGATCGCTTCGCAAACACGACCAGTCGTTTTAATTGAACACAGATCGCCGAGCAGGTGCCAATTAAAAGAAAATATCAAAGTTTAGAAGCTGTAACGAGTTCTGGCTTTATCCGTCTCCAACGAGGGGGAAAGTTGATTCATTCTTATAAAACAAACAATTTTTTGCATCTGGTACAATTAAATTTGTTTTAATGTTTGGTTAATTGAAACAAACTTATTAATAATCACAAAATTTATAACAGAGAAATATGTTTTTTACAATGTTTATAACTGCTTAATTCATTATTGTTGTTTCATAATTGGCGCAGTTATTTTGCTCTCTATAATAATTCCATATCTCTCTTTAATACATTCTTATTGCCTTTTAATTATATGTTTTATCCGACTTGACAAAAGTAAAACATATAGTAGAGGATGTCCCATAAATTTCCCACCACGTATGTAGGTTAAAAATGTTTGTTAAAAAGAAATAAAAAGTAATAACATTTATTTTCAAAATATGATCCATTATACTCTATGGTCTACATCCATTTTCTTCATTACACTTTATCCTTAGCGCCCAGCAATTGTTGATCTCCGTTTTTCACTTTCTCAATACTTTCAAGTTGCTTACCGCTAAAAAAGTAAGCCATCAAACGAAATAATTAATAATCCGATGTTGAAAAATTCAAGTTCCCAAATTTTGATCTTTATTTACAACTTTTCTATTTACAGTGATAGAATAACGTCGAGCGGAAACCATGTACATAGGTTCCATTTGAGCAGCGTTCATACGATGACTATTCAAAAAAATTCGAAGTCACCAAATACATAACTTCAATTTGTGTTCAAATCTGACATTTTTGAGAGCGGGTTTTGGCGTTTGGCTTGTATTTCACTATTGATTAAGTCATAAGGTACAACTCTGTTCCTCTTCGCCTTTCAAATGCAGTGAAATGGCGATGAACAGATGATTTTAAACCCCTAACTTTAATTAATCAGTACTTATAGTCGTGTCAGTTTGAACAACTTGATATTTGATTTCCAAATCCGTCTATGTCTTCCTAAACAAAGTAATTCTTTCAGATCGTACCTAGAACGTATTCATTGATCAAAAGAAAAGGTCCAATGTCTCATGCAGAACTATTCAAAAGCTTGATGAATTGCGCTACGAAACTTTACGTCACCTACCGTACTTGCCGGGACTCCTTCAACTAATTATCATTTTTTCAAATATTTTGACAACTTCCTGAAGAAGTAACACTTCTGAAACCAGGAACCCGCTGTCACCTCCTTGCGAATTTTTGTAGACTCTAGAAACCCAGTTTTATTTTATCGGAATTTAAAAAAAAACTTTTCTCCCTAGAAAAAATATATAGACTGTATTGGTTCTTATTTCGATTAATAAAATTTAGATTTAAACCAATTATAGTATTTTAAAGTTTAAACAAACTTCTATGCATAAACAAAAATTTGCGGCCACTTCCGATGAAACCGGTCTCGAAATTTTTCGATTAGGCTGATTTTTGGCGTCTGGACATGACTATGATCCTTAGTTGAATACTGAAAACGTTATTTCTCTATCTATCACAGTTCAAAAATTATAAGGCTTGACAGATGTCAGAAATAGAAATTTGTCTCCAGCTTTGAAGCTGCTTTGATCAAAAGTTAAAAAATAAAAGGACGGACGGACAGACAACATTACTCTCTCTATAAAAGTTCTCATTTTAATGTATAAAAGCCTAAAACCTGCATTATTTTTGTACCAACCTGTAATGAAGTTAAAAATATCAAACAAATTTTAAAATTTTACCGAAGTAAATATTATTGTAATGCTATTCATTTCATTTTCATAATTGATAATAATAATAAGCATAAGTGTGAAAACTAATCGGTAATTATTTTAATACAAATTAAATAAAAGTTCGGATCCCTCTATATGACCGTTACCCAAACCTTGTAGTTTATCCTTGCATTCTACTGTGCCATTTTCACTTATTTCTATATCAGAAACTACATTTACTTTACCTAGAAAATAAATATATTTTTTAACTAATATACAAAATGTAATAATTATGTACCCATTATACGAAACAATGTCATAATTAATTAATATTAAACAAAAAATGAATTTGTAGATAATTCATTTCATCAGAAAAGAATGAGACCCAATCTATATATCAAGTGGTAGTTAAATATAAAGTCTACTATCGTTTTGAAGAAAAAAAAAGATTCTATCAACCTCGGTAACAGTTTCTACACTAGCAAAAATAAGTCGCACTTGCACCTATACTAACATTCGGCAGCGAAAAAAGTGCTAACGAAAAGACTAAATATACAAAATATTGAAATAAAATATAGAGTGTTAGGAGTCACAAAAAAAGAATATGTGGGAAATACTGTCAGAAAATAACTACAGACGCAACCAGTAATAAAACGGATTGATTACTGTCAACTGAGATTGTATGGGTACATTAAGAGAGAATGAACGAGATCAGACCAATTAAAACAGTATAGGAAGGTAAAAGTCAAAGAACGAAGAATAAGGTAAGACCAAAGACATCATGGAATCATGGAGAAGATAGTAGAAGATAGAGCACTTACAATGGGTCAAGTATCAACAATGGCGAAAAGAAAAGAGTGGAAAAAGTTTATTTGTAGGAAACGAAATATATGTATAATCATGAATATAACTAAAATGCTACGCCTTGTACTAAAAGGTAAGAAAGGCCTTCAAATCGCCTTAAAGATTACTACTTGGAAACCACAAAATTCTATACAAGAATGCATCAATTGCAAAAGTTATAGTTGAATCTGGGCATCCCATTTGAATGACTTTTATTTCGAGTTTAAAAGGAGTATCGAAAAATACAAAATAAAAATCTTCGATGCTTGACATTAAAAAGAAGAAATGGCAAAAACTATCAAATTTAATTGTTAAATATTTCACTAAGATTTTATAATTATATATTAAAGTATAGAAAGTTTATCATTATACTATAGTTCAATTATTTTTTTCGTGTGCAAAGAACTCTTAATATTTCGCTCTTATGTCATAGGATTAGAGGTGGTGTTTCCTAAGAACAAAAATTCAAAATATTAATAACTAAAGTTATTTTTATTGGAACAGTAAATATTGGTAGGTTCCAACTTTCACATTTTCCAGAAAGTACGTCGGCGTCATAATGCGTGACACCCATTCTTGTTTCATTTTAAAAAACAAGTTCACCAACCTGTTTAATCCTAAACTTTATCAAATCTACTTGTTCTGATACCGAACAACCACATTACTCTAGAGACGCAAGAACACCTGACAGATCCAAAATGTGATCGCCAATTTAGCTTCTATTTTACATTTATAGACAGTTATTTGTAAAATAAATTCACGACATTTTTCACAATCTCAAATGATCACAACAGTATTACAGACATTCAACCATTGAGTGCTGGAAAAATTAAAAAATAAATTCTAAAAGCTTCACCTTAAAATATTTTCAGTCAAGAGAGCAATTTCGAAAATATTTTCATCACAAATACAATCTTCGAAATTCTGTGACTAAAGTATGTCAAATATATTATACCTGCTGTTTCTAAATATAACATCTAAGAGAGTTTGCTGCTTTGACTATATACAATGCTGGTCTCACTCTCACACTCCCTTGTCTTTCACAAGTAAACATTAGAAATAAATACTTGCTGCTAGGCCAGTCTTAGCTAAAAAAAATTATTTGATAAAAGAAGGATCGTCACTGATTTTAAGAGTATGAAACTAACTAAATATGTCTAAAGCCTTGATTCTTCCCATTTTGAAATTATTTATAAACCCTAACGTATTCCATTAAAAAAAAGCATAAATTTAAAAAATAACTCTAGTGTTGATTTGGTAATGGAAGAAATTGGGCATATTTTCAATAAAACATCGCCTCAGTATTAGAAAAATACAGGGTGGTTCAAAAAGGCGAATTCAATTTCATATGTTTGTATTTCCTGCACTGCACATTATATATGAATGATTCACATAACGTTTCAAAGAGGATATCCGAAAGTTTTGAATATGACTGCACGACTGCGCTAGAGTGCTTGCGCTTAGCTTAGTCATGCAATGGCGCTAATTATGAACGAGATGGTTACACTGCGGCACACAGTTTTTTGCATTCGTGCATTCAGAAAAACATAATCGACGACTGCGGTGCAACGTGCATTTCGTCGTCATTACAGCACTAACCTCCAAAAAGGGAGATCATTTATGGTTGGAATTATCAATTTGATCAAATTTGCTGTTTTTATGAAGGTAAAAGAGCGGAACGATCGCGAATATCAGAGAAGAATGTAGAATTCAACGGAGTTTAGAACGTAGCCTAATAAAGTCAACCTGTAGAGTGAACAGAGAACTTGGACTGCCGCAAACAATTATTTGGCGTGTGCTAGTTTAATGTTTAAACTATACAACTTACAACTGGTACAAACTCTTCGCGTAAACGACAAGCTAAAGCGTGTAGAATATTCTAATAGTATGTTCGAAAACATTGAAAATGACACTTTTCTCCCGCGTTTAATTTTTAGTGGCGCGGTAACGTTCCACCACTTCATTTTCCAACAGGAAGAAGCTCCACCCCACTGACACCGTGGTGATTCATGTTTTCTGAACAAATCTCTAGCTCAACAATGCATAGAGCACATGGAGAATGAAGACTTGGTACTTATGTACTTGCGACTTCTTCTCATGGGGGTTCGAAAAAAACAGTTTATGAACAGCTTTACAAGACCTAACAAACCTCATCACAATTACGGTAAACTCAATGACGCAAAACATTCAAAGTTATTTTTCTATATAGTTTTCTAATAGAGAGACAAATGTTAATCGCAGATCAATATATCCGGACTCTGGGGATAGTGTTTCAGTGTAGTCCAATGGAAATCCTCAATTTTTATTGAGTAAAGCAAGATAACGTCTCAAATTGTTTAAAGACTACAGTAACTTATTCCAACCCCAGAAATAATTTCAGTAACTATTAATGGTCATACTTAAAAGGGCGGCGAACAACGCAAATATTCTTCCTGGTCCTCGAGCGACGTCTGAAGAATATCGTCTTTGAACTGTACCTTAAGTTTTTTACACGTTTAGGGTAGTTTTGCACCCTCTATTGTCTGCAACTTGATAATAATTCGTTGCACAACGGACAAGGACATCTCTGAATTTAAAAAAAGTGGCAACGCAAAGTACCATATAGGGTATCATACAATGCCCAGAAATCGCAACCCTCTCCATTCACAACACGGCGCGTTTAAAAGGAATTCCGCTTTATACTTAATTTATGTACTTAAAAAAAAATGTTAAAAAATGACTTTCCTTATCTTCTAGTGCTTATCATTATCTACGACAAGGAAAAATCAAGTTAATGTGGATAACCATGTTCAAAAGTTTTTCACCCACAAAATTCTTCTGCAGCCTGGTCTTCGTTTCTTTAGGTTCTTTCTTATTATTCTTTGAAATATCTAAACCACCGCGTCTTACAAGGTGAACATAGGTACTCGATTATTTTTAGTAACAGGGCAGGCCACCCTTCAGACATCTGAACTCTGGATTAAACTCGGTTCTGTTCGAATCACACCTAAGCACTTCAACCACTCGGTCGCACTAATTGTTTAATAAAATAAACGGCTTCCCAAATTCTCAAGCCCGTTAATAAAAACCAAATCTTAAAAATAATACCTATTTAATATACAAAAGAAACCTCAATTTATATTCAACAATAATATACTATTCTACCACAAAAATTATTTAATAATTAATCAGATGGAAGCCCAAAATAGATCCCCTTATAAGCAGAATGTCACGGAGCAGACACATTCAGATACAAAAAATGCTAACGAAGTTTCTGTTTACCAAAATAAATTGAGATATTTCAACCATGTGGTGCAAACTCTTAGAATTGCTCGAGAAGGGCTCAATTCTTTCCTGTACGACGATAACGTAAACCGTCAAGCAAACAAAAAACGGCTTTAACGACCCCGAACTTACAATTTATGAGTCTTACGCTCTCCTTGCAGCCCAAATTTAACACCCTTGCGCTTAAAGGGATGTTGACAAGCCGACACTTATCGCCCGATACCAGAATACCATGTATGAGACTCAAATGTGTACAATTTTTTAGAAAATCTCTAAAACGTGCAGTATTGGACAAATAAATATTTTCGAACTCCACAATTCAATTCATTTTCTCGTTGAAATTTAGCAATTTTCAGATCTATTTCATATACAGAGTTGGGCAAAATTTTCTCTTTTTCAGGTTGAATAAAACAAAACAATAAGAGATATATAAATTTTATTTTAATAAAGTAAACAGCGACACTTTCGCTGTAGAGGCGTAACGTAATTGAAGACTATCATCAGTCAAATAGCAAAGTTTTATTTATCAACGAATCTTGACAAGTGGCAATGCGCTTCGTGGGTAAAGAAAACAATTGTTCAAGATGTTTCCATACATTTCCAGGCGATTTTGTATGGATAACAAAGAAGAACATTGTGCAAAATTTGTCATACGGTACGATTAAACCAAGTGAAAAACAGCGACATATTTAAAGCACAAATCAACTCTAAGACTGAATGGATGTTTTTCAATGTTCATACCTTACGAAGTTTTCCAGTTCCATTCTCACTATACTACTTTTGAAGTTCCATATCCACAAGAAAGCCCAAGATACAAGTTAAAAGTGCCTGTTAAGCGGTCACAAGAACCATTGTTCCGAATGTATGCTTCAATGATAAGAGTTCTCTATTTGTTTTCCACAATATACTAGTTACTAAAAATTTTACTTTAGGCAAAATTTCCTGACTAGCTGTGTTTAATAAAGTCACTACCCATGAGTATGCATTTTCAGCACCGATGAACAAGGTCTTGCATACTGCACTATTAAAAATTTGCATGAACTTAAATAACTCACCATTTCACAACTACTATGGCAGCATAATTGTTAGAAGATTACCCAGAAAGTCCATTTCTGATCACCCCGATCGGATAAAAGTCAAAATCAAATTTGGCCTATTTAGGGTAGTAGAACAATCCAACCAATATTTGAAATGTACTTTACCATCTTCCAAATGAAATAAACCTTACAAAATTAAAACCTCTAATCTGACTCTTGGAATTTAAGCATCTAGCTTAACCAACACGATATAGGTCATTAATAATGGTGATTCAGAAAATTATCCCTAGTGTCGTATTGTTCCAATATACAGAGATTGTTCGGAAAGCATCGGGAATAATTCAATAAAAACAAAAGTATTACAGGTGGTAAGCGTTTATTTCTTTAAAATTCTTCAAAATAGCTTCCTCCTGCATCTGCACAACGTGCCTGCTACACTTTGAAGGCTTTCTTAAATGTGGAAACTGAAATGCTGTTTACAACCTTGATCATGACGGTTTGGACCCTCTCCACCGACTCAAATCGAGTGCTTTTCAGGAGGGATCTAAGTTTTCGAACACAAACAAGTCGAGCGGGGCTAAGTCATTCTTCAAACACAATTTCATCCACTACGGTTTTTGGTAAATTCAACGCCTGTGCTATCAAACGAACACTTAAACGCCGATCAGATTCCAAAAATTGTTTCACTTTCACCAAATTGTCATCACTACGGCTTGCTGACGGACGTCCTTTGCGTTCTTCTTCTTCCACGGCTTCTCTTCCCTCACGAAACATCTTGTACCATTCAAAAATCCTCGTTTTTGAGATGATTTCCTCCCATAGACTTCCCTTATTAGGTTCAAGGTCAGATTTTTTGAGTTTGACACAAAACTTCACCGCATAACGTTACTCACATTACGCTGCATGTTGTCACCAAAACATGGTTTGTGGGAAACGCAAGCCTTACTTTCTCAAGGCTCGGAGGCAACTGAGCCGGGTCGCATTCGATCACCCCCCCCCTTCCCGCCGAAAACCACGTCCCTCTAGCGCTTTTGGGTTGGCTAGGAAAATTATTCCCGGTGCTTTCCGAACAAACCGTGTATTCTAATAAATTTCTATGCACCGTTCTTATCATTTAAATAAAGAAGCGTAGTTTTAACCTTAATGAAATGAAACTATCAGTGAATAAAATAACATAAATATTTAAAAAAATCAATCCCAAGTTGAGACAAGTAAGGACGTGGAACTCCGGTTCTACAGATTTCCGGAGTTTCTATACATAAACAAAAATTTGCGGTCACTTTCTGTCAAACCGGTCTCGAGATTTTCCGATCAGGCTGATTTTTTGGCGTCTGAATACTGAAAACTTTGTCTCTATCTATCACAAATCAAAAATTATAAGGGATGACAGATGTCAGAAATGACAAAAATAAAAAATAATCTCCAGCTTGGAAACTTCCCTGATCAAAAGTTATAAGGAATGACATATTGGAAGCTGGTTCCGCTAAAAACCCTTATTGCATTGTTGTAGGACATACCACCTATGCCAGCTCGCAGATGTGAACCCCGTAGGCCATGGGCTTTCGAATGGTACCCCCTATGTCTTTAGGTTCAGGAGTTCTCGAATTGAAAGGCGCGACAGACAGACAGACGGACAAACAAACGTCCGTACCGATTTCATAAGGTTTCCCTTTCAGGTATAGAAGCCTAAAATAAGATTCATAAGAGGGTGATTTGATTTGATATTAAAGTAAATATTTACACTCTGCACTGTACTGTCTCTTCGTTTAATATTTGTCCAGCTAGGAGTTTTCGAAATAGATAGTAATCTCTGGAAACTAAATCTGATCATAAGGGTGAGTGCGGAAGAACATCAAACCTCAATTTAATCAGTTTCTGCTCAGCACCACGACTTGAATGTGCCGATACATCGTGTTTGTAAAACAACACTTTTTCCATTCAATTTTGTACTTGTATTTATTATCTATATATCGGCTATTCAGCAAAAATTGGTCAAAAGGGAGAGTAAAAACGAGCTTGGGATGTTTTTAAATCTTTTAAAACTTCCAGTTTTCGCCAGATTTTAATCAAAATAGATAATGTTGTTTCTTACGTACTTACCTAGGCACAAACCAAAAATAAAACAAAATAAGAGTATCTATTACATAGTGCACCGTAGTCATCTAGAGGTAGTATTATATAGAGTACGAACAGGATTACTTAAAAACGAATTGGGTAACATCCAGCTGTTGTCAAACAAAACATTTGTGCATGCAAGTGAATACTGATGATAACAATAAATACAGAAGTATATAAAAAATCAATTCTTAGATCGGCGAATAAACGGTCAAACATAATGACATATTAAAGTGTTACATTACCCTGACCGTATATGATTCAACTTATTAGAATTTACTTAAACGAAAAAGTAATTACCTTCGAATATTTTAAATGTTTATATTAAAACATTTTAATTTTTAGGTGTTTATTGTATGTAAAACATTCCTGGTATTTTTCTAATAACACGCCGAGTATTAGTACCTTGTTCTAAAGATACTTAACGGTGTAGCGCCCTATTTGAGGTATTCGAATTTTTTGAGTTGGCATTATAATTGAACGTCAAAACTCAAATATTATTAATCCTCGAAATATTTAAATATTTACGAATGGCGCTCTAGAATCCAAAATGATAAAAAATTGAATATATTGAATGTAGAAAACGAAACACGTGAAAAATATTTGTTGGAAATCGGAGAGACCCTTACAACTTTAGAAATCAGATTATGGTTATCGATTTGAAGACATTAGGTTTCTAGTGTAAACAACATATTTAATTACACAATTAATATTCATGGTTATATCGAAACCTGAAAACTAGTTTCAAGGTTAATAAACAATAACAAGGGATTAGTGCAACCAAAATTCTAAATTGGCACAATACAGTAAAAGAAAATTAACTGTTCAACTTACGAAAAGGAGGTTTATTTCATCGTTTTGTTAGTATTAAAAAATGTTTTGCATTATTTATTATTAAGAAATTTTGGCTTTTAATTGAGAAAATGGATTTGAATAAATCTCTAAAATACGACGGACGCTCGGAATGTATGCTTCCCATTTTATTGGTGTTATGGCAGTAACGTAAGCCTCACCTCCAATATCTGTTAAATTTTGCCCTGTGCGACAGATTCTAGCAGAAAGGCACTTCGATAAAGTGGTGTCTGACGTAGAAATGTCTATGAATATAATTTCTAAAATAGAAAGAACACCACATGAAAATTTATTAAGATCTATGGGAACAATACAATACTAAAAATAATAATTTTCTAGATCACCAGAACCAATCTATGGAATAGTGACAAGTGAGTTTCTCATTTAAGAAATAGTCGAAGTCCTTAGCGCATTGTATTTTGGAATAAAAAAGATCGATATTTCTGGACTTTTTAGAATCGTTGACAGTCACCGCTATATCGCGACATTGGCTAAGTTGAATTGTTGAATTTCAGGAATCAGGTCAGAGAGGAAAATGTCTTCTCTTTTCCACTATAATAACGTTATGCTGTGTATCACTTAAAAGATTATAAAATTCATTTCAAATATTGATTGGATTGTCGTACCGCCCCATATAGTTCAGATTTGATTTGTGACTTTCATCTGACCAGGGTGATCAATGATAGATTGTGTGCATAATCTTCTATTAACAATGCTACCACAGTAGTTCTGAAACGGTGAGTTATTTCTGTTGGAATAATTTTTTAACATGCGATATCTTGCTCATCACTGGTGAAAATTTTCGTGGTTGGTGGTTATGCCAAAAACGATGATTTTGTAGCTAAGAATGTGCTCTGTAAAATTACAATTCATATTTTGCTAATTTATATAGAAATAAATAAATTAATGTTTAAGACATACCCTTGTACAAGGCAAGACAAAACAACCTCTCTAATTTCAAAGAAGTGTTAAGGACGAAAGGTGGAATTTCATTAGAGAGGGATCCTTAGTATCCAAAGAACTAAAAAATAATGGCTGTTATAACCCCACAACGTGCTTTTCGGATGCGTTTTCAACTTGTATCTTGTGCCAACAATCGATTTTATTGTGAGTAGGTAACTAGTTGCTCTTCACATATTGTATCGAAAATTTTGTATCAAGACTTTAATTTTCAACCATATAAGACGGTACCGGAGCTATCCGAAAGTAATTGGTAAAATTGTTTTCTTTTCGGACGAAACGCATTTCCACTTGTAAGAATTTATTAATAAACAAAACCTCCGTTATTAAAGTGATAACTTAGGAGACATCCATGAAAAGCGTCTCCACGACAAACACATCATTGTTTGGTGTATGTTGAGTAAAGTTGCAGTCGTTAATCCTTTCTTTTTTGACAGGAGAGGCTTATGCGTTCCAATCAATATATGGAAATTATTCAACAATTTTCTGCATCGAATTTCGATGCACTCCAACTGGAGAACGTTTGGTTTCAATGGAATCACCCTGTATCTTGGCCTATGACTTCTTCCTCAAGCCCGAGATTAAGGGGGAAACTCATGTAAAAAAAATTTTTTGCAATTTTTTTATTGCTTTAAAAATTCATTTTCTACCTGAAGATATATTTCCAAAGTTTTAAGTCCAACAGAAAGTCCTAAAGGTCCCCAGGAAGTCACCGAAGTGATGCGCTCCAAAAGTACCAAAAGTGAGTAAACGCGCGCGCGCGCCCTTTACAGTCTCTACCTTTTAATTTCTTAGCCTAATAAGTTTGCTAGTTTACTTTGTAAATAATAGAGGGCACTTCCGTCGATTGTAAAAAAATAGTTGAGAGACGACGCACTCATAGTAAACAGTTCTACTTTTCAAGAACGAAAACTTCAATCGCGTTTTTCTCGAAACGTGTTTTTTCCGCGCCGTGGAATGTAACTCAAAAAGTAACGAACCAATAAACTTGAAATTTTGTACAGATATTTCTTAACTTATTGGCCTTTGCATAAACTTAAAATTTCGTATAAATTTTAGTAATAAATATTGTTTTTAACAATTTGTTTATAAAACCATGTCAATTTTTTTTTCAAAATTTCCTCTAATTTTCATTTTTTTTGTTTTTCCTAAATTTAGGTTAGTGTAAAGTGGCATAACTTATTTTATTAAAAAAAATTATTTCGTTGAGTTCAGTTAATTACAAGAACCTGAACATTCCACGGCGCAAACTCGAGGAACCAAATTTGAGCATTTCTAGCGCCACCATTTTGGTTTTTTTCTCATAAAATTTTTTTTGTATTCATTTGAACGTCTATTTATTATGTAATTCGATTTATTGCAATAAATGCTCTGTTTTTTTAAAAAAAATTATTGAAAAACCTGTTGTCTGAAGGAGGCTCCCCCCTTAATTAACCCTAAGATCCTCCAAACCCTATTAAATTCAATATGTTAAGAAATCAGGCGTATGTTTCAACACATGTTTGAAAGAGAAACAAAGAACTTCAGCGTACGACTTTAACAATGGATCGATATCTATCTACCTATCTGTTTCTCTTCCTCTCTATACACGCACGCGTATGAAAGAATAAACTTTAAATTATTTTTCTACGCAACTTTTACAAACATTGAAACATTTGTCGCAACAATACAAACAAGTTTTCTATACCTTTTGAATAAAATGCCACCGCCTGTGAATATAACCAACACTGCACAATTTCATAAAAAAAAACAGTTCTCGAAATTTGCGTAAATCTATGGAGACGAAATTGTAACCCGTCTGTTCACATGAATTTTTTCGTTAATAAGCTGCACCACATTAGCTTAGTGCTGCTCTCCGTTCCTCGTTATACTAATTTTTCCGCCTTTCATGAAACTGACTAACCCATCTTATCGCCATTCCAACAAGTCACTAATTTATTGATAAATATCTGCTATTTCAAGAAATGAATAACAAAGCCTATCTCGCAGTAGGCATGTCTTTCAAAAGTCTTGAATATTATAACCTTATAACAAGCAGCATAAACAACTGCTCTTGAAGTAGCATTTATAGGCAGCTAATACATAAGGGAGTTCAGCGAGCATGAGCAATTAGACAGCCGATGCGCTCTAGCGGTTTTCTATGGAAACGGAACTTACTTTCCAGACACACCATGTATATCCAAGAGTGCTTCCAGTTCTGTAATTTTACCCAGAAAAATAAATTTTGTAGACCTAATATCGTTTTTCATCGCAAGCGTGTTATAACACCATTACTCCTGAAGTTAACTCCCTTCACAAAAATTTAGTTTATATCATTGCTTTACGAATTCAAAATAAAATATGAAATATTTGAAAAATCTATTAGTTTTAATTAAAATATGCAATTAATGTCCCAATAAAAGAACACCACCACTCACCTTACCACATTCATTCGAATAATGTGTTGGTTAGAGTCCCATAAATTAAAAAGGGCCTGTCACGTGAGCACTGTTTGAAATACGCCGCAATGCGCGGTGTCGGATATTATTTTGGATGAGTCTATTCGCCTAAAAGAGAGTCGCGTCTGAACGTTTTCGGTTTGTTTATTTTAGTTTTCAAGTGCTCAAAAGATACCAGTGCAAAATCTGTCTTTTTAAAGACAACGTTGCATATTTTTTTTATATTGTTTTGGTAAGTCAGTAACGTGCACTTTGCTAAAGTTAATTTCTAACCTCAAAATCAGATAATGTTATTGTGCGTATTCAGTAAACAGGCTCGGCTGGCGGCGTTAACTGCAAGTTTCCATTAAAAAACATAAAATCAACATCGAATTACTACTACAGATTTTCATGTTTGATCGGTGTTATTCATAATTTCGAACCCAAATGATACGTCACTGGCTTACACGTTACCACACTGCTCATTGCAACTAACTGTAAGTTCATGGTTGCGCAGACTAGCTAAGCCGTAGCACTGCTCACAGGGTCTTTACGAAGTGCGAACACTACTTCATGCAATCGTTCTAAAATAATTTATAAAAAGGTAGATGACTAAAGAATGTTTTAAAACAACACCGTTTAGTCCAAATTTCCTTCCATATTAAATAGAGTTCTGTTAACATCAATGTAATAATTTATTTGATATTATGAAGGTGAATCAAATAGAAACTGAAGTTTCTCTTTTATATACAGCGAGGAGAACGGAGAGCGGTGGCACTTCTGAGAGTTGTAGGTAGAAATTCTGTTCATAAGGTATCTTGTACTACTGCATTTTTAACCAGTATCGCAGAATCAAATAAAAAATTAACTTAATCTGCTACACAACGAATTATTAAGTTTCTTGCGACAAAGACGTAAAACCATCCGAAATTTTGAGAACACTTAAGGGGCAGTTTGAGGATAACACTTTTAAGAAAACTTCAAGTCCATACGTGGACGAGAAACAGATGAAAATAAAGGTCACCGACGTTTCAAGAACCAACGTGTCTGAGGAAAACATTCGCATTATTGACCATCGATCTGACTTATCGCCCTGCGATTATTGCTTGTTTGGACTACTAATAGAACCACTTAGTTCATGAACGATTGGTTGGTGTCACAACTACCCTCGTTTTACAAAAAACTACCTAACGGTGGCAATAAGGTGCGTCAGGTCAGGAGATTAAAAGAAAAATAATCTGTACTTTCATAATGGTTCAATAAATTTAAACATCAATTCCTGTTTATATTTGATCTACCTACGTATAAATCTTAATGCGTATATATTTTTTATATTACGATTTGAATTCACTGCGACTTCTTCAGTTATAGGGTAATTAAAAATTCCTTAATAAAAAAATTCCGTATCAAGAGTAAGATTGGGTTCCACTATCTTTAAACAGTTTATACAAGCACAACGTAATAAATCTTCAATTAAATTTAAACTTCCTCCAAGAAGATGAAAAAATTAACCTTCCTATAACAAGCAGTCTCAAAATTTTATTATTCTCTCCTCTACATATAAAACATCTGCATGGTCTGTCACTTTCAACTGTTAAGATTATTGAAAGTAGCCATCTTTTACAATTCTGTTTCTTGTTCTTGTGCGAGCCTAAATTTTATTTGGGAAACCAGTTTCATTAGCCTTTGTCAAATTTGGCTATTTCGCCGACTGGCTTTTCGCGTGGAATCCAGAAGTTTATTATCCCGAGCGGTGTGAGTCACGAGCGTGCCCCAGAAGGGCAAGGCTCAGGTAAGCGGCGCACGTAGTGCTCCAGAGTAAATCACGGCCATGCACTGAGACACGGAGACACGACAATAAACATGGCAACAACGTGTGCTAACCTTTCGTGACGCCAACGGCCGAGAGCCGGTCGCGATCGGCAAGAGTGCGCCTCTTCGGTGCAGCAGCTGCAGTCCGAGACTCCGGGAAACTTTTCCTGCACACTTTCACATACACCACTGCGACGGCGGAATCAGGCGTTCCAGGAGCTGGCTCTCGCGTGGGAAACCAAAACCAAGCGGACGCCGCGTATTCGGAAACGCATCACGCGCACTCAAACACCCGCCGCACAAAATACCCACGCCGCGCTATGCGAACAATTGCCGACTACAAGCTAAGGTAGCACTGCGGAAGCGATACCTCCCGACGCCTGTCGGGAACAGCCGATGCGACATCACCCCAACCCGGTCCTTCCCTCGTGTACTGTTGGGAGGATTTTAATTAATTTCGTTAAGTTCATGCAGGACACATGATCATCCTGTTGCTCGTGAGGCTTCCAAAAGTGTCAATTGTCTATCGCGTTCATCGAGTAAAATAAAAAGAGAAGCGTTTAGATAAATCGCTACGAGAATCAAAGGTTTTTAAAATTCGATCATTTTTTTAAAGTTTTTCTGATTTACTATAATTTTTTATCATCTCCAAGATATATTACATTTCCCGCACCCAAAGTATTTTAAATAAATAATGTGCCTAAATATTACACTAACTTCCATAAAACTAAGGTGACATTCAATAATTCTGGGCATTTTTGAACAACGCAGTTTCAGTTTAAATAAAAATTATCTAAATCTACAATCTGGCCCCCGAGGACCTTTCCATAATAAAGGACTCCCTTGTAATCTCATCAGATATGCACCAATACTTATTTGGGGGAATGAGAGCAAATCTTTGTTATCGCAACGTACATGAACGAGGTCGTGCCAGCAGAACATTTGCCTTGCACAGTCAATTTCAATAAGAATCCCAAAAACAGCCCTACTGAATAGTTCAAAAGATAATGGGAATACAACTGTCTTTCTAAATTTTCCGAGCTGTAATTATGCTTTTTTTTAATTCAGACTGTCAGATCGACAAACAAATTGTTATACATGTTTTTTTTTTATAAACGTTAATAATAAACATAATTACAGGGTCATAGCGTGTCCGTCTTCTTTCAGTATTATTTAGGTTATTTTATCATCATGATCATTATTAACAAAAATTCACTAATCACATAGAACTTGTGGTAATTGTTTCTTCAACTTACCGTGAATATTTTTTTGGCCTAGATTATAGAATCCAGTTCCTAGGCATTGGTGTAGGGTAGAAATAAATTTATTTATCTTCAATGTATTCACTAATTTTTAGAATTCCTAATTCCTCATGTGTCTGTCATTGCTTACAAAACAGGAAGCGTTTACAATTATGCGCATCCCATAGTGTATTTTTGCTATTGAGGTCTCCTATTAGTAGGATGCTTTTGTTGTGGCTGATTATGTTCGTTAATTCCTGCTCAACTAACTGACCGTTTGGTTGTTTCTAATCAGCTACGTCTTTAACTTGTGCATTACTGTTCAGTTGGAGTTCTATCATAATCCTTTCTAAACGCGACAGAGTTTCATTTGGTAGTGCAATGGGTTTAATTTTCTTTTTAATGATGATTGCAATTTCTTCAAAAGCAGTTGCGGCCGTTCTATTATGACTGAAAACTATATATCCAAGTTTATTGAAATGTGCATTGTCAATGAAGCGAGTTTTTAAAATACACGCTACATCTACATTATGTCTGACTCGACAGTTTATAAACAAGGATCTTTGTATTTTGATACCGTTTGCGTATTTATCGTGTTTATTTTATTTACATCCATGTTGAAGTAATGTTGGTATTGTTGATAGATATTTTTTTTTTTTTGGCATTGTGTGCCTGCTGTTAAAACTAGTCTATAGGACTAACCATTAACTTTCATCTGAGATCTTAAACTAGGTATTTGTCTATACTAGAGTCCATCCAATGATGTCTTCTAGGCTTCTTCTGTTTTGCGTACTTCACTGCACTCGCGCACTGTGCTCTGCTTTTATACACAACACACTACACAAGGTCACGTGGTTTTCTTCTCTTCAGTCTTCGGACTTGATGTTGGTTATCCAGCAGTTGAAGAGCTTCTGCGTTGACATGGAGGTGAAGTCTAGCTTCATGCTTTTCAGCAAACCTCTTGATCTCATTCTCAACGGTTGGAATTCGTAGATCTCTGTGAAGATCGGAATTTCGGATATACCAGGGGGCATTTACTATGTTTCGTAGAACTTTATTCTGAAATGTGTTGATAGATATGAAGTAATTTTATCTAAATGAGGTTTCTATCAGTAACTTGTTTATTGTTATAATATCCGCTGATTCTGGTTGATTTGGCGTGTTTATTGTACTAGGTGCGTTCAAAGTTCTAAGGTCTCCAAATTTTTTTTCTGAAAAAGTACTCGCCCAAGAAAGTTGAAACTTCTTTTACTTCTCCATCTAGACGTACACATTTTTCACAACGTCGTCGACATGATTCCATGGCTGCTGAGAACACTTCTTTAGGGTATGTTTTGTCCACTGGAAAAAAAAATGCCACTGCAGTTCGACTGGAAAATATGCGGCCACGGAGTGTTCTTCATGGTCGGAAATTCATGGCGTCATCACGTATCAACATGTCCTAAAACATTGCTACCCGCGCAGTCTTCTGTTCTTGAAGAACCTTTCCGCATTTTTCAGGTTATGCAAAATGGACTCCGCAGATCCTACGAAAATGCCAAGTTTAGAAGCGATATCGGGCACACCTAATGGACGGCCTTCCATAACAACTTACTCCACTCGCGCAATCATGGTTTCGATCCGGCTGGTTCGTGGCCGAGGCTTTTTTGGTTTGTTGAACATCCATAACGCTTTTTTTGGCGATGATGTTTATATTGCTTTTTTTGTTAGTCTATTTTTAGCACTTCAAATTTTTTTTCATAGTCATTGAATCGATTTCTTAACCTCTAACCTAGAGAGTCAAGAACCCTGGCTTTCAGATGTTCTTTCCCTATACTAGTTGTTTGTTACAGTTGAGATGAACGGTCCCTTGTTCGGTTCTAGGGCGTCCTATTCTATTTTTTATCCCAAGCAAGTGCTACAATCCCAGCCAGATAAACCCTGTTTCTACCTGAGGTGCTACTTTTCCACCCTTTCTCCTTTTTTATTTTTGTATAGCACAGGCAAAGGCGGAAGTGATAATAATATACACAAGTTAAAGAATAAAATGAAAAGCGAAAGTAAAGGTTACAGTAACTGAAACTTACCAAGGTAAAATAAAACAACAAAGTATACATAGAAAATTAACATCTTAAGACAGGTATAATGAATGAAGTTGCCTACAAAACTCATCTTCTAACTCCATGTCTAATGTAAAGTACTAACCAGGCCTTTAAACCAATCAAAATGTTTTTGAATTATCATTCACAAAAATCTGGTGTAAACATCACACGATTTTCCTTATCCTATTATTATATATTATAGCGGGTCCATCGTCTCGGCCCTCCGCTGCTCTCGTCCCGGAACTTCTTATATTAAAAAAGGGCGAGGCGCGAGTCTAACACTCGAAAGCTGATTAAAATAAACAGTACAAGACAATAATTGACTCGTACTTAAAATTTTGCTACGTCACTGAAGGTAACCGTGCGAGCTCGGCTGCACAGCCTTCGCCATTATCGCCTACGTGCTCCTTCCTAGCGGCCAAGCGCCAACCCCGGTCCTCCCACACTCGTCCCGGTAGCTCTCCGAGCGTGCTGTGATTGGTTCGTTTAATTAATTTTTAATTGGCTATAACTTATTTATTTAACCTCGGATCAAAAAATTTTTTGTTCGTCTCGCTCTGATCTATCCGGTAATATAAATTTCCCGAAACATTTTATGAACACCAGGTATATTAAAAAACCTGAGCTTCAATTTTTTTTCGAGTTCCTATTTTACCAACTTTTATTTTAAATTCATGTTTATCTCATGATAACAAATCATTTTTAGTCTCATAAATTTTTTGTATTTTCAACCGTTTAGATTCGCGACCGCTTTGCGACCTTGCGACGAAACGGCTCGGCCGATTTTTACCAAAACTTCGCACTGCGTCCCCTACCTACAAGTAACTTGCATACCAAATTTCAAGGCTCAGCTCTTACGGTTCTCGAGATATCCTGTTTACTGACAGACTGACAGACAGACAGACACACACACACACACACACACACACACACACACACACACACACACACACACACACACACACACACACACGAACCAATGGCTCAAACCAACTTTTTTGGTGTGAAAAAAATGTGAAATACTGGGTAGGTCAAATTTCCGCCGATTACATTACTTTCCTTATTATAGGATAAAGAAAGTAAAAAAAATAGATAAACACGATAACATAAATGATTTTTACAAAACATTTTATATAAAATATGAGCTATTGTACAGTTTTAGTTTTCATTTGACAACCTTAAAGAAAATTTGTTTTAATCTATCATGAATATGCGATTTAAAAATTTCATAACGGAAAGTAAAAGTTACTTCACTTTATTACTCATGTTACAGTTGTCCAAAAAAGATGTAATTATATAGGATACCAAAAACTAGAGTGTAACCAAGAGACAAGAAATTTCTGCGGAAATGCGAATGATGTACAGTGGAAGAGTTTTGCACTGATCAAGAAGAACGGAGTATGACAAGCAGTTGAAAGATCGTCGTCGTTTACGATGAATAAGCAAAGATAAAGCGCTTATGTTGAGCAAGTCAGATGGAGAGGATAAGCCAAAGGAGTGCCAGAAAAGTGTATGTCAAAAAGCCTCAAGGAGAAAATGAGAAGATCAAGGAGCGATAGATCAATAATTTTGACAAAGATCTTCAAAAAATAGGAGTGCAGATCTGAAAAAGGATTGAAGAAATCAAAGCAAAAAGAAAAATAATTTGATTTTAATTAAGGAACGCCAAGAAAATTTATGTTGAAAAACCCTAAAAAATAAAAATGAAAATACCAAGGAAAGAAAAAATGGCCTATCCCAACAAATATCTTCAAATCATAAGGGTTCAGAACTGGAAAAGGAAGGCATTAGAGAAACCAGAGTAAAAAATTGAGTAGAACATCAAAGGCCTTAAGGATTGCAATATAAAGACAAAAAGAAAAGGAGGAACATTTGATATTAATTGCCGCATTCATTAAAAATAAATTAAATCTACAATCCCCAGTAAAAATGAAAAAAGCATAATTTTGATCTACTATCAGCAAAATTTTCTGAAACGTGTTACTCTGAATATAAAAACTAGGATAAGATAAGTCTTCTGTATTTTATTGAAACCCAGATTTAGGAGTGGTAGCAGAGATTATATTTAGATAATTACAAGAAAAAAGCTATTACTAATCATTATTATGGATCCACATTTTACTAGTTAATGTTTCTTTTTCAAAATCAGTATCTACAGGGCAAAATCCTAAACAAGTTTAGTTGTATAGAAATGTTTCCTTGTTTTCTTGATCTACATGTTTGAGAAGAGATGATTTTAGATAAGCTTATTTTCGTCTCTTTTGCCAGTTTTTTTTTAACTTAGTTGATATTAAAACCTTCCAAGCAGTCTTTAACTTATACAAATTTACAAGTTTAGCTTCCTTTATTTGAATATTATAAATCATATTTGAAAATAAGGCAATTAGACAATTGAATCGATTAATAGATTTCTCCATTAATATTGCTAAAATATTTGTGTTGTTTGAGTCATTAATTATCTTTTTCGGGGGTTAAAATAAATCGTGCAAATGCAAACAGAAAATTTTATTCTGTTTAGTCCTCAATGCATTAAGAACGTGCTTATCCACGCTGGTTAAATTGAATATGACAAGGTATTAAGTCAAATAATAAATAGTTTTTTGATATTTAAGTTTGATGGTCTAAAAGTGTTCGTCTGTAGACCAACCGTTCTCCAACATTTGTGGCAATTACATTCGTTTCAATATGAAAACTGACAGGAAAAATCTTGCAACAATGTAGACAGCACTAGTACCCTTACTCTCTTTACTATCATTAGTTTGGTTTGTTTTTCTTCTCCCAGTAGGAGGAAAGATCATCACCGACAGCGGTGACTCGATAAGAAAAAAAAACAAAATCATGATTATAAGACTGGTTATACAGGAAGACTGTAAATCTTTATCAATCTAAACCAATTTTGAGAGAGATGCTGGTTTTTATCTGTTCAAATATTGATTTGTGATTTTTAGAGTTACAAAACGAAAAAAACCCACCCATTTAATGACATTAGTAAGTTATCAACAGCAAACCCTTTGACATTAACAATCAGGAACAGAGTTACAAAACGAAAAAAACCCACCTATTTAATGACATTAGTAAGTTATCAACAGCAAACCCTTTGACATTAACAATCAGGAACAGTTTCAAACCACCAACTTATCTTGGGCGTCGAAATAACTACAATGAATTTTTCCATGTACTGAGCAATTGCTAATATTGACTGAAATGCCAAGCATACCCAATGGGTTTCCTGATTTATCATAAAAAGCAGAAATTTATTTAAAGCACTGATGAAAAACATCTGTAATTATCATTCTACTACAAACCAACATACCAACTCATTGATTTGAATAAGATCCCTGATTTACAGAATTTTTATATTTTGAAAGGGATAGCTACAATCGTCTTAATGGAATCAAATGATTGATTATCAAATTACATGCCAGTGGTAATAAATTTAAGCACTAGGACTATCAATAAAAATTTGACCCCATACCCTGCATCACAGCTAACAGACTGGCAAAAATTCAAAAAACATCTTTAAAATAAAGTAAATCTTTAAACACATAATGAAACATGAAGACTTAGACGAGGTAATACAAAAATTCCAAGAAGTTGGATGGGAAACTATACTAAATCCTACTAATCAAGTAAATTATTCAAATAACATACCACTTTACGTACAAGAATTAATTGCTGAGAAAAAAAAACTAGAGCTAAACGGCAAAGATCTAAAAACACTCCTGATAAACTTAATTAAATAGATTAACTCAAATACTTCATACATTCTCATTATAAATATTACATTACTAATCTTAAACAGGAATTTAATACCAATTGATATGGCTTGATAAATGGAAATTACAATTAACACAATTAGATATACTTGAGTACAAGTGACTTTACTATGAGAAGAAACGTATGCCTGCTAGTCACCATAAATAAGTTCCCAAGTCAAGACCAAAACTAAGTATGTGGGTTTACATCTAGATCAACACCTTACATGGACCAAGCACATCCAAACCAAGTGTCAAGAATTTAACTTGAAACAAATATATTAGCTTCTTGGGCAAAAGTTCAAACTATCCTTAAATAACAAGCTTCTACTCTATATCAATCAATCTGGACTTATTGCTTATAATTCTAGGGATGTGCCAAACTGACAAGGATCATAACCAGCCACAGTTTCAATTTAAAATATTTCACATACTAGTGGATGCCACGTGGTGTATCTCAAACTAGACCATTGATTTTCAGAATTACCTAAACTTTTATGATAGGCTCCAAGATCACAATATACTTGTACAATTATCTGATGCCCAATCACTTAGGAGATTATAAAAGAAGAGCTGATGTTGCATCTTAAGAGCATTCTAAATTGATAGAATTGCTACAGCTACAGCTATTAGTGAATGGTTTCTCCGAATAATGTCAAATAGTATTAAAGTCAGTTTAAACTAAGCAATTAAAAATCCTAGTGACAAACTCCAAAGTTGTATTGAACCCTATTTTTGGAAATATTAGATTATAAATGGTTTTTTGAATATTTTCAATACCATTTATAAATTTAATGGCATGCATTAATCAGGCGAATGAAGTTCTTTTACATTACTCTATTAGGAAAATATAAATGTCTTAGATTGTAATAATCACATTTATTAAGAACTATGTGTATTACACATCTAAGTTATAAAAATACATAAATTTATCTAAAATTTGAATGTTACATACCTTAGGTCGTCACCACCTCAAAGAATATGTTCTCAGGTCCTTTTTGTTATCCTCAGTTCTATGGTTGCATGCAGGTTTGTAATGCTGACCTTCCTCTTTAAGAAAACCCTATATCAAGTGGTTTGGTAGGATCAGATCCGGTGATTCACATGATTAATGAAAATCATCGAATCTAAAAATGAGTCGTTCTGTTAACACTAATGTTGTATCCATTTGTCTATAAAACCAAGCCGTTGCAACTCAGAAATAAAGAAAGTGATTAATATGTGATTATAACGCATTATATTCGTTCTCAAAAAAGTTAGAACCAGTCAAGCATGCATGAGTTACTCTACATTATACTACGAATTTGACACCGCAAAGGTTTTTCATCCAAGGCGTAAGAACTTTCTTTATCCCAAAACCTACAGTTTTGTTTATTGACATAAGTGGACAGACGAAAATGAGCTTTATCTGATGTGATCAAATACTGCACAAAATCCTCTTCTTTCCTGGACTTGGCAAATCGTTCACTCAAGGTCATTCTGTGAACCTCATCTACCAGGAGTAATTGCAGGACTAACTATACTTTATAAAATAGATCTGAATACTCTGCACAATAGCAAGATAATGTTTACCCTTCAGAGCAATAGAAGAGGAGACTTTTTAAGCCTTGGAGATGTTTTTATGTTAATATTTTCTGTTTCACGGAAATTAGTAATAGCATAGAGAATTACCTTCCAGGGAAGTGCCTGTCTTTCAAACATACGGTCTAATTTGCTTTTGTGTTCTAATAATATCGTTTTGACTGACGAAGTCTTTCAGATGGACAAGATCACCAGCAAGTTACCAGTTATGTAAAGTTGCTAGCAATCACTGCAAATTACAGAAAAGTGATACCTTAAGTGCTACTTTGACTTTAAAATATTAGTAAGTTGAAATTTAAATATTTTTGCATTATACTATTGGTCAGAAATTGATGGTACTTGCCAATAGCTCAGTTTCCAATGACCAGGTTGTCCTTTTGAAAGTACGTTATGTTTTCTTACGTAATATGTAATGTAAAAAAAAGCAAATTTATGTATCGAGGTAAAGAGAAAATCAGCAAGCCTAGATCACCCAACGTATTATACAAGTTAATAATTCTAAATAATCATAATTCTACTCTTCTTACGGAAAACTACTAATACAAATAGTACAAACAAAAGTTATAAAAATAAATAGCTAAGTTTTTTAAAAATTGAACCATGTTATCTATATAAATATAAATGTAAATGTTCGGTTGTTCAAAATCTTAAATCTCTGAAAATTCAACGTATTAGAAACATGCGTTTTCTCTTTTCTTTATTTTACATTTAACCAGACCGAGTCGCAGCAACGCGTGGCCAGGTACAGCTAATGCTTTAATAAATGTGCCTAATATCACATTAATATTATAAAATCAAATTATTATCATAACCAATCTGGCAGTTTTTTTTTTAATAAAAATCTTCAAATTTGCATTATATCCTCTATGGTAAAGTCGATGTATTTTGATTATTTTTGAACTTAATATACCTACCTAGTAAATGATATTTAACTTACCATAGGAAAAGCAATAAATGAAGAAACCCTCAATACAAGACACTATTGGTGTAACTAGTAAAATTATTTTTAACATGCACACAATACACTTATTACCACCACTAATTACACAAGCGCCTGACAAGTCCAACAAAACAAATAAACAGAGTATTATTATATTTTTCATTTGAAGAATCTGCATTCATTATCAGGTAGTAGCTGGGCTATGAACAATTCGAACCAAATGCTAGAAGAGACCGAACATCACATTAACAAAACTCATAAATACTGATCACTTAAATAAAAATAAAATAAATCTTAAACAACGAGTACAAAAATACGACCTAAATTATTTACAGAAGTCCTATTACATATAAGTAAAAAAGGTAATTGGCTCCTTATAAAATTTCTAGATCACAATGCCGTATCTCTGGATGCTTTTTCTGCAAACAAATTAAAATTAAGAACTGAAATGATTTGTGAGAAACAAAACACTTGCCCGTAATTTCATTTCTATCCGATCTATTTCTCCTCCCATCATGTCGACTATACTCTCTCCATGTTTTAACATGAATTCTTCCAGTTGATCGATATTTTCAAATTTTTTTATTTCCTACAAAGCAATAAACTAAACTTAAACTAAAATTAAAATATTGCACACCTATTACAATTACCTCTAACAAAGCATTTAACTCTTGCTTGTCGAGGTACATTCTGGTCAACTCGCGTCCATCGAAATCCAGTTCAGCCTTGTAACGAACCAAAAAATTCCCCATGTCAATTCCTTTAACATCATGAATTGCCCGCACCATCACATCCGATTCCAATTCAGCATTTATTTTATCTAAGCTCTCTTGAGGAATTGACCTGTAATAATAACACAAGCGCTCAATCACCTTTACTAAAACCCAACAGTCATTTTTTGGATTACCTCCCTACAAGTGCGGCAACATTAGTATAAATAATAAAAGATGCAACAGATCCTAAAATGCATCCAACCAGCAGTGAACCCATAGCGTCGGGCATAGGACTGTGCGTCAATGAGGACAAGCCCATACATGAGGCTGCAACCAGTACACCCACTACAGCTGCAAAATCTTCTAATAGGACAACATTTACGCTAGGATCTTGACCTCTTGTAACTTAAAAAAAAGTACATAAATAAAACGGCTAAACATGGCTAGCTAAAAAGCACTCACTGTAATCTCTAATACTCATGTCGGCTTTCTTTGCACCTTTTCGGACTGAGTTGAGAGCAACTAAACAAGTAGCTCCCTCTGACACCAATGAGCCTCCAAGAATGAAATAAGCCTAAATGTAGAGACTATAATTAATATTTTAGATTATAGCTTTGCAAATGGTATCATTTACTAAAAATAAACAGAAATATATTGTATGCCTGCTTTTATTGCAGTTGAAATAATTATACTCGTTTCATCTTAATATTTTTCCCACTACTGGAAACTGGGGCTCAATTTTGTAGTTATAAAGCATAACCAAATTAGTAAGTAACAACGTTTTTTAAGTGATTATGTGGTAATTGTGGTGGAAAAATTATGACATTGCCAGAACGCAAAATTTTAGGGTTTAAATATAAGTGAGTTATGTTGTTATAGTTTGTTAAACATGCAATCACAAAAAATAATAAGTTTTAATGTCATAATGCAATTGAACTGAACGAATTTAACAATAATGATTACTCAATTTGAATCAAATAGCGAATTTAATAAACTAAACTTCTTATATTGAATTTGATACAAATATGCGTTATTTGTACCAAAATTGTATTCAATATAGCTTTTTGTTTACAGAATGCATCCAACGCTCGAAAGGGCATAAAGGATTAGAGAAGAAGAAGAAGATTACAGAATGCACAGTAGAGTATCTAATAATTCTTCTTTAATTTTATTTGTCAATTAATTGCCCCCTTTCTGACCATTCGTAAAAATTTGATGTTTTTCGCCGCTTAAAAAAGGTATTGAGTTAGGATATAGTCATTGTGAAGCTGTCAATCTCTATTTTGCCATGTTCTTTAACTAATATACAAATTTCCCAAAATACCAACATCAAAATGTCAGTTAAAGTGTGCTTTTACTTCATACTTCATAGACTATAAATATCTACATACGGCAAAAACCTCCCGCTTCCTTTTCTATATGTTTCTGTTTATTGCTTCTCGTTTCAAATTTCTTTCTCCATAATTTTTTATTTCGTCCTTTCATCGTATTTCTGGGCATCCTTTTCCCCTTTTTGTTATTTTGTTTAGTTCACTATATTCTATCACATTTCTTGCATTGTTCATCCTTTTAATTCATCTCTTTTTCGAATTCGTTTCTACGTATATGGGGCAAAACGCGTCAACTGCCCCAGCGCTACCGCAGTCGACCGCGCGATCGCCAAACACGAAGTTTTCATCTCGTCGTTTCGGCCTCAAAACATTAATAAAAAAATGATTTAAGAACACAATCTTATGTATTTTTTTCTCAGCTTTCCAATGATACCATTATTTTATTTATGTGAAAATGTCTGATCTTTCGATCTAAATGGTCTAAAAAATTCAAAAAAGTGAAAATAAAAAGATATAACGTTTTTCAAACTTTCGCATTTTTTGAGGTTATAGAGTAATAATAATAATAATGGTAAGGCTGTACGCTCCGCGTGGGAGCACGGCCTGCAAACTGAGAGGTTAAGGCTCTCATACGTTCGCTCTCTCTGCCCGGTCGTCGCGCACCATCTCTGATGCGGGGCGATGTGGCAAGCACCGGGCCTAAGACGACCGCCATTATTACCCCTTGTTCAAATGAACGCAGGTACTCAATTATTTTTAGTGACTGAGTAGGCCACCCGCCAGGCATCAGAGAGCACCGGGAATTGAACCCGGGTCCGTCAGCATCGCAGCCCGTCCCTCAACCACGGGACCACACTGGCACTTATAGAGTAAAGATCACATGTTAAAAGAGAAGTGCTTTAGTGTCTCAAATGTCAGAGATATGGCCACTCAAGAAACTTCTGCAACAGAACTGCGAGATGTGTTAAGTGTCCAGGGGACCACCTAACAAAGAATTGCGAAAGAAAACAAAACAATGATGTGAAATGTGTCAACTGCCAAGGAAACCATCCTGCAAATTACAGGGGGTGTATAGTCGCTAAAGAAATACAAAAACGAATGTATCCACCCCTTAGGAGTAAACAGATGGTTCAACCTGGAATTTCCTACTCCCAAAAAGTATTAGAGCAAAATCAACAAACCAACAACAACTTTCAACACAATCAGAACTACACCAGTAACCAAACCAACAACCTTGAAGCACTGATGGCGAAACTCATGGAAACGACGAACACCATGCTAAATTTACTCACGACCGTCATATCTAAAATCTCATAATGGCTCTCTTTCTTAAGCTTGCACTCTGGAACGCCAATGGTTTGGCACAGCACTGTCAAGAAGTTGCAACATTTTTAAAACAACACAACATTGATATCATGTTAGTATCACGTATAACGTTTACACAACAAATCATCCTGATGGAACGGCACAAGCGGGCACTGCACTCATAATTAAATCAACCATAAAACATCATGAAATACCACAATATCAAAAAGAACATAGCCACAAGCATTTCAGTAGCACTAAACAACAGAGACGTCATCATTTCAGCAGTCTACTGCCCACCGAAACATTCCATTAAAAAAGAACAATTTCAATCCTTCTTTAACACACTTCGGCCCAGATTTATAGCAGGAGGAGACTTCAACTCAAAGCACCAGGAATGGGGACCTAGAGTGACACTAACCCGCGGCAGAGAATTACTAAAGGCTATAGGAGAAAATAACTTACAACACCTCTCAACCGGAGAACCAACTTACTGGCCATCAGACCCGCAAAAGATTCCTGACTTACTAGACTTCTGCGTCACAAATGGTATAGCAAATAATTATCTAAAAGCAGAAGCGTATTTAGACCTGTCTTCTGACCATTCTTCTGTGCTCATTACATGCTGTACCCAAATTGTCAAACCTCTAAAACCTCCCAAACTCCACAGCAAGAAAACAAACTGGGATTACTTCAGAGAACTGGTTGAGAGGACTGGTTAAGAGAATAAACTTAAAAATACCATTGCAAATAAAGGCAATGTACATGAAACCATAGAACACATTAACACTGTATTACAACAATCAGCATGGGACTCCACACCCGACTCTCTAGAACCGACAACTAAAGAATCTATTCCCACACTTGTTAAACAGAAAATTGCATAGAAGAGAAAATTAAGACGAACCTGGCAAAATACGAGGCATCCCAGAGATAAAACCAGGCTAAATACAGCAGGACAAGAACTAAAATCACTACTACATAAACTGAAAACCAAGGAATCCAAGACTATCTATTAAAACTAACTCCTACCGCTGATACTAACTACTTACTGTGGAAGGCCACAATGAAGCTAAAAAGACCCCAACCAGTTATTCCGCCAATTCGTATGCCTAACGGTAACTAGGCAAGAAACCCAGTTGAAAAAGCCAATACTTTTGCAAACCACTTGACAAACGTTTTTAAACCTTATCCTTCAACCAATTTTGATGACGAGAAGAAGAAATTCAACAATTTGTCAATGAACCAAATCAACCTTCAGTAAAACTCAAAAAAATTAAAATTAGTGAAATAAAAACTAATCAAAAACCTCAAAATAAACAAGTCCCCAGGTTATGATCTCATAACAGCCAAAATATTAAAAGAACTACCTGAAAAAGGTCTTAAAGCTATAATGTTCCTAATTAATGCTCTTTTAGAGCTAGAAATCGTCCCTGATCAATGGAAAACTGCCCAAATAATTATGATCTTAAAACGAGGAAAAGATCTTAGCGACATATCTTACAGGCCCATCAGTTTCCTCCCTATAATTTCCAAAGTCTTTGAGAAACTCATCTTACAAAGATTAAAACCAGTTATTGAAGAAAAAAACCTACTACCAAAACATCAATTTGGTTTCAGAGAGCATAATACTATCGAGCAAGTTCACAGAGTTGTGACCAAAATAAATCATGACTTGCACTTAAAAAAATACTGCTCTGCTGCATTCCTCGATGTTAGCCAGGCTTTTGACAAAGTTTGGCTAACTGGTCTGCTGTACAAAATAAAAAGAACTCTACCATTAAGTTTCTTCAATATATTCAAATCTTACCTAAGCAATCGATTTTTCCAAGTCAAACTCCAAGAAGATTTATCAGCTCTGCATTTATCAGCCACCTTTGCAGATAACACCGCCATGCTTGCCTCCCACAATGATCCACGATCTGCATCACAACTCCTTCAAATCAACTTGCACAAAATAGAAATTTGGATGAAGAATTGGAGAATCAAGGTCAATGAAGACAAATCCGCACATGTAACATTCACCCTACGTAAGGAAACCTGTTACACTCAATGCAAAACAATTACCACAGGCAGATAATGCTAAATATTTGGGCATGCATTTAGACAGACGGTTAACCTGGAGGACCCACATCTGGAATAAACGGAAACAGCTAGGACTAAAGTACCAACGAATGTACTGGCTTCTCGGCCGTACTTCCCAACTCTCCTTAGATAACAAACTGCTGTTATATAAAACCATCTTAAAACCGGTGTGGACATATGGAATCCAATTGTAGGGATCAGCTAGCAACTCTAATCTTGAGATCCTCCAGAGATTTCAAAATAAGGTTATCAGGAACATCATCAATGGGCCGAGATATGTACCCAACTGGGTCATACAACAGGATATCCCTATACCAACAATAAAACAAGAAATAGTGGCTTACAGTGTAAAACATTGTGATAAGCTTACTGCGCACACCAACGAACTCGCAGCAAATCTATTAGACAGACCATATGTCAAAAGACTTAAAAGGCACGATCCACTTGATCTACCTAACAGGTTTAACTAGACTTGATTTCAGGACAATCTCTAGTTACAATCACAATAGTTATTATGCTAAGTAGAATTAGAAGAGTACACTCACTGGAGTGTTCTCTTACATGTCAACCACTCATTAAACAAACTATTTACTGAATATTATATTGAATAATAGATTGTAAATATTCACTGCTGATAAATAAAAAAAAATTAATATTTTTACTCCATCTTGTATCTTGTAGCTTATAGGTCTTTCGTGTATTTTTCTTGTAAGGAAATTTATATACAAACATTTCATCAGATATAAAACAATAAGTTTTTAGACATAATAGTTCATTGTTTCACAGTTAACCAAATATGACCAAAATGATGTATTCATTTCTACCAAAATGGCACACTGTCCTCATTACCTTGATAAAAGTATGTGAATATCTCAACATCCATTTTCTGAATCAATAGATAGCAGTGGTGCCAATAGAATTTTATTTTACCTTGTAAGGATTCATTAAAATTCAAATGTTCATATCACCTTTGTTTACAAATGTTATTAAGAACACTGCGGTTATAGAAATCACATCAGATATGCAAATATTGAATACAGGTAAGTATCCAATACCCGTAAGGGTCTATAGGATACCAGAGAAACAAAGAACAAAAGAATACAGGTGAGATAAGCAATTAAAGTCACAATAAACCTTAACTTTTTGCCTCATTAATAACAGTTGAAGGTATTGTATGCATCATCTACATAAATTTATGTAAGTTACAAAGCGTTTTTTGAAACAACCTATATTATTTGTAGCTGTGCATAATAATGCAATTGTCTGAGTCACAGTGCTTGCCACATCGCCCCATATAAGAGGTGGTGTGCAATAACCAGGCAGTGAGAGCAGGCATATGAAAGCCTTAACCTCTGAGTTCGCAGGTTGTGCTCCCACGTGGGGAGTTTGAGCCTTACCATTATCTTATTTGTAAGTCATTCATCATATTACGAGTCTAAGAAGTAAATATTTAAATGTCAGACCAATTTCAAAAAAACAATCAAATCTATTTTTCTTAAGATGATAATATGCTGAAAATTTGTTTTCTCAGTTAAAGAAAGATTATGTAAAGAATAGAAGTAATTAAAAATTCAATACAAAAATACATTACCCAGAAGAACTCCTCCATAGGTTGAGGGGAGATTAATCCAACGACACCATGGTAAAACGATAAACCTGTACCAACACAAAATATTCCTACACCAGATATTAGCGATGCTACATATTTCATGTTACTATAGCCATAAGGGTGATAGGAATCTGCAATCTGTAATATAGACTATACAATATCAACTACTTAATAGTTACACATGGTATACCTGAATAGACTTATGTATGCCATATGCCAAAATTATTTGATTAATAGTATCAGCAAGGGAGTGAATACATTCTGAGAACATGCTGTGTGAACCTGTGTAAATCCAAGCAAATAATTTGAACAAGCAGTTGCTGGCATTTCTGTAACAATACAACAATTATAACAGTTCTACCAAATAAAATATACAATAAGAATTACATTGCAATGGCTGTTATAACCACCTTCCCTGATCGACCCATGAGCCCTTCTTCAGCCTCCACCATGTCGGGCGTTTTACCCAGTTCACGTCTGTAATCCCTCAAACGTCGCTTCACCGTAAAAATATCTATAAAACCATTGATAATGACTTTTATCCATTTATAACTACTGTCATATACTTTGGCGATGTTTCTTCCGTTCAATGTTGCGTTTTAGCAGTTCCTGCATCAGATTCTCTCTGGAACCCCATATCTCAAGTGCCTTAGCTTCCACGTCTTTTCTCCAGTAGACAGTGATTGGTGGCTCACATTCATATGGAGATCGACGTTTAGTCTTTGGTAACGATTCCAAATCTGATGGCTTCAGTAAAAAATCAGACATGGCTTTTACAGGTGTAATGAAGTTCCGCTCCATAGAGGAAACTGAAAGGTCCACACGCTTGCGTTGCTTTTTTGGGGATGCTTTTGCTGCAATTTAAAAATCATAATACTTCATTTGAATCTTTAGTTGGTCAATAAAACAAAAAACAATTTTATTTAAATTTTTCTCCAAGTCATACAGTGAGACGAAAAAGTAAGATCTGAACTGATATTTGACTGATCTGTCATTCTTCCTGATAATCAAAATACAATAATATCAAACTTTAACTAAGAAATGGAAAATTCCGTTTATATAGCAGGTTTTTTTTAGGTATAACCCTTTCTTATATACTACAAAACTCAAGTTAGAGGATTGTAATGGCCGTTTTATTCTGATAATTTTATCGATAATTATCTAGCAGTGAATTAGTTTACTATAGCAAGATACATAAAAAATACAATCTTTAAGCAAATATTTCACATTATTAGATAACACGTTAATCTGAAATATTTTAAGCTACGAGAGGTTGCCCGCAAAAAGTTATTTTTGACGTCCTGACAAATTTTCACCCGCCTTTCCTCAAGTTTTTGCAAGGTGGAAACGTGGAACAATTTATTTACAAATGATAACAGTGGGATAAGTTGATGCAGTGATATTACGAACGTAAGATATGCAAAACGATCCTGAAGATAGCCAATTAAACGTCAGAGCTCAGCTACACCACATTTCATATCAACTGTCTTTGTTTACTTTCTGATGTATAGTAAATTTTATATATTATTTATATATATATATATATATATATATATATATATATATATATATATATATCAAACATCTTGAGACATAATACGTCTAGTAAAAAGAAATTCATTATTTTTGGACGAAATTGAAGGTTTTATTTAACATACTTAGAATTAACCGATTTAGGTCAAATATGCGCCGTTTTGTTCGATAACTTGTTGCCATTTTGAAGATAATTCCATTATGCCTGTCTCATAGAAGCCCTTTTGTCTATTGGCAAAAAAGTGGGACAGTCGATTTTCACAAGCCTCTCTTGAGGCGAATTTTTCACTAGCAAAATAGTTCGCCATGGACAGGAACAGGTGGTAATCACTTGGTGCTAGGTCCGGACTATAAGATGGATGCATAAGAATCTCCCAACCAAGCTCCCGGAGCTTCTGGCGAGTCGCTATCAATGTGTGTGGCCTGGCGCTGTCTTGATGAAACACAGTTCCTGCCCTAATAGCCAAAGTTGGCTGCTTCTGAGCGATTGCTTCCTTCAGACGGTCCAATTGTTCACAGTACAGGTTCGAATTAAGAGTTTGGCCTTAGGGGAGCAACTGTAGTATATGATTCCTTGTCAATCCCACTAAACGCACAGCAAAACCTTCCTGGCCGTCAATCCTGGCTTGGCTACCGTTTGCGCCGGCTCACCGCGCTTCGACCACGACCATTTTCACTTGACGTTATCATAAGTGATTCACTTTTCATCGCCAGTCACCATCCGCTTCAGAGATGTTGCGATCCAGCAGCGATTTACAGATGGAAATTCGGTCCATGAGGTTTTTTTGCGTTAACTCGTGTGGCACCCATACATCCAACTTCTTTTTGTATCCAACCGTTTCAAACGGTTTTTTTGTACAATGTTTAGCTCCTGAACAATAGAAACAGTGCTTATATGACGGTTGGACTTGGCCATTTTCATGATTTTATCCACATTTTCGACAATTGGCCTTCCAGAGCGTGGTGCATCTTTGACAGCGAAATTACCGGAACGGAATCGACGAAACTAAAACTGCGCTTGATTGGCTGTTACAGTATCAGAACCATAAACACTATTCACATTTTCAGCCGCCTGCGTTTTCACCTTTATCGAAGAAAAACTAAAATATAGAGTATTTTCTCTTTGCTGGTGTCCATCTTTGACGTGAGCTCAAACAAAACTGAGTCAACCATTCACAAAACTGCCCAATAAGTTTTTTTAGTACGAAATGTCAGCTTTCTAACGCTATATAGTGTAAACCGATTGGACTTTTAGAGCACGAGATACAATTTATTTAAGCCATCATTTGGAAAAATAATGGATTTCTTTTTACTAGACCTATTATAACCCCATACCATGACAGCTGTTTGAAATTTAATTGTAAGAAGTACACATTCTTCTCTAAAAATATTCTAATATACATATTTTCAGTGTGACTATTAATATTAAAATTTATTAAATTTCTACAGCGGAGCTTATAGTAGAAAGTTAATGAGATTATCATGCTGTCTGGTTGTCTGTCTGTGTTTCTGGAGACACTATAGCTTCCGTTCTATTCAATGGATTCACTTCAAACTTGGCATACGCATATCTTAGGTCAGTACTTTTCATGGGATTGATTTTCAGCCAAATCGGTTAATGGCAACCGGAACTGACCGTTACGATTTCGAAAATTCATTATACTCACATGTCATGCAGCATATCATTCGACAGCATTTTTGACGCTGATCATTATGGAAACATTAATCAACATCTTAATTCCTTTTAAAAGTTTTTATCCTAATTTCATCGCACCGCTATAGAAAGTTTCCTTTACGGTATTACACCGTTCTTGTTTATAATTGAATAGTACTTTCTGCTACAGCTCTGTGGTCAAATATTTGCATTTTTTAACCATGATCACCACTACATGGTGCTTCATAAATTTTTGCGATTGAAGAATACTTTCTGATAACTCAAATAACTGAAGATTTACTTTACTTTGGTTTAAATTAATTAGCAAAAATATAAAAAATATGGATATTAAAATTAGGATTATTATTGCACTACGGCAGTACATAACATTATAGTTCTGTTTTGATTTTTATGGCGGTCATTTAATAATTCTACTATATAAATATCTCTCTTTATCACCTACTTTTGTGTATTATATTTATCTGAATTACAAATTGTGTATGCCAACACATACAATTAACCAAACTGTTCGTACACCATAATCAGTTGCACATATATCATATTTTCAGTTGTGTTATGTTAGATTAAAAGATTGTTGCTTAGGTTACAATAACTGTTTAATTAACATAGATCATCATGGGATTCCACAACAATTCCTGACACACTGTAGTATAGTGCCTTATGAATGTATACTGATGCTAATTTGTAATTTTCGTTGGGCAATATAAACAAATACATTTTTTTTCATTGTTTTTCACAACTGCTTCCTCATAGTTAATAGAAACAAAAGATCCTCTGAATCACCCTAGTCTTCAAAGTTTGTATTACTGATTTGGCTAGAATCATTTGCTTATGACTTTTTACATTACTCAAATCCAATTTCAACCTCTGTTTTAGATTTACAATAATTACAATATTAATCTTCGTCGTTTTCATGTAAATATCATGCATATTAACATTATTAAGCTCAATCCACATTGACATTCTACTTACTCTTCAATCTCAGTCCATTTATTTTGCATCATATTCACATCTTTGAGTAAACCCAACACATGTGAGCTTACTAGGTATTTTCTAAATTTGTTCAAATCATAAAATTTTTCTTATGAATGAATAAATGAATTATTGCTGTCAAAGTGAAGTTCATTTAAGATACACTGATACAGGTAGGAACAGTTTTAACAATTTTTGCTAGAGTAACATCAAAGAGTGACCATTTTACAATATTTGCTAGAACAAAAAAGGAGCATGACTGGAGTAATACTGTGGATTAGTGCAGACCACCAACAGATATGATTTGCCTGATTTGAACTGCAATTGTACCACAATCAGTAAAGTCGTTCATTAGTAGTGTAACTCTATAGCCGCTTGTATGTTTATCTGCCATTATTATCACTTTTTAGTTTCTAAACGATGTTCAATGCGCAAATTAAATTTACACAAAAAATCTTATTAAATAATAACAAGACGTTATCCATCACAGAAAATAATCCTCTTTCTAATGAAATATTTTCTGTCTTCATATGTCATCTCCTATTGAAGTACCTTAAATTTATGAACCTTAACACACTTTTACCTCTTGTAATCACAATAATCACAATCAATAATCATAAAAGAATAACATTTTTTTCCTTTACCTTGTACACTTTTTAAAAATGAGTTCCTTTCAATTCAGATATTATTTTAGTACATAGAAAAAAGTTATTTGGATCCAGAAAGTACAACAGTATATGGTTCAATACCGTAATTCTGTTATCATTTCGGAAACCTTAGGAATAATGTTGCAATCGATTTTGTAACTTTTATTTTATTGTTACCGTTGCCACTGATTTGATCATTCAATAGTTACAATTTTTTCTCATCCCTCACAAAATTATTATGACATACACATCACCTTATAAAATTCTTTATAAAAAACTTTCCTGGTGATTTTTTCAATTTCACAAAAAGTTTGAAAATAATGAGCTACTTGATTTTAACCTTAACCTAGTTTGTCTTGTTTGCTTCCAAAAGCTTCAAGGTCTCTTACCACATATATGCTACCCATTATTATATGATTTGTAGGTCATCCGGTCCTATTATTTCATAGTAATATTTCACAAAGTGCTTTGATAAGGTAACTTGACTATAAGTGACAAGAAATAAAAATTCTAAAAATCAGCTTGGTTACCTAGAGCCTAGTCCTATCTCAATCAGACAATCTCCCAAATCTTCGCAGGAAAGTCATCAAAGCAAGTTGTATTCCGGTTTAAGCCTACAAATTTCCACTCAAACTCTAGTGCTCAACTTTGGCTTGATAATTGATGAGAGGTAAAATCAATGTTTTTGATGCATATTTCTCAGAAAGTTGCACTACGGCAAAATAAACTGAATAATTATGATCAAAATTGTAATAGAAATTGGTGTATTCCCATAATAAGTACACACTGTCTAATTGTACGAGGGTAGTTTGATCAGTAACTATATTTGATATTAAAGACTACAACATGTGTCTTAAAAAGGACTTTTTGATTTTTGATATAGTACTTTTAAAGTTCAACGTTTCTCCAGTGGGTTTCTTTAAAATCCTTAAAATACTATATCACCTCTCAATTTGACCAAAATTTTTGTATAACCAGAAAAATTTCAGAAACAGATGGTAGTCAAAGAGAACTAAATAAGGCAAATAGAATATATGTAAAACAATTTCAAACTTTATTTTAATGAATTTTTGCCCAAGTTAGAATGAACCAGTAGAATGTTGAATGGAAAACACTTTGTAGTCATTCTGAACCATTTAGCAAAATTATTGTCTAATCTCCAAAAGTACCAGTTCTCAGGATAATCAAATGAAAATTCCTTTTGTATCTCAAAAAACCGATGGCACTGCCTTTTTTTCTACTATTTACTATTTAAATTCAATTTTCACACGTAGTTATAAAACGCCGCAAAACATTCATTGGATTCTTCTTAAACAGTGCAAATACAGACATGACACTGTCTTAAGCAAGTTTTTGTTAAACGTAATTAATTGTACAAACATTAAGTGAACAAGAGAACCCTGCAGGCTTCGTCGACGAAGCCTGATCTAGACGCCAGGCAGTTGTGTAGAGCATTCCACATGTTTTGCGTACATTTAACACTACAAACAATAGAAATATTGGGAAGACATAAAAACTTTTATATTTGAGCATTACAAATGCCACCAATGTATGTATGTTTATTAAAAAGAGGAGTAAACACAATACAAACCAAACAGCATAACAACAGTCCTCATCTGATTTTCTGCGACAATAATCAAAATATTTAAATAATTCAAAAACGGTTAAAGTTAGAAGGCTGATTTTTTGCACCGAATTAGCAAATATAGTTGTGAATGTGGTGTGCAAGTTTCAAGGAAATCGGATGAAGCGTCTAGGAGGAGATAGAATTATAAGTTTAGAAAGTTAGGGAAGTATCCATTTGACTTTCAAAGAGTAAACACTTGCCTGAACGCTCTGTTATCTCTACAAGTGAAAGTGCAAAAGTGATAATAAGCCTACAAGAGATAAGTGTATAAAACAAATGTTAAAATTCTAACTGCATAATATTATTAACAGTGCTACATTACATTATTTACCTAAAAGTCAAGCAACAATATACTTGGTATAAGGTTTAATCCACAAAAATGTTCCCTTCGGAGAACTTAGCAGGGTTTGACAATAATGGTCAACCTGTTTATATACAGGGCCAATCAACAATAAATAACCAGATCCCTCAATTACAAATAAGCTTACCCCAAAATAACGCACTGCAGAATCACGCTTTTACTAACTTACAAAGGAATAATATGCAATTATATCCGTCACAACTATTCCAGTCCCCAATATACCCCCCGCAACAACATTCCATTCCATCACATCACACTAAAAACCTGCAACTGCTTGCACCTCCACAAAACAATCAACAAATGACAAACTCTCTATCCCACACAAGCCAACAATATGACATTGCCTCCTCTTCTGATAAAGATACAGAAATGAATGATGATGCCACTCAAAACAAAAACACAGTACCATGGCAATTAGTAAGAGGAACTAAGCGGAGAAAAACTGTAAATAATCCACCAAAAAATGATGCAAACAACACTGAAATAAAAACCAGCAACAGATATTCCTCACTTTCAAACGAAGGCAATAGCAAAGACAACCCTACTGAAGAAGAGCAAAACAAAAAAGCCTTAAAACCACCACCTATATTTATCTATGATGTCATAAATTATCCTAAAATGATAGAACACCTAGAAGAAATAGTTACTAAAGAAAATTACTCCACCAGATCTATGGCAAACAACATTATTAAAGTAAATTGCAATTCCTCAGATTCATACAGAAAAATGGTAAAATACTTAACAGAAAAAAACGTCAAATATCACTCCTACCAATTAAAAAATGAACGAGCTTACAGAGTTGTTATAAAGCATCTCCATCATACAATAGAGTGAAAGGATATAACAGATGAGTCGACTGCTAAAAGTCATAAAGTAAGGAACATTATCAATGTGAAACATTACCAGACCAAAGAACCTTTAAATATGTTCTTTGTAGACTTAGAACCGGCAGACAATAACAAGGAAATATATAACATAAAAGCCATACAAAACAAAATAATCGTAATAGAACCCACCAACAAACTCAAATCCATAATACAATGTACAAGGTGCCAATTATATGGCCACTCAAAAAGTTACTGCAATAGAAACTATCTTTGTGTAAAATGTGGAGCTCAGCATAACACATCAAACTGCAAAAAAAGCAAAGATACTCCTGCTACGTGTGCACTATGAGGTGGACTACATCCAGCAAACTATAAAGGATGTAGCTACTACCATAACCTAACTAAAAACAGAAGCATCACACAAAGACCCCAATATATTCAAAACATCAATTCCAATGTACCCCGTACACAAGCAAATATAATACCTCCAACTACAAATAATAAACCAACTTATTCAACTATTACTAACAACAATAAAAACACACAAGACATTACTCTAGTTAAATTTCTAGAAGAATTCAAGCAAATGTTTAATCAACTCATGCAACAAAATACATCAATATTAAACATGCTAACCATGCTTGTTCATAAATTAAAATAATGGCTAATTTCTTGAGAATAGCACTTTGGAACGCAAATGGATTAATACACCATGAAGACGAAGTAACGCTATTTCTTAAAGATCAATATATAGACATTTTACTTGTTAGTGAAACTCACTTCACAGCAGAAAGCCACTTCAATATCCCAGGTTATAAAATATACCATACAAATCACCCAGATGGTACAGCACATGGGGGTACGGCCATTCTTATAAAACAGACATTGGACTATTTTCAATTACCTAACTACGAAGAAGACTATCTTCGAGCTACTTCTGTCAAGGTTGGAACACTGCACTATGAACTAACTACTTCAGCAGTATATTGCCCACCTAGGCACAACATTAAAAAAGAAGAATTTAGATTATACTTCGATACTCTTGGACATAAATTTATAGCTGGCGGAGATTACAACAGTAAAAATACATTATGGGGCTCAAGACTCACCACGACCAAGGGAAGAGTACTTGCTAGTCTAATGCAGGATTGTAACTATTCATTCCTATCTACAGGTACCCCAACATATTGGCCAACAGACCCCACAGAAATACCAGACTTATTAGACTTTTACCTAACAAAAGGACTATCACCAGCTTACATGCATATAACACCTAATTTAGATCTATCCTCCGATCATTCTCCTATCATATCAACTATTTCCTCGACTATCCTACCAAAACATGAAGATACAAAACTCCATAATAACAAAACAAACTGGGAAGAATACAGCAGCATAATTACAAATAGTATAAATCTGAATATACAATTCTAAACTCCTGAAGATCTGGATATCGCTATAGAAAACCTAATCAAACTACTGCAAGATACTGCTAAACAATCCACTCTACCACAAGACCCACAGAAACTTGCATACAGTATTCCTCTTGAAATTAAACAACTGCAACGTCAAAAAATAAAAGCTAGAGCAACATGGCACCGTACACGCAACCCACTAGACAAAACCAGATATAACCAACTAAGAAATTAAAGACTAAACTTAAACAAATGAGAGAAGAATCATTTGCTGACTATTTAACTAACCTAAACAGATATGACAATTCGATATGGAAACCTATTAAAAACGCAAGAAAACCCAAAAACGCTATAGCACCCGTTAGACAAACACTACCTACAGCCGGACCTTGGGCAAAAAACAACAAAGAAAAAGCTGACCTTTTTGCGGTACATTATTCTAACATTTTTACTCCCCACAATGACGATCCAGATGCTGAAATTGAGTCGAATCTCGCAAGACCAATTGAAACTGAGCAACAAATAAAACTTGCCACTCCAAGAGAAATTAAAAAGGAGATCAAATACTTGGGTCTTAAAAAAGCACCGGGATTAGATAAAATAACGCCAAAAATGTTAAAAGAACTTCCTCAAACAGCAATAGTGCTATTAACATATATATTTAATGGAATAACAAGGATGCAGTACTGGCCAAAGCAACTTAAATTATCCCAAATAATTACAATAGTCAAACCAGGAAAAGATCTGACAGATACAAATTCCTATCGTCCCATAAGTCTTATTTCAGTAATCTCTAAAGTTTTCGAAAAAATTTTACTGCAACGAATACGCAATGACATTTCAGAAGAACAAATCCCATATCACCAATTTGGGTTTCGTAGTGGCCACTCGACTATACAGCAGGTTCACAGACTAACAGATATAATCAATAAAGCACTCGACAACAAGTGTTACTGTTCCGTGGTATTTCTGGATGTGAGCCAAGCATTCGATCGAGTCTGGCATCTTGGACTATTATTTAAAATCAAACATATCCTTCCCTCTTATTTCACCCTACTGAAATCCTACCTCAGCAATTGACAATTTCAAGTAAAAATAGGAAACGATAAATCTGAATTCTATTCAATAAAAGCAGGAGTACCATAGGGTAGCGTCCTTGACCAACTACTGTATGTTATTTACACTTCAGACATACCAACCTCCGCTAGTACAACACTTGGAACATTTGCTGACGATACCGCCATTCTATCAGTAAATGCCAATCCTGACAATTCAGTTATGGACCTACAAGATCATCTAAACTCACTACAAAAATGGTTCAAGAAATGGAGAATCAGAATAAATGAGAATAAATCCAGCCACATCACATTTACACTTCGCAAATCCACAACCCCAGAACTTTACATTAATAATGAAGTAATTCCTAAAAAAGACGAAGTAAAATATTTAGGTATGACTATGGACAGCAAACTAACATGGAAAAATCACATAGTTAAGAAAAAAAAGCAAATAGACTTTGTTATCAAGCAACTGCACTGGTTAATGGGCAGAAGATCAAAACTAACCATAGACAACAAACTTTTAATCTATAAAACTATCATTATTTCAATTTGGTCTTACGGTATACAACTTTGGGGATGCACCAGCAAATGCAATGTCTCCATTATCCAACGATGTCAATCCAAACTCCTGAGAATAATTCTAAATGTACCATGGTTTGTTTCCAATGATACAATACACAATGACCTCAAAATAAACGATATTAAAGAAGTCGTTCAACAAAAAAGTAGTACACACCACTCAAGGCTTGAAACACACGAAAATCCCCTACTAGAACCCCTATTGATGCGAGAAGAAAACAGAAGATTAAAAAGAAACTGGCCAATTGACTTGCTGTGAAGTGCTGGAGATTTCTGTCAATGGACGAAATCTCATCATGTCAACCTGTTATTATTACATACTATTAGCTTATAGAATATGTATTCTGATTGCTGATTAACGAAATAAAAAAAAAAGAAAGTTAGGGAGATAAGACAAATATTACTTAAAGATATGATGAATTGAGGTCAGCTTCTGACAATCTAAATATTATAATTCATCTCTGTTGACCAAAACCATGTCAGAGTTTGTCAATAATTTTTTTGTAGAACAGCTGTTTTCAGTACTTCCAGATGTGGTGTACCTTCAATGTTTCATTCTGCTATGGTTGAATTAATTTAACCAAAATCAAACTATTTCATATGAAGAATATAGGTCACCCAATGTAGGCAAAATCTTAATGGATTTCCTTCACTGCTTTACTTTCAAAAAAAAAAAAAAAATATCACACCGCATATTCTAATTTTTCTAATTTTATATCATGTGAAAGACAACTAAGTGTTAAACAAAGAATTACTTTCAGAATAATTTTGTAACTACAGAATATTCATTAATAAGAAGGAAATCTTAAGACCACAAGTACAATTGTTCTAATAGTCCTAATAGTATGTCAACCAATTACTCATTAAACTACCCATGTAAAAAGTTCCAAGACTGAGATATAAATTTTCAGATTTTATTTTATTTCGGCTTCTATGCATTCCCCTTTATTCTTAATACAATAATAAAAATACAATTAAAAATATTATAATACTCCTTTTCTTGCATCACCTTTAGTTTATTGCACTATTTTGAATTGCTAATATAACTCCAAAAAAACTGCCCTTTTAATTATTTTCAAAAAAGTATATGGCTGGTAGATGGTGACCTAATGTATGGCCAAAAAATGCAAGAGAATTGCAATGACACATTGTTGTAAAGAAGCAGCCCAGAAATGCTCAAATCTTTTCTTTTATGTATAATCTGCTTCAAAACTCATTTAAAAATCTCCAATTAAAACCATAATTTATTGGTTGGATCAGCAAACAAAAACTTATGATAAATTAATCTTTATAAATAGAACAAATTGATGGTCACTCCCTTCATTTTATTTTGGTTAAAATTTTGTTGCTGTTGTATTCAAAGATTACTCTGTAATAATAATAAAATTGAAATGGTACTCAAAAACAGATAACACAAAAAATATTCTTGCTAAATATTCAACTGATTCTAACTAAATTTGCATTTGTTAAACAAGTCTTCATAGTATGCAGTTCTATTAGCTACCAAAGGATGATGCCATTTATTTCTTAAAAAAAAATTGATCTTATAAATGAATTGCATATAACAAAAGTTGCCCAATATTAGCTGATCATTTTGATATTTAAATGTTAGTTTAAGAGAATCTGTTTTCTATACAATATACTCCAAATATTTTTAAATTGGTAAAACACTCTAGGATTCAGTTTATATACTTCTTCAATACAAATAATCAAATTACACAGAGTAGGGATTAATCTTAAAATAAATTATTTTATAGAAGTAGTTAATAAGTTCAAGTGCAAATGGTGCCCAGAAGAGAAATTTTGTGATTGTCCAAAATTAAACTTCAAGAAGATTTAACAAACAACAAATATAAAAAATACTTATTCAGAGGCTAGAAATCTCAAATATTGATTTTCGCATTTAAAAATAAATTTACCTGGTTCTGGTTTGGCAGCTTTTGAATCATCCTTTTTCAACTCTAGAATTTTGTCTTTCAACTTTTGCAATGGTTCTGAGGACAATATTGGTTTTGGTGCCTCCAAGCTCTGCTCCTTAATGTTTTCCAGATTTACTTTTTCCTTTGTTTTATCATCTGCTTCTTTATTTGTACCATTGCTATCCCCTTTACTGTCATCCGCCTTTGCCTTTACTTTTGATGTTATTACGTCTATCAATGACGCTTTCTTCTCCACTGGTTTATCTTTAGTAGACTCACTTGAGTTGCTGCTCTTTGGAGCTGCACTCATCTTTACATTTAAAATGTGTGGCGCAATATTACTGGTATCCTTTATTGTTTCTACTGCCTTGAATCCTGGTGCAGCAAAAAGTGCATCAGCTTTTTCTACAGTGGGCTCCTTGATGGCGTCTTGCTCGGCTTTGGCGGACTTTCCATCCACTTCTGGTTTCTTGCTTTTGCCAGAGGCAGCTAGCACTTGTGACCAGATAAATGTCCGCACTGATGGTTTGATTCCATTTTGACTATCACAGTTTTTTGATAAGATGGTAAGGTGTTTCCTTAATATAACTAAAAACAGATCTGTCTGCATATGGGATGTTAAGATATGAGAGGCACTTACAGTACTGACGGTACTCGCAGCTCTTTGGAGCTATGTGGTAGACATGTCTTGCTAAAACGCACGACCTAGGCAACATGTTGCTGTGTTATGTTTCGAAGTAATCCGCTAATATTAACTGGGAATGTGCTAGTGTTTATGCTGTTAGTGGAGGAGCATAACCACAAACTGTTACAAGCGACGCACAGCTAATTATCGACCTGTGCAACGTGTGAAATGTGTGAGTAAATACTGACTTTTCCTACCACACACCAGTAGATAATATTTAGTTTTTAATTTACACAAACTAACCAGACGTTTTAGTGGTTTGACATTACTGAAGATGACACTGGGTATATTATTGTTGCTAAAGCGCCATCTAACAAAAAACAAAACCCTTCAGTATTATTTGAAACCGTACTTCTCTTTAGTAATAACATTAAATATTAAATGACAATTTTTTCTAAATTTGCTAGTATAATTTAAAAATGCTGTGACCACTTCATCCGCAATATTCTATCTGCCATCTGTTAACTGTGATAATGCAGACATCTGCAGATTAATCAATCCAGTTAAATTTTAAATATATATGACGTTCAGAAATTAGTATTGGACTTTTCCCAATAGTACGCCAAGGTTGAAATTCATAGAGCCATTATTATTTAATATCCGCTAAAACAGTCTAAAAAAAGCAAAAATTTTGAATAAATATTTCAATAAATAATAAGAATTTTTGTATTGAAAAGAAAATTCTCCAAAAAATGTTTTTGAATTAAATTTTTGGTTAAATTGTGGATAATTGTTCCTTCATACATATTTCATGTTTGAATGATTTCATTTTTATAATCTTTATTTGTTATCAAAATTCTACTTTATAGAGGGGTTGTACACAAAAAGGTATTTTTGGCGTCCTAGGCTGACTATTTTTCACGCGCCATCCCTCAAATTTTTGCAAAGTGGGAACGTGAAGCAATTTATTTATAAATGACAACAGTGGGATAAGTCAGTGTGGTGAACCTTACGAAACTATGATATGTTCAGAGCTCAGCTATGCCACATTTCATATCAGCTGTCTTTGTTTATTTTCTGTTCACATGTATAGGCTGTCTTTATTTACTTTCTGTTTAGAGGTAATATACACAATTGAGTATAGTGATCAATTGTACAATTAGGTCGAAACTTCTGACCACCTTTTTTGAACTCCTCATTAAAAAGTAGAATAGGAATGTCTCATAAACCCGACCCATTGAAACACCCCTAAGGAGGGTTTTCCTGCTTTTTTTACTTTCCTTATCCTATAATAAGGAAAGTAATGTAATCGGCGGAAATTTGACCTACCCAGTTTTTCACATTTCTGGACGAAATATAGCCTCAGGACACCAAAAAAGTTGTTTTTAGCCATTGGTTCGTGTGTGTGTGTGTGTGTGTGTCTGTCTGTCAGTAAACCAGATATCTCGAGAACGGTAAGAGCTAGAGACTTGAAATTTGGTATGCAAGTTACTTGTAGGTAGGGGACGCAGTGCGAAGCTTTTGGTAAAAATCGGCCTAGCCGTTTGGTCACAAGGTCGCAAAATCGATCTCAAAGCGGTCGCGTATCTAAACGGTTGAAGATACAAAAAATTTATGAGAATAAAAATGATTTATTATCATGAGATAAACATGAATTTAAAATAAAAGTTGGTAAAATAGGAACTCCAAAAAAAAATTGAACTCAGGATTTTTAACATACCGGGTGTTCATAAAATATTTCGGGAAATTTATATTACTGGATAGATCAAACCGAGACGAACAAAAAATTAAAATGAAATTTTTTGATCCGAGGCCAAATAAATAAGTTGTAGCCGATTAAAAATTAATTAAACGGACCAATCACAGCGCGCTCGGAGAGCTACCGGGCCGACCTCGGGAGGACGGGGGGGAGCGCTTGGCCGCTAGGAGGGAGCACGCAGGCTGTGAGACCGAGCTCGCACGGTTACCTTCAGTGACGTAGCAAAATTGTAAGTACGAGTCAATTATTGTCTTGTACTGTTTATTTTAATCAGCTTTCGAGTGTTGGACTCGCGCCTCATCGTTTTTTAAAATAACAAGTTCTGGGACGAGAGCAGCGCAGGGCCGATATATATATAAAATAGGATAAGGAAAGTCGTGTGATGTTCACACCAGATTTTTATTTTAAAGTGACATATCTCATGAACGATAATATATAGAGTGCTGAGACCTTCATAGTTGATTGGTTGGTCTAAGTTTGAGTTTCCAAGATGTTTATGAGTTTCAACATTTGTATATATTACCGTTTCGCCCCCTGATCTTGTTAAATGTATAGATAGATTTTTTTTGGGTGGTTTCTTTATCTTAAGTTTAAAATGAATTTTATTAATTAATATTTTTATATACTTTTTTTGTTCAAATCCAAATTGTACTTATTGTTTATCACAAATTTTCTGCCAGTAGGGAGAGACACCGCTTATAAGCTGGATTTTATAAACATTTTTATTGAATTTATGTCATACAGATAATTTTTTAAGAATGTGTTGACAGGAGAACAAGTAGTGTTGCGTAACTTTTAAACGTCTGAGACTGAGTGCTACCCCTTATATTATTAACTTTTCATTGTTCAAATGTCGGCTAGAGATAAAGAAGTGCAACTTTGATTAAAAATATTACATTTTGACTTGGCTATTCCACTACAGGGTCAAATATAATCGATTTCCATTGTTTTAATAGAAATTTTCTGTACGTTTTGTCTAAGCTTGATTCAAAAATTTATACTTGTAAGCTGTTTTCTAGTATTGAGTTAGTTTTTGCAATTTTAAATGTGAAGTAGAATTTAAATCTAATAAAGAGATTTGAAGAGTACAGGATACAATTGATCTTGCATTATTTTTTCATACCCATATTTGAGGCAAAAGTGGGAAAACTGAGAAAGGTTTTTATAACATCTTTTGATATAAAATTGATTTATTTGTATCTTTAATGTGTTATAATTTTTTTACTGTTGCTTTTTCAAGTTAATTACGGAATTCTCATAAAATGGACATATTTATAATAAAAATACAAGAAACAGAAGTATCATTTTCACATTTTATATTTCAAACTATGTATCAAAAATATGTTTCTGTTAAATGTATGTATATCAAGAGTACGCTAAGAATTATCTTGGTAAATGATATTCACTTTGATACGATAATTTATACCTTTCATACCACGTCATATAACAAGGTGATATTTCTGTTTACTTGTAGTCCGCATCAAACTTAATGCAACTAAATCGAAGATCTACCCAATTAATGCATAGGGTGTTGACAAAAACATACACACAGAGTAACCAGAGAAACGGTCTTTATTTGTTTCCCACTGGTATGTTCAACAAACTTAAAAGGTTCGTTACTGAATTCTATATGTCTGTCGCTGTCACAACATTATGGATTTTTTAAAATTTTAAAATGGATTCTTATAGGAAATTTTACGCTGATTTCAAAATCGAAATCAAAAAGTTTCTATCTCGAATAGTTTTCGAGATATTCGACTTCGAATTTCGGGAAAATTTAACATTGCGATTTTATGAGTAATTCTTAAAGAAAATTTTACGCTGATTTCAATAATTAAATCGAAAAAATTCTATGTCGAATAGTTTTCGAGATATTCGACTTCGAATTTCGGGAAAATTTAACATTGCGATTTTATGAGTAATTCTTAAAGAAAATTTTACGCTGATTTCAATAATTAAATCGAAAAAATTCTATCTCGAATAGTTTTCGAGATATTCGACTTCGAATTTCGGGAAAATTTTCGACATTACGATTTTAAATGTGATTCTTATAGGAAATTTTACGCTGAATTTGAAAATGAAGAAAATATTCTATGTCGAATAATTTTCCAGATATTCGATTTCGAATTTTCCCAAAATTCGAAATCGAAATCGAAAGGTTTTTTAAGTTCGTTCTGGGATTGCTTACAGAGCAATCTCTTCGCCGGCCCCATGTTTTTATATTGATTATTATACGAAAATGGTTACAATTGTTTTAAAAATTTGAAAGATGTAACTAACTATAAAAGATCAATTTAATTCCTTGTATAAAAAGTGTGTGAAATTCGACTTCTAGTGCCTCACAACTAATAAGGTGTCCTCCCTCTCTCCACTCAATTTTCATATATATATTTTTTTAATCAGGACAAAATACAACTCTCTGCTCTAAGTTTTCTGGAATCTTAAGTTCCAATTCGTCCAACAGTGAGGCAACGTTGCTACCCTTTTTTATGCGCATTTTTAGAAAAAAGCTCTGTTTTGAAGGCTTTTACGATATCATATTCTTCGGTTCTTGGGATTACTTATTACACGGCATTTTTGCACATATAAAATTAATCATTTTATTTTAATGTTTCTCTAAGACTTAGTCAAGCACTCCAATGTTTAAGACGCTGCTTTTAGATTTTTAAAATTGGATAGTGTAGTGCCAATTTTGCAGAATTTAACTTATTATTACGATCTAATTATTGAATCTTTAGAATCAGAATTATTCGACATATTATATTAGTGAAAAAATATTCGCGATCAAGATTTTCCTCTTTAGTTAGCTATTCTTAATTTTTCAAATACTTTAATTATATTCTATGATTGTTTCCAAACTCTTTTGAAGTGCTAAGTTGTAGAGCTTTCTGATATTTTCGAATCATGTAGATCTGATACCACGACAAGTTTTTATTTGTCTATTTCCATATAGGATTTTCTAGAACGTTAAGTTTTTTGTGGATCGTGGAGGTATATGCTAGGAAATACACTGACACGTTTCACATCGATTTTCCAAGATTTTTATAATTTTTGACGGTTAGTCTAATTGTTGACTTAACTGGATTAATACTGAAGACCAATTCTGCAGCATAAAATACAATTTTTATGGCAACAGATTATAGTCATCATTATTTTTATTGTTGAGAACAGGTAGTTGAATTAATAAAAAGAAGGTTGCCACATTATTTTTGAGTGCATCACGATCTTTTCTTCATATTGCTATAGTTGAGTTAAATATCCGAGGTTGTTGTGGCCCGATATAGCCTTACCCCCCTCCCCCCATACTATAAAATATTTTATTATATATTTTTTTTTACATAATTACTTTATTCAAAAAAACAAATGGGTATTAATCGACTTTGTTCATATGAGACCGTTAAACCTTTTTAAGTTTAGATATAAAATTGGAAAAGCATATGAAATGTTTGATAAATGAGCTTTTACTATACCAACCATTAGTTTTATATTATAATACTTTAAGAAATTTTATTATATATGCTCTGTATATAATTTCTTATAGTGCTACATTTTTAAGAAGTCCAAACACTTAATATCGTTTTTGTGTAAAATCCAGAGATTTTATAATAGTTGGAAAGTAAAATGAAATTATCTGATAACTGGCGACTCCTAAACAATTATGCAATGATGACGTAGTAAAAGATTCTCAGAGCAAAGTGCAAGTTAGGCTAACATTACTCGTTAAGCATTTTTATAAGAGGGCATTCGAAGAGGAACGGACAGTGTTAATTCAACGTAGAATGAAACTAAATGTTTCAAAGATGAGACCATTATAATATCAAAGCCAAAGAAGACCCAAAGCAATGAGGAAGGATAACATAATAAAAAATTCTTGAAGCAGAGTACGAGTTCGGCTGGCATCACTCTCTAGACGGTCTTATAGGCCTTCAAAGGACAGTGTTGATTAAGTGTCAAACGAGGTTTCAGAAAGAAAACTCACCAAAAAGTACTTTGAATATAATATCAAAAGCTAAGAAGAAGGGTAGGTCTATATATTACAAAGATATGGTCGTCTTTTGCGACCACGGAAGAGCCTATATGAACTTATATTCAGAAATTTACTTTTTTTTTGGATTATTGTAAAATTACAAATTTTAGTAAGTCCAAATTACTCAAAATTATGAATTGCCATTCAGAAATCCACTGAATATGTACTGTCGATTGAGTCGTGCAGAATATCTTTGATTTTGGAGATATTTTGTGTCTTTTCTCATAAATAGTACATTCAGTATATATTACATCTAAAATGTAAAAAAATCTTCAAAATTTACAAAAATCTATGCTTTTTTTAGTTTAGAGATAACTTGTTTTGGTACTCGCTTAATGAAGACGTTGAAACGTTTGTGAGTCCTGACTGATGCCTACTGATTTTTCATTCAGAAATTAAATAATTGCATTTGCTTGTCCCTCATACATGCCTTTAAAGGAGTAACTGACACCACAATGATGGTAACGAAAAAATCTTTCAAATCACTTAGGAAGAAAAACCTTTCCATACACTTAAGGCCCATGTCTTCCAAAATTTACGTTTTCTGAATTCAACTTTGTATTTTACTTGTTTCCAAGATATCTAAAACCATGTCTTATTTGAAAATTTATCAAATACGGATATATGTTTAGAACGAATTATTCTCGTTTTTGGTTGTTAGAAAACTTCAACCATGAGAGAATCGTTTGGTATTAAGTGTGGTCGAATAAGTTGAAACTAAGTATTTCGCTGCAAATTGCAATTCAGGGAGTCATTACTCATTTTAACTAACATCGGCGTGGCCTCGCAATTGTAAAAAGTAATGCCTCAATTTGTTGCCTCATGCATGGTATCTCTTTATGTAAAACCCTTTCTAATACGTTGTAGCAATCTTGGTGTTGACTTCTTTTTCCTCTATTTGTCACATAGTAAAATAAAGCTGCAATATTTCCAAGTTACATCTTTACTATTGGTCTTAATCATGTTAATAGTCCGTTTACTGTTTGTTAAGTTTAACTTGGGAAATAAAACAAGCTGTAAGCTTATAAAGATGTAGAAGAAGAAGACAAACTTGGGGAAACTAATTTTTGTAACTCAGTGGTAACCATGATAGTTTCTAAATCTGTTTAAATCGCATTGGTCGTTGAGTTTCAACTAGCTAAAGAATATTAGAAGATTTTGGAAAAACATGATCAGCAGGTTTTCTCAAACGCCTTCTTTAAATTTATACACTGTTTGATGTTTCTATGTGGGAAATGTTAGTTTTCTCCTAGACTCGTTATTTTAAATTAAGATGCCCCATTATCACCTAGACATCAAATTAAGGCTAATTAAATAAAAAACAATTAAAAACTTTTCAAATTCTGTAACATTCTCACACCATGGAAACCTCTGCAATAATTTAGAACCACTTTATATATTTAAAATAACAACTATCAGATAAATGACAAGATACATACGAATTCTTTGTTAAAATTTATCGACTTATTGTACTATATCTTATTGAGGGGCATATCAATCAATCTTTCTTTATTATTCATCTTTAAAAATAATACAACAATTGTAGATTTAAATGAAATAATAGTTAACAAGATAGGTATAATAACAAATGATTTGTGGTTGTTGTATATGCTACTAAGGTATAACAATAACAAATATAGTAGGCCAATTATCAACTGAAAAAACAAAAATTATATAAAACCAACTTGTTACTTAAGGACACAGCCAATTTTCTTCTACAGTTGATAGAGAATGCATCGTATTATTCCACAGTACACATACATCTTCGATATTTATTTGATTACTCAAAAGTGATGAGTAAATCTTCTGCTTCTAACTTCATGTTCATATCAATGTTAATAGTTTTAATGACGCCTGCTACAGGGCTCTGTACTACTGTTTCCATCTTCATGGCAGAAAGAATCACTAAAGGCGATCCCTTCTCCACCTTATCTCCAACCTTCACTCTAATGTCAATCACGGTACCAGGCATGGGTGCGCCCACTTGCTTGCTATCTCCCTTTAATGCTTTCGGATGTACAATAATTTCCTTCCTGGCCTCTTTATCTGGAATTAGCACCGATCGCGAAGCACCGTTCAACTCAAAGAAAACCTCGCGTTCGCCATTCGGTGTCAAGTCCTCGGCCATGGCGAGCGTCTTTATACCTAATGTCTTGCCTTTCTGGATAGGAACTTCAAATTCTTCTCCAACTTTAGGACCAACAAGGAATATTCTAGTGTCTAACTTATCTACAGGCCCAAACTTTTTGCGGAAAGTAAGAAAATCTCGCGTTACTTGTGGGTAAAGTGCTGCTGACATAACATCCTTGTCAGTAACAATTTCATAATTCGCTTTAAGCTCCTTTTTGAGTTCGTCGAAATTCAGAGGTGGGAGAGTCGCTCCAGGTCGGCCTTCAATGCGCGGCATATCCCTCAGTACCTTAGAGCGGAAAGGTTCAGGAAAGCCTCCGTACGGTTGCCCAATATGTCCTTGCAAATATTCGACCACAGACTTCGGAAGCGAAAGTTCCTCTGCGCGATCTTCTACATCCTTTGCCGACAATTTGTTTTGCACCATGAACTGGGCCAAATCTCCCACTACTTTTGATGACGGCGTAACCTTGATTATGTCACCAAGAAGCTTGTTTGCTTGCGCGTAGGCCTTTTTGACATCTTCAAAGAATTCTTCTAATCCTAAACAGAAAGAAGTTACATTGATAGGTGACAAAAGTTTATAGTTTGAAACCCACCTAGTGAATAGGCCTGGAATTGTAAATTTGTGTATTGCCCTCCAGGTATCTCGTTTTGGTAGACGTCTGCGTTACCCGATTTCATCGTTGTCGTACATTCGAAAGGCGCGTACAAAGTTCGGGCTTGTTCCCAATAGGCTGAGTATTCTGATATGTTTTGCAACTGGAGACCTGTATCCAGCGGAGTGCCTTGGAGACTAGCAACCAGAGCCCCCATGCTCGGCTGGCTGGTAAGCCCGGACATGGCGTCAACTGCCACGTCCACGACATCAGCCCCAGCTTCGGCACAAGCTAACATCGAAGCAACTCCTGCACCACTCGTGTCGTGTGTATGGATATGAATAGGCAGATCGGGGTATTTATCACGCAGCGCCGTAACCAGCATTCTAAAAGTAAATTTGTAGTGAATGGTAATACCGGTCAGTTTGTTGGGTTTTATTACTTAGCAGCGACCGGTTTCAGCAATCCCGCCATATCTTTGATAGCGAGCACGTGGGTACCAGCTTTAACTAGCTCGTCAGCTAGTTTGAGGTAGTATTTTAGGTCGTATTTGGTTTTCTTTGGGTCACTTACGTCGCCAGAGTAGGAAATGGCGGCTTCCACAATGCCGCCCGCCTTGCCCACCGCTTCCATACCGACTATTATGTTTGGTAGGTAATTCAGCGAATCGAATACTCGGAATATGTCCATTCCGGATTTTACCTTATTACAAAAAATAATACACAATGATTTAGTACACAATGTTTCTCTTTGATAGTAACTAGTTGCAAATATAAATGTGCAGTACTTTTGTAACAAAATAAATTTGTTGATAATTTGGAACAATGTCAAATAATGATAATAGGAATACTACATGAACATGTCTGAATGGGGTCGTTGTAATAAAAATAAGAAACTAAGAATAGCCGTCTCTGGTAATTTTTTAAATTTAGACTCTAACCGGATAAACACAAATTAACCAACAGAGGTAAACAACAGTAAAAGGGTAAGGTAAGGGACACCAGTTTCAAATGTGATGGAGACTGACTACATTAAAGTTTGCTAATGGTGCCAATGCTAAACTACTTATAACAAAATGCAACGTTTTTTGTGGAGTTCATCGATGATGACAAATAAAGAAGTAGACAATTGGTCAAAGGTCAACTAGAGGATTCTCAAATTTGGGAGACTGCTTCGCCACTTCGCTATGCGTTGAAAGCGTTGCAGGTTTATTTCAAACACATAATTACACCTAACTAAAAGCAAGATTTTACAAAAAGCATTCCAAAAAAAAAACTCTTCCATCAAGAAACGCAAATCCATATATTTATTTAATTGGTGACCAAATAAAAAGTTTTGAATTATTCATCGCTTTCATATGATATATTGCATCTTGCGATTTTCACATATTTTATGGTTTACAAAATTTACCTCTTTTCTTCTAAAATTACGAAATGCACCTGAAATAGTTTTTTATGCATAAAATTTTAAGAATGGAATTATAGAAGTAGCTATTAATAATCTTCGTGACTTTTTATATTTTGTACGTTTGAACCTTAATCATTTCAGCTATACACTTAGTTTTAAAATAGTAGCGTATTATTCTTTTTATGTAAGATATATATTTTTATTTAACTTTACTATAACTTCCTTTATTTAAAATTGTAATATTTCTGTATAAAACTACGTGTAAATGGGAAATTAAATAATAAATAATAATAATAATAGTTAACGAAGTACTTACGGCCATTTCGCAAAATTTGAAGACGACGTTATCGGGATAGTTGGTGTAGCCTACAGCGTTGGCGCCGCGCAAGAGCATTTGGAAAGGAATGTTGGGGATCAACGTGCGCATCTCTTCGAGGCGCTCCCAAGGACACTCGTGTAGGAACCGAAGAGCCACGTCAAAGGTAGCTCCGCCCCAGTTTTCCAGTGAGTAAAGTTTATTAAAATTGTGCGCGACAAAGGGCGATATCTGTAGTAAGTCGTGCGTTCGCACCCTGGTTGCGAGAAGCGACTGATGGGCATCTCGAAACGTGGTATCCATAATCATGAGTCTCTTTTCCTTCCTCACGGCTTTAGCAAAAGCTTCCGGACCTTGTTCTTTGTAGATATGACGTAGACCCTTTGGTACCGGGACGTCTGCTCGATTAAATTAAAAGTAATAGATATTAATTCACATTTTTAACTACTGTAACATTCATCCATTGACTCTTAATTTTTGGATTATTTGATCAGAATTTGTTTAGTAAAAACAACATTATAGTAAAGTAACTAGTAAGTGCCAACTTTTTTAAATAACTTCTTTCTATTACAGATATGAAATAAGTGTTAGTCTTGCTAATTACTTTAATTAGCTTAATTAATGAAAATGTAGTTATTCATCAAATTATTACTTATAACCCCAAAAGTTAAAAAAACAAGTAGGTAAATTAATGAAATTCAAATTAGAACACAACTAAAATGCGTTTCTGAACAAATTTTTAGTAGCAAGAAATAAGAAAAAAATAATTACTTGGTTCTTCTCCTGGGCCAACATCAAGGTATTCTGTAGAAAAAGGTGCTAGCTAATTAATGAACTAAACATACTGCTAACATATATTAGAACAAAGCAATAAAAGAGCGATTGTAGTAACATTTGCGCCCTTCATTGTCAACATAAACATAAATAGCAAAAAAATTAGAAGTTAATCAAAAGGGAGCAAATAAAACATTTACTGAACAAATAAACAATGACGCTAAACACGTAAAGCTAAAGTACAATTCCTATTAAGCTCTTAAAAACGAATCTCTTCACTTATGCAAGTTGTTTTACCTTTGGATACGGGAGGGAGATGGGGTTTAATGTCAGCTGGCAACAGTTTAGTTGCAAGCGGCGTCGACGGACCATTGACCAAAACCTCGCCCAAGTAATTTAAGAGTTTCTGGGCTCGGTTTTGGCTGGGCACAAATTTGAACAGTTCAGGGTGTTCATCGATGAAGTACGTGTCCAGAACACCGTTTAAGAACTTTTGGTTCTGCAGTACGTTCAGCAGGAAGGGAATGTTGGTCTTAACGCCACGCACCCTAAATTCCCTCAACACCCTATTCATTTTGGCACACGACGATTGCAAAGTCTTAGAATGAGCGATGACCTTGACCAACAGGGAGTCATAATACGGAGAGATTATCGCCCCGGCAAAGGCAGAGGCGCCATCTAGTCTAATACCCATCCCCTCTCCCGATCGGAACACTTCGATCCTGCCGGTGTCCGGCTGAAAGTTTTTGGCCGGGTCTTCCGTGGTCACGCGGCACTGTATCGCGAATCCCTGCCGGGTACATAAATGTTAGCCGAATAAAAAGTCCAAGGAAGTTACCTTACGTCTACGTGGATATTGTCTTGCGTTAACTTAAGCTCCGGCAAGGTCATGCCTTCTGCTATACGTATTTGAGATTGGACTAGATCAACTCCTGTGATTTCTTCCGTTATGGTATGTTCGACTTGCAATCTATAAATCAAAATGGATAACATTTTATCTGCCAAAACGCGTAAAAATAATAATTTATATTAAAGTTCAATGTCTAATCTACAATAGCGCTAAGTTTAAATTAACTACTAAATTTCTTTTAGCGTCACTCATTTTGTCGACATTTGTGGATTCATCGTGCTTCCTTAACTACATATACATAAATAAGGAATCATAATTCATTTTATTCGCTAGCTTTATTTTAATTTATAGTTAAATGAAATATCGACAATTTTATGGAACAATAGTTTTCTGGCTGTAAGTACTGCGCCTCTACCGATTATGTCCCCAGTTTATGGGGTTTCAGATATTTTGGATTTTAAAATTTTGCTAATTGCGTTCCAGATTTTTTAATAGTTGAATAAATATTTGAAATTAAAACAATTTAAGTGTAGTAATTGTGTTCGAGATTTCTTAATAGGCAAATTAATAAATTTGTAATCGAAATAATCATATAATTATAAAACATCAAGGGGACATATTTACCTAGCGTTCACTTCAATGAAATAGAAATTTCCCGTCTCGTCGCACAAAAACTCCACCGTGCCGGCGTTCTCGTAGCCTACATGCTTGGCTAGCTTCACCGAAGCCTCTGTCATCTTGTCCCTGATCTTTGGATCCAGTCTGGGGGCAGGAGCGATCTCCACCACCTTCTGGTGCCTACGCTGAACAGAGCAGTCTCTTTCGTACAGATGGACAACGTTTCCGGCCTTGTCCCCTTTAAATAAAGTAATGAAGCTACAATATGATGATGGTTCATTGGTTTACCTAGAAGCTGCACTTCTATGTGGCGAGGTCTCTCGATAAATTTCTCTATGAACATAGCACCGTTCCCGAAAGCGCTCTTTGCCTCCGATGAAGCCCTCTGAAAGTTTTCCTCCACCTCCTCCATCTTCCGGACGACGCGCATACCCCTGCCGCCTCCACCATACGCAGCCTAAACATAAGATGCAATTAATATTTAATTTTATTCGCTTCTAAAATGTTTTTTGCATTTAGTAGTTTCATAACGACATTTTGTAAGTACGATCCTGTTAAAAATTGTGATTAAAAAGTTTATGGATTTTCCTTTTTAATTTAATTGAAAGAATAAATCTCTTATGCAATACAGTTTCATTAGAAGGCGTGAAAGCAGATAAAGATTAATGTGTTACTACATTTGACAGAAATCACTTGAAAGAAACGATAATAGTTAAAATTGAAGAAGGTATGATCGACAAAAATAAAACAAATATAGGAGTGCGACAAGGAAATGCTTTATCACCGATAATTTTTAAGATAGTGATAGAGAACAGATACAATAAACAATAGCAAGAAATCAAAGAGAGTCACAGGAGATTTTGATAAGTTAGAAAGACAGCACATGAAGAAGGATTGGTTATATGGGGCAAAACGCGTCAACTGCCCCAGCGCTACTGCAGACGTTCGTGCGAGCGCCAAACACGACGCTTTCATCTCGTCGTTTCGACCTCAAAACATTAATGAAAAAATGATTTAAGAATACAGTCTTATGCATTTTTTTCTCAGCTTCCCAATGGTACCATTATTTTTAGTGAACTTTTACTCTATAACCTCAAAAAAAACGTTATATCTTTTTATCTGCAATTTTTTTAATTTTTTAAAGCATGTAGATTCAAAGATAAGACATTTTTACATAAATATAGTTAATAAAAAAAATAGGGGTTTTTCGTTTTTTTCGAGCATTTAAACGATGAACACGAAAATACAAATCGCCGCGCGCCGCGAACGCGAGATACTTCGACTGTATTCACTGAACAATGAAATTATTTAATAAATAAATTATTGCTATCAACATATCTATGACTTATTAACTGTTAATCCGCTTTAAATGACTGTTGTTTACATTATTTAGTGAATACAGTCGAAGTACCTCGCGTTCGGGGCGCGCGGCGATTCGCATTTTCGTGTTCGTCGTTTAAATACTCGAAAAAAACGAAAAACCCCTATTTTTTTATTATCTATATTTATGTAAAAATGTCTGATCTTTCAATCTACATGGTCTAAAAAATTAAAAAATTTGAAGATAAAAAATTAAACGTTTTTTAAACTTTCGCATTTCTTGAGGTTATAGAGTAAAAACTCGCTAAAAATAATGGTACCATTGGAAAACTGAAAAAAAATACGTAAGATTGTGTTCTCAAATCATTTTTTATTAATGTTTTGAGGCCGAAACGACGAGATGAAAACGTCGTGTTTGGCGCTCGCGCGGTCGTCTGCGGTGGCGCTGGGGCAGTTGACACGTTTTGCCCCATATATAAAACTAAAATGAAAGGCATGAAATTTTAACACCAATGTTGATGATTGCATTAAAGTCATAAATTTATTTTTGGTGAAATATATCCGCTTTCTATCCGCCACTAATATGATGCGGAAATTATCAAGCAAAAAATTGCACATGGTTTTTGCCCTTCGATTTCCCTTTTCTGCAATTCGTATGATGTCCATTTTTCTTCCCTGTAGACCTTTCCTATGGCTTTTGAACATTTGGAAATCTCAGATGGACTAACATTTAATGATTCTATAAGTTGCTTTGGAGTAAACTTCCATCCAATCATTCAAATTTCTTCCAACGTTCTGAACGTCAGGTCAAAATTACCACAACTGAAACGTCGAAACCACTATTTGCATATTGTTTCTCATGAAGAAATGTACCTAGGAAAAGTACATAAATCAATTTATACACCTACCCTTACATACAACCAATAGTTATAGAACCTAAAGAGGGGCAAAAGTTATGATTACAAGCGGTATAAATAAGAATAAGAATAAAAATAGAGTGCATGATAAAATAAGGCAAGATGTAAGAAACAAGTTAATTAAATACCTAACAGAGGAGAACAAACTTAATGATTTGGATCCAGGGTACAAGCAAGAAGACCCACAGGTAGACTCAAAGCTAATTGAAGTAACACTAAATAGAACAGTGGGTAACATCCTAAAAAAAAAAAGAGAAACTAGAAATAGGCAAAGAAAATGACCAAAGATGCAAAGGCGAAGAATGCAACCTCTAAACCACTATTGATAAATAAGTATTGGTTGAAGTATAATAATTTACCATCATGATCAATTTACTTAGACAATTAAATACTCATTGATCAGCGTCCATAAAATATCCAATATAATATAATAAACATTATGCATTTTCATTTTATACATTTTGGTTTTGTTGGTGATATAATTTTTTTATTTCTATTTTTCTTTTTATTGGTGCAGCTTCACTATTACAGATTCTTACGAACGATCTACTTATATCGGTCGTTACATGTGTATGAAGTTATGACAGATTAATGATAATGAAATCCCATTTGATCTCGTTGCTGATGAATATTCATAGCTTTGAATAGATTCGCAACTATTTTAAAGTGCATATTTTAAATAATTTATTCAGATTGCAAATAAATTAATTATTTATAATAATGCTGAGTGTCATAATATCCTTAGTATGTGTTTTATAAAATTCTAGCATATTTATAACATAATAATAATAATAATGGTAAGGCTCTACGCCCCGCGTGGGAGCACGGCCTGCGAACTGAGAGGTTAAGGCTCTCATACGTTCGCTCTCTCTGCCCGGTCGTTGCGCACCATCTCTGGTGCGGGGCGGTGTGGCAAGCACCGCGCCTAAGACGACCGCCATTATTACCTCTTGTTCGAGTGAACGCAGGTACTCAATTATTTTTACTGACTGAGTAGGCCACCCACCAGAGAGGAAAAGTGTTGTTGGCAGTTTCAGAACATCGACTCTAAGCAAAGGGCCATTTGCACCGCAGCGTATACGTCTATTATATTTTGGAAAATAAAACATCAAACGATAATTGAAGAACATCTTTAGCGTTGAAATGTACTTCCTGCTTGATAGATTTTGAATAGAGAGAATGCTCGAGTAGTTTATGAGAACTCATTGCGTCCACAACGAGTCACTGCTTGGTGTGGTTTTTGAGGTTAGATATGCAGTTTTAATAAATGGCAGATATTATGGCAATTGGACAGAGTATATATCTGGTACATGCGCTCACAGTCCGCACTGGCGAGTTACCAGGAGAAAAATTTTTCTGGTTATGTCATTTTATGCAATCTTGCTTTCTCTTTTCTAACAAACCAAAAACATCTGTTGAGCGCAAGCCTGAAATTAAACATTTATTTAAGAAATTGTCCCACAATTATTTGGAAATGTCAGAAAATTTTATTTAAAGAGTGCGTCTGTAATAATGCGAAGGACATTGTGCTCCAAAATTAATTGACATTAATACTTTTTAAATAAATAAGCATTTCAATAAGAGAAAGACTTATCTTCGAAATTATTTACTATTGAGCTTAGTATGTGTAATATTCCTTTAGAGACCGACACACCATTGAAATACAAATAAAGACTTTTCAAGAATTCTACACACGTGCTGCGAGTAGAACCAGAAAGGTGAAGGCGGGTGTTAATTGACGTACTTCTCGGATGTGGATTAGCTTCATGCGTGAACAAGCCTAACTAAAATTTATGCATCCAAACGCATAGCTGCAGCGATTCATCTTCTGGAGAGCGTCTTGTTAAGCTAATTAACCCAGGCTAATGCGAAGATTAATCTAAATTTCTAAGCATCTTTGACATTTTAATGACCTTGTTTGTTCATTGTACTTGGTGTTTGCATTCATTGAAAAGCGCGTATCAGTTAATCATGGGGCAAAGTTCGCAGCTAATTTTTAGCTATTTTGTTTACGCGTCATTCAAACTAGTTTTCATGAATATGCAATTTTTATTATTATACTGAACATGGAAAAATGTCGCTTAATATTGTTTTCGTTAGATGGGTCAGTTTTACAACAAATTCGTTTTTCTTCCATTACCAAATTTTTTGCAACATAAAAGTTTTCTAAAAAAAGTTTCAATTAGTGGACTTTGGATTCAGAAGTATCGAACGCTCTTGAAGTCCAAGAAAAATTTAAAATTAGATTAATCAAGTTAATATGATAAGAGTCGGTCAAAACTGTTACAGTAACATTTAAAATGAAGGTCACGATCGGTCATAGTTTTCCCATTCAAAATGAGATATTGTTAGTGTTTCTCCTTTAAGTATTTATTACACAAACTAAAACTGAACCTCAAAAAAACTTCCTGCGTTGGGTAGCCTTGCTTACGTAATTTCTAGATAAATGTCACCACACTTAAATGGCCATCATGCAAGTCTAATTCAAATTTTGTGCTATATAAAGAGGATCTAGTGTAATTAGAGGACATATTCTGGAACTTTAACGTCCAATTAGAATGACGGTCTATTAGAACCCTTAATTTCTATTAAACGTTTAGCAAGCCAAAAGGCCTTTGTATTGCAGAAAATATATCCCGATTTTAAAAAACATGAAAAAGGCTGTAGAAAGAATTCTTTCGTAGAAAAAAATTGAGATTATGAAAATAGTTGAAGGACATGTTCTACCTTAAATATAACAGGCAGCCCATGCTTCACACAGAACTGCTTGGCTTCCTCTTTTGTGGTGACTGGACCATCCGTGCCAGGTACGATCGGAACACCTACAATAAGCAGCGAGATGTAGTTTGATTGTTAAGAAGTACACTTAAGACCTACCGGCCTCAATGGCAGCCGTCCTAGCAGCGACCTTATCTCCCATCTGATGCACGACTTTGGGGCTGGGCCCGATGAAGCGTAGGCCGGCGTCGATGACAGCCTGGGCGAAGTCATGTCTTTCAGAGAGGAACCCATAACCCGGGTGAACTGCGTCAATGTGATGGTCTTTACAGATGCCGATGATGTCGGGTATGCTGAGGTATGCCTGTACAGGAGGCAGTCCCTCGCCAACTAGGTAACTCTCGTCGGCCTTCAGTCGGTGGATGTGCGACCTGTCTTCCTTAGAGTATATGGCCACGGACTTGATGCCCAACTCGCTACACGCCCTGAAGACTCGCACCGCGATCTCGCCCCGGTTAGCCACCAGCACGCTGCGGATGGGCTTGTATTCCACTTTCGTCGAGTAGTAGCGAGGAGTCCATTTGTATTTAGGTTTGGAGTAAAGCGAGCCTCTGGTGGCGATGCGGATCAGCATGCTGGACGCCTTACCTTTATTGAGCTATTTCTTTGTGGTCACCTGGAATGAAAACATACCATACTCAAATATGAGAATAAATATTAACCAGTAGCATTCAGTGGAAGTACTATTTGAACAAGTCGTTGGATGTTAAAAATGTGAGCCACGTACTTATTCATGCGTTATATTTCTGAGCACTTTAGCATTATTTGTATTCTTACGAGATGCCAGGTTCTCACCGACGCAAAAATAACATCGGTAATAGCATTTTAATGAATTGTGAATGGAAGCGGTTACTGCTTTTGCAAGTAAAATTGTTTAGGAATACTTTTCGAAACAATTTCTGTTAATCTTCCTATACGACATTACAATGTGTTCAGATGATTTTATATTACTTACTGTGCTATTTTTATATTTAACCAAGGACATTCGCACTAAGCTGACAGCTTGACGTTGATATTAAAGGCAACATAAAAGTGTGAAAATAGAAGATGAATATGATTACCGTTCCAGCGCTAATGGATCTAAACTTATATAACAACCGGCTAAAACTCTCAAACTAAATTGTCAATACACCCAACCCATCTTTCAAATCAAAACAAATTCTGTCAAATATGTGCATATATAAATACTATTCGCGAAGTTAGTCACAAAATTCCTACGTGCCAGCAAAGTAATGCGATGTTTGAAGGCACCCTCAATTTTCATATTACTTTTTTAATGAGAAGACGAAGTTGCATCCAAACCATAAGTAAATTTTAGTAGAAGGACCCCATCTAAAACTGACTTATGAATGAAGAGATTGTTTCATGTGCTAGAAGATCGCGATCTTCAAATTAAACTTCTAGGGTTATGCGAATATAAAAAAATTGAAGAATGGATAAAAAAAATCTATAGACAGACCTGAATCTTATTTGATCTTGATATTGTATTGGTTTTCTCAATAAATTCAAATAAATAGAAAATATAACAATATTTATTTTCCTGCAAAAATTACTTCAAACTAATTAACTTCACCGATAAAATTAAGTAAATAGGCAAAAGTTTTGGAGGTCCAAAAAGTAATGGTATGGTTCAACTAAAAGTCTTTACGTGCTGACTATTTAGGTAGTAATTAATACTAATCTTGCAGTTAAACCATACAGTTAAAATTTTTAATAAGTATTTATCTATAAATAATAAATTATAATAATTAATTAAATATTAATATTTCACAGGAAAACCAGTGATATATTCAAATAAAAAGTACAGTGGTTTACAATTACAAAGATCACAACTGTTGAAAGCATCTAGCTAATAGTTTAAAGAAACAAGAGCTACTTTGTTGGTGAAAATACAAATATTTTAAAGCCATAAAAGTAAGTTCAGGTTAACAAATAAGCAACTTTCATAAATTTGCAAAATTTTTCACCTATTTCGATTGAATAAAATAAGGTTACCAAAAATAATATTCTCTTCAATTGGAAACTATTTGGAGAATTTTTTTCTGATTAGGGGATTATACAATGTGGGCCAAAAGTCTTAGTGGTTCTTCTTTCCCTTTGTAGGACAACTAAATTTTGACAGTTCAGGTTTTACCGAATATTAATGGTGTATTAAATAAACAGCAAAGAACTATAAAGGAACATAAATACAATACCTTGTGCAATTAAATGAAGGGCGAGAACGACAACTGACAAATTTTATCAGTACACTGTGTCCAATACAATCACTCTGAAACCATCTACGACGTAATCAATAAACATTGCGTCTTCCGTTAATTGAGTTGAACATTTGAGTTTATGCAAAGGGAAAGAACAATCACCCAGGGGGGAATGAAATAAAATATCTTGAACCAAGATTTTTGGCCCTCTAATAATAGTTCAATTCACTTTTGTGAATTGTTAAAATTAACTAACCTGGAATTTCTGAAGAAGAACAAGTCCTATTTTGATAACTAAAAAGATTAAGACTGCGATACAAGTTTTAACATGCAAAGAAAATTTAAAGATGTACAAGTCATCAAGCATTCCATGTTAATTTCTTATATTTGGTAATATTCGATAATATTGACACTATCATATAGGAGTACATAAATATAAACCAATATACTTAAATTTCTTATAGTTTCATATATAACTATGTTTAACTCTGTATAAATTCATAAAGGCATCAGCATACATTCTTGTGTCTTTAATGTCTTAACTCGCACATTTTTTATTCGGAATTCTGAAGCAAAATTGAATGTTTATACCTTTCTCCCCAATAACAACTTAGAATAAATTACTAAATATTTTTTATACAGAAATACAAGTTTTTCAAAATCAGTTCTATTGTCACGTTACTATTTTTGCAAAAGAAGCAAAAACTTGAGTTTGGAAGAAACCATATTACAATCGACAATATTAATAGACTAAATAGTTTCATTTGGGCTAGAAAAACAAAATTTTGGTTAGTAGGAAATTTTGCAACAAGTTGATTTAATTAAAACCATGGTCGCGGACTTTTTGTAACCATTGAAATAATTAAGAGAGCAATAAATGAGTACAGAGAAATTTTTACAATAAATGAGATTATGGGTTTCTTGACATAATGCTCTATCCAAAAGAGAACAAAAATTTTTACGCTACGATTATATATGTATGTGTGTACATACATATATAATCACCATTATTATTCAGTATAAGACAGCAACGATTTCGCATACTTGAATCTGTTGATAATTTTCTAATACTTAATATGTGTTTATCCCTTGGTTTGGTATTCGTTTCAGTAGGATTGAGGTCAGGAGACTGTGAGCGTTAATCTGATCTATTAATTCCACTTTTTTCTTTTCAAATAACAACAACGCTTCATTATTGGTCTCTATTTTTGAGTAGACTGTGACAAACACTTCTCATATATTTTAACCATCTTTTCTTGAATTAATTAATGTCTTTGTAAAGAGATGTAATAATTCAAATTTCTATCCACTGAAACAACCCCAAACATGTAACTTAATGAGGTATTTTATAAAGCGCTAGGGTAATTAATTTTTTCCCACTTACAGGCTAGAGCTGCTTCAAAGGAGACCAAGATCAAAGGGACGCCTCGTCAGTAAATATGCCATTATTCTAGTCCCTTTCTAAATTTTCCTCTATCTGCAAACGTCGTTTATTCGGGCGCTTTTCCGTAAGCAATGGCTTGTTTGTTTGATTGTCACAAATCTCACTTTAATTCCATTTTTGGCACGTTTATTTTTGGTATCGTTTTATCCACTTTTTTTCGAAATAGCGAAGCTGCTACAATATTCATTTGCGGGGTTTAGATGACATAGAAACACCGCTCAAAGTTCTTTGTAAAAACAGTGCTTACGTTGCCACTTGCTTTACCGCAGAATAAGTCGAAGCTGTAGATTGCATGCATTTCAATATTGACAGCATGTGTACATTATCCAATCAGTCTGAAACTTCAACCAGACACTCTGGTAGGTCTAATTGTACATTGGACTAGTAAATTGTTATGTAGTAAGGTACGCAATTGCAAGGAAATGTTGTTCATTCATGTTAAATCATCAATTCTATTGTAAACGTAACTTATCACTTATTATTAAAGAACACATTAAAAAACAATAGAAAAGTCATCGACATTAGGTTCTCTTTCCAACTTCTTATATCTAATATATCTGATGCATGGCGTACATCAATTAACACATGATCAACTAGGTTTTTCGTTTCCTTATCAGGAGCTATCCATGTTTCTTTGTGTACTTTTTTATGCTGTTCCTCCTTCCGGTATCATTGCTTTTAAGCTACGTCATCCTATTGTCCTCCTTCCGATTTTTGCGTTTAAACCATCCAAAATAATTCATTCTCTGGGTCTGTATAACATTTTTGCTTTTCTCCACTTTTTGCCTCTTTAGTTGGTGTATATGTGTTGACAAATATACTATTGAAGAATTTTGTTTTTAATCTTAACAAAGCTAGCTTTTCATTAATTAGTTGAAATTCTAATATTTTTTATTAATCAAAAGCAATACAAATAAATATTAATAACGAAAATTACCAAGTAGTATCAATAATAAAATGTTTATAAGTATTATTGCGCTACGCGAGAATTGCTACAATCTAAAGTTCTATCTATAAATTACATGTTCAAAGTGTATAAAACAATTATTAGGCTGATAATGATAAATGCCGCATAAACATGAAACCGCGAACGGAAAATACACAGGAAAGTATTTCGGTCATTAAAGAAGAATGATGTATTAAGAAGAAAAACAAACTACAAACTAAAAGCGTTACTTAAAAGTTCACGTATAGCGAGTGGAATTAGAAGCAAAGTAATAAGATGTTTGGATCACCCATGACGCATGGAGAAGGCACGAGTGGCAACGAAACCCTTGAAAAGGAAACTAAACGACAAATCAAGAAAGTTGGAAAGGTTTCAGTATCAGTCGTATTAAACCAAATAATTTTTCCTCGAAAATGTCTGAATTACTCATAATTAAACAATAATACATTATAAAAATATAAATCAAAAAATCATGTTTTCCAAATTTACAAGTAACACAATCAGATTAATTTTGAAATAGCACCTCGTGTTCTTGCGATTCATCCTAAACTGTGCCCAGCCATGAATCGCTTGTGTTCGGTTGTCATCGACATGCATCAGTGTAATGAACACTAATTTTCAAATTACACGAATTTCATGCAATAAATATTTTGATAACTGTTTATTTTATTAAAAATCAAAGCACACTGAACTTCATTTAACAAAATAGTGCCTTTAACATTATGCCACGAAAGTATAATCTTGTTGTAGTAAGCTCTTCTCTATTTTTTCAGAGTTAAGTCCTATTTGTTATTTAGAAAGAATAAACAATTGTAATATTTCAAAAAATAAATATGATTGCGATTTTCAAGTTAATAACATTCTCAAATAAGAAACCAGTAAGAAGTTGTGTTGCGCTCACCGACTTAAGGTTCAAATTTTTTAATAGAAGGAATCAAATCAAATAAGTAGCAATGAATCTTACAACTCTTTTGATGCCAACCCTAACATAATCATCAGATGTGTAATTAAGAAACTCTTAATATCTCTTTTGTTTTCGTTACTTTTTGAAAACTAGAAAGTTATACTAGATTGTTTCATAAAACACTTCATAAAGGTCATATATATATATATATATATATATATATATATATATATATATATATATATATATATATATATATATATATATATATATATATATCGATAGATGCCACTTTTGATCTTTAAAATGAATTTTGGTATTTTTTTCAAAGACCAAATATATATTTTCCGAAAAAGCGAAGAAAATTTCACTTGAAAACACCTGAGTAACCAAAAATTTGTTAGGGTAATACGTAATTATTTTAATAATCATGTCTGACTATTGTAATTAGTAGTCAGTCTGTAACTGAGCAGTTAAAGCGCTCAATTTCGGGGTGGACAGATCTGTTTTCAATTCAAAGGTGTGATAATTGTGGTTCTTCAAAACGCGTTGCTTGTCACGTCGCCCTGTATCGGAAATTATGTGCGTTAGAGGACGAACATATGGAAGCCCCAATCTTCTAATTTGCAAGGCATACTCCATAGCCGGGTGTAAAGCCTAATCTTGTTAATTTTATGAATATTATGTCTTGTACAGTACCACAAAGTGATCAAATCGACGCAAAACTGCAAATATGTCTCGTAGTATTATATGACATCTACATAACGAGAAAAAAATCAGGAATAACATTACAAGTTCATGTAAAGTTTTTTTAAATATTAATATTAACGAATTTGCATATTTTTCTTTTTGTATATAGTGACTACATAAGATAACGAGCTCCCTAATTGAACACTCTCGTGCAATATTACTATTTAATCCAGTTTATCATCTGAAACGGCTCTTACATTTCCTAGCAGTTTTACACATTACCTTTGGTAGTTTTTTTTCTTTACTAATACAAACCTGAATGTCCGATAACTACTTTGATCTGTTTTAGTCGTATTATAGAGATATCGGGCCAAAGCATGTTGTGTTTCACAATTTTTGGGCCTGGAGGCAGTAGACTTTATCATGTCATTTATATATATGTATATTTATACATGTCATTTATGTACCACAATAAATGAAATTAACAAATATGCCTAAAAATGTCGCTTCTGCTCTGTGTGATATCACTCAGAGAATACATGGTAGTCAAAGTAATAGAGCCACTGCATTAATAGTAATATTTGTTAATTGTTTTTTAAGAGCGATAAACCAAGATTTAGGTAGATTGAATCCGTTGTCCCTGTTAAAATTATTTTTATATTTATAAATCTCCACCACCTTCTGCATAATCTCGGGTAATAATTCCTACAATTGGATAAAACTTGTGTTTGCCCGAATTCTACCTCGTGATTAGGATCTTCCAAAGGATGTTCAGCAACTGTTAATTTTTCGGATTGATTAAGGCGTAGATGATATTTGTGTTCCTTTATCCTATTGGTAATCGTTCGGCCCATAGTCCCAATGTAGACTTGCTCACATGAACAAGGTATGCAGATATACCCCTGGTGTATCCTGTGGATTTTTTGTATCTTTGGCTGGTTTAAGCAAATCCCGTATCTTAGCGGTAGTATTATAGATGGTTTCCATCTTGTGTTTCTGGACACCGACTACGGCCTTATAACCCGAGGACCAACCACACGATGCACCATTTAGGAGAGTGAGCTAAAAATCCTCAACGTTGCTCTCAAATCTATCTTTTAGATTCTATTTATTCGTGGAGAGAACCATAAAAAAACCCGAATCCTTTGCTGAGTAAATTAGGTGCTAGTGTCTTAGTCAGCGAAGCGGTTATCTTACAAGAGAGTTGTTGACGAGCTGAACAATTTTAGGTTAATCTTAGTTATAACAAAATGAAAAGTTCAATTATAATAATTAGTTAACCAAGTTAACCAAGATTAGAATTCTAATAAATTAAATTAGCTTTTGTTGTTTGTAGAAAGAGGAAATATTTATTTCAATACTCTTTAGACTGCGCTTATTTTAGTGTACATTTCAGTGTTTTTTGGTAGGTTGTACATCACGTTTTCTTTTTTCAGTAACACATAGTGGATAAGATATATTTATGGTGGTATTTAATTCTTTAAAATCGATATGCAGAATATCTTGACCATTCCATATAATTCCAAATAATGTTAAAGACTATTTCTTTCTTCAATTTCATATTGTTTGGATAATGCCATCTAAGTCAACTTCATTAAAAATGTTCCCATTTAAACATAGTATCATAATTCATAATGTACTGGAAAAGTTTTGCAATACAGTTTCAATATTCGTAATCCTTTAAAATACTTTTCAGCGCATTCTATGAACGATATTGTCTCACTCAAAAGTGGTCATCAAAGATGCAGGAATGTTCAAACACTCTTCAATTTAGCGATAGGCCGCATATCTATCAGATTTGACTATTTTCTTCTGCAACAGATGAGAATTGGAGTCTTCTAAAATTTTCATTCTAGGACTACGATGAAGACGATTATCCCCCACCACAGAAACCATTTCTACTTAACACTCAAATCATTTGCGCAAAATTGTCCGGTATTCCATTTTTGACTAAGTTAACATTTCCAGTTCTTTTTACTAGTATAGTTTAAAAGTAGCCAACATCCAGAGTTGCTTAAACTTATCTATCACTTGTGCCATATTAAAAAACTTTCTTAGTACCCTATGTATAAAACTGTGTCTTCGTTCTTAACAATAGGCTCATAACTATTCCATTTTTATAGCAATTATTAAGATACTTTAATACCCTTACAAAGCATATTCATGTGTAAATTTAAAAAATCCAAAACAAATTATTTTGTCTTTCATTTAGAAACACTCTAGTGATAGATTATGTTTTACAATTCATCTATAATAATTTCTACCTTCAAATAAAATTATATAGTAATTTAATTTATATTAGAATAAAGATGAGAAATGGCATAAATGAATGTTTTTTTAATATTTATTAATCCATTATTGTACAATTTTGTACACATTTCTAAAAAGAAAACGATGGGATTATAAGTCTGACCAACATTTCTTTTTTTTTGAAAAAGTATGAAAAGTATTATTAGGTATTAGACAATTTAAGATAATTCCACAAACTGGAATAAATTTATTAGTTAGTTACAGTTTTGTGTCAAAACCCCATTTGAAAAAATAACAAGTAATCAAAGGTTAATAAGCGTTAGTTGAAAAATGGTATAGCAATTTTTCTATTCACTTGTGCAGATCAAATACACTGCAACCTTGGAAACGTCCCATTAAGTAAACATGACTGGGAGGTTTTGTTTTCTTTATTATTTTGTGGCATTTAATAGAGACGATGGCTATCTTTTTTACGATTTTACTTATTTATGAGTTGAGATGTGAAACCCAGTATCTACCACATGAGAACTTTGTATTCGGCGCAATAAATTGAGTTAACAAAATTGTTGACTACTAATCGCAAATTTTGAATGCTTTCTTAATAATACTCACTTCAGTGTTAATTACTGGTATCAGCGTCCTAAAATCGGGATCCGCAACAGGAAGCAACAATTGCATAACATATGTGCCGCTATTAATTGAATTAATGTTGCACTGTTAACTGCCCAAAACGCTAATTGTTTGCGTCCGATAGTTGCTTGTCCAAAATTTTATCACTCCCTATTAGTGACGATCTCTCGGGGCGACGCAAGGAGCAGCAGGTTCCACAGCCGGTATTTTCTAAGTGCCCTGAAGGTCGTACGGGCAGAATCAATACATCCGCGAATTGTCAGAATGACCTCTATAGTGATTAAAATATATCTGATAAACGGCAAACGAGCTTGTTGCAGTCATGAGGTTTGGCTAAATCGGGAAAACGCTATCGCCGCGGCTGGGTCAGCGATTAGGCAATAGACTGTGGATTTGAAGTAAACAGCGAGCATTTCCAAACAACCGGGTGCACCTATACAGAGTATAATCTATGACAGGCACTTAACGAGGAACGAAAGTGATCGATAAAGTATTTTATTAGATTATTTACTACGTTCATTGATATCCGCGATAAAGTAAAATTTAATTTATTTAATCGAAATTAATAAGGAACGAAAAAGAAACTTCAAACCAAGTCCGTTATTGACACATTACATGGCAAATGACAAAATTTGTAGTAAAAATAGAAATGGAAGAGTGGGATGTTTCGGTGCTGAGAAGTTTGGTACCATAGCTTTTCTAAAAAGCTTCCGTTTAGAAAAAACTTCAGTGATACTCACGAAAACAAAACTTGAAATAGTCAAGACAATCAATTCATGATATTTTTTTCAAAAATACTTGGTCTGCGGAAACTGAATTCAAGTTAGTTGATTTCATGTTGATTTTTTAGAAATGTAATGGCAGCCCTTGATAGAGAACATTCCATGCTTTTAGGTAATATACAGTTTTATTGTATATCTATTTTATTGGTAAAGAAGACATTAGCATATTAATAACGTTATTTTTTATATGAATATAATGATCAAATTTTTAAAAAGTTTAATGTAAAATAATTTTCCTATAAGAGTGAGCTGTCTTAAGGTGTCCTGTTAGGACACAGGAAGTGCATTTTGATGTTTTCTTTAAATGTCCCATATTAATGTTATATGGCCTTTAACTCGACTCAAAAGGCCTGAAAGACCCATAAGCATGGTTTCTTTTTTCTCTTATTCCTTTATTGCTACTACTATCATCATTGTAATATTTTAGAGATTCGATGTCTTTTCTAGCCTCTTCTAAGTTTTTGGCGGCCTTTTATTTCTTCCTTCTGTTTTTTTCACCATGCATTTTTAAGGACATTTCCGTTTTATTCATTCTTGTGAAATGCCCCATATTCTAAAATATCCTTGTTCTTCATCTCCTCATATTCTAACATTTTCTATAATTTTTTCTTTTCATCTTTTACTCATTACCCACGTTTCTTAACAGTAAATCACATTTGGTCCTATTGTACAAAATCCGCACTTATTTATCACTTAGTAATGTGTTTAACTGTCGCAGTTCTCAAGTCCATAATAATACGTTCCTCTACTTCTTTTTCGATTCCACCGCTGCTCGTCAACGCAGTACCAAAATACGTGACATATTTTTACTTCTTTAAAATTGTAGCTAGTGTTGCTTGGACAACCAAATTCTTAAAGGTACATTCTCTACATCATAATTTTCGTTTAATGCCACACAAAATGCCTATATAAATAGAACACTCGATTTTTCTCCTTTTCTTTTTTCTCTTCTATTCTATTTTTCAAATACTTTTTAACCCTTCGTTTGTTCTTGCTGACATCATCTTCATATGCAAATAGCCAATCTAAAATTTTCAGAATAATCTTATTTGTTTCAAGCTAACTCTTGTAATTACTTTCTATACAATATTAAACAATTGACGACAGAAGATCGTCTTGTCGTAGTCCTTTTTGTGATATTTTTCAAAGGCGAACCCTCACATAATATTGCAGGGTCGTCTAGGTAAATGCGGAAATTTTTAAGTTGTATTGTACAAAAACCGAAAAAGCATTTAGGCATATGCGCAATCCCCTATTACGCAACACAACAAGTTAGGTTCACATAACCAACAACTTGCGTTTGCCGTTCTCCTCAGAGCTGCTGTAGTAGAATCCTTTCATGTCGAAAAATCGCCGACATATATTATTGCATGGCTTAGCTACAAAAAGATCCAATTTTACGACATAGCCAAGAAGTACAAAGAATCTGATCATCAAGACAAGGTAACTGCTGACAGGAAAACTCACAGCAAACAATCTGATAGCAAAGATCGGTCAAAATCCTGAGCGGAGCATGCCTGACCTGGCCAAATGAATGAATGTGGCAAGGTCGACGGTCACTCTAACAGCGCACCAACACCTGTACTACAAGTCTTTCATCCTGAGAAACCGCCAACTATTAATTGAAAAAAACAGATGGACACAAAGTTAAAGGCCCTAGCACTGCTGAATGATATCAAACATGATAGCGCTGGCTTCCTGGGAGTCTTTTCGAATAAAAAGAACTTCATTCAGGAGAGGAAAGAAAATCGCCAAAATAATCGTTGGATCTGCCAAGATGCCTCTGAAGTTTTCTGCCTTTGTGATGGCACTAGGACTTGTGAGCAGCACCCGATTTCTTTGAGGAAGGCTTAAAGGTAACCACCGACAGCTAAATCAGTATACTGGAGGCATTTCTCAAACCCTGGATAGCGGAGGTCGCCGCTGGCTAGGAATACGTGTTCCAGCACGACTCCGCTCCAGCGCACAAGAAACAGCTATACAAAAATGTATATTATCACTGGTCCATCGACTTGTGGCCACTTTTTAACCCCAATCGCAATCCCTTTAATCACTACGTGTGGGGCGTAGTCAAAGCGAAAGTCAATGAAAGGTATCGTAACATCCAGGACAACTTAAGGGCTTCCATCATGAAGGTAATTACACATATGTGCAGTTGTGTGGACCTGCAGCAGGTTTAGGCTCCGCCTGGAAAAGGTCGTGACCACTGATGGGAGATTGAATAATTTGAGTTTCAATACTATTCAATTGTGTTAAATTCCATGTAAATAAATTTAATTTTTCTTGTATTTTAATGTTATTTACATTGTTCATTCATTTTCCAAATTTACTTCGACAACCTTGTATATTGGTATTTTGATAGAGGGTATAAAACTAGTCTTTAAGCTTACTTACATGAAGGATAGGATTTAGGGTTACCTGCAGATATTCGTCCTAAAACGGCATCGTTCTACTTAAATTATTGCAAATCAAATAATTTAAGACCAATAACAAAGAAATTTTATTCTCACTATCAGGTCTACCTACATCGTTATTGAAACACGAAATACTATTAAAGTCAATTTGTTTTAAATACTTTAAACCATCATATTCTTTCTTTAATTTCTATAAGTTTACTAAAAGTACGTGTTGTAATTTCTTCCCTTTTTACTTTCCTTATCCTATAATAAGGAAAGCAATGTAATTGGCGGAAATTTGACCTATCCAGTTTTTCACATTTCTGGGCGAATTATAGCCTCAGGACACCAAAAAAGTTGGTTTGGGCCTTTGGTTCGTGTGTGTATGTGTCTGTCTGTCGGTCTGTCAGTAAAAAGGATATCTCGAGTACCGTAAGAGCTACAGACTTGAAATTTGGTATGCAAGTTGCTTGTAGGTAGGGGACGCAGTGCGAAACGTTTTTGGTAAAAATCGGTCGAGCCGTTTGGTCGCATAATCGGTCACAAAGCTGTCGCGAATCTAAACGGTTGAAGATACAAAAATTCATAAGAATAAAAATGATTTGTTGTCACGAGATAAACATGAATTTAAAGTAAAAGTTGGTAAAATGGGAACTCGAGAAAAAATTGAAAGCCCGGGATTTTTGCCAGAATTACCCAAATAATAGGATAAGGAAAGTCGTGTGATGTTTGCACCAGATTTTTAAATGTTAATATTAACGAATTTGCATATTTTTCTTTTTGTACATAGTAACTACATAAGATAACGAGCTCCCTAATTGAACACTCTCATGCAATATTACTATTTAATCCAGTTTATCATCTAAAAGGGCTCTTACATTTTCTAGCAGCTTTTTAAACTACATTACCTTTGGTAGTTTTTTCTTTTTACTAATACAAACCTGAATGTCCGATAACTACAACCTCGACTAGATAAAGCCATCTAAGAAAGAAAACCAATTTCTGAGACCTAAAGTTTTCCTGGTATTCACCTAAATTGTATTCTGCAAATCGAGCAACTATTGAATTTAATTCAAACTCAATTCTTTGTGTAAAATCTAAATTTCTGTTTATATGAGTTTCGATAGACTATCAAAACCATATCGTATGCTACACTACAATTACACCAATTAACAACCCATAGTAAAAAGTGAAGATGAGCGATTCTTAAGAAAAGTATCCAGATTTATTTTTATTTGAGTTGCTTCTTACCTATTATTAATAAAATTAATGGCCCCTCAAATTTTTACTTATTTCATAACTACAAATTTATATTTATATTCGACTATAACGTTTAGATTTGAAAAAAAAAGGAACAGAGAATGCACTGGGAGGAAGAAAATGGTAAATTCATATATATGTATGACGTGTTTGCAAACATTTTACAGCTATTATTGTTATTTGGTGCTCTTTAAGGTTACTAATTTTTTTCTTGTTTCTTATAGAGCTTGTTCCATATTTTAAGATATTTGGTTTTGATTTTTGCAACATAATCTTTATTTAGCAAATGTCTTGCGTTTCCTGTTAATAAGACTGTCCTAGATGCCTGTAGAAGGTAATTTAAAAAAAAATTAACTACTTCACACGCTAACTAATGAACAATTTGTTATTGTTTTTGTTTGATAATAAAAGACAACAAAGTTTTAGAAATTCACATCTCTTGAACATAATGTTTTGCTTATGGAGAAAATTGCTTGTAATTTGAGTACTTATGGTTTTAACTGCTTCCATGGTCTTCCAGATCTCTTAAAAATAATACTTTTTTGTTCCATGTTTATGTAACTTCACAACAGCAATATGGTATATCAAAGTATATATTGATACTGATGTTAACATATGCCTTTTAGGTACCTCAAAAATTTATACAAAATACATACGGAACATTTTTTGAAGAGAGAAAAATTAAAAAGATTGTTGATTGAGTACGTATAGGATCATCACGGAAGAATGATGTCTATAGGTAAAAAAAGTTTACAGTTGACAAATCCTCAAATCAGACAAAATTACAGGGTGTATGCTAGGTCTTACAAATAAGTGTTTTAGTTAGTGGAAAGGACTCAGATCATCGCAAATGGTTTGATGGATAATATGATACAGTTTAGTGGCTAATATATATTTTTCTGAAAGAGGGCAAAACATCAACCGCTGTGTACAAACGGAATGTTTAAGGAGATGTCGTATAACCTGCGAATTCACAAAGGTGAATCTTGGATCTTCCAACACAACTCTATACTGGTCTACAAGGCAAAGTCAAATCATTTTTTAAATGCAGAAAACATATCTGTAAACATTCTTTGAATTAATTCCTAATAGCTGCAATCAACAAATTTCCACGAGGTGTAGCACGTGTCGCCAAAAACAATTGTAAATGTAGCTATTTTGAATAAATCCTTTACATTTATAATTATCAAAATTTGTTTAAAAGATCTAAAAATACTTAATCGTTCCCATTCTTCTAATCAGTTTGTAATAGTATTTGTGGGAATATTAGATACAAAAAATATACTCATACTTAGTTATTCCTAAGATAATCAACTAAAAACAACATTCGCGTACACAAATTACTGACACCTAAAAAGAAGAAATAGAAATGAGGTTAAATTACACCCTTAAACAATAATAAAAATATAAGAGCTTATTGTTTTCAAATAAATTATTTCAATTTATAAACCAATATCTACTTTCTAATAACTTCAAGCCCACTTATCTAATGTTTATTATTGCAAGAAATCGATTATAAAACATGAGATTAAAAGAATTGTTGAAATACTTCATACCACATAACACAATCGGTGCTTTAATTAACCATTTAGATATACCCATTAATTATAAATCTTTTTAATTTGTTCCAGAATAGTAAGCTGCAGTGTAGTAGATTTTAATGAATCTCAAAAGATGTGAATAGAACGTAAAAACTCCGAATTGTATTGCAAATCAGTTTTATGCGTTTTCTCACAAACAATTTAAAATATTAACGCACAATCCTCAGTAAAAACAGTCGATCTGTTTAAAAGTGCCAAAGGTTACTTTAATATAAATACCATCAGGCTCAGTATCCACACATAAAGTTGAAACCTTTGAACCGTTATACAACTACCAACTATAATCAAATAAAACTAAACAAAATATGTAACTAGAAATTGAACAACAACAAATTTAGAGTCACAAAAAATAAACGACGAAATCACAAACTGTTACATCGGCTATCACAGGTATCACAAGGTATAAAAGTGCGTAAAAGTTAAAATCAAATCAAGTTACATTTTATATTATTCTAATAAACAAAAAATGGTCAACTTAAACATTCATTAATATAACCAAACAGTTCTTAGGCAACTAGAACCTTTCAAATTTAAATTTGGAAACCCTGAGATTATCTATTTTTTCTATATTTTATCGCACTTTATTCCTTTTCTATTCACTTCTTTTCCTAGATTTAACCCTGCAATTAATTTTAATTCGTAAAGAAATGCTATATGTGAAAATTTATTGTTGTTTATGTCCCTTCGATTTTTTAATTATGAAAATAAAATAATAAAAGAGGATATGTCATACTGAAATGGTAATGCTGGAAGGAAGTCTCCTAACGAAGAAAAGATAAAGTTTAAAGTCAAAGAAAGTTTAAAAGGAAAAGGACAATGATAAAGGTAATAGAGAGACGGAGACAGGGTTGGGGTATAATACAGCGATATACGCTGATGCTATTCGGAAGCTGCCACTTCGCTGCTGTCTTGTCTCAGCACTAACACCTCGCTCCATTCTATCGTAACAGAAAATGCAAAACAACGGCTTAATAGTGATTAAAGACAAAAGATCGTGGACAAAACAAGACGTACAGACAAACTAAGACGTAAAACAAAAACGGCATCCACTGTAGATCATGCTATACATTTTATAGGATTTGCTAGGGTCTAACCACTTGTACCACTCAGCAAAAATTATTCAAACTTTACTACCAAATTACCATCTATTCTAAACACTAAGTAAATACCCTACAAAGACGATGATGTTCTGTAAGCTGGGCTCGACCAGTTATTTGATCTTTGGTAGAAGGTCATCTATAGCAATATAGTCTATATAGTTTAAAGTGGTCCGACATCTTCAGGAAAAATCAAGAATAAAAACTGACAGGAAAATTACTCCCGTAATATCCTAATAAAATACTTTGTGTAGTGAAAGTACAGACCTCAAAAAATAAAGAATTGTAATGAATACGTATACCTACAAAAATGCATAAATTATTAATATGATACAAAGAAAACCACCATTTAAAGGATTGCATACATGTAAATAAGAACTAATTAATATATATATATATATATATATATATATATATATATATATATATATATATATATATATATTTCATAATCCTTGTACAATCCATTCACTAAAAATATATATTACCACTACTATTTGGCAACAAAGGCTTGGTGTTGCATTGTTATGTTTATTTTACTTAACTTGTTTAAAAAAATGAAGACAATTATAATTAGACGAACATTTTTGAAAATGATTATCTCCTAGCAGGTAGGTCTTAAATATTACGTCGAGCCTTATGAAACCATAGTATTCTATAACTCATTGATTATTAAGACAATTTTTCATCAATATCAGATGGTCCTACTGTAATGCTAGAAATGACAATTAATACAGGCATTCAGTTGAAGTAACGGTACCCATTATCATTCGTTGACGAATGAGCATTGTCTATGACAATGTCTATAGCCTGTGTGGATGTCAGTACTGTTGGGCGGCGAACAAGAAGCCACCCACAACAAATCTGCTTGACCAGGCTCGATGTGGTCGGCTCTTGACAAGCACGAATAAACAACTTTAAACGCACATAGACGAACTGATTCGTACTAATGGTTGCGTGAAAAAGAAAGATATTGGAACTGTTGCTATTTCCTGTGAACGAATTGACTTCTAAAATGCAAGACAACCAAAAAAGATTTATCAGCAACTTTTGGTTCTTCAGCGGAATAAATCTTAACCAATAAAGTACGGACATAGGAGCACCCCTAACCCGAAAAGATTCAAAACCTTCACATAATCAGGAAAAGTGTTCGTGATCGTCTTTTAAGACTAAAATGGTACAGTCCACATTGAATATTTAAAGTAATGTGACACTATCAACTCCAGCCAACATGTAAAAAAATTTGAGCTCGATCAATGCTCATTCCCATCACAACAGACAAACACAGGAAGTATTACATTGACTAAAATTTTGAGATATTTTACCTCCTCCTTCCGACAGCTTGGCTCTCACTCCTAGCGATTTTTCCTTTTTCCAAAGATGAAGCAAAACCTGAAGGGACAGCGTTACATGAATGATGAGGAGGTGCAAGAATCTGTACGACATTAATGCTAGCAGTAGACAACTGGATATTTTTCTAAGGGGATCATGTTTAGCCGTGGTGTGTGTGAGTGGATAGAGTTGGTAATTTATATTTAACATTTTATATATACACACATATATATTTATCTTTATAATTTATTCTGATCATTTATCATTTACCATTTATTCAATATCTTATTGAAAAGAATAACATTATTCCTTTAATATCCCAATGGAAAATACACAAGACGGATAACAGGAAAAATATGGTAACTCTAATAAGAGCATAAGAACTAAAAACAACCATTAATAGTTTAAAAAATTAAAAAGCCACTGAAATAGATAAAATAACTTCAGAATAACAAAGTTTGGCAAGGAACAAGTAATAAAATGAATACAAGAAACATGTAATACAGCATAGGAAGATAAAAAGATCTCTAAGAAATGAGAACAGAACATAATATCATTACATAAACGAAGAAGCACCAATAAATGGGAAAATTACAAGCTCGTATGTTTAATAATAGCTGCAGTAAAAATATACACGTAAATTACAGAAAAGAAATTAAGATCAGAAGTCGACAGGGTATTAAAGTACAATTCAACCTTCAGATCAGTAAGACGAACACAAGGCAACATACATGCTATAAGAATGATAATTGAAAAGAACATGGGAAAAGACAAAAGCTCTCTTTAGAATTTATAGACATAAAATAAAATAAACACATAAGGAAAACATTAAAAAAATATAGGATAAACAAGCAATCTTTGCCAAGCATTAAAAAAAAGCATACAAAAATATAGAAGGTAACGTAAGAAGAAAATATAAAAAACCTTTACTATGAATAGAGAAGTAAAACAATAAGATAGTTTGAGAGTGCTACTGTTTATTATAGCTATGAAAAAAGTTTAGTAAGCGTACAATAAAGACAAAAGTTTGTAACAAGAAATTTCAGGCAATATTAATATAACAATTAATATATGCAGATGACATAGCACTGACAGAAAACTGCAAAACACAATAAATGTATGTAAAAAATAGAACCAGAGCATAGGGTTAAAAATAAACATAAACAAAAGTAAACTGAAAAGTAACTAATAAAAAAACCAGAATGGAAGAAATAAAAATTGATAACGAGATCTTGAAAAAGTGACCAGCTATTTGTATCTTGGAACTCTAATAACAAAAGACGAAAAATATACAACAAAATGGGTAAACCAAATTATATGTTAAATAACAACTTAGTCGAAAAGAGAATAACCATTGAAACAAAATTATATACCTCTTAACACTAATATATGGTGCAGAGTTAGATAAGCACAAATCGACAATAATGCGAGAATGATATCTGATAACACATGAAAGAATCGAGTTCAAAATACAACAATAGAGAGAGACTAAAACAAGAACCAGTAGTAACTAAGATAGAAAACATTAATTAAAATGTATAGGACACATATGGAGAATTGAAAAGGATAAATTTCCCAAGATGAGGGTAAAAGAACAGAGACCAAGAGAAAGGCCGAAAAGAAAATCGGAAGAAAATAATTGCCTATTACTTATATACATTTTTTAAAATGGTAAAAATGGAATAACCTCTTACTTTTCTACAATCCTGCTACTTCAGCGGCCAATTGAACGCAATTTAAACGCATTTAATTAATATTCTACAACAATGTTCAATTAAAACATCTGCAATGGACAGATTTGTAATCAAATTAAATTATTCCATTGTGTATTGAGAATTACATATTTTATATCGTAATAATGATATCATATTCGCACCATATGGTTATGTAATAATTTATGTTTGAACAGTTAGCGAGCTGCATAACAGTATTTGATGGAAAGTTAAAATGCGGTTATTTTAGTACCAACACATTTTCGCAATAAAGTTATTGATTAACTTGCTGCTGAAAAAATAGTGAATTACAACCTGTGTGTATAAAAAACAACTACAATGTTTCCCCTAAATAAAATTGCAACAAAGGGGTCTAAGTAGCAAAAAAGTGCATTAAACAAACTTAAAAAAATGACGAAAAAGTGATAAGAATAATAAAAATGTGGCGAACGTTATATTTGGAAGTACCATAAACCAAAAAAAAAAGTTTACTAACCTTTTACTAAGTACCCTTTGATATGTACATCTTGTACACTATCATTAAATTTAGATTTCTTAGACTACTTTGCTACCCAAGCTAAATTGTTATGAAAATCCAAAATATAGAAAACTAACATTTAAAAAAACGCAATTTCTACAATGTACAGAAAACGTTGACAAAACATGCTAAATTTTCCCATAATATCACTATATTATTATTATTGATATATTTTCCTTCTTTATATGTGTAATATATAGTACGAAACTATTTAATAGGAGTCCTTCAAGGTCAAGGTCAAATCGTGTACATTTTTACCACAGTTCTCTTCAGACTTTATTTTACCTACATTATACTTAGATTTGTCATTCATAATTACAATAGACATAACTTCTATCTATGCCTTTGTTATTTTTTGGCATTTTTGCATATAATCCAAAAATAAAACAGACAAAGGATATAAATTGAATTAGAATAAACCAAATAACAAATAAAATAGATAACAAAAAACACAAAATAAAAAAATTTAAAAAAATACGACAACACTATTTCTACCAATTATTAAATGAAAACGAGAAGAAAGCTCAGAAAATTGTATATTAAATTAAAGACAATAAAGAAGAGAAAATTGCTAGTACGAATTCAGAGCGGATAATTCATAAGAACAACATACAAATACACATACGAATATAAAATTAATTAGCGAAGGTAACAAGTATGGTTAAGTATACCAGAAGAAGAAACGAAGAATTTTGTCAGCAGATAGATGCAAAGGGTTTCACGGACGGTGTTATCGTGTAGTTGTCAGTAGATCCGGCATACAACAAGTTGATGTATTATCGGCAACATTGCTCAGGTTAGTATTAAAAAGTACATTAAAAAAGCAAATGCGAAAGAGACAATGAACTGCAAGGTAGTACAATTAATCGCATGTTCAATCAACTTAATAGAAATAGCAAGGAGTTAAAAAATGAAGTAAAAGAGGTAGATTACGGTTCAGACTATAAGAGTAGAAGAATATCCATTTAAGAAAGTGTTACTAGTAAAATGCTCTTATTAAAAAGAAAAGAGTATAATTTTAATTAGAGGTATTTTCCTTCAATGTCTATGCACTTTTACTATCGCTCTGGCAGTTTCTGTAAAGGTGCTGCTAACCACTTGTGGACAACCTATTGAAATTCATTGTTCAAGAGCAACTTCAACAGTATAGCAACTAATATAAGACCGTACATTGTCACCTTGAAGTAACCCTCCGCGTATTTCTCACAACGACATTGCCGAATACTTTGACATAGTAACTTCAGTGCCTCTCAGCACTACTTACTGCTGATGATTTCATGAGAGGGCAGCCAATCCATCAGCAGTGGCTTTACACCAAGTATCAATCATCAAATTACTAGAAAATAGTTTTTTTCACTCTTATCTGTTAGAAGCGCAGTAAAAGAATGCGGCGCCATTTTATTAGCGTTATATTTGACAGACAAATTGGAATTGCTCAAATCATTATAATCCTTAAATCTGCAAAACAGATGAAATTTCGTGCAGATCTATAACATTACTAGTTATGCTTTTCAAATGTCAAAATGTTGAAAATAATAATAGACCAAAGGAACATAGTTTTAGAATATTAATTTTGATACCGAAACGATATATTCTGAATGATACAACAAATACACGGTCTGCTTAACAAAATGAATAAAGAGCTGATTGTCAAAATGTGACACACTTGAAACCATTCCGATATGCTTTGAAAATTGCAACTCAGTTGTTTTGTTACAGGCGAATCAAATTGAATTGTTTTACAATAAGTACTGTTTTTGTAAACAGATTTGAAGCAGTATTTCTGTCACCACCTCAAAGGCCTGTAAATAAGTATTGTATACAAGTTTTCTGCTTTCTTACGAAAGTGGATAAAGTGATATCAGGAAACAAAAGCTGTAAATCAACTGTCCAACGAAAGAAAGAGGAAAATAACGTCGACAAAGGACAATCAACAAATAGTACTTCGTCATTATCGTCTAAAATTTGACAAAAAGAACTTTCAAGTAGGGCTCTTGACAATCAAACAACGTTTTAAATGCCATGTCATTATATGGTAAAGTACAACTGTAAAAGGGTTGCTTAGCGAAAAGCACCTGGATTTTCGTAGATAGAAGAAAATTTAGAGGGACTGAAGCGCCCTTTTAGGCTTTTCTTCTTTAAATTGGTTCTGGTCTGAACGTGGAAAGAAATTATTTTAGCGCTCTATTAAACACTCCGCCAATCTGTATGTTTAGGGTTGTTGTTGTGAATAAGGATTTCAAGCATTACCGTTCCTTATAGAGCCGTTAAATTCAGAAAAGATGGTTATAATTTATAAAAAGTGTGCTGGAAAATGGTATGGAACCGATAATAAAACGTAATTATTACAAGATAACGACGCCAAACAATGCAATCAATATATTCAAATGGCCGTCACGATCTCCCGACGCCATTCAATTGAAAATGTCTAGTCCTGTAACCAGTACAAGATTAAGTGGTAAACGCATACTAACTATCACAAATTCATCCCATCAAATTTAGAAGCTGACGCTGAATATTCGCTCATTTCGCCCTAAATCTTACTAAGCCGGGGGCTGTTATGCAAGTACTTTATGAATTATATTTCATTTTATTTCTCAAATAAAAATCTTTTTTAAAATCAACCTGTCGGTTGACACAGACCAACCTCTAATATGGAAAAATATACATTCACCAAACGCAAGCAATTTGCATATAAAAATTAGGTTAAGTGTGCTGGCAAATCAAAATTATCCTTGAACAAGGTAATGCCGTACAAAAGCCCATATAGATTTATGAAATTCAGCTATGAGCTACAGCTAATAACTCTAACACTATCATCATAGAGAGATGCTAAAATAAGGTATTGCGTGCGATCGTGAACACAACATGCTACATTATCAATGTTGTTCACCATAATATCCCTCTATAATTCCTCAAAGAAGTCATTCTTGAGTTTCGTATAAATTACTTTTTTACTTTTACTTTTAGTAGTTCCAAATTTTTAGCTAACCTACTAATTGTGTTCGATGACAATGAAGCATATAAGTTGAAACATTTGCTGCTATCTGGGAGAATAACCTTAAATAAGTTAATTAATTAAAACAATATAAATAAAGTAAATCTATACTTGGACTAAATTTCAAGAAGTCATTTTTTCTAAAATTAAAAAAATGTGCGCCATTAAATTAATACATCTGAAACGAATACCCGATATTTTTTTTTGATAAAAAAAATTTTCTGTATCAATAATAACTGACACGTATGTAATGCCTGCATGTTATCTCAACTCGTGATGTTTTATTCTTTAATCCTCTAGATTTTCGAAGGGTTATTTGAAATCTCTGGATGATAAAAATTAAAATCGATAACAAAGTTGAAAATGTGTTTTTCTTGCATGTTAATTCATTGCTTAAAGAGTACTATAGCTTAAACGTCTATTAAATCAAGTATAAATGTAAATTATAATTACAATTTAAACAGAGCTAAAATTTAAGACCAAATTTAATGTTTAAATAAAATGATTTATAAATGAATTTTCATTGAGTATTAAATTATACAGTCTCCAATTAAATATGGAAAATTATATCTGACAAATGGCTACTTCAGCTTTTGCTGAAAATTTCTAGCAACCAGGAAATTATTGGTGCAGCGAATCGGCTGTTGCTCGAACTGTATGGGAGATAGTGCCGTTCTGCTGGAACCATAAATTTTCAATATCCATGCTATGCGTGCCAAAAGAACTGTATTATTGTATAACGGTGGAGATCGCCATTCACAATTACAGCATTTCCAGCATCTTCTTTAAAAAAGGTATGCGCCTATTACACCACCTGCTTAAAATTCACAACAAACAGTACCTCATTGAAGATGCGTTGCTTAAGGATTTTCCCCAAATATTACAATTTTGTTTATTCACACACCCGTTGAGTTGAAAATGATCCTAATCGCTAAAGATCATTTTTGGACTGAGAATCCGCTTCATGATGCTCTAGAAACCAATTGACAAATTGTGAACTTGAGAATGGCCAGCAAGCTTGACTTTTGTATTAATGGAATTTTCGGCATATAAAGGTGCAGATCTTTTCGAAATCTCAAATCGATGTACACAATGCCAAGTCAATGTTTTCGGATTTGTAGCAGCACTTTCACTGACTATGGAAATATTTTCATGAGACCTTCGATCTAGTACCGATCATGCGGTGCCCCATTTTGTCCAAAAATGCCACTACGTTTTCGTACTGTCTCCACAAAACTCTACAAAACAAAAAAAAGAGAAAAGTTTAAATCAGGCGTTAAATTAGGACCACCTTTTATATCTAGAATTTGCTTTTTCCTTATTTTAGTTATATCCTGTATATTCATATGATTATTTTCACAAAAAACTAAACATACAGTATGGTCTAATTTTACAACGCTTAATTTAAATTTCAATCATGAATAAATACGTGTATGCCATGTTATGCTCTTAAGAACATCCACGTAAAACTTTTAGTACAACACATTACAAATACCATTGAAATACAGTCAGTTAATAATTTTTGTAATTGCCCCAAAGCGCGTGAGCGATCATTGTGACCGCATATTACTTTCAGACTTGCTATGAATATTGTAGCGTTATAAATACTAATTGTTATTTAAAGCAGTTAATATTAACGCCTATTTATTATTCAAAATGGCGGGTGTTGTAAAAGCAGGTAATTCAGTATATTAGTATTAAGCAAGCAAAGTAGCTTAAAGCTGCCTTGAATTTACCTTAAGTTATATTTTTTTCTTGTATTTATTTTTAAGTCAATAATAATATTGGATTATTTGCTATATAAAATAAAAATCGAAGGTGAAGAATTTATTATAGAACTGTAAGAGATAAAACTTTTGTTTTTACCAAGACCGTCATGCGTGGTAAAGAGCTACACTCTACGTAAGGCAACCATTTTTCAGTAAAACACGACGAATCTAGACCAAAGAAAGTCGATAAAAATTTCCAGCTAAGAGAGATTGATACTCTAATGTGTAGTACAAACATAACGGCATTATTGATGAAGACCAAAGCACGGAAAAGGATTAAACATGGATCTCGAAGAAACTAATCATTGCGTTATACAACATAAGGAGAAATTTTACTTTACTAAAAGAAGAACAATCTTTACACTTATACAAATTATTGAAAAGATGAAAGAATATAACCTTTAGACGTATTATTTACGACTACACCAAAAACTTTAGACAGAATCATCGGAAGAAAATTATGAAAAACAATGAAAACCAAAGAATTTTTGAATGCCTAATATAGGTAGTCAAAAACCTATACAAGCAAACCACAATAAAAATTGTAAAATTGAAAGTGTGAGACAAGATTGGTGTTTATTTCATACACTATTTAACCAGTATGTAGATTAGGTAATTGAAATAATAAAACAGTAGCGCCACAAGAAATTTAAGTAGAAATAAATAAATATATCAATACTATACTACTTACTATTACTACACTAATAGAAAATAGATGAGCTCTCTTGAAACTCATTTTTTATTTAGACGGGGAACCCGTTAATACAACAAATCAGATTGAACGCATTAGATAATTTCCGGGTCCGTTCCGAGAAAATTGGCGCCGGTAGACTAAATCCTGCATACTTACGAGAAGCAAAGGTAAGAGTATAAAAGGAGCCATTATCAGTTACCGTCTGCTTTCAATCTTAGCGTGACCTAAAGACTCAGCGTTTCATTGCACATGCGCGACACCATATCACTCTCAAAGTATAATTTATAAAGAATATAATTGCAAAATTTCAACTGCAACAACCAAGCTAGCAGCTTTTCAAATATCAAAAACAGTTATACAAAAATATATATCGACCACAATTGTCTTGTACAAGCTTTCCATTTTTCATATCTCGGATGTGACGTATCACACTGGTACGACAATGAAATCCACAAATTACACTGCTCCAAAGAATATACCGTACTATCAAAGAAACACTTGGGAAATACTATACAAAATATATTTTAATTTTTTACAAAGCAATAACAATCTTCAACGTTGTGCAGGTGTGATCAGTCACCAGTATGTCCGACCTGACAGAGTTACAAAAGGTCTATTTAGATTAAATATATGTCTAATTGTTGGTACTTGTGTCGCTGAAACATTAGTGAGCAAAACAGCGACATTATGCGGTGTAACACAAGGACGGTCTCGAAAGTCATGACCGTATACACAGTGCACGGTAAAACAGGGTCGGCGAAGCATAATAGTGATGGAAATACGAAGCTGCAGAATAAGGACCGCCGGGCCTTGAAGCGTATTGTAACGTCGCAGAAGAAAACAACGGCCAAGAAAGTAACTGCAGAACTTAATCAGCACCTAAACACCACAGTGTCACACAAAATAGTGAAGCGGGAACTACTTAAAAAGGGGATCCATGGGCGTGTTGCTTTTTCCAAGCCCCTAATAACGAATATTCAAAGACAACGTGCATAGTGCAATACACACCAAAACTGGACGTTCGAGGACTGGCAACGTGTCATTTGTTCGTACGAGTCACCATTTACTCTCTTCCCCACCACTTGACGCGTGTTTGTTTAGCGAACAACCTCTGAAGCATACGATAAGAACTGTCTCTGCCCTACTGTCATACATGGTGGAGGCTCTATTATGGTCTGGGGCGCTATATCATGGTATTCGGCCGCCCTCCTTGTTACATTACACGATAGGATCACAGCAGCAGTGTATAGAGAGGTAACCAGGTGTATCCAATAGTGCAAACCTTATTTCCAAACGGAAATGCCATATTTCAGGATAGTAATCCCCCAATTCACACCACTGATGATGATGATGATGTTCAACATTTTCCCTGACCCACCCAGTCCCCAGACCTGCATATCATCGAGCCTCTGTGAGCTCTATTCCGTCCAGAATTCAAGCTGTATTGCGTGTAGACCAACACCGTATTAATACAAAATGTTCCGACTTCCACAAGAGTTTCCATTATTTTGTCCAATATCTGTAATTAATTTATGGTAGCGAGACATTCGTGAGATATCCGTAGCAGAGTCGTCAGAAGGAGTACTGGGGGAAATTGAGGAGAATTCTCAAACTAGTGTAAGACGAATTTCAGCAGCTACAGGTGAAAATAAAAGTTTAATTTTAAGGACCCTACATAAAAATTGACTCTATCCCTACCATATCCAACCGATTCCAAATTTGCTTCCCATTGATCTTGTTCCATGATAGTTCCTTGGTAACGAAAGTTACAACGATAATATTTAGAGGAATAATAAAATGTTAGAACAACCAAGCATCCCCCCGAAGACCTTCAATTTGCTTTATCAATATCTCAAAAACGGTTGAGAATTTGACTTATATTTATTGGAACTTTTTTATTTAAAATGTTTTAAAGAACTTATACACGAAGTCTTGAAACATCCTCGTGGGACACTGTATTATATAGGTTAGTTTTTATACAAAAACATCCTAAAATCAGTTTTGGAAAACCCATTATAAAAATTTAACCAAAAACTAAAAGCAATTTTTAAATTAAGGATTTACCACCAAGTCTCTTCGATCTTGAAATTGTATCTAATGCAACCATCAAACCAGAATCGCATTAAATATCGAGTAATAAAAGTGACATCCTGCTAATCAGGAAGAAAAGATTGATGGTTTATGAAAGAGGAACATTCTGGCTATGGAACTTAAGACAGTGATATGGCTGTAGTACCAACGAATTATTTAAAACTACCGTCAACTAAATACAAATTGCCTTGATGATTGCTAACCTCCGATAGGAAAAAGAGAGTGGTGATAGTACTTTGATTTAATTTTTTTTTGTGAATTTTATATTTCTTGTTTCTATAAAACGATTAGATATATGTACCTTATATATTTTTACTTTCCTTATCCTATAATAAGGAAAGTAATGTAATCGGCGGAAATTTGACCTACCCAGTTTTTCACATTTCTGGACGAATTATAGTCTCAGGACACCAAAAATGTTGGTTTGGACCATTGGTTCGTGTGTGTGTGTGCGTGTGTCTGTCTGTCTGTCGGTCGGTCTGTCAGTAAACAGGATATCTCGAGAACCGTAAGAGCTAGAGACTTGAAATTTGGTATGCAAGTCACTTGTAGGTAGGGGACGCAGTGCAGTTTGTAAAAATCGGTCGAGCCGTTTGATCGCAAGGTCGCAAAATTAGTCGCAAAGCGGTCGCAAATCTAAACGGTTGAAAATATAAAAAATTCACGGGAATAAAAATGATTTGTTATCATGAGATAAACATGAATTTAAAGTAAAAATTGGTAAAATAGAAACTCGAAAAAAAATGAAACCCAGGTTTTTTGTCAGAATTGCCCAAATAATAAGATAAGGAAAGTCGTGTGATGTTCACACCAGATTTTTTCATTATATTAAAAACAAAATACAATTTCTTGACAGAAAGGGCCACATAGTTGTTTTTGTAATAATAGAAAACTTAATATTTGGAAACACTTTTTTAGCTAACATGAATACATTTTGCTATACTTTCAAGACATGAAGTGATATTAGACAGAAGCTTCAGAAATAATCGTATGGAGTTCAATTTGTATTACACACTGAAACTTAACGTTGCATCATCTAATCTGAAGTGTGTGTACAGTGCAATCTCTGTACACAGTTGTTCTCAAGATAGTATTTCATTATTATTCGTAAAGCTCCAATTCTGAACGATCCGCTGACTGAATGAACGAACTTTGACGACGATGCTATCGTACAGACGTGGCGGGCGAGATTACGGTGTTTTCAACATCTTCACAAACAACGGACGCACACCCAGATGGAAAGCGGCTAAAGATCAAGCCGCAATCGCGCGATCGGCAGGACGCCCAGACACGCCAGTTCTGGAGAGAGGCGACAATAAGCAATCGGGCACTGATCTATTTTCACTTATCGTTCGATTGTGTGTCAAGGAAATTGTATCGTTGAACCGCAGTAATTGCGCCTTCGACCTACCATTCAGGCCACTTTACGTAATAAACGCACCGTGCGACACTTATCCGCGACCGTCTTTAAATTAGCACCCGATAAAGCGCGGCCGACGCCGACGGCGAGCATCGCGAAGCCGCGGCCCCGGCGTCAGGTAGCACTGGCAACAACTAGGTCACCGGTGGTGAAGGTCTCTTACCAGAGTCGTGCGAGTCGATCGTAAGGCCAAGGCAACGACGACAAACCTCAACGAAAGCCCAAACCAAACTGAATTTTCATGTGCGGCTCTCCGCGGTCTAGCGGCAATGCAATTCTGGTGACGCCATGGGCGGACGCACGGGGGGGCACGACGCTACCGCGCACGACTCTGTTACACCGCTTTGCGCACGCTGCAAAGGCACGAGCCTTAAAAATGCGTTTCCACAAGTTTCGCTTACGGAAATACGGAGAGCTGCAGGAGGAGCTATTGGAAGTGCGCCTATGGAAGACGCGCTTCACGCGCGTTCCGTATCCTTTATTTCCAAATTGTTGTCTAAAAATAACCGGGCTGCTGCCGGTTACTCACCTGTCGCCTGAAAAATAAAAGAAAGATGCGAATGGGATTTAATTTTTAGCTGCACGCTTCCACTAAAACAAATGTAGTCACCTATCATGAGAAGGTTCCTTTTTTCTCATAATTGTAGGTTTTGTGATTTTGGCAAAGGCGCCTCGCAGAATCGAATCGAATCGTTAGGCCTTGAACGTCCTTGACCTTATCGTATCCTGTGCCATGCGATGGCGCACTGATTTACACCTGCGTTGCCAGTGCTTGCTTTAGATATTTTCAGATACTTCTTTAAAATAATTCTGCTACATCTATTAATTAATAGGTATTGTATTTTAAATAATTAGTAAAATTCAACAATAATTCAATAACAGAGTCAAAATTTCAATTTTTTAAATGCACCAATGTTCATGGTTTGATTCTGTGCAAATTCAAAGACCAAATTGTTGTCGATGCACAGTTGCATTGTTTTATTTATATCTGTGTAGGAAACACTTGAGGCGAAAATGTTGATCACCTATATGTTTACATGCCGCGTAACATAAGACCGCAACAATTTCATTTGATAATACCTGCAGGGAATCGCTGTTGTGGATGAAGACCAGAAAAGTCCATTGATTGTATCCGCGATGTATTGTCCTCCAGGTCACGGACCGAACAAAGAAGGTTTAACAAAATAGTCCCTAGATTCCAGATTAATTTCAGATGATTAAAATTCTAAACTCCCCCATCGAGGTTCCAGATTATTGTTCAAAGTAGTGAATAAAACTATCTTACTCACTTATTCACAGGTAAACCCACGTACTGATCAACCGATCTAGGAAAAATCGCAAACTGCTTACATATTTTTATAACTAAACCCGTTGGTAAAATAAATCTGAAGGTGGGGGAGAGCTTCGAATTGTATTCTGATCACACCCATCTATTACTTATCATAGTTATATGAGCACTTAACAAATTGGGATCAATTTAGAGATCTGGTAAATGATAATGATTTCTTAAAAGTAAATCTGAAAAACAGGAAAAACACTGAATATGCCATCAAAGTATTTTACAATGAAATCCAAAAAGCAGATTGAATAGCTACACCTGCTACTCTTAACAAACTCTGTAAACAGAAGTATACCACTTTAGTCATGGAAAAATAGCCGAGAAAAGACGCTATCCTGAAGAAAAGTTCAAATACAATAGGGCTTTCAGACAAATAAAATATTCTGATTGATTATAAAGTGAAAAATTTAAACTCACCAAAGAAAGACTATCAGCAATGAAGCTACAAATTACTCATTGTGGAAAACTACAAAACGCCTTAACAACATCACAACTAATGGCACTACCAATCTGGAAAGAAAACAGGAACTGAGTATAGAGAGACGATGAAACGCCACAAGTTCTTGTTGAACACCTTAAAAAGGTTTTTAACTACTAGATAAAGAAACACATCAATAAATAATAAGCTATCTGAATTTATCTTTCCAATTATCGTTGCTGTTTGAAGCATTTACATTTAAAACATCTAAAATTATCCTTATTTTAAAATCTGATAAATCTCCAAATAAAGTGTCATCTTATAGGCCCATAAGCTTTCTTCCAATATTAAGCAAGCTAGTTGAAAAACTATTGTTTAATCGTGTAATGCATGTACCATACAAGGAATCGAAATAATATCAAATCACCAATTTCGATTCACTCCATCGAGTGCTAGAACTCATCAACGCTACATTTGAATCAAAAGAATATTGTACAGGCGCCTTTATCAACTTGAATCAAGTGTTTGATAAGGTTTGGGGCGGGAGACTGCTTTACAAGCTAAAACTTTGACTACCCACTTATCTTCTGTTTGTTTGTTTTTATCATTGATAGAGGGCAGCAGTAACCATCAATACTGGATTAAGGTGGAAGTTAAGGGAACCGGTACAGCTTAATACCAGACTATCGGGGGCGAGTACTGAAACAGTTCAATCGGCCACGATACTGCGATGGAGAAGGCAACGGGAGATTACTCCGTTATATATTCTCGCTAGTAGAATCATTATGGCTAAGTAGTCCTAATTAGCCTTCGTACGAAGATGGCACTCTGAGAAGAGAATTTATGTTAATGTGAAGTCACAGGATAATCACCTTCCTTGTCATTTAATTAATTTATAAAATTTACTTAATACTATTTGTTATAAGCAAATTGTAAATAGACAAAGTCAAATATTATGACATATATATTCAACAGAGCCCTGGGTCTAACAATCCAAGCATTTAGTTCAATATTTTTTTTAAGAATGTTCTGGGCATTTTCGATTGAATCCTGTGCACATTTAAAAAACTTGTTAGTGCCGGTATATGTATAATTGCATTATTTTCTTTACATTTACACAACAAACATCATCTAAGACTATGCTTCATGATAAATATATTTGTCATTATGTATTTATTTGGAAAAAATCATAAGACAGTAGCAATATAAATTGATTTATTATATGTATTAGAAAACTTGAAATTTTGTTTTTTTATTTCTTTATTTGGTTTAATATAGTAAAAAAAATGTTAATTCTGTATACTGTTGATTAAGGATCAAAAATAATTTTTGTACGAAATTAAATCAAATACAAACTTTTTTTTTAATGCGTCGTGCCGATTTACGTGCTCTGTAGATACAGATGCCTGAAGAAAAATTTCTTCGTAGGGTACCTCTTACTACCGCTTCTTTAAAAAATATTAAGATGTCAGAGCAAGAAGTACTCTAATCTGTATTGTGCAACAAATTATTGCCAAATTTCTCACGATAAAGGGCGTAAAACCATCCGAAATTTTTTTTGTAACTTTTATTGAAAATTTACAATCTACTTCTTTAAGAGTATTAAGTAAATAGGATGTATGTCTTTGACTTGGAAGAGGGAGTGTCCACTGACAATTCTCCTTATGGTTCACTAGCACTGTGTGGGAGTAGGTCGGCAGGCCAGGTTTTGTTGAGTCTTCTAATGTGCGGTCCATTCTCGTAGAAGTTATCTATGAGATCGTTTCGATTTCCTGTAATCCGGTGTTGGTAATTGGCAGAGACTGTAGTGATTACATCCGTGACGTATGGAATTTGGAGGTCTTGGTGGAGCATGAAGTTGCTAACGTACCATGGTGCGTTAAAAATTGCACAAAGTGTTTTGTTTTGGAACGCTTGAATTGGTTTTAAACGAGTGGGCTTGGCACAGCCCCAAAGCTGGATGCCGTAAGACCAAATGGGTTTCAGAATGGTTTTGTACAGTAGGAGTTTATTTCTGATAGAAATTTTTGATTTGCGTCCCATGAGCCAGTACATTTATTTGACTTTGAGATCCAGCTGTTTCCTTTTTGTTTGAATGTGTTTCTGCCACGTTAGTCGTTGGTCTAAATGCAGTCCTAAGTATTTTACTTCGTTTTTTGCAGGTATAGGAGGACCATTGATTGCTACAGCTGGACAGATTCCCTACGATTGGTAAAAGTTATATGAACAGATTTAGTTTGATTAGTAATGATTCGCCACTTGGAGTACCATTCGCTGAGCATGTTGAGTTGGGTTTGGATGTTATAGGAGGAGAATAGCAACGTCGTCCGCAGATGCCGCAATGATAGTGTTGTGCAGAGCTGGTAAGTCGGCAGTGTATATTAGGTAAAGGAGCGAGCCAAGCACGCTACCCTAGGAGACACCAGAGTGTATAGGGTAGTGGGGAGAAACAGAACCATTATATTTGACAGAGAAATTTCTATCAGTGAGATGATTTCAGAAAGAGATAGTAGTTACTACTAACCATGTTTTTAAGTTTGTAAAGGAGACCTATGTGCCACACTTTATCAAACGCTTGGGAGACGTTCAAAAATACCCTGTTACAGTATTGTTTAGCTTCTAGACTCTTAGAGATCTGATTCACTATTCAGTGAACTTGGTGGAGGGTTGACATGCTTTCGCGAAAACCAAACTGATAGTCAGGCAGCAAGGTTGTTAGGTCATGGTCTGCTTGAATTCGTTTAAGTAGAAGTCTCTCAAATAGTTTAGACGGGATGAGCAGCAAGCTTATGGGTCTATATGAAGATGTTTTATACGGAGGTTTACCAGGTTTATGTACCATAATGATTTCTGCGTATTTCCATACAGTAGGGAAGTAGCAGAGGCTTAAGATTCGGTTACAGATTGTTGTTAGGCAGCATTTTTAAGATTTGGCCGGTGATTAAATCGTATCCCGAGGCTTTATGGTGTTTTAGTTTGGTTATTTCAGATTTAACTTCTGACGGGCTAATGGGTTTTATTGGCAGCAACATTTGGCATGGGATGTCGAGGAATGCTTCAATATCGTCATTTGGGGCACCAGAAGGTGGTTCTGGTGCTTGAAATACGTGGGATAGGTGGGTTGCAAAAGTGTCCGCCTTTTCTTGGTCGGAGCGGGCCCATTCATCATTGTGGTTTCTTATCGGGGACTTAGGTGGAGTAGGTCTTTTAAATTTGTTAGTAGCCTTCCATAGGCTATGATAATCAGAAGATAGATTTTGAATGTATGCTTCAAAGGTGGAGTTTTGAGCTTCTTTTAGTGCTGCAGTAAGCTGCCTAGATAACCTCATGTACTAGTGTAAGTCTTCCATATGGCGTGATCTCTGCAATTGCCCTCTAGCTCTTCTTTTTTCGCTAATAAGTTGGCGGATGTGTAGCGGGGTGTCTTTGGTACAAGTCTTTAGAAGTTCAGAACTGGGAGTCGATTGCCACGCGGCTTGTTGCAAGAAAGACGGAAAGTATTGTACAGCTTCATCTAGATCTGCTGAGTCTTTAATGCGTACGTCAAGAGTTATGTTTTGAGTAACGTATTCTGCGAATTAGTCCCAATCGGTATGACTTGTAGTCAGAGCTGGATTCGTAGGTTTGTTTATGATGGTGGTGCATAGGCTGAGGATAACAGTATACCTTTAGTTATGTAGAAGTTTAGGAGGTCTGGAAGTTTCCTTGGATCTGTCGGTCAGTAGGTGGGCTCTCCGCTGGAAAGGTGGGTATAGTTATTAACAGTTATGGCTCTTAGGAGGTTGCGACCCTTGGTGGTGACGAGTCTGGAGCCCCAGTGGGTATGCTTTGCGTTCCAGTCTCCTCCTGAGATAAAACGATTACCAAGAGAGTGAAAGAAGACTACATATTCATCAGAGGGAATGGTGTGGCTTGGTGGACAGTAGACAGCTGATACATTTAAATCCCACTTATCAGTCTTTACCTGGACATTGGTAGCTTGGATCTCATGTGTTTGGTAGTTAGCTAATTCATGATGGGAGATGGTATTTTTAATTAGGATTCCTGATCCGCCATGAGCCGTGCTATCGGGGTGGATACAGTAGTAGAAAGAGTAGTGTGGTATGTGGAAGGCAATGCGTTTGGTAAAGTGGGTTTCAGATATTAGGAGAATATCAATTTTGTTTGAATGTAAAAAGACTATTACCTCTTGTTTGTGATTGAGGAGCCCATTGGCATTCCACGATGCAATTCTAAGGATGTTAACCATTATGGGAGTTTACTGATGACAGCGGTAAGTAAATTTAAAATCATGCTGTTTTGGTTTAATATCTGGGTGAACATGGTCTTAAATTCATTTAAGAATAAAGTTAGATGTTCTCCTATGTCTGCTGGCTGCTGGGGGAGGGTGTAGTTCTGCTGGTTGCTTGAGCGTAGGACAGAGGTTTATTTTGAATCGTGAGCGTGTTGGTTGATTTGGGGATTGTGGGCTGGGTTGGCGTAGTATTGTTGATATGTGTGGAGTTGTTAGGGAATCGTCTGATGCCGTGTCTCTGTGCGATTAAGTCTTTGTAAACTCTACAGTTTTTATAGTTTGCCGGGTGGTCGCCTGAGCAAAGGGCGCACTTTGCAGGCGTATCTCTAGTTTTTTGGCAGGTTTTGGAGTCGTGGTGGCTTCCACATTTGACAGTTGGGTGGTCGATTGCAGTAGGTTTTGGAGTGACCATATTCTTGGCAGCATTGGACTATATCACGTCTTTTCTTTGGTGCTTCTACTGTTATTTTGGTATTGTTAATGTATCTTAGGTCAAATATTTCTTTATTGTTTAGTTGTGGTTCGAGATCGATGAAGAACAAGGAAAGTGGTTCTTTAGTGATCCTATGCTTGACGTTCACTGCGTTGCGCACTTTGTGTCCTGCTTTTGTTAATTCGTCTTTGATGTCTTCGATTGGTACTGAGTAATGTAAGTTCCTAAACACCACTCTGTAAGCGCGGTTTTCTTTCGCTTGGTACGTGTGATGAATGATTTGCTCCTCTCGTAGAAGTTTTACTAATTTTCGGTAGGTTTCAATGGTGTGCGCATTGATTTTTATTGTTATTAGCTAGAGCTTTGGTGTGGTATATTTCATCTTTCGTAATTTTCGCTAGGTTAGTAATCATATTTTGATCATTTTTGACACCGTGTATAAAGATTGGTGGTGGTTTAGGTGTAGCTGGCGTGGCAGATGGATTTAAATCGGTTATGCACAGGAGTGGGAATCAAAGCAGGGGATTGTATTGTTAGTTGATGGTTGATTTTACGTTTTTTGGAATTGATAGTTTGCCAGTCATGTTTAGGGGCTACCGCTAGGCTGTCGTTCAGGTAGCGTCAGGATTTGAATTAAAGTTATTTGAATTTATCAGAGGGCTAGGTTGGAAGGGAATATGATTATTTTGAAGCACTGCATTTACTGGCATAAATTGCGGATTACCGTAAGGTACGCCTGGTTGTTGGAAGGATACTGAATTTTGAGAATTAATTAGGTCTGGCAGAAATCCAGGTATTTGATTGGGCTGAAATTGAAAAGGATACATGCTTACCCATTGATGAAGTTATTTGATTGCAGTCTAAATAGTAGGCTAGTTTTGAAAATTGACCTATTTACAAATAGAAATGCAGGCACACGGCTTCGCATTTATCGCGTCCGATAAGCGACCTCACTTGCACTTTCTTACGTTTAGCGAATCGAGTACGTCTTAACGTTTCTAAAGTAAAATGGGAACTGCCATCCGAAATTTTGAGTAGACCTAATGTACAGTTAACGGACAACACATCTAAGAGGACATAAAGAACTTTTATACTTTAATATCTTCTATTGATACACCCATAGATCCGTCTTCGTTTTCTTTATTTGGTGTTATACTAGTTTCAATCGTTTCTTAATTTTACAAATTCTTGAAGTACTGTATCAATTGTTCTGCATCTATGACATTTATTTTCACGGCATTACTAACTTTAACTTTCTTACTCTTTAACATAAATCAAGAATTTCAGATGAATACATTTATACTCATGATTTAATTAGAAATACCCTTTCTGGTTTAAAGTACGAGGTGAGAGAAACAATAACCCGCACCAAAGTATGTCAATAAGTAGATATATCAAATATTTGTTTTGTAATGAAACCTTTAACTGGCATATATATCATATTGTCATGTGTTTATTCCTTATTCGATTCTTTCATTAAATTGCTTCAATAAATCGTTTTTCACTTATATAATAATCAATTTTTCTAATCTTTGTTGCAAGCATATTTTCAAGGTATGAATTGGCTGAAATAGCAGAAGAGTAGTATAGAAACTAAAGCTTAGGTGACAAGGCGGTCACTTTATGAAGTATTACGTATCAGGATGTCCAAGCACCAGCTCTAGATCAGTTATTCCTTTATCAACCGCCAGAGTGGTCCAGTGGAAAATGTGCGGGCTGCGATGCGAACAGACCCAGGTTCAATTCCTGGTGCTCTCTGATGCCTGGGGGGTGGCCTACTCAGTCACAAAATAATTGAGTACCTGCGTTCACTCGAACAAGGGGTAATAATGGCGATGATTGCCACGTCACCCCGTACTAGAGATGGTGCGCGACGGCCGGACACAATGAGCGAACATATGAGAGCTTCAACCTCTCTCAGTTTGCAGGCCGTGCTCCCACGCGGGGCGTTAGAGCCGTACCATTATTCTTTTATCAAGAGCTAAAATCTTCTTCACTCTCAAGGGACTATACCAAATGTCTACTATATATTTGTACAGGTACTATCTTCCCTTAACTATTTCTCCATGGTGGCAATATTAACGTCATTTATAACGGTATTTACGGAGATCACCTTCAAGTAAATTATGTTAGCTTTAAACCGATCAATTCAATGTTTTACAAATACTCCGAATAATTGTTAAATAAGTATAGATATTTCAACATTAATTTTTTGTAAAAATAAAATAATAATTCGTCAAGGTGCATTCTTGACGAATTATTATGCAATTAACACTTAAGACACATATCCGTATCCGTATCCGTATCCGTATCCTGAGTAACAATTGTGGAAAAATAGGGCAGAACTTATCTATATGCATTAATAGGTGACCCTATATTACAAAAATAGATCAAAAGTAAGTTACACACGAGCCACATTCTTGAACTGGAACACACAAAATATTTTTCACCTGTGATAGAGTAATTTCCAACACCGCGCATTGCCGTGTATTTCAAGCAATGCTTACGTCCTTTGTAAATTACGACCACTCTCCGTGACGTTACCTTTCCCACTTTCCAAGCAGGAGCACTATAGCTAGTTTAGTATGAGAGTAGTCATCGCGTAAAATTAAAGTGTACGTCGTCGTCTAATTTTTGCAAGCAAAAAACTATATTCAAGGTAAAATGTACTCAAAATTGAAGTGTATGATAAAAATGCAATGTCATTCTCCATGATATTCGAAAAAACCCGTATGTCAAGCAAGCTTTAACTATGAGCACTATCGAAAGCGCCCCTCTATAGCCTCCTATACCCCTCCTGTCTCTCAAACAAAACCTAGGGAGAAAACATTTTGCTGCATGTGTAGCCTCAAAGTGATTTAAAGAAATTAAACGAAATTTTTATACTTGGAATTAACAAATTGGTTATAGTATATAAACAAGTACGGACGTGGAACTCCTTTTCCACCAATGTCCGGGGCTTCTATACATAAATAAAAATTTGCGGCCACTTCCGGTCAAACCGGTCGGTCTCGATATTTTCCGATCGGGCTGATTTTTGGCGTCTGGACTTGACTTGTGGTCCTTAGTTGAATACTGAAAATGTTATTTCTCTATCTGTCACAGATCAAAAAAATTATAAGGCGCACAGATGTCAGAAATGACAGAAATAGAAGCTGGTCTTCAGCTTGTAACCTTCCTTAATCAAAAGTTATGAGGAATGATATGTTGGATCGGATCTATGCCAACTCGCGAATGTGAATCCGGTATGCCATAGGCTTTCAATTGATACCTTTAGGTTCAGTAGTTCTCGAGTTGAAAGTCGCGACGGACAGACAGACGTCCGCACCGATTTTACTAGACTTCCCTTTCAGATATAGAATCCTAAAAGTGTTTAGAAAACCTTGACAACTACAAACAAATTAAATATTTACATTTTTATGCAATAAATATTTCTTTACATATGAAGAGGATGTAGCTAACTACTTGATCTATAGCCGATCACAATTCTCACAAAAAGGCTTTCCTTTAAGTAAAAATCCAATATGCAAATTTACTAGTAGTTACATATTTAGAATATAACTAAAATGATGAGGAATTATTACAAAGGTAAGAAAATGCTGTGAAAGATTTTTGGGCCGATCCGTGAAAACGAAGTATGTAATAAATATGAAAATGATGCGTTTGTGATAGATAAATTATATATAGAAGTTGAAGGTGGGCAGATCATGTAGTGAAGATAAATCAAATGAAAGAAGACGCCAAGAAAGTAAGTTGGGAAAGCCAGGGGAGATAACGAGAGGAGCAAGGAAAAATCTTCAAATTGTGAGAATTTGGAGCTAGATGAGAAAGACAATGAAGAGAACAATATGTCTATGTTTATTTGTATATCACTGTATTCATACTTTTTATTTTCGTAAAAATCGATTTTAAGTTTAATATTTTTTTGTTAGCAAATCCTGATTAAAAAGTTGTATATGTGATAATCAAAATAAACTGTAAAAGTGACATCGTTCAGAAACAAATAAAGCACTTCTAAAAATAGCTGTTTATAATTAAACCCTGATAAGAGGTACGTTTACTATTTCGATTTCGTCGTAAGGATTCAATAAGCTTGTTTGTTTGAGATAAAAAAAATCAAAACAAACCGTACTATGTAAAAGTCGATAAGTCCCTAATATAAATCATTCCTCCTGCAGCTTATAAAAATAAAAACGTTAAAAGTGACAATATTTTATATTGCGCAAAGTATTTATCTTATCATGATTTACTCTGTTGTTTTTAAATTTTATCGTAAGTTTAGTGTTTAAAAGTATTAATGAGTGTATTTTAAATTTGTCTCTTAGTAATGTACAAAATAACATCTAACAGGATATATTTCAAACAAGAAGTGATAAAATATGTCATTAGTTGATCATAATGTATTGTCTTTGTAACACGTTAAAGATAGTTTCACCACTTTATTACTAAAAGTAAATATTAAATATATTTACGAATGAATCTTAACTTAGAATATATTGAAATGACCATATTTTTCCAGTATATTATATACCCTCATATAATACCAACATATCACTTATCAAATCATTGTTACGAGGGTAAATCAAATTTCAACTGAAATTTTCTTTTACGCGCCGTAAGGTGAACAGAGAGAGAGGCGCAGTTTCAGAGCGTTACAGGTAGGGATGCTTGAAAAAGGTTTCCCCAAGAGTACCTCGTACTACTGCTTCTTTAGTCAGCACCTCGTCAGAGCAAGAGGTATCCTCACCTATTGCACAACTGGTTATTATATAGTTTCTCAACCAGAGGGGATAAGATCTATTGAAATTTTGATAAGGCTTAAGGCGCAGTTTGGAGACGTACAATTTTTGAGAAGACGAGAAGCAGTTGAAAATAAAAACCACCAAAGTTGCCCCAGGACTACCATAACTCAAGAGAATATTACATTGTTTACCACTTTCTCAATGATCGCCGATTAACGAATAATGAAATTAATTCTGAGGTTAGAATAAGCTGCGGCAGTGTTTAGGCAATCTGAAATTTTGCAACAATGTCTGAGCTCATACAATTGCCCAAATATATTTCCAAGTTCGGAAATTTGTATGTTTGTATTTTATATGATGCTCCAATAAAATTTAAAAAAATCACCGGACCAACTGCAACAAAGTAAAACATTGTAAGCTTGAGTATGAACATTTTGAATAATTCCAAAAATTATATATGTCGTTGGCCTGTTAAGAACGTTGTCAAAAAATTCACCTCTGAAAATCTCAACATCACAAATGAATCGACAATATGCATCACCACCATCATCAAAACTGTTCTTGTTATAATTCTTCAAGAAAACTAACAATAAGTCATCAGCCTCCTATCAGGAAAGTTTGAAAAATAGATGACGAGTATGCGACATCGATCCACGTACCAACTTTGAGTGGTGGAAAGCTTCATTAAGAAACAACCTCTGACGTAATATTATTTATCATCGGGATCCACAAGAGTACCACAGATTAGTTTGATGGACGACTTTTGTGAAATTCGCGATCCGGTGCTACAGATACGCGTAGACCCAAACACAAATATACATAGGGTGTGCTTGTGCACGATGCGAATTTCAGAAAGTTTTTTGAATTGCAATCCTAACTTTCACTTTATGCAAAAGATCAAAGTTTCATTTAGGAGAATAATAGAGAAATATTGTGTTTACATTCATATATTATCAATTAAACATTTATTTTTAGAACAATATGCCTCTATATGCCTCTTTAGCGTAATGTCATAACAAGAACTTATTACGTCATCTACAAATGACGAGAGTAAACGTTAGTCGAGGAGTTTTTATCCTCAAAGATTATTTCAAATGTCATAGAACTAAAAGACCAAAACAATAGCAATCCATTAATGGAAATACGTATCCCAAATTTAAAACCCTTTACGGTGGATGCTTGGTCAGAAGGAAAGAAACTATTATAACAATATTAATAATATGTCGTTTGACTTCAGATCATTAATAATTATTGTTGTTCCTAATAAAATAGAAATGAATAAAGATGCTAACGTCAGTATAGAAAAACAAGAAAACGGAGACGAAATAAAACTAGAGAAAGTATCAACAATGATCCAACACCGTTTATATCTGCTGAAGACAGACAAGGCCCTCCACGCCATCATGCATGTCGCATCGGAGTACCTCCCAGGGGAAAAGCTAAAGAAATAACTCCCGAAGAACGACATTCAAATACTGACTATAAGACGAATGACAAAGATCCATAACCAGAGACCGATGCCGTTCATATCTGTATTCCTAGACTTGAATGGAGCAAGAAGGGAAAGATCTTTCACCTGCGCGGTATTCTCAATTTGGCTGTTACCGTAAAACGACCTAAGAAGAGAAAAATCATCAGCTAGCATCATCAATACCAGCGCTTCAAGTATGCGCATTACGAAAAGGGTCAGAGCAACCTCGCTACTTGTACTAACTGCCAGCACCGGGTTTCATGTATTCTAAGAAGCAAGTACCGCTTCAGGTCACACTTACGCCACAGCAATCCGCAGAGATGCTCCAAGTATTGCCGCAGCCACTCGTTATTCACCCCAACGTCGTCATCCAGATTTGCTTGCTACAACACCTTTCACTGCAATGCGAACACCATCCCTGAATAATTCCAGATCGAGAAACCTTCAACATTCTTAACAACCTTCCAAAACATCGTTACGGTTACCCGGAATGCCACCAACTTTCTCAAAAATATCGCAAACCTTATATTATGACCAAAAAAATATCAGCGCCATCCTTAGAATGTTCAAAAACAACTAAATATCTGAAACTTTTTAAATATTCTGCCATACTGAAAACATCTTAATGACAGGCATATTTCTAACGTCAGGGTTTCCAAGAGAAAAAAAGGTAGATAAGGCAAGGATTACACCAATGTCGTATAAAAACCGTTACGTTATTTCACTGTTAAACAAAACAGTAAACAGGATTCTAGAAAACAGATTACGCAGGGAAACGAAGCCGAATTTGGATTGGATACTTCAACTGATCTGGAAAAGGCATTAAATAAATATATTACCAAGAAACATGATTTGATCATACTTGGAAAATTGCGAGACGCTAGTAAATGCACTATTGAATATATCAAAAATATATATTAAAATACAAAAACAAAATGAGAACTAGTAATGATAGAGGTAATTTTTAGCCCCCTTCTTGTTTACCATGGACGAGATAGTATGTGAAGGAAACAAAACCATCGAAGCAATACAAGTAATTGTTAGAGTTCCTCTATGCAAATAATATAATATTATTAACCGCTAACAAAGAACAATCTGCAATAAACAAATGGAAAAAAATGTTGGAGAAGTATGACATTCATATGCATTCTAGAAAAATAGAAGTAATTGTAATGACAAGAACCTATAAGACAATTAACGTTAAAATAGAAAATCAGTAATATGGGAGGCGGTCGCAAATGATAGAAAACAAAATAGAAGCGCAAAAAAAACTGGAATTCAAAGTTAGCAGGGATATTAAGGAAAATTAATTTTTTTCATGACAAATAATGGAGGACTTTCTGCAATAAATGACCACCACAATCTTAACACCTCACATCAAACGAGGATATGGAGGAGTATTATTGATTCTAGAAAAATCAATGCTGAAGTAAAATTTATTGGGTATACCTTAAATACAATTAGTTACGATTATCTAGAATAACTCTGAATAGTGTAAAAGTGAGACTTTAATCGTGTAGATCAACGAGAATATTAACCTTCAATAATTACTTTCACATTACCATTACATTAAACTTTATATACCAACAGGAGTGAGGGCAGTGTAGCAATATTTTCTTAGAAATGATCCAAGTATATTCACATACCAATAAAGTGGATCTATTCTAGATTTAAGATATCAAGTTGGTTCATATGGTTATACAAAAGATCAATTGCTTAGATAGCAGAATAATAGAGAAATAAATTATTACAATTGAGTACTTTCAAGTTGCATGGAAAAGTTATGTTGCATAACACAATTTGCAACATCTGATATGATTTCAAAATGTCAGACGAGTCTTTTAATATTATGTTGTCACCTTTTTAATCTCGCATTATACATGCAACTAAGCGACTAATGCAACAGCTCCATTTATTGTCATCATTATTGTCATCACGATAACGTATACGTTAGGTAGGGATGTCAGGAAGAAACGCCAATCAAAATATTTTTAACGCTGTTCATTCCCAGGACTTAAATTTATTTGTTATTGGTGCTATCCTATTTATATTTATTAGTGCATAAATTGGCACCTGGTAAATCATGTTTTTTATATTAAATTAAAGTAAACACCAACCTAACCTGTGGATCAGATACTACTTAGTTATGGGAGAACGGATCGTAATTGGTTATCCATTAAAGATACGAATGCTTACTACTAAGTTTTTGTCAGTTACACAAACATAAGAAATGGTTTTCCAAGATGCTTTCAAGGTTATAATACTATAAAAATGCTACATTGGGAGTTAAACTCAATAAACTTTAAGAAAGGAATGAAATTAACCAGGATGATTGTAGCTTAATTATCATAATTATGCCAAAACTATGGAATGTGCTAGATACAGTACTACTACTAACAAGTCGATCGCTAAGTAATTGCGTAATACTAGAAAAATTGATCTGTGATATATTATAACTAGACTTCATACCTTTACGTGAGTAAATCAAATATAAAATAGAATTTCTTTTTGTACACCGTCAGGTGAATATAGAGATGTCTGATAAAAATTCCCTCATAGAATACCTTGCACTAATATCACTGCTTTAGTTAGAGCAATTGGTGATTGTTCTATTCCTTTAAATCAAGTCATTTGATGGAAGCTATAATGTTTTTGATTACTTAACAACTTTCTTAGCGGATTTAGAGTGACTACATTGCCCACGGTTTACTGATGAGCTTTGTTAGTTGCTAATTTTTACCATTCTAATCTGTTCCACTCTTTGTTATTGTCTATTTTTTAAAGATTCAATGTAGTATACAATAAGTATATATATATATATATATATATATATATATATATATATATATATATATATATGCGTGTGTGTGTGCATGTATGTATAATAGTATAACTATAACTGTTACGTAGTCCATAAAATGTGCAAGCTGGAAACTCGCAATAATAACGATTACATACCGAACACGCACATAAGTATTTGTTAGCTATTTTTTAGTTGATAAGAATATAAAAAGTAATTTTTATGTTGGTATCGATAAATCGTAGCTCAGCGTAATATTTATTAGTTCATTAATTTATAGATGAAGCATTAGTATGCAGTTAAACCACAATAACCACATCTCATTAGTTAAAAACACGAAATTCATCTAACAAGAGACATAAAATGACAAATAGATGTTTACGGTGACATTGATAGGCTGTATGAGGCCAGACTATCATAAAATATTTAACTTGTACAAATTCCTGTGCTATGTAGTCGTGTTGTTCGTCTTTGTAATGGGCCTGTCTTCAAATCACTGTTAATCTTCCGTTCAATTTCAAATGTCAAAAATTATAGTTCTCGCCTTAATTTTAAAAAACAAGAAGTTTAGATAGATGGCAATTGACACATCAATATATCTAGATCGGACAGCACCAAAAACAAAGTTTCATCTTTAAGGATCAACAAAATCTGAAAGCCTTATTTAAAGTTCCCTTCTCTGACCTTAGGTCGCTGGAAAATAAATTTAAAGAAGGCTGTCCAAAATCGACTGTGGTGTGACCATCCATTGATGCCGTGTGCGAACTGATAAAGCAAAATTGTCATGTGATTTATCGTGAAATTCAGTCATCGTTAGGCATTAGTATGAGTAGCATACATTCTATATTGCATGAACATTTAACCGTGAAAAAGCTGTGTGCACGTTAGTCGAAAGAAATGCTTAATAAATGCAATCAGGTTGCTTCGAAAATCATTTACATCGTCACAGGCAACAAATCTTGGACTTATGCTATCAGCTCGAAAGTAAAGAGCAGTCAACTGCATTGTTTGAGCACCCTAAACACCAAATTGATGGGTCATCCGCCGTACAGTCCTGATTTGGTCCCAAACGATTTCTTTTTGTTCCTACACGTAAAGAACAAACTGCGTTCAAACCCCATGTTTCGGAGATACCTGATTTGCCATGGAAAAAATGCTAGGAAAATTGGTTCCAGCAGTATGCAACAATTTATTGAGTGCCAGGAAGAATATTTAAAAAAACAATAAAAAAATCCAACGTTAAACATTTGTTTTTGTTAGCTTCTCGTAGTAGATATCGTGCAACCCACGTATTGCGACAATGTGTTGGATAGTAACAGATTGTACTGCATATGTAAATTGTAGCCGAATACAAAAATTACCCGCCTACTTTTAATTGATTTGTTGTCGAAAAACTTAAAAAATGTGTCCAAAAAACTTCGCTTGCCATTTCTGTAATTCACAATTAATTTACACTTACCCTGTATACTGTATTTATTAATTTTGAACAAAATTACCGTATATTGTAAGTTTTTAATTCCATATGATTTTAGAAAACTATTATTAAAATAGGTCCCGTTTACATTTAACACCCTATATACTACGGTAAGAATTCTATTTTTATTCCATACCATATGTTTTATTATTGCGCCCTGTATGTTCATACATAACCTCCCTTTAAAATGAATTAAAATTTAGGATTCCAATAATCAAACATTATGCAGAACGTAATTACGTCTCTTCTCAACCGACAAGTGCTACCAAAATTAAGCAACCTTTCCTTATTGTGCCAACAAGCGGAGAAGTTTCACACGACCAGCTTCCTAGGGGCTTGGCACCCTCACAAAGACCATGAACCGAAGAAATGGCTAAAATACAACGAAGTTATATATCCACCACAACAGCCAGGCGAAGAGCGCAGACCCGCGGTAGAAATTCGATTCCTTTAATTAATATTTCAATATTGAGCTTCAACATTTCAGTTTGTTTGCCATCAGCGCACCAACATAAAGTACAGCCCCTGGAAGATGTGGTACATTGCTTGCTTGATTCGTGGCATGACTGTGGACGAAGCCATCAAGCAGCTGAAATTCGTGTTCAAGAAAGGTGCAAAGGAAATCAGAGAAGTACTGGAAGAAGCCAAGGAGCTGGCTGTCAAGGATCACAATGTCGAGTTCCCCAGTAACATGTGGGTTGGTATGTATGACTAACTTAGACGGCAATAGAAGCTAAAGATTGTTTTTATAGCGGAATCCATGGTTGGAAAGGGAGTTGTTATAAAGGGGGTTAGACGCCATAATAGGAGACGTATGGGCCGCGTAGAATATTTCCATTGCCACTACTTTGTCAGACTTGAAGAGGGGACTCCACCAAAGCACTACTATCAGAACACACCAAAGCAACCTGACGAACTGCTTCAAAACTGGCTAGACCAGATGCGCAAGAGAAAAATATACAATTCGTTGTAATTAGTTTTGTCAATTAAAGATTTAAGATTGAAAGCGTTTCTTTCTATTTCTTAAATAAATAAAATTGTAACAATGTCATAAACCAGTGCTTTAGTCTGGGGGAGTAGTAAATTCTGACCGATTCACTTTGTGTGGATGATATAGTTGAGTAGTGATTCAGAATACGGTAAGGTTTCGCTTTAGCAGAAGTGACGAATCGATCGATTTTGGTGTCAATCGATTCGTATCAACAAGCCGAGTCGATTGACACCCTTCTCAACTTTAAGAAAACGTCGGGGTAAAAGTTACAGCCGTTGGAAGTTTCCATTGGGGATATATTTCAGATGTTTTTATTGCCATAGTAAACATTTTTTTCGGCAAACTTGACAAAAACAAGAGCAGCAATATTGTTTATAGTCACAGAAAACACATTGCTATAAAATTTTCGCTGAAAACCAAACTTAACCTTACTTTGCTTTGAATGCAAGGGGATTTAACGGTGTTTAACGAATATGTCGGAATACAATGCAAACAAATAGAAAAACAATATTTATTAATGGGAACAATGAATGCTGACCATTTAGCCGCTTTCAATATAATAAAGAAGCAAATGAAAAACCGTCGGCTGAATAGTGCTCACTTAAGCACTATACTTAAGTAAGCAAACAGTTTTTCATTTGCTTTTAGGCTTCTATATCTGAAACGGAAGCCTAATGAAATCGGTGTGGACGTCTGTCTGCCCATTGAGACTTTCAACTCAAGAACTACTGAACCTAAAGACATAAGGCGGGAGGGGGTATCATTCGAAAGCCTATGGCCTACTGGGTTCGCATCCGCGAGCTGGTATAGGTGGGATGCCCTACAACAATGCAATAAGAGTTTTTAGCTGACGCAGCTTCCAATATGTCATTCCTTATAACGTTTGATCAAGGCAGCTTCCAAGTTGAAGACCAGCTTCTATTTCTGTCATTTCTGACATCTATCACATCTTATAATTTTTGATCTATGTTAGATAGAGATATAACATTTTCAGTATTTAACTAAGAACGATAAGTCAAGTCCAGATGCCAAATATCAGCCTGATCAGAAAATCTCGAGACTGATTTGAGTGGAAGTGGCCGCAAATTTTTGTTTATGTATAAAGCCCCGGAAATTTGTGGAACCGAGTTCCACATCTGTACTTGTTTAATTTGTTCTTATTTCCACTGCTATACATTATAATCTTTCTAATTCTGTTTGCTTTTACGCTTAACTTTAATTTTTACTATCACATGGTTAGTTCTCCATCAGCAGCTTTCGTTCTTTAATTATTCACATTACTTTTCCATCTCCTATATATAGCAATATGATAAATTTAATTATGTGTCCCGGCATAGTTCATATTACCTCATGTATTTCTTACATTTGAATAGGCTGCCGCCTGTTGAATTATTTCCCATGCAATGGTCTTCATCTACATCAGTGATCGAGTGAAGCATAACATCGCAAACATAAGGAATCAGCAATTTTTCCCATATAAAAAATTCATAAACTGCAAAGAGTAACTGAACATGTCTATTACACAGTTGACAAACCTAGGGATTCCTTACAAAGGGAAATCTCATTCCATAAATTTTCACCATTAATAAGCAAAATTATAAATAAACATATTTTCAAAACACTCAAGAGCAGTAGAATTTTATAAATCACATCAAAATGTTTAAATTCAGAATAAATGACAATTCATCACTACTCGAAAAATATGCGACTAAATTAAAATCAATCACACTATAATTTAATAGAGAGGTTACGTGGATAATCACGAAATGAACATTGCTGCCTACCACATAACCAACTTATAATTTTTCCAAAGTGCAGCAAGACCCTTATTACACAACCAAAATGATCAAAAAAGCCTTATGTGAATACTTTTGCTCTAGCAAGATTTCTTAGAATAATAATATTGAGGGAACATCGAATTAGTCTCAACATATAGGTATCTGCGCAGTCTCATCCTCCCTTGCCACGAGCATATATCAAAACCAAGATCCAAAAACACTAATTTCAAATAATTCGCCAATGCAAAACACTAAATGAAGCACAGCCAACTCAAAGCATTAATTTATTTAAATTTTAACAGTACAAATAATGGTCATACTTCATCTTCATCTTACAGCTTCAGCTTGGTTCTGCGCCAGTGGCGCCTCTTGGCATTGTACCTGAAAGCCAAATAATCATAAATTATAGCTTTTTGGCATAGAATGCCTCTACTAACCGGATGGTGTTGCCGGTCCTCATGCGAACCCACTGCGGGATCGGCCTGTTTTGCTTCAGCTTTTTGGCAAGTTTTCGCTTGATTATGAAGGTTTTGTGAGCCGACTGCAACAGAAAATGTAGAAACGTTAGCGATAATTGATTCAACACAATAATAAGGGCATAAATGTTAAAGATGACTTAAATTTTTAAGGATACATACCATGTCGACGTCGATGCAGTCGCGAACTAATAACGAAAAGAACTTGGTTATATTGCTATAGTTTGCACTGCTACCAACTAACGAAAAGATACCTAAACAGTTGTTATACACAGCGTGCTACAATAGGTACGTCCATCAATATTTTATATAAATTTTGAGGTGAGCTTTCTTTACTTATTTTAATAACTTTTACATTTTACCTATAACGCCTATAACGACAGCCTTTTTGCTGCCTTAGTTGCCTTTTAGATAAGATGTGTTTCCGGACATGTAACCTTTACGAAATTACCTTAAAGTATGAAAGCTTTTAGAACGCTTTAATTAATGTCAGTCTCTTACACTTAGTCTCCATAGTTAAGTTTTGATAATTAGTTGTACTAGTAAATTAGTCTTCAGTTAGTATCCTGTTAATTTTATTACTATTTTACATAATTGTAGCCTGAACGAGAGCCTTTTTTGAAAAAGCCACTGGATTTTGTTAAATTATAATTCGACTGCAGAGCGTAAAACGGCGTTTTTGCGGTTACAAAAGGTTGCAAAGAGATCTAGAACGGTCATTATCGAGTGTTATAAGTACATATTTAATAATAATTTTTATAAAATTACTCACAAGCATATAAAAACACTTTAAGGGGTTGTAACAAGGAGTGTTAAGATTGCATTTCTTAATTGATTACAAACATTTTTATACTATAAACCTTTTTATTAACTAACTCTTCTAAGTGTGTTATAGTAGTAAACTATTATCGAAGATTTAATAAGAAAATGTGGAATACTATAAAATAATTGTCTTTTACCAATTGGATTGTCCTTTACGTTTGTTAATAAATGCTCTATTTATTCGCCTATTGCAAATTTTTACGCATACATAGTATTTAAATAGTAAAATGACTAATAATATTTAATATAAAAACTAGGTCATATAGATTGTTAGATTAAAAGAAAATTGGCATTTGGAAAATTTTCTGCTTAGTCAAACACTGTGTGTGTGTGTGTGTGTGTGTGTGTAAATTATTTGTATTGATGTTTCTTCAATTAACAACTGGTGCTATCTACTAAGGGTATTTATTTATTTATTTTTTCTAAAATCAAGAAATTTTTCATAACTGGTAAAGGACATTCTGTATTGTGCTGGGTGAACTGTTAGATGCTATCCAAAATCACAATTATGCTGTTGTAGGTATCTAATCAAAACTCTGTAAGCACATTAAAGAATAATAATACTAAAGTACTTTCCTACGTCTACTAAGTAGTAACTTTATGTGTTTTTTTTTAGTATAAAAACCATACTAAAAGAAAAAAATTAAAAGATATGCATTATGAGCCAAGAAATTAGAATCCAAAACTAATCCAAAAGTAGATTACTTTACATCTCCCACCAAATCACCAACTAATATCTAGTGGGGGACCAGATAATGAAATATCATTACAGAAGAGATATAAGTAAAAAACATATATAAAAATCTGGTTTGAACATCACACGACTTTCCTTATCCTATTATTATATATTATACCGGGTCCATCGTCTCGGCCCTGCGCTGCTCTCGTCCCGGAACTTGTTATTTTAAAAAAAAGGGCGAGGCGCGAGTCCAACACTCGAAAGCTGATTAAAATAAACAGTACAAGACAATAATTGACTCGTACTTAAAATTTTGCTACGTCACTGAAAGTAACCTGCTCGAGCTCGGCCGCACAGCCTTCCCCATTATTGCCTGCGTGCTCCCTCCTAGCAGCCAAGCGCTCCCCCTCCCCGTCCTCCCTCAGTCGTCCATAAAGCTCTCCGAGCGCGCTGTGATTGGTCCGTTTAATTAATTTGTAATCGGCTATAACTTATTTATTTGACCTCGAATCAAAAAATTTCATCGTAATTTTTTGTTCGTCTCGATCTGATCTATCCGGTAATATAAATTTCCCGAAAAATTTTGTGAACACCCGGTATATTAAAAATTATGAGCTTCAATTTTTTTTCGAGTTCCTATTTTACCAACTTTTATTTTCAATTCATGTTTATCTCATGATAACAAATCATTTTTATTCTCATAAATTTTTTGTATCTTCAACCGTTTAGATTCGCGACCGCTTTACGACCGATTTTGCGACCTTGCGACAAAACGACTCGTCAGACAAACAGACCGACAGACAGGAGACAGACAGACACACACACACGAACCAATGCCCCAAACCACCTTTTTTGGTGTCCAGAGGCTATATTTCGTCCAGAAATGTGAAAAACTGGGTAGGTCAAATTTCCGCCGATTACATTAGTTTCCTTATTATAGGATAAGGAAAGTAAAAATCTAAACAAATAAGATAAAAAAAACATGGGGCCGGCGAAGAGATTGCTCTGTAAGCAATCCCAGAACGAACTTAAAAAAACCTTTCGATTCCGATTTCGAATTTTCCCGAAATTCGAAATCGGAATATCTGGAGAATTATTCGACATAGAATTTTTTCTTCATTTTCGAATTCAGCGTAAAATTTCCTATAAGAATCACATTTAAAATCGCAATGTCGAAAATTTTCCCGAAATTCGAAGTCGAATATCTCGAAAACTATTCGACATAGAATTTTTTCGATTTCATTATTGAAATCAGCGTAAAATTTTCTTTAAGAATTACTCATAAAATCGCAATGTCGAAATTTTCCCGAAATTCGAAGTCGAACATCTCGAAAACTATTCGAGATAGAAACTTTTTGATTTCGATTTTGAAATGAGCGTAAAATTTCCTATAAGAATCCATTTTAAAATTTTAAAAAATCCATAATTTTGTGACAGCGACAGACAGACCGACAGATATATAGAATTCAGTAACGAACTTTTTAAGTTCGTTGATAATACAAATAGGGTACTTAAATATTGCAATAACGGACAGAATTTTTTTGTGGGATTTTATTAAATGTATTAATTTATATTACTGTAATTGTTGATTTGTCTATCTGTACACTCTAGATTTTCACAATTCCTAGTCGCACAACAATAAATTTTGATACAACATTTATGTTTAGAAAATATTAATTGTAGTCAAAAATAAGATATTAGTCAATTTATTTATTTGTATTTGTTTAGTAATTATAGGATACATTGACCTTTCTGTATTGATGTATTTGGCTTGTCAGAAACAGGTTTTTGCATATTTATTGTGTTACCGAAATTAGCTAACTTTTGCTGTCCTTGTTTTCGTCAAGTTACCCGAAGAAAATGCTGACTATAGCCATCAAAATACAACCGAAATGTATCCTCAACGGAAACATTAAATGGCCATAACTTTTGCCTTCGACGTTTTCTTAAATTGTGAGGAGTGACGATCGACTCAGCTCGTTGATACGAATCAATTGACACCAAAATCGATCGATTTCGTCACTTTCGTTAAAGCAAAACTTTACCCAAAAATTTAATAGCTTAGAGTTTTAAAAAATTTAATTTATGGTTGTTAGTCATAATTTTTTTTATCACATTATTTGCAGATTACCCTGTATAGCAATGTCATAGATATCTGGCTTGGCAATTACGCATTTAACGTGCATGCCGCATTTTAACCTCAACAAGCACGGTAACCGGCAAGCATTAAAATTAGGTGAATAAATAAATTCGATACATTGTCTAAGCACAAAATGGTTAAAACCACTAATTCCGCGGTTTCCGCGTATGCTATGTACAAAAAGCAAAAAGTTGTGCACAAGACCAAGAAACCTCTTGTGGTCCGCCGAAAGAAGATTAGCGTAGGTGCTGCAGAAGCAACTGCATTACAGCTGATTGCTGAGCGTAAATTGAACGGAGAAGCTGCCTGTACGAGTAAGGTAATGTTGAAGAAAAAGAAAAACCTTCGCAAAAAGAGGAGAAATAGGACTTCGCCTAAAGTGTTATCACCTAAGTTGTTCAGTGCAACAGAAGTTAATTCTTCAAATAATGAAAATATCGATTGCATTTCCAGTTCAGGCAAGTCCATTGAAAAAGAATTATCTTTAAGCTCGTTGGAAACTCATCTGCAGCCTAAACTACTCTTCGAATGGATTATCGCACCTGCCCAGTCCAAGGAGTTTTTTGAAATGTACTGGGAAAAAGCTCCATTATATATCAAACGTAACCAACAAGGATATTTTAACCAACTGTTAACGACAGAAAAGTTAGATAAAATGTTCAGGGAAAATTCGTTGTTTTACACTCGCAACGTAGATGTGGTTTCATACACTGATGGAAAACGGGAGACCCATAATTCAGAAGGGCGTGCTATTCCAGCCGCTTTGTGGGATTATTATTCAAATGGTTGTAGCATCCGCATCTTAAATCCTCACACTTACTGCCAAAAGTTGCATAAGCTTATTACAACTTTACAGGAGTATTTTGGCTGTATGGTGGGTGTGAACACTTACTTGACACCACCTAATAGTCAAGGTTTTGCACCACATTATGACGACATTGAGGCATTTGTGCTACAGCTGGAGGGGAGAAAGCATTGGAAATTATATGCTCCACTGTAAGGCTTGCATACATTTAAACTTGGAAAAAATTCTTTAAGAGTATTTTTAGGACACAATCGGAAGTTCTACCAAGATTTTCCAGCAAAAACTTTGATCGCACCGAATTAAAAGTTCCAATCAAAGAGGTGACACTGGAGGCAGGAGATTTGTTGTATTTTCCCAGAGGAGTAATACATGAGGGTTATACAGATGCAGGCACTCACTCATTACATGTGACGGTATCTGTTTACCAACAAACAGCTTATGTTGATTTACTGGAGCACATTCTGAAGCCTGCATTAGAGACAGCTGTAAAAAGAGATTCTGAATTTAGGTGATTTTTTTTAATTTGCATTGTAATTCAATGAATTAATAATTTTTATATTTGATCTAGAGAGGGTTTGCCTATAAATTATCTTAAATACATTGGCGGACTTAGTAAAAGTAATGTTAATCCAGTAAGAGAAGAAATCGAGACAAAAGTCAAAAGGCTGTTTGGGAAGATGATGGAATATGTTTCGATTGATGATGCGGCCGATCAAATGGGTAAGAAGTTTATGTGGGATGCTATGCCACCAGTTCCTAATCGACAAGAAAAATCCTGCATGGTTTATGAAGATGGTGAAAGAATGATAGATGGAAAAATATATAGTAAGGCAGTAATACACTTGGATGTTGCGGTTCGTTTAGTACGCTACCATTGTCTTTCTATTGCAAAGGAAGCAGATGATGGCGAAGACAATATTCGTATATATTTTTGCACAGAAAATGCCAAGTACTATCATGGTGAAGAACAGCAGTTTCTAGTTATTAGCGAAGAATTGCTTCCTGCAGTGAAGTGTCTGAAAAATGAATATCCGAAGTTTGTCAGTGTACGATCTTTGCCTCTCGATGATGATCTGAGTAAAATGCAGGTGGTTTCAGATTTGTGGGAGAGAGGACTATTAGTTACTGATAAACCATTAAAGGACAATTAAAACCTGCTGCAGTTTTGTTATCATTCATGTGTTGATATTTGTTATTTTTGTTTATTTAACGTTTGCATTAAATTTATATTAGTGTAAAAATGTTATTGTTGAGACTGCCTCTATGAAATAAATTTCTTTAATGCTAATTACTCAAATGTCGTTTATATGTATGCAAATGAATATTGCATGTCAAATATAATCTTTAAAAATAACGTAATTATATAAAATTTCCCAGAGGTGTTGCTTCAAAATTACTTTAATTAGCACAGTTATACTGGAATATGGAGTTGACAAAAAAAAAGAAACATTGAAGTTTATGTTAGTGGTACTGGGAATAACTTATTAAGTTGCCAAGGTAATATTAAGTAGAAGTAAAATGCCTGTGTAAAATTGCGTTATAAAAATAAGGGTAGAATAAGAATGCCTGATGGAACTTTTTTGAACTGAAATATAGAAATACTGATGTAAATGTGATTTTATTCTATTTTCAGTAGCCCGATGAACAACTAGTCCAAGAAAATTATATTTATACAAGTTATCCAATTTTAAGATTATATTTATTCAGACGAAGAATCATTGACAATATTTTATCACAAATCTTGTTTGTATTCCAATGTTCTTCCTGTAGTTTGTTGATCTTATTTTGTAAGATTTTACTATTATGTGCTAGCAAACACAAGTCATCAACAAAATCTAAATCTTCAAATGTACTGTTAAAACCTCGTCTTATTCCTTCTTGCCTATTTGCATTTTTAACACTTTATCTAACACAATAATGAGGACATTATGCATTCTTGCCTTACGCTTGCGTTTGTTAGTCTTCTGACGTCTTACCATTATGTAGAATGCTATATCTTTAGCTATTCTTTTATTAAGTTTATGATTTTTTTCCAAAGGGCTTTGTTTTTTAGGGAAATTCTTATTTTCTCTAATTAAACTATCAAAAACCTATTTTTGTGAGAGTTCATCTTGAATTCAAATTCTGTTGGTCGTTTCTGTAGACGGAATTTATTCATTTTTTGGGTGTTTCAAACTATGAAAAAAATCTTAATTGTTTGATCTCTGTTTAAAGTTGAAGAACTGATACATTTTGATGTTGAGTTTACAGAATTTTTTAACGCTCGTTCTGGTAGTGAAAATTGTCTCCTGAAGTCGCATTTTAGCCTTTCAGTACTTTCTTTATCTAAATTATAATTGCCACAAATCAGCTTATTTTTATTTTTATGAACGAAATATATAATCTCAAAGTTTCAGTTCTTTGGTATTACTTTCTTTTTCCATATATTTCCCATCCGTTTTTGTAACTCCAGATCGAATTGTTTTTTACCAAGTTGAATGAATTATGCTGAGATGTCATCTTCATACGCTTTGTTGTGTTTTAGCATCTTAATTCGTTATTTTGTTTTATCCCCTGTATCAAGCTCCACTAGGTCTTAGTATTTACACGATGTTTGCTTTTTGAGCAGCAACCACTTCTATTGAGTTCAATAACTCGTTGAAATACTCTAATTATCTCTGTAAAATTTGTTTTTATCTTTGACAGTGATTTTCTTTCTTTTTATAAAGAATGCTTCCGATTTCTTGTTCGTCCTTGTTTTCACTGCAGCATTTTAATTATTGCTTTATTTCTCTGCATCCCTTTTTCTCATTCCTTGTATCAATTTTATCTCTTCCTTAATTAGATGCGAAGGCCTTCACGACCGGTGTTCTAAACTCCGACCACGGCTTTCTAACCCGAGAACCAACCACATGATGCACCTTTCTTAATTGTTCACGGTTTGTGTTTAGGTTTTGAAAATCGTTACCAAATTTTTACCATGGATTGATCGCTATTGCAATCTGCTCCTTACAGCTAGGGTATCTGCTTGCAGCTGTTAATTATTCATTCCTTTTTCTTGCCAATCTTTGAATTTAAATTTCTGATCAAGATTTTGACATTATGTTGTAGCAAATACCCGCTTCAACTCGGCTTTACCTTTTTGTTCTGACTTCTTTATGGATGCGTGCATAGAGAAATGTTGAAGAATTTGGCCTTGTTTCTTGAGGATATGGAATCATTTATTGATAACCAATATTTGCATATTATTTGGCAGTTTTACGTCCTATGTTGCAGAAACTTAATTGTTGTATAACGGAGACGATACTTCTTGCTCTAGCATCGCCATACTGATTAAAAAACGATTATCCAAATTATTGTATGGAGAGAATCCTTTACCTACACCCACATATATATATATATATATATATATAAACTTTCACTTCCAGACCTATAAAAGATCAAGCAGGTCACACGAAAGGTCAGCCTTATTTAACGACTCATATCTCACCTTGGGGAGTAGGCAGATTGAGACCCCAAGTGAAGAGCTAACCTTTTGAAAATGGCATCAAAGCCGATCCCGAAACGTCAAAAATTTTCTCAAAAAAAATATAATATATATATATATATATATATATATATATATATATATATATATATATATATAAACAACTTGGTTCATGGGATGAACCGGGTCTATATTAAGAAAATTTTCTTTTTTCTTTGTCATTCATATTTTCTTTTAATGTATAGTTATTTGTCTCTTGTAGCACTACTGTATACTCATTATTATTTGTGCCTTTTGTTTCTTTTTCGTTGTAGCTGTTTGTTTTGGTTTTTATACTCTTATCTATTTCTTGCTCGTCGTCGTCTTTAAATGCTATTAAAAGTTTTCTAACCACCGCAATCTATTTATATATGTATTGGAATATGCGCGTATTTCTATATACCTATGTTATATAGACGTCACACCTGTGACAGGTAAAAACATGCTTTTTTTGAAAAACGCCGCATGCTCTTGGACGTAAAAGTAGAGCCACAGCAACGCGTGGCCGGGTACAGCTAGTTCTAATATAAAAATGTGAATGATATACAGATGACTACTTAAAATATAATTTAAATGTGCTTCTCTCTCAGATGTAAAGCAAAGCAAGTTGCATCAAATTAAACTCTACTGAAATGCCAAAATTAATAGGAATTACAAGTAATTACAACTTTAATCAATTCTCAAAATTGTTAGAGGCAACTATCACCGTACTTTTTAATTTCGATTCAGTGCTCGACTAATAGATTTATAAAAAAAAATGAAACAGACATTTGTTTATTGGCGCTGTAGACTATGTAAATAAGATACACTACACTATATGTACTTACATATAGGATAGGTAATGTTTTAGGCTAGCTTGATAAAGAATAGTTTCGACTCAAGATTTCTGGTTAGACTGATAAAGTCTAGCCAAGGACATTAACATTATACTGTATGATTTCCGATAATTGACATCCGTATTTTTTTTTTATTCATTTTCCTCCACACAATTTGGTCAATTTTTAACTCGTCTTCCACTATAGGTACTTATTTTTTATTTTATTTCTCACTTCATTATTATTATTTTATATCTATAATTTTATTAATTTCTTCTAATTGTTGTTTGTAAAATTTTTCCCATTTACTATTACACTTTTTTCTTATTTTCCCTTTTCAGTACTTTAATCTGTCTATTTTGTTCCATTAGTTTACTTTAAATTTATCAATATCTTCCTTCGATGCAATATTTCCCAGTTTAAATTGTTTCATGTTTACGATTCTGATGACATTATTATACGACGGATTGTTTTTTAATATGACATTCCATTTTGGTTATATTAAAATACAACCATGATCTATATTGTAATTAGACGGGTTATTAGAAAATATAAAAAACACATTTTTATTTGGTCAAATTTTAGGGATATAAACAAAAGAAATGCAACTTAACTACTGTGTTAATGTAGTTGAATATTGTATTATTTAAATACATTTTTGCGTACGTCAAAGCAATGTGCAATTTTTAATACTAATTTTTATCTCAGCTTTGATCCCTTTATTGAAAAGCATATGTCTATTTATAATACAATGGCTTTTACTGCTTAGGTAGCATATGTATGATGCATGAGTTTTATTTGACTCGTGACCTCTAGGTTTTGCTACTACATACTCATACCTTCGGTTTTAAATACAGCGAATCGAAGACGAATGTTTGTCCTTCACTGTAATTGTTATCAATAGAGCTGAGGTTATTCATGAGGATGTTTTTGATGGCGCATTTAGTAAAAAGTCAATACAGAAGTATAGAAACTATTTCTGAACATTAAAAAAAATAGATTCACTTCTGATAAGGAAATTTAAAAATACACTGCTGAGCAAAAATTGAGGTCACGTTGAAAATGGGATATACTTAATAAAAACATTAACGTGCAAGGAGTATCTTTCTTATTGGACTTTAAAAAACTGTTGCTATTGTATTAATCGGATGACACATACAAAAAAATATGTATCACGAACAGGATTTTACGAATCTTACTAATTGGAATGCACAGTACGCTTGTAACCTAGTAATTCACCTCATTCATTTATCCGGAGTTGATGTAAGTAAGTGACGTAAGTGCTCGAATAATTCGCAAAAAACTGGATAGCACAGCCGCCGAAACAGCCCAGCCACTTACATTGTTGAGAGACAGCCTTAGTCAGAGGATCGTGGCAAATCGACTAAATCTGTGTCGAGAGTGTGGCGTCGGTACTGGGAAACTGGTAGCTACGTCCGCCGGCAAGGAGGCAGCCGTAGGCGCGTGACAACGAAGAGAGACATTTGATTTCTTGTCTCAATATTCCTCAGAAATTGACGTATGACTGGCGTTGACCTCAAGCAAGAGCTGAGTGCAGAAGAAAACAGAAGCTAGTCAACCTGACCCCAAAAAAAGACAGCTATGTCTCAAGCTGACAGTCCAAAAGCAATTGGCGATTGAAATTTGCTCGCGAATATTTCGATTGTGATCTCGGTCATTGGAGTCAGATATTATTCACAGACAAGTCCAAGTCGTGGCTACATAGCAATGACAGGAGACGTCAGGTCTGTAGAAGGCCAGGGGAGCAATTTACTCATTGCTGTATTCAAAAAACTGTCGCATATGGTGGTGGCTCTTGCATGTTTTGGGCAAAATAAGATAGGTAAAGTCATCTGATCCATGCGTAATCGCTTAGAAAGTGCAATTAGGAGTAGAGATGGCAACACCATGTTTTGAAAAAAAATCATTAAATTAATTTCAACTGAGGATTTCATTTTCTTCCTTTTATAATCTCCTTTTCAATTTCAACTCTTTTGTGTTACACATATTTTTAGGCCCATAATTTTGTCATAACAGGTCTCATTTCAAATAAAATGGTATCATTTAAAACCACAGTTTTTAAGGTTTCAAACAGTAGACTGACCTTTACTTGTAATACTGAGTGATTTCCATTTGGCGGTGGCTGGGTTATGGTTTGGGCGGAAATCTTCTCACAAGCAGGCACAGAGTTGGTTTTTATACAAAATAGCTCCTTGATAGCTCACAGGTACATTACGGAGGTTCTACAAGATCATGTTGTCTTTCATGATCACTATGGGCGAGCATGGCATTTTCATGCAAGATAATACTACTTAGAGCTTACTTTGTCAGAGTTGTCAGAGAGTATCTTGAGGATGTGGGAATTAGGTAGTTCGAGTGGTCAGCTCTCAGTCCTGACATGAATCCCATTGAACATCTCTGGGACGAGTCTGGGAGTCGGCGACTTCAAGCAGTCATTAATGAAAGAGGAGGGAATGCACGTTATCAGTGATAAGTTTTTCATTGATTTACTTTCATATCCTAATAACAAAATGCCAAGCTTGGTTTAAATATCGAGTCAATGATAATAATGAAATAAAATAAAAAACACTTTCTCCAGCCGATGAGAGTGGACTGTAATGCCCATGCCTGAATAAGGACCTTTCGACCGGGTGAATTGATAGTTGGCGTGTGATCGTCACAGTAATTGAGCGAATGGAGCAGCGAATTTGCATAAATATTGTGCGAAACAGTCGTCTGCAGAAACTATTCGGTTGATTTAGAAAGCTTTTTAGAACGATATAATGAGTATACATTAACTTGAATAAAGGCACAAAGGAATTTGTTGAAAAATTGAAAGTGATCCATGTTTTGGAAGATAAATAATGAGCAGAATACGTGAAAATGTTAAAAGTGTACGGGTTATAGTCAACACGGATAGAAGACTTACGGTTTAAGAACTACATGATTTCAAAAACTAAGTGTATGAAATTTTGAAGAAGATCTTAATATGAAACCAGAAGAGAAGCGACATTGTGCTGCAGTTGCTTAAGACCAGCTTTCTTTAAAAAGGCCATAATCGGTAATGAACCACATCTACCGCAGTTATTCGAAAATAAGCTTAACTGTCTCAATAGAACGTTATAACAAATAAATATATGAGATCTCAAGATTAAAGGAGAATCTATGCCAATTAAGTTGTAGTAATTACTTTTTTATTTAACTGTTCGCTTCTTGTCATCTATTATCTAAGCAGAAGTTTGCTAACAGCAATAAATGTGATAGTAAGCCGATTAACAAAAGTTAGCTGGTCAATGGATGTTTCCTTTAGAGAAAGCCACAGAATTAGCTGCTGAAGCAATAGGAAAGTCTGTTATTTTCATTAAAAAGATGTATTTACAACCTCGAATTTTACAGTAAATATAGAATCATGAAATGTAAGTGATGGTTGGTGGGAGGATTAAAATGAAAGTTTAAGTAATGAAGTGTAGTTAATTCCAACTCACCATTACAAGTTGCATATATGTTAAGGATTTCGCAAGTGGCAGAAGTATATTATAGATTTGGAAAATAATTTCTAATTCAATACACTAAGAAATCAGGCGTATTCATCTGCACATATTGCAAAAAGTAATAAACTTTAAAATAAGACTTCAACAGTGCATCGAAAATAAAGGATGCCACTTGGCCGACATCCTCTTTAATAATAATGATAAGACTCTAATAATGGCGGTCGTCTTAGGTGCGATGCTTGCCACATCGTTCCACATCAGAAAAGTGCGCGACGATCGGGCAGAGAACAAACATATGAGAGTCTTAACCTCTCTGTTTGCAGGCCGTGCTCCCACGCGGGGCGTTAGAGCCTTATCATTAAACCTTAAAAAAGGAAATAATTTTATACCACCTTGTATGATAACAGCTTTAGATTTTTAGAAATATTTGAAATGAGAATCTCTTCATTAGAGAACTTTTTTTCTAACTCTTTTTTGACATTTGAACTTTCTGCGACAACTTTTTCTTTATGTATTTATAAGTTTTCAGTTTCAGCCGCAACACACGAGCCCTTAGGTTGATTTTCCTACTTTATAAACCGTCCATTTGACGTTGATGTTGACTTTGTTGGCGATGTTGAGAAGCCTTAAATCCAATTTTCAGTGCCTGAATGGCGGTTAGCCTATGTTTGGTCGCCCTCATATTGTTTTACGGAAGAATGAAAACTTTTGGGCACTCGTGGTTATAGAAGTCACGGACAATGGGGTAGGTGCAATCTTTGACGATGGAGAGTAGCTATTTAGGACTTTGTGAGATAAACTCCTGAACCACCGACAGGTTGCTGCTTCTGTTATCTAAAGATGGTCCTGGGCGCCCGAATCTGGACCACTGGAACTTGTTTACGTAGATTTTTGCACAGTAACCCCAAATAGGATGGACATACATTATTATCAAGAGAATACCATTTTTAATGTTGAGGTTAGTTGCTTTGGGGATTTCCGAAACTAACTTTAACCCTCTGATTCTTTGGTGACCTGGCGTGGATGTTGGTTAGCCTGTGTTTGGCCTTTTCCATGCCCCCTTACGAAGAAATCAGAATCTTTAAGCGTTTATGGCGGAAACCTCTGGTGATGTGGTTATCGTAGTCTTCGACGCTGAAAAATGGTTGTTTAGGACACTGGAAGATATAAATTCCTGGATATTTAGCACATCAACGTATCAAAGACTGCTAAATCGGAAGACGCCTGCCAAAAATTAAAAACTATTTAAAAAAAATTCTAATTGTTAACATAATTTAGTAAATTTATTTATAAAAATTTAATTTAATAAATTTTTTCTATTATAAATGTTAGGATTTTATATTTCATTAATTTCCAAAACAAATATGCCCAATGTAATTCAATTATATTTGCATCACCCTATACACTTTAATACGAAAATTAGTGCGTACAACTTAATTGGTTAAACGTTCTCCGGTAACGTCAATTAGAAAAGATTGTTTAATTGGCATGCAATTGAAGTAAGAAAGTAATTTCATTTGTACACAAAGAAATCGATGATAATTAGCGGAGGAGTTATCGCATATTAATACATTCATTAAGAATTACTCTTCAAGGTTAAATTTGGCATCAGTGCTGGACTTTGCCTCGTAGAGAAATGTACTGATATAGCGTGAAGCTCCCGCAAATTAATTAGTAGCGGAATGGTCGCATTGGCGAGCGGTAATTTAAAACCCTGTTCCATAATAACGTTTACTATGTATGTATTGCTAGAAATTTTCCATTAGCATTTGCCATTTACATAGCTAAAATGACATTTAGACAGTGAACACTAGAACTTCCGTAGGTAATCGGATTTAATGTTGAGGAAGCAGTGAAGATGGCAGTGGGTCGTGGCGTCAGTGTCTTAATGAAGAGAGAAGCGATGTCTTTGTTAGCGAGAGGATTTTTGAAAAATCCGAAATATGTGAGGCTGGTACGCAGCATCTATCTGATGGTGCCCCTTATTATTTTTTCTCGTAGAATGCTGCAGTAAGCGTTACAAGCGCACGCAGTTTTTCTTCCCTCGAATTGTCCAAGAATTTGGAGCTGATTAGTAATGAGAAAATAAATGCTAAGGTAACAGATTTCCAGTTATCGACACTGCAGAACAAGCCGATAGTCATTCTGTTGTCTTGGCTGATGGCAAAGCGCAAACATATTCATAAGTTTGCAAACCTTTACATGGGGCATGGTTTTGATGTGCTAAATGTCAGCATTAGTCCCTGGCAGCTGCTATGGCCCACTAAGGGAACTCAGGTCTGATTATTGGTCCTTTCCATTTTATAAATTTTAATTGAATAAAAAAGTAGGTGGTGGCTGGGAATATACTGAAATTCTTAGAAGTAAACCCCAGCTTTAGCCCGTTGGTAGTGCATGGCTTCTCAGTTGGTGGTTATCTGTGGGGCGAGGTGTTGGTGCAGATAGCGCACAACAGAGAACGTTACCAGAGTGTTGTGGACCGCATTGAAGGGCAGGTGTGGGACAGTGTTGCTGACATTACTGAAATATGCATTGGCGTGCCGCTTGCTGTCTTTCCCAAGAACCAAGTCTTGCAGAATGCTCTGAAGCAATACATGCTGTAATTATTTTTAGTCCTTACTTATCAGAGTTTTAGAATGTTATTTCAGCTACCACTTGAAAACATTTGATAAGGTAGCCACCTGTCATTACGTCCGTTCCAGCCAAATGTTCCATACCAATCTGATCAAGGCGCCTGCCCAGTTCTTCCTCAGCAAGACGGACCCGGTGGGGGCAGAGGCCTCGAATGTGCGAGCACGTGAGAACTGGGAGAACATCGGCATTAAAGTAAGATTAGCGACCTGGTGTTCTCTTCTCTAATCCTTTTGTTCAGGTGTATTGGAAGTGCTGGGACAATTCACCACATGTGGGACATTTTCTTCGCCACCAGAAGGAGTACACGGATGAGCTGAATGCCTTCCTCAACAATATCGGCGTTTTGGCCTGCTCTCAGAAACTACAAGCAAAAATTTGAAATTATGAATGAATTCCTTGAAAGGCTAGCTATATTGTGAAATGTATTAGCATTCCTAATGCTCTACATATGTGATTATAGATAGTTGTAAAGTTATCAGTGGCAATCTTTATAGATTCTATGAAGAAATATATTTATGTATGAATTAAATGTTTGTTTTATTGAAGTGCAAGTGATTTGGGCAAATTTTTTCAGCACTGTATGCGGCTAAATTTAACATTTGCGCCACAAATGTGCTTAAAATATGCATCTAGTATTAAATGCCAAAGATTTATAAAAATTTGAATATACAGGGAGACACAAAAATACTTGTGAACGCATTTTCTATATATTTTTTTATAAAGTTTAAATTATATTTGTATGTATTTTGCTTTACTTAATCATCACAAACTTAAATGTTTGATAAATTTGATTCAAGGTTATGTAATTATTTTTTTATATACATTATTGTAAGTTTGACGCAATTTTTGTTGTAATGTTGCCATAATAAAATGAGACATGTAAAATTCTGAAAGGCAACTTTTGAAAGCAAAGCAAGTCATGCATGTGACCCCTGTATCTCGGATCAAATGAGTGCTACAGGCCTGAAATTCAATACCGAGGAAGATATCGACTTAAGATATCTATTGATCAAATATGAAGTAAATCGGTCAAGTAGTTCTGGATATACCGTGTCGACAGACAGACAGGATTGCGATCGCATTAACTTTCGCCTACGCTTTACATATTTTCGAAAGTTAATAAATTGCATGGAAAAATAAACTTCTTTGGGGATAATATCAGGTTATCATCACAACATGATGTATAGGATGCTACAAATAGTTTATATACAAGGTAGTTATATAATGCAACTAAACACTTAAAACTGCTTTTTAACAAAAAATAATGTTTCTTTTAAACCTTTAATCATATGTTTTTCATTTTCAATAAGACTTTAAATTTTAATCACCGTAATAATATGGAATAAAAAATATTTTTTGTAACAATTTAACTTTTAATATAGTATAATAGAATATAATTTTTTTTATAAACACCTCAAGAGTAGTAGATATTTCTATAGCATAATTTTATTACGACATATTTTGGTACCAACCCCTGAGTACGGTTGGAGATATTTTGACTTACACTGTGCTTAAGATTGCAGATCGTAAATTATGGCCCACAATATAGTTAGAAACTATAAAAACACATTTTATGGTAAGATTGATATTCGCCTTACTTGAGCGGTCACGTATTTGAAAAGACCTTGAATTATACATGAATCATTGTTCCGTACATTTTATTTTAGAAAGTTGAAGGTAATTCTGCGTTACTTTGAAATGAACCTAATTATAATTATATTTAATTAAATAAGGTTTTGAAAAATAAGAAACTTTAAACTGTATTTTTAGAAACAAAATTATGTAACTCTTCTATTTTCCAATAATTTTTTTATTTTTTTACGGACATCTTTAATTCATCGCATTTTTAAAAAAACGTGCGTTTTTGTTTTATAAGACTTAATTTTAACACTTTTATGTAATTTTCCGTCAATTTAGCTAAAATTTCGTATTAAAGACATATGAGGGTGATTTGATGAGTAACTTTGCTTGGCGGTAAAAACAATAATATGAGTTTTATAAAGTATTTATTTTTGATATAATTCTCTTAAAATTCCATGTAAAGGACGGTCCAAATTGAACGTCTTTTTCGTTTAGCGGTCGGTAATTTTGATATTTTGACGATTCTACCGATTAGTAAATATGGAACGCTATACGAAAAGACAGGAAGAGATGGCAAACTTAGTGAAGTATTTGGTCGAAATAGTATACCAAATGAATCAAGTATTGGAAGATTGATTACACAATTTAATGAAACTGGATGGTAATGAATACAAGATCTTATAAAGATAAGGGTGAAGTAAGGTTGCGTCGCTGTAAATCCAAAAACATCGACTCGACATCGTGCACATTGGAGAAGCTCTCTTCATCGAATACTCATCAAAGATCTGCACTTTCATTCGTACAAAATTCAACTGACGCAAGAGCCTAAGCTTGATGACTATTCTTATCGTAGACTTTGTCAGTTGGTTTGTAGAGCATTGTGATGTGGATCCACAGTTTAGTCGAAACACCATTTCAGCGAAGAAGCACATTTTCGACTCTATGTGTTTGTACACAAACAAAATTGTTGCATTTGAAGTTCGAAAAATCTTTACGTAACTCAAAAAAGCAAATCTGCCCTCAACGAATTACTATGCGGTGTGAATTTTGGTTAGGTGTACGGATAGGTCCATACTTTTTTGAAGAGGATGTTAAAAATGGTGTAACTGTGAATGGTGATTGTTACCATTACATGATAACCCAGTTTTTTGCCATCAACTTAGCAACATGGGTAGTGTCACCTACAATGTGGCTCGAGTAATAGTTAATTTACTGTACCAATAATTTCCTGTTCGCCTACAGCAACTGATTAGTTGGATTGTGTGTTTTAATATAGTGTGACTTTTTCTTGTGGGATTATATCAAAGGTCCACACCAACAACACACAAATAATTGACAATCTCAAGAACGAAATTCGACGTGTAATCGATGAAATTGTAATAGAAAATTTTGAGAAAAACTCAAAATTTGCATCCGAAGCTAAGGTGGGCATTTATTAGATATAATTATTCACATTTAATCGCAGATTGTGTAGTTTAATATTTTAAATCTAGGGTTTAATTTGTCTCAGCTTCTGCTTTTCCCAACGTTTCTCAAGATTCGTGATTTTTTAAAAGCTCTCAATGTACTCGTTTACGTTCCGTATCGCCTTTTAGTTTGACTCAAATTTCTATTCAACCAGGAAAACTTTAAGTTTTGCAAACTGATGGCAATCTGAAGGAGGAAAAATCGGATACACAGAGTGGATACAAAATATTTCAAAACTGAAGCAGTGGATGGTACGTTTTTTGCCCTTTATGAAGCCGATTAGATTGTTCTTTCATTTTTGGTGTACAGTGATAAAGTTATTGGATGTTTCTTAAACACTTACGAACAGTTGACTGATATTCGCATACAAATTCACGTTTGTTTTGGACTAAGGAGACGAATCACCTATCTTACTTAAAATTTTCCTAATACATATTTATTACGCAAAATTAAGCGAATCCGTTTATTTGAAATGCTCGTGGCCTTTATTCATTTACACACTTTTAATCAATAGTCATTCAAAACCTATCATCAACTTTGTCTATAATTTCTGACCTCATGGCTTTTTCGGTACTATAATAAGGACAATCATTTTCTAGTAGACAAAAACCTTCTCCGAACATTGATCAAAACCACGTACAAAGTTGTAGAGTAAAATTAAATAGTATTATTTCTCTTTTGACTAAGATGACATTTGCAAGCTATTTTTACTGTCACAGTTCTGGGATAAAGATAAAATATGTGAAATCTAGGAAGCAGAAAAGATTATATTTAAAAGTGATGAACATCTGAATTGTTCAAATTAAGTCATTTAATGGCATTGTATTAAATTAATGTAATTCAAAATAAAACTTTTTGCCTTCTAAAAAGTTACGTGGTTTTGTTCAAGAATAGTTAAAAGTTTCTCTTATTGTTTTTAGCGCCTGAGTAAGAACGTTTATCGATTATTAATTGAATTAAGTATTCATTCATGGGATACTTCTTAATCTTGTAATACATCACTGAATTAGCGTAAAACAACTTCATTGTAAGTACGCTCATTATCTTGTTTATCCGCTTAAGTAAACCATAGATTCGCACGCTAGATTGTAATGTCACAACCGTTGCGTGCACGTATAATTAAGCGCAAATCGCGGTAACACTAACGGAACTGAAGAGTTGATTTTGCTTTGTATCAGAATCGATGAGACTTTGGAGCAGGCTGATGACTCACTAATGGTTTAAAAGTTTCAGTACTTACGATTGTTTGTCCGCCGATAAGTAGGTACAAGGTGGCATTACAGCAATTGATCAATTCGATCCTCCGATAATGCTCGATTTATTTAGATTACTCCATTTACTTGCAAGCCTTTAAGTCTAATTTGAGTAATTTTAACATTTTAAATTTATTTTCTGAAATAGTGTCATACAGAACTCCCAGGGCGATGATGCAATGTCTCTTGATCCACCATCCACCTGATGGTCAAAAAAGTGGACAAGGGCACAAGACAAAAGTGGGCCGAATGGGCCAAACAAAACAGCAGTGCGTTCTTTGATGGATTTTTAAAATTCCTTCAGAAGCGATGCGTTACATTGGAGGGTATCGACCGGAACTCACTTCAAAGAAACAGAAATCTCAAGAGTGCAAAAAATCATCTTTAAGAAAACATTCCACTCCCGTCAAAATATATTTATTGCAAATATTATTCAAACATAGTTTATTTGTGCAACTTTCTCTTGATCAGACGGAACAAAAAACATTACGTTTGCACACATCAACAGCTGAACCTAGATATAGTTTTCTTTTTTCAGCACCAAAAGTTTACAAACCCTGTTAACTACTCGCATATCATTAGCTGTTAATTCCTTCAACTGTTTAAGAAAGAATTTGCCAATTTCGTTACAATCCGTGCACCTCTAGATTCAAGAGCCCAAGCTATCTTCGTTAATGAGAGCATTTTTAAGTAGCTCGACATCTTGCGTATAGAGCAGGTATTGCGTTGCATGACTTTTATTATAATTGTGTTCGAATGTGAACTTTCGGAACTAATCTTTGTTATCACCCATACTTTTTTCATAAGACCTTATTTATATCGATGTGACAGCTCTTGCCAATCTGCTGCGTCTGATGGGATGTTAGGCGAATTTATTTTATTCAAGGTCTTAACATCTGAAAAATACCTTGAAATAAGGGATTTGTAGCAAGGATCGTAGCTTTTAAGGTCAATTGGTAGCTAATCATATGGTATTACCTCTTAATCACAAAATCGACCGTTTAGTAGAGACTTTAACCAATTTTTGCCATAACCCATACTTTACTCAACGTTATAGACGCTGTTCCACAAGGCCCCATTCATATCGATGCGACAACCCATTTAAAAATAACAATACTTGCCAATCCGCTGGGCTTGATACGATTTATCAAAGATTTATTTTATTTAAAGTCTTAAAATCCAATAAATACCTCGATCATACAAAATTAATTTGTAACTACGTCGTTTCTAGCTAATTAAATGACATTAGTTCTCAACCACGAACTCGACGGTTTAGTAGAGACTTCTTGGGTGGTTTAACGTGACCTATACGATGATGAGCGACGTATCACTTATGAACCACATTCTGAAAGATTTTGTTTGCAACTTCTTTCCAAAACTTTAAAACTTAATCTAGTGCCTCTTGTTAGACAACGCTCTATCGGATGGTTAGAAGGTTAGTTGGGGATTCAAAAAACTATAGTGTATAAAATTTTGAAGGAAAATCTTGGCGGAAAACACGTTGCAGTTACTGTGATTAATATTATCAGAGCAGTAGATGCTACAGTTATTAGTGATCTGCTTCAGACTGATTCCAGTGAACCAGATTTTTTTAAAAAGAGATGAAACGTGAGGTTAAAGCTATGAACCGGAAATTAAAGCTCAGTTGTCTCGATAAGTTTCCTGTAGGAGGAAAGTGCAAAAAATAGCAGCAAGATCAAGACCCAGGGTTTATTTTGTAGAGAATTGAAGAGACTATGGACAATGTAGTCGTAATTGTTTGTATACATTATGCCGTAAGAGGTTGAAGTACGCGGACATGCTCTTCAGCTCAGCGATATGCAAGTATCCGTTAGATAATTCAAGAGTTATATTTTATAACTTGTAAATTGCTCTTTTAAAAAGGGGTTCTTTACAAATTAGGAATTCAGAATCCTCTTTTTACTATTTATCGTTTTATTTTTAATACAATACACATTGGTCTGTATAGAAGTTAACTGTAGTAGCGGGTAAACTAAATTAATGAGCCACAATCCGGCTTATTCTTATATAGAATAATCTCTGCGCCCTGTTTTTGTTTATTATATTATTCTAAAATTATCTTATCGTTATCCTATGGTGTGTTGTCTACATGGCTTCCTGTTATTGCAAATAGATGAAATACATAATTCGAGTGCAAAATTACCTGCGGTCAATTCATATAAATTGTTCTGCTTTTGCTGATTACTAGATTCATGTAGTTGTACCATTTTATTAACTTGCAGCCGTTCGGATTTCACGTCAGGTTAGAAGTGCAACAAAGTCATAATTTCAAGTAAGCAAACAGACTTAAGTTAACATTTGGGGGACATATTTTCCATACCACAACAAAACCAATCTTCGCGCTTCCCACCTACAATAACCTTGGATTAGCAATTACAGCAACAACGTGGTGCACCCACATGCAACTTTCCACCACTACTACCGTCACTTCCTACACAACAGATTCTAATCTTTACTTTACCAACCCCCTACCAATATAATAACTCAATAACCACCCCATACCACTATACTAGGCAACAACAACCGACATCTATTCTGAATATTTAATCCACTGAAGATACAACAAATACCCATGGCAAGACTTATCACACCAAATCCTTGGCAAATGAAACTATTAAAATAAGTGCACCCACAATAGGAATGTACAGGACTCTAATCAGGCAATTACAAGAAGAAAATATTGTGCATTATACATACCGAATAAAAGACAAATATTAAATAAAATTAAATGTAAGCTTACCAATACACAAACCGAAGAGAAACTTTTTTTAAGCACAGCCAATAATCAATTCCCGAGCCATTGTCTTTTGACTCTACCTTCAGCTTGTTGCTAATTTTGTGCAATAAACGTTATCTTTAAAGTATTCTCATAAGAAGGAGTTCAAGTACTAAGGTCTGGGAATACATAAGGAATTCAACACAATTTCTTCGTTCAATCCATTCAAAAATCTTGGAACGAGAACGGCCTTTATATACCATTGTAATATAAAGGTATCAATGTAGCTGAAAATAAATATCTTCGTCACCAAACAATTTTTAACGCGTGGATCGATCATAAGTTTAAATTGTATTCTATAGTAATAAGTGGATTTTGAGGAGCTCTGTAAGTGCAATTGTGTCGACCAATTAAGTTTTATCGCTCCAGGTAATACTGGATGGAGTGATTTGCCCAGGTATTATTTACAAAATTGTTTTTAAGTCGATGAACACTGCATTTATTTTCATTTAAGGAGTGAGTACATTTTTGGGGAACCCTATATATCGGTTCTAGAGTTTGAAATCTAAACGTTACATCAGCGCGTCACGCTGTTGTCTCACCACCGAACAAAAGCTTTACAAATGAACCACAAAATATGTAAAAATAACTACTCGTTTAAGGTATCCCAAGGATTTTTAGCATGTTAGAAACACGAGATTCTTTGAAATTGAATAGTACATTACACACATGAATAATTTGCCTAATTTATGTCTATTTTTACATAAAAATAAAATTAGGTATGTTACCTTGAAACTGTAGGCTTGATATTAATTTGTAATTCAGTCCGACGTATATATAGGTGCAACACTATACATTTTTGTATTAAATAGAAATCTAATATACGTTAAAGATTAAAAAACTTTCACCAGCTTGCACGGGGCGTGACAGGCCTTTTGGAAATTTAATGACAATAGAATATTGTTTATTTATTAAAAATTACTAAAAGGAACAATTAGGCTTTCTCTTGTTTCCTAATATAAAAACGCATTTTTTGTTTTTATAGTATAATTAAATTTGATCAAACCCTGTAGAAGCGATTTGCAATTAGAAATTTCATGTTCTCGTCACGTGTGCTCCAATATCCATTGTAAAGCCTATTCTGTAAGATCTGGTTGAACTCATTGCTAGTCGGCTAGTCGTTTGTAAACTTTGAACTGTAACAAAACGATTGGCTGTCATAAGTGATTGAATTTATCGTAATTGAAAGTAATTAAAACAGCCTGGGAGTTTTGCAGCGTGTACTGTTGAATCTATCGGTGGAAGGTAGGAATTATTTTAATTAATTTACATTTGCTGACCAAATCAGTTTTTAGTAAATTTAGGATTTTAGGAATGTATTTATAGTTTATATAAATAGAAATTGAGTTTTAAATAGTCTCAGGATCAATACGCGTGTCTTATCAAAGTGAGAACTGGAAGTAAGTGGTTTTTATTTACAAAATTAGCTCATGTTTGTTTTAATATTAGAGTTGTGTAAAAGTTTTTTTAGTTGTAAGCTCTAAATAAATTGCTGAAACAATTAAAGAGCATAGTTGTAGATCATTCTATTTGCTGAATTTTATTTTTTTAAATTTAAACTTAAAAAGCAGTCAACGTGTCCAACCTGCATATTGAAACTTTGACCGTTCTTTAACATACTGGAAGTTAGATTTAAACGCTACCGTTCAGGATCGAAAAATCTGTGTGGTCAAGAGCGGTCGGTATCAGATTGTATGGTTCAAAACGATTCAAAAAAATTGAGCATTTCTCCTTCAAGCTTTACTTTGAGCATTCAACAATTATAACAGAAACTTAAACCATCCCTTTGGACAGTAAGCCGACACATATAATATAGGAAAACTTAGCAGGCGATGCAAAAAAAGTGTTTCACGCTTTAAGACAAGAACAAGATTATCAACGTGTAGCATGGCTTTATCTTTATAATCCAAACAGGTTAAACTGAGTGGAGGCCTGTTAAAAAAGTATTAGTTTTTAGTCTTAAATTATACCTTGAGCTGGTTCTTGAAGCCCCGGCCATCATCGCCAAACTCTATTGTTAACAGTTTGACAGGAAGTCTTGCAACAACAATATCCTGGTATGGTCTATTGAAGACAAATATTGCTGAAAATGCATAATATCAGACCACATACCCAAAAAAATCGAGATAAATTGGAAGAACTTGATCGAATTGAAATTTTACCTCACCCCCATTCATAATTCTGATTTGGCACCATCAGATTACCGTCAGTGGCTCGCTTCTTGATTGGATGTCAATTTTTTAACTTCCACGAAGTAGAAAAAGTGTGAGAGTTCTTTTATTCCAATTCACAAAAGTGGTACCAACAAACCATTCTATTTTATATTATATAATATTTATAACTATTTATATTATTTTCTAGTGCTTTAAAAATAAATTGACAAATTGTCGACGGCAAATTGGTTAGCAAGTTTAAGCTCTTGCGTAAGTTTAATTTTCTACGCATGAAGGTGGAGGTCATTGGTATACGCTGAAAGTAGCTTCTCGAAATATCTAGTTGTTTTGCACTGATAGTTTATTTATTTGATGTATTATTTTGTAAACCTTTATAATAACTGCTGAAAAATGTTTTAATTAGACTGATGATTATATTAGTTATTAAGTTATTATTTCGTGGGTTTATTAAATTCATGTCAGATAAAGCAGTTGCCTATAGGTCGCGAAACAATTTTATATTTTTGTGTTTTAAAAAATAATAATTTAACACATTCTTTTAACATATTGTATTATGTAATCAGTAAATGGTTTTTATTCGAATTAAAACTAATAAAATTAGATTGTTGTACGTCTCCTGTATATTGTAAGTTAAACTAAATTTTTATCACGCTGTTAATGTGGAATAAAGTAATTATAAAGAACAAATTCATTGATGCAAAGTAATTAAACAAGAGAATATGCCTCCGAGGCGTTGAGGTGTGGGCCTCCTACCGCGACCTTGAGGAATGATGCAGTATACTGCAATTATATATAGTACGAGGAGTATTCAACAAGTAGTTCAACAAAAAAGGGTTCCAAAGAAAGTTTGATGGTCAAAAAAGAGATGCAGAGATACGGGAAAAAGAAATATTTAAGAGATTTTAAAATGAAACGAATTAATGGAATGAAAAATAAAATAGAAAATCATTAAAAAAACAGCTGAAAGTGGCATTTTTAGTACAAATAAAAGGCAATAACTTAAGATAAATAAGAAAAAATACGAGAACGGATGAAATATAAACTAGAATAATTTTTAATTTTATCGAAGTTTGTAAACAAGTTATTTTTTGCATAACCTAAAAACCCAGCTATCCTCCAGCTGCTTCTTTTAATGGACCAAACAAATAATAATTATAGGATGAAAAATTAGGACTCAAGGGAGTATAGCTTAGAACAAAATCATCAATTTTTATTAAGTTCGGGTAACTGGTTGCGGCTGGATGATTAAAAATTCGCTTATAAACAATTTCAGTTATTTTTAATCAACAGTAATTTTCGATAAGGCAAAGAACAATGACATGATTGTCTTCACGCGACGGCGGTGACCTTCATTTTCAACTGCTTATCTTAATTCGAAAATTTTTTATACGACGCGTACAATTGTCTCTTATTAAGGGTATTGTGCACGAACTGTGTCTTAAGTATTTTTTAAATTTCGGGGTATTTGACTAAAGACGCGTAACAAAATCGATTTTTATTTAATTAAGGAAATACATAGCAATAGATAAAAATAACAAAATTAAGATAATAAGCGTACATTTTTATTAAGAGAATAATACTTAGATAATATAATCAAAAACGAATTAAAGAATATGAAAAATTACAACAATTAAAAGGCATATAAAAAAGTGAATTAACCAACATATAAGGGTTAATATTAAACACACAAATTATGATAGTATATAAATAGAAAGATAATTTGTGATAATTAATAGACCAAACTAATAACCAAAAATGGAAACAAAGAAAAGAAGTAGAAAATATAAGTAAGACAAAATAAAATGGACTGGCCAAAAGATAATAATACAATAATATGCAGAATATGAATTCAGACTTGTGACTAAACGGGTAACAAAATAGTCAAAATGGCAAATTACACATTTAATAATAATTAGTAGATAAAAAACATGGGGTCGGCGAAGAGCAATCCCAGAACGAACTTAAAAATTCGAAATCGAATATATCGAAAATTATTCGACATAGAATTTTTTATACTTCATTTTCAAATTTAGAGTAATATTTCCTATAAGAATCCATTTTTAAATTTAAAAAAATCTCAAATTTTGTGACGGACCGACAGACAGACATATAGAATTCAGTAACGAACTTTTTAAGTTCCTTGAAAATACAAAATAAATCAGCAGCTTCCAAAACAAACAAACAAAAAATATAATCTTCAATATAAATAGAAGAATATAAAATGAAAGACTATACTAAACAAATATCAATAGCTATGTTAATGATAACTAAATAAAAAGTAATTTAAAAAATGGGAAATGTATTAGGAACTTGAGCAAATTAAATGTATAGGTATGCGGTTGAAGCAATAATACCAAAAAAAATCTGGTGTGAACATCACACGACTTTCCTTATCCTATTATTATATATTATACCGGGTCCATCGTCTCGGCCCTACGCTGCTCTCGTCCCGGAACTTGTTATTTTAAAAAAGGACGAGGCACGAGTCCAACACTCGAAAGCTGATTAAAATAAACAGTACAAGACAATAATTGCCTCGTACTTAAAATTTTGCTATGTCACTGAAGGTAACCGTGCGAGCTCGGTCGCACGGCCTTCCCCATTATCGCCTGCATGCTCCCTCTTAGCGACCAAGCGCTTACCCCCCCCCCCCCCCCGTCCTCCTGCAGCCGAGCAGGAAGCTCTCCGACCGCGCTGTGATTGGTCCGTTTAATTAATTTTTAATCGGCTACAACTTATTTATTTGACCTCGGCACAAAAAATTTCATTGTAATTTTTTGTTCGTCTCGGTCTGATCTATCCGATAATATAAATTTCCGGAAACATTTTATGATCATCCGGTATATTAAAAATCCTGAGCTTCAATTTTTTTTCGAGTTCCTATTTTACCAACTTTTATTTTAAATTCATGTTTATCGCATGATAACAAATCATTTTTATTCTCATAAATTTTTTGTATCTTCAAACGTTTAGATTCGCGACCGCTTTCCGACCGATTTTGCGACCTTTCGACCAAACGACTTTGCCGATTTTTACCAAAAGCTTCGCACTGCGTCCCCTACCTACAAGTAACTTGCATACCAAATTTCAAGTCTCTAGCTTTTACGGTTCTCGAGATATCCTGTTTACTGACAGACCGACAGACAGACAGACATACACACACACGAACCAATAGCTCAAACCAACTTTTTTGGTGTCCTGAGGCTATATTTCGCCCAGAAATGTGAAAAACTGGGTAGTTCAAATTTCCGCCGATTACATTACTTTCCTTATTATAGGATAAGGAAAGTAATTAAATAAACATAAATTCGTTAAAATGGAAACAGATCTAACAAAACAAATATATAGAAAAAGGTCAACAAAAATACAAAAAAAAACAGATATTTCGAACAATATTAAAAACAAAGCAAAAACATCTCTTTAAGACAATGTTTTGTAAAAATTAAAATTTAGAAAGAATTGCTTACGATGACTTATTAAATGAAAATAAGATAAAAGGAAAATATACACCAGAAGAAATAACACACTCAAAAATCTTAGTTAAAATGTGAGTAACAGAAATAAAATAAACCTAAAAACAAACAAGTATGCAAGCATGCATAATGTAATAGCAAGAATATTGAAGCATAGAGAGAAATAATTAGTAAAGCAAATACATAGATACAATAAAAGATAATAAAGCAGAAGAAAAATATATTGTATTTCATTCTCAATGTTATATATAAGGTACTAAAAATATAATTAAAAATATAAACAACGTGAATCGAAAGCATAGTTAAAGATAATTTTGATTTTAAAAAAAGTACACCAAAAGGAAACTCGTAAAATTAGTACTAAAATAGACTTGAAGTGATTATATCAAAGTACATGTAAAATATTTATCGCAAATATTATTTAAATGCATTATAGAAAAGCAATATGAAAGGCAAATATTAATAAGACAAACCTGATATAAAACTATATAACTTATTGTCAGTAATTTTGTAATTAAATTGTTATTTTATTGAATAAAGAATAAAAAAAATTGCAAGAAAGAAAAGACTAAAATAATGGAAAAATAAATTAAATCCATACTTGGGCCGCTGAAAAATAATTGACGAACAATATAATTTCCGTTCTCCTCTCTAAACTTTTCTTAGAAAGAAGTATATATTTCATTAAATGTATTGCTAATGCATTTTTGACATTTTCCGGTAATTTCCATAAAACTACAGCAAACCATTTTTTGGGTGTAGCATAGCACCACTTGTAAAAAATCGAATAAAGATCGTTGGAGAACTTCTTGCTGCGCACTGACCCTTTCACTGCGATAAACAGAGGGTACTCGTTTGCCGCAAGATTTAGAGAGTATAGGGAGTAAGGTAGGACAGTATACTTGACATGGTCGTGACGGTATGAAGATTAACATATAGTTACGCATTATCTTGTTGAAGCAATGCATTACATCGTTGCTAAATTGCTAAATCACAGTGCCGTTCACGGAAAACTCTTTCACGAGAGGGCACCCAATTCATCATCAGAATTTTTTTCTGATCCCGAAAGTCGTTTGTTGTTTATTTTAGAATAAAATGTGGCTTTTTGAGACTACAAACGTACAAAATGTGCTATTAGATATCGTATGTGTAGTGTATAGTAGTTATTTGTCCCACACTTCTTATTGTTCCTTTTTATTCAACATTTGTAAATAGAAAAATACATAAGACACATGATAAACTTCTCTTTTTTTAAATTTATTTTTTCTTGAGCCTGGTATTTTGTAAATTGTAATTTGTAATTTGTAGCTCTTTGCCCAATTCTTCACTCAACGCTGTAGAGCGTACTAGTGCCTTCAAATTTGTCGTAGTTAAATAAGTGCTGCAGGCGATACTAAGTTGTGCAACATGCCATTCGTTTTTTTCTGAAAAAAAAATGAGACATTTATAGTAAATTTTATTCTGTTTTATGTTTAAAGTCCCTCTTTTCCCAACATTTTCCTTACGAAAACAATGTTCCGAAAGTACACTTAGCTAGATACAAACATTTAGATGATCTAGATGAGTAGGTTAATTGTGCCCGTTTAATAATGCACTTGCCAGTAGTAAATCAAGTTACTAATCAACTAAAAAAAAACGATTAGCGCTACTAAAACCTGGCTACTTAGGCTTTTGAAAACGAACAAAAAGAGTAATAAGAAGAAAACCAGTTAAAAACCCGCAAAAAGAGTGCTGAAACTGGTGCATACATCAAAAAAACATTATTAAAAGTTATTTGCTTGTATGAGACTGTACAAATACACCACCAAGAGGAAAGCCTTAATTACATTCTACCAGAAAAATCATCAACAAAAATGCGTTATCGAACGAATTACCTTTGGTTCCGTCAGTTTTTCTGATGAAAACTGATATAATGAGTTAGTCCATCAAATTGGAAGATAAATTTTTTCATCAGACTGTAGAACATGGGAAAATTAGCGTAACCATTTGGAATGGAGGCTACATTTAATTTTGTGGGATGGTGCTCTAAATTCCTTCAGATATATTAAAATTTTGAGTGATGGACTTCTACTTGTCTTCAATAATAACATTCGCATTAGGGATAATGTTGTTTTCATGGGAAATGGCTTTTTTGTCATCAAATGCGTACAATTACCATGTGGAAAAAGGCAATAAATTTGATTTTTGCTATGGTCAGAACAGTTCCTACAATTACCTTAATTGAAAATCTGTGCCATACCATTAAATAAAACAAAAATACTAGCAGTAGTAAGAAAAGAATGGAAAAAATACCCCAGAACAAACGATTTTATCGGTACCATGTCCCAAAAATTAAAAGCACTACACCAATGTCTAATAAGTGAAATGAGAAAAATGTTCTACGTTATGCACTATGTAACAATGAGCAATAACGGATAAATGTTAAATTAAAAACTATAAAATATAAATCTCGTTTATGGTATCTGATTGAAAAATGACTGAAAAATGAACTAATGCTTTTTCTTGTACTGAGGAACATCCCAGTTTAACTGTTAGGCTTCGTAACCAATTTTTTTAGTTGGTAATTGTAATGTAGTTAAATTTATTTTGATCTTTTTAAGAGGTGACTTATATTGCTTTTCATCGATATTGAATAATACATACAAAAATTAAGTAGTTTTTGCCAAGACGAAATTGTATTTTTTCTATACATTCTATTAAAATAATAAATAATTTATCAACCATATATTTTTTATTGAATTTAGGAATCTTCCAAACCATGCGGATTTTTCTGTAGCAATTCTTTATAGCTTTTATTAGAGAACTTGTAGTTAAGACAACAGTTTGGGAAGGTTTTCTTTGATGTTTCTTCTTTAATTGAATCTGAAGTAGTTTCTGGTCTTTTAAGAATGGACCGGATATTCTAGGAGATACCAGGTCCTGAAAACGGAGACTGTTAGGTTGATTTTATGTTAGTTTATAAAGATCCCCAAAGCCAAAGCGTTTCCGTAGAATCGCTGAGCTTCTTCACTTGAGAATGCATGAAATTTATGTACTCTACGTGAAACCATTCTTGGTAAGTATTGCATTGGATGATGGGAATAACAATATCGGGTTTTCTATGTATATTGTCCATATGTACAATTAATTTATGAATGTTTCAATTAAAAAATTAAACTGTATGTACATTGAACCGCAATGACGTTTTCTTGCTAAATTTCAATTCTTTTATATGATATTTCATATGATAAAATTAGATACATTAAATACACTATTTGTCTAGTTGATAATTTAAATTTCTAAAGAGCGCTCCAAATTAAATGCCGGATTTAAAACTTTTGCCTTTTTTACAATTAGCAATTCTGATACGACAGACGCGAGGTAAAGGGTTCGACTCTCATGTCAAAAGAAACGGCAAACATCAAATGCTCTCCGGATATCATACGAACACCTTTGGTGGTCGTAAAGTACAATTCCTTCTTCTAACGGGTTAGTATAGCCACCTGCCCAGGGTATGCCCAATATGAAATAGATGCGAAGGCTTTCACGGCCGGTATTTTGGTACATCGTATGGCCAGAGTTCAGAAACTCTTGACGTTTCGTCCACAACTGCGGCAGATATCTTCAAAAGAAAATCTTTTAAAAATTAAATGACTGTCCCGTGCGTTTATATATATATATATATATATAAATGAGTAAGAAGAAGAACTCTGAGACTTTGACAGATGTTATTTACGATTCATCTGATTAATAAATATGGAAAAACAAGAGAACGACGAGTTATTGTTGTTAAAACTTATTGCAAACTTGATAAAAATTTTGCACCGTAGTACGAAAGCTTCATGAAATTTTTGGTTAAAATACCGCATCAAATGAATCAACTGTGCGAAGATTGATTACAAAATTTGATAAAACTGGATCGGTAATGAATGCAAGACCTTGTATCAGCGTGAGGTAAGGTCTCGTAAGAATATTGTCGTAGTTGGTTTAACTGACACTGCAAATCCGAAAATATTGACTCGGCATCCTACACAACAATTGGATATTTCGATAAACTCTCTTTAGCGAATACTCACTAAATACTTGCACTTATATGTCTACAAAATTTAACTGATGCAAGAGCTTAAGTTAGCTCACAATTCTCACCGTCGTCAATTTATCAATTGTTTTTTTAGAGCATAATAGAGCGGATAAACTAGAAAAGTAAACGCATCTCAACGAGTTAACTATTTGGTGTGGATTTTGGGCATGTAATAAGCTGATATTCCTTGGAAGATGGTGCTGGAAATCTGTAATTGTAAATAGCGATTGTTACCGTTGCATGATAATCCAGTTTTAGCACCAGCCAGGCAACATGAACCTGGAATGAGTATGGTCCAGACGGCACCACCTATCATACAGCTTGAGTAACAATCAAGTTACTACACCAAAAATTGCCTGGTTACGCCCTCAAGATTTTGCGATTTAATACCTTGCGACTTTTTTTGTTAGGTTACCTGAAAGGTAAACCAAGGTCTACACCAGCAATCCACAAACAATTCATGACCTTGAGAACAAAATTCGACCGGTTATCGAAGAAATTGACATATGCCAAATTGGATGAAATGAACCAAATATTTGCAGACAAAGCCATTTTGGCCATTTTTCGGACGTCGTTTTTCATCATTTAATCGGAGATGGTGTACTTTAAACTTAATAAAGATCAAATCATAAAACAGTTGAAATTTTAAATTTAAATCTGGTTTTTAATTTGTGTCACCCTTTATAACAGGAATTCGAATCACTTTTTTGCTTTAATAACACACTTAACTTATTGTGGAGTAGAAATTTCATTACTTTACTAAACATTTCAAAATATTAGCTGACTACTGTAAATTTAAGAAATATTTTATTTCGACTATTGTGATTAATTGTATTGAATAATTAATAATGAAATAAAACCCCTGGATAAAAGTAAAACCTTATAGTCGTATGAATCATCAATGTAATTCTTTTATGGGCGTTATTCACTTAAATTTTAGAAGTCGATTCCCAACACGGTTATTATAGTTTAGCCGCTTTGTTGGAAGACAAATTTAGGAGTAGTTTCGACTATAGTTATTTTCAGCAACTAACAGTTGCTATATGACGCAGCAATTCCGACTAATTATAGGTACCACTTCCTTGCCACGTGTTTGCGGCTTATAAAGTTATCTTTACATGCGTCAATATAAAGCCCACTGATTGTGTGGTATACAGGATGGTTACGAAATAACTTTATACCAAAAATTAGTACTGGGAATGTTACTTTACGAAGTGAAACTTTAGCATTAAGAAAAACTAGAAATAAATTTATTTACTATTTTAGATATATCCCCCGTATCAACGATTCTATATTCTTATTTCACCTCGAAACCATTCTTTTTCTTTTGAATTAAAGAAGTCTTTAACTGTCAGAGCAACATGTCTTATGAAGTAAATTGTTTTCCATGTAAAAATAACGCTATCGAACAAAATAGCTAAACATGTGATGGTGTAAGACCTGAACAAAATACTGAATAAGAAGTAATTCGATACTGTCAGGGTTTTATATTTCTTCATGTTTTTTCGCAGTATACAGGTGTACCTTATCTTGTTAAAAGAAGGATTTGTTTACTATTGATTAAAACTGGGCAATTGTTATGTAACACAGCATATATTAGATCAAGTTGTTGAGAACATATTACAACCTTTGGAATCGGATTCCGCCGTAAAGACAAAAGAATTTTGTTTCCAAATGGTTCGCGTTTGACCACATAATTTGGTAACTGTCCTCGAGCTAGTTAAATTTATTAAAATAATTTTTTTGCGCGAACATGAACTTTGTTTAACTCAGAGTGGTACAATCCAACAACTGTTACAAACTTTAGTATCTTTAGATGGATCAAAATTATTCGACAATTTGCAGATAGTTGTCCAGGTTATCTATATTCAACTAAACTAATATTTGTTTAAACTTTCTTTACCATCATATCATCCTTCGATGTAGAGTAAATTGTCTATCATTTTGTGCTATTCTTGTCATTACTGCCATTAACTCAACTTTGTTGTTTTGTTGAATAACGTGTTTCAGATTTTTAACTGAACTTCTTTTTTCCCGTGTTAGTTGTAAGTACGTTTTCGATAATAAGAGATGTCGTCTTTCACGACAATAACATTAATCCTTAACAAGAAGTCTATCACTAAAAAGTTCAGTGTTTTTGGTGTCATTTTTGGTGCCATCGCATAATATTGAACCTGATAAGGCGCCATATCAAATGACATCTCCACACCATCATACTAACATGCCATATTTTACAGTCTGATAAGAAATTTATTATTCAATTCTATATGCAGGTTCGACCACTGTCATTGACTTGGCAGTACCGGCTTTTGTCAAAAAAAAAATTATGTACCACCAAGAGTCATCTTTGTTGCCCAATATTATCGATGTCTTTTTCTGAAAGATTGTTGGCAAGGGTTACTTCGTGGCGACGCATTTATATAACTACGCACTATACAAATATCATTGAATTGTGTTCCTATTTTTTTCTGACAATTGGTTACGACAGTAAGGACACAGTGAAAAAATGGGGTGGGTATAATAATAAATAAGGAAATGGAAAGAAGAATAATAAAATATGAATCGTTCCTCCGGAATTATAGTAATGTACATTGAAAAAAAGTGTTATAGCAATAATACAAAAAACAAAAGAAGAGAAAGTAATAGAATTTTACGCAAAACTACAGAATGTCAAAATAATAATAATAGGAGACGGGAACGCAAGTATAGAAGGATATGAAAAAGAAACCTTAAACATGAATGATAAGAAGATGATGGAGTTTTGTCAAATGAACTATACACTCTGGGATCAAGAAATTGGAGAAAAGTATGCTTTCATAGCCGAAGGATGCAAGAAGCATAATTGAGTATATAGTGCATATAAAAAATCTGGAACAAGACGTTATAAACATAAGAACAGAAAAAGAACCAGTATTATCAACACAGCACATGTTGGTCACAGCAATATGAAAAAACAAAATAGCAAGAATAAATAAAAGTAAGGAATGTAATAAAATAAATGTAAATAAATTTAAGGGAAACGGTATCCAAGGAAAATGTAAAAGGAAAACTGATAAAAACTTGAAAAACTTAAAGAGCTGAAAGCAGAATGATTACTGAAGAAAGATGAACTACATTTAAAGACATCATAAATGAAAAAGCAAGAAAATACTAAGTACAAAAGAACCAGATGAAAGGAGAAAGTAAAGGGGGGGGGGGGAAGAAAAACAAATACGGAAAAATATCTCAAAACCAGAAACGAACAGGATAAAAAGGATTATAACAAAATGACTACAACTACAAAAGTCGTCAGACATGTAAAAAGAGAAACATGGGAACATTATGGAAAGGAATTTCAAAAAAGTTACATAACGAATAATAGAAGTTTCTAGGCCAGACTGATAGCAATAAAAGGAAAAATAAATTATGGGAATAAGACAAAGGAGTAAACATCAATAACACTGTAAGGGTGAGAAAAGAATATTACAAAAACAAATTTAGCAAAACAATAGAAGAACAAGAGGAGGAAGAATCACATATAAAAACATAAGAAGAATATAAATTTAAAAACGATAAAAACAGGCAGAGCGGTAGGAGGAGACAAAAGAGAATTAGAAATGATTAAGTACCTAGGAGAAGAAGGTTCTGGAGAATATGTAAAAAACGTGGGAAACAAGTAATACCAACGGAATGAAGGGAACATTTTAGTGGTACCTATATTCAACAAAAGAGAACTAGTAAAATGCGATAACTACAGTTATATACTTGTCATCGATAAGCTTTAAGATTTATTCAAAAATAATAGAAAAAAGTAGGACATTTCGTAGAAGAGGAAATTGAAGCAGCATTCATGCCGGGAAGACTCAATAGAAAGCGAGATGGTGTGGAGGTGGCTAAAAGAAACAAACCAATATCCCGAAAACACTCATATAAATAGAACGAAGCATTTGCAATAAAGTTAAATGAAAGGTTCAGATAGCAAAAGCCTGAAAGAAAGGTATCAATCAGAGAAATAACCTCAGTCCCCTGAAACACAGATGAAACCCCTAAGAAAAATTACATAAAAACAAAATGAGATAGAATTACTAACAAAGCAATTAGAGAGAGGGGGGGAGGGAGAGAGAGAGAGAGAGAGAGAGAGAGAGAGAGAGATATGACTCAACAAGAACCAATAATATGCAAAATACAAAAAAACAGCTAAACAAGTTCCGCTAGATATAACTAGAATAAACCCAAATAAGTAGACCAGAACAGTTTGGGCAGCAAAAAGACGTAAGAAAAGGAAAAAATGAAGGCCGAAGAAAACAAGGTTACAATAAATAATAGATGTGTACTGAAGGTAAGAGCTGCGCAAGAAATATAGAGTAACTAGAATAATCAATCAGCAAACATTAATTACGAGAGAAAAGAGATTCTTTCGTTTCTTTGCATATTTCACTGTCAATTGAATTAAATTAAATTAGTAAAGAACCACCTCCAGTTCATTTTTGCTTATTATAAAACATTTATAATTTTTTTATCATCCCATTCCAGTACACCTAATAATAAAAATGAGAATTAAAAATTTGATGCAAGTTTGGCTAAAGCGGCGATTTAGCAGCGAAATTCGATTTTTGCTATCAGGATCATAGGAGTGTAAAGAGATCGTTTACTGGCGAACGCGCGGAATTTTAAATCGGTAAAAATCCTGTAAAATATCGACCTAGTTTTAGCTACCGCCTTACAGATGGCGGTGCTTTATTTAATTTTTATATTATTATTGTTATTATCAATTATTTTATGTTGCAAAATTATTATAATTAAAATTATTATATAATTTTACACTTCTTTTTACTAATTTTATTATTTTTATTAATGTTGCTCCATATGTAAGTTACTGTTTACTAACCCATATTCACAACCATCAAACAAATAAGCATTTTGCAACAAAATGCATACATATAGTTTTCTTATTAAATATGGTATGATAATAAATGTCATATACGTAATAATTAATAGATAATACTGCTAAAAATAATAATAATAATAATACTATTATATTAAAAAGCGCCATCTAAGAATTAAAACGTACACTGTTCTAAATCTATATTTAATTTTTATTTAAAAATTAGTTAATTTATTTATTAAGTGCAATAGTATTAATCGATAGTTATTTATTTATATTATTTACCCCGCACAAAATATATTTTATAAAGTTTCAATTATCAAAATCGTATTTTTCAGTAGCCACCCATAATAAATTAAAAAATGTTGTTTTTGTTAATTTAAGAATAATTGTGCGTTAAACATTATAGATAAATCATTTAAAATATGAATTATTAAAACAATTATAAAATTACAAAAATGGCAGGGTAATATTTTATAAGCAAAAATTTAACATAAATATTAATTGTTATAAATAATTATGAAATGCTTGCTAAATTTATATTTTCTGTAAATCTCAACAATTTTATTATTATTATACGTGTGTATAGCATAAATTTAAAAATCTTAATACACAGGCCTTTAACTAATTCGGCCAGAAAATTCGGATTTGCTATTAGGATCATAGGAATGAAAGGAGATCGTTTAGAAAATGCAGGTACATGTAGTCAAGTTGCAAACCAATTAGAATTATTAGTCACTTACGTTGTTAGTACGACTACTTAACAACAGAGGGCAAAGCTATAAATTTTAAAATAAAATATTATTAAATTAATTTACATTTATTGAATACACATACAATCAATTGTTTAAATTTTTAAAATAATTAATTAAACATTATAAGGAGTAATAATTAATAGTTACTATTACTAAAACATAATCAATAATTAAATTTTAAATATGTGCTGTGCCATCTGCTATCGAGTAGACGTACTAACACAATTTTTAATAATATGAAATCAGTTCTTAACCTTACTAGTGAAATTTGCAACATTTTTCATTGATAACTGGTAAATGTATATATAATTAAATAATTAATTATGTGTGTAGTTAATAAATGTAATTAAATTAATAATATTTTATTTTAAAATTCCTAGCTTTGCCCTCTGCTTTTAAGTAATCGGACTAACAATGTAACTGACTGTAATAATTCTAATTGGTTTGCAACTTGACGACATGTACCTGCATTTTCTAAACGATCTCCTTTCATTCCTATGATCCTAATAGCAAATCTGAATTTTCTGGCCGAAATAGTTAAAGGCCCGTGTATTGAGATTTTTAAATTTATGCTATACACACACGTATAATAATAATAAATTGTTGAGATTTACAGAAAATAAATATAAATTTAGTAGCATTTCATAATTACTTATAACAATTAATATTTATGTTAAATTTTTGCTCTTAAAATTACCTTGCCATTTTTGTAATTTTATAATTTGCAACTTAACTACATTCAGCTGCTTTGTTTTTAAATTTAACACAGGTACGTATAATAATAATAATAAATTGTTAAGATTTCTTATGCGACATCTTCCCAGCTCTCGATAGATAAAGACAATTTAAGAAGTTTTTTTGTAATTACTGCAGACAATCGAATTCTTTTTCTCTAAATTTTTAAATTCAATTTTTATTATTTAGTATACGAAACAATGTTGATATAAAATTATAATTTTATATAACTAAAAATAAATTAGGAGTTGTACTTTATACAATGTATAAAGTAATAAAATTTAATTTAATTCAATTATTTGTAAAAAATGGGAACAAACGATAGAATAGCTTTTTCTCTCGTAATTAATGTCTGATATCTGTTGTCCTTTTACTTTCTAATCATTATTATTAATCAATATTCAGGTTATTATTGTTTTTGCATAGGATACATTGTTTCAGAGTGCCATTCCTGCAACATTGACATCCATTATTGTTATCGAGATCTATAATACTATATTGACACAAACAACCATTACTTACCTTTTTTATGTAATGATTGTCTTAGCTGAAGCGATACGGAAACTACATGATCATTTATATGATTACTATGCCTCTAGTAACACTGTAGCCTAATTGATTTATTATTTGTTGAGAGGAGATACTCATTAAAATAAGCTTTTTGTTTCATCGCTCAATTTATTTCAACGAAACATACACCCACATTTAAACGATAACGGTAACATATTAACTAAGTATGTGGTGTGGAAAAAACTTTAATTACATTCCTGGTTTCTATGAAATCTTTATTTTTAGTCATGCAACAAATAGGATAACCAAGTAGAAAAATTTATAAGTCGCCTGAAGTTCAACTTGGCATACAACTAGAACTGGTAATTCTTTTTTTCTAGCTTTCATGGTTACACAACATTTAGAGTGATCATTCCATTGAATTGAGTACCTCCTGCATATATGATGCGGTAAGAACACAAGTTAACATATACGTCTTGAGAAGTGTTAATTGTATCATAATCTGACATGCGCAAACTCTTTTTAACACTCAGAAACATGCGGTAAAAGTACATCGAGTCCTATTTTTTCCCAGAATGGCATTCTTCCCATCCCAACATCGGCGACGTCTTTGTGAATACATTTTTTGTCTAAACTTACATGACCATACTTGGGTATGGAGTCTCAATTAGTTGCCCTATAGTATGAAGTGCAATCCCCTAATATTCTCAACTTTCTTCTAATTTACAGTCTTCTGTTTCTTCTAATCCTAGTTCTAGTGTTTCCAAAAAACTCAAACTCTCCTGAGAGTAGTTCAATTAAAAGAATGGGGCCGGCGAAGATATTCCTCTGTAAGCAATCCCAGAACGAACTTAAAAATTCGAAATGAATATCTCAAATTTTGTGACGGACCGACAGACCGACCGACAGACAGACATATAGAATTCAGTAACGAACTTTTTAAGTTCGTTGAAAATTAAATGCATAGAACAGAAATCATGGGGGGGTGTTCAAAAGAAACTTGCAACTTCGACGATTATATAAACAATTCATTATTATATTAGATGATAAGTAAAAGTAAGCTGAAGAGGAGAATAGAAAAAAGTAGAAAAAATAAAGTTTGCACCATCGGGTGGACTTGCTTACTCAAGAGTTCTCTGTACACTGTAATATAGTAATAAAAATTCCAACCTACAATTTGCATTATGTAGGTAATCCAGACAAAACTAGCCACTCAAGCAATGATGGAACACTACTAATTACATAGGTGATTTAGTAAGTAAACTTAGTCTCCTACTATTAACTGTCGGAGGCATTTACTTTCTACCTAGGCTTGCTATTACAGCCGATGAGTATCAAGAAAATCTGCACCCACTTAAACCGTGCTTCTTTGTAAGAGACTAACTACACCATACAAAAACATAACCTAAGTTATACTTCAACTGGCGAGCTAAGCTACTAGCCGACAAACTTGTATGAAATCCCGGACTTGCTGGACTTTGCAGTCATCAAGAGTGTTTCTGACATTGCCAAAAGCCATGATGATAATATATTTTGAGCGGCAGCGTTTCCGAGATCGTGGTTAACCGGAGTATGTCTGTGGTGCAAGACATTCAAGTAGAGCTACATACTGCCGAAGTTGTACAGGTAGAAACAAATAAACCCAAGAGCGGAAAGAAGAGAAAGACTAACTCAAGAAACCATAATAATGATAAAGAAAACTTCTACATTATACTAACACTATTTTAAATTCTGATGAGCACATTATCAAAAGCGTTTGCTAATTAACGTGCAATTAGTGTGGTTAATTATAGTTGGTATTAACGTCATTTCAATGATTAGTCAGTATGCACAATTAATGGAACCTCATATAAGTTCATTTATTTTATCATCCTATCAGTCTTAACAGCGGAGCTTATAGAAAGTTAATGAGATTATCATCCTGTCTCTCTGTCTGTGTGTCTGGAGACAAGATAACTTCCGTTCTATTCAACGGATTAACTTCAAACTTAGCATACACACATCTTAGGTCAGTACCTTTCATGGGATTGATTTTCAGCCAAATCGGTTAACGGCAGCCGGAAGTGACCGTTACGATTTCGAAAATTCATTATACTCACATATGTCATGCAGCATATCATTCGACAGCATTTTTGACGCTAATCATCATGGAGACATTAATCAACATCTTAATTCCTTTTAAAAGTTTTTATCCTAATTTCATCGCACCGCTGTAGAAAGTTTTTTTTTTACGGTATTACATCGTTCTTTTTATAAGTAAGTAAACCACGATTACTATTTTAATATTAATATATAATCTACCTTTAAATGCTGTTTTGAATTGGATAATGAACAAAATTGCAATCCCCAACGAGACGCCACTGGTTTAAAAGGATAATCGGTATTTATATGTTGCTAAACAAATACAAAATAAGTTGGATATTTTACCTTTTAATTGTTATATCAAGTTTGAACACAAGTTATGTGATTAAATAGCTAATGCCTTAAACCAGGTTTTCTGTCTTGCAGACACGGCTTATACATTCCAACATATTTTACAATTTGCACTGTGAAGTATCTGCATTTCTGTATTGCTGCTGCAAATAAGTGATATTTTTCCAGAAATGGCTGTTACACGAGTTGGTGGCAGGTTACTTGGTAGTAGAATTTTATATTCGAGTTTCTTCAACTACGCTACCAAAATGCAAGTAAGTGAATAACCTTTGCTAATGCAATAGAGTTCTTATTAGTGGCCATGAGCAGGCTGTCATGGCAAACGCACAAGCTACACGCCACGTCTCTACACTTAAGCTGTCGAAAAACCTAGAATTGTTCAGTATGGATAAAATAAAGGCCGTGAACTTGAAGCTGTTGAGGGCACAGGATAAACCACTGGTCGTGCTGCTGGGCTGGATGCTGGCCAAAAGGAAGCACATCTTTAAGTTTGTTGACTACTACACAGAGCGAGGATTTGACGTGCTGAGTGTTACCATCAGTCCGTGGCAGCTGCTGTGGCCCGCTAAAGGATCGCAAGTTGGTTTGATTTATTTTTTAAAATTTACCCTGTTGTGATAGCAATGTAGAAAATTAGATATGAATATACCTTTATGTAGGCGAAGCACAGTTATGAAAGAGACATGAGGACTTGTTTACTATTTTTGGTTTTAGTAATCTGTCATGTGTTCTATTGTGGTATCACGTGTGTGCTTTATTTTCTTCTATACATCATAGAATTCTTATATGAGTTTATGAATTAATGAGGTGATGTTGCCACTTGTTATAATCCCAAGATAATCCCAAGCATGGTTAAAAATTTTTTTTTAAGGGCATATATTTAAGATACTGGCCACCCAGCTTGCCTGATTTCTTTGTATAGGATGTGCTGAAAGGTGTATTGGAACAAACCATAGATTCTTGTGGATCTGCAAAGATACATTCAGAGAGAAATCGAGGCTATAACTTGATATTTTGGTGAACATGGAGACATTTTTAACACTTATAGTAAAGTACCTTTGTGTGAAATTTCATTAAATTATCTCAGTTAGTTTAAAAGCTGCATATAAAGATAAGGCATAAATATTTACCAGTTTACCAAATTTTTAAATGAAATTTAATATGTCATCTAATTAAAAATATGTTTTAGTCGTATAGAATGATCAAAAGTATTGTCTCCTGAATAACGCTTGTATCTCTGTGTGGAAGAGAATATATAAATTGTTGCAGATTGTTTTGTGCAATGGATACACTGCATCAGTTCATGATTTTTGTAGTTTATTATAAATAATCACAATTGGCACTTTCCATAAATCATTACAATTGTAAAGCCTTTCTTGACTGTGTAGAAATTTTATAATTTTTAATTATGCATTTAAGAGCAGCATAGTTATTTAAGTTAAATTGTAATATTTAAATACGTTTAAATAACTCAATTTCAGGAATGGAAACTACTCTTGCTAGTACATTAATTTGGTAATTAATGTAGTAATATTTTTACATACTGGTAATGGTGAATATTAACTTACATAGTATTACTTGAATTGTACACTGGTGTCTCTAAATTTATGTTTTTATATCAGGACACTGTTTATGCGGGACTTTTGTTAGAACATAACTGAATAGCCGATTTACTTAACTTTTGGTTCCTTTGCACATGTGCTATGTTTGAACAGCTGGATTGTTTCGATGGATATTGAATTGGGGACGAAAATTATTACTTTTATGTGTCTTAGTGATGAATAAACTTGTGCACCCCTCTGCTTGTTTATGATTACTAAATATTATGTTTTCGGCAACAGAATTTAGATGTTAAAAATTTCTAGGTTACTCCACCAGCTATTTATTTCTGGATAATTATTTTATGCTCTTTCATTGAAAATTGGAATAGAAAATTGAATGTTGTTGTAAGAACCATAGTGTGGAATGACTAGGCAGTGAGGTTGAACATATGGGAACCTTAACTTCTCAGTTCTAAAGGCTCATAGTTCTCATCTTTATTTTCATCTCCTCTTTGCTTCTTGAAATCAGGGTGATATATTTCTCAAATGCTAGGCATTGATATGTCCTATGCAGTAGTAGCCTTTTTTCATATCACTCTCTTGTAGGACTTTTTCGAATACAATGTCAAATAGTATCAGTGATAATGAGTCCCTCTGCCTTCATCCATTTTCAACCAGGAAGGGTTTAGATTCTTGGTCTGTTAATATGCTTTTGCTTTTTGCTCACTTAATTGTCAGTTTTACCTGTTTGATTAGTTTTATATTATTTCTTAACTCTCTTATGGCACTGATTAGTTTTTCTCGTCTAAAAGTATCATATACATGACAAAAATCAATAAACAGAGCATAAACATATATAAGTTGTGCTCCTGTATAAGATATAAGTTTTGTTATAGGTTGTTGCTAAGGAGGTTGTCACATTCCTAGAAATAAACAAAAGCTACACACCACTGCTTGTGCATGGGTTTAGTGTGGGGGGCTACCAGTGGGGAGAGGTACTAGTGCAAATAGCAAGTAACCCCGAGCAGTATGGCCACATAGCGGACAAGATTGCAGGGCAAGTATGGGACAGTGCTGCTGACATCAGCGAGGTATGGTTTGGTTTCCCCATGGCTGTCTTTCCCACAAACCAGACATTGCAGAACGCCATGAAGCAATACATGCTGTAATGACTCTCCAGACCTGCTACTTGCCAGAGCTTTAGATTTAATTTCAGTTACCACATGAGAACGTTTGACAAAGTTGCGACCTGCCACTACTGCAAATCGAGCCAAATGTTTCACAGCAACCTGGTGAAAGCACCTGCACTGCTCCTTTTTAGTAAGGTTGACCCAGTTGGAGCTGAGGTATCCAATCAACGCCTCCGAGGAGACTGGGAGAAGCAGGGAATCGAGGTAGGCTACCTAGCCTTTCAACTACGCTTGGAAGTTACTTTATTATTTTTAGGTGTCTTGGAAATGTTGGGACGATTCTCCACATGTTGGCCATTTCCATTATCACCAGCAGGAGTACCTCAGGCTACTGGAGCAGTTCCTTAGTGATATAGATTTAGGAGAAAATGTAAACAAAGTACAGGCTAAACTCTAGAGATGTTATCATTAAGAGCAAATATTTTGCATGATGTATTTTATCAGATAGTTGTTCTCGAATACTTATTGTGCACATGCAACTTTTGTGTTGTTTTACACTTAAAAATACTTAAAATTTTGTAAAATTGTATAAATTCACAATTATATTATTTCAATTTGATCCGTATAGGTATTTAACTTAAATTTATAGGTATTTCATTTACTGTCGCTCAAATGCTGATGGATAGAAACAAAGCTACATTGTTGTCTAATTATACTATAGTAGAAGGGATATTTCGGTAATTGTTTAGTACCTTAACGTACTTTAAGCAGTTATTCTACAGAATACTAATGGTATCAAAATATTTGTCATTACTCAAGGCATTAAATCCTCAGGAGCTCCGAGAGGATTGAATATTTAACTTAAATTTATTTCACTTAAAATACTGCTTAATAGTTAATTTTTGGCAAGAATGAGAATCATATACAGTCTAAAGAATAACCATGCTTTATAAATATGTTAATGGGTCATGGTTGGTATACTGCAGTATATTTGAGATTTCATCAGAAATTTTGAAATTCACTAAAACTATGAAAAAACAGAAAATCAACTTTAAAAACATGCTAGGTGTTTTAGGCCTATTGGTTTACTTGTTTGCATGTATTTGTTTTGCTCCCCTTCCTTCCCAATATATGTCCTCTTTTTATACACCTAACTATGTATTTATATCAAACGAGGCCTTAATTATGCACCAGCGAAATATTTTTTCAATAAATTTAATACTTTCTAAAATTATCCACACTCACACAGACATACGATATTTATGACTGAAACATCAACAAGGTTGATTGCATTTTCTCTTTGTCTGTTCTTAACTATATGTAACTTTAATGATCAATGTTATGAAGTATATGATTCTCATCTTTATCACACAGTTCCCTTTAAGAACCACTTATTTTTAACCACAAAATCAGATTTAAAAATTCCATAAACTTAACTATTACCAAATTCATTTTAGTAATTTCTTTTACAGTAGAATTTAGCGAATTCAAAAACCACCTGTAACCATTTCTTTCCAACAAAATGCAGCACGTTGTACATCAAAAACTACTGTACAAATTACTTATAATTAAATTTAATTATATTAAAGGTACATGTTTGACATACAACTTTTGCCTTTTGAACCCATACACAATTTTTTGTAATACCTTATTTTTACAATTTTGGTAAATTTGAAACCACATGTATTTACGTTCCGCGTTTGTTTACACCCTCTCTCCTTTATTTTTATTTGTACTTCTGCCTTTTGACTTTAAAATCTATTTTAATCATCAAATTATACTTTAGTATAATCTATAGATCTTTTGCCTAATGGTGGAAAAAAGGATAATCAACATTACTCTTTATAAATGCCGATTTATAAAGTAAACAAGTGGAACTTCGGTTTTATAGATGTCCGGAGCTTCCATACATAAACAAAAATTTGCGGACACTTCCGGTCTGGAGATTTTCCGATCTGGCTGATTTTTGGCGTCTGGACTTGACTTACGGTCCTTAGTTGAATACTGAAAACGTTATTTCTCTATCTATCACATATTAAAAATTGTAAGGCTTGACAGATATCAGAAATGACAGAAATAGAAACTTATCTTCAGCTTGGAAGTTGCCTTGATCAAAAGTTGAAAAATAAAAGGACGGACAGACAGACGACATTACTCTCTACATAAGGCTTCTCATTTTAATGTATAGAAGTCTAAAAGAAGTGTTTTAGGATTTTCTGGAAGTTGCAAAGAAACTATTCCCTACCGCTGAGTAAAATAAACTGACTTTTGTAGAAACTTATACATAATGTTTTGAAACACTCGATAGATCGCGTTGTCATGACTACCAGAACATCAATTTGAAGATTTTTTGAAAGGATTTTCAACGAACTTAAAAAATTCGTTATTGAATTCTGTCTATCTGTCGGTCCGTCACAAAATTTGAGATTTTTTTAATTTGTAAATGGATTCTTATAGGAAATTTTACGCTGATTTCGAATTCGAAATTAAAAATTTCTATCTCGAATAGTATTCGAGATATTTGAATTCGAATTTCGGGAAAATTTTGACATTACGATTTTAAATGTGATTCTTATAGAAAATTTTACGCTGAATTCGAAAACGAAGTCGAAAAAATTTTCGAATAATTTTCGAGATATTCGATTTCGAATTTTTAAGTTCGTTCTGGGATTGCTTACAGAACAATCTCTTCGCCGGCCCCATGTTTTTTATTGTTATTTTTCCACTTTTCCAGACTCAAATCGAAATATTGAATATTTACTTTAATACACCGATTTAGAGTTTTCGCTAAAATTCATCCAAGAATTTGGTTTTATATAGTTACAGATGTCTAAAATGTACGAAATTTGATAAATGTGACAACTGTGGAAGGTTTGCTCAAATAAATTTAAGTGTAAATCAAAATTTAAAAAGTTATATTAACCTGAATGAGACTGAATAAAATTTCAAATATAAATTGCACATTATTAAGTGGCGAAGCGAAGCGGAGTGACTTACTAACTTCATGTTGTCTGTCCGTCCGTCCGAGCAATAACTCCAGAACGGCTGGGAATTTCCAAATTGTTTTCACCAATCGACAGGTGACCAAAAAGGCTTGTTTGCTAGTGATTTTGAAACTGATTGGTCAAAGGTCAGCCAGACTAGAGGGTTCTCAAATTTGGGAGACTGCTTCGCCACTTCGCTATGCGTTGCAAGCTTTGCAGTTTTTTTTTATCGGCAATTAAATTGTAGCGTAATATTAGGTTAGAATCGGTGCATTGTGGCTCCGTGATAAAATAGCTGCGTATGCATTACATGAGGATAAAATCGCTTATGTTTATGTTGACACTCTTATCGCGACCTTCAGATAAATGTTTTGACAATCTGTCGACGATTGCTAAAATGCGTCATGTTTATATAATTTTTTCATCGTAATTTCTCCGTATGACGTGACTGACCACAATGAACCTGCCGTACTGATGCAACGGCAAGCGAGCCCGTTTGCAGCACAGCGTATGTGCAGATGATTCCTTTGTAATAGTGCAACCAGTGAAAATGCTGTATTTGCTGCTCTTGGCTGCTGCCGTGGCACTGGCGAACGCCACTCTCTACTACCAACCGGAACAGGTGCACCTGGCTTTTGGCACGAATATCAGCGAAGTTGTTGTGACTTGGTCCACGTTCAACAACACCGAAGAATCGATTGTTGAGTATGGCATCCGTGGAATGATATTGAGTGCTAGCGGCACATCTACGAAATTTGTGAGTGGAGAGAAGAGTAACCATGTTCAATATTTACATCGGGTAGTGCTGCCTCACTTGACGCCAAATAGCATATATGGTAAGGTTTGGGTGTATGTAGTTCTTAGATATCCTACTGGCATTGTTTTGTGATTTAGAATATCATTGCGGGAGCTCTTTGGGTTGGTCTCTGAAGTTCTGGTTTAGAAGCTTGTCTACAGAAAGCAACTGGTCACCCCAGCTGGTAATTTACGGAGATTTGGGGAACGAAAATGCGCAGTCTTTGCCTCGCTTACAAGAAGAAACGCAGAGAGGGATGTACGATGCTGTCCTGCACGTGGGAGATTTTGCGTATGATTTGGATATTGTAAGCAAAGATTTGTTTTATTTACTCCCTCGGTAGTGATAAGATTTTTAAACGCAGTTTTTTCATTGCTATTTTGTTTTATTCTCTTGAAAAGATAAACCATGCTTATATAAATAAAGCTCCGATTTATAAACTATAAATCACAGTTATCATAATGCAATAACGAATAAATGTACTTTTTTATTGCTGATATGCTTTACAAGTTTTATTTTGTTTGTGTTTGATTTTATTTTCTAATTCTTACCAAATTTGCCAGGTAGTACGGTTAAAAATGAGTTTGTAATTAAATGCTGAAAATCATATTTTATCAACTATCATAAAGCAGTACAGGAAATTTTCAAGATTGTGGTGAATATTTTAAACAGTTGATGCCCTAGTTATTTTTCCACACCAGCAACGTTTTAACCAGTTAACCTGGTAAGAGTTATCTCATTTTGGTGTATGTATATAAATTTTTACTCAAGGTTTGTTTAAAATTATGAAAATTTTATAAACTTAAGATTAGTCTCCAGTTATGTTATATATGATCAAACTTTGTATAACAGAGTCATGTCAATTGAATGTAGTTTCTCTTTATGTATAAGAAAGTTTTTTAAATTAATTTAGGTTCAAAAAGCGAAATTATAATAATTTCAACCAAATTTACACATAGGCGAGAAAATCGTTATAGTGCAATGTTTAAACTTGTTACCATTTGTTTATACTGTATAGTTAGTTACATGATAATTGCCGCAGTTTAAAGAGTACATTTTAAACATACGAAAATTTTTAAAATAGTTTGGATTTCAGATGTTAAATCATAATATATTTAAAATTTATACACAGGTGGGAAAAGCCTTATATTATTTCTAACTTTAGCTTTGCTTTTTTGTCGCATGCCAATCAAATAAGCAGTTTGAATAATATTTTTCAAATGTACAAAATTTTTCAAAATTAAAACGGGTTAAGGGAGTCAAATTGTAAAAAACTTGAAACATTGCATATAAGCAAGAAAAGCCTTATAACATTTAGAATTTATATTAAGAAAATGGCTAATAAAGTGCGTGACTTAGAATTAGAATGGGATGAGAATTTTATTTTTACTGGAATGTAGCTCAACAGATGGAATTATTTGGATTAAAAAAGATTTTGCTTGCCCCAGATTCTAGGGTTTTGTGCATTGAAAAAACCGTTCAGATAGAAACAGGCGTTCTTGCTCATATTTAGGGAGTTTTAGGAAATCCTCTGTTGAAAATGTTCGTTCTAGAAGTTGCAGTACATTCTTTACAAGATTCTCATGTGTTTGTGTTGATTTAGAGAGAGTTGTCTCAAAGAGTTTCTATCTTCTGTGATATAGTACTGGACAGTCGAAGATTATGTATGAAACTGTTTCTTCATCTTACATAACATATAGAGTGTATTAGCTTTGATAGATGTTTTCTTAGATGGCATTGACCTGTTTCAAGTTCTACTGTCTGTCTTATCTGTACACGTTCTAAGTGAATGATGTCCGAAATTAGTCTGCTAGAAGGTTTCCTAATTAGTTCCTTCCTCAATCTCTGTTCCTGCATAGCAGCCCAGTGGGAAGCATGTTTTTTGTCTACGTCAATATTGCTGTATGAATGCTGCTTTTGGGTATATGAAATACAGGTTTGGGTCCTATAAATGGAGTAAATGCTTTGGTTTTAGCAATGGCAACTGCTTTTTTTGTTACCCATCACACCAGTGTGGTCTGGAACCTACACGAGTTGAACATTGTTCTTCTCAGATAGGGTTATTAGATGGGATAAACATTCCTTCAAACTTTAAGGCTGCTTAAAAAAGAAAGCTTGTTATCATATTATCCACTAGTAAAGTTTATTATTTATTGATTTCTATGTAAGTTTGAATGTCTGTGCTCCGGTGTCAACACTAATTTATGAGAAGATTTGCCAACAGCCGAAGAATAATTCAAATGTTATCTGAGTAAACATTGCATTTAGCGTCAGTGTTGGAATAACCTGGGGCTTAAGTAAAAAAAGTTATCAAGTATTTAAAGACAACGAACTATAAAACAACACTACATTTGAATTAATTGGCTATCATGCTTCTAATTATGCAGGCTGCAAAAACATTTGCATTTAAGTGATTTTGCAAATATACACAAACTTACCAGACACAGTTGCGTTCAGCCCAATTAATGGTCTGGCATACTTGTAACAGTCAACTGTATTATTGAACCTTATTTCTTTGAAAATAATGATGGTATTTTTCAATCAATGAAGCGCACTATAGGAAATGTTTAAAACTTTTTCTACTGCCACAGCTACTGGCTATTGGAGTGGTTCTATAGACTAAGGACATAAGTAATATTTTTTTAATTGTATTATATTAAAAAGTTGAGATATAAGGTATTATCGAATTTAAGTCATACAGACTTATTCTTTTAGGAATATCTAAAGAACAAGATACAAGTCAACATACTGGGTAATGTGTGAACTTTGCAGCTTCATTAATTTTTGAAAGTCTGAGAAAGGCTATATGTTTTGTTTTTAGTGTACAAATTCTAAGAATAAAGCTTTTCATTTGCCATTTAGATGATCCATTTATTTTACATCTTTCAATAATTTGATAAAAATTTATTTTGCGTCACCCGGTACTATGTGTAATTTGGAATTTTCTGACCAGACGAAACACATTGGTGTCCACTGGTATTTCATTCAAAAAGCACAAGTAGTGGAAGTCAGTTATCTAGTACAATTTAATAAAAAAACAATTGATAGATAGCTCTACTAACTAAAGAATTAGCTCTGTGACAAACATTTGCAATCATGATTCAGATTACTGTACGAAAGTGATAAAATTAGTGATTTGGAGAGACTGCAACAGTAAGACTTTCAATTATGTTAGTCACAGGCCTGGATGAAATTGTTGCTAAAGTATTTAAAAATAGATATTCTGAAACAGCTCCAGATTTTCATTTGTAGTGATCCAACTTTATAAAAATATTGAATAGTTACATTTCTCATGCATTTGTATTTTGATGAACTACCTTTTGCATTTGTTAAACTGGTACACAACCAACAAAGTTTCTGCTACAGATTAGACTGTTATATAAATTGTTTTGTCTTCAATTTTAATTTGTACCGTTTTTTACTGAACACATTTATCAAACAGGATGAAGGCAGAGTGGGAGATGCTTTTATGAGACAAATCGAGTCCATTGCCGCCTATGTGCCATACATGACATGTCCAGGCAACCATGAGGAGGCTTAGTAAGTACATCAATTCTTGTGCAGACTTTTCTTAAACTCTATTGCATTTTAGCAACTTTAGTAACTATCGGCAACGCTTCAGCATGCCAGGAGCCCCACAGAACATCATGTACAGCTTTGATATTGGCCCCCTTCATATAATATCAATCTCAACCGAGGTGTATTATTTTATGAACTATGGCATAAAACCGATGGTTTTTCAATATGATTGGTTAGAGAATGACCTGATCAAGGCGAATTTACCTGAAAACCGAGAGAAACATCCTTGGATCATAGTGATGGGGCACCGCCCAATGTACTGCACTACAACAGATGGGGACGATTGTACACACCATGAAACACTGACGCGGGTTGGCTTGCCATTTTTTCATTTGTTTGCACTGGAGAAGCTGCTGTACGATTATGGCGTAGATGTGGAAATATGGGCACATGAGCATGTATATGAGCGCCTGTGGCCTATTTATGATTATAAAGTGTACAATGGCAGTTATGAAGCGCCTTATGTAAACCCGGGCGCGCCCGTACATTTAATTACGGGCTCAGCAGGTTGCAAGGAAAACCACGACGGTTTTAATAGAACTCGCCCTGCATGGTCAGCCTTTTATAGTAGCGACTATGGTTACACAAGACTTAAGGCTTATAACAGGACACACTTGTATTTTGAACAAGTATCTGATGACAAGGCTGGTGCAGTGATCGATTCATTTTGGATTGTCAAAGACTCTCATGGACCATACCAATACTCCGAGATGGATTGGGGTAAATTTGACGCAGTTCGGCTGAAGAACTTTGTGTAACTCGAAGCATTCAGTAGGCAATGTGTATATTTTAATTAGTTACATTTTAACGCATTCCAAAGAAGTGACTTGCCTGACAAGTTGGAGTATTATTTGCATAATTGAATTTTATTTTATCGTATAATGTAGATCTTGAATCTATTAAGTTTATAATAAAAGCTAACAATTTATATAAACAGTCAAATTATTTTATTCACTGACATCAGTAATGTCTAATATTTTTATTAAACAAATGAATTATAATTGTTTATTTAATATTAGTAGTGAGCAATAAATTATAGCAATATTGTATTAATAAAACATTAATTAAAATTGCTGAATATTTTAAGATACTAACGGATAATTTTCTACCACCCCGCTACCTTTTCCTAATGGATACTGTTTTTCTGCTACACAAGTCTGATTCAAAGGTTTAGTTCGTTTATTACACTTCTCATAATAGCACTTGGCCACTATTTTGTTAAATTTAAAAAATAAGTTGTTGTCTCCACCGTTCGGTCCCACTAGCACTTCACATTCATAATTCCACTTTTTGACATCACGCATGCAGCATTGCAATATCTCTGGGTGCACTGTAAAGTACTCTTTCAAACTGTAATGCTTGAGTTGCATCTTCTGCGCCAGCATTCCTGTGACATATACATCATCAACCCAAAAATAGGGAATCTGCAGCGATGCCTGCCACAGCTGTTTGCATGTGAATGGGTTTGTTACATAGAACCAACCACTTACAAAAGGTGGGTAGGATGCACCCTTATATTCAACTTTTGTAACGTACCACTTGTTTGCAGGCTCCCTAATGGGTGACATGTTGCGCAACACGTAGCCTGCAAGTATATTATTCTCTGGCAGTTTTATTTCTTTTAATAGCTCAACTGTTTTATACAGATTAACCACAATATCGTCGTCCATTTTGATCACATACCGTGCCTGCTTGCAGTGTGTCGCAGCCCAGTGCACACCCATCATGTGCTTGTAGGTCAGATTCTTGTATGCTTCATTGAAGTTTCCTTGAATTAGGTCTCCAAATCTCCGTTGCTCGTGAAAGATTGCTTCTTGAGTGGTGAACTTATCTTCAGGAGCAGCTGCTAAGAGAAACACACGCCGCAACTTACTAGCCTGAAGCTTTTCCGCAGGGAAGGCTCTGCGCATAGCACTGCGAGTCTCAACATTGCCAAAGTATGATGTCACTATGATAAGGGCGAGGATCTCAGAGACGCCTTCGCATGGTGTACTGTTAATCATATACTCAAAATGCAGGTCAAACAATTTATTTTGGTCGGGAAGCCTTGTAGGGATCTGCAAATATGTGACTTCGATCCCGTTCTCATTTGCATTATCTGCGTTATTTCTGAGGTAAATGTAAAAGACAATCAAAAGAAGGGTGAACGCAGAAATTGCGACAAGTTTGCGAGAACTCATATTTAAATTTCAAATTAGTATTTGAATATACCCACTTTTGTTGAGCAAAGCATTTTATCGTTTCTCGGTAAGGTGCAGTAATTGACTGGCTAGAAACTTCCATATGTTATTGACTAATTAGGTAAGCATTCAGGTGTTTTCCATTGTCAAAAACAAAAGCAGCTTGTTTGGGATGACATAATCGCGATCTAAGGAGGGTCATCAAAATGAGACGGAAGATGTATTAACAGCTGTGTGTAGTAGCTTATGTAAAAGAATAATTTTGAAATTAATTCACTAAAATCAGTTTAGCAAATAAAAATCTGATAATATGGATTAAAAATGTTGAATATATGACTGTTGTTAATGCTTTCGATGTGAAAAATTGTGGGTCATTAGAAATTCAAATAAAAAAAATCTGTATTCAAGGTGGCCTATAGTATATAAATACAACTTGACCCTATGTTATTAATCTATTATACTTGCTATGATTAGAATTTTTTTTGTGTTCTCTAATTACATTTAATTTTCTTCGTCTTCCAGCTTCGTCTCCTGTCGGAGGTTGGAAACCATCATTGCAATTCGCGCCTTGTTCATAGCAGCTCTAAACAATTCATTTGTACTACAGCCGTACCATTTCCTTAGGTTTCGTAGCCAGGAAGTTCTTCTTTGGCTCACACTTCTCTTTCCTTTAATTTTTCCTTGTATTATAAGTATTTCTCTCCTCTCATTATATGATCTAGTTATTCCAATTTTTTCTTTTTTATAGTTTTTATTATTTCACACTCCTTCCTCATCTTCAGCAGAACTTCCCTATTAGTTACTCTTTCCGTCCATGATATCCTCCACATTCTCCTGTAACACCACATTTCGAAAGCTTCAATGTTTTTGATGTTCGTCTGTTTTAAGGTTAATTTTAATTAACGTTAATTACCACTACTTTCAACTATTTATTTATTTTATTTTGTATCAAAAAATTCAATTTTTTTGTTTGTAGAATTCCATCAGGTTGTTTTTGATAGTCTCTTTATGATGAAATGTTTTTCATTATGACGGGTGATGTCTAATACGGCGAAAATGTTGTGCTAGCTACTTTTGCTTCATAAAGTTAAGCATTATTTGATGAAAAATCGCACTTTTGTTGACCAGATGAAGTCTTTTATGAGTTATTGTTATATTTTTTTACCAAGCACATTTCTTCTCATAAGTGAAACCTCTAATGCAAATATTTAATGGTAAATAGGTGGGGAACTTACTTATCTTTGATACAATTTTCTCTATTGACCCAAATGGTTATTGATTTTTCTGAAAATACATCTAAATCTTTTTGTTCGATCTTGAGTCCTTATTGGCTTTGATGAGTTCTGGGTATTAACCTTTTGAGAAAATCATATTTTGAAAGGTCTTCAAAATTATATTTGCTAGTTCTGAAAGATCTTGATTTTGACAGATGTTTGTCAAGATTTTGGCAAATAGTTGTATAACAGTGGTTTTGGTTATGAAATATAAATCTATTGGGAATAGCAAGACTAGCAATCACTGGTTTTGTTAGATTGCCGTAAAAGTTAATTAAGAGTTAATTTTTCCAGCTTATTAAAACAAGCCTTGTTGGTTTTTGTATTTTGAATCAAAACAAATTTTGTTTGTCCTGGCAATTATAGCAACGTAAAATTATAGAATTCGTTTTGGCATTGCCGCAACAATTTAATGTCAATAAAACTTTTGAGAAACATATGAGAACAGATATCACGACGTGATTTGAGTTGGCTTGATGATTATGAAAATTAAAGGTGTTGTAGTAAGTTATAAGTAATCTTAGTACCCATGTTAATTGTTAAATATAAACAAACTTACCTCTGTTACAAATTTAGAAATAAAAATAAAAATCTGGTGTGAACATCACATGACTTGCCTTATCCTATTATTATATATTATACCGGGTCCATCGTCTCGGTCCTGTGCTGCTCTCGTCCCGGAACTTGTTATTTTAAAAAAGGACGAGGCGCGAGTCTAACACTCAAAATCTGATTAAAATAAACAGTACAAGACAATAATTGACTCGTACTTAAAATTTTGCTACGTCACTGAGGGTAACCATGCGAGCTTGGTCGCACGGCCTTCCCCATTATCACCTACGTGCTCCCTCCTAGCGGCCAAGCTCCCCCCCCCGTCCTCCCGCAGTCGGCCAGGAAGCTCTCCGAGCGCGCTATGATTGGTCCGTTTAATTAATTTTTAATCGGCTATAACTTATTTATTTGACCTCGGATCAAAAAATTTCATTGTAATTTTGTATTCGTCTCGGTTTGATTGGTAATATAAATTTCCCAAAACATTTTATGAACACCCGGTATATTAAAAATCCTGAGCTTCAATTTTTTTTCGAGTTCCTATTTTACCAACTTTTATTTTAAATTCATGTTTATCTCATGATAACAAATCATTTTTATTCTAATGAATTTTTTGTATCTTCAACCGTTTCGATTCGCGACCGCTTTGCGACATTGCGACCAAACGGCTCGGCTGATTTTTATCACAAAAGGTTTCGCACTGCGTACCCTACCTACAAGCAACTTGCATACCAAATTTCAAGTCTCTAACTCTTACGGTTCTTGAGATATCCTGTTTACTGACAGACAGACACACACACACACACACACACACACACACGAACCAATGGCTCAAACTAACTTTTTTGGTATCCTGAGGCTATAATTCGTGCAGAAATGTGAGAAACTGGGTAGGTCAAATTTCCGCCGATTACATTACTTTCCTTATTATACGACAAGGAAAGTAAAAAAGGCGATTCTCAGTACAAGTAACTAAATTACTTTAAGTTATTAATTATTAAAGACACAATTCTACGTGCCAGCGTGGTCCCGTGGTTGAGGGACGGGCTGCGATGCTGACGGACCCGGGTTCAATTCCCGGTGCTCTCTGATGCCTGGCGAGTGGCCTACTCAGTCACTAAAAATAATTGAGTACCTGCGTTCATTCGAACAAGGGGTAATAATGGCGGTCGTCTTAGGCGCGGTGCTTGCCACATCGCCCCGCATCAGAGATGGTGCTCAACGATCTAGCAGAGAGGGTAAATACAAGAGAGCCTTAACCTCTCAGTTCGCAGGCCGTGCTCCCACGCGGGGCGTAGAGCCTTACCATAAAAAGACACAATTCTAATCGCAGGCGATTCTTGAGGTAGAACTTTTTAGAAATTTTGGCCCCTTCTAAATAGGTGCTTTATCAGTTCAATGTCGGTCATGTTGATCAGAATTAAAACTAAGATTGCTTCATTTTTTGAAGATTTCCTCCTTTTATTAAAGTTGTCCAAAAAGGACAGAAATTTCTAGATTTAAGGTTAGTCAAGATAGAATATTTAGTATGTAGTAGAAAATACATTCCAAGAAATACAAAAACAATTATAATATGTTCAACGAACACATAGAGTAATAAATCATCACGACACGCTTTCCGTGACGCAGAACCTGGAGGACCTGTTATATTCATACACCTGAGGATAATTCTAGTACAAACTTTAAGCGGCTGTGTCGAGTATCCTGCACAAAAAGTGAAATTTTCTTCTAGGAGAATGGCTTTACCGTTTTTTTTTGGTGAAAACTACCGTTTATTAAATTTTTAGCTTTAACACTCTTCAAGAGCTACTGGATGACGTCATCAACCTACACAACAGTCACCTGTGAGCTAAAGTGGCTAAATGTGGTTGATGCACCGTTCATCTCACTAATAAAGATTTATTGACAAATGGACCAGAAGAGCTAGTGCTGCTGCTTGACTTTTACCCGTGAAGTCAGTTGAGAAGCGTCATATATACTGGACGAGTTTTTGATGTACGGACATTTGAACATGGATTTAGATACATTCCAAAAGACTTAAATGGATGCATTAATATACGAGGCGACGTGTTCGCGCTTGTCTTAAAGCCTGGAGGTGGAGAAGGTACTTGGAAGGTTAATTGAAGTTGTCAGAAGTAAATAGCATAATGTTGCAGTGTTGACTCACTGTCCATTTCCGGACATTTGCTCATATGAACTATTTTGCTCCTTTTTCTGTCAAGAATCACCTGAAACTTGTCCCTGTGCAGAGTACGAGATAATTACCCAGACAAACGTATTCGTGCACGTTTCAGTTTGTAAACATTATCGATTGATAATGATAATGCAACAAGCATTGTTGCAGTCTTTTTCTCTATATTTTACCTTGTTTTCATGTCCTTATCTTGTTTTTTTACGAGCACCGCCTAGTAAATGGAGATCTGCGATTCTCGAGCTGCAGACATCACGAAACGCCTCGGTGCCTCGCGATCAACTATTTGTGATACCATCAAAAACGATACAAGAGGCTGAAGACGAACAAGGACATACCTGGGTAAGGTCGATGAGTCACCGTTTCCATGCTAGTCGTTGTCAAAGTCATCCGATAGAGAATTAAGAGAAATCATTAACGATTTATGCGCTAACTCGTCCAGGACTTTGGTGTGGGTGATTTTACTATTCGTCCGGTTCTTTACCCTCATCGTACAATCAAGGGCCAGTAGCTGACTCACAAACAGAAAGCGACTAAGTAGAAGTTGGCCAAGGATTTGCTGTCCTGATTTCATCCGGCACGCTGGCACGACATCGTCTGGATAGACGAAAATATTTTTACTGTCCAGGCGGTGGTTAAAACACTAGGATACTTGCCCGATTCCCTAAGAATGCCAATGCCAAAGGGAAAACCATTGAGCGCCCCTCTCATCCTGCACACGTCATAGTTTTTGGAGGCATCACAGCTGATGGAAAAATCCCTCTTTTTTTATCAAGATCAATGCGAAAATGTACGAGGACATCCTAGAGATTATCTGCCTTAACTGAGCCCCCAAACACTTTGGATCTCGCCACTGGATCTGACATGCAGGACTGGCTGCGTACCCACACCCCCCCGATTTTATTGCTGTCAAGGAGTGGCTGCCCCGACTGCAGTATAATGGACTTCTCTGTTTGAGTAGAGTTAGAGAGAAAGACCTATCCTACTTCCTACTCATCTGTAGAATCTTTGAAGTGATCGTTCTCAAGCTCTGGGATGAACTTTCCATCGAGTACTTGCCTCCCACCGTCGATGCCATTTCCAGCAGACTTTGCTCTCTTATTCATGCAAATGGAGATCGATTCAAGAACTAGTTGTTGTTATGTTATCCTAAGACCGATAAAATATTAATGTTATAGTTCGGTTGGTATTGCTTTTGAAATAAGAGAATACTCTTGCAAAATCTTTGTTGGTGACATCTTAAAATAATAATTAAATTAAAAAATATAACAGAATATTCACAGCTATAAATCTATACAGCATATGATATAAAATCAGGGGGGGGGTATTAACAGAGTGATAATTTATTTTCTAAAAAAAATTCTAGAAACTGCAGAGGGAGATATTTTTTTTTGGAAGAAGTCGCTCGAAAGATAACGAGGTAACAGTCTCTCCATGGGAGGTTGCGGTACAGCTCAGAGACTGACCATGTGTACACAACAGATTTTAATGCTACTAATGTTAGAATAAAGTAGAGGGGATAGCTGGAGGGGGTTGCAGTTTTTCTTCACTGTTGAATGGTTAATGGTAATGTATATCAGAGAATAACAATAAGGTTAATATCTAGGATCACTATACTTTCAATATTTTGTTGCCAAATTGTTATTATTATGCTCTCTTCTCTCTCTCTTTTCCTTCTCCCTTATGCCCTAAAGCGTCGGGTCGTTATTATTATGCAAATTTCAAAATTTACCAACTTTTTAAAATTACAGACTTGTGATGTGGTAGAATATATATTTAGTTTGATATTGCTTAAAGGTACCTTCACCTCTAATATGGTGGTTAATAATATAAATTCCGCTTTACAGTATGCAATCATTTTAGTTCTCCAGATTTTATTTCCAAATACAAAAAAAATGTAGTCTGCATGCTGTTTTCAAACAATTTTTATAGATGGATCATTTTCAATTGGAATTGGGCTTTAATTCTAGTAAATCAAAAGGTTTTATAACATTTCAGGTAACTAATTTCTCTATCAACTTTTATATTGTACAGTTTTGAGGCTTATAGGCTTGGTCTATGGCAACGCCATCTAGAAACCTGCTCCATAGATGAAGAGTGCGATATGTGAGGTTGCATCAAATGAGAGTGAGAACTTTTTTGTATTGCACAACAGTGAGAGAGGTTAATAAAGCACAAGTGAGCAGATCCTGTTGTAAAAAAAAAGCATTTAACAAATATATATTATTCCACAACTAGCTCCATTTAGGCGGTTCAAACAGCTTAAGGGCTGCATTTGATCCACAATGCAGAGTAGTCCATAGATTCTGCTTGTTGGAGCAAACAAAATCATGATCAACACAGATACCATGCTCCTATGGTAACATTCTGTTATGCACAATCACTTGCGTATGAGATGTGTGTGCATATTTTAATGTGTTAAAATTGCAAATGCTAACCAAAATTCCATTATCATTAGTGCTGAAAGTTGGGCTCACTGCAATCTCAAATGCCATAGAGGGGTAAGATAATACTAATTTTTTTTTGTAGGACGACTGGTAATGGTCTGGCTGATATTACTAAATGTTGCTGTACTATAGTTATTGGACAATATTGTGTAAAATTTTAAATCCTCTTCCCAAGCACATTTGGTTGATGCCTACATTATGATAATACACGTTTTTACATTTCTAATTTCCACTGCAATTTCCATACAGTTTGGACTTTGTTCTATGTAACTTTTTTTATTGCTTTATCAAAAATTGTAGTTACCAAGTAAGTGTTTCAACTCACTAAAGCCAGTTGTTACGGCGTTCTTGTGAATACAATTTACTGATTACTTCTAAAATGATTATAGTGAAAGATAAAATATTCTTATTTTTGTATACTTGGCTTATTTGCGTACTTCATGTTGTTTGAAAACTAATCTCCAACATTTATGGAATATTTGAATGTATAAAGGATTTAAATTCTAACAAAAACTTCCTTATTGATTTCCAAACTGATTTATTTAATGCTTAGCACTTTCATGTGAAAAATAGCGTTTGGAAAAAAGTGGAGTGACAGCTCCATTAGTTTAATTTTCAAACAAAAGAAAAAACTAGAACTGTAAAGAATGTTGTGTTATAAAACATATCTGCTCTCAATCGCTCTCTTCTGATGAACATGACTAGTCTTGCTGTGTATTGCAAATTCTCGACTTCCTACAAGTAGGAATATGCGTAATCAACTGGCTGGTATTTTTGGCTTGCTAACCTTGCTTATAGATCAGCAATTTCAGGTAAAACCAAAAATCGTTGACGACTTGGATTTCTGAAGTTATGCTTCTTGATAACAAAACTAGTTTTTCTGAGTTTACTATTTGGATCAATTTCCTCAAATATGAGGTATTGGTTTATATTGAATACGTTTCAAATATGATTTCACATTAATCGTAAATCCAGACTTGCAAATGCACACTTGACTCAGGTCTTTGGAGTTGCTGGAATGTCAAAGATTCATCACATTTCGTTTTTGGTGGAAAAAGAGTCAATGTCACTTGTTCAAAATCTATTGTTCCTGTCAGTGTTGTGGGGAAATACAACTTGTTTTCAAGAAAAAAAATGCAACTGGAAAATTTTTTAATCAGTTGATTGCTTTTAGTGTTTGCTATGGTAATTTTATATTTTCCGCAACTAACTTTTAGAAATCCTGAATTTCGTCGCCCCAAATTGAATAAAAAGCTTATAATTGCCAGCAAACGTCTGTTCATTTGCTTTAGTGCTTCTAATTTAAGTAATTTGTTGATCCATCACATGCAGACTTGCTTTGGATGTCCACACATCATAATCTTTGAATAGTTTAGACAAACCCGATTTTGAAATGATTGATAGTGAATGATGTTGAAGATTAGACGACTCTGAAATCATTTTATTAAACACAACTGTGTGCAATGATTACAAACGATATACTTTCAAATGTAGATTAATAAAAACTGTCCAAGTGTAATACCTATAATTGATCATCTTCCAAGTAATTACAATAACTAGACACAGTTGCAATTATTTTATCAATGTATTCCTTAGTATTGTGATCCCGTTGATTTCCTTTATCAATTTTCAGCTCATACGTAGGACCATACAGTGTGAAATACTAAAACAGCCTCGACTGAGAATGGAATGCAAAGTCAGACAATCATTTGATTACTTCACAGTAGTCTGGTATATCATTTTGTAGTGATGCTCCAATAATTAAAGCTGTTAATGAGGTCCAATATCAAGCCGTGTTAGTAAAATTGTATCCACCTAAAAAATCAACAATAACACACAATTAAGATTGAAAAACACCAGTTACTTCACCTCCTCCTAAAAATAGCGTTGGAAGGTCACATTCTAAAATTTTTTGTATGCACAACTTCATTCCATTAGGTGTGAGGTTGGCTTGGCCTATGGGGTCACCATTGATGCCGTCCGCACCACATTGCACAACTAGAACAGTCGGTTCAAATACTTGATGTACCCTAAACAAAGAAACTTGAATCTGCATAATGTACAACAGCATAATTCTGATTACTTTGTAAAAATATCCATGAAACAGTGTACAAAGCTATCATCTCTGCACCCTTCTAGCAATGGAATATTAATAGAGTAATATTTGCCCTTGTTACAGCCAACTTCATCTAACCTTCCAGTTCCTGGATAAAACCCAGGGCTAAGTTTGTGGAAGGATAATGTCAGTATTTTCTTGCTCAACTCAAACGCGTTTTGCACTCCATTACCATGATGAATGTCCAGATCTACATAAAGTATTTTTGAGAATGTCTCTGTCAATTTTTGTATAGCTATAACCACATCATTTACGTAACAGAAACCTTCAGCTTCATCTCTGCAAATACCTCAAGTAAAATTTACTCAAAATAATTCTGCATTGCAATACCTTTGCGCATGATGCCAGCCCCCACACCAGTTTATAGCAATCCTGCATTCGTTTCTGGCTATCAATTTTGCTGCAGTCAACGATGCACCAGCTATTACTTGCACTAGGTCATACAATTTGTCCAATAGTGGGCAGTCATAGCCTAAGCCAAATTCCGTTTGTTCATCATAAAGCAGTTCTAGGTCTTCAATTTCGTTGGCCCTTTTTAAAAAATCTATGTAGGATGTAGAATGGAAATATTTAAGCTCATCCTCTGTTGCTCGCTCACTTGACACTACAGCCACATTTTCGTTCGAAAGGAGACTGTATGTGTTGATTAAATCTTGCACAATGGAAGCCTATGTGTATTATAAGATTTTTATTAATAAATAATCTTTTGTGCTTGAAATAAAAACATAAACAAAATGATTTGAATTATCTGACAACATAATCTACAAAAAATTCACTCACTCTATTTAAAACCGTAGGTAATCTGTTGCATTGCTCTTGAAGCTGTTTATCAAAAATGTACATTATTTTGTGTTTCATAATGCAAAATTGTGAAATTATAATTTAAAGACCGGATCAATGTTGCAGGTTATGAAACAATATTTCCCGCTTCTCTGCAGGTTTTGAGCACTGTTGTCAGATTTATAACAGTTCTGTATATTAAAAGAAAAAAATTGCAACAGTAAAGTTAGATGTTCGCATCAAGTAGCTCTTCAGTTTGAATCTCCAAAAGATCATACATTTTTTAATTATATTGATGGTATAATGTTGGTTATATTGCACATTATCATAAAAATGTTAATAGTAACATAATGTGAATGAAAGTTCATTTGGGCTCCTTATTTATGTAGAATGAAAAAAGTAAGTTTTTCTGGCTTTGTCTTTCTTTTTATTTTATTACAATGTTGGCCTAATCACAACATTTAGTAGTGATATATGAATATAAAGTTTTGATGTATATTCTCTTTTTTATATTCTTGAGTTTACTCTTTAGCAACTGAGATTGTTAGGGCGTTTTATTTACATTTGGCTCTTCCATGTTACTTATCTTTTCACTCGTAAAAATATGAAACGATTTAGATGAAGTATCTTTATTTTGCTTTTTAAATTCTGAGTTTTGAGTTTTTTTTCTTTTAAAAGATTGTTATTGACTACCGAAAGCGTACTAAGGCTAAAGAAATAATTAATGAGATTACAATCCCGTCTCTCTCTCTCTCTCTCTGTGCGTGCGTGCGCGTGCGCGCGCGCGTGTGTGTCTGTCTGTCACGAAGATAATTTAAAAACTAATTGATTGACACCAAATTTGGTACACAAGTACTTCAGACCAAAACAAAGCATGAGTTTAATTTTCAATAATAATGGAATATATTGGATTGCGCCAGCTACTTTGATGAACTTTCCCTTGTTCCATTTTTGACTGTAAGATCTTATGTTTTTGTTTGTCATTTGCATTTTCCATATTCTTTATTAGTGAGTAAAAATTGTACAATTAATTGTTAATGATAGTCCTACTGTTTGCAGTCCCACTTTCCAAAATATTTTTCCTGCTCCTTGTAAACTATTTCAAATTTTTTAACTTTTATAATCTTTTAGATGTGCAAGAAGCACTTTGTGAAAAAAACGCAATAAAAAAATCTTTTTAAATTTTTAATAGTCATCTGTAGCTAATGTAGGCGTTGTTGTAACCAGAGATCAATTCTGAAAAATAGGCAACTCGATTATATTTACGCCAAGTGCTGGCTTCTCTCCGTTGTGTAACTGCACTACTAATAATGAAGGGAAATTTAAATAAGAAGTTAAAGTAACTTATTTTTCATTAAAAAATATCAGTTGACTGTAGTTTCTATAATGTTTTTTAAGTTTTTAAAGGTAGTTTCACAAATAGTGTAAAAGTATATTTTCAATCCCGTAAAATAGTCATTGAAGGTGATGTACTAAGACAAGGTTTCAGATTTACGAACAGAAAGAAGTCACTTGGAGCTATATGTGGAAAACAAAAGGGACACGAAGTAGTTCAAACTCATTTAATTTTTTCATTGCGTAGATATGGAGCCGCTTTATTTTGACGGAAGAGTAGTTTTCAGCGCGCTGATTCATATCATTTCGGATTCAGTTCTTCTGTGAGACAGTTTTATGGTTGATTTTTCAAAAAACCATCGTCGTCTGCGTCGGGGTAAACGGCAAAATAGTAAATTATTATTTAACAAGTGAAGTAATTAAGAACATTTATTTAGATACCGTATAATAAAGTCAGTACAAAACATAGCCGCACTTTGTTAAAAACTATTTTCTTTTTTCTTTTTAATCTAGCTGTTTTATCCAGATTTTTTTTGTTGATGATTTATCACTAATAATCTTGACTATTGCTTTTTCCTATATTCTGGAAATGTATTCAACCATTCTTTTTTTCGTGTAATGGTTGAATTTGGCGTTGGTGTCTTATGTTGTAATTATGTAGTTGATCCTATTTCGCTTTACGAATTGCAAACGAATAAAGGTATGGCACAAACTATTCAGATATGGTCGGAAATCTGTTTAAAGCGATTCGCGTTTTGAAAGGTTAGTAACGACGTATAAAGACGCCGAGAAAAGTATATAAGATTCCAGGGGCTATCGCCATAGTTTAGTGGTCACGGGCATTACTTCTCTGTTTGAGTCTCACTGGAAGCCCATGAATATATATGACGTTCTAGTATGCAAGGTTGTATATTATTAACAAAATAAGCCTTTTTCTTAAAAATTTTTTTTGTTATAATAATTGTAATTTTTTGTATCATATGGCTCAATATTTAAATACGTAAGGCTATAAACAATTATGTTAATGTACTGTCAAAAATAAGGGATTCCTTTTTGAATAATTATTACCACGCAAGAGAAACCATAGGTACTATAATACTAGTATGTAATAATTTGTTTCTCTGTTATTTAATACATGAATTTAAATCAAATGAAACACAAATGTTAAGCGAGCATATTATTTTTATAAATAGCGCTTTTCACACATATATCTTAACAATTAAAATAGTAAATTATCTAAGTCTATTTTGTGCCCTTTGAAAATTAAAGCAAAACAGTTAAGCCTTATGAACATTGTGTAACGCTTAAGATGATGTTTCTTATTACATGCAATCCGGATGGAAGGGGTGCAGATAGTTTCCAGCCACGCACGCCTTGGTGCTGCGTCCCAGCTTGACGCAATGCCCGATAGTTTTCTTCATGACCTGGTACTGCAGATGGCAGGTCGGGCTCTCCTTGTAATCCCGTCGTCGATGCTGGCCACGACGACTGGGTTATCGTCTTCTACTTGGACCTCCCTGGAGTATGAGGACACCATTACCAGTGCAAACAGCAGGAGTACGAACATGCGGAATGCCATCGAAGTAGTGGCGTTACTCAAACTCCCCGTCACTTTTAATGCTCAGGAAGTCTTAGACATTTCTTAGGTAATTATGTGAAGCACTTGAAAGCCGCTGCGAAAAGCAGTGCTTATACAGTTGCTATTTTTGTGTTGTAGGAAATGTTTTTTTAGTGATGACGTCTACAATTTACGCACAATGAAAAAAAAACGGTTTAAGAGACCAGAATAATTGAAATAATAAACGTCTGCTGACTTAAAATGTACGTGAACCAAATTTATGAATGTGCTTTATAAAAACAAAATAAACGAATTAGTATAATAAAGTACCGAGTTATTTTATTATAGTTTTTTTTGTTTTAGTGATTAGCAAGCAGTAATTTAGTTTTTTAGCTGTAGAATGCAGGAAGGATGCTTATCTATAAATGATCACTGTATATAGAGCAGAAGGACTTAAGACAATCGCTACTGATTGACCGCAAATGTGTCGTGAGAACTGAAAGAAATCGATGGGACTTACATGCAATTTAAATTTCTTATCATGTGACTTCTCTTTTTAAAGCATTTAAAGAAAATTTTAAATATATTTAGGGCCTTCAAAAACGGTTGATACTTTATTTTTAAATTCCTATTGCATTATAAATTGAAACATGCGTCCAGTGAGTCATGCTACCAGATGGCGCTGTTGATATATACAAAAGGAAATGTTGTGCATATTTATTTCTGTGATTGTAGTTATGGATAAAGCGAAAAATTATGGAAGCAAACAATTATGGCTTCCGATGGACGATGTGTTTTTTCTGGTGAGGTTATATGGCACCGAGTCGCAGAACTATATTTTGTTGGATATTGAAGTTCAAAAGTGGGCAGGGCTATGTTGAAAAAGGTAAAGGTTGTAAGAGTACATGCGTGAATGAGCCAATGTATTCAGTTTCTACGAAAAATGTAGGTTTTCGAGTACACCGTGCTGTACTCTATATTTTCCGACTACAGTCTCTTTGGCGCAATGAAAGAGGTAGTGAGTGGTAAGAAGCTCTCTCTCAGCGACGAGTTTCAGTTAGCTGTCCACAAATTTATTTTTGGACCAGGAAGATTTTTATTAACTAAGTTATCAGTACTCCTTGCTATTTAGAGAAGTTTCCAAGAGTAGTGGGTAAGAATGGTAAGATATACTACGCTTTTCCATTTATCGGGTATTCCTTGAAATTCAGTAATTCAAATATTCATAAAATTCAGATATTTTTTTCTAAACTTCATCAGAAAGCTTGGCCACAACCAAGTGTTTTGAAAAATTATAAGACTAACGTAGAGGTTGTATATGGATGGCTATATACTCACAACTCTTTGTCTTCACAAAGAGTTTAGAAACCAGCTCTTTAACAACGGTAAAATTGTTCTCTAAACTAGAGAAGAAATTTTCTTCTTTGCTGAAAATTCAATCAGACTTTTCTAATAGCAGTGATATTGTTACTTTGAACAGTAACATCTATTAAACGTTCTCTAATGGTAGCGAAATTAACCAAGTTCTACGTATACCCGATGGATAAGGTTATCCTTTTTGATCATGAATAACGCACCTAACTTAATAAAACTGTATTGTTTAAAATTATTTCCATAAATTGTACATATAAAATGTAAAGAGTAGTGCGGCTAAAAGTAAAAATTATGACATGCTAGCGAAACCATATAAGCGGTTCGTTTTTCATAGATTCATCTGTTATAATGGTGAAGGCTTGAATGGGAGTATAGCTTGCGAATTGAGAGATTAAGATTTGTCCTCACTGCTCGATCGTCGCGTACCATTTCATTGTTACCCTTAATTCGAAGTGAATACAGGTACTCAATTATTTTTAGTGACTGAGAATTATTCGCCAGGTATCCGAGCGTAAAATTGTTAATAATGAAAAAAATGTAAATAGTGTGCTTCAGAGAATTCAGAAAGTCATATCGACTAATTTGCAGATTTTACTGGTATATTATATCCTGATGTGTTATCGGTTAGTTTCCTCATTGCAAGGGTATAATGGGCCACATTCTTCTACAAGGAAAGGAACTTCTGTGTTAAGGAAAGATAGATCAAGTTAACAAGAAATTGTTGACAACGGGAGTTTTATAAATACCTCGGTATTTTTATGAGGGGTTGGTCTAGGCTGATGATAAGGAGTACAAAGAGGGGGCTGGATACCGATAATCTCGTTAATTGTGAAGATATTGCAGGAAGACTGGTCTCACAGATAATTATTTAAAATTAGTCAAAATATTCATTTGTGCTAACAAAGAGTTGTTGGTTAGTTTGACCGAGTAACACCGTGGAAGGTAGAAGCGTAATATTAATATACTATCCACTGCAAATTATAAATTAAGGTTAATGCCCGTCAAAACCGTTACTTCCTGAGGTAATCGAGTTATCGTTTAGGTGCTAAAGCCGACATAGTAGTTGATTTTTGTTTTTCATTTATCATTTAAAATATAAGAATAATTTTATAATGTTCACTTGACATCCCTCGCCAATCTTCAAGCCCAAAGACTCTTTGATCAAGAAAATAAATCTCATTACTTTTCAGGGTGTTTGAAAATAACTCTTAAATATTTATAGGGCACATAGAACGGCCAAAAACAAGTTAAAATGTCTTTATACATAAGTCCGCAAATCAACATTTTAGAGTTAATAGTGATTCTATACTAATAGCTTAATAATTTGTTTTATTAATTTTTATAGTGAAAAAGATTATAATTAAAGAAGTTTAAAATGTCGTCCTTCCATAAATACAAAAAATGTATGTATATTTTTCTTTAAATGAAGACTACACCCTTTCAAGAAACCCGTGTTTTGTTTGAATTATCTTGCAACAATGACCTATTCCTTAGCGCAAATATGGAAGAATCGTGTAACCTAAACTTTTTAAGTAGCCCTAAATACAAAAGCTTAAAAGGCTATCTCGCCCTATCCATTTTCTAGGAAATGCGTTGTTTTGTAACACCAAGTCTGATATGATTTTTAAAACCTTCTAAAACTTCAAAAAGAGTATTTTCCAAGAAATAAAAGCAGGATCTGTAAAGCGTTGTGGCAAAAAACAACCGGTCCTAACAAGCTATCCCATGTTCTGCCTAACTATGTATTTAGACTGAAACTTTGTTAATGTCTAGATTCAACGACGTTTTAAAAATTTTCTTGTGTTATTAGCTAGGAAGATCATCGATAATGCTTCTGATTAATTGAACAAGGCAAGAACGCTTTTTGTTGGCTGAAAGGGCTTTGCGATTGAAAGTTGGCATTTTTATTAATATTTCTAAATTACATTATTTTATTAGAATAACCGTTTTGTAGTAGGATTGTGACTGTTTACCAATATCATAATTTATGAAATCTTATAGTTATTGAAATCAAATTACAATCTAAAAAATAGTGTCCTCTCCACAACTTTTAAAATAAATTTTACCACCAAGTTAACGGTGGTCCTATGGATTTTCTATTTTTAACTTGCAATATCAAACATTTTAGGTTTTGATTTCGAAACAAACGTCTTCACCTCTTTTCACCTTGGATGCAATATGTTGATGATACTTTTGTTATTGACCTCATGGACAAGAAACGTTGTCTGAACTTTTCTCCATCTAAACACACCAACATCAAATTTATCTTCAAATGGCAATTTTTATTACATCTTGTTTATACAAAACCTACGCATGCCAACAGCTATCTAAATGCCAAATTCCTATTAGTCTCTTGTCCAAATCCATTTGGTTGTAAAATTGCTGATTACCATCAAACATTATGATATGAAACACCGGTAAATAGAATCCAAAAATATTACCCTAACCCTACTACAAAACGAATTTTCCCATAAATACTTATCCTATATAATTAGAAATATAATTAAAACTACCAATTTTTAATTTCAGGATTTTCCTAATCAAGTAAAACGTACTGATAAAATAAATCGCCTATTAATGAGGTAAAATGTACATACGGTCTTCACTACCAATAACAAAAAGTTGACTTTATTTGCTCAAAGATCATTGCCTTAATGAACCCCAAGAAGTTTATGAAATACCTTGTGCAGCTTGCCAAAGGTCAAACGAATCGGTAAATATTTAGCCGAATATATGAGCACTCTTTGGCCATGGGGAAAGGCGACAGTTTATTAGCACTTAGCAAACATAATAAAGAAACAGGCTAAAAAATTAACTTCCCCCAGGCAAATACTATTGCTCCAATTTTCCATTCTATCAGCAAAATAATTCGTTAGGCAATTGAAACGGAAAAACGCTTTTAATGTCTAAATAAATACTCAACTGTTATTATGGAAACCCCGTATCATCGATTATGCAACACCTCCAAACCAAAAAACTTTCTACAACACCAAAAAACTTTAATTTTTAATCCAAGAAATAGTAAAACAGGACATATAAAAAGTTTAGTAATTCAAAGATTTATAGATTTCCTTGAGGAGTAGGCAGATTGAGACCTCGAGTGAAGAGCTAAACTTTCTTGAAAATGGGATTAACGTCGGAAATGATCTCAAAAAAGATGTGGTTCAATCCGTGAACTAAGTTGCCACTGGCATTTTGAGCTCTGGTTTATATGCCTTGCCCCAAAATTTATCGATAGCGATGATTCTTGACAGGAAGTGGTTTCCTTCCTGCTGTCAACATGTGAATGCATGTGGTACGCACTTTCATGTAACTTTACGTAGGCGAAGATCGTCCCGTAAAATTCTATGAAAGGTGTGTTTCTTGATGCCACTAATGAGGTGATTGATTATTGTGTGTGACATATCGGTCCGCACACTCAGAGGTCGTTCTGCTCGTTGGTTGCTTCGCATCCTCGCTGAAACTCTATTTAGCCACCTTGTGACTATTAGGTATGTAAAAGCGTTATTTTCGACAACTTCTACCAATTCTCTGTGGCATTTTCGGGTATTTTTGCCACGGAGAACGACTATTTTGACATACGAACGTTGTTATGCTCGGGTTACATACATCCGGCGGTTGACTGACAACTGATTTAACATTGCTCTCCGTGCAATTACAGAACATCACCTTGTGGACATGCACTATGAATGCACGGCTTCCTTGAAACATACTACATTTTGTGATACCATACCTTACCATTAAAAAAGAAATAGTTGCCATGACTTATGTCTCAACCCTCATATATATAATTAGAATCGGTATTAATTACTTTATTTAATGAAGGTACGTTTAACTCTGCCTTTTATTTTACTGAAATTTTTAAAAATTGTATTTGTTCTTTTCTTATTGGAATACACCAAAAATGTTTCATTATGAATATTTTCGAGATCTTTTAACGGCTTTATAAATAATTCTGATAGTAATTTATTGAGAAGAATTAAAAAATACACCATTTTCTTATTTTAAAATGGTTTCTAGAGTATTATTTGATAATTTCCGATTCTATCAGTCATGCGAGTTTCCCGTGACAGCTGACGTGCCATTACGGCAACATATCCATCATACTGGCCCCGTAAAATATTCTTTTGAGTTCTACAAATGCATTAAGAACTGTCTTATGTAGTGAAATTCAAAGAGATTTTAAGAAGTGCGCGTTCTGCAGGGAACATGTATTAAGTTAAAGGACGTGTATCCAATCACTTCATATCGGCTTTTGATCGAACCCGTGCCAACGTTTGTGCATTAATGATTCAACTTGGCTGTTTGGAGCTGCAAGCTGCAATTAAGTCAGACTATCGTAAGGTCTCATTTAAGTTTGGGCTAACAACAGGTTTGCTTTCTTGCATTAATTACGGGACTTGGAAGTTTCGATTGCCAATATCGTGATTTATTTGGTATCCCGCTGTTTAATGTAGTTGATCTAATGTCTATCCTATAACAAATTTAATGTATGATGTCATAGATGGGGTATTAACATACACTTTAGTTGTTATAATTTATTCCAGTCTGCTTTAAATTTGTATTTATTCTTTTTTTTTTACTATTATTCTCAAATGGAATGTTTAACTTAGATAGGTACGTGACAGTATGTGTATGTCACTGGTAATGGATGAGATAATTGCAAATGTATTTTATTTCAGAGAAAGTGCCCCAAATTAAACGTTGGATTTAAAAGTTGTGCTTTTTTTTTGTTTTGCGATTGATAATTCTGACAGTTTGAGTGATGTCATCTACGATTCTTCCGTTTAGTACATATGTAACGTTGTAGGAACCCATGGGGATCAGGATTGGGCTACTATGGGTGTAGTTTAACCTGACTTATCGCTTATTCTAAACTAGGATAAAAAAAAAGAAAGTGAGGAGTAAGAACCTCGTTAAAAAACTAGGGTTTAGCTGGCTATGAGTGATAGTATTTAGTAAAGGCCTTGAATCAGGGTACAAGCGGTAATTAACACTGTAGAATATTGCTCTTTAGTGTTAACAAACAATTGTAGAATATCGTACAGAAAGCAATGAAAAATTATTGCGTTAGCACATATTTCCCAAGAACTCCAGTTGCAACATTAACCAAATCATATGAAATATCTTCCTATGTTAAATTTTGCAGTGGAATATAAGAACATTACTCAAAAGTAAATATTGATATGTGCATAAGTGAAATGAGATGCCCACAGTAAGGAGACTTTTGGAGTCATTTACACTAAATGTATACCAGAAGGGATAGCAGGATTTGATATAATTTTAAACAGGAGATTTGGAAACAGAGTAACATATTACTAACAGTACAATGAAAGAATTATTTTGGTTAAGATTAAAACAAGTCCTGTTAACATATTGATAATACGAGTGTATATGCACATAAGTCAACATAGAGATGATGAAATAGTAAAATATACTTATATGATACTCTAAGTAACCCTCAGGGTGGCCTGTAACCTCCAGAGGGAACGTCCCCAGGTGGCGAATAGGAGAAAGAGAGCGGCTGCAAAAGAAACTTGCCAACCGACATTAGAATAGTGTGGCGTTTTAAATCCTACAACCTCAACTCCTTCAAATGATTACAGAGAATATAAAACGGCCCCAAGTTCTCGGCGGCTTGCAAACCCTCAACTACGCTAGCGATTGGGATGATGAGCAGGTCAGGAATGTTAAGAATCACCAAGTTAAAATAGGCTGTTAGAATATTACAAAGTGGTAATGACAATGGTAAACGTGCGAACATTAATGTAAGAACAAGATATATATATATATATAAAATGGAAAAACAACTTGTCAAGATAACATGGGAAGTAGTGGGACAAGGAGAAGAGGAAAATATTGCATTAAAATTATGTCATACCCTATGTTACAGAGGTGCAGAAAACTAAAGCCAAGGAGGGATCGACTTTACGATCAATAAAAAATAGCACATGTTGTAGCATATGACAGTGTCACCGATAGAGTAGCTGTCATAACATTAAAGATTTCCAACAAATGTACAGTAAAATGCATCTAGTGTAACGCACCAACATTATCATACCATGAGGAAGTACGTGTGTACTAATTATGGGTGACTTCAATGCTAAACTAGGAAAACGACAAAGTGAAATAGGCAAATTTACCTTTAACCAAAGAAATGAAATCTATGCTACTCGAGTTGCTATTCAAACAACATTTATATTTGATGAATTCGTTCCTTAAAAAAAACACAAGAGATGGTCATGGATCAACCCTAACGGCCAAACAAAAAACGAAATATACTATATAATATCGTACAAACAGCAGATAATAAAGGACATTAGTGTCTTAAATTCATTTAAAATGACTATAGATTACTAAGAATAGGACTAGAACTAAAACACCATTTAATGCCCATTCAAACCTAAAAAAACTATCGACTTAAAAAAATCAAAAACAACGGTCACAAATGTAGAGAGGAAGTACAATGAAATTTAAAAGAGAACAAAAATAAAATAAATTTCAGAGTTTGTTTTATAATTAATCACCAGTTGCATAATAAAATTTGGAGTAAGCTTTCATTAAAATTAATTTTCTGTTTTACGAACATTGCGTTTGAAGATTTTTAATTTATTAGTAAAAAAATAATACAAATGCTACACAAACTTGTCATTAAGATTACCACACAGACCGGTTTGTACACATAACATAAGGATTAACATAACAAACTACCTAAGACTATTTTATGCCCTTCAAGATGTAGAATAGCTAAGCCTCATAAAGTTCGTGTAATGTTTAAGACGATCTGTCCTTTATTACATACACTCCGGATGAAAGGGTTGCAGATAGTTTCCCGCCACGCAGGCCTTGGTGCTGCGTCCAAGCTTGATGCAATGTCCGATAGTTTTCTTCACCACCTGGTACTGCAGCAGGCAGGTTGAGCTCTCTTTGTAATCCCCGTCGTCGATCTTGGCCACGACGACGGGGTTATCGTCTTCCACGAGGACTTCCCTAGGGTGCGAGGACACCATCACCAGCGCGAGCAGCAGGAACGTGTAAGTGCAGGATGCCATCGATGCAGTGGCGCCGGTGCAGAATCTGAGGCCAGTTTTATTGGCCAGGAAGTCTTAGATTTCCGTTAGGTAATGATGTGAAGCATTTGAAAATCGTAAACAGTAGTCGGGAAGCGTTGCTATTTTCACGACCGTGTGGAATATTTTTTAGCAATGACGTCAAACATTTACGCACTTCGAAGGAAGCAGCTTAATAGGCTAGACATATTAAGGCTTTAAATGACCGATTCTAATTGTATAACTGTAAATATATATATATATATATATATTTTTTTTTAAATAAATATAATATAAAGTCAATTTGATCAAAAGTTAATTTTAAAGTTACACTTACCAAAAAAGTGGTACAACATAGTGGCCCACCAGCCACTCTTATATAAAAACTGAAAAAGAATTTTTTTAAAACTAAAACCTAAATAACATATTTTGTTCTGCAATTCTTCTTGGATTGTTTATTTTTTAAGTTTAATGAATTAAAAGCAATTTTATAATAATTATATGTGTTAAATACTGGATGGACAAGTAATTAGGCATCAAAAATTGATAATCAAAATTATATTTCTAATACAAATTTATTGAAAGAAACTGTACATGTACTTTATCATATGTAGTCTTCTGAAGGATATTGTTGAGAATCTCCTAAATCCGTGCCTCCAAGCTCTCTAGATGGGGAGGATTTGTCCTTTACACTTCCCTTTTGTGTAGCTCTACAGGTAAAAAGCAGACGGCGTTAGATCTAGGCTTCTTGGAGGCCATTCGTAAGGTCCATATTATCTGAGTCAACTTGTTGGAAAATGTTAGTAAGTACAAAATGAAATGGTGCACTATCCTGCTTAAAAATAAGGTCGCAAATGTTATCTCGGCCATAGACCGTCGGCCACACGTAATCTTCAGGCAGCCAAATGTAGCGGTCTGAATTCATGGTGTCCAGAGTCTTGTGGCACTCCTTCCGCACCATATGGTAATTTATAATCGAGTTTGTATCCTCTCAATTATCATTTCGAGATCATTACTATGTAATGCTTACTAAAGGCAGTTATGACGATTAACGAAATCCCCTCTCATCACTCCAGAAAATTCAGGTCAATATTTATGCAAACCTAGCATTCAAGATAAAATTCTGCTTACTATCGCCTATTTAGACTGATTTCATTATGACCCTAGTAATACTACAAGTTTTATAGCCAATTTTCAATGCCTAATTACCACCATCCACTCTGTACAACTGACTGATTTATTTTTAAATGTTTTTGCCTAAATAAAAAATAAAATATTAATATTTGTGGGTTAAATTTTTGTATTAGGAATATCAATTTTATATCTTACATGCTATGCATGGTTGAGATATTGAATATTATATAACATATCTCAATTTAAATCGGCGTGAAGAAAACCTACTAACTTATTGATTATTATTTTTATTCGAAGTTAGCAGGTATTAAGGCAGTTGTTTAAGGTGACTGTGAATATTCCCATGTCCAAGTTGTTGTATTAAGGGTGTTATCAATGTGTTCTAGAGTATTGGTCATTTCGATTTCCTAGTGGATTTGATTATTTCGCCCAAACCATAAAGCATATATAGTAATTCGAAATACTTTTTTTAAATACTTAGATTTTTTATTTTAGTGTGTGAATTTAAACTTAAATTCAAAATTTCTATTATTTTTTTGCCAGATTGTTTTTACTTATATACATATATATTTTAGTTGTCTGCTCTTTTGGTATCGTACTTCTTATTATTTGTGAATTCTAAAATATTAGGTTAGACTATTAAATTGCTTATTTTAATTCTATTTGTTGGTTTTATTGGTTTTATATCAGCAATTTGTTAAACACACAGGATCATTTTCTTAACTTTTGTAAATTAATTACTCGATATCAACCCGAGTTTGGACTTTACTTTTGTAGTATTAATTCATACTCTTTCTCCAACTTAATCAACGTTTCACTCGTTATCTTCATACTGACAATAAAATGTTTGCTATTAAAAATAAACTAACAAAGAAAATAAAGTATATCGACTAAGATATTTAGGTGTATACATTATATTGAACAAAAATTAATTGTATTTTATTTCAATAGACGGACACACGCTTTGAAATGTAGTTTCTACTTAAACAGAAAATTTATTATCTAACCAAACATCTGACACTTTCAATTAAATTTTTAAAGATAAAAAGTTTTTCTATTTTGTTGGCAATCGTTTGTTGGATGTTAATTTAATAATACAAAATAAAAAAGGTATTTTTGTCATATTTTGCTGTATTATCATCGAAAAGAAAAACGTTGTGCAAGCTCAAAAGCACATAAAAATACAAAATTTTAGTCTACAGATTTTGATATTAAAGTTGCACGATAATGAGAAAGGTTAGTAGAAGTTGATGATTAAAAAATATTATTATTGTTAAGTTTAGCATAGTAAAATTAAGCGTCGCAAAACATTTCGAACAACTTGGACATGTTAACAAACTTAATATTTGAATATTACAAAAGTTTAAGAAAGTGTGTTAAATTTTTTTTTAAAACGTATAATAACAAGCGATGGAAAACGAATGAAAAAAATGATACAGGCATTCACCAAAGGAAGATTGTGCTGTTTACTAGGATTTCAAAAGTATTGTGGTTTTTAAATTGCTTTTAAGTGGGTAAACTATTATTTAATATAATAAAATAAATTATGATATTAAACAGAGATGTTCAGAATTGATAAATCGTAATGTTGTGTTTTATCATAACATTAAATCACATACAGGTTTGGTCACTTGTTAAAAATATTGTTGGATATTTGAATAATTAAATATTTGTTTTATTTAGTGGCCAGTCTTTAAGGCGCAATACTTGCCACATCGCCTTGTATCAGAAATGGTGCAAGACGGCTGGACAGTGAAGACAAAAATATGGTAGCCTTAACCTCTTAGTTCGCAGGTCATCCTTTCATGTGTAGAGTTAGAACCTCACTATTATGTTTATTATAAAAGCATATTTGTCCTACTTTTCATAAAAATAAATGAGAGCAAATATCCCTTGTAATGATAAAAGGACACCGGTCAACGCATCCTATTATTAAATATTTTACATCAATTCTACAGAAGGTTGTTAAAGAAATGTTTTATAATATAAAACCTAAAAGTAGTAACTAAGCATTTTTAGATTATGTCTGACTGTCTTGCTGGTGAGTGCCATTAAATGTCGTAAGAGAGTTTCTTTCTATTAAAACGTTTTTAGTACACTTTTCTGATTTCGAAAGGGAATGACAGCTGCGTCATTAGTTATGTTGCCGGAAAGCCATGCTTCCTTCACGCCAATTGTCAAGATAACAAAGACGAGGAAATCCTTATAAAACTGCAAACGACAAGCGATATCGCAGAGAAACTAGCGCTAAATCAAACGGTAAGGCCCCCGGCGCTTTAACTGCAGCACGCTGTTATAAAACTCCACTGGATACATCCGCGCCCATAAAACTGTTTCCTCCGTGCGAAGGACAATTTATCCCCATCACAGTAATTTCTTTTCTAAATTAAATACATTTCCTCCGTTTTGCTCGTTACGAGATTTGTTCACGCTTATTTAAATGCAAATTAAATAAAATTAGTGCAAGTTCAAACTTTATGAAGTGTGCTACATTTAAACATTATGTTAAACGCGAGAAATTTTAAAAGTATTTCGTGTTATTAATTTTGTTTTGAAAATTTGTGGAGACCGTACATAATTTTTTTTTAATACTCTTTTAAATAACAGATTTCGTTTGGTGAAATGCTGTTGTAAAGGTGAGAATTATCAGGAATGCCATTGAAATTTGTGCTTTCACTTCTTTTTGAGTTATTAGTTTAAATGGACATATTAAGTGATTTTTTTAATTAATAAAAACTAATTTTCGAAAATTGCAGAGAAGGTTGTAAAAATAAAAAACAAAAAGAATTTTAATATTGAATATTTATAATTGAAATTATGAAAAATGTAGGAGCTTGAAAACATTTAGTAATACTTAAGTTTACAACGTTCTTGTTAAAAACTTTTTCAAACTCGGTACAGTTTCAAATTGTATTTTTTTTAGGTCGGACATCCTTAGCTCCAATAAGAGGTACGACAGTTAAAGACTCGGCTAAAAATTTTCCTCGGATAGCACCCTTTTCGGAGTAGGTTATTTGCTTTAAAACATGTTTCTGTTGTAATCTCGAATATACATAAATTACAATCATTAAGAAATATTAGATAAGGTTTTTTGAAGAATCCGCCAGAAAGGAGGATATTAGGTTTGACAGGGATCGTTTAGTTGCATTTACGTGGGTCGCTTTCACATAAAGTTGTACTTACAATGTGGTTACATCTGTTAATCCTTCTATTATGGGTTACGTAGCATGCATTGCTGGCGTCCAGCAATTAGAAGAAATACCAACTGTTGATTAATAAAAGTAAACTATCATCAGCTCACAGGGGGGGGTAGTAACGCTTAAAAGTTGAAAGTATATCGGCCGTTTTTGCACTAATAGAGACCGTTTTTAGAGTATGAAGCTTGAAGCGGGTGGCTAAAGGTGATTAGGCTTCTAAAGCCTGAAATAACGCTCCATTGTACTCTGTGCTATCAGAGGAATTTCCGCTAAAACACTGAATAAGTTCACAGTCAGTCTTTTCGCATTTAGTACGACTGCATCTTAGGAGGATATGGCTAGAAGAAATGCCGACTGTTGCTTAATAAAATAATTTCCAACCTACAGATAGAGGGTCGTGGTAAGTTCTAGGAGTTAAAAGAATAACGGCCGTTTCTGCACTAATAAGGGCCGTTTATAAAGTATAAAGCTTGAAACTGGCGGCTAAAGGTTTCAAAGGCTTAAAAAGTCTTAAATAATGCTTTATTATATTCTGTACGATAGTCCAGCACTATGAGAAAAATTTTCGTTAAAACACTGAACAGATTCTTTCTTTTGAGAGTAGTACAAATAGATACTGTAAAAGAATCAGGGAAGTTAAAGATGGTAAAGTATACCGATTTAGTGATGTTGGGATTCTTGAAAGCAATGATTCTATAGAGAGTAGTATGCTGGTAAATAAATGGTGAGGTGCTAAAGGGTGGAACATATCCTGTTTAGGTGGATTTAAAAGAGTTAAAAAAAAGGGACGCAGCCCAAGATAATTTTATACATATGAATACATTTTTTTAAGAGGTACTACACGTAAAGAGACTGCTGCGTATTTTTTAGCTTTTTTGATGAAAAAATAAATCAATGTTTTAAATAATTTGATAAAAATCCTAATCTTCCAGCTCACTAAGAAGGACTTTACTACCTCGGGATCTAAAAGTCAGAAAGGATTATTTAATATAGTATCAAATAAAAAGAGAAAAAGATAATCCTCTGTCCTCTGTGCAAAGGGATAAAACTAAAACGGCTTTGCTTGTGGGAAATAGTAATATAAGAGTCGGTTATAGGACTGGATTTTAGTAGACTTCAAATCAAGCAAAATAGTTAGAGGAAGTTAAAGATCTTTTGCAAATAAAGGGCGAGAATGTTAACAGACTAGACGTGCAAGCGAAAGACTGATGATCGGTTATAAAATAGTAACAAACTTTTGGATTGGGATAAACTGAAGAATTTGGGTGATATCAAAAGATACAGTGAACAACGGCAATGAGTTTTGGTTAAAGATGATATCAATTCTTTCAAAAATTAGCACGGTATAGTTGAATTGGATATTAATTTCTTCAGGATTGCATTTATGTTTGTTTAAATTTTTTTCTTATGTTTATCACAATTCTTACATTTTGTGATGGGGGTTTTAACCTCTTAATCGCATTCCAGAATTCTTCCTGATTTTCTGTGTATTTTTCTTCTATTATCTTTTGAAAATCCACTTCTTCTTAAGCTTCGTTTCGTTTTATGATATAATTACTTTGCTTGTTACCTGTCTCGCCTCTTGTGTTTTAATTTATTCTGTTCAGGTTTGAGTTTTGCTACTTTTGTTTCATGCACCTTCGTAACTATCTATTTCTAGTCCAGGATTTATGAAATTCCTTCTTTTTTTATTTTTCTTGTTTTTCCTTAGAGAATAATCTATTTGATATGTTTTGTATTTATTTTTCTGTATAAATGTTGTGATTTTATAGTTTTATATCTAATTTATTTGTTATTTCTTACGAGTGCTTTCCAATCCGCCATTATTACTGCATATTCGTATTTTGCATTTTTTCAATTGTTTTCCATAATTCTTTATAGAATGCTTCCTTATATTGTAGATTATCACTTACTATAGGTGCATAGCTTTCAATGACCCTCTCGAGATTTATAATTATAGAATTCATGACCTCCCATTATGTTACACTTTTATTTAATTCATTGCTGGGGATTATTTTTACTGCTTTTTTTACTCGGCTTCATATGATTATGTCTCCATATCTTACGGTATAAATTTTCTTTATCATCTTTATTCCCCTTCGTTTTTTTTCACTTTAAATGTATTAAGTAGTTGGTTTATATTTTTTTATTTCTTTTATAATTCCTGTTTTCTTTCCGATGAGGGATACCGTATTTAACGTCCCAAATCTAATAATCATTTTTAAGAGTTGTCTTTGGAAGGACCGTACAGTTCGAAAGATCGCTCTATTTTTTCGAATCTGAATACTTGGTGCGAATGATTGACTCAGCTGTTAAATGTTAGGTTGTCATCGCTCCATTTTTTGTTTAGTAGTTTTGTTCTATCACTATATGCTAAATGATTATTGCAAACTACTAGAATTTTTTATAAGCAGAAGATGTGACCCTAGTTTTTACCTTAGTTTTTCTAAGTTAGCAAGTAAGTATAAGTTTTTAATTACTACTTCAAAAATAAAACGCTCCTGCTTTTTTTAATAAGAGCTTCGTATTTCTGTTTGATAAAGCTTTTATAATGACTATGTACTTTTTTAAAGTTTTAGGGTAAAATCTTCACTTTATTATTGTATAAGACTTTCATTTTTTATATTTTTATTATACAAATTAAAAGTTTGATACCTGATGTAAATTTTGATGTCGGTTTACAGTCTTTGTTCCCTAAATTGAATTGATGTTATTTATTCAGAAGTTTGATGATTGCAGTTATTGGTATATAATAGTGTTTTGGTAAAAAAGATTTAAAGTTGTTTGGTTATTATTTGCATATTATTTATTGAAAATTAAGTATATAACCTATTTTCATGTTATGTGGAGTATATTGCGTTTGATGTAAGTTTGGTCTATTTAGACAGAAAAATAATAATATTAGGGCATATTAGCCTTTAAATAATTTTATAGTTTGCTGTTACATTACGAGTATAAAAGCAAGTATGTTTTAATTCAACACTTAAAGGATGCACGCAAACAAGTACATTAAAATGTATTTCGTTTGCACGTTTACTTATATAATATATCTGTGTGGCACAATTGCCTACTAAATAAAATAACTAATTTCGGTTAGCAGTGCTGCGACCGCAACAAGCCTGTTTATTTACTGACCTATATTAAATTTAATCCTAAAACTTAAATCACGACGCCACAGACTTATAAGTTTTAAGCAGACTGATCGGGGCCTATAGTTGAAGATCAAGCCCTTAGATCAGGCCCTTAGAGCCGTTTCTAACTTATAAACTTGCACATAATCTAATATTATCTAATTTCCACAGAACGTCCTTTGAGTTAAAATATTGGAATACATTCGTAAACAAGCGTCGTGATTTATAGGGAAAGGTCATCAGATTTTGGACTAAAAGTCGCACGTTGAATGAATTTTATGCTTGCGGTAGTTAGAAGTTTTATATTGCTTTATTATTGGATGTAAATGTTTATCTTAAATGTGTCCGTAGTATTTGTTCTTACATATTAATGAAAGGAACAAATAAGTACTGCAGCGGTTAAAAAACACTGGAGCTTTTGCTACTCGTGTCGTATTAGTTTATTCTTAATTAGTAAATTATATGGGCGATTTTATAAATAACAACTGCTGTTCAGCAATAAAAGACCACGTTATCCAAGGTATTTTAAACATTTTTCAACATTTGTTTCAAATTTGACTATTGGGTTTATAGCGTTATATGTGCTAAAACGAAAGCAAGTAAAGAGCGCATATACATTATGTGTTACTATAGGAATTTGAAAACGATAAAAGTAATGAGAAACATTGTTGAGGTGTTTGGAAATGGAAATAAGTAAGAGATAGTGTCAATCTTAATCTTTAAGCCATAGCGCAACCCAAACAACTAACTAAATTCCATAAAAATATGCTGCATGCAAACGTACAACAAAATCCTAATGCAATAATATAGCAATTTCAGAACATTGGAATGGTTTCTAAATCGAGCACATATGTTTTGCATCACGTAAGTAATGTAATTTAACAGTAAGGCATATTGATGTGTTCGCCTTATCTTTTGCGTTGGAATAAAAGCCGATTTTTGTTTAGTTTAGTAATTGTAAATGAAGAAAAAGTCTTAAACCAGAATATTAATCGGCATAGTTGGCGACTGACATCAGAAAGAATATCTCACCATATGCTGAAGGATCTTTATCTCCGGAAAGTTCTCTTGGGTGTATGATAGGATGTAAAGAGTATAATTTATTTTAAACCTTAAATTTTATTTAAACAATTATGAAGAATGTCTATTGCCTAGTACTAGAATCAAAGCGGACATCTCTGGAAATCGATATGGTAGACTGCAGTATGACATATTCATTATGCTACAAGAATTAGAAGATTCTGATATCTTGCCATATTACACCTTCCGATTACCGTCTGTTTTGAAGTTTTAAAAAATTAATTAGCTGGTAAATACTAATGCTTTCTTAAATTTTAAATCCAGAAGAATTTTACAGGAACATTCGCATTTTATTATCTAAGTGAAAAAGTTTTATATAAAACGTTTAATTTTTTTGAATTTGTAACAAAAATAGTTTTATTGCTTTATTTTTTAATTAAAAATTGACGTTATTCATGAAATATCATCAAAATTATATGCTACAGGGGTTCAATAGGGTTTATGTGTGAAAACAGACCTGACCGCGGTTAGTCCCGTAAAAATTTTTTTCTTAACTCTAATGTCACAATTAAAATCAAATTGTGTTTTCGATGCCATTTGCGGTGCTATCATATAAAATTAAACGTAATCTGCCACTACAACGAACCCTGTTCGTAATAATGAGGTAGCAAGGAGGTAAAATGTCTTAAGCTTTTTTTGAAAAGAAATAATCGCAGGACGTTGATTTTGATGTAAACTTTTTATTAAATTTGTGGAACTAGTATTTCATTTTCAAAGGGCAAAACTTATGAAAAAGAATTGCAAGGATTGAACTTTAAATTTTTTACTTATGTGGCTAAAAGACACATGTCGTTAATTTTTGTGATTTTAACATATTTTAAATATTGAGTGACGCATTTAACAAATTGCTGGCGTGAAAATAAAACCAATAAAACAACCAGGTCGAATTAGAATAAGCAACTTAATAGTCTAATTTCGTATTTTATAATTGATGATAAATAATAAGTACGAAGCAAAGCAGAAAAACCTCAATTCAATGACAAGACAATAGATAATCCAGATCTATGTAAGTAAAAAATAATTGAAATTAATAGATACCTGAGTTTGCAAATTACTAGTGTTAATAGCGAGATATTCTTAAATAGAGAAGGAAGCAAGAAAAAGTTTATAAATGAATATAGAGCCAATAGTGGAAAAGATCAACAAAGAAAAATAAAACGGAAAATAGTACTGGGGATAATAACTTTGAAGGATGTAAAGAATATTAAACAAATACGTCAACATCCAAAATAAAAACAAAAAGCATATGCAGAACTTAAAAGACAAAATTCGAGAATTAAAAAACATCATGTATATCACGAGGAAACACACATTGTGGCAAAAGTAAAAATATCTATAAAAACTGAAATAAAACACTACATAGTTAAAATAAAAAACGTGGGAAAAGAAAATTAAAATTCTTGGAGTAAATAATATTTTTAAACGTATAAGAGGTCTAAGTAACGTTTACACAAAACATCCTTCTGATGCTGTACGAGAGAAATATTCAGAATACAATTAAGAAAATAGTTGATAAAAAAAGAACAAAAAAAAACGGTGAAGATATGTTATCAAAAAATGTAGAAATGGAGCTTGCTATGGGGTAAAATTATAATGATTAGTATACCCCCAAGTGATAGAGTACGGTCCAAAAAACGAGTAATTACAAATATTAATGAATTAGTATGTAAAATGAACACGGCTATAAAAATAAATACGATAACAGCAAATCAAGAATCTACAAAACTCTTGAAGAATTATTTACTTATGTAGAGATGCAATGTAAAGAGTACATATATAGAAAGTGTTTTAAAAATTTTAATTAACGGAGTTTTAAAAATATCAGCTAGACCTTGTCCCAAAGCCCAAGCCAAAAGGTACTGATTTATCGGACTTAGTAAACTATTAATTTTTCAATAGCAATAATAATGAAAGGCTATATGGAACATGATTTATAATAAATAAAAAATTGAAGAAAGCTGTGATTGATTAAAATGAAATTTATGGCAGGCTATGTAGCATTAGATCCAAAGCAAATTATAGGAAAATAACAGTAATAATGTGCAAGCTCCATCATAAAAATATTAGAGCGTTGGAAGACAGAGTGAAACAATTTTAAGTAATTTTAGCAAACACGATTGCAGTAGCAACAGGAAGAGGTTAATTAAATTTACTACAAAAAAGGATATGAATGCAAAATTTGGACATTTTGTTATCGAGAAAGTAGTAAATTAGATAGATCATAGAGGCCAAATACTCAATTGTTATTAAAACAAGATCAGGGGGCGAAACGGTAATATATACAAATGTTGATACTCATAAACACATTGGAAACTCAAACTTAGACCAACCAATCAACTATGGAGGTCTCAGCACTCTATATATTATCTTTCATGAGATATGTCACTTTAAAATAAAAAAAGCGGGAAAATCCCCCTTAGGGGTGTTTCAATGGGTCGGGTTTATGAGACATTCCTATTCTACTTTTTAATGAGGAGTTCAAAAGAGGTGGTCATAAGTTTCGACCTAATTGTACAATTGATCACTATACTCAATTGTATATATTACCTCTAAATATAAGAAGTTCCTGGGGTACAAATACTGATAGTAATAATTATTTAGTAAGAATGAAAATGAAAGACGTAAAACAAAGTTACGTAGCTACACGCATAAAAAAATAATCAAATATGATGGAAAGAAATTCTTATAAAAAGAACTAATTAGAAATAAAAAAATAGATTAGATGTTGCATGATATGTAGGAAGATCACAACATCCATAAAACATCGAAAAATTTTTCTTCTTCTTCTTTTTTCTCTGATATCATATGTACCCATATGGGTATTGGATAGGAAAAATATTTAAAAAATTAATTTCTGATTTAAGAAAAATAATGAGACGGTAAACAAAGAAATATAAATGCTATGGTTTTTTTTATAAATAATATAAATATATGCCTTGAAAAATGAATGAAGCCACAACGTAGATTCTCAATGATAATAATACTGATAGCAAGAGAGAAAAATATCAAAAATTAAGAAAATAAGTAAAAAAATGTAGGAACAACAAATGGACGAGTAAAAAAATTTCAAGAAAATTGAAAGCATTGAAAAAAAAAAAGAAATTTTGCATGTTATATTTATTAATTTTAAAATAACCTACGAGATCATATGCAGGAAAATACGAAATTATGATTAATCTGGAAATACCGGAAAATTAATACGGCTGAGAAAACTTACAATGAAAATTTAGAACTCTACATAGATGTTTTAGGGGTTTTTGCCTTAACTGAAGGTTAACATAAGGAGATCCGTTATCTTCATTATTGTTCAATATATTGATGTAACAAGAAAAAGTAAAATACACACAAAAAACGCAATTTTACAGCACTCTCACTAGTGTTTGGAATCTGACAACGACTTAATAATAATTGCAGAAACTAAAAATGAGTTAAAACAGGTAATAAATCGAAATGAAAATATGTCAAATTTGCGTGAGATTTTGTCAAACAACGATAAAAGTGCGGATATAAAAGAAAAAGTAAATAGAAGTAACACAAGTGCGTCAGATTCATTAAATATTTGTAAATAAAAAAATATGTATTAGAAATTAAAACTTTTAATATACTAAACATTAATTAAGTCAGCAGTTTTGTAGAGATGTGTGACATGGTAAATTATATTTAAAGTAGCCAAGTTAGAAATATGGGAGACAAAGAAATCCAGAATTTATGGGTGGAAGAAAAAACTCACGAGAAGGTTATCGAACTATAAGATCAATTAAGTATTACAACAATTATTAGAGCTTATTGAATTAGTAGGGCATGGCATATTTACAGGCTTCAAAAATATCAGGTGACAAATATGTTGCGAGGGAGAATATAAGGAAAGAAATAAATAAGCAAGCCGGAGTAGTTGGACAGTGTAGTGAAGAATTTATCGGAAAAAACTAAGAATAAAAGCGACTAAAATAAAATGATGGAAAAAATAAAGCAACAAGCTTTGGACCTATACGACCTGTAAGATAATAATAGGAAAATAGAATAAAAGGAAGTTTGGAGCTATTGGGTAGCAATAGAAAATGACAAAGGCTTTTAAATAAGACTAAAAAGCACATTACATAATAGTAGGTGAGAAAGGAAAATAGGGAGAAAAAAAAAGAGAAGAAAATAGATTGAGAAAGGTGCATAGGTAGACAGCATTAAAGTTACTGAACATAGAATCAGAAAAATAAAACTGCGTGGAACTAAAGTTTGTAGAACAGATACAGAAGGGCTATTAGAACTCTCAGGAGAAGGCTGATTATGCCTCGCAGAGTGTTAAGTTTGGACCTCCATATCTCCAAAAGAAGGGCCGATCGGAAAAAAAATTGTTTCACATTTTTTGCTTACAATCAAATCTCAAACAAGTTTTTTTTTATTTTTCGCCTTTTGGTATAAATCACCCTGTATAAATCAAAAATAATAGGGGGTACTCATGTACTCCATCTGCATGTATAAGTAATTTGATTATACAGTTAAGGGTTACACATTATTATACAGCCTAATTCTATTTCTGATATGTTTAACTAGCAATTTTTTAACGGTCATGTAACGTCCTAAACAATGTAAGATTACAACATACGGCAAGGATACGGGCGCAAGAAACACGTTTCCGATGCAAAAAAACGGCTTATCTGGAAGCTGTTTCCCTTTGCCGACATTCTCCGCAGGGCTTTTACCCCGTGCGAAATTGATTTGTTGAGAAAAACTCCTGACAGGGTTAAGCTTCCTCGCCACATTTAAGCGAAAAGTTATTTTGTGCGAACTAAAGCAAAGTTGGCCCATTTAACGGATATTTATGTCTGTGTCTCGTACGGCCTGTTCGCGCGGTTTTTGCAGCTGATAAAAAGGGCCGTACAGAAAAGCGGGCGTGAGTTATCGCCAGATAAATATTGAAGGGTCTGCATGCATCGAAAAGCCCTGAATAATTTCCCCTAATATTTAAGAGATCTCTTATTCATTTTAATTTCTGTTTTTTAGGTACGTTGTCCTTGCAATAAATAGAAAAATTTAATATTGTGCTACAGACAAAAACCTCATCTCAGAAAAATATTCTAGTATTCAGCTGTAATAAAATTCCAGCAACAAATATGTTACGTGCTTTTTATAAAGGTTTTTAGTGCAATCGAGATATTAAGGAAATGTTAAAAAACATCTGACAAAAAATTTAATTTGTTACAGCACTATTCCAAAATAATTGTTTTCATATTTTCTGCGTATTTGCTAAAAAAAACTTTTTATTGGGAGAAAAATATTTTATTACGCATACGTTTTCTTTCGCAGTTTTGTAGGCACGGGAAGCTTTAACAGTAAAAGTTTTGGAATAATCTTGATTTAGCCAGTTAGTTCGAAAAGTAACTAAACAAAGTTATAACTTTGTTCATGTCTATCTTCTGTCCCTTAGAAGTCTATACTGACTTTTTGGCTTTTATCCAAAGAGAACAATTTAAACTTTTATGTGCTGGTCTGCAGTTATACAATTTTTATAATATAAAACATGGGGCCGGCGAAGAGATTGCTCTGTAAGCAACCCCAGAACAAACTTAAAAAAACCTTTCGATTTCGATTTCGAATTTCGGGAAAATTCAAAATCGTAATTCAGCGTAATCACATTTAAAATCGTAATGTCGAAAATTTTCCCGAAATTCGAAGTCGAATATCTCGAAAATTATTCGAGGTAGAAATTTTTTAATTTCGAATTCGAAATCAGCGTAAAATTTCCTTTAAGAATCCATTTTCAAATTTCAAAAAAACTCAAATTTTGTGACGGACCGACAGACCGGCAGACAGACCGACCGACAGACAGACATATAGAATTCAGTAACGAACTTTTTAAGTTCGTTGAACATATATTGATTAAGCACAGAAATGTGCATACATAACTGTAACTAGAATCAACCAAAACTATCAGCGATAGTTTCACAAGACTATCATTTTATATTGCAGATCTTTGTCTAGAAACAAACAAAATACATAATACGTTGGTTATATACCAGACTGTTATCAAGTTTGTCGCAGCGTAAGACCGCTCGAAATTTTAAAAAGACTTAGGGTCACAGTTCGCGGACAATACCCTTAAGAAGATTTAGATGTCTGCGCGACATAAACAATATTTTAGAGGACAAGAAGCAGTTAAAAATTGTGAATTTATTTTGTAGTACACTCTAATATTGTTCGTGTAATTCAGATTTTATTAAATGTATTTTCATTCCTTATTTAGTAGACTCTAGTTGCCGTTATTATCGCTAGGGCTTGGCAATGTTCAAGCTATTTTTTATCAATATTCTGGCATAATCCCTGAGTAGTTGTAGCCATAATTTTGCACTTTGAAAGATAGCTGAATAAAATTTGACAACTGTTTTCATTCAAGTTTATGCTTCACAAGAGACTACATATTTTGGACAGGATAGGCTTATAAAAATTGCGATAAAAATTTAAAATATTGATAACATTTTTTGCTCGATTCAACGCCTACTTTGGTGTTTCGGATTATTCTATTGCAAGATTCAAGTTTTATTATGTTTACCAAATCAAAACTAATAATCGGATAATAGGACATCACTTTTTTAACTTTAAGAATATATGTGAATACACATAAAGTACTAAATCCATATTAACTTAACTAGTCTTAGACGTTTGTATTTTTCTTATTGATCTTATTCTGTTTGTAACGTTCCTTTTGAAAGAAGCGCTTTATCATAGTATTGTATTTAATTTTGCATCTGTTTAATTTTTATTAAACTGTTATTAGAGACACGCGGATATTCTTTTGGTCAGTTATTTTTGTTTAGAACGTTACAGATATTTATCAGTCACAGTAATAGCTATTTTTGGCCTTTCTGGCTGCATACCCAATAAAACTTCAAATTTAGACGTGCATTTCGTATTCGTTTTAAAACTGATTTTACCTCGCACAGTTTGATGTATACTATTTAAAGCAAAAATCATGCTGCAGAGAGTTGTTTACTTTGAACTTGGTTCTTTTTGTTTTAATAAGGGTAGTACGAAAATAATCTCAATGCATTTCAGTATTAGAGTCTGTAGTTTTCAATTTCATTTTATTGTTGAGCTCAAAATGTTTGTTTCTTTTACTCAAACACGTTTATAACAAATTTCTTAACTAAAGATTTTTAACTAATATATATTTGAGTATAAACATCCTGGGAACAAGTTCAAACATTTGCGCTTCGTTGCATTAACATTTTGTGGGATATTAAAGCACAATACTAATAAAGACACTAAGCCGCTCATTCTGAATTCCGACTTTTATTTCAAGTTGGAGAACCGCAGGAATCTGAGCAATCTTACTGGAGATCGGGTAGCCAATACTGGTGGAAAGTGAGGTTAGGTTAGGTTAGGGGTTATACAGTGGACCAGCACTCCACTTTCGTAAAAAATATGAAAGTGGATACTTAGAAAACTGGAATATAAAAGGGATCAGAAACAAACAGTAAGAAGCAATTAGTGAAATGGATAGAAAGATTTAGATTGTACCAGGTTGTAGTGCTATATAAATTTAATGTATATTATATTTTCCTGTCTAAGTGAATGTTTGTATTTTTTTAAGTTAGGAGAGTTTTTACGACTTCAGTGATTGTCGTTTGTTTTCCGTACCCTTGTCACCACCGACATTCGGTGGTAGAAATATTATTTTCCAGTTCGTAACGATCCAAAACAATTTTTTTTGATCATGCTTTATTTAAAAGTCAACATGCTTGTAAATATTTTTTTGTTATTAAGCATATCAGAATTATGTGAATTTATTTTAGAGAAAGAATCAGATTGGCAAGAACCAGATCGTTTACACACGCTTTATTCCTGGTTGTTACAGCGAGCCTCGTCATACAGACTTCTTGTTCTTGGACGTTTTTCTTTTATATTTTCTGTTCACGACTTTACAAAGTTATTTATGCTACTTGTTAGTTTAGGGAATATTACGATACTTACAGTACAAAAATATATCGGCTTTTGATATTTTCCTCATAACTTCTTTATGTGGTGATAATTTTTTTCAATTTTTGGACAATCTTTTAATATCTATTTCGCAATTATGCGAATAAAAATTTTGAGCTTTTCAAATGCCTGTTAACTTTTGAAGAACTCATATTTTTCGTCGCATTCTTCTTGCATTTTTTAAATAATCAGAGTCATTTCAGGTATGAGTAAGCAGTCTGCTCTCCAAATATCCAGAAGGATATTACTCAATTACAATAGTACTCCTTAGGTCAAGCTCTCCTTGAGCTTGCAGCACAGTTAAACTTTTACAAGAGCACCATTTTCCATCTCCTAAGGAGCCAGAGGATCCAAGGTGATGTTATGAAGAAGTATAAGGAGTCGTTTCAAGATTAGCTCGAGACTTTTACAGAAATGCCATCTTCATGTCCTGCGACAACCTTCGCTTTGTTAAATCGGGTGAGGAACTGCGTATAATACCTTGAAAAAGATTTCCCGAAAATTTCATTAATATATCATCTTTGACCGGTACTCTATTTCATGTGCTCCGAAGCAATATTACTAGACTTACTGTCTAACAGGCAAAAGTTTTAAGTCATCCTTTTAGTTAAAATAATATGGTAAAGGAGCATAACTAGCAAAATAACGGAAGAAAAGTCAAGTAAAACTTCAAATTAAAAATGGCTAGAATTTTAAAGAAATTTCACATGGAAAGATATTGTTAATAATAGGAAACGATGGAAAACTTTCTACAATAAATAACTACAACAGTTTAGGCAGCTCACAGTAAATTACGTTATAGATAAGGACAAGACTGCGCTTTTATTTAAAAAGCTACAAGTTTTTTGATCCTATTTTGTACATTATGTTAAAATATTTAAGGGGCCGTTTTTATGTCGTAACTGTGTAAATAAAAATTCTTAAAATTTAATGCTTTGAATTATAAAAATGGCATTTTTCTAAAAATATTTTGCTTATGAACAACCTCCACATTTCAGATTTCAGCTGTAGAGTTCGCGAAAAAATACATTATTAAGCTTTTAATTAGCAAAGTAATGATGAATGCACATCAGGTTACGGTTAATTAGATGAAAATAAGCCGAGATGCAGCTTTCGACCAGTAAAGGGCGTACAGAATTTTGCCGTGTGACCATAATTAATGACTTTCGTCTGCCGTCGCCCCTACCCTGCTCAATATTCAGCCCTTGTGGTTGTGATACGCTTGCACAAGATCCCGAGGCTGTAGCGCTAACCTGCTCGTCAAGCATTGGCGTCGAAATAATCGCGACATTAAGAAGAAAGCCGGCGGAGCATTTCCTGCTCGTCATTTTAATCAAGATCTAATAATGGCCCTGTAAGCATTAATTTGCGACGTTATTCGGCTGCGCACGGGGTCGCAGGACCTGCTGGCTGCTCCAGATAACTAGATTGTGGCGTTCTGAAATGGAAATGGAGTCTATCGAACGGATTTGTGACATTCATGTCTAAGTTATGAAGTTGCCCTGTCGGGTGCGAGAGTTGACAGGGAATTAATATTCTGAAGTTTTTATGTCTGTCTCGTTTGCACCGCAAGTTGGTACAAAAGCAATAAAATTGCTAGAAAATAATTGATATTAGAGATAAATTTTCAAAGTATATTTAAAAGGACTTATTACTTACTACTACTTATTACTAGCATAATTATAACCTAAAAGTACTTTCTATCATGAGTCTTTAGCAAGACTGCAATTCGTCCATGCGCTGAGTTCCAGGACAGAGGAATATTGCTCGTGACCAATCTGCCGCAGTTCCTAACATACGCATACTCTTAGTAATAAAATATAAAAAAGAAAATAAGTAACAAATCTTTCCAACAAAAAACCACAATTATAATAAAATGTCAAGAAGTGTTAGTAATATCAGATTAAAACCTTAAAAAAAATATTTCAAATAATGAAATATAACGGGCCGCCTCTGTGTCGAATGGTAGTGCTCAATATTCCTCTGTCCGAGAATCCAGCGCGAGGGCGGGTTTGAGTCTCTGAAGAGTGAGTGTAACCTTTCAACTTCTGGTGTGTAAGACAACTTTTTAGCATTAACCACATTTATTTTAGTTTTGGTAATAAAATATATTATTAAAGTAGCAGTAACAATCTTAAGTCCGTTTTATCACCTCTTTTTGGGGGGTAAAGAATTTTAGATTATTTATAGATATCTGATTCTATGCTTAAGAAAAATAATAATTACATAATTACCTAAACATCTTGAACCAACAGCCCTAAGTGAAGCCGACAAGATCAAAGAGCTAGCTAAAATACCATTTATATTTCTACACAGTTCGGCCAACTGCAAAGAAGTAATCATTAATATTATGTGCAGGATTTGGGAACACTACAAATATCCGATCAGAATAGGCGAATCGAAACAGCTGATGGCTCCAATTCCTTCTAACATTTTCAATTCTATGCACAGACCTACCTTAATCCAAGTTTCTGTCTATTTAGTCTTTTAAGTTTCAGAATTCGTATCACAAACCAGCACTAATTTACTTAATACCAGCATGGCCATTATAAGTTCGCGTCTATGCGCAATCTCTTGCACTATTCTGTCAATACCACAAGAGTTGTTCACAATTTGTACATAAAAATGTTTTGATCTGCTCCCGAGTTTGTGGTCATTTTCACTCATTCGTAATAAAGACTTTCGCCCTAGATCTGGTCGCATTGGAAGTCATCCGCTAGTTTCCGGATTCTGATAAGTTGTTATGTCTTGTTCCGTCTGTTATCGCTCTGTGTCAACTGTGAGGATGAATATCCGCGAATGTTATTTCGTCTACGTTCTTTATCATATTTCCTTCCATCTTGTTTTTATCCCAGCTCGTAACTGGTTCTTTACGAAAATCGGCGGACTTGGCCTTGTCGTTGCCTCTTTGCTCAGTTAGTCTGCAAGCTCTTTTTTGGAGTTTCAACATGTATCTTGATCCAATGGGATCGGTCCTTGACCTCGGCCGACAGCGTCGTTGTAAGGTTTCAAACTTTGTAATTGCTTTTAGTTAATACAACGGAACAGAATAATTGCTTTGTACCTGCCGATGTATCTCAGGCACTCTTAAATGGTGCTTCAGTCTGCGAGCTTGGCTCATTTTTGGTAGGGTTCCTCTTTTCCTCGTGTGATTACAAACGCGGTCTCTGGTCTATCCAGGTAGCAACTCAGTTGTCGTGCTTCACACTCCCTTTTGCTGAATGAGAAGCTACAAATCTTAATAAGATTGCAAAATAAGATACAAAGGTTTTCCACTAACGCCGTTTTGGTGACTACGGTGCGCCTTAACTTCGAGTGACCTTTACGTGCTTAGCAGGTCTTTACTCTTTTTGACTTTGCATCTTTCCGCTAGTATTTCGGCTGCGTACAACATCGGCTGTATTGCTCTCCGTTATAATAAGGAGAAATAAATTTTTCATCGAATAGGATTGGAGCGATGGCGTGATCAACGAAAGTTTTCGCGTTAAAGTGACGACCTATAAAGATTTTCTCTGCAGCCAAACTAAAATTTGCAATACGTAAACTGTATCAACAAAAGTATCTGAATATGATCTGATAAAAAAAGTACTAAAGATGTTATTTAAAAAGATTATCATATTGTTAGCAACAAATTTATAAACACATGTTGTTTCCACTACTGCCTATTTTTTTCATAATATGTACACATTTTACTGGAACTTAAGCTTGGAAAAAAGCCAGAAAATGTTATTTTATGTGGATCAGTCACTTTTCTGCCTACGATGAGTAAAGTATTTGATAATATAGATATTTTTGCACAATTAACTATATCAGTAGGGATTTAGAGAAGGGCATTTTATCACACAACAAATTCATAAAATTGTCAGCAAAATAGCAAGAGATTTAGAAGAAAAGAACTTATAAATTGTTGTATTTTTAGATGTTTTCCAGAAATTTGATAAGGTGCGGTGTACAGGTTTGCTCTATAAATTAAAACTAACGTCACCAAGTTATTTTTACACACTTCTCAAATACTACTTAACATACTGATTTCTTTGTTAAGCATGACAATAAGCTGTCTAAAGATCATTCTATTTATTTGAATATTTTTCAGAATAGCTTCCTTTATTTCATATATGTAGTTGACTTACAAGAAACCGAGAATATCGTTATTGTAACTATTGGTAATAATACTGCAATTTTGTCTGTATCCGAAAAAGTCCTATTTGCTATTTTGTAACATAATTTTTGTTGTATTAGTAGTTGGCTAAATTTAATTAGTTAAAGTCAATTAATGTTACATTTTGTTTGAGAAATAGTATCTATTCGTCGATTAAAATAAATAATTTGCTTATACTTACTTTGCAGATGTAACAAATCTAGATTTGAATCTTCAATCAATGTAAACAATTACGATGTGGCAATTACCGCGCCTTAGACGACCGCCATTGTTGCTCCTTGTTCGAGTGAACACAGGTACTCAATTATTTTTAGTGATTGAGTAGGCCATTCGCCATGCATCAGAGACCTCCGAAAATGAAACCCGGGTCCGTCCGCATCGTAGTCTGTGCCTCAACCGCTTGGACCACTCTGAAGTTTTTAAAGTTAATAGATGATACAAATATAAAAGGCTTTAATCAAATTTATTATACATAAAAATTTTTTCCACGACTGGTTAAAGTCAATATTTATTCTATCCCCTAAGAAAAATAATGCAAAGAAGTGCAACGATTTTCAATTAATTAATGTGATCAGTTTTACCATAAAAGCATCATTAGTAATGTTCAATTGATAATTTACAGTTTAATGTACTATTTAGCATAAATATCTTTTTCTTTCTCTTTGCCCAGTTATACTACCAGTTATATTATTCGGTGTTGGGCTTTTTTTTTGATTTTTACTGATCTGGCTTCTATATCCACTTTCGATAGTTGCTTTTATATTTGGCTATTCTCGGTACTTCACGATTATTTTTGCTTTTTTCCAAGCCAATCTTTGACCTGTTTTTCCCATAACTTTTTTGATTTTAACGTGATCTTGTTCCTTCCGTTTTTAAAATCATCATCTTTTAGGAAATCTTTATGTTGTTTGTCTTGATACAATTTTAATTGATTTGTTTCGATTTCAATCGCTGTGGAATCTATTTCTGACTTTTATCTGACACTTTTTATTTTGATTCTACCTCTCCTTGTCTTATTCTCTATTTTTCTCAAATATTTCATTTTTGTTGCTGTTTGTCCAACGTTGTCCATGACATAGCTGTATAAGTTAGTGTTGGTGTGTATATGGTTCTGTATAGGTAAATTTAGGTTTTTCTGTTTAATTTATTTTTTTATAGCAGTGGATTCATTATATTTCAATATATTTTCTTTTCATTTGCTATTCTATTACTTATTCCTTGATTTATTTGTGCATTATGACAGCGCCTAGGTATTCGAACTTGTCGGCCACTTCTAGTATTTTGTCGTTTATCGTTATTTCTAAGTTTTCTATATGTATATTATTTTAGTTTTATTTTCAAATACCTTTATTCCCTTTCATTTAAGTTTTTCACCCAAATGTATGTATTTTTTTATAGCCTCTCTTTGTTTCGTTTAGTACTGTCATTTTTATATAATAAATCGTGTAAACATATCGGATTTAATAGGCGACTTCCGAGTCTAGTGGCTCTTATACATCTCTTCCAGTCTTTTACTATTTGATTGGTTGATATTATTCAAATGAATTATGTTATTAAAAATATTTTATTTAAGAGTTAGTTTAAAATAAAGCAGCGTTCTAATATAAAAAAAATCTGTACTTATTACGACAAATATTTGGTGGAGTATATAAGAAAAGTGTGTGAAGGAAGAGGACAAACAAAGAACAGAATTTATTTATATAACAAAATTAAATTCTGTTACTGCTCTGAGAGCACAAGTGTTTGGGCAAGGACGTTGAGAAGAAAAACAGTAACTAACAGAATTTTAAAAGTACAATAATCTTTAAGGATTTTTGAATATAACTTTAGTTTAGATTAGTGTTTTATTTGGGTAAGGGGATATTCTCTCCATAAGTTCCAGTTCCACTTCCAGTTTATATTTAAATTTTCTCAGAGTGCTTCGGCTAAATTACGACTTCCAAAATAAAGCGTCCACAACATATGCGTCTTTTATTTGCTTGGTGCTACCTTAAGCCTTTACGTCCTGTAGACTAGAAGCGGCGCAATTCCCTTTGAATATCGCAATCAGGGGAAAACAACGGCTCGCATCGCTGGCCGAAGACGAGCCGTGTCATTTGCAGATCGTGTTATAAAGAAGGCTATCGGGCTTTTCAATAACCCGAAGCCCACGTAAAGGTCTGTGCCGCCTAACTAACTAACATCCTCTCATAGCAACAACACCGGGGAGGGCGGATCATCCTGGAATTAGCTATAGTTTGAGAGTTTAGATTATGCGGTATTCAACACATTTGGCGATTTTACTTGCTACATTAGTTCCTGAACAGACATGAAATTATGTAATACGCATAGAGATAAAAATGCAAAACTTATTCCACAAAAAGGATATTAGAATAATCTAAACAAAAATTTGGCTTTTAGTTTTGTTATTGTTTTAAGTTATTCGTATAGTTGATAAGAACAAAAAGCTACAAGAAAAATATGCATTTAACACAGGTGGAAATAAGATCCAGAAATTCTTTCAAAGTTCCATTTCTACATTGCAAATTACATCTTGCAAGTTTACTCGGATACATTTTGATAAGGAAGAAAATATTTATACGTAATAATGGCAGCAACCCTTGAATATTAAGGTCCATTGTCTATAGACCTGTGTGTTATGCATAACATCGGAATAAATTACTAATTAAAAGAAGCGTAGACAAGGTTGTGTGCCCTTCCATCGGTTCTAAATGCATATTTTAAAATGTACCATTAAAATAATTAAATAAATTAAAACTAGTGGGAAAATTACGAACAATATAAGGTATATAGATAATTCTGCTATATTGGTTGAGAGCTTGGAAGATGAGTATTCAAATCAGGTCTACCTTTTCCATGTGGTTACTAGATTGAGTGATGATGTTAAAGCAGAATACATTAGTTTGACAACTAATAGAAGTTGTGTGGCAAAGTAATCTAACCAAATATATAACTATGTGGTCTACTCCTTTGACAACAATGACAATTTATTTTGATTTGCTCTGTAGTGGTATATTTAAGATCATGCTTTTGTAAGACCTTTCAACAGTTCTTGGGTATATATTTTTTTGAGTGTACAATAAAAACTTTCACTAAAGTCTGGAAATAGAGATTTAAGCATTATGGCCACTTTTTCTTTAATTTTAAATATTTATTTTTTTGCCTTCAAACTACAAAGAGTCCCAAAAAATGTATTCACTCATTAAATTATAATAAATTCAGTATTTTTTGACTTAGAAATAATTTTGTGAATGGTATCTAGACAGTGAAAAACACAGCATTTCTATTTAAAATTGTTTGGAGTGATGGGGCTGCCTTTAACAAAATTGCACCTACTGGGCTCCCCAAAATTTGCATAGAGTTGCGAGCGGACAGTGTGTGAGACTATGTTAAGTAATAGTGACGAAAAGATCCTTGTATAATGCCTACATTTTTGGGATCAAATGTTGGCTACTAGTGATATGAAACTAGAACAGCAACAGTTCGTGATGAGATAACCAATTCCAAGGCCAGAACAGCTACCTCAGTCATATAGGCAGTCACTTTTTCAGTTAATTCAGCTAGCCCCAACACTCAGAGGTTGCCTCTAACTCTCTTGCCAGAAAACGCCGGCCTCAGCGAGCAAGAAACCTTCAAACCTGTCTGTGCCATACCTTTAGTCACCCCAACCCTCCAACTCCGGTACCGACCGCCATCTTTAATATACTCAGCCATCTAGAAGAGAATATCGAAATAGCCGTTACCAGCCTTCGCCCGAATATTTCAGCTAGTTCTGAATGAGTAGCTGAAAAGCAAAATTTTGGAGCACAAAATCCTAGTCCTAACGCCCAATACCGCTCATGTTTCTGGAACTTGAGCGGAGCAACAATCTTTGACTTGCGTGGGGTTCTCAAATATTACGGCGGAGCAGCCAAGTAAGGGAAAAGTTAGCATCTATGTTAAAATTTCAAGCACGCACAGCACTGGTATTTTGCAAAAGTGTGGTAAAAACTACTACTCCGAGGACTGCAAAAAGTCCCAGAACAAACTTGCCACCGGTGCTAACTGCCAAGGTCCTCACCCAACCAGTTTTACAGGATGTCTGAGGTTACCTTGCGCTAAGCGCCGATTGTTACAGGTCGGGTCTACGTTCAAATGATTCACGGGGATGCTCCAATTTTCATAATAGCCACCCAGTAGCTACCACAACCTTTTCAGTAAGTTTTTCTCTGCCCACTGCAACTTGAAGACCAGGGCTGAACCACCACCAATGTATAAATTCCAAACGTTACTTGCAATCTTCCAGAATATCGCGGTTATTCAGAACGCACAACAACTTCTTGGAGGTTGTGGAGACCTTATATTCTGCGCGGAAGCGTTATTCCTAGCATGTTGGAGAAGAACTGAAGTGCCCGAATAACATAATTACTCCCAAAGCAAGGCCTTTCAGGAGAAGAAAAGGCAGGGACTTAATTCTAGGATATCAACGTCATGTTACTATGAAGCACCATTTGAATTTAACAGGGGTTATAATATGGTGTGGAATATTTGCATAGGGCATCTTAGGATTATTGTTTATTGAGTAAAATGTCATTGACGATGTTTGGATCTTTATACTACCATCGTGGTGTAAGGGCCTATCTCTCTCTTTCTTTCTCTCTCTCTCTCACCCCCTCTCTCTCTCTCTCACACACACACACGCACAGATATATATTTTTTATTTATTTATTTATTTATTTAGTTTATTAGCAATCAGAATTTACAATAGAATTCTATGAGCTAATGTGTTGATCTAAGAACTAAGTAGCTCTTCATTGACGTGGTGAGGTCTTCCCCAGTGACAAGTCCTCCTTAGACATTTTTTAGATCATTAGGCCATTTCCGTTTAAGCCTTCTCGTATTTTGTATTTCCAGAAGGGGATTAAGAAGTGCGTTGATGTGGTGTTCTAGCTTTATGTGGTGTTTATTACTTTTTCAGTTATGACATCTTTAACATATGGAATTTTTAGGTCTGTATGAAGTGTGTCATTAGTAACATACCCTGGGGCATTGGAGATCATACGTAATATTTTAGATTGACTTCTCTGTATAATTGCTATATTCGAACGACTGGTACAACCCCAGAGTTCAATTCCATAAACCCATATTGGCTTAAGGATCGTTTTATAAAGAAGGAGCTTATTTTCAAGTGGTAATTTTGACTTCCTATCAAGTAACCATTGCATTTCATTAAGTTTTAGATCGATCTGTTTAAGTTTTTTAACCACGTGTTGTTTCTATGATAGTTTATTATCTAAATGTATCCCTAAGTATTTTGTACAGGATGAAGTAGGTATTTGTATGTTATTTAGATAAATAGGGGGGCACAGGTGTTTTATTAAGGCAAAATTAACTTGTATAGATTTATCTTCATTGATCTTGATTTTCCATTTATGTGTCCACTCTTGTATTTGATTTAGATGATTTTGTAGGGTAATGGTTGCTAGTTGTGAGTCATCGTTGGTAGAAAGGACAACAGTGTCGTCAGCGAAGGTGCTCATTGTAGTATAATAATTTACTGGTAAATCCGAAGTGTACAGCACGTATAAAAAGGGACCCAGAACACTACCCTGTGGTACACCGAACTTGATCGGTTTCATGCCAAACTCATTGACATTTGTTCTAAATTCTCTGTCGCTTAAATAGGATTTTAGGAGATTATAGTATGATACGGGCAAGAATGTTCTAATCTTGTATAATAGGCCCGAGTGCCAAACTTTGTCGAAGGCTCTACTTGCATCTAAGAAAACCGATGTACAGTATTTCTTATAATGCTTCATTAATTTTGTGACAGATCCTATGAATTTGTTGTATCGTAGTGTGATTTTGACGAAAGCCAAATTGATGTTGAGGTATCCATTCTTCGCTGTTAGGATCAGCAATTATTCTTTGCAATATAAGTCTTTCCAGTATTTTTGAGAATATAGACAACAAGCTTATTGGACGATATGATGAAACCTTGTTCAAGTTTTGCCCGGTTTAGGTATTAATATTATTTCTGCGGCTTTCAGTTGCTTGGGCCAGTAATTTAACTTAATGATAGCGTTAAATATATAAGTAAGTAGTCCTTTTAACATTTTAGGACTCACGCCATCTATGCCAGGAGATTTACGGAGTTTTAGTATTTTGATTTCTTTTTGAATCTCTCTAGGAGAGAAACTTGTTATTCCTCGAACATTGGTTGTGGATGTTACTTAATTGTATCTCTACCTCATCATCGACTACATCATTGTTGGGGGTGAAGACTTCCCCAAGGTACTCTGCAAACAATTTAGCCCTTTCCTCGTCACTTCTGGTCCATATAGAGTTTGGGCAGACCCAATTAAATATGGGAGGCACTTGGTTTTTAGGCTTTCTTGCATTTTTTACCGGCTTCCAGATTGAGTTGTCGTATCTGTTCAAATTAATGATGTAGTCATGAAAGGATTAATTTTGCACATCTTTAATTTTTGTTTCAACTGGTTACTTAGTCGATTGAAAGTATTTTTATCAGCAGGTGCTTGGGTCCGGTGCCAAATTGCTCTGGCTCTTCTTTTCACAGCTATAAGTTTTTTAATCTCCACAGGGACGTTGAGTGTAGAGCTCCGAGGATACACTGGAGGAGTTGCTTGCTGCGCAGCCTCCTTAAGGATGCAGAACCACTTGTTTAATGCTTCGTCAATTTCTTCTGAAGTTTTGAGACTAACTTTTAAGTTTATATTTTCTTGAATATGATTTTGATACACTTCCCAATCGGTTTTTCTGTTGTGCAATCGAACAATATGCTTTTTATGTATGGCACAAGAGCTGATAGTGGCTATTATCGGAGAGTGATCCGAGGAAAGGTCACAGCTGGGGACAATATCCATATATGGTCACACAATATATATATATATATATATATATATATATATATATATATATATATATATATATATATATATATATATATATATATATATATATATATATATATATATATATATATATATATATATATATATATATATATATATATGTATATATATATATATTATATATATATATATATATATATATATATATATATATATATGTTCGTGGGTTGAATTGCGTCGTATTTGAGAAAATTCTCGACGTTGGTTATCATCTATTCTGTTCAGGGCGTTTTTTCTATTTCAATTGACTCACGTATAATCTTGCTGGTGAGACGAGAAATGGGAGCAATGGTTTTTGCCCAGGAAAGTTAATTTTGTGGTCTATTTCTTTATTATGTTTGGCAAGTGCCGAACCATTATCGACTTTCCGTATGGCTAGAGAATACTCATATATTCGGTTCGAAAGTTGCCGATTTGTTTGACCTTTACAGGTCCTTTGATAGTTAAGCAAATCGACTTTTAGACAAACTAGTGCATTTTTAAATCAATAATAATAAACGAAAAAATTGTGTATGCTACTCGCATAAATATATACCGCTAAAATTATTTGAAACATACCGCAAATGTTTTCTAGAGTGCGCAAGCCTGCATAGATAATTCTTGTGTCATTTTTTTTATTCTTATGAGATTTTTGTAAACCTTTGTTAAGTTAAAATATTCCGTTTATTGATATTTTAATTATGATCGAGATTGTAATTACATAAATTTAAGCAATTTTTTGCTTAAAGGAGGAGATATTTGGAAAACACATGTGTTTGGTCGCAGTTGCGAGCTCCTCGTACGGGCGATCCAGGAGGCCAAGCAGGGTATTTGGTCCCGTGAGTAGTTCGCTTCACGTGGCCGACAGACAGTTTGAACGTTAAAATCTCATGAGCCTATTGGTTGCTTAAGAATTAAGGTGGTCCAAATGTTCCAGGTAGCCCCGCTGTTAAGTGGAATTGTAGGCTGCGTCGTCGGTTTCGGCGTGGGCACGTGGGCAATGGACCGTCTAAGCTTAAGAAAAGTTTTAATGGCGTCCTGAGGTATCAAGGCTGCATCGTCGAGACACTCTTGGCTCGGACTTTCAGTAGTAAAGTATTACAAATTTCCTTCAAATCTTCGTTTTTATTCGACTATATGTTTTACATTAAATTAATTTTTGTTTTGTGACATTAAAATATAATAGGTATATTTATTAAAGAAGTTAAAAATAAATATGATTAATAAATTATTATTATTAATATTTCAAGTTCTGCAATAAACATAAAAACTTCAAATTGAAGGCTTATATGTATAGTATTTTGCTACGGCGGCTGTTCACCTAACATGGCTACAGCTTTACTGTTTACGAAACTTGTAAAATTTTACTATTGTGACATAAAACCCGCTTAAGCCTTCATTTCACACACTTCCTAGAACATGACTGTGCCATAAAACATGTCGTAAGCAACTACCTGCACAATTGAGGCGTTTATAAATTCTTAAATGATAATTAAATTAAAATTCAGAGTTGTATATAGAGTCAAATGTTAAAGTGCTTTTTAGCTAAATAATAAACATTTAACAAAAAAATGTAAGAATAAAAAGTAATTAAGATGACATCTGCCATAATTTTGATGATTTTTTTGTTTTCGTTGTTTTCAAAAAGTGATAAAGCCATAAATTATCTAAAAATAGAGCTAAACATGTATTTAGTTTTTTTAGTGTCCTTAATTTGAGTAGTTTTGTAACACATTAGGTAATACAGAGATACTATTGATGTTCCCTATAACGTAAAATTCTGTACGTGTTGTGAAACGTCATAACAAGATAGTTTTATGTGAAAGATCGTAATATTTTGAATAAGAAAGTTGTGGAAATATTAAACAATCAATAATAATAACAATGGTGAGGCTTCACACCCTGCGTGGGAGCATGGCCTGTGAAGTAAGAGGTTGAAGCTCTCATATGTTTGTCTTTTCTGACTATTTATAATTCGGGACGATGTGGTAAACACCGCGTTTTAAACGACCGGTATTATTACCCCTTGTTTGAAGTGAATGCGGGTGCTCGATTATTGTTAGCGATTGAGTAAGCTACCCACCAGCCATCAAAGAATTTCAGGACTGAATTCGGGTCGTACCGCAATCACGCTCCTCAACCGCGCTACTACGCTGGCCTTATTTAAAATCAATATGAATTGAAGTTTTTTTTTGCTAAAGTAATGGCTTGAACGGTCACTGCATGAGATGGTAAAGTTTATTTTGCTTTTGTAGTGAAGTGTAAGAAAAAGGAAGATAAAAGGTAATATGTATTTTGATACCCAGCCAACATTCGTTGTATGTTAACATGATTGACAGGTCTTCGACACCTTTTTCGAATAGACCAATCGATTGGATGTCATTCAGTTTTATAAAAATTGAATTATGATTCCATCAAAAACTATAAATATGCCTGAAACATTTATCAAAGTACTTTAAATTTAGGCTTCACCTGATTGGCAATGAGGGTCAGTATGTCTTAACCGTAAATCAAATCACCTGCAAAATTTTTTGTAAACGAAATAAAATTGCAAATGAGGAACTATAAAACTTATTCAATTACACATACGAAAATCTGCACTAAAAAAAGGTTAAGATTAGTTTTTTCCGTTCGTAGAATTATAACTGTTAGGAGGACTTGGAACCATAAGCGAATTTGAGTCTTTTATCCTGATTTGAGATTTCTTGATGACAAACGTGGGGGGTGGTGGGGGGTGGGGGTGTGAGATTTACATATATTTAAGCCATAAATTGTATAGGTAGCTTGTGTGGCATGGAATCAGCTATCCGAGATCAGTATCAATTTGAGATCCTAAGGAACTGTAAACTAGATTGGCCAATTAAACGATGAAATAGTTAAAGAGTGTTGATGTCGCTGCGCAAATGTAGACTTTATCAACCTAAAGGCTAGACTACCGCAAAGTTTATTGAGAATATAAAAATTCATTAAAGGTTACGCGTAGGTAAAAAAAAGAGTTTTTCACGTGCAACTCAAAAAAAGCTCGTAAGATACTGCGTAAAGCGGACAGATCATACATAAGGGGCGTTCGTAAAACCGAGATTCTTTTATTGAAAATTTTTTCTCTGACGATAACACGGAAGAAGATGACATACATTATTTCAGGCAATCAGGAAATTTTTTTAGATTAATCGCGAAAATGAATGCGAAGGAAGCTCAGAACTCGTCCGACGGTTTGCGAGATTGAGTCGACAATTTTCAAAAACGAGTTTAGAGCTAGGCATTTTTTTGAGATGTTGGAAGGTATAAATGGTTGGGTTTTTTTAAAACCACTCAACAAGAACCGATCCGGGTAGCTTCTGTACGATAAGCTTGTTATCGGTAGTCAAGAAAGCGTGTGATTGAATCATAACGATATTTCTTCGCGGCAGGGGTTCCCCAGAATTTGTTTTATGGACTGATGTATTAAAAATTGAATTACAGTACTTTTAATAAAAAAGTGTGTCGTTCAGAACTCGAACTGTTGTTCAGACGGCTTTGAAAGTTTGAGGGAACAAAGCACTTGATACGTTGATAACTTGAGGTAGTAACACGTCGACAATTAACACGAAAAAAACCGTAACGATATTTTTAGAAAGCGATATACATTCGTCGTTAAACAAGAGAGTTGATATCTCTTGCTCAACAACGAGGGTATGTTACCATAATTAAGGAGGAGTTTTGGTGTGATGCATGTTTTGAAGTACCGGTATAACTAACTGGCTATATTGTACGCAGCCGAGATATGGGCGAAAGGGTGTAAGTAGTGACTGGGTTATTGTTAAAATAATATTTGCGTTGAAAGTGGTAGCTGCTTACAAATATTGAGCTAATTACCGTTTTTGAATTTTATATTGCAGATTATGCTAGAAGACGCATTTCAAAGTGTTTTTATATCGGACCATTCACAGATCATTTTAGATACACCTTCTGTACGAAGTAAAATTTCACATGGTAAGGAAAATTGATGATATTTAATGGAATATATATCTTTTTTAAGAAGTAAAGGAACTTGTCGTCATAACTGATTTATTCTTTACCGTTATTATCATACAAGCTAAATTAGGAGTTTTTTAAGGAACAGTACGGTTGTTAAAAAATAAATCTAATCACTAGTCAGAAACCAATTACGTAAAATGTCTTTATACCAACATAAGAAAAAAATTGGATTTAACCCTAAATAGATTTTGAAAACCCCAGAACGTCGCATCAACACCCACTGTTGACAAGCCGCCAAGAAAATGTACAACGGGTCTCTCAGTCATCTCATCACGTGCACGCATGATATTGGATAATTTGTATTCTTGCGGCGCCCGCGTCGCCTGAAAAAGGGGTGAAAACTTGAACTCCGCAGCTTTGCGACGCATTTTTGTTTGTTTATTGCTAGTAACGACCGCTTTCGCGAGTTAGGCACCACGCTCGACCCTCTTAACGAGCCCTTTGTCTTGAATTTACAAGTGCACTGCTTGTACACCCTTCAGGCCCTCCACTGCCCCAAGACACTCAGCCAGCAGCTCAACGTACGGACCTTGAGAACGAAATTCGCCGGTAATTGCGTCTGATTCGAGGTAAAACATCTTAGAGCGAGAACGTGTCCGATCAGCACTTTTCAATCCTCCTTAGATATGGAGCCCCAGGGGACAGAGCGCTACGTGAGAGCGAGAGACTTGCCGTAATTTAATATTGATTTTGCTCATGATGTAGCAAATGTCGAGGGGGAAATGTCGTTGCAGCGATTGCCCCACAAATTTTGCATTTCGGCTTAGGAGTTGGGTTGTGGGACTCAAAATGGATGGTAGCCTGCTGTTTCCGACGATATTAATAAACTTGGAGCGACTAATTCAGTATTCCTTGGAACTTAACTTATTAGGGAAATGTTTTCTTTTCTAAAAAAATGTTCACGTGGTATGTGTAACAAATTAATTTTTGCCATTTTTTGTAAAATTACGTATCTGTTCGGTTCCAAGTAACATTATTATTTAATAATTTTACTTGTAATATCTTCAGATTGTGTGCTTTTTAGACTTTAATTTTTTCAGTTTTAGCTTCTCAATACATTAGTTTAACATTCTGCTTTTAATATTCTTTTATCCCATTGCATATTTACAATGTTTTAAGTTAAGTAACAAGTGAATTTAATAATGTATTATAAGACATTGTGGAATATAACCATAGTTAGTCTCCTGAATATACATTTTGATTAGGTTGTATGATAGGTCAATTCTGCTGAAATCTTCGTGCAACTGAGGCTTAAATTGACAGCTGCTTTGCAAGGTTATTCTCGTGACCTGCTAATGTGTAGTTGTGTGCGTTTCCAAGTCTCTAGGTTTTAATGGTAATGTATGGGATTTTCAGATCTGTATAAAGAATATCAATTATGATGTATTATGGCGGGTTTATTAGCATACGGAGGTTTAAAACTGTTGCAGTATTGTGATGTGGTCACAAATCATTATAATCTGAACATACTTCAATTGTATCGGAATGCAATGCTACCGCACAAAGTAATAAAAAGCACTAACATTTTTCTTGAAAGGTGTTGCTGTATTTTTTATATTATCAGATAACCAAAAGATTTTCGACTGTTTGTGCGTTTAATTTGCTGACGAACTTTAGGTGAAGAGAATACTGTAATTGGTACTGAGTATCCAAAAGTGAAAGGGGAGGGGAAGTAAAGTCGTAAAGACACCGACAAGATATTTTCTAAAGTATCTGCTTCATTTTTATCTGTTTTGTTCCAACTATTGTCTGATTTTCTAATTGGTGTTGTCATCGGAAAGGTGTCTTGACATGATCCAAATTGAACTTTAGGATTTGAATTGCGCGCCGTTTGTGTTCTATGAACGTTGGAAGTTTACGCTATTGGGCGATAAAGCTATATAATGTTTCTTTAAATGACTGAAAATCGTCACAATCTAGGATAGTAGATATCTACGTGATAGTTACGAAAAACCAATAAATCAACTGTTACTTTTAATGACATATGCTATTGAGAGGTGCTAAACAACTTTGTTTTCAATGAAATCACCGATTGAATAACATGTAGTTTTAACAAAGTAGAGACGCATGTCACATAGTACGTGAAACACTGACTTTAATTCAAATTTTTTGGTCATGTTATCTCGCAAAGCGGTGATATTGACTGGCCACTGCTGTCTTACAATCTAACCCCGTTAGACTTCTTCTCTAGATCTATTTAAAGGAAAAAATATATGTTAACAAATCTGCTGTGATTCTAGCGCTAAAAGAACATCAGACGTGTAATTGCTTATATAAAGCCACATTTATGATAAGGCATTATGAAAAACTTTTCTGAAAAATAGTCATATGTCAGCGGAGTCGTGAAGGTTATTTGGCTAACATCTTATTTCATACGTAATTGCTAAGTCTATTTTTAACACTGATAGCAATGAAATTCGGATTGTTGTATTTTATTTAAAATAATAAGGTTTCATTTGTATCATACTTTAGTATGTATTTGAATAATGTATTGCGTACTTGTATTGACGTACTATGTAGTTGGTGAAAAAGTTTGTTACAGGAGGTTTTATCTTAGGTGTTTCTTGTTTTTTACCATTTTCAAACTCCGAGTTTTTTGATAATGAAATTTCGTATATGATGAAAGATCTTAGTAATTTCAAATCTAAATTAATTTTGTCTAATGATTAGGCTGAGGATTTTATCCAAATAGTTTCTGAACTCAATCTGTACGTTTAGTAGAAAGTCTGAAGAATTTACTGATTTATTGGTGTTAATTGTAATGATAATTGAAGATTTAGTATTAGTATTTACGACCACAGTTGAACTGTTCTGTCTGGGTGGTTAACACAGCAGAATAAGTGGTATTTTTAGTGATATTCTGTTCGTTACATAAGTTTCCTAAACGAACAATACGTTTATATGTTACAGCTCTAAAAAAGTCGTTGGTGTTCCACAATGCAACTAATGAAGTTGTCATTTTAAAGTTATCTTATTTAAACAGAGAAGAGCATGTTTAAGGTTATGTTATTCTAACTTATAAGAAAAAACTTTGATGAGAAACATTCGTAAATATTCCTCTCTTTGGCACTATTTAGTAGATTGTTGCTTCTTCTTATCAATGATTCAAGATAACTAGATGCATTTTGTTGGAGCTCTCGGTGTTCATTGATTCTCGAAAGTAGGAAAGTTATTTATATTGGGAGGTACTTGATGTAGGCGAGTTCTATTTGCTATTTATTTAAAATATACAAATTACACCTTTAACATTTGTTTTATCGTTTGTATCAATTGAATAGCAAAAGCCTTTTTTTTTAATTGTAAGATACTGTACGTGAATGAATTGAATTTAGGCGAGATGTTTTGACTCACTGCCAATTTGACAACATCGCGAGTTGTGATTGGATGGAACTTCTTAACGTATGCGTGTGCGTAGAACAGTTTGTTATATTTTTATACAGTTTCATCAATAACAATGAAATGAACGAATAGGTCGTATATATTATCATTGTAATAATTTTTAACAAAAGAAAATGTTAAAGCAATTATTTTGTCTGTATTACATACAGTTCTTTGACACACATCTGAGTGTAATCTGATAAATCTCGCCTGAGTACATTTGTCATTTTTGCGTTATATTGAATTATATTTTGCATTTTTTAATTTTTACAGGCAAAGTATTTTAAAAACCATAAAGTACTGACGAGTAAATGGAGAAGTTAAGAAACGCAGCGACCCTGGGAAATCCAAAATTACCTCCCGACTCAGTGATCGAAGATCTTTCGCATGTCGCGTGGAATTCCTTGTCTCACCGCAACCGAGAACTGGACGTTTAAAGGGTATCATGTCTAGTCACGAAAGAATTTTAGAGAACTACATGCTGTTGTGGGGGCATGTTAAACTCTTGGCAGGGCTTTTATATACCAGCAAAATAATAACCTGAAATAACGGAGAAAGAGTGTTATATACTGTTTCCATCACCATGTGGATTTTATGGACAGGTCGAGCCAAAGTTCTCAAAGGTCTCAACATCATCGATAACTTATAGAATAAGCTAGAGAGGAGTTTGGTTGGATACTGATGTGGTCCATTATTTTACCCCCCCCCCCTTCTAATCTAAATTAGAAAATGCAAAGTAGCGGATGAAAAATAACAAACACAATCAGTGCTCAATATTACTGAAATCTGTTGGTAATAGTTGTCTACAAAGCAAAAAAACACCACATTTGAATTATAAATATATGTCTAAAAGGTATATAAAAAAGTAACCTTGTGTACCGCATTGTCATATTTACTTTCAGTAAAATACCACAACAAAAGTTTTGTTTACATTTGACTTACCCACGTATCCAATAAGATCTCTAAAGTCTTATAAAAAGCAGATCGAAGACTGCTTTTTGTCAATCGCGTAATAAATCAGGCCGTAATTTGATATCGTTTGTCCCGACCGCAATAAATTCGGATAGGTTTTTCTAATAAATCCCTTCGACAGAGATAAAAAGTTCTTTTAATACATACTAATGAGGGCTGTACGGTTCGGCAGCGCGAGGTTATCTTCGGATTAAAGAATCTCATCACGTGGTCCTTTACCACAAGCTGAGACCGATTCATTTGCTTTGCTAAAGCGTATGAAGAGCGGCTCGGAATTGAGTCGGGAGCACAAAGCAACTCGTCGATTTTTTTACCTTAATGAGGGAGTATCTGCCCTCAAAAAATTAGAAGCGAAATGTAAAAAACTTCAAGTAGTTTTGTTTTAGAGCTCGTAGCTTATTTAATGGAGCGTAGATAAGCTCTAATAAGAAAGAAAATATTAAATTATAAGGCTAAAGGAATAATAGGTATATATATTTTTTGTTTTCTGTTACTCGTACTGTATGAAAATTCTAAATATATAAGAAATTTTCAATTCATAACCGAAATAATATATGTTTTAAATTCTAGTTGATAATTATTAAAATGTTATTCCTTTTTAACATACGATTGCAATTAGATCACTATTAAGCAATTATTTAATAAAATTGTTGGAATTTTTAATATATAATATTTTAAGTTTTTAGTTAGTGAAAGGATATAATCCTCTGAAATTTGCTGAAACATCGTTTGAGGAAATGCGGTTATCCAATACTCAAGTTTTAAATTGATTTAAAATTTCTAAAAACTACAAAAGAGATGGCAACTAACTGGAGTGGCGAGGATAAATAGTCAAAAATATAAATAACCTAACATAGAGAAGAGAGCGATAATTTAAGCCTACTGTTGTTCATAATTTGTATAAATAATGAAACTTAAAAACAAAGTAACCAAAATAAATATAAGATAATATAACATAAACCTTTTAATGATTTAGAATTTAATAAAGGCAGACAATATTTTGTCAACAGCTACAAGACAACTAACAAACAATATAAACACATAAAAAAAAATTAGAGAAAAAATGGATAAAGAGTAATATAGAAAAGAGCAATGCAATGCACATCAACAAAAGCAACAGTGTCTAAAAATCACCCATCCTACTGGATGAAATAACCATAAACAAGGGTAGATGATTAGATAAAAAGTAAATAACAGAATAAGCAAAGTAAGTAAACTTTCATATAAAATTAACAAGACAATCATTATCATTACTATTACATCATTATTATTATGATTATCATTATCATTACATATATTTAATTTAAGATATATTAAGACGACTGTTTGTATTCAAATATATCTGTCACAACTGAAGGCATATATATATATATATATATATATATATATATATATATATATATGTGCGTGCGTGCGTGTGCGTGCGTGCGCGTGCGTGCGTGTGCGTGCGCGTGCGTGTGCGTGTGCGTGTGCGTGTGTGCGTGCGTGCGTGTGTGTGTGTGCGCGCGCGCGCGCGCTTATTTGCGAAGATCGGGGTGTATCCAATATGATGACGCGGCTTGTCATTAGTAAAGGAGAGATCAGCGTTAAAACAAATATGCACTTATATAAAACTTCACTCTCACATTACTGTATGGACAATAGTAGGCAAACGCCACTTAAAAATCACACCCGTAGAGATGAAATACCTACAAATAGTACTCCATAAAACTAGAAGGGATGAGATTAGAAATAGCAGCATAAGAGTTGAAATGAACGAAGGGCCAAAACAAACTAAATTTGGACACCTTACCAGAATTGACATGCAAAGTTAACATTAATATCTAAAACGAGGGTAGAAGGAAAAAATCAGGAGCTAGACTCCAAGCCTAGTGGATAAACAACACCAAGCAAGTGGTTAGGAAAAGAGGAAAAACCATAGGAAAAGAATGAAGAATATCATAAAATAAAAATACCTATGACTGATGGATAGTAGAGAAAGGAGATGAAGAAAAAAAAGTAAGCCAAGTGGATCGAATCTTCAAAGTCAGTACATTGAGTTACTACTGTCTAAGCAGTTTGATATTTAGGACAAATTTTAAGTAATCACTGCAGTTTTATAAATTGTTATAAATTTCAGGACCTTTTTATACCCTAACACCTATTACTATCTTTTTTCACTCTTCGGTTAAAATCACCAACTATAAGTATATTATCATTGATTTCATTTTTAATTGTCGTTAAATATTATCAAAATAAACCATTGTTCATCTTAGTTAAGTTCACATACTGCTCTTATGGTTAATTTATTCTTGTGTTTTCCTAATTCTATTGATATTAATTAATTATTAATTTTCATTTATAAATTTTTCTCGTCTACTTTTTAATTTAACACTTATTTTATTGTGAATGGTAATGACTTATCATGTCATTTACATTAAGGTCTTTGTTCTCCCATTGTCAATTCTTAAATACATCTTTCAAGCATAACGTAAATAGTTTAGAGAAGCTTGTATATCCCTGCCTCACTACTTTTTCTAGTTTAATTACATTTGTTGTATTACATAGTTTAATTTTGCAGGTAAAGTTTTGATAAATGTTTTTTATTAGCTTAATATGTCTAGAATCTATTCGACTGTTCTGTAAAGATTTTATGATAAGCTAATGTTCAACTGAGTCGAACGCCTCATAATCTATAAAGGCAAAGCACAGAGGCAAGTGATATTTTCTGGATTTCTCGATTAAGTTTCGTACAACTTGCAAATGATCTTGTGTGCTGTAACCACTACGGAAACTCGTTTGTTCTAGTAGTTGGCATTCGTCTAATTTTCTAACGAGCTTGTTATTTATATATTTTTTTAGTAATTTATATAGTTGAGATATAAGAATTATAAATCAGTAGTTACATAAACAAGTTTTGTCACCTTTTCTTAAGAAGCAATATAATAATAGCATTGTCTCAATTTATAGGTATTTTTTTCATTTCTAGACATTGATTGAATAATATTTTGAGCTCATTCAGAATGGTTGTTTAAGTATTTGGTCTTCTCTCGATGCTTTATTTATTTTTGTCTGTTTTAAAGCTTTCTCTATTTCATATATTTGTCTAGTATATTTTTAATTTCTGTTACTGATTTTGTGCTGTATAGTTCTTTATAAAATTCTTCTGTTATTTTTATTATCCAATCTTGATTCGTAATTAAGTTTCCTTGTATACCCATCGCGTGCATGTTTTTAAATCATTTTTTATTTTCTTTCTGATAATATTTTTGTATGTATCTAGTGCCTGTGCTTTAACCGTGTTGTTTATTAAGGTTTTACTATAAAATTGCCTGCAGTGGCTAATTTATTTATACTAAAACAAATATAAGTGAAGTATTAATTAAAGTATTATTAATAAACATTATATTCTTATATCGCCAAATAGAACATTAATTTGAGAATAATGTGGTCACAAGGAGGTACACAAATTTCAAGGAGTATTTTATGTAAAATTACCTTACTTTCGTTTCATTGTTAACAAAAACTTCAAATATGACATATAGATACCTGTATTTACACATGATGAGTTATCCAATGCAAGACGAACAACCTATACAGTTTAATTTGAAACTAATTAAGTTGGATCAATACTGGAAATAAATGCTAGATTTAGTTAAAAGTACGTTCATAGTAAAGTTAAGATAAATAATGAAATAATATTTAAAATAATAATGATATTTGTGATTGTTTAAATGGTATAAAAGATAGTTAATTAAAAACCGAAATAAATCGGAAAGTATTTGCCAAAGAATGTAATTATTTTATTATTCCATCTTAATGAGGATCAAATTACAATGTTTTTAATTGGGTTGTAGTAAGTAAAGGATAATAAGAGCATAATTACACTTATCTAGCACAAAATGGGCTATTTCCCCAAAATTTGTTTAAAACTCTTTCTAAAGAAAGGACACCGAATTTTGTAAGTATTACTCCTATTAGTAATTAAACAAATATCTACATAAATATTTAAAAAATATAGCGCAATAAAAAATTTATAGCTTTTCAACTACTTTCATTAAAATCAAATTAAAAAAAACATAAAAAATTGCAATGTTCTTTTTTGAGTTTATGCAAAAACTATAACAATTTAATTGGATAGTAACATCGTATAATTTTATTTTCACAAATACATATGAAGTATCTCCCTTCATTTAGGCAATAAGCCAGAACAGTAGCAATTTAATAGACGATCGTTCTATACTATACCGTTTCTACTTTATTTAAACCCCCATTTAGATATCCAAAACCAGTCTTGCAGTTTAAATTTATCTACGTTCAAGTCAGGCACCAAATATAACCAGCACAAGTAATATTATGCGGTAAGTCTGAAATTTAAAAGATACCGGTATTTATGCCTTTAAATAAAATAGAGGCAGTTCTATATTCAATGCAGAGATTCCGCCCTAAATTAAGCACGACTTATGGCTACGGTCGCCTGCATGGAGCGAATTCTGGTGGATTTGCATTTTTATAGCTTAGGAATAACAATGTCGTGGAATTTGGCCGATCATTGATTTTATTGCGTTACTTTTTGCAACTGCGGGACGCACAAAATAAGTGTTGCCTTGTAGCGTCACGAATGCTTATTTTGGTAATGATTTGTTGACATGCCATGTTATTGTTCTTGTTGAACATTTTATGTGCATGTATTTTTTAAAATTTCTTTTGTAAAACAGCAGTAGGATTTAGAGTGTACATTTTTGTTCTACTGTTAGTCTTAATTTCTCATTGGGGTAGAGAGCACTTTGGCCTTTTATTTGTATAAAAAGAAATTTAAGGATATTAATCCTAAACATCTTATATATTTAGCCTTTTTTAAAAATATTACTGTAAAGAACTATTAATCTTTTCGTATTGTTATTTTCTTTATGTTTATGCATGAAAAGGCGTAATATGCAGTTTTGCATAATTCCACGTTGCACATAGTATATAAAGTTTTTACATAAAATTTATTATTTTGTTGATTGTACTTAAAACATCTATAAATTTTCCTTCTTATTGGCAGATGACATTGAGATGTCTAGCTAAAGAAAAAGTCGCCTAGTTGCACGTTTTCTAACAACTCTTGTATTTTTCTTCTTTTGTGATCAATGTCTTAGCGAATTCGATTAGGAATTACTTTAGAAGAATATTTTTCTGGGAAAGTTTTTTTTAAACATTATAAATACACTGATGTAAGAAGTAACTTAAGGAAAACTTCCCTCCATCATTTTTCGGACAGCTGCTAAGTGATTGGATAAGTCTATTCCTCCCATATATTATTGTAATTCGCAGTTGCTTGTGGGCACTAAATATTGTTCTTTGCGATAATCTTTATTTTATTGTTCATTTGAGGATAATCACCTAAGCTTACAATAAATATTGAATATATAAAGTTTTTATGTATAGAAAAAACTTAAATAAGTAAAAGTTGTTCCTGCTCTCTAATCAGATACAGAAACAGCTATGTGTCTTAATTTTATTAGATATAATTTATGTAGTTCAATTGTTTTAACTTTTGTAGTATTCGATAATCATTTAAGAAAAATAATTTACGTAAAAATTATATTTTCAAACTTCACACTATTTAAAATTAGCAAAAACTATCTGTAGATAAATAAACCTGATAGTTTTTTCTTTTAAAATGTTAGGTAACTATCTAGCAATAACGGCGCTAGAAAATAATTTACTTGTCAATAACCAACACGTATACACAGCGAACAGAAAGAGCAATAAGGGTAAAGGAAATAGCATTAAGTGCTTTCTTGAGTATCGAGTAAGCTTTTGACAAAAAAGCATTTGTGAGAAGTAAAAATAGAAACGGAATGGAAAAGCAGCAACACCCCATTCAACTTCATACAGCAATAAGCTGACCGCATAAGAGGTCCTGTCACCCTTGGGCACACTGCACTCGGCTCACGATCCTGTCAATGAATAGATTTTGGTTTAAAAAAACCTTTATTTATTTATAAAACTGTACAATCCACTTCAAGAAACAAATTGAATACGCTTTGCGTTCAAATTCAAAGCTGGAGCTTGACTGAACGAATGTAAACACTATGCAAAATATGCAAAGCTTAAATGGAGAGCATTGTGTCTAGCCTTAATCTAGATCCTAGTGTTGACCAAATTAGGAATATTAAAATGATATCATCCGGGTCGTTAGAGGTAAATTGGAGGAAACAATTTGTCATATAATGCAGAAGGAGTAAAAAATTAGAATTCAATGTAAGGCAGCAATTTTGGGGATTAATCCCAATAAAGGCACCAATATGATTTTTGTAAATAAGAATAAAAATCTGTTGTGAACATCACACGACTTTTCTTATCCTATTATTTGGGTAATTCTGGCAAAAATCTCGGCTTCAATTTTTTTTCGAATTCCTATTTTACCAACTTTTACTTTAAATTCATGCTTATCTCGTGATAACAAATAATTTTTATTCTTATGAATTTTTTGTATCTTCAACCGTTTAGATTCGCGACAGCTTTGTGACCGATTATGCGACCTTGCGATCAAACGGCTCGGTTGATTTTTATCAAAAACGTTTCGCACTGCGTACCCTACCTACAAGCAACTTGCATACCAAATTTCAAGTCTCTAGCTCTTACGGTTCTCGAGATATCCTGTTTACTGACAAACCGACAGACAGACACACACACACGCAAACCAATGGCTCAAACCAACTTTTTTGGTGTCCTGAGGCTATATTTTGTCCAGAAATGTGAAAAACTGGGTAGGTCAAATTTCCGCCGATTACATTACTTTCCTTATTATAGGATAAGGAAAGTAAAAATAAAGCATATAAAAAGTAAAATTTCTGGATATTATTATTTGGGATAATAAATTGAAATAAAGGACACTTATTAAAGAGCTGCCTAAAAAAGTTATCAAGGCATTGGTGGAGATGGAGAGGATATATTAGAGAAAGTCAAGAAATTCCGTATGTACTAGTGCCGAGGTTGGAAGCTAAAAACATTACCGTATATGAATAATTCTTAGTTTCACAACGTTTCCAAGCTCAATCTGCTGTGGGCTTTAGGAGCGTTAGAATCACTGTTTCCGTGATCCTGTGTCATGACGCGCAATGAAGTAAACTATCGAACAACGTTACGCGATCAAGTTCTGTGCTAAACTGAACAAAAGCCTTGTCGAAACCCACCAAATGATTCAGAAAGCCTACGGGGACTCTGATCTTTCGTATTCTCAAGTTTTCAGGTGGTTAAAGTTGTTTAAAACTGGCCGGGACGAGATGGAGTATGACCCCGCACTGGACGGCTGCCTATACGAAAAAATTATTGACTGACGACCACAAGAACACTCGAGTGACGATCGCGACTGAACGTTGCCCCAGCCCCTCTACGGTCCTGGCCTGGCTTCGGCAATTTTTTTTTTGTTCCCGAGGGTTAAGTTGACCCTGAAAGCAACACCGGTTTTTAACTGTTAAATGTTTTATTATTAACTTTATATGCTGTTCTTATTAGTTAAGAGATTTCTTCTTTAATTCCATTGTTTTAATTTAAAACTAGTAATTATTTTATCTATTGGTTAACATAGGTAGCCTATAATAGCTACGAGGCTTATATAAATAGTAAGTTATCTTTTTTTTTCAGTTACAAGTAAAGGAAACGAGTTAAGTCTTTCAGAATAATTTAATATTTATGCACACTCTGTTTGAATCCCAAATGTTTATAACAATGTTGGACATTTTTCGTAGCAAATTTGGTATCTTGGATGCAAGAAAAGAAAACACTAAGACCTGAGACAGCATTGGTGTTTCTTTAATTACAAGAATAAGTGAAAAAATAGGTCTTTAATCATTATAATACGTTAAGGAGACAAGAGCTATATCAGAACTGTTGGTTAGAAGTTGTGGTACCCAACGGCAGATTTTCAATAATTTGATTGAATGTTGATTTACTGTAATTTATTGCGTCCGTTCGTAGACACATCACTGTTAGTCTGAGATGCAAGTACAAGGTATGTCCGAAAGGCAATGAGATTAATTTTAACAAACTCTTTTAATTGAAAATGTATTAACATCTTAATATTTTTCAAATTAGCATGCTTGAGCATCAGTACATCGTTTCCAGAGATTCTGAAATACGTCGTCGAAGTTTTGAACTGGAATCTCTTTCAGGGTATTTGTCACAATTACAAAATGGTGCCCCTTCAAGTTCTATTTGAACCGGGAAAACAAAAGTCGAGTAGTGCCAGAAATTTTTTCACTAGCAACGGGGCATGAGTAGGAGCATTGCTATGGTAAAAAATCCAGTTGTTTGTGATCTCTTAAGGAAACGCGCGCCGCTCTTTTCTTTAGTCGTTTAAGCATTTTTCCGTAAAATGCAGCGTTGATCGTTTGTTGGGTGGTAGAAACTCCTTATGGCCAATACCTTCAAAGTCAATGAGCATCATTTTCATCTTTGATTTGATCATTCAAGCATTCTTTGAGAGCTCTGTCTTTCGTCTTTGGATAGTACTCAAAAATATACATTTTGTTGTATCATTACTTATCATTTTTACAAAAAGTCAGGCTTACTTTTCATATTGTCCAAAAGCTTAGATGAAATCTATATCAAAACCTTTTTCACATTAGCCATTTCATCCGAGGTATGAGATGTTGATGGGTGCCCTTGTCACTTATTCTTTGACGTCCTTTGAACGTTCTTTGAAAGCTTTGTGCCACCTAAACTTGTACTTTTAGTAAAACATTCTTCCCGTAGGCATTCTGTATCACAGCAAGTATCTAGATTGCGAATTTTTTGAGTTTACAGCAAAATTTTATCGCATATTGCTGATAGACACTGTGCTGGTTTTTGACTCTTGACACGACCTTTAAATAGCTGCCAATTTCGAAAATAATCCGCAATCTGTAAAGTCTCAAAGGAAAATGGTCTAACAATAAATCAGATCGTTTACCTGATATCCCCAATCATTAGTCAGGCCCAAAGACTACGCCTTCAACCCTTCTGTTTGAATCAAGAAAATTAATCTCATTACTTTTCTGACGTATTTTGTATTTGAACAATATTCTTAAGCGTTAATGTCCGACTGCCTCTTTGTCATAAAAATTTGTTTGTTCTTCAAACACTGTACCATTTGCATTGACATATACGTAGCACTATACACATTATGTATCACAACGTGGATTTTACCAGCAGTTTTATTCTGAGTACTTACAAAGCAGTGCATTTATAATGGCAGTTCTATGTTTAACAATAAGCCACGTCTGTTGTTAAAACTTTAAATTGTTATTAAAATTGAAAATGCACTTTCCGTTTTACTATATTATCAAATTTGACAACCGAAGTAGTTCATGGTTTTAACATCTGAGCTATTTACAATTACGTTAAATATTTACTATTCTGTCACAGCACATGCATTATTTATTATTATTTTTTAATAGATACTATTAAAATTATAATAGACCATGGTTTCAATTTTTTATTTTTATTATTCCTTTGCTAATATAGAAGTCATTTTATGTTAATTTATAGTTTCCGTAGAAGTTTGAACTTGTTACAGTTGCCACGCAATGATAGAAAATGTATGAAGTGTAGTCGTGTTTGTGAGCTGTATTACGAAAATGGACGGGTAAAAGTAAATTTTGTATAAAGCTTGGCGAATCTACTACTGAGATTTATAAAAAGTTACATAAAATTTACAAATAAGATTTTTTAGCCAAGGCACAAGTATTCAGGTAGTATAAAACTGTGTGTGGAAAATCGCTAAACCTCAAAAATAGATGATAATGTGGAATGATAATGTAAAACCGTCAATTGATGTTGAATAAAATTTTAATATAGAATTGAAGCACGAGAAAATTATGTATCAACGAATTTTTGGTGCAGACATATTCGTAGTTTTTCACTTTCTGTAGCTTCTTTTTATTTCAATGGTAAGAAAAAACTATTTAATAGGGCACAATGTTAGTATTTTGGGTAATATCCCTTTTGATAGAAAGAAGCCTTTCAGGACTGATACAAACAAAGAAAAAAAAACTCCTCCGTCGATGTGTAGCTGCCCAAGAAAACTACTTGATTTGTAAGAAGAATAAAATTTATGATTAGAAAAAGATCAGTCTTTTTGTTCCGTCAAGCTTCGTAAATTGTTTCGCAACTCTGTACTATAAATTTAAAATAAGAATATACATTTATTATTGCTGTAGGCATAAAGATAAATTAGAACGTACTGTGGAGCAACCGCAATTACAGATCGACGTTTCCTTTTTGCATCTTGCCGGAGATTCGTTAAGATTCTGTTCCCTTAATGAGTCGGAAAAAGCAAGACGTTCACTGCATCTTGTAGACCGCTGCCGACGCTTCCGGTGGTTGTTAACGAACGTTCCGGTCGTGGTTCCGGGCTGTCAGTGTGACTTCTCCTAACGAGCAATCATGAGCCGTAACGGTCCGGTTCGACCCACAACAGCATGCTGAGTTAGAATCAAATGCTTTATTCGTGTTTGTTTAGAGCTTTATTGTTTTCAACTGCTGAAACCAGTCAGTTACATAGACTCTATAAATAAATAAATCAATCGAGATATGCAATTTCGCACATGTATAGATAGATACGTGACTTGGAGTCTGATACGTATATAATGGCATTTTATGCGTTTTAGTACTTAAATTATTGTCGGCGGCTGAAGCATCCTTGCGCTAAGTACAAAAAATGTAATCTAAATGTTTCTACAGCTTTAGAGATCAGACGTACCTCATGTTTTTGTTATATTAATAATTACTACTATTTTCATTTCATTTTTAACCACTATGTTTGTATGTACGTAATTTATTATATTTACATGGTTATTAACACATTTATGTACATTTATCTTATTAACAATAAACAACGATGCTAGTTGTGTAAAATGTAACTATTATTTCCAATAGATTTATAAAATTACTGCAATCAATTACGCATCTTATATTCACACACCCATCCGAGGGTTTTTAATTTATTTATGTCCATTTGAGCGCACTATCCCTCGGAAAATTATTAATTTTTATGTTAATATGCATTAAAAATGTCTGAAAACCCAATCATACAGACAATTCCCTACCCTAGTTTATAAAGCAAAGCAACATTCACTTGGTGTTATCGCTTTTTTAAGACAGTAAAGTTACATATTTATACAAAGTATGCAACAATAAAATACTAAACTGGCTCTGCTAAACTACAACACCTAACTGTAATGTAACGATTAACAAGTAATTCAAATAAATATAAAGGTTAGCTAAAATCGCTTTTTACTTTTTTAAGCAGATGTGTAGTTTTCACAGCCAGACTAGTCGTAGACTGTTTTCTTAGTCCTTTCCTTCACAAGAACTAATTTGGCACCGTCCTAGAACATGCTTTCTGTCTAGAAAAATACTACGCCGTTATACCCCGATCAAAGGAACAAATAAGACAGTTCGGGGGCGCCCAGAAGACAATATATTATCGTATGTAGGTTTTATAAAAAAATATCAGCTACTCTCTTTCAGTCCAGTCTCTTGAAACACAATGTAGAAAGACTTTGCTTGTGTGGGCCGCTTCAGCCCTTGGAGCGCCCGATATGTCATACGAACTCGGAGCCGTCGCTACTGTATCCTGGCGAGGAGGAGGACACGCCAACCAGCAGGGAGCAGTCGCTGCCCTCGTCGAAGTCGTCCCTGCATCATAGTTCTATGACCTCGGGACCTTTCCAAGTAATGCCGGCTCTGAGTAGGTTGCAGTACCTCATTACCCCTCCCATTGCAATCATCTGCAAAGCAAATTTAGTCACATTTTAAGGATCAGTTACAGCATATATAATATAACTTGGGGGATAAATACGCTAAAAGTTAAATATAATATATAATCGAATTGGGGTAACTAAAGAATGAATAATAAAATAACGTACGCAGGGTACTAAGAAAGTTTTGTAATACAGCATTAATTGTAATAATCTTTTAAAATACTCCCGATCACACTTTATCTGCATAGTAAGCCCATAAATGATTAACTGTTTTTGAATAATATTTTCAAGATTTATTAAATAGTATATTGGCAACCATCATTACAAAGGACTTATTCCAAATGGCCGCCCTCTGTCTCTATACAAGGTTTAAGACGTCCGGATCACTTGTCTATGCCAGAATATACTACATCCATTGGAAGAGTATTAACTGCGGCCGTCAGAGCTCACTTCAAATAATTAATATTATGGTGCTTTTTGAACAAAATTATAATCTCTAAAACTACCCATAATTTTTAATCTAATAGATTCAGATATGGGCTACCAGATAGCCAGTCCTCCTGTTAAAAAAAAACATTGTTGCTAAGCTCAGTTTGAGTTAATCGTGCTTTGTGAGCCGGTGAGGAGTCTTGCTAAAAGATTCAAAACTCACCCCCTAAAAAGCGCGTGACTCAGAGATTTCACTACATATTCCAAAACATTGTGTTAATACAGAAGTTTTGATTCCATCTTTACAAAAATAAATGTCAATTACTCTATCATACCATACTCCCCACGAAACCATTATATGTGCTGGATGATGGCCTCTCTGAACCCTTAACAACTGAAATGGTTTTTTGAACAACTTAGAGTATACCCTGGCATATTGTCTGTTGAAAGATTCCTCCACTGTAAACAATTTTTATCCGTAAACAAATTTTTTTTGTGGCTATCATGTGCATACTCAGTTAAAAAGTCTTTGTTATTCTGTCCTACATTTCTTTAAAGCAACTGTCAGCAAATGTCTCAAGTATTTTTTGGAAGCAGTCAGCAGTTAGTCTTAGGTTTTCTCAATTATAAGAGACATTGAAGTTTTGAAAATTTGCATCCCTTGATATATAATCTCCTGCTTACGAAGAGGATTTTATTTAATTCGGGTACTTACAACTTTGACTGCCTGAACAATCCGAAGTGCACGTGATCTTCCAGATCTTGGATAATCCTTTACATTTCCAGTCTCATTAAACAATTTTATAGCGCGAAGAGTGTCAATACAATGGCGCAAACCGGACGTAAAGTATACCATATACCTCTATACCAATGAAAACGAGCGTGATTCAATCGACAAAAAAATTATTAACGATAATTTGGGACTTAAAAGGACTTTTGATCTTTGATTTTAAGGAAAGGGACACCACGCTAAACGGAGAGTATTAGACCAGCTGATTGCATAAATTGAGCGACGTTATTAAGGAAAAGAGGAGTGGTGTGATAAGTCAGTGCACAATTGCTCAGGTTTTTGCAAAGAATTCTAGATTTGTTGAGTTTCTCCGCTCACCCTATATTCCAGACCTAGCCCCCCAGTGACCGTTATTTATTTTCAAATCTAAAGAAAGATATTCGGGATATGAAATGTAAATAGTTACAGGAGGCTGCTTTGGGGAATTTTGTGGATAAAAGTATTTTTTCAAGGATATTAAAATGGTAATTTTGGAATATAATAAGTTGAAGTACATGGACACTATGTATACTGAAAAATAATCCTACTATTTCATTCCTATTATTCTTGAAATATAGTGAGATCGAATATTTTAGGCGCTTACCTTGTATATTCTATGAAAAAGTAAAATTTATAAATGATTTCCAATGTAAATGAGTAATCTTCTATAACTTTTATAACAATAGGCTAGGGTATTATTAAAAGTTTTAGTGGTGGCTTATAAACCGTTTAGAAATTATTATCTAGGGTATTGTTTGGTAAGAAACTAAACTATGGCAAATTGTCGCATTTATTAAGTATCAATAAGTAATAAATAAAAGATAATGTTACACTTTGCAATTTTATTTTGAAAATATTTCTATTGCGTATTATAGCAAATATAACACAATGTGATTACAAATTCATTCCAACAAAAGCTAATAATTATTTCTAATATTGATATAAATCTAATAATAATAAACAGAAACGTTCGGGAGGTTAAGTGCACTGAGAAGAATACACCGTAAACTTTTTATCCCAACGATTTGGTCGAAATAGGTCGGTGTAGTTGTTTCATAAACTTGCAATACCACTCACCGGTAATAAAGAGGCAGACAGTCAATCAGAAGAGTTTCCTCCTGTCATTTTGGCCACCTTGGCTATTTTTGGGGTTCGTTTTCCGACGCTTTATGCTGGAATTATAATATGACTCCTAACTAGAAACTCCAATAACCTTTCCAAATTTACGTTATGCAGCTGCATTGAGTGATGAGAGTATCGAAACATTTATACCTTCAAGTCCTCATGATGGTATGCACAGTTCTGTGTGATAGATCTGTTGCATCCATTAATGTATAAAATGTTATTTGTGCGTTTACCATTATCAAATTGAACAAATGTTGGTTAATGTATGGTTTATGAGCATTTGCCGGAAGTCATCTACTTTTGTCTTTCTTAGTATTGCCCTTGCTGCTTTAAAACTCCAATAACCAGTAAAACACAATTCTACAACTCACTGCTACATTTCCACGTACGGTTACTAACTTTGTATGGATATCCAAGGCAGTTTTTTTCTTTGTCTAAGGGGGATACATATTTATATTTTGATGATCGTAAAGCTTAAGATATAGAGTAAATAGAAAATCGATTATATAGAAAGTTGGAATTTAATAGGTCTCACTACACTCGAGGGTATAAAAATGTCATAAAAACACAGGAAGTTTGTTTTTTGTGTACTGAAGAAATAATAAACGTCATTATTTACTTTTTCACAGCTAAAAAATATTTAACATCCTGAAAATATTAAAGTTCAGTTAATAAAAGTTTGCAACACTATAAATTTCATTCTAAGCTGTATGTACTTTACTCCAAAATTAACTCAGCGTGACATTGATATTCTCTGTTGCAAACTTGCGCCAACTATAAAATACAAACGATCATATCTAGTGCAAGATATGTGTTGTGTAACAATACACATTACTATATTATGAATGACAAATAGGTAGTATCCAAAAGTAGTAAAATATTTTCTGTATGAGGAAGATATTTTTGCCGCCCTACGCTGATAATTTTTTACCTACATGATAGTAGTGGGATAAGTCGGTGCGGTGACCTTATGAAAGTAAGAAATGCAAAACGATCCTAAAGATAGGCAACCAAACGTACGCTCGGAGCTTAGTTCCGTCACATTTCAAATCAGCCGTCTTTGTTTACTTTCTGTTCAAATGTTTATCAGATATAAGTATCTAAATAAAAAATTCTACAGAACATTTGTGTTTTGATATGCAAAAAATTTACAACTGCACAACAAATAGATTAAATATTGAGATTTTGCTTAAATCAAATTTATACATGTAGAACTTAACTTCAAAATGTTATTCAATGTATCTGGCATTTACATTTTATTATCTACTTTGTAATTTGATCAAAATATAAAAATTTAATATATTAAAAACTAGTGCCTGGTAAGACACGCATGCAAGCATGCATTTCCTTACTTCAGTTTTTTAGGTTTTGTAGTTACACGTATTGTCCTCTAAGTTCTAGTATATTTTTTGATATCCGTTTTATATATGCTTTTTGTTTTCCCAAATTTTATTTAAAATTTTAAAATTTCTCTATTTAATCTAATAAAGTGTATTCGTGCCAGTGAAAGTCTTCTACTACTTGGCTGGACTCACTAGATTACAATTATGTTTAAAAGCTGATTATTTATTGAGGTCATTACGCAAAGTGTAATAAAAAAATGTGGATTTATTTTTACAAACTTGGTTTCTTCATATAGCAATGCGTCTACTTGTGGATCATCTAAGGATGAGGTAATGGCTTGAAACCCTCTTTTACGCCTTTTTTAGCTTCTCTGTTTTCATCAAGCTAAGATTAAAGATTAATTTATGTTCGTTAGTCTTCGGAGTTTCTAGCTTTGAATCTTACGTATTCGTTGATAACTCTCCAGTGAGCTTTCAATTGTACTCGTCTTTAACCATTACAATTTTTTGTTTTTTTCTGCGAAGCGCTACTAACTTTTGTTTCCCATAAATATTAATTTAATTTGCTGCTACTGTATGGTCGATAGTGTTGAGTTCTACTTGCTCTTTTAAATACTATTTTTTTCATATTCCCATCTCCAATGCTAATGACGCACTTACGTTATTTTACAGCTATCTCGCTTGTCAGTACTATCATGTATAATGATTATAAAGTTTTTATTAATGATGAAGAAAGGCAAATTGTTTAAAAGATAATTTAATTTTAGTGAAAACATTTTAGTAACGATTATTTATTACAAGAAAGCAGAACATATTAAAACATTAAAGAGCAAACAAGACAATCAATAAAAGGTATATTGTTGGCTGAGTTGGCTGTTGTACTGCATTATTTGCAAACGTGGTGTGTTTAATTTTTAAGGTAAAATTAACTTAAATTTATTACTTTATAGAAACAAGAATTCTAAATAATATAAAATCAAATCAAATATAACATCCGTTATTAATGCTAATCATTATTTATGACTAGTGCTGTGTTTTAATGGGTGATCTGTCTTCAATAATTTGCGGCTTAATTTAAAAGCAATTTTGCTACGGCAATTAAGCGAACTAACTTCCAAAACTTAACAAATTCAAAGTAGGACCTACAATTAATTAAAATCTTCATAATTATTATATAAGGTGTACGCAGTGAGTTCATCATAAAATTTTAATTAACTTAAATGATGTACTACGACAAATACAAAATTTTAAACACATTTGGCAAGCAAAGTAGTAATGAATATTGTAAACTTTTTGTTACATGAAAATGCTACTAAAACGGAATGACATTTGATAATTTCTTTTGGATGGTCTCTTAATGAGTGGCGTTCATTTAATTCTACGAATGTATGAGTTTTGTGTTTTACAATCGCTAAAATGTCAAAGTTTGAATAAAGCAACTTTCAAATATATTTTTACATAGTCCTATTATATATAAATATGTTTTGTTAAAGTTGACAAGTAGAAAGAAAATTAAAAAGGTATTAGGTTTTGAGAAAAATCACAGTTTGAAAGCTATCAAACATTTTTATTACCAATCAGACAAAGTAAAAATATTGTAAGTATTTTATAAGTTATCTAGTGATCGTGTTTAACGATAGTAATAAAATGTTTATCATACAAAAATTTTTTAAATTTAAAAGTAATTTTTTAACTTTTTAATGCACAAAGGTTAATCAAATATAAAACCAAGCTTTTTTTACGTAGTATGAGGTAAACGAAGAGGAGCTGGGTTTCCAAAAATTGTAAGTACGGATATATACAAAAGAGAATACCTCCGTAAAGCTACCTTGAACTACCGTTTTTTTAGTCAGCATCACGATGTCAAAGCAACAAATACTCTCGTTCGTTGCCTAACGGATTTCTATCAAGTTCCTCGCAATAAAGTATGTAAAATTTTAAAGACTTAAGGCATGGTTTTAAGGCAACACCTTTAAAAAAACTCAAGTACACGGGTAGCATAAGCAATTTTTTGAAAGACGAAAAGCGGTTAAAAATAAAAATTACCGACGTTTTCCAAAGATTAGCGTGACCGAGGAGAATATTTGAATTAGTTGTCTTCTCAAAGATGAACATTGACTAAAAATTGCTTTTGATGTCAGAATAAGATATGGTAGTGGTAAGATCATCTTGCTACCACAAAATAATTGAGGATTTGTTTTGATATATACTGGAATACCTCTCTTACAGTTCAGACATATCGTATTTCGATTATCATTTATCTAACCCACTAAAATAGGTATATACAAGGCAAAGATTTTACGATGTTACTATCGAAGCAATTGTCTGTTGTCACAATCCCATTTTTTTACGCTAGAACGATTAAAACCCACTAAAAAATTAAAATTTTGTTTTGTACTATATTCGAACACCCACCTTATAGTGTCTAGTTATCGCCCTGTAGTTATCATTTTTCTGGCCCACCAAAGTATTTGGAGAATAAAAAAGGTATTGTCTAAGTGTACGGGTGCGGTTGGCTGATGTCATAGCCACTTTTATTTTACGAAAGCGGGATTAAAAATTGCCCATTCGTTGAAAAAATATTTTTTAAGCCAAGAGATTCTGCAAAAATATAATTTGTTTGTTTATATCGTTTAAATAGCCAAAGATATTCCATTTTAGTTTAAATTGAGTTTATCATTTTCAAATTTAGCCAGTGTTCTGTTCCGCGTCGACTTTTTCACCTGCTCTTTACTGTATCTACCAATCCGCTGCAAAAATGCATTTTCTATTAATCCGGATTACACCTTGTATGTGCCTTTGACAAAGCCGTCCTTTTGTCTTATCGCTTCGGTCAAAAGGAAGAATGTTTTTTATGAGTCGCTCTCAAGTCTTCCCATTAATCAGTAAATAACGCAAGCAACATGTGTGTATCTCTTTTCTTTACTACCGGATTTGTTTGTGGGGAATTGGGGGGTACCATTAAGGAAAAGCTGTGCCCGGAGGCAAGGAAGACCGAAAAAATTGCCTTTTCTTTATTTTGTTTTTAAACGCATTTTACCTTTTAGAACCAGCGCCTAATGCGTGTTTCTAAAATCGCGTATTCAACCATAATCCTCTTCAAAATAGATTCGTTGATATAGCTGAGCATCAAGAAAGGAGCCAACTCTAATCTGTGCTTCTTATTGCCTTTTGTCCCATTCATCAAGTTTTTAACTTTTTTAATACTTATGCAGGTAATGGATTTTGAATACATTGAAACTCTCAGCAAGGATCGAAATGGTATTAGATGAATTTCGTTTAACTTCTGGCCCTAATTTTTCTTAATGAATACTAGAAGACGGCCTTCCACAAGTTTTATGTAACCCAAATTTTCCTTTCCTGAAATTCTAATATCGACGATGTACCCGTTCAGTCCTTGCAAGTGCCCTCATATGATAATTGGTTATTTATTTTGTTGAAAAATACTAGAATATTTATCGTTAAAAGAATTTTTCTAAGAAAAAAATATATAGGTATCGCAAGTAGTCAGAGCTCACTAGAAATGTGAAATATTTAGTATTTTAAGGTAGATAAACAACGTTGTAAACACGACTTATAAAAAATCTGAAATTTTATATGAAACTAGATATAATTTCAGTGGTATTTTATAACGTTGAAAGTTTTTTTTAAATGAGTTTTGGTAACGTTGTTGCAAAGCATCGTTAAACAGAAAGAGATAACGTGTTCTAAAACAACTGTGTGCGATACGCTTTCTGCTTTTTTGCGCGACGCTATGCAATAAATAAAACCTTGAGCTTTTGTAATGTGTTTGGTTGTCCGCATTTGTATATATACGTACTTTTTGTTGCAAATAAAAACAATATATCTGTGTTATTTAGTATTTCCCGCTTATTTACGCCTTGGTAACTTGACAAAATATTGAAACGTATAATTCTGTTGCCTAGAATTAATGGAACAGCAGAAATAAAAATGTATGTCATAAATGGCAATGTTTCACTAAGATTGATTATTAGAAGATTTAGGTTTAAATTTTCTTCCCTATTTACTGTTATAAAAGTTTAAAAATAAAACCCGAAAATAAAATAATTCAAAATTATGTTTAACACAGAAAATAACGCAACAACATTGGCATTATCTGATGTACTACCATACATCCTTAATTGTGAAAAACTTTTTGGGCTATTATTTGTTTTATCTATCTAAAACCATAACAATTACGCGACTTACCTGTACCAAATAAAATTATGAGAAAGGGTGCTGTTATTAATCTTTATTAGAGTTATAGGTTTTTTTTTGATAAGATTTTTTAGCATTAAAATTTTAGTATAAAGTGTTGAAGCTTCAATAAAAATTAAGTAAAATTCATGTCATAAATTAAGTTAATTTTCAAACTTAAAAGTCTATAGTAACGAATTAAAAAATAACCTCTCTAGATTTGGTTGATAATAAAATGGATTGTACTTTTTTTTACAGGATGAGAAACAAAAGTAATGAGACTGCTTGCGTTGTGTATTGATAACATTAAAATCTTTCCTTTGAGCTGTGGATCGGTAGATATCTCATAGATTTCTAATATAAGTTGCAACTGCTTACTGTTTTCAGGTATGTATTATTAAATTTTTTACTAATAAAATTTAAGGAAAATGCAACAGAAACTTTAAATAAAATTAATAAAGATTCATATGGTGTGACCTTAATGGGGAAAACTAATTTATGAGTAGCATAACAATTTTTATGTACATAAAAAACTGAAATGAGTCGCAAGAGTCCGTCAACCAATAGAAATTTACTCATTTATGTAAAAAACGCTGCCGAACTAAGAGTAGGATTTGGTTATTTTTTGGGACAAAATAGATCACCTTACAGAAATCTAAGCTAAGAATTAAACCGAGTCTGTTCACGCCACAGCCAAGCGACTCAACCGTGCGGCTATACTGATACATGAATCTACTTTAAAAGATCTTTTGTATTAAAAACAGAAAAAAATTTGTTAATTTTGAGTCAACTATCACATAAATTATTTTAAACCGGAAATTAGACAGGCAGAAGTGTTCTTCACCACATGGCGCTAGTTATTAAGCTTACAGAGTATTTTAGCAGATTTATATTTACTTTTCAGATGCGAGTTCCTGTAACTTTTTAAATCTCTTTAAAAAGTCACCATTTGTGGACATTCAAATAGCTAAAAATAATTCCATTTAAAGGGTTAAGCCACTAATAGGAAAAGTCGGTTGTTCTATGAGCAACACAAAATTTACATATATTTTCAACCTCCAAATACCCAAATTGAACAACATGCAAAGCACCATTAACAATTACCAACAAAATTAAGTAGGATGGGGATGGACGGGATGTCGCTTATACCTACGTCGACAAAATCGAGGCGTTAGTCGATAATCTGAGATGTTGGTGCACTCTTATCTATGCCGCCGGGGACCTTGACCATCTAAAACTCATTGACATTTCTGTAGGACGCCTAATCGGATAGGAGCCCCACGACCACCTAAAGCCCACGTCTTACGAAAATGTCCTCCAGCTAATCCAGTCCTTGAAGCTGCACAAGGCACTCGGACTAACGAATTTTTCGTAGAAGGAAATTGACTGCATTGCCACTATTATTGAGGCTGTCCTTCGACTCTAGCACTTTTTGTGCCCTTGGAAAGTCGCGGACGTCGTGAAACTTTCGAAGCCTGAGAAAAACGGTAAGTCTCCCTAGGATTACCGTCCAATTAGCCTCCTGCCAACCCTATGAAAGTATTGTCCGTTGTCAGTTACGCAGTTAAGACCTCTAGCTGATTTCGGAAAATTAGCAACTCCTCTGGGTAGTGGAAAAGATCTCGAAGGCTAACGACCACAGCGCTCTTCCTAGATGTGGCCAAAGCCTTCGACAAGGTTTAGCACAACGATCTCGTCTACAAAATGGATTTAGCGGTTACCCCACTGCCGCTAATGCAGCCGGCCCTTCCTCTTGCGGATCAAACTCGGCGACATGAAGTTATCAGAGCGGAGTCTCCGAGCCGGCGTTTTTTAAGGCCCGGCGCTGTCCCTGGCATTGTTTAACCTGTACGTCCGAGACATTTTTACAACGATGGACTAGTATTCAGACGACACATCGGTGCTGTCAAGCTTGCGACAACCCACGACGGTGACCCAGTGAGTCTAGGAGGATCTAGACTTGTTTGAAGACTGTTGTAGCACTTAGAGCTTCGTCATATTATACACAAAGACATTACTTCGTCGGCGACTAGACCTAGCAACATTAGAATCTTCAACCGGGAATACCCTGGAGAGAAGAGACACGATACCTGGGAGTGATACTAGATAAAACAAGCACGGACGTGAGACTCCAATTTCACAGATTTCCGGGGATTCTATACATAAACAAAAATTTGCGGCCACTTCCGGTCAAACCGGTTTCAAGATTTTCTGATCAGGCTGATAGTTGGCGTCTGGACTTGACTTATGTTCCTTAGTTGGATACTGAAAACGTTATTTCTCTATCTATCTCAAATTAATAATTATAAGGCATGACAGATGTCAGAAATGACAGAAATAGAAACTTGTCTCCAGCTTGGAAGCTGCCTTGATCGAAATTTATAAGGAATGACATATTGGAAGCTGAGTCCGCTAAACACTCTTATTGCATTGTTGTAGGACATTGCACATATGCCAACTTGCGGATATGAACCCGGTAGGACATGGACTTTCGAATGATATTTCCGTTATGTGTTTAGGTTCAGTAGTTCTCGAGTTAAAAGTCGCGACGGACGGACGGACAGACAGACAGACGTCCGCACCGAATTCATAAGGCTTTCCTTTCAGGTATATAAGCCTAAAACTGATCTGAAAGCCGCACGTAGTTGGGGCGGTAACGAAGACGATGGTAGTTTGTCAGGTCTTTGGTTTCTTTTTCTATTCCAGGAGTCGGGTGTCCTTTCGTAGACCTTTCGAAGACAATTCTCTAACTGATTATAATGTACGCCTGCCCCGCTTGGGAGAGGGGTGAGTACTGTGCCAAAACGCACATCAATAAGCTCCAAGTTATTCAAAACCGGGTTCTCAAGTCCATCTTTGGCGTTCCCTAATATATCAGGAACATTATTTTACATCACGATACATATGTGTCAATTATTCAGGAGTACATCTCTCAGGGTATACAAAATCTGTTTCTAACGTTTAAGGCTTGGGGTGTTCGCCGTAAGAGCCCAAAATTTTTGATCTATTGGTAAGGTGGTCTACTGTAGTCCCAACAACATCCACGCTAGGTCACCGAAAAGAAGGGGGGGGGGTTAGGGGTTGGACTTAAGGACTCCCAATGTCGTCGAACTCAACGTTAGTCGTATAGCATTAGCTGTCGCCAAGTTGATCAGAAGGTATATCTCAACAACTTATTTATCTAGTAAACACTTTGCAGATTCATATATCTAGTTATAAACATTTGTTTTGACAAAAAAATGGTGTAACCACTCATCCGACATTTTTAAACTTATGTCATCGGATTCTACACTAATCTAAAAAAATATATTATGTCGTGCTCAAAAGTACTCAATTTGTAACAAAAAAGTTTGAAATTTTCTTTGTAGGGCATTTAGGAAATTCATTAGCTCAAGACAAGGTTTATTTATAGACAGATTAATACTCGATTAGAATAATTTTTTGATTCTGTTCTGGAACTGACAAATACTTCTTAAAGAGTGCATTTTGATAAAAAATTTTTTTGTTCCTTTTTTGTTTTAGCAGTTCGTAGAAATCCTTGAATGAGAAATACCAAAATTTCTTGGTAATGCCTATTATGTTCTCGCTTTTTTAAACTTTCATATGAGTTTTTTCTTCCAATTGTGAGCTTTTGTTTGTAAAGTCAAAATACAATATAGGGTCCGGCAGCGAGGTATTACGGTTTTGAGACGGGTACAACATTGGTGGTAGGGGAGCTAGTGCATGCGCAATGGTTGATGTATACTCATTGTTAGTTGCTATTTCACTAGCCAATTCCCAACTACTTGCATTAATCAAATCATTTTCTTTACTCTCGGATTATTCTACGCTCCATAACCTTGCTTTGAAAATAGGGAAGAAAGTCCGACAGAGTTCTATTTTTGAGACTGGTATAACATTGGTGTTAGAGAAACTAGGGCATGATTGATATACGCTCGTTTTTAGTTGCTATTTCAGTACCTATGGAGTCGCGGACGTCTGAACAACGCGTCTTTGTTCACGACACTTATGTTGCAATTGCTCATTTGGTAGTGTAGACACAGAAAATATTTCCAACTCACTTCAATATTGGTCAACGCAATGACGTGCCATTTCGCCCATCAATATTAAAATGGTTTACAACTTCAGAACGATAAAAACAGTAAAACCTGAGACAACTCTGGAAGGTGAAAGGATCGTTAGAACATCAGAAAATATCGAATTTGACAAGCTGTGCACCCGTTCAGCGGTACGACACGCTCGCGATTTGCACATATCAGACAGGCCAATTTGCTGAATTTTACACTTTGACCTACATCGTTATCCTTACAAATTCATGATGGTTCAAAAAATAAATGAAACCTGGAAAACCTTACAACATACATGTGTGTATGTGTGTGTGTGTGTGTGTATGGAAAAATATGAAAAATAAAATTTGTTCAAAGACACTTGCATTAAAGTGTTTTTAAAAACATAATACCTATCTGTCGGATCTTGTATAAAACGAGTAGCAGATTCTAATCAATAACAGTAATAATTAACTATTGTATCCGACATTTTAGTCTAAAAATAAATAACACAACACAGTAAACGATATATAACTAGTAGCGTGTGATTGTATTATATGAGCGGTTTAACGGAGTTGAACAGATATAGACAAACAACTAATAAGGCGTTATAAGCGACGTCGTACTAAATAACTTTCCAAAAACAACAAAACAAGTTACTTTCGATTCGTATACGAAAGTTTCGAAATATTTTAGGAATAAATCGTCTGCCCGCTCAAGCGCCAGCAGTTCTTCTAGAATTTATTACGCCGCATCACCTTTTTAAAGATTTATGTTTCCTGTTAATGCGGCCATAGAAATTTATAGTATTGTTTTTTCTGCAACACATAAGCAAGGTGCATTCTTTAACTACAAAACCGCATTTGTCTAGGAAAATTAATAAAAACAATATAACAAGCAAAGGAGGTATAAATAAAATTTTTCTACGTATTATAATTAGTATACAATGTTTGGTACATACGAGGGTAAATTATATAGCGAGATTATTTATTAAAATTTATTGAATTATTTACATCATATTTGGAAAAGAAAATATATAACGGGTGTTTGGGATATTTTAAAAGTCATTGCAAATTATTTTGTAATTATTAAAAAATGTTTGTTTACAAACTGCAGATTGTGCAACAGTTAGAATATTTTCTAAAAAGAACGCTGAGTATATTCACAATCGAATCGTAAGTGACAAAGCGTATATTTATTTAAATTGAGTTGTAAAATCAATAAACTATTATTTGCAGAGAATGTAAAGATATTTTATCAGAATATTATCGGACGCAGCTTCTAGCGAAGTCCATCTTTAAAAAAAATCGATAAAGCATTAATCGTCATTCAGAGAAGTTATCACATGATAATAAACAATTTTTTTGTGGTTTTATTTGTTTTATATGGATATCTACGATAAGTGCCACATAAGTGACCAAATAATCGCTGAATATGTAGTTACACAAAACGATGGCCTTAAGATCGTGCGACTTGATACTTTTGGATTTTATTCTGCAAAGGTATATGAAGTTATTCATATATGATAACAAGCTCAGAGAGGACAACATACGATGATAAATGTCATCGAAAATCGTTTATCGATATCTCAACAGCAACATAGGTCAGGTACCCACGCATATACATAGCTATTCAAAGACATTTTAAGAATTTCTACCTAGAGTTGAGTACACGTACTCTCTGCGGCTAGTTAAACGTAACAAATGTAAGAAATAGTCACAATGAAATGGAATAATGAGTGAACATCGAGTTCTACAAAATGGAGGAAGCGGCGACGGAGACGAATGTATTGTTTGTGCACTTGTTATTGTACTGAATAAAAACTGTATGTCTAAAATTTAATTACGACTGGCTATAACGATTTTACATCAAAAAAGCGACGATTGAAGATGAATCACATTCGAGTCGGTCATCACCAACCAGAACCTCAATCATAATGGGCAGCATAAGATTGATGGCAGATAGTACCATAATCTGCGAGGAATTGGGTAGGCGGAAAAACTGTTCTTGGTGCGTGGTTTACAAGCTTCAGACAAACAGAAAGAAAAACGGAAGGAAATATCTAAATATTTCATTCATTACTACGTATGACCAGGATTCATACTTTTTTCTTTAATCGGAAGTCTGTGTATTTTCCCACTTGAAGAGCGTAATGAAAGGCTCATTTTGTGGACGTGGTGCCAATTTAAAAACGTTTAACAACGGTTTTGTGGGTGATTCTTAAAGAAGTCTTTGCTAATAGTTTAAGCGATTATTTTAAAACTAATAAAGATTATGTGGTTATATTTTGATTGCTTTTTGATACTTTTCATCCAACTCTTTAAACACACGATTATATTATTTGCCACATTATTAATGCCATCTATTGTAGTTTTATTCGAAATAAAAATATACAGTTTATTTGTGTTTACTTTTTGTTAAATTATAAAACACGGACATTGAAAATTTAATAAACTTTATGTAATTTTACCTTTTGTGGTTTTACATCTCTAAATTACGTAACTGCATTTGCTCATTTTACCGATTAAACAAATCGAACACAACCTGATCTGATTTATTTATTAGTCTCACTTGATCACAAAATGCAATTAGTGAACATTGCAGTGCTTTAATTAAATACCCTGCTGTTTAACTTTTCATGTTAATTGCATTGGTATTTATCAAACTTTCAAATTTATTTGCACCTCTGTAACTTTTAACAAATTGCAGTTACTCTATTAACATTAAATAACTAAATGCAATAAGGTTATTGATTTATTTTAATATAAATATTTAAAATTTGATTATTTTAAGAAATATAGTCGTAAGAATGAAGATTAAGGCAAACTCTAATGTTCTATATAAAAAATTGCAGCATCCAATAATTTTCAATATGGCCCGAATTCCTCTGCTCGGATGTCAAAGCTTTTACGCATCATTTCGTTCCAATGCACAATAATTTGTTTAGTTTACAATACAATAATGCCCAACGGTTCCGGAACTGTAGCAACGGCGCTGTCAAGCAGCAACCAAGAGGAACAAATTTATGGGGAACAAAAACATAATATCTCTACTCCAGTTTTTTGATACAATCGCACCGAATTCGCTCTTTGTAATGCGAGCTGTTTGATCGCATAAAATATTTATTTGGCTCTGAGGAGGAAAATCGATACTGCATTTCCATTGAAACTTTGTTGCAGCTGACTGCCAGTACAAATTTTTCGACCGCGAAGTAAAACCACCAGAGAGGCAATTCCCTCAAACTCGATTCCCACTTTGCATGCCATGATGAAGCGATGCACTTGCATTAGCGCAGCTTCTTTCCGAGGAAGTTTGTGCACTCCAGATGCCTTTGCTTGAACTTCATCTTCTAGATTACTAGAAAAATATTTAAATTTAGCTTAAAAATCTATAGAAAAGTAATACTTTAGAGCGTGTTACGAGCTGGTTTAAATATAAAAAAGATTTTAAAAATAATAAAAATTAAAAATAAATTATCGCTGAACACTTATTTCTATACATACATACATACATATATACATACATACATACAAATATATATTATATATAAATATAAGAGAAAGGGAGAGAGAGAGAGGGGGGGGGGAAAGAGATTAGATTGATGTAAAATATAAAACATGGGGCCGGCGAAGAGATTGCTCTGTAAGTAATCCCAGAACGAACTTAAAAAGACCTTTTGATTTCGATTTCGAATTTCGGGAAAATTCGAAGTCGAATATCTCGAAAACTATTCGAGATAGAAACTTTTTGATTTCGATTTTGAAATCAGCGTAAAATTTCCTATAAGAATCCATTTTAAAATTTTAAAAAATCCATAATTTTGTGACAGCGACAGACAGCCCGACAGACATAGAATTCAGTAACGAACTTTTTAAGTTCGTTGAAAATATAAAAATAGATGTAAATCAAAGAAAAGTTTTAATAAGGGTAAACAAATACGGACGTGGAACTCCGGCTACTATACGCAAACAAAAATTTGCAGGTACTTCCGGTCAAACCGGTCTCGAGATTTTCCTATCAGGCTGATTTTTGGCGCCTGGACTTGACTTATGGTCTTTAGTTGATATAATACTGAAAACGTTATGTCTCTATCTATCGCAGATCAAAAATTATAAGGCTTGACAGCTGTCAGAAATGACAGAAATAAAAATCTGTCTTCAGCTTGGAAGCTGCCTTGATCAAAATTTAAAAAATAAAAGAACGGACAGACAGACGACATTACTCTCTAGATAAGGCTTCTCATTTTAATGTGTAGAAGCCTAAAACGGGCCATCGACAGATGGGTCCGGTAACCCAACGCGCGGACGAGTTTGAGCTTTACTAAAACTCATGGATATATGTGACGTAGTATTTAATGTTGCATGTTAGTAGGCACAATAATCCCTTGAGGTTGCAGTGCTAGTAAATGCGCCCAAAAAGAAAGAGTAAATAAAAATAAAAAAATAAAACTATTGTTTTAATCCACTTGCAATTAGCAGACAATCGCAATGGTGGGGTGAATATTTTGGGTTTTGATATGTACCCTAGTATACAAAACAGAAGCCCAAGGTGTAGATTCCCTAGATGTCCATATATTTTATAGATTTACATTATTTCAAATACAATACTTTGTGTTCATCTATACTATCATTACAGCATTTAAAATTATTAAAAATATAGAAAATTTAAGTTAAATTCGAGGTAAATTTATAAATCTAAATTAAAAATTCAAATTTTTAAGGACACATGTCGTGGAATTATATTTATTAAAATTTGTATATCTATTGTCATAATAGTCTACAGTCAGTTCTTTTGCAAAACATTATAAATGATTTGTTCAAAAAGTTGGTGTGCGTTTGAAGATAAATGCGGCAACGTTTGTCAAGACGCCTAATATTACGGAGCTATATTTTTTATGTTTACACTTACTTTCATTCCCTTGCGCGTATTTTTTGTGTGATTAATTACTTATGTGCGTCCCTGTTGCTATTTTCGTGGGAAATTATTTTGGTTATTAAAATTTGCATACGTGGGCAACGCCCCTAACAAGTTTATTTTGATAGTAAGAACTGCTATGCTGCTTTGCATGCTATCGCGCGCTGCAATATGTTTATCCTGTACCTCCTTGCTTTTATTGGCTTGTGAGAGGGCTTCTAGAATATTTATGGCTACTTGAGAAAAATGACGCGGCATGTGACATCGGAGGGGGAGAGAAAAATATTTGGGCTATTTATTTAATTTTATTATAGTCAGAAGAATTGCTTACATCGCTTTAGCTTTTATAGGAACTTTTTTTAACATTTATAGAAAACAGCATATTGAAAGTCAACTGTCTTATTATTTGTTGCATTGCATTTATATTTAATAATTAGCTCTATAGGATTTAACGTTTAAATAATTTGTAAATGTTACGTATTTATAGTTTTTCCTATATTTAATTAAAATTTTTGTTGTGCAATATTAAGTTAATGGGTTTGGTTGGGGTACGTACAAGACTGGGTTCGATTCTGCGTTCTGAAATGCTTGTGCTCAGTTCGAACAGACACGGTTCGAAACAACCAGACGACAATATAGGAGCCTTAACTTGCTAGTTTACAAGCCATGCTTGAACGAGCGATGCACATCCTTATTATTATTCAATTTAATATGTTTATAGTTTGTAAAAATTTATCATTGCTAAGGAAACATCACCTTAGAAAAAAGACTTGGGAGAACTATTTGAAGGTGATCTAAAGTAATAGAAAGTTTGGCGCAATTAGGACAAGAAATGGGTGTCGATTTAATATTTTGTAGTACATGCACAAGACCACTAGAAATTTTTGTGTGACGCGCTGTAGAAGATCAGAACATACTTAAATCTCAACTATAAAGGTAGTAAGGTAATTTCGCGGATTAGGTCTTTTACATACCAAAGAATTTTTGACGAGGTAACCTTTTTTCTTCAAACTATGACATCTACATTAGTTGATAACAAAAAAAAGTAAATAATACACATAATCGCAAAAACAGAGTAACTAAGAAATTAAAGAGGGATTTGTGGTACGTAATCCGATTATTTTTAATAGCACCACCTTGTACTGCATCAAATAGACCCACTCTTATTGAACTGTGGGTTGCAAATTCTAGATAATAGACCTGTCCATTCTCTCATACTTCATAAAAGAAATATCCGAGAATCAGGCAAGCTTTATAATTGTCTAACGTAGGCAGCCCTACGTAAGCCAGGCCGTGTGCGTTAGGACACTATCGCATTTGGAATAGAAGCACATGGGGCCATAGAGTCCCATTCGCACACTACTGCGTCGTCAGTATGTTATGGGAATAGCTATCGTAGACTGTGGCTCTACAAACTATAATTTCTGTAGGGGAAAGCATGTGATTTGATAGCAATGGTGAAACTGTGTCCATAAAAGGACTTCAACACCTAAACATAATAATCATTTGTTTACAAAAGAAGTATAAGCATAGGCACAGAATTTCATAAAGGCTGCCAAATTTAAAACTCAACAAGTAAATCAAATTCTTATGAAAATTGTTATATTTAGCATATTTATAATCAACAAAATCTTAGAAATATTTGCACCCGTACTAAATCTGCATACATGTATGCGTTCCTCAAAATTACTGATAATTCTCTCCCAGATCTCTGGTATATCTCCAATTACGCGTATGATTTCCGCATTCAGTTCCAGAATTGTGCGTGGTTTGTTAACGTACACCTGTAATTTTACAAATTCTCATAAAAACAAAGTGTCATAGTGCAAAGAAATGACTCTTCGAAGGAATTTTTTTGTGGAGTAAGGCAACCATCTTGGGCGAAGTGTGACAGGCTGCTCTATTCTGCTTAAATCAGAGATCATCAATTTCCACATCTTAAAAGGTAGGCTACAATCGATTGTATATCATGTTACGGTAACGTTCTCCATTGGCCAATGGCCCTACTACTCCACCTGTTCAATATCTTTATAGTAAGATTTGTTGGTGAAAAAGTGTCATTGAAGCTAATAAACCTTTCTTTGCTAAAAGACAACGTTGAAAACACATGAAATAAAATCAAAACTGCTATACAACAAGCAATCCAATATGTAGCAGTATACACTTCAAAAGAAAAGAAAAGAACGTGGATGACCGACGATATTCTTAACATAAACAGAAAAGAAAATAGTTAAAATATGTAACAAAAAAAATTATAAAATTACGACATACGAAAAATAAAACAACGATGGACAAGAAGGTTGTGTGAAAAACCAAAATGATTGCATACCTGTTGCTCTAATTTTCACAGAAAGCTTGAATTGCCGCTGTCTTGATGGCGTGCTAAACAAGGATTCTCAGATATAGTCATCTGAGAGTGAGAAAGGAAAAGTCATTCCAATTAATTTTTTATTTCAAGGCGCAAAATCGACGTGCAATTCTGTAGTTGCATAAGAGTGCGAAAAATCCTTACAAAATATTTCGTTGGAAAGAGAACTGCCTATGATATTTTGATGTTTTTATGGCTCGTAGTATATCGTTTTGTATTGTCCTTAATTTCTCCGTTTTTCCGCATGCAGTATTTTTTCGGAGATGGTTTTTTGCTTCTATATTTGATAATAATCGGTTTACATGCAAAAAATTTCCCTTGAGACCATATACGACACTTTACCAAAATACACAAATTCACTGCAACTATGGATAACCGTAAGCGTAACGACCAAGAAGTAAGTGGACATCGCAAGCATTCAAGATTTCTCGAAGTACATTTAAAAGACTCAAAGAGGACTTTGGACTAAAGAATTTAAAACATAGTATATGGTACTTGTTAAACATTACCAAAAAAGGAACCGGGTGATAAATATATCCGACGAAAATGCTTTCGTTCTAAACCTGTAATTACCAAAATTATTCAGCGATTTCTGTCAAAGGTATTATGAATAATAAGAAATGCACTCTGGTATGTTTCGAACTATATACTCCATACAGAATTTTTTCTTTTTAACAATGGACCATTAAGAACTACTAAGTCATGACAACGAATGTACCATTAAATTAGACAATCCTCAAAATGTATAACAAATATTAAACAGCGACATACCACAATTAGATAGAAACAACAGTACCCCAAGTCCCAAACAAAAAGATTATCAATAGATGGTCTTTCCTACATGTGTATCAGTTATAACTCATTTATTTATTGATATGTACATATGAGTATATTGTAAAAAGGTATATAAATAAACAAGAAAATTATTTATCACCAATCTATTGAAGCATTTTATTTATCATAAAAATGAAACGAACATCATCCACGACTGAGTGCGTTACTATTAATGGGTCTTTAGCTTACGCGCCAAACATAGTAATTCAGAAAGCTAAAAGTAAATAGGATAATATAAAGTAGACCTATGGTATTTATTATTAAAGGAGAATTTTTTAAAGTTATCTTTTCATAGTCTGGTCATTTACCGTAATTATTAATAGATGTGTGAAAACATAAACTAATGGTTACTATCAAATTTAATATGAAGCGGTCGTTAACTTCTTGACGTTTTAATGCACCCCGAGTGCTTTTCTCGCCGCTTTCAGAGCTGCGCTGAATAAAGGAAAATCCCACAAATCCCAACGAAAACTGAGTACAAGTTTCGGCCGCACCAGAGAATAATCGGCACTCGTCGACTTTCCCCTCACGTAGTCGGGCCAAAGCGGCCGTTTTAAAATTTTAATTGCACTATTGCTTTTTTATCTTATGAATGCGAAGTGTCGGCGCAATGCGTAGACCGCAGCAACCTTTTCGTTTTATGTCTGCTGTCTGGCGGCCGACTTGCGGTTTGCGGCGCGCCAGTGTGCATAATATGGAATCAGCAGTTTTCCAAATATTGTTCCAAGCTAACGCTTTTCCGCAAAGCGGATGCTTACAGCATGTTGGCTTTAAAGGTGGAACGGTTTTAAGCGTGCTCTTTCGCAGTAACAATTTGGTATGACTTTTGAGATGCTGAGGGTGCAGATAATGCGAAGTAATTTTTAATAAATATTTACGAGTTACTTAAGAAATAATCTAAGCCAGAAAGGTTCTACACTACATTACTTCTCTTTATCATAATTTAGCAAACCACTTCAAACGAAAATGACTACTATGTCTTGGGGATTTTTAAGTTAGATTTTAATTAGGTATAGATGCCATTGAAGTTCCTTTGCTGTGCTTCCCTTTATTTTTTCTGGGGGAATATATATATATATATATATATATATATTTATTTTTGGTAAATTCTCGATGTTTCGGCATCGGCTTTGATGCAATTTTCAAGAGGTTAGCTCTTCACTCGGGGTCTCAATCTGCCTACTCCCCAAGGAGAGCTATGAGTCTTTCAATAAGCCTGACCTTTTGTGTGACCTGTTTGGTTTTTTATGGGACCGGAAGTGAAAGTTTGTTTGGCTGGAGATGCGTTGGGTTGGGGAAAGTTTGTAGGATTAAGGGTGTTGCGTAATTGGCGGTGCGGAGCAATAAGGGACTTGCACATGACAGGAAAATGCTGGCTGTCATTTCGTGGGTTGAGGCACTGTGGCCGTTTTTCTATTTCAATTGCCTCACGTACTATTCTGCTGGTAAAATGGGAAATGGGGGTAATGGTTTTAGCCCCAGAGAAATTAATTTTGTGACCTGCTTCTTTGGTGTGTTTGGCAAGTGCCGAACCAATATCGCCTTTCCGTACGGCCAGAGAATGCTCGTATATTCGGCTAGATATTTGCCGATTTGTTTGACCTATGTAGGTCATTTGGAAGTCTTCACAAGGTATTTCATACACTCCTTGGGATTCATTGGGGCAGTGATCCTTTGCTGAGAGAATAAGCCCAGATATTTGGTTGTTGGTCGTAAAGACCGTGCGGATATTTTGCCGCATTAGTATGCGGCTTATTCTATCGGTGATGCGTATGATGTAAGGTAGGAATTCTTTTTGTTGATCAGGAGGGTTTTGGGATTGAGAGTTAGTGTTTTCATTTATATTTTTGATTATATTGGGTAAGGATTTGTTAGAATATGCATTTTGCAGTAGGGTGGTGGTAATTGATTTAATTTCTGTTTGGTGATTTTTTCGTATCGGAAAGTCTGATGGATCTGGTTTTGAGGGATTTTGCAACCGAATGGATTTGGGCAGGGTGGTGATGGGATTTGGCATTTAGGTAGCGGTTAGTGTGAGTGGGTTTTCTGTAGACAGTGTAATAAAGCTGTCATTAGAAGGATTTCTTGTTATCAGAGTATCTAGGAAGAGAAGGGAATTGTTATGTACAGTTTCCATGGTAAATTTGATATTGGTGTGGATTTCGTTGAGATGGGAAAGGAATTCTGGAAGGATATCATGTCCATGAGGCCAGATAAAAGTGTCATCGGTCATGAAAAGGTTAGCAATGACAGGTGAAAGTGGGGAACCCATGGGAGCACCATTAGTTTGGCGGTAAAAGTCATTTTGGAAGGTAAAGTAAGTATTGGATAGGCAATGGTTTATTAGGGAGAGGATATTGTTATTTATATTATACGTTGTCTTTAATAACTGTAGGGTATCAGGAATTGGGATGTTTGTAAACAAAGACATCAAAGCTGACCATGATGTCACCTTTGCGTATAGGGAAGGTTTTCAGTATTTCTAGGAAATGATAGGAGTTTCGGACGTAGGATGATGCCTGCTCTGTGAGAGGTCGGAGAGTCTTGGGAAGGTATTTGGCTAGGTTGTGGGTTCCTCAGTCTGTTCGTAAGTTGTCACCCTGTCCAATGTAACTCTAGTTTTACTCCATGAAGTTGTGATCAGTGTATTATTTAACAAATATTAACAGTTAAAAGCGACTACGTAGCAGTTCTGACTCATAGTTGGAATTTTTGCAGTAATGTGAAATGTGTATCGTGGGTATTTGAGTGATTGCCGTTTAGTTGTTTTCATAGTCTACGCTCAAACTGATTTCTACTCTGTGGTGTATGCATAATAAATCCATAAATGAACAAATAATCAAGATAATTTTTGTTATATTCGTGACGAATTCAATGCGAAGCATCAAAGAAGGAGCATTACCTCCCATATAAAAACATATTTTCACCTGTATTTTAGGTGCGGTGTTTGTAACCAAGTCAAGAAATGGGCACTTCATATTTGTTGTGTTTCATGTGCAAACAGGTTGCGCCAATAGTTTAGAGATTTTCGTTCGTTAATACCTTTTGCTGTACATAAAAGACAAGTTCCTAAAAGTTGGCGAGACAAAAATCAAAAAAGGTTTATTTATTGGTCCACAAATTCGGGATTTAACAAAAGAAATTGAATTAGATGCTTGGGAATGCTTTAAAGATGCCACAAAAATTCCTTAGGGTACAGGAAATCCAAGGACTACAGAGATTATGTGAGAAGAATGTTGGTGGCCTACCGTGAGATGTCCAACATGTGTTTAAAACTTTATTTTCTGCACTATCACTTAGATTTTTTCCGGATAATTTAGGGGATGTCAGTGACGAATATGGAAAGCGGTTTCATCAGGACATTTTGACAATTGAAAAGCGTTACCAGAGAAAATGGAACCCAGCCATGTTAGCAGATTATTGTTGGTTATTAGTGAGGGAAACACCAGCAACATTACACAAACGAAAGAAAACCAAGAATGCAGTAAGACAAGTACATTGAAATAAGTACTTCACTTTTTCCGCGATTTACCAAATTTGATAAAAAATAAACTTGCTGATTTCTCAAAAACTACGTGATACAAAAAAAATCTGGTTTAAACATCACACGACTTTCCTTATCCTATTATTATATATTATACCGGGTCCAAAGTCTCGGCCCTGCGCTGCTCTCGTCCCGGAACTTGTTATTTTAAAAAAGGACGAGGCGCGAGTCCAACACTCGAAAGCTGATTAAAATAAACAGTACAAGACAATAATTGATTAGTACTTAAAATTTTGCTACGTCACTGCAGGTAACCGTGCGAGCTCGGCCGCACAGCCTTCCCCATTATCGCCTGCGTGCCCCTCCTAGCGGTCAAGCGCTCCCCCCCGTCCTCCCGCAGTCGACCAGGAAGCTCTCCGAGCGCGCTGTTATTGCTCCGTTTAATTAATTTTTAATCGGCTATAACTTATTTATTTGACCTCGGACCACGTTGCCTTGGAGTACCCTAGTAGTAATTCGCTGGTAGTTTAATAACTTGTAGTGCTTGCCCATTTAGATAAGATTATAACCCTAGGTATAGCTGGCTTGTAAGGCTTAATTTAAGTTTATACCACGAGTCTCCGTATGCCAGACTTTGTTGAATGCTGATTAAATGTCTAAAAATACAATTGCACTTACCTTTATTTTTAAATTCCTGCATGACTTGGGCAATAATCTGAGGGCTCTGCTGTATCACTGAATAATGTTTTTAATTCGTTTTTTTTATAAAAAATAATAAAATAATAAAGTGTAATTAGAAAATTTTCTAGGTTTAGCAATTATAATTATTTGGGTGTTCTTCAATTGCACCGAAACGGTCTTAATATACTGTTATATTAGTAAGTAGAATTATAACTTTTTTGACAACTTTTGCATTAACTTTTCTAATATTAAGTCATATCCAGGAGCTTTATGAGTATTGGCAAGCTTAATTTGTTATTAAACTTTATCCAAAGAAAATTAAGAAAATTTTATCATCGACCTTATTTGCTTGTGGTTGTGAATTTGTGAAAATAGTTGTTAGTTGTTTAGCAAAAGTATCTGCTTTTTTACTAGTTATTTTCAGTATTTTTAATTGATGGTATTGCGACTTTGTTGAGCTTTTTGTAGCTTTTTATACGGAATGTTCGTCAGTTTTTCATTATATATATATATATATATATATATACATATATATATATATATGTATGTATATATATATATAGTGTTTGAAGGTTTCAAGGTGTGGTTTTTTATTTGTTTTACATACATAATGTGTAGATCAAGCTGTTGTGCTGCATTTTATCCTGCTTACTTCTGATTCTATGTTATATTTTACACAATTTTCATTTTTGATGTATAAGATGTCTAATACAGTTAATAATGTGTAATAATGTTTTTGATAATAATAGCTGCTCTCTATAGGTCGTCAGCCAGATATATTGTATAGAATTCTATTTTTGTTACGGTTCTTGATTTTTCATGCGTTTCTGTTATTAGTAATATGTCTATTTCTTTTAATCGATAAAATTATGTTAATTCAGGAACGCGAGTGGTGATTTCGTTAGAGATCTATAGTGCAATTCGTATTGCAGAAGCCTTTTATGATAATTTAATGATAATAGTTAAAAGTGTGTTTAATACGGGTATTATGTTAATTTGAATCATTAATTGCATGTACATACACTTGAATTTACTCAGAAAGGTAGATAATTCGTCATTGATGTTTAGTTGTGGACTAAAGTTGATTTTTTTTGGCTCCTTGTAGTTGCTCGCTCAAATGTTCTTACATTTTGGGAAAAGCTATTGCTAGTGATAGTAAAGGAAGAAAAACCTTTGGTTTTTTGACTGTTTTTGAAGTACTTTGTAAATGGTGTAGCCTTTGGTCGGATGGTCATCATTAAAAAAACAACATTTAATAAGCATTTACTTTTTTTTTGCTAAGAGTGGTGTTATAACAAGTAAATAGCTTGTATAATAACTTTTAGTGTGCCCATAACGTCGACAGTGAGTACACTGGAGTAAAATGTTTAAGGGTAATTTAGTAACTTTGTGACAAACGATTATGATGATATAAACTAAATACTCTAACTGCCAAATTATTTTTGATTATTTGAATATTTCGAATAAAAACTCTGTAAGCTCCATTTCTTTAACCTATTGATTAGGCTCAACATCCTAATCGATAGATAAAGAAATTTGCTAATTAATTAACTATTATTTAATGAAAATGGCTTAAATAATTGTTTTTTAGTTGCTTAAATAATATCTTTAAAACAGCGGCTGCTAAACTTTTTAAGTTACAGTGATCTTATAAAATTAATTAAGAATCTGCGTTTAGTGGTGCTCTAAAACTTTACCCTGACGTGAACTAAGAGAGACTTAGCTTCAAGACGTTGTATATAGGGATGTCTAGAACGAGATACTTTGCACTGCCACTTTTTCAGTCACTACAACAAGGTATCCTCGTTCGTTTCACAATGGATTGTTATCAAATTTTTCAGGACAGAGAGCTTAAAACCGTACAAAATTTTGAGAAAACTTTCGATGCAATCGGGGACATCTTTAACGAGACGCAGGAATAAGCGTGGCATTAGCAATTGTTGGGGGGACAAAAAGTAGTCGAAAACAAAAATCACCCAGGTTACTCGAGAAGCAGCAAATTGCGGAGAATATGTACACTATTTACACTCTTCTCGAAAATGATCCCCAATAACAGCTGATAAAATTGCTTCTGAGGTCGGAACGGTAGTGCTCAGACTACTAAAAGTAGCATTTGGAGAACAGAGACTTAAAGACGATGTCTAAGCCTTCGAATATGATTGGCTGGTATCACAAGCACCTTAGTTTAGCGATAACGGATAAAAAAACTATCTAACAGTTGGGAAAAATAAGTTTAGAAGTTCCGTATAGATAAATATCTTTGCATGTTTGTATTTTTACAACGCTTGAATAAATTAAAAGCAGATAATTCAGCTTTATGTTTATATTAAAATTAATTTTTGAATAATTTTAATGAGACGCTAATAGCAGAGCGTTATTTCTTCCAGTTTTCTTACTTCCCTGTAGAGACTGTAACAGGTCTTTTAGTATTTTAAATATTTGAAGTAATTTAAATTACAATTACCTTGTGCAAAGAAAACTATATAACCTTAAGATCGCTAAAAATGTAAAACAAGCTCTCCGCTAAATTGGAAATGTTTATAACATACTTTTTGTAAAGAATATACTTAAGGTTATTTAAGGAAAACAAAATATTTAATTATGAACAAATATTTGCGCAGCGTAACTACTAAATGTTTTAATAAATTATGCAACCATATAATTGTTGCTTTTATATGTATTTATATTTACCTTGTAAGTATTTAAAATTGTTTTAATATATCATAAATAATATAATCTTTAAAAGGTATTTCACATAAATTCAGATTGATTTATTTTACATCTAAAAATATAAAAACATAAGTGGTTATATTGAAAAAAGTTTTATTAATTCATTACTAGGGTGTTTTTAAAACTTGTTTACCAGCTAAAAGATGTAGCAATATAATAAGTAGATATCACGATAAGCTTTAACTCACTGACTAACGAGATATACTTGTAATATCAGGTGGGTTTACTGTAATAACTAAAATAATAAATAGATGATATGAGTTCATAGCGTATGAGGGTTGTGGCACTTTCCAGCGACTTGTTTCTGTCTATGGCAACACCTCTGTAGATGTCAGAACTGTTAAACGGTAGACAAAAAGTGCTAAAGAAAAAAACTTTAGTTACAACAAATCTGCATTCAATGTAATCAAGCCTTAACAGCCATGGATGAACAGTTTCAAGAACATGTAGACGAACTAATTTTTATTTATCGCTACTTAGAGCAAAAGAATGTCATTGAAACTGTCGGAAATATTCAAACAACTCTACTACATTATTTATGCTTTGTTTGAAAAGGGTGTGTAAGATAAAATACAAACGAAAATAAATTTTTCAAGAATTTTTGGTTCGATATAAACAGGAAGGCGATGCCTTTCTCTGCCGAATTGTCATTCGTGATGAGTCTTGGCTATATAATCAGTTAAGTACAAACACCAAAGTGCTAATGACCACTTTTATAATTGGAACGACATAGTCTTTATTGAGTTTTTGAAGCAAGGTTACACAATTAACTCCAGCCAATATGTGAACACTAACAAAACTTCTGATTCCATTATAAAGCACCAAACCTGACACCAAAGCAAACAGAAAGCATTGCATCGCCTAAAATTTTGCAACTATATGGCTCCAATCTCATCATTTGGAATTTTTTTCTTTTTCTGAAAGTGTAGGGTTATTCAAAATTTTTTCCGTGCAAAATTGATTCGTTTAATTTTTTTCCATTCTGTTTTCATCTGTCTTAGATACACCGCTTCTTTCTTATTTTGCCTTTCTTTTTGCTGTCATACATATGTTTGTAGTATTTACTAGCTTCTTTTATCAGTTCTCTTCTATTTCTTATTCTTTTTACTTCTTCTGCTTTTATTTCTGTTATTCATAGTTTTCCGCTATTTAACTGTTTGTTTATTTTTTTTGTATAGCCCGTTTCTGTTATTATTTATTCTACATTTTATTCTTTTATATTTGCAAAAATCTTTTCTAATTTCTTTTTTTGTTATTTTGTTTAATTTACTGTATTAAGCTTTTTGCATCTGTTCAGCCCTTCAGCAGCGTTATAATGCGGAAATGCTTCCATTATTTGTAGAAATCAGCTATGAACTTTTGCGATAACCTACCAAATAAGTCATTTTGGATTAACATTATAAGTTTAAAAAGGTTATGTCACTTTATTCCAAATTATTTATTTATAATTTATCCCATAAGCATACATGATGAATTGATATAAAAATAAATGCGAGGAATAAAAATTAAACTTTTGTAATTGTATATACTTAGCAAGTTTTCAAAGGTTGGCAACGTAACTGTATCCTGAAATTAAGCTCCTGCACATAATTATTGCTCAAAATAGACAAAGAAGATCATTAGGGGGTGTTCTTTGATCAGAAGTTATACGCGCCTTAATTACTTCCTGCTGAAGTTTGCGATATGGATACATTACACGCTTAAGGTAGTTGTTACACGAACAAGTTTTGTTTTTATTGTTATCTTCTATAATAGCCCATTTAAAATTTAGAGAAAAAAAGCGATCAGCACTACAAATAACGCATGTAACATTTTTCTTAGATATTTACAACATATTTTTGAAATGTATTCATCAATACGCCATATTAACAATTCAGTCATTGTTATTATTTTATCTGCATTTTATTACATTTATTTTAAGTTTTTAATTAATTCTATATCAAATAAATAAATTTATTTTAAAAAAATTGTTTCTTAAAAACATCTAGGAATGAGAAAATTAAATAAGCAAGATAAATTATTTTATCACCATGCATGATTGAGTTACATATTTTACATGAATAATTGTTATAAAATATTTTAAAATTATTTTGTCGAATTAGAATTATGGTAGCGGGTGGGTATTTTTGTGTGATCTCGATAAAAATTGCATAGCGTGACAATAGTAATGTCCAAAGAACTAGAAAGAAACGTAATTTTTTTACTTATATAAAATAAAGTAGTAATGTTATAGCTACAAAAAATAAATATAGATATAAACATAATTCAGATTTACTCATTCACTATAGAGGAAATAAAAGAAGAAATAAAAAAGTGGAAAAGTTTATAATAAGATTAGTATTTTATTAGATTTATTTACTGAGGAACATAATATAAATGCTACCTCAATAGTGTTATTGTAAATTTCGGCTTAAAAAAGAAATAAAGGAAATAGTTAAAAATATAAAAAGAAAGAAAAGGAAATGCGCGAAAATTGTTAAAACCAACAAGAAAGTAATGAGATTACCGTCACTTAAGTATAAGAATAAACAGAAAATAGAAAAATCAAAATGAGAGAATTGAAAACGAATATTTAATGTGTGGTATTAAAAATAGTTTAACATAAGAAAAATAAAATTTAAATGAAGTACTTAAATAGAGGCCCAACAACAGAAAAAAGAGAAGATAGAAATAATATAGTAGTAGAGGGATTAAAAATAACAAAGAATCAATTACCTGAAGGATTAAAATAATGGATCGGTAATAAACTGGAAATTTAGATGAAAGTGAGAAACAATTGTACATCGAAGGTAACAAGCGGTAAACAGATTATACATAAAATACAGAAACACAAACGCAAAAAATGAAAAAGAAATGACTGGCGAATACCAACCTATTCATTAAAAACGATTTAATGGTAGAAGAAAAATAATTTGGGTAAAGTTGAGAAGTATTGTAAGAGAAGAACGGTAAAATATGAAGTCAAAGTGTAGCAAAAGAAAGAGTGAAAAGGTGTGACCAAAGTGCTAATCTAAAAGGAGTAGAAAAAGTAAAAGCAAACATCTCTAATGTAAGTAATAAATAAGGAATAAAGTAAAGAAGCAACTAGGACGATAAAAATTAACAAAAAATGGTAGAGAAACAGACAATAGAAAGAAATTATCAATATTAAACATAAATGCACTAAATTGCAAAAAACATGAAATAGGAGCAGAAATAATAAGACATGATATACAATACTATATAAACGGTTATCAGACTAGATAAATGGACACAAAATAGCCTACACATTATAAGAATAATAATAGAAAAAAACATGGAAAAAAGCTAAGCAGCTCTGTTTACCATTTGTATACATAGAAGCTGTATTTAAAAATAAATCAAGAAAGTACATATGAGAAACATTGAAAAAATATAAGATAAATGACCATCACTATCAAACAATCAAAAGTAATTACAAAAATATAAACAGAACAACATAAGAATAAATAGAAAAATCTCAAAGACCTTTACCTTATTTCTATGCTTACTCTTCGCAACAAGCGGTCGACATACACAAGAAAATGCGGTAAATATGCAGAAAAAAAACTAAAGCAGATAGGGTTAATAAACAAAAACAAAACCAAAGTAATAAAAGTAAGCAAAAGAAAGCACATGGAGGAAATTAAAATAAACAAGATCCTAGAAGAAGTGAACACCTATATGTATTTGAAATTACGGTAATAAACGACGAAAAAATAAGTAAATAAAGTAAACCAGGTATATTACACGATAAATAATACCTTAGCAGAAAAAAAATAAGCCATGAATCAAAACTAAGAATATACGAAACAAGGTAACTCCTAACTTTATTATATGGTGCAAAGATCGAGTGCAAAATACAACCAGAGGGCGAACAAACAGGAACCAGCACTAACGGAGATAAAAAAAGCAATAATTAAAATGCATAGGACATATATTGAGGACAGTAATAGAAAAAGGGGTGAAAGAACGAAAAGCAGAGAGAAGGCTAAAAAGAAAGCGGAAGGAAAATATTATACTAAATTTGCACATTTTGGGTTATTAGCCATGTATTTCAAAATAAAATGACTCATTGAGAGATTTGGTACTTCCTGGTTTCTGGTACCTGTAAAAAGGTTTCAATTTTTTCAATCGTGTGACTGGAGTATTAATTTTTTAGCCTTTTTTGTGCGCTTTCAGTGTCATTAACAGGTATGTTTACAACTTCTGCTCCAGGTGTGTTTGTATCATTTGAGTCACTGGATGTAGTTATTTCAAATTTTCAGATCAATATTTTTATCATCCAAAGTCTTCTTTTAAAGATTCAGAAATTAAATTACTAGTGTTTGGCAATATTGGTTTATTTGGGGATACTTGCTGGCTCTGCAGCCTCGGATGGATTCCAGATACACATTCTGAATGCCATTCTGCCTATGACAAACTGCAATCAATTATAACATTCTCAGTTTCTTTATAATATGTTTCTACCCCGACTGCTTTACTAATTTGCACTTTCGTGTGCCTGGTATTTCCATAGTGCACTCACTAAATTATTTCCCCCCATTGTTATAGCTACTTTATCGTGATAAGTTTCAATCCCTGCTTCTTCGCCAGTTTGCATTTCCTCATTATGTATCTGTTTATAAACATCGTATTCTACATTTTCTACCTCCATTGGTGTTTTAGCACTCCAAGCTTGTCTTGTGTTTACCCTAATTTTTGCACTAACATTGATATTTTCAATATGACCAATCCTTGCAATATTACATTCCTTCTTATTAATTTTTTGCAGATTTTAATCATCTTCTTGGTCCTCTTAAACGACATTTTTATATTCAACTTAAAAGAAAAAACCCAAAACAGTGTGGTGCTTTTTCGGAATCTCAAAATGATACAACAATCATCTTTTGCAAAAACACTGACATTATCAAAAAAAACTACTCGTTTTGTAAACCAAGCAATCACCTCATTTGATGATATAGTGACACATTTTGAGTATGATGATGACATACTTCTGGTAGAAAACTGCCACAACTCCAAAATACTTTTTGAGTTGTGTATTTTAACTCGGATCGCAAAGAACTCAACTGTATTAAATTACAAGTAACAATGTTCTAGTGATGCCCGTCTCAAGGGTGGCTTAAAAGTATGTCACTTTCCGAAAACATACTTTTGGCGTTTCTCCATTGTTGTGGTTCTGTAGATCCATAACTCAAAATAGCAGATTTTTGAGTTGTGACGTTGTTCTTCTAGGGGTGCGATATAGAGAAAAAAATAAATGTTGCATATGAAAAAAAATTCCATATTTTTATTTTTTGGTTCGAGAAATTGAAGCAATAATTCGCACATTAAGAAATATAGCAGGATTGTTAAGAAGGGTATTAAATCAGCTATGAATATTTAGGATTAATTACATTCAATGCAACGTAGCACATCCGCGCCCGTAATTAACTCGAGACGCGATTTGCATGGCACGCTCTGCATATCCTATTTCGCGTGATCTACATATTGCATGGGCGAGTGCAAGCAAGGCGGTAGGAAGCGGGGAGTCAAGGCAGGTGGTAATTAAAATTTCTGTAGGGTACTTACGTTAATTGCTGTCCTCGATATAAAAAACGCCACTTCTGCCTTACACAGGGCGTCGAATTGCTGAAACAAGGACTAAGTAAACATCCCGGGGAAATAATTTGCGAGGCTATTAAATTTTTCATGACGCTGAATTTAAGCCAGCAATGGGACGAGGCGCGGATTCAATTAAAACCGAGGCGGAGGAATCCGTTCGGTTTACTTTCTCAAGGAGCGCTCGCAAGTTCGGCCGCAGCGTGCTATCAATCTCGTACAATTTGGAATCGGAAACAAGCGTCGCGAACTAGCGGAATCTGTCACTGCCGGCAATCGTTTCGTTAAGCTTGGAATTGGTTAATCAAAATTTGGAAAGTTGTAAGCACCGGCCGATTGATTGTCTCGCTGATCAGCGACCCGCATAAAGTAATCAAAGTTGGGCGGCTGGTACTCACCCTGTTCACGTGGTCCCTCAGGACGTTCGAGTATACCATGGCGACCGCCTCCAGAGCCATGAAGGTGATGAAGCCAATTATCCAAGGTATCACAAAAGATATATTTTCCTGCAACGAAACTTCATATTAAAAATTCCTGCTGTAATTATCTGAAAGGAGGCTTAGTGCTCGCTGCCTTTGCCGGCGGCGCGGTTGCAATGCTGGCTTATTGCCATTCCTCCCTTTGTTAACAAATCATTTCGGACGGGGCCGAAATGAAATTGTGTAATTAAAGAAGAAAACACGGGCAGGGCGCACGCAAACTTGTTAAATAAGGGGAATCTTTGCGGCGTAATGGCGTGGAATTAGCTCTTATTAGTGTGTGCCGGGGCTTACTTTATATCAAAGTATTACATCGCCCGCAGTTATTTCGTTGTGTTCATTAACAAAGTTCGCGCGTACTAATTAAAATGCAAAGATATAAAAAAGTTCCGTGCTGGGGCGAACCGTCGAAATCGGACAGGCGAAATTAAATTTATCAGCTGGTTGACGCCGCAAATTAGCAACCTTTGCTGTTTTTAAAATAGTTGTGGACTTTTAAACTTCATTGATTAAAGAACGCGCTTCAGTAGGTAATTCGATGGAGAAAAATTCTTAAATATTCCTTTTATTGTTTAATATTTCCTGTAACTTTGAAGTTTTCAATTTCATTTCAGGAGCACTGATATAAGAAGTCTCGACTTGATCGTTGCCTACGTTTATAGCCTGAATGATTGATGTCAAGGGAGGTGTTACGTTTTTCAAAACATTTTAACACATATGTCTCTGAACAAATTTTAATTTTTATTTTTTCCATATATATTATTATTTAAGAAACATAAAGCACAAACAGAAAGAAGGCAATTCAAGTGTAATAATGACGCCATCCTAATGGCGAGTGTTTTTGCAAGCATTGTTTGTACACCTTTCAAACACAGCTCGTGGAACTGTTCAAATTTCTCCAGTTATGACATCCGAAAGAGCTTCAAGAATCCGTGTTTTTGCAATGTAAATCTGACTTTTCAGATAGTCCCATAAAAAATAATCACTCAATGAAAGATCCGGTGGTCGAGCGGGTTATTCCACAGCCTCACGCAATAAATTGAAGCGCCAATGAAAAGGTTCCCTTAAAAAAGCCGTGGATTCTCTTGAGGTATGGTAAGTAGCCCCGTCCTATTCAAACCAAACCCTATAGAGAGCAATTTAGTGTCTTCTCAATTCAAAATCAAAAATTCTTGCAACATTATAAGGTAACTCTATGATTTAACCCAAATTGGGTCATTCTGCAGAGCACAGTCACTCTCATTATGTAGAGACTTTTGATGAAATTTTCGTGGATTATTTTCCGACCAGTACCGGCAATTTTGTTTATTTGCAGCTTCCGATAAGTGAAAATGAGGTTTTAGGCATCGTTTCTGCAAGCGTAAACCACCGTACATTGTCATTTTTCTTTAATTCTTCACCCAACATGATTTTGTAAGGATAAAGGTGGTGAATTAACCTGTCTAACATGAACAAAGCGCGAACGTGTTGTACCGTTGAATGGTGAGAGTTAGTCTCCATAACCTGTAGAACTATTTCTATGTTTTCTGATGTTCTAACTGTCCGATAAGCTCCTCGAACTGTATCAGGTGTTACAATTTCTCTTGTTATAAAATTATTAAAAAATTTCAGTATTGTTGGGGGAGATGGGACGGCACCGCCTCGACCAACATTGAAGTTAGTTTCATATCTTCGTTGTATCATCACCACTGTTTGACCGAATGTAACAAAAGTGTCGTGAACAAAGACGCATTGTTCAATCGTCTACGGCTCCATGGCTACTGAAATGTCAACCAATAAAAAGTGTATATCAATTATTGTGCATGGCATATTTTTGCTACCACCCGTGTTATACCAGTTTCAAAAATATAACTTTTACCAAATCCTGTATAAGGAAAAATAAAGTTCTACATATTTAAAGTCCCTCCATATCTTCAAAAGAAGGTTATGAAGTGTAGAATGATCCGAGAGCAAAGAAAATAATTTGATTAGTGCAAGTAGTTGGAAATTTTTGACTAAGAGCTCCTCAGTAGCCAATATTTCGTGAACGAATAAACAAAAAGCTTTTGCTGTTGGAAATTACATTTGGACACGCTTTAAACTTGATCCTCAGTATACGAGGTATATATAAAATGTTTGGTGTGTAGTGAGTAAAGTTAAAATTATAGGCATTAACTGTTTTTTGAGAAAATAAGCCAATGTGTTATTATCACTCGATATGAAAAAATAATTTAACAATTTACCACACCGAATCTCTATTAACTCCGATTGAAAAATTGATAAGTGTAACCTGAGATCACCTACACTTAATAATACATTTGCACAAATAGGTTTCATTTTATTTTATGTTCTTGTAAATTTTCTCGGTCCGGAGTCACCAATTAATAATGGAATCGGGCCAATCTACAATATGCAACTATCAGTGAAGCTTTGAATTTCTTCCATTGTAATGTATTAACTAGTTTTTAGTATATTCTTCAGTTTTAGGGTTGATCTTAGCTAAATTTTAATAATTTTATTATTTTATTACTAATTACTAATTCATAAAAGTTCAGAAATTTTCTTTGGATTTTGCATCAAGATTTTGTGGAGGCTGGGTTATTTGGTTAATCCCATTCTTTTATTTCTACTATTTTCAAACTTTGTTTAAAATTTTTGTTCCCCTCTCTTCTAATGACAGCCAAACTGTAAAATCGTCCCCAAAAAGACATGTCAAGTATTGAAGTAGAGTTTATTATTTTGCTTTTATAACTCATAGCTTCCTATATACTATATGCCTCGTAAGAATGCAATTTTATTGCTGCCTTTCTCCACTTTTAATCGCAAGCTTCTGAAGATGACGATCCTCTCAATTGGTTGTTTTGCGTATTGCTTCAAACCCTGGTCTTTGCGAATGAGTATTATATTCGACACTCTGGTTCTATATTTGCAATACAGTATTGATATGGTGACCAATTCTTGAATCTATTTTTTCTAAAAAAAAAAAAACACCCCATCCTATTTTCCGACGACGAAGCAGTTTTACATACGTGTCAAATTTGAATGATTGAGAACACATTTGTGTCTATTTTACACGTGATATCACTATTTCCCCCTACCTTATACCTATGTAACGATATAAAGAAATTTCGGAGACACAAAAACGATCTCTAACTTAACAGTTTTTTGATTAGAATATGTTTAATGTAAATAAAAAATTTAATGCTATATATATATATATATATAATTTTATTTTTAATAGTGCTAGAGTTTGAATAAGCAGTAGTGTAAAGTATTGAAATATTTTTCACTATCGCCAGACAAAAGTTATTTCTGTTTAGAATAAGCAATTAAAAAACACCAGAAAATATTTTGAATAGATCATAACAACGCCAATAATTCGCATTTAATGGTATTCAGTATTTTTGTAAGTCCGCTCGTAGTTCCCTAGTGCTTTAAATTCCAAGGATTACAGGCTCACCTTTTTAAAACTCCAAGCTCAACACCTTTGCTAATTACATTTTGCGGATTTTATTAGATTACGCAAATTAAATTGGCCACCGCGGAGTTACGGCAATCTGTTTATCGCCGGCTGAATTAAAAATAAAACAGGCCCTACGGCTGGGAATGTTCAAATTTGTTTTTAATTTGGTTGCGCGCTTAAACAAGCGCACGATTAGGAAATTATGAATAGCCCCCTAAATTAAATTTCTGGAAACTGCAGGCTGTAATAGGTGGCCACATAAATTTTGCATTGCAATTATGTTGGCGTTACGGCTTTGTTAGTTAAATTACTAAATCGTCAAGCTGTAATTTTGCAGACTGGCTGCAAGTTTTTGTTCTTTTGCGACATTGCCCATATTTCAGCGCGTTTAAAGGAGTGAATAACGAATTTATGAAAAATTAAAATTTAAAATTTTTATTTATAATAGTAGCTTGACATAAGAAACTATATTTTTAAAAACACTGATATAAACCCTCATCATTTAGAGATGAATAACCAGCAACAAGCAATCAAAATGCTGCTTCTCGAAAACGGCTACAATGGCACATATAATTTACAACCAATATTAATATGAACATAATCCTTTGTGAAAGCCATATACACTAGGATGCTAGAATAAAATACAGATAGAGTAAGCTGCGGCACAATAATATATTTAAACATTTATGCGCAGTTTAGTAATTAAACTATGGCTAAAAGATACAGATGATGCATGCCAGCCATGCGCATAGGTATCGTAGTGCCTGGTAACAGAAAATGAATGTGGGTTAAAAAATACTCTTGTCAGTAATGAATCAGCTTACTACTCAATTTAAAAGAAGCAATAAATAATCACGCTGCCAAAATATGCCTTTCAATACTATAAGAATAAACAAAATGAGCAGTTCTAAGAGAAGCTGTTACAAACCCTCAAAAAACACAAGATTTTTAGAAATAACATAAACATAATTAGGCAGTAATAATAGCATAATTTTGTTTACCCGATAACTCTACTTTAGTGATTGTCGTCCAATCTAAGCACAGAGTCAAATATTAAATAATAATTCATCGTATTGTCCATCAGATTATAACAGAGTCCTTAATATTCTGGACTTTTTCATAATTAAGGGTCTCTTAATTCAAATTATATGGGTGTAGCATACAATAATCATTTATCATTTCCTTATATTCTCGTTATAACCACTATAAGCACAATAATCTTTAAAAAATGTAGTTTGGAATTAATTTGAAAATTGCATTAATCAGTTTGTTGATACAAATTAAGCTTTAAAAACAATAGACGGGTTGGAATACGTCGCAAATAATTTTTACTATCAACGTCTCCCAGAAAATAATGAAAATAAAAAAGAAAAAAGGAGGACAAGATTTAGATGGTCGTGCAGTTGTTACATCAATATAAAATACCATTTAATCATTTATATAATATACCCAGAAATAAGTTGCTAGAGAACCTTTTTTGAAAGAAAATAAATTAAAAGTAGTTAAAAGATCAACGGTTATTCTTTGCGCCGTAGTTTAACGGTCTATGGAGGAGGAAGTCGAGAAGTCCATATCCATATGGCATGCAAAAGACAGCCGCATTGAACTTGCGTTGGAAAAGGAGTGATATCTGCAAGAATTACCATGTCTTGCTTAGCACGCAGGCTTCAACGTCATCACTCGTTCTTTAGCGGTCCACTTTTTGCCCGGCTCGTTTGATATCTGGGACGTCGAATTGCCAGAGGGATGTATCCAGAGATAAAAGATCTTCGTTTTATTATAGCATCGGAGAGGTTGCATCAGAGGTTGCTCCAACCAACAACAATAATTTAAACAAGGTAAACAAGATAAATATAATGCTAGTATAGGAAGAGTGAAATTGTAGGTAGATTTGGCAAGGATATCAGAAATGATAGCAGTCAACAATTGGTCGATTTTAATTTTATTTTTCAGATATAGAAGAATAAAGTAGTTTATAGCAGCCGCTCTTATATTGACATTTTCACATCCTAACAAATAATTTAAAAATGACCGGAGAATAACAAGACGAATTACTTAATGTTTGTCGACCTAGAAGAAGCATATTATACCGTTCTAAGTTTTTTAAACATTGAAGAAATAACATCTAAATGAATACATTAAAACATTGAAAAACATATGCTCAGATTATATTGGTGTAATAAAAAATGGTTAAATACATCCCAAAGCTTTTAAACATCATAAAACATCAAAACGTAAAGATGAGAAAGTCAATTGATAAAAAACAAATAAGGCTTTAGGATCTCCATAAAAATAGAAGTGATCCTTGGGAGCTTTTTTTATGTTTCATTATAATTATATCACATTAGTGCATAAAATGATTGTATTGAGTTATTGTAATTGTTAATAGAATTCATTAATTTTCTATGCTACATTTAGTAACTTTTTAATCTTTTGAGGTCTTTAAATTCCATCACAATCAAAATCTCGCGAAATAGGGGCGTCAGAAAGTAACATTTTCATTTAAGTTTATTGTAACTAACTAACTAGAAAACTAAAACTTAATTGTAATATAAAAGTATTTTATAAGAGGATAAAGGAAAGTTTTTGAATAAAATTACCTTAACTTTACGCCAGGATTTCAATAAAAGCAGCATGTTTTAATAGAGGGGGAAATTGCAGTTACCAGACGATTAACCTATGCCTAAATTAATATTCAAGACGTGTTTAAACTGCCCAGGTAAATTTACAAGAGGATTAAAATTTAACTTCCTTCTTAATAAAGTGTCGCCGTAAAATTGCGTACTATACGACTCCAAACACCTAGCCCCCAAGAGGCAATTCTTTAGACACGTGCTACTTTGTTCGGGGGCGTGTGGAGCAAAATAAACATGTCACCCGTGTAAATGCGTTTACAACATGCTATACCTGAAATTATAGCCTTTTCCCTTAATAAACGATTACCAGCATGCTATAAAATCGTCATGATGTAATTTGTGGAGTTGTATGTTACGCAGCAATTTGATGAAATTCGAACGCGCCGAGCGTGTTTCGAGTTAACGCGAAAAATATGATTAATTGCATAAAGTGTTTCAAACATTGTGGGTGCCTAAAAGTATTTAAATTGTTTGCGGCATTCAAAGAAAGGCATTTAACCATATAGACAATATATTAGTGATATTTTAATTAATTTTTTTATAATTAATACGTAAAATAAATGTAAATTAATTAATAATTAAAAAAAAACTCTAATTATACCCACTAGTTACTAAAAATATAATATATACGAGTTGACAAGTTTTCCACATTAAAGCAGAAAGTGGGCCACCTACAGTTCGTATTTAAATGCCATTAGTTTTCTGAATTTGAGCTCTTGAAACTGCTATAAATCTAAATTTCAAAGGTTGTACAGCTATAAAATAAATTTTATATGCTCTATTGTTGCTATATCCAATAACAAAGTACATCTTCTCTTCTAAAAATAATAGGAATGGCCATATTTTAACGAAATTAATAGTTCTATCTATTAATGAGAGATTGACTTATAAAGTGCAAACCTCTTCTAACTAATAAACTAATAAACTAAAAATTTTAAGCCAAGATATGACGCATTAGGTGGCTAGTTTGTATACACCGGTCGAAAAATGAATAAAAAACAGAGAATCAACATTAAATTCTATATTTAAAATGATAATAGTGTCCTGAAAACTCTTCAAATGTTTAAAATTGCATATGAAGATAATTGTTTATAACATACACAACTTTTTGAGTGTAATCGATGATTCCAAGAAGACAGATAGAATGTGAATAATGATAAACATTTAGGCAATGAGATTTATGGAAACCAAAACTATGGATGATTAAAAACTGTACCGGAATAGGCATTGAAAATTATTAGGGAAGTTTTTAGAAAGGGTTGTAAGTAATGATTAGACGTGGTATTTTCAATAGTCTAGAAACTAAGCGTCAAGGTGTTCAATAGTGGACACCAAATAAAAATCCAAAAAATCTTGTTAGGAGAAGTCAAAAATCAGGACAATGCCAAGTATTATCTTTACTTGGTTCATTAAAGCGTTTGGTAGACCGTATTTTTCGTAATATTCTTGAATATCGAAAACTAGGCAATTGGCGATTGTTGCACGATAATGTAGCTTCTCATAGTTCGTCAAATGTCACTGATTTTTAGATTACCAATTAAATTTTTTGCTTCAACATCCCCAGTATTTACCCGGTTAGGGTCTCTGTAATTATTTCTTGTCCATAAATTGCATTTTTAATAAAAGGAAACCGTTTCGCATCAAATGAAGACATTTAACGGCCAACGACGAGTAGTCTCAACGTCATTCCAATCAGCTACATAAAAAATTATTTGATGCACTTCTTGAAGAGCATATTGCTGTATTTTTGCTGACGGAGAAGATTTATAATAAATAAAATAATTTTTGTCGAGATTGCTTTTAAAGTTATGTTTTTGCACCTTGTATACACAATGGTCAACGACGACTTTGTTATCTGTAAGTGTATGTCATTTGGTATGTAATGTTTAGGCCAGCTTCTGTTAAATGTTTCTATTTCATGCTTTTTCTTTGCATCATCAGTAGTGTTTATTGTAGTTATTGTTTATTGTAGTTATGAAACCGAGTCTTTTGTTATCTCTAGTAATACGACTGTCCAATGACAATGAAATACTTACAAAATTATTCGTTGTAATATTCCTGCCGCTTTGTTCAATGGTTGCAGACAACTCCTATGCAAGCGAAATTTTCAAGTTTCTTGGATGTTTTTGCCTTTTCATCGGTTTGGTATATTTGTAATCACATCTCAAAAAAAACATTCTAGTTTTTGTTGGTTTGCTTGGTATATATTATGTAAACGGGAATTTGGTTCCGAATTGAAATAAACTGTTTATCAATCTTGAAGTTTGATGTTGGGATACAATGCGATCAATTTATCCTGCTCTAGACGAACGGTCTTGGTTTCTTGGTTATGACAGCGCAGGAACAGACAAATCCTTTCAAATTTTTCTCAAAACATAGTGACACAATGGGGAAAATTTGTTTTGTGCCTTGAAAATAGTTTTCAAACAGGAAGTCCCATTTTCTTGCAACTCTTGTAAATAAAAGTATCCCAATACATTTTTCGAATTCTTTTATAACACTATAGGAACACCCACAATAGTATAATCTCTAATAAAAGAAATAGATACATATACAGAGAATTTATAACTTTATAACTTTATAACACGCAAATTCTGTTATTTCCCCAAACTGGGTCATTATTTATTAACCCAGGATTTACGATAACGAGGTAGCTAGAAAAAGTTCAGAATATTTTAGAAGGTATTTGTTACATCTTACTTTTTCGTAGTGCAAAAATGATGAAAGATCTGATAGAAGATGTTGCAGAAATAGGGCACTGATAACAATTTTTAATACAAAGTATGGTTAAAATGATTATATTTTGGGCAAATATAGCTGTTTTTGTATCTAAGTGTTAATATAACAATTAAAAAATTACAAACAATAATAAAATTCAGAAGACAAAGCTGTTTAGATAGGTATAGATTTAACGAAAAGTTTATACCAAACCAAAATTATTATTTTTACATAGTAAGTTAAATTAACAATTAAACTTAGTTTGAAATAAAGGTCTCGCATTGGAAACACCATTTAGTTGATTTTTTTTATGATAATCTAACGATATCTTAACAACTCTTGAATTTCATTTTCCACCTTCTTCAAAAGATATTTTTTATCTAAAACAAATTGATTCCTTTACATATTTCGCAACAAAATTGTCGATTTTTATCTTATTATGTATATTGTGTGTGAGAATAATAAAATATAATTTTGCAAAAACACTCGCATGAAATATTCAGGAAAAGATTGTGCTAGGGTGGTGTACTGATCGTCTACATGCTGACTATGACTTTATACTTAAAACAAAGCAGAAAATCCAGTTAAGGGCATAGAAAAAGCTAGGCAAGGTTTCAGCCGGGTAAGTAAGAATAAGAACAAAAGAACGTATTAAAAGTGATAGAGAAAAACAAAATTAAGCTTCGATTTAACAAGTAGCAATGAAAATAAGACTTTAAAATTTAATAAAAAAGAAAAGAATGAAGATGATTATATTTAGCGATATGGATAGATATGAATGTAGATGATGCGATGGACAACAACACATGTTTTATACTAAATCGATATTTTGAGTATACTTAACGTGAGAAATGAATGTGAAACATGATGTGTTTATGATATTTATTTTTCTTTGCTTATGTTGTTTTTACATTTATAGGTAAAAAATATTAGTTTGGCATAAGTTAAATTAGCCTTCGCAGAATTAGTGGAAATCAAACCACTCTTCCGAAGAAGTTATTTAATGTAGGTAAATCCCGCATTTAAAGTATTATCATTAGATGAACAATTTATGCTCTTTTGAAAAAGTTCTGTAATAGGAAAAGTGTAAATAATGAGCGTAGTAATAACGCGGGTGTCTCAAGAACATTTATAGATTTATAAATAAATAGAATTTTTAATTTTGGACAGATAAAGACCCGATAACCATTTTGAGATCGACTTACACTCACTAAAGTCTAATCTTTAGCGTAGATTTTGCGGTGACATTATTGTTGTTCTGTCACTGTTATATCGTAGCATAGCCATAATATGAAACTTTGCCAACAATCAAGCAAAACAGCGTTATATTTACGGTATAGATCCAATAGGACAAGGTCACTACCCACACAGCTTCCATAAGCATGGAGCTATTAAGAACAACCCTTTCAGGAAATATAATCTCCCTAAAGCAGACATCGAATGAACGTCGAGGTTTACTTTACCTGACTTCTTATAAAGATTCATTAAGGAACGAGTTATTAAAAAATAATTGTGTTGTATTCTGGAATTAAAGGTTTAGTGACCAATATCATGAGCATACAGATTGATTTTCTTACATAGCTGTAGGGAAAAGAGGAACCTTGTGTACGGTGAGCACTAGCTTGGTATCAAATGGGACTAATCTAAATTTTTTGATTATTATTCATTGTTAAACAAACGCTATATCTTTACGTTCATTTATTAAAAACTTATGTCAGCTCAAAGGTACTTATATAATTCTTTTCTCCACTATACATACATGGGCACTGAATTTATTATGATTACATTTTAATCCTGTTAAGTATATTTTAATTATTTTTAATATTTTAAATTGCATACTACTTTTTCATCATACATGTAATGATTGATTTATATGACACACACATTTTTAAATTACTTACTTATTAATTAATAATTTAATAATTAATTAATTTTAACGTATCAGTAAATTAATTATTTATAGCTTCTGACTCAAATCTCATTTACTAGATGCAATATAAATTTGTTTAGAGCTTGGTGTAACGGAATAGTGTAATTCCAGCTGTAAATAAAAGAGTTAACCTAATTAAGATGGTATTGAACGCGCGTAATTTCATTATACGCTCCAGTAGTCTAACCCAGTATCGGTGGGTTATTTTAAACCATTCGTATACAAGGATCCGGCATCTTTAGTTCTTTAAAAATATATTTCGCTAAAGGAAAAGAGATTTCGCAATCAGAAAAACTAGAAATTTGTTAGACTTCCTTTGTACATTAAATACTAATTTTAAATTAGAAAAAACTTTATGCAGTTATAAATAATACTTAATTGAAAAGTTTATTTTAAAATACTACTAAAAGTATAAACTTTAATTATTAATAGTTTTTAAAGAAAACTGAATACCGATTAAAATGCTTTTTTTAGTCATGTTTTATTTATAAGCATCTTAATTAAGCATTTTTAATTATGTTGAAATGCAATAGCGCAACATCTTGTAATATACGTTTTGAATTTGGTAGTTTCTTAAGCAGCTTATTGTTGTTACTGATTACCAAGCAATGTTAACACCGTCCCAGTAGCCGTAATCGTGGTTAGGACCCTACGTTGTGGCCGTAGAAACCCAGGTTCGAATCCTGGTCACAGCAATGTGAATAAACACATTGTCACGGATCGGGACTTGTTTTTAAGAAGCAAATTTTCGAATAGTATATATATTCGAACCTGGAGACGCCAACATGTGGAAAGCCACCAAACGGATCCCGAAGCAACCCACGGTTACCCCCATTCTAAAATACAATGGCCAAACAATATCGGAAGATAAGAACAAACCTGAAATATTTCAGCGCATATTTTAACAATGATCCCCAATCATATCAGACAGGTTGAAATGGAATCTCAAAATATTACACCCCAAGAACAAATGCTAGATAACCCTATCTCCCCAACAGAAATTAAAGAATGCATAAAAAAACTTAAAACCAAAAAAGCATCAGGAATCGACATGATCCCCAACATAATTCTGAAAAATCTACCGCAAAACAGTATATGTTTACTAACAGCCATATTTAATTCCTGCTTAAGATTGGATTACTTCCCTACCGAATGGAAGCGAGCACTAATTCAAATGATTCCCAAATCAAATAAACCGCATGACAACCCTAACAACTACCGACCCATCAGCCTGCTGTCCACAATTTCTAAAGTTTTTGAACGAACCATTCAAAGCCGATTAAACCAGTTTTTAGAAGATAATGCAGTCCTGTCCAAATTCCAATTTGGTTTTAGAAGCGCGCACTCTACTTGTCATCAAATCTTACGACTCACTGAGATAATTGAAAAGGGTTACGAAAACAAAATGCACACGATAATGGCACTTGTAGATATGGCGCAAGACTTCGATCGTGTATGGATAAACGGCTTATTATACAAAATGAAAGATTTTGCAATCCCTGTTTACCTATTAAACATAGTTAAATCATTTACTACATAATACATAATACATAAACTGACAGAACGTTCCAGACAAGAATAAAAGGATATACCTCATCAGTACGTAAAATCAATGCGGGAGTACCGCAGGGATCTGTACTGAGTCCGTTGTTATTCAATATTTTCATGCACGATACTCCTACAACACCAAACTCTGACATCGCAATGTATGCCGACGATACAGCAATCATAACTCAAGATTACGACATTAACCTAGCCGCAAACAATCTGCAACAAAGTCTGAATCATCTTAACTCATGGTTTAACAAATGGTTTAATCCCAGCAAATATAACGCCAAAATCTTTACCTTGCGTCACCTACAAGACCCACCTAACATCGTTATCAATAATGTACCTATCCCTTGGAATCCGAAAGATAGCGCGGTGAAATATCTAGGGGTTTTTCTCGACCGTAGATTAACATGGAGTTTCCACATCAATAAAAAACTGATTGAATCATACGCAAGACTGGCCGTGCTCTATACCATCATCAACAAGAAGTCAACATTGAAAATAAAATGTGGGGTTCTCATCTACACGACCATCATTCGACCAATTTTTACATATGGGTGCAGTGTCTGGTGCGCGACATCAAAAACTAATCTTCGCAAACTCCAAGTGTTACAAAATAAAATTATCCGTATAATAACAAATGCACAGTGGTACGCAAGAAACTCGCAGCTCCACCGAGAAACAGGAATCCTGACAGTGGAAGAATTCATAAAGAAAACAGCCCAAAAATTTTATGACAATATAAATCAATGCAGTGGTGCGGTTCACTACAACTTGGGCACTGAAAACTTACACACCAGACTTAAAAGGAAGTTACCTATTGATGCCCTAAATAGTGAGAATAACTAATTTAATTGTCAAAATCACAATGAACTATCTATTATAGTGATATAAATGTTAAAAATCTTTTAACCTTGCCATGTAATAGCAAATGTAATGCTGATAATAATATATATATATATATGTAAAGATGCTGAGAAGCAGAAAAGTTTGTAACCATATACAGAAGTGAATTTTTAAATTTTACTTACTTACTGGAGCATTTTTGAGTTATGGGAACTTTATCTAATTTAAATAATTTTTAAATTTTGTATACCCATACAAACAGTCCCATCCCAATTTAAGTCATACATTTTTGTATGTTTGGTCTATAACAAAAGTTTTGCATATTTTGTGTCTGTCGTCATGAGATGGATTATTTATATTTTTTAAATAATTATCTTTAGATAGAACGAGTTATAATATACATATCTATTAAAAAAAAAACTCTTATTTTATCTGTGAGTTTTATATCTACGTATAATGTTTGAATTTGTGTAGGCAGAACGTGGGCTGTTAGAACGAAGCAAACAGAAAACAGCGCTCTGTTGCTAAAATAAACATTAATACTGCGCCATTTTGATGTTAAACTGCCCGTGATACACTTTTGGGTTTTAGTTATTTATTGATTGGCTGTTTTCAAAGGAAAATTGCCACGCTAGGTCACAGTCGATAAATTTTTTTTTTGTAGTTGTAATTGAATTTTGTATTTTTGAGAATAAAGGAAATTTTTTGCTATTACATGATAGAAAAACACTGAGAAACATTGTAGAGATGATTTGCTATAGGAATAAAATAAAATTTTACTCGAGCACATGTCTGAAAATGCATGTGGTTTATGATAACTAATAATATTGTTTTTCATGTTGTTGTTTTAACACTAATTGTTTTTACTTACATATCTGCTTTTAAGCAGACATGCATTGTAAGATGTTGTTAATATGACTCGTTACTTATGTTAGAAACGAGTAGAGACAAGTACGGAAAATCAGATAGAAATGCTGTAGTATAGCAGACACATTCGGAAATATCTTCACATGAACGTTTTGTTTCTTTTCCTCTTAGGAATTTTCTCTTAAATTTTGTTCTTATAATTAACATTTGCCTTACACGCACACCCAAGCCTGCGATATTATTTTCCAACTTGCTTTTTTAACTTATCGATTGTTGTTTTATTATAGAAGTATTTCTATGAAAAAAGTCTATTGGAGTGAATTTTAGAGAATTCTCAGGGAATTCAATATCGCTATTTTGATCAATCCGTTTGTTTGAAAAAGTCCTATAGAGATAGATCCTTACATCACGGCAGTAATGTGAAGGTGCTTAACCTTGAAAGTAAATCTCTTTGTTGCGAAACAACTCTTCAAGGAATGGGCCCACGTATTTTTGCAGCATGTTTAGGCAAACACCATCAGTAACAGTTTGGTTAAAAAAGAATGTCTCTAGAATGACTCTCCAATGCTGTTATCTCACACTACACTGTAACCCCTGCTAAGTAAGTTCGAATGGTGTTCTATAGAATATTATTTACTCGTAGAACATAAACATAATGATAAAATTATAACATAAAAATTTTAAATAAGATTAACTTTATATTTCTAGAAACAATACATATCTTTTCCCTTAAGTGTGTTAGTATGCTTAGTTATGGTGCAACTTATCAAGCTGGTTATGTGTTTATTTTTTTCATTAATAGACAATAATTAAAAATTAGTTTTTGTGTGTAATTAAACTCAATAGAGTAACAGTAACCATGGGCTTTATTACATATTACAATAAGAAGAAACACCGAGCGAAAATTTTCCCGAAAATTATGATATTCAAAACTGCCATGTACAATACTATAGCAAAGTTAGAGTAGACTAAAATGTTTCAAGCGTGGGACTAATAAAATTAGAAATATTTGGCCCTAACATTCTATTTTTATATAGTGTCAACCGTCAAGCTCGGTATTTATTTATATATGGTGCGGCAGGAATTGGTAAAATAGTAAAAATTGGCAATAACCTCAAAAATAATACTACAGAGCCCGGTAGAATAATCCCCCCCCTTTCAATTGGTAGCATGCGTAATGTATTTGTAAAAGGCAATCTAGTGGTAAATCTTTGAGCAGCACAAGGCAAGTAATTTTAATGCGTGTCATAGCGTGGAGTGGCGAACATCGTGCGTTTGTGTTGAAGATTTATTTTAAAAATGGCGATTCCGTGTTTGTGACGCGGGTATTTCAACCAAAAAACAAAAAAAACAAACAAAATAATATTGACGGTACATAATTTCCGACAGACTGGTTCAGTATTAAAACTGAAGTCACCCGGTAGAGCTTGTAGCGTTAGAATACCCAAGAATATCGCAATAGTCATATCGTCACAATGTTTCAGCGTTCAACAATTCCACACTGCCATCTCGTGTTCCATCCATACAAACTGATGGTAGTCTAGGAACAACTGACTGCTCGAGAGGACATGTTGGTAAATGCTTTAGCTGATATTGTGCTCAGTAGTGACAAAGTTCATTTTGATACTGGCTCTTCTTGACAACTTCATGAGCGATCACAGTCAATGTGTAACTGTTAGGTGTGCTATTACGGAATTTGGCATCGGAGGGACGTATTTTTTTGAGAAAACAGGACTCGGGTGATTGTCACAATTATCCGCTATGTTGCTATATTTCGCAATTACATAAAGCTTAGACTTAAAGAACACAGACTATAGTTTCAATAAGCTATAGCACGTACGGCAAGAATTTATCAAAAAATTCTGAAACAAATGTTTCCAGGCCGCTCATCATCATAAGGTGATATCCCATGGCGGGCTAGGTTATCAAACCTGCCCCCTTGCAATTTTTTTTGTGGAGACGATGACTATTGAGAATTTGAAGGATGCTATTCGCAACGCGATCTCAGCAGTACTAGTAGAAATAGTTCGTCAAGCAATGTGAAAATTTAAACCGAGGCTCTAAAAGTGTGCTGGCAAACATTTGAACGATATCATTTTAAAAACTAGTTGATGACTAAGTGGCAAGCATTGTTCTGTGTGATGGTAGAATATTTTTATTGCTATTTGAAAAGCGGAGATCATTCTGCCGGACCCTATACAAAGCATTATTACATTACAAAAAATAATGATGTCAAGCATCTAACATAAAAAAGAATCCAACAAATCTTAAGAGTATATGATGTGGTCGCAGCAGCCACCCCATTTTAATTTCGTCAAGCTTTTGTAGGATGAGTTTGATCTATGGCTATCTCCAGCATCAAATTTTTTTTATGATGAATACTAGAGAGTAAGAAGAGATATAGAATACAGATCAATATAACAATTAACAAATGGATCGGTTAAGCTTTGTTTGAAAGTTATACCAAGTAAATGTGGATTTTTCTAACCAGTAGAATGTTTAGTTTATTCTTATTCAATTTCTACTTATCTACTCTATAAAACTGCAAAAATGTAACTAACATTGGAACTCCTACAGTTATGAACCGAATTCAAAGGTCAATACCTCATTCGAACCGATTTGTTGCCATAGATACCTCGCATAAAGGTTTTAGTTTTCCGATTTAAGTTATGGGTGACCCGTTATAGGTTAAAACATAAATTATCACGAAGTAATTTAATAGTTTGCGTCAACTATCAATTTTTGCCGTAAGTAGGCACGTGCGGCACAATTTTGATTTATGTGACTCGTCTTTGGGAGGGGCGTTTTTACTAGTCTTAAAATAAACTATTTTACTAGTATATGGCTCTAGTCTTAAAACTTGATGGTAGTACACGTAGTTTTCGAATGGCATGCAGTCGGGATACGTCACTTTTCAAGTTTCCTGCATTTAGGCAACTTAAATCCATACCCGATACATAAAGATTTTCTTTATTTAGAAAAAAAATGGTCTTTAGTGTGAGGTGTTGCGGCGCACATAGTTGGCCAATCTGCCTCGACGCAATCATCACAACAACTGCATATATGAAAATTAATTAACGAGAAACTCCCCAATGAATATTTATATTCGTGCGATTTCGAAGAGACTTTGGCCTCCCGTTCGTCCGATCTGACTCCAATTGTTTCTTTTTGAACTCTTAACTAAAGAAGAGTTTACTTAAATAAATTACAAATCATAGACGCATTACAAACAAATAATACTAAAAAAATATACAATAAAAGCGAACGTGCGGGCAAGGACTTTCCAAAAATATTGTGCTCCGATTTCAGTCCTGGCTAGATAATATTCGGCATGCTATTACATAACTCTCTGCTCGGAATCTGCATCCATCGCGTCACTTGTGCAACTTCCAACTAAATGTACCATTAAGTCAAATAGTGGGTTTCTAAGTACAACCCTATCACCTAGTGAGTTTACATGGAAACACTTTCAAGGCAATGTCTATTAAAAACACATATCAGGTAATCATATAACGTTAATATATTAGGAAAATGAAAATAATTCATACTTTAATTGAACTAACAAAGTGGATATAAAGTAGTGTTTTTTAGAAATTTTAGAAAAAGACAAATCTACTAATTATTATACTTTATGTAGTTATACAATGTAAATATTTAAAAAGTATCAATAAAATGTTGGTGAACAAGTAATGCAATTATATCGTACTAATTACAGCATCGTTTTAAATATATTAATTTAATGATTTTCCAGTAAAGATTGTATTTATGTAAATAATTTTTTTTAAATTAATCTTATATACATTACCGCTTATGGAAGTATGAATACCTTATTAAAATTTAGTACTTCGTAATAAATTTTGTTTTGTTTAACCCTTTACCATCTTAGATAATATTGTTTTGAAAAAAAATAATTAGTCACTTGTGTATTTCTTTATAAGCATTTGTTGGGTGAAATCCTAGAATAAAAATATCATAATGCTTTTAAGTTCTTGAACTATAACTCAACAGTTTAAATCTTTTTTCTGTTCTCACTCCCCTCTCCGGAGCTCCGCCTTCCGAGTTCGCCAGTTTATCATCAGACCTTGTGCTGCTTACTTCGCCTTTTTTAAGTCTAGTTATGAATTTTTGCATACAATAGGGTATGGTAAGCCTTTCTCCATAGAAACTAGTTCAGTTATTTTCAGTTTACATCGAGAAAGAATATTAGTGTGTAACATTGCAAAAATATTAAGAGTTTGTGATCTTACATTAGAACGCTACAGACAAAGAAAAAGTTTTAGGGATCACCATCGCACTGGGCCATTATGAGTAACATCTACTGTATCATCATATTGATGAGGAAGCAAAATGGAGGATTAATTGCCTCAGATATTGTTGCGAAGTTCAACCGGGGTCGTGATAAAATAATATCAGTTAGCACCATAAACCGGCGTCTTTAGGAGGGTAATCTTCATTGTCGCATTGCCACCAAAGAACCGTTGTTACGTAATAAGGGTAAACAGCTTCAGTGGAAGTAAAAGCATCGTTCCTGGGCAATTTAACTGTGGGAAAACTTATTATGGATCGACGAATCCAAATTTGAAATTTTCAGTCAGCAATAAAGAACTATCGTGGGTTAGTCTAAGACGGAAAAGATGATTAAAGACTGTATTGTTCCGACTGTTAAGCACAGAGTTGGGTTTGTTTTAGTGTAGAGGTGCTTTTCTTTGGTTGGTGTGGTGGACATTATGAGGAAAGAATAGTATAACATTTTTTGAACGGTAAACGCCATACCATTTGGCTTGAGATTAGTCAGGAAAGGATTTATGATGATACAAGACAACGAACCTAAATATGTTTTAAAGTTTTGTAAGTACTATCTAGCAAACCAAAAAGAACAAAAAAATACTTAAAATTATGACACCACAGAGTTTAGACCTTATAGAGTTGCTATAGGATGAGTTGGATAGAACAATAAAAAAAGAGCATCCCACGTTGAAAATCATCTCCTGTGTCTTCTTCAAGGTGCCTAAAGAGATGTACCACTCGAAAAATTACAAAATTAAGCGAAATAATGCCTATAATGAAACTGTACCTGCGTTCACTCAAACAAGGGGTAATGGTGGTCGTTTAAGGTGCCCCGCATTAGAGATGGTTCGCGACGACCGGGCATAGAAAGCGAATACATGAGAGCCTTAACTTCTCAGCTTGCAGGCCGTGCTCCCACACGTGGCGTTAGAACCGCACCATATTGTTATATAATAATATATTATATAATAAATAATTTTCTTACATTACAGTGTATAAATTTATTTTTCATTTTGTGTCTACTTCCATGAGGGGTAGTGCATATCTTATATTAAATAGTAAAAGAACGTTTATCCTTCTAGTAATCTCTGCATCAAACTGTTTAAATGTTAAATGATTTATGTGCCTTAATATCGCTAACCGGCATTTTTAGCATGATAGATGTTTCGAAACTCCTGAATTTATAGTTGTTGCACTCCGTATTACAATGTAAAGCAATTTATCATAGTTCCAAATGTATATCAGTAACAAAAGCAAAAGTGCCCCACAGTTCAATTGAATTCAGCGTACGATTCACAACCAAATTTCTATTTGCGCTCAGTGGAACATTGCTGATTTAAAAATCCCCGTTCGTAAGTGCCGGAACACGTAAATTCGCAATCCCCGAGTATCGGAGCCTGATAAATTTTTAGCAGACCTTCCGCCCCAGAAAGCACGCCGGCCAAGCGCGCGCCGCGAATTTATATTCTTAGCGTTTTGTCGCATTTGAAATGTAAATGTTTCGCCGGCTTCAAAGCCGCTCGGATAATCCGGATGATTAGGGTTTTCTCGAGTTCCAAGTCTTCGCTTACACGGCCAAGTTGGCCGCCCGCCCACCTGACCCACCTGAGCTGTCACGCGATAGCGCACAAAGCTCCAAAATACGATCCCCTAATAATCTAGTAAAATCCCGCGCCCTAAATCGCGTTAATTGTCGGATGCGCGAAATAAATTCAATGCGGTCTCGACCGCCTTCCTGCCTCGTGCTCAACCCGCCGCGCCGTTCTCTGTATTTGAAATTGTTCTAAAACCACTCGCTCCGCGGTTTTGTACAGTCGATGAAAGCAATGATATTCAGAGATTGTGTACGCCAGGTTTCAGGATATTTAAAGGAAAAGTTTGTCGATTTAATATACCACACAATGACATTTATTTAGATAAATTACAGTAACAGTTTTTTGGCGGTAGTATTTTAAAACGTAAAAGAATAATAATGGTGAGGATCAATACCTCACATGGGAGAACGGCCTGCGAACTGAGAGGTTGAGGTCGTTATGCACCATCTCTGATGCAGGGCGATGTAGCAAGTACCGTGCCTAAGACGTTCGTTATTATTGTCATTATTAGAGCGCCGCCACGTTGACTAAAAGAGATTTATAATTTTTTATTAGCTAACTCTGACCAATCGCGGTATGTATAATGTGATTGTCTCTGAAGATAGCTGGAGTCGATAACAAGCCTAAAGATTTACAGCTCTTAGGCTTTCTCAACAGTAGTTTCAATTTCGGTAGTCTGTCTTTTATACTTATGTTGACTATTAGAGCGTAAAGGAGCTGTACGTGCCAGCGTAGCCAGTATTTCTCTTGAATTTGATTATTCAATGTTGGTCATTATGGACAATATTGATGGCGAAGAGAGTGAGGCCTTTATCAGGTATTTGCTCAAAGACTTCCTCAATTATAAGAAGAAGATGAATTCTTAGCACAGTCTACTGAGTTGTGATCACTAATACACTTATACGACAGTTTTTTCTTTTAAAGTTGTGACGTAGTGATAAGAATCTGCGTAACATGTAAGAAGGTGAATATTCTCTATCAATTTATTTTATCACTAAATCATAAAATTTTTTTTATGAACGTTGTTGCTTTATAAATAGTTTTTCATTGACTTTGGTGAATGTGTAATTATTTTTTGTTTGTCACTCCATACTTATTCCTATGTACTAACAGATTATGATAGTTATAATTCTCATACTATTAGTATTGAAAAAGCAAAAGATCGATTTTACGAATATCTTTTAGAATGTCAACGTTATTTTTGATTATTGACCTAAGATTAACATAATTAATACCCACTTTGCCACAAATTTTGTTGTCAATTATCGATTGCCATAAATAAATTTAATAAGTTCGATTTTTTAAATTATTATAATTGGCATCAGCAATCAGAATTAGTGCAATCAATTCTATTAGCTAATTTTATGGCACTTAAAGAGTATTGAAGAGACAAATGCCTAGTGGTGCCATATCACCTTTCTTAACCTTAAGTATGACGAGGGATGTAGTTGTTTTACGTTATTCTGTCACGTCCCATGACTATTTGCCCTTTAGTCTTCAACACTGGTTGCTGCGTTAGTGTTGTAAGCAAATCGTTAGGTTGTTTTAGGAATCTGTCGAGATGTTTTGTAGCTTAATATCTAATTATGTCCTGTACATAATGTATGTTGAAGTCAGATTAGAGTGTTTGGTTTGTTACTTACTAAGGCACATTAAAGGTGTTGCTCAGTGTCTTCGATTAAAATCTTTGCATTATGTCAATATTTGACTAGCTGTATTTTGTTTACTAGTAATAGTTGTGAATTTCGTCTTATAAACCAGAGTATTTTTTAGACTAATGTCTGTTTTTTTGCACTTTGTCCATATGAAAACGCAACTATTTAATTTCGACGATGTTTAATATTACAAGTGGCTACTGTGATAATCTTGTGAACGTTATATGGACTTCGTTTAGTTGACCTTAATCTTCCATTTCTGCAACCAGTTATCTATTGTATTTAGCCCTTTTTGTAGAAAGTTTGTTTTAGTTTGAGGATCTTCGTAGCATAGAAGAATAGCAGTGTAATTAATAAATGTTCCAAGTGTTGTGTTGGGTATAGTCGGTAAGTAGATTTAAACAGAAGATGATATTGATGTGGAAACACCAGTCTATTGGGCCATACACGGTTAAAAGACTGTCTAAGATCTAGAAATATTGCTGAACAATATAGCTTTCGACGAAGTGATTGTTGAATGAATCGGTTATTTTATGGCATTGTTGTATAGTTATATACAAACTTATGTTTCAAAATCCATTCATCTAACATATTATCTTCGTTAATTCGCTTTAATATTAACTTTTCAAAGAGTTTGGGGAGAATAGGTAGTAAGCTGATTAGCCGGTAAGATTGGACTTCGTTTGGTGGCTTTCCAGGTTTTTGGATTAATATAATTTACCTAAAATTTAGTTTCAAGAGCCAATATGTTAAGCGTAACACTGCATTGAGTAGCAATATTAAAAATAATTCTCTTTTTTCTGCTAACTGTCTTAGTACGAGACTTATAATTAAGTCAAAACTTGGGGCTTCTTTATTAGTTAACAATTTTATCTTGTATCGTAGCTTATCAATTGTATTTTTTTTATTGGAGAAGATAGCTGCAATAGTACATCAAGAAAGTTGTGGACGTCTTTATCAATCTCATTAGAGTTAGGTATGAATACCTCTGCTAGATTTTGGGCAAATAGATTGACTTTCTGTTTTCCTGACCTTGCCCATTAGCCATTATTTTGACGTATTGGGGGAACTTGTTGCTGCGGTCGCTTAAATTCTTTGGCAGTTTTTTATATTATAATCGTCTTTAGACGGGATACTTATGTAGTTCTGAAAAGTTTCATTTCGTACTTATAACATTATTTTCTTAAGCTTGTTGGTAGGTTTAGTTTTATAAATTATATTGCATGTGCGCTACCAAACTGCCCAGAATTTTTGTTTTTGTTTAGTTATTTTTTTTGGAACATCAATAAAACCTAATTTTTGATCAATCAGTGGTATAGCACTCCGCGCTGTCTCTTGAATTGTCGTAATATACTGCTCGCTCTAGCTTTTTTGCTGTTTTTACACTTACGTTAGTATATATATATATATATATATATATATATATATATATATATATATATATATATATATATATATATATATATATATATATATATATATATATATGTTCGTGCACGTGTTATATAAACTTATACCAGTCAATTCGTTTACTACAAAGTATTAGTTTGGACAATTTCTTGATTATTGTAGTGCTGATAGTAGCAAGTACAGTGCTATGGTCGGAAAGTAGACTGTAGTTAGGAGATACAGCTACATAACCCCTTGATATGTATGCATGCAGCTATATAAAAATTCAATAAATCCGGAATTTTATTTACATCAGTTGGCCAGTATATTGGAGTACCGGATGAGAATAATTGTTATCTGTGATAAGTTGATCAAGTTACCTACCCCTTATAGTTAATAGTCTAGAACCCCATCTTGTGTGTTTAGAAATGGAATCACCGCTAATCAAAAATTTCGGACCTAGGAAATTGAAAAATGGTGGTTAGTTTATGCTTTAGAGGGTAGTACTCAGCAGTAAATGTAATGGGACTAGGAAGCTTGTAAAAAGGTTTTTTTTTAGTTAATATTATGCCACGAAGAGTAATAGGCGCAACATTATGTATTATCTGGATGTTTAATGTGATGGATGCAATAATGAGATATTTTTATAAAAGTTCTTGTTGTAAAATTTGTTTTGGATGCGAGTAAAACATCAATGTTACTCATTTTAAGGAAGACTTCTACCTCTTGTTGTTTGGTTTGGAGGCCGTTTGAAGTTGGGATAGTTTAGAAGTTATTGTTGCAAGCATGTCAAAAATCATGCTGTTTTGTTGAAATGGCTGATTAAACATTCCATTAAATTCAGCAAAGAGTTGTGTAAGAGTAGGATAAGAACGAAATCTTGAAATATCGCTAGGTTAAGCTACATAAAGCAAAAACGCAACGTATTGGTTAAATCCTTCTAATAGGCCGCTGCTGTAAGTGACTGGTTACGAGCAAATGCTCTTTTATTTGGGAATCTAATGAGCGGGTGTATCGAGTTTTGTGTGTCGAGTCTTGCTGAAAACTCAAGGATGTGACGTCGTAGAATTAAGTTGTAAATTAATAGGCACAATAAGCAATAGCAATGCTAGTTATGTGTATTCAAATAAAAAAAATCTTTCTAATAGGTATAATGCCCTAAGTAAAGAGAAATTAGGAAAAGAAGAAGTGAATGGCAGTATAAATGTAGAAAAACAAGTACAGACGTGGAACTCCGGTCCACAGACTTCCGGGGCTTCTATATATCAACAAAATTTGAGACCACTTCCGGTCCCGAGATTTTCCGATCAAGCTGATTTTGGCGTCTGGACTTGATTTATGGTCCTTGGTTGAATACTGAAAACTTTATTCCTCTATCTGTCACAGGTCAAAATTAGAAGGCATGACAGATGTAAGAAATGGCAGACGTCAGAAATAACAGAAATAAAAATAATCTCCAGCTTGGAAGCAAAAGTTATAAGGAATAACATATTGGAAGCTGGGTTCGCTAAAACCCTTGTTGCATTGTTGTAGGACATACCACCTACGCCAGCTCGCAGATGTGAACCCCGTAGGTCATGGGCTTTCGAATGATACCCACCCTTATGTCTTTAGGTTTAGGAGTTTTCGAGTTGAAAGTTGCGAGGGACGGACGGACAGACAGACGTCCGCACCAATTTCATAAGGCTTCCCTTTAGATATAGAAGCCTAAAAACTATCACTGACCATATATCACGCGTTAAGGTTATACAATAATTAATCCAACTTCTAAACGCAGTAACAAGAAAAAGCTACGAAATTAAGATACTAAATAATAATAAAATTAAAATTCTGTATAAAACCAATGAAAAATATATTATTATAATTAAACCCCTATAAGAAAAAATATAAAATTTCATAGATACAAGAGAAAGGGCAAAAAATTTTTAGGGTACCCTTCAAAACCCTTTATTCATCAAGCTACTAAAATAATATAAGAGAAGAGCTTAAAATACAAGGTCATCACTTCATAAACATTGCAAACATTCGCAAAAGAATCATCTAAACATTATTACCTATGTTTCTGTTCAACTAAAAACGATTGAAAATAATAAAATTGTTTACATTACTAAATTAATCCTCTTTACAGCAAAATTTAAATTACTATGCCAATGGCATGATCACACTAAAACTTTTGTAGTAGAAACCCACGATGCCTGAAATGCACTGGTAACCATTCAACATCTTTGTGTCCACAAAAATAAAAAAATGACAAAAAATGCGTTAATTGTAATAGTTCTTCTTAACCTACACTATTATCCAAAAATCTTTTTATTATAAATCGGCACTTTTTGGTAAAATATAAACAGAGTACACAAATCCCTTCCCAATAAATGTTGAAGTGTCCTCCAATTATTGTTGTACTTTTTATATACTGCCCCGGATGTCACAATAACATCATTCGCTGATGACACTTTTGTCCTGGCTTCTGATACTAGTCTAGCCATAGCTTTACATAAACGACAAAACAGCTTAACTGATATTGTAAAATGGTTAAATAGATAGAGAATTAAAGCAACTGAGGGTAAGTACATCTATGTAACATTTACCACGTGCAGAGGCATCTACATTCCGATACAGATGAAAAGTAAATAATTTTTTTAGGAAGAAAATTAAATATCTTGGAATTACATGGGACAATTACGTGGGGCATATTTTTACAAAATAAAAGTAGCTGGGATTCATTTTATTAAACATGTTCTGGTTACTGAGACATAGATCCAAGCTTTGAATAGTTCCTTTATATAAAGCAATACTCAAACCAGTTATAGAATTAATGCATACAGCTGCCAGTTCCAATATCGAGATTCTTGAGTGCTTCCAATCGAAAATGCTGCTGATAGTGAATGCGCCTCGATCATTCAGAAGAACTTCCAGATGCCAATGGTAAATATAGTGACTGACTTAGAGCATATCCTAAGAACTTAGTGTGAATTTTATGGTCCATCCAATTGTTGAGATCTCTCATCTGATCACTTACAAATAATAATGACATTGTTTGCTCAGATAATATATAAAAAAAATCTTCTTATTCTTTACAGAAAACTTACAAATTAGAATCTCTACACTGAAACAGTTGATAAAACTTTATAATTCGATATATCCTTAAAAACTAAAATTATTTAGTAGTAACAATAGTAAACTTCAATTAAAAATCTATCAAGCAGCTTGGCAGTCAACACCAGAGAAAAGAATAAATAATATAAACTCTACATATTCTATTAAAATTAAATTAGCTAATAAACTATCTAACGCGACCATTACCTACAAAAGCTACATAATACAGAGCTACGAAAAGCGACTAAAAAATTAAAACAACTTTAAGAACGGATATTATTGAGAAACAACAACAGGTAAATTAGAAGCTACCATGAAAAGAATGCTGTCTTCACTAACAATCTAATGTACGTGTTTAGTGCATTCGATTCATAACAAACCAAAATTGAACAAAACGATAATTATATCACCTATTGTGATCAAATGATCAATGCCGTGCGATTACGATGCTTCCCCGAACAATGTAAATTTGCCGCAATCATATTAATTTTCAAACCGAGCAAAGCAGACGATATTGTTTTAAACCAAAATATCTTATCATTATTATTCAGGATTTTTGAAAGCTACTCTTTTATCACATCCGATCCGAACATGGCATTTAGCTATTTGTAAAGTTAAAATTATGGTTCAAAAAATGACGTATTCACATAAATAAAACCAAGTTCGTTTATGTAATTTGTGTAACTTTAGTAAGATAAAACACCATCCCCTTCATTGAATTAAATAATAAGCAAATACTGCAAGAACTCACTGTCTATTGAAAGCAAAATCAATTGTTAGATCTATTTGGTCTTACAAAATACAACAATGGGGAACAGGAAGCAGATTCAACATAGATTATCAAATCATTTCGATCAAAAGTCCGGCGATTTTTGGTAAACGCTCCATGGTTTGTTCCAGACGAAATAATACGTCAGGAGCTATATATTTTAACAATAAATAAAGAAAAATAAAAATATAATATTCGTTAGCGCGATAAGTTTTGTGCTAATCCACACTCATTAATAAAGTGTCTAATGGATCTAAAGGTTTAAGCCGATATATCTGCCAAATTGTCTTGTATGTTATAAGGCAAATCGTAGTCTTAAAATATTTGTCTGTGTTAATGTAAGGGAAAGCTTTCTTCATGTCCTATATCTTATGTCAAAATATTTATTGAATGTCACTGTGTGATTGAAGATTGTAAATAAATTAAAAAATTGGCGAAGATTTTTTATAGAATTTTTTTCAAACTATCACAAACAATAAAATCAAAGTTTTTGTTATAAACGTGTCTATTGTACTAGAAACAATTTAACGGTTAGTTACATCAGCCGAGGAAATCCACGGTATTTGTCCAGTGCCATAAAAAAGCTAACGAAGGTGCGTGCTCTACAACTCGACGGATCCATCTCCGGCGAAATTTCATTTGTGCACTAATGCCTCTCAATTTTTGATACTCTAAATGAGACGCTTTAGCCGGAAGCACGTTGAAATTAAAGCGACAACGAACCGTAGCCGCCAGGGCATTAACGTAAAAGTGCGCACGATCTACCTTGCCATTCGCCAGCAGTTCCGCTGCAGCGTTTTAATTAAATACTTGTTTAGACCGCCGATGCTTGTTGCCAATCGTTGCTTTAATTAAAGTCGCAATTGTGTCGGTAAAAGTCCGCAGCGTTTCCCATACGCGTGTTTTCGCCACTAATTGGTGGCATAATTAAACGATTAATTGCTCGGAATTTCGCCCGCGCAGCCATCAGCTTTATGCAACTGCCGCTACTCTGGAAATGGAATTGCCTTATTACCCTGCTTTAGGGTGTGAGCCGCTTTGGCAATGCGACAATAACCAGAAAATGGACTGCGGTCGTTTAGGTCCAATACAACAGTTTAGCTGCGGACAACAGTTATGAGCGGATTCTGGGCTAGGACTGTAATCAGGGATAGTTTTATATTGATAGTAGAATTTTATTAAAATACGTTAATAGAACAAAAGAATATTAAAATTTTTTTATTAAAAGTGTACATAATTTTAATCAAATTTTAACTTGGAAGTTTTGTAGCAGATCCAGCTGGTTGTACCATTTCAATATTCTTTCCGTTTATATCGTCAAGAATTCAACTGAAGGATTTGGGTGATTACTACTTTTCCTTAGTATTTAATGCTGTATGTTTTAATTGTTTTGAAGGTCTATATGTAAAGGATAAACATAGCAAAATTGGAACAAAATATTTGGAAATATATTTATTAGATCTAGATAGTCTATAAACAAATTATAGTAGATTTAAACTATAAAATAGTCCTTTATGGAAGAACATTGAGGTATCCCTGCGCAAACTTCCATCAATTTTTGTACAAATTTCGATTGAATTTTCCCTGATGCACAGAACCACTTTAATTGAAACTCTTCGATTGTTTGGGCTGTTTTCTTCAATATTTCCTTTACAATGAACCAATATTGCTCAATGAGCCTGAGTTGTGAACTACTTAGTGGATTTATTTGTTTTGGTACATAATCCACATCATTCTTTTGTTGCTTTAGAGTAGTGTTACGTCGTGAGATCTAGCCAAAAAAATTTAACATCGAGCTGCTTCAGGAACGCCTAAAGACGTTTTTGCAAACACTCTTTTCAACAGATGTCCTAGTTGATAGATCCAGTGGCGACAAAAGCTCTGCTCTTTAAACCGCAACTGCCAAACAAGAAATTTTATCGGCTATTTTGGGTTCCGCTTTCTTTTCAAGCCTCTGGGACATCTTTCCGGCTGCGAGCAGTGTAATAGTCTTGTCCAGCAATATAATTGGAGTTGACGAAGCAATAATATCGTATCAATAGACAGTTTTTAATAAAATCTGAGAACATGCCAACACAATTATGTTATATGTTTATGTACAAAATCATTTACTAATTATTAATAATTTTGAAATTCCTACCTTTTTAACGGAACTAAAATTCTACATACATTACGTTCCATTAAAAAAGCTTTTACATATGATATGACATCATGCATAGTCTTAAAATACTCAAGTGTTTTTAGTAAATTTTCTCAATGTCTGAGAATTAAGTACTTTTCTGCAATGTGGATAATTTCATATATTTTTGTTTTTTAAACAAAGCCCAATTAGAACAAATAGCTTAATAAATTTCCTAAGCGCCTTATTCAAATTCCAACAAAATAATTTACAACAGCTAAATATTGACCATCAGGGGCAAAGTCCATTTGGAAAGGTTGGGTAAGCCAAAGTTCGAGAAAATAATTACGGACGGATACACGGGTACATTGCAAAAGTTTTATCTGAGCATTAAACGAAAAGCCACGGAAAGCAAAGTAGACCTTAAAAGAACAGTCCAAATGTTGAAAAAGTGTTTGTAGGAGAATGTTCAGATAAACGTAAATACAAAAGAACATTTGAGAAGTTTATGAGAAGAAATAAATATAATGGCATGGAAAAAAATTATCTATGAAACAATTCTATTTAGAAAGCATAAGTAAAAAAAGAAAAATTACATTCCTGGTTCTTCCCTAGAGATAAGTATCAACAAAAATAATCTCTTTGTTTATTATTTTACCAATAGGTCTGAAGCGTACACGATACCAAATCAAGAATAATTCTTGAAATATCGCTAGGTTAAGCTACATAAAGCAAAAACGCAACGTATTGGTTAAATCCTTCTAATAGGCCGCTGCTGTAAGTGACTGGTTACGAGCAAATGCTCTTTTATTTGGGAATCTAATGAGCGGGTGTATCGAGTTTTGTGTGTCGAGTCTTGCTGAAAACTCAAGGATGTGACGTCGTAGAATTAAGTTGTAAATTAATAGGCACAATAAGCAATAGCAATGCTAGTTATGTGTATTCAAATAAAAAAAATCTTTCTAATAGGTATAATGCCCTAAGTAAAGAGAAATTAGGAAAAGAAGAAGTGAATGGCAGTATAAATGTAGAAAAACAAGTACAGACGTGGAACTCCGGTCCACAGACTTCCGGGGCTTCTATATATCAACAAAAATTTGAGACCACTTCCGGTCCCGAGATTTTCCGATCAAGCTGATTTTTGGCGTCTGGACTTGATTTATGGTCCTTGGTTGAATACTGAAAACTTTATTCCTCTATCTGTCACAGGTCAAAAATTAGAAGGCATGACAGATGTAAGAAATGGCAGACGTCAGAAATAACAGAAATAAAAAATAATCTCCAGCTTGGAAGCAAAAGTTATAAGGAATAACATATTGGAAGCTGGGTTCGCTAAAAACCCTTGTTGCATTGTTGTAGGACATACCACCTACGCCAGCTCGCAGATGTGAACCCCGTAGGTCATGGGCTTTCGAATGATACCCACCCCTTATGTCTTTAGGTTTAGGAGTTTTCGAGTTGAAAGTTGCGAGGGACGGACGGACAGACAGACGTCCGCACCAATTTCATAAGGCTTCCCTTTTAGATATAGAAGCCTAAAAAACTATCACTGACCTATATATCACGCGTTAAGGTTATACAATAATTAATCCAACTTCTAAACGCAGTAACAAGAAAAAGCTACGAAATTAAGATACTAAATAATAATAAAATTAAAATTCTGTATAAAACCAATGAAAAATATATTATTATAATTAAACCCCTATAAGAAAAAATATAAAATTTCATAGATACAAGAGAAAGGGCAAAAAATTTTTAGGGTACCCTTCAAAACCCTTTATTCATCAAGCTACTAAAATAATATAAGAGAAGAGCTTAAAATACAAGGTCATCACTTCATAAACATTGCAAACATTCGCAAAAGAATCATCTAAACATTATTACCTATGTTTCTGTTCAACTAAAAACGATTGAAAATAATAAAATTGTTTACATTACTAAATTAATCCTCTTTACAGCAAAATTTAAATTACTATGCCAATGGCATGATCACACTAAAACTTTTGTAGTAGAAACCCACGATGCCTGAAATGCACTGGTAACCATTCAACATCTTTGTGTCCACAAAAATAAAAAAATGACAAAAAATGCGTTAATTGTAATAGTTCTTCTTAACCTACACTATTATCCAAAAATCTTTTTATTATAAATCGGCACTTTTTGGTAAAATATAAACAGAGTACACAAATCCCTTCCCAATAAATGTTGAAGTGTCCTCCAATTATTGTTGTACTTTTATATACTGCCCCTGGATGTCACAATAACATCATTCGCTGATGAAACTTTTGTCCTGGCTTCTGATACTAGTCTAGCCATAGCTTTACATAAACGACAAAACAGCTTAACTGATATTGTAAAATGGTTAAATAGATAGAGAATTAAAGCAACTGAGGGTAAGTACATCTATGTAACATTTACCACGTGCAGAGGCATCTACATTCCGATACAGATGAAAAGTAAATAATTTTTTTAGGAAGAAAATTAAATATCTTGGAATTACATGGGACAATTACGTGGGGCATATTTTTACAAAATAAAAGTAGCTGGGATTCATTTTATTAAACATGTTCTGGTTACTGAGACATAGATCCAAGCTTTGAATAGTTCCTTTTATATAAAGCAATACTCAAACCAGTTATAGAATTAATGCATACAGCTGCCAGTTCCAATATCGAGATTCTTGAGTGCTTCCAATCGAAAATGCTGCTGATAGTGAATGCGCCTCGATCATTCAGAAGAACTTCCAGATGCCAATGGTAAAATATAGTGACTGACTTAGAGCATATCCTAAGAACTTAGTGTGAATTTTATGGTCCATCCAATTGTTGAGATCTCTCATCTGATCACTTACAAATAATAATGACATTGTTTGCTCAGATAATATATAAAAAAAATCTTCTTATTCTTTACAGAAAACTTACAAATTAGAATCTCTACACTGAAACAGTTGATAAAACTTTATAATTCGATATATCCTTAAAAACTAAAATTATTTAGTAGTAACAATAGAAAACTTCAATTAAAAATCTATCAAGCAGCTTGGCAGTCAACACCAGAGAAAAGAATAAATAATATAAACTCTACATATTCTATTAAAATTAAATTAGCTAATAAACTATCTAACGCGACCATTACCTACAAAAGCTACATAATACAGAGCTACGAAAAGCGACTAAAAATTAAAACAACTTTAAGAACGGATATTATTGAGAAACAACAACAGGTAAATTAGAAGCTACCATGAAAAGAATGCTGTCTTCACTAACAATCTAATGTACGTGTTTAGTGCATTCGATTCATAACAAACCAAAATTGAACAAAACGATAATTATATCACCTATTGTGATCAAATGATCAATGCCGTGCGATTACGATGCTTCCCCGAACAATGTAAATTTGCCGCAATCATATTAATTTTCAAACCGAGCAAAGCAGACGATATTGTTTTAAACCAAAATATCTTATCATTATTATTCAGGATTTTTGAAAGCTACTCTTTTATCACATCCGATCCGAACATGGCATTTAGCTATTTGTAAAGTTAAAATTATGGTTCAAAAATGACGTATTCACATAAATAAAACCAAGTTCGTTTATGTAATTTGTGTAACTTTAGTAAGATAAAACACCATCCCTTCATTGAATTAAATAATAAGCAAATACTGCAAGAACTCACTGTCTATTGAAAGCAAAATCAATTGTTAGATCTATTTGGTCTTACAAAATACAACAATGGGGAACAGGAAGCAGATTCAACATAGATTATCAAATCATTTCGATCAAAAGTCCGGCGATTTTTGGTAAACGCTCCATGGTTTGTTCCAGACGAAATAATACGTCAGGAGCTATATATTTTAACAATAAATAAAGAAAAATAAAAATATAATATTCGTTAGCGCGATAAGTTTTGTGCTAATCCACACTCATTAATAAAGTGTCTAATGGATCTAAAGGTTTAAGCCGATATATCTGCCAAATTGTCTTGTATGTTATAAGGCAAATCGTAGTCTTAAAATATTTGTCTGTGTTAATGTAAGGAAAGCTTTCTTCATGTCCTATATCTTATGTCAAAATATTTATTGAATGTCACTGTGTGATTGAAGATTGTAAATAAATTAAAAATTGGCGAAGATTTTTATAGAATTTTTTCAAACTATCACAAACAATAAAATCAAAGTTTTTGTTATAAACGTGTCTATTGTACTAGAAACAATTTAACGGTTAGTTACATCAGCCGAGGAAATCCACGGTATTTGTCCAGTGCCATAAAAAAGCTAACGAAGGTGCGTGCTCTACAACTCGACGGATCCATCTCCGGCGAAATTTCATTTGTGCACTAATGCCTCTCAATTTTCGATACTCTAAATGAGACGCTTTAGCCGGAAGCACGTTGAAATTAAAGCGACAACGAACCGTAGCCGCCAGAGCATTAACGTAAAAGTGCGCACGATCTACCTTGCCATTCGCCAGCAGTTCCGCTGCAGCGTTTTAATTAAATACTTGTTTAGACCGCCGATGCTTGTTGCCAATCGTTGCTTTAATTAAAGTCGCAATTGTGTCGGTAAAAGTCCGCAGCGTTTCCCATACGCGTGTTTTCGCCACTAATTGGTGGCATAATTAAACGATTAATTGCTCGGAATTTCGCCCGCGCAGCCATCAGCTTTATGCAACTGCCGCTACTCTGGAAATGGAATTGCCTTATTACCCTGCTTTAGGGTGTGAGCCGCTTTGGCAATGCGACAATAACCAGAAAATGGACTGCGGTCGTTTAGGTCCAATACAACAGTTTAGCTGCGGACAACAGTTATGAGCGGATTCTGGGCTAGGACTGTAATCAGGGATAGTTTTATATTGATAGTAGAATTTTATTAAAAATACGTTAATAGAACAAAAGAATATTAAAAATTTTTTTATTAAAAAGTGTACATAATTTTTAATCAAATTTTAACTTGGAAGTTTTGTAGCAGATCCAGCTGGTTGTACCATTTCAATATTCTTTCCGTTTATATCGTCAAGAATTCAACTGAAGGATTTGGGTGATTACTACTTTTCCTTAGTATTTAATGCTGTATGTTTTAATTGTTTTTGAAGGTCTATATGTAAAGGATAAACATAGCAAAATTGGAACAAAATATTTGGAAATATATTTATTAGATCTAGATAGTCTATAAACAAATTATAGTAGATTTAAACTATAAAATAGTCCTTTATGGAAGAACATTGAGGTATCCCGCTGCGCAAACTTCCATCAATTTTTGTACAAATTTCGATTGAATTTTCCCTGATGCACAGAACCACTTTAATTGAAACTCTTCGATTGTTTGGGCTGTTTTCTTCAATATTTCCTTTACAATGAACCAATATTGCTCAATGAGCCTGAGTTGTGAACTACTTAGTGGATTTATTTGTTTTGGTACATAATCCACATCATTCTTTTGTTGCTTTAGAGTAGTGTTACGTCGTGAGATCTAGCCAAAAAAATTTAACATCGAGCTGCTTCAGGAACGCCTAAAGACGTTTTTGCAAACACTCTTTTCAACAGATGTCCTAGTTGATAGATCCAGTGGCGACAAAAGCTCTGCTCTTTAAACCGCAACTGCCAAACAAGAAATTTTATCGGCTATTTTGGGTTCCTTTCTTTTCAAGCCTCTGGGACATCTTTCCGGCTGCGAGCAGTGTAATAGTCTTGTCCAGCAATATAATTGGAGTTGACGAAGCAATAATATCGTATCAATAGACAGTTTTAATAAAATCTGAGAACATGCCAACACAATTATGTTATATGTTTATGTACAAAATCATTTACTAATTATTAATAATTTTGAAATTCCTACCTTTTTAACGGAACTAAAATTCTACATACATTACGTTCCATTAAAAAAGCTTTTACATATGATATGACATCATGCATAGTCTTAAAATACTCAAGTGTTTTTAGTAAATTTTCTCAATGTCTGAGAATTAAGTACTTTTCTGCAATGTGGATAATTTCATATATTTTTGTTTTTTAAACAAAGCCCAATTAGAACAAATAGCTTAATAAATTTCCTAAGCGCCTTATTCAAATTCCAACAAAATAATTTACAACAGCTAAATATTGACCATCAGGGGCAAAGTCCATTTGGAAAGGTTGCGGGTAAGCCAAAGTTCGAGAAAATAATTACGGACGGATACACGGGTACATTGCAAAAGTTTTATCTGAGCATTAAACGAAAAGCCACGGAAAGCAAAGTAGACCTTAAAAGAACAGTCCAAATGTTGAAAAAGTGTTTGTAGGAGAATGTTCAGATAAACGTAAATACAAAAGAACATTTGAGAAGTTTATGAGAAGAAATAAATATAATGGCATGGAAAAAAATTATCTATGAAACAATTCTATTTAGAAAGCATAAGTAAAAAAAGAAAAATTACATTCCTGGTTCTTCCCTAGAGATAAGTATCAACAAAAATAATCTCTTTGTTTATTATTTTACCAATAGGTCTGAAGCGTACACGATACCAAATCAAGAATAATTCACAGTTCATTGCTACTTCTACGTGATATTTTGAGGTAGCTCTTTACAAGTGGTAATCGTTAATGGCCGACCCTTGAGAGAGTTGCGGGAAAGTGCAATGCTCGTGTAGCACATTAACAGAGTTCTTCGCGCGTTGTGAAGAAAGACTCCAGTAAGCTCTTTAGTACGTCGATACTGATCTCCGTGTGCGGATATTTTAGGGTCAAGGGAAGTTGTGACCAGTTGCAGGTAGTTGCGGTTAGACACGATTTGTGAAGATTTCTTGTAAATCGTGTTAATAATTGACAAGTAAACTTTAATAATTAAAGCTATAGGTCGAGTTTGTTACATTATTATATGATAGAGAATTGATATTAATATAATATTGGTTTTGAAGGAAGCATTTATGAATACAATTACAACGCGTCTCTAAAATTTTATTTTCTTTAACATAATACAAAATAGTCAGATAACCATCCGCCATATAACTAAACCACAAAAATATTTACGCTTAGCTGAAGACAATTTCACTGCAAGACCCATAGGTGATTGACCACAGCTACGCGAACTCTTCTAGGTTATAAATTTCTCTAGAATACTTTCGATAGTCATTAATAATTGTATCGTTATTAAACAAACCAACTGCACCAAGTCGTAAAAGACAGTTACTTGGCTCCTGCAAAATCTTGATTTTTATATATTCTTTGTTGTTTTTCGTGTTTATGGTACAGTAAAAAATTTTATTTTTGGATTCCAGGTAACAATTTGTAAAATTGAATTTTAAATTTTGATCCAGCTGAAAACAGAAACTACTAACAAGGAAATTTGTAAGTGGTTTTAAAATCAGTGAGATTCTGGTCATCTCAGCTTCAATATTCCGATCAATCACCTGTTTTGTATGAAAGAGACTTCCTAGTCGCTTTGGATGGCGATACTTCTAAATAGAAAAGTCAAGCTGTAAGCAAGTAATTGGAACGTGTTTACAAAGGAAAAAATCTTCGACATTGATCACCTGCAATCGAGCTCCCCTGCAATTAGAAGATAATAGAAAATTGCTAAATTGGTGGAATTGACGTATCGACGCATCCATCGTACAGACCCAATTTTCTACCTTGTAATTACGTCTTATTCCTCTATGCAGTGCATTTTTGAACTATCCCTATTTTGAGTCATTTGATCAAGTTGAAAGAACATATAAAAATGACATTAATTACCACATAAAAACTAAATTTTCAATAAGTACCAAGAAGTAATCTGATTTAACTAATAATGAAAACGGACTTATTGTTTCGCAACTTTCATTTGTTTAGTTTTCCCAAAGAAGCTGTGGATAGTCGATAATCTGATAAGACTGCAGTAAAATAGTTTGTGCATTATTGGATGACATACAAAGAATTTTTTATAGAACGTATAAACAGAAACTTCTTAAGGAAGGGCATAAATGTTATAGGAAAATGTTAAAAGAAAATGTATTTGTTTTGTTTTTGAGTTTAAATAAAAATTAGTTACTATGTAAGTTATATTTAAAGTATCCTCGTATAAAAATTACATACTAGCTTTTCTACTTCTGGAATCAAAAACTTTAAAAACGGTGCAAGTTTAATTTTCTTTGATTATTATGAATTTTTTTAATGATAAAAAAATAGCTGCATATAGGTAAATTAAAACAATAACATAAAAGTTACTAATAATAATAAAAAAGTATTTAAATCAAATCCTTACAAACAATAAATTTGTAAAAGCAAGGACTTTGCGTTTTGCAGATGTTAACTTTTTTGTGTAAGGCAATCTTTTGCTTTGTGTATCTTAAAGCGAATTTACATAAATTCATAGATACGTTATTTGGGCGTTATTGGCCTTTGATTTTTTATTTTTATTTAATAAAATACTCTAAAAGCAAAAATCGCTATTTTTACCATTAATTGCAGCAGCCGAAGACGGAGTTCCAAAGAAAAGTTTGCCTTTTGTCGAAGTTGTAGCGCATCTTTCAGGTAATGATGCCGAGTGCTTGGAAGGTCTTGAAGTACAATTTTATTATTCAGGAGGACGTTCCCCCATACTTTAATCAGACGCTAAAACCACAGCGATGTTATTTTCCTGCCGCCTGAATAATATATGTCTCTGCAGGTATTTTCAATTTTTCTTGCCTCATGAAAATGTCGGAGGGCTTTGCAAACGAGCGGTTATTTAGATGCATATTAAGAATTATGCGTTTAAAAACAGCCCAATTTGCCTCATCTACTCTTAAGGTATATTAAGGAGGCTTGATAAAGTCATTCCCTGGTAATACAAGGATACTGCATTAAGAATATTAGAAAAAGTTATTTAAAAAAAGCTGATATTTTATGTATTTCCACACAAAATTTCTCCGTAATGTTGTTGAATTTCATGCTGTAATATTACTATCATCTTATTAATAAATTCTATAGTATGTTTTAGAGATGATTTTGTACATGGTCAGTCTAAAAAATTTGGAGCCTAACATAGAAACAAGTATATCTTCTGTCAAATTCTATTTTATTTTCCAACATAGTCTCCTTTTAAGTAGATATACTTTTTTCAGCGATGCTCTAACCTCTTTAACTCGTCGAAATAGTAGTTGGCGTATTAATCTGCAAAATAGGCATCTACGATTGCGATGACCTCCTCGTTTGATGAAAATTTCTGTCTTCTGAGCCAAACTTTGAGCTTAAAAACAGGAAATAGTCGCTGGGGGCCAGATCTGGTAAATATGCTGGGTGGTCAATTAATTTAAACTGAAATGTGAGTCGGTGCGTTATCTGAATGGAAGAGCACTTTCTTTCATTCCAAATGGGGCCGTTTTTAGCAATTGCTGCCTGGTTCAATAACGGTGTGTAGTACGACTCCGTTATTGTTTTCTCTTTTTATAAGTAATTGATAAACATAATTCCCTGACTATCTCAAGAAAAATAGTCGTCGTCTCTTTCTCGACTGATAAAACCGCCTTCGTCTTTTTTGGAGCAGGTTTACCCTTTGCAGCCCACTGTTTTGCCTGTTCTATCGTCTCAGAAGTGTAATGGTGGACCCAAGATTTACCGATAGTAATAAATCGATGAAAAAGGTCCGGCTTGTTTCGCTAAAACTGCTTAAGCAGTTTATTCGAATTAATTTTTGGTGGAAGTGAGCTTTTTATTTTCCTTATCCTATAATAAGAAAAGTAATGTAATCGGCGGAAATTTGACCTACCCAGTTTTTCACATTTCTGGACGAAATATAGCCTCAGGACACCAAAAAAGTTGGTGTGTGTGTGTGTGTGTGCGTGTGTGTGTGTGTCTGTCTGTCTGTCTGTCTGTCTGTCTGTCTGTCTGTCTGTCGGTCGGTCGGTCGGTCGGTCTGTCAGTAAACAGGATATCTCGAGAACCGTAAGAGCTAGAGACTTGAAATTTGGCAAGTTACTTGTAAGTAGCGGACGCAGTGCTTTTGGTAAAAATCGGCCGAGTCGTTTGGTCGCAAGGTCGCAAAATCGGCCGTTGAAGATACAAAAAATTTATGAGAATAAAAATGATTTGTTATCATGAGATATACATGAATTTAAAATAAAAGTTGGTAAAATAGGAACTCGAAAAAAAATTGAAGCTCAGGATTTTTAATATACCGGGTGTTCATAAAATGTTTCGGGAAACTTATATTACAGGATAGATCAGACCGAGAAAACAAAAAATTACAATGATATTTTTTGATCCGAGGTCAAATAAATAAGTTATAGCCGTTTAAAAGTTAATTAAACAGACCAATCACAGCGCGCTCGGAGAGCTTCTTGGCCGACTGCGGGAAGACGGGGGGGGGGGGACGCTTGGCCGCTAGGAGGGAGCACGCAGGCTATAATGGGGAAGGCTGTGCGGCCGAGCTCGCACGGTTACTTTCAGTGACGTGGAAAATTTTAAGTACGAGTCAATTATTGCCTTGTACTGTTTATTTTAATCAGCTTTCGAGTGTTGGACTCGTGCTTCGTCCTTTTTTAAAATAACAAGTTTCGGGACGAGAGCATCGCAGGGGGCGAGACGATGGACCCGGTATAATATATGATAATAGGATAAGGAAAGTCGTGTGATGTTCACACCAGATTTTTTGATATGTCCACAGCCTTTGATATCTCTCTAACCTTGATTCGACGGTCATCCAGGACAATTTGGTAAACTTTTTTGATGTTATTGGTGGACGTCGCAGTTGTTGGCCGACCCGAACGGTCATCAAGAGTGAAGCTGGTACGATCACATTTAAATTTATCTGTCCACATTTTTATGGTGGCAAATGATGGAGCAAAGTCCCCGTAAACAGCGTCTAACTCGGTTTTAATTTGCGTAGGCGTATTTGCCTTTTTAATGCAAGTACTTAATTACTACACAGTATTTGATTTATTTCACTTTTACAAAAGTACTAACATCGACTGATACAAAGGAGTGTCAAACGATAACTAAACATCCAAAATGGCTGAAATTTTTGTAGGTATTTTTCAAAGCATGTACATTTGTAGTAGCAAAATGATAGGTAAGAATGTTTAGCAGAGTTGTGTATACAACACAGTTTAATAACAACATATACCTTATTTCAGCACTAAGTATGAAGAAATTGCATATAGCAGACGCTAGTAGGAAACAAAAAAAGATATCAGATAGATTATATCTTAATAAAATACCGTATCAAAAAACAAACAATGTGTAATTTGTGATTTAGTCCAAAATTTTAAAACAAGTAGTATACTTATTGACAACACAAGGGTTTGCTATCAACGCATTGGTCATTCAGATACAATTCGAAATTATGAATAAAACTTACCAAATAAGAGAACATGTTGACTCTGCAAGTAGTTGTTTTTGTTTTTTGTTGTCTATTTGTAGTTAACAACGCCATATATATAATATATTATATATACAATAATATATTATATATATAATAACAATAATTAAAGAATATAAAATTAAGTTGTTGCATGTCGCATTCAATGAATCCGAAAGTTATATTTTTCTAATTTTTTTCGTAAAATTGAAGAAATTGAAAAATAGTTGAAGTTGATGTAAGTGTAGGGTAATGTGACGTCATATTGTCGAAAGTTTGAATGGCACAGATATTTATCGACGGACAAGAGAATGTTTAATCCATGACAGCCAACAAACAAAATGCAAAAATTAGCGAATTGTTTTCCGATATTTACCGATTAAACATTTGGATGGTAAGAAAGATGATGCAAGGTAATAAAGAAGTGATGCCACAAATATAAAAATCTCAGTTAGAAGTAAACATTATGTTTTCATCAATGGATAGTAAAAATTTGAATTATATTGTATCGTTATTTTAAATTTTGAAATTGGTAAATTTAATAGACGTTAGTAAATTGCAAAGCCATTTAGAGTAGCTCCATGAATTTAAAGCTATATATATATATATATATATATATATATATATATATATATATATACATATATATATTATGTGTTTTCAACCTCTATTGGCTAAAATAACTGAACGCAGCAATTTAATTTATTTAGATTTGTGAGTAATTAACTGAGACGTCTTTTTCAATTTTCTGTGAATGGTAATGAATTGTACATGTGCCTATATTCCCTTTCGAAATTTTTCCAATGCGTAGGCAACCCATTAGTTATTGGAAGCTTTTAGAACAAAGTGTGCTCGAGGTGTTAATTTTGTGAGTGATTTATTGCAAAGCTTTTCGCATTTTATTGGATCGCAAAGTATAATTGTTTTACGAAAAGATGTGGTTGCTGTATCTCAGCCTAAATTTATCTCAGCCCGCCACCCTGCCCGTCTTAGCGGGGATAAATCTTCGCAACTCGGCGGAGTTTAGACAAGCCACGGAGCGGGTAAACCAACCGAGCGTCGAACGGCAACAAAAACGTTGCTATCGAATAGCTAATTGGAATACTAATTGGGCTTCTGGTAACAAGGTTCGGCGCCTAAATCAACTGCGTATAACCAATCAGTGAGTTGAAATGCACAGGAGTATGGCTATCCATGTGTGTGTCGGCCTTGGTCTCTATTTGCTAAGCGAATTGAAGACAATAGGCTCCATTAGAGCGAGGAACATCGAGCAGCAGGTAACTTCGTTATATGTGGGACGAATTTCTGTTTGGTTGGGGTGGTGTAAACAAATCGCATTGAATTACATACGCCCCGGCCATAACAATGGAGTTGAACGCAAGGGGTTCACAGATCTCATAACTATTCATATATGTCGTTCGTTTCATTGCAACAAATCTATATATGACAAACGTAAAAAGGTTTGGAATTCTCTTTTACATTGATATGTAGTAGGATCGCGTACTAATAATATTACATATTTACTTACTACAAAGAAGCAAAGTAACTATAAATTTTTTTAAAATTGTTATTGTAACATAAATCTGCTTAGAAGTAGATGATGTCGTAGATTATCTACGATAATTATATATAATAATTGTTTTGGTACATAATCCATATTATTAACAGAGTACCACTCTTTCGTTACCTTCGAGTAGTGGCATGTCACAAGATCTGCCCAAAAACGTAGTTTAACATCGTGCTGCTGCAGAAATGATTAAAAACGTTTTTGCAAACACTCTTTTCGATAGATATCTAAGTTAACAAACCAATGGTGATAAAAGCTCTGCTCTTCAAATGGTAACTGCATATGGCTTGCCAAACAAGGAATTTCTTCGGCAATTTTGCAAAACTTCTTTTTTTTTATTAATTTTTTTATTTAGAAAGTACATTAATCTGGCTGACCTAAATAATAATCTATTTGATGTGAAAATATATAAGTAATATAGTTTTATTCATAATTAGTCGTTTGTTCACCTTGGTAGTCACATAAACTGTAGTTGGCAGTTTTTTCTTAATTTGGGCTGTCATATTTCCGTTTTTATGCTTCCTTGCAGTTTTTATAAACTTTTCGCTTTAATTGATACTGCGAGTTTTCAATTGACTTCAAGTGGGGAACGTTGACAATATTTTCTGCTCGTAGAATAAGTTTTATATGATATTTCTCACATATAGCTAAAATATCGTGTTGCCATATCTGGCCAGAAGATAAAATGTCTATTATTGTGATGATTTCGTATAAAGGGTATAAGTTTATTGTAAATATAACAAAATTGGATATAAAAACCAGATCGTCCTTGTCTGTCTATCACTATCTAAGTCAAAACTTTTTTAGCAAACTCAATGTATTCTTTATAAACTGCTTTAAAATGAACTTTTACAATTTCTATCTAGAATTTTATTATCTGCAGCAATATTAGTTCCTTTTAATAAACTAAGACTTAAAGTTCATTACCACAAAAGTTTGAAGGGATAGCTTCAAATATCCTTTATACAGTCTACGCAGTAAAACTTATTTACCCTTTATTTGAGTTTACTACGCGAATTTATTTATAATTATTGTAGCTTATTATAATATGTTTCTTACTTATTTGTAAATTTGATAATTTTCCCACTGCTTTTTGAACATGCGTTTTTTTTTGTGTAGATATTTTCTTTGTGATCTCTCACTTCCTTTGATTTGATTTAACGTTTTAGCACTTTCAACATGTTTGATAATGTCGTATACGGTACTTTGTAAAGCTCAGATCTTTTTAAAATGACTCACAGTGTATGCTCTACCTTGTTTTGTGTTTCTCATAGAATTCGACAATGAGCCTTCTGCGAGTATTCACTTTCATTGTTTTCATACTGCCATAGATATACAAACACCAATTGTGTAGCAACCTCTGTTCTGACAGCAAATTAAACATAAAAAACTATGGCAATTATTTTCTCAAAGATACTTAGATTAGGTAATAAACAAGTGATGCAGATTTCAGGATTTTAGTTACCTAAATCTTGTAACAATTAAAAACACTTCTGTTGACTATATAACTGCAAAATATTTACTTACCCAAGTTTTGTCTTCACACACACACACACACACACACACACACACACACACATTATATATATATATATATATATATATATATATATATATATATATATATATATATATATATATATATATTAAATTAAAATTAAATTAAAAATTTTATTCTGTTTTTCTAAATCTAATATTTGTACATGACTAATTGCAATATAGCACAAGCGATGTTGTTAAAACTACACTGAGGCCGGTAGGACGACCTCTGGATATTATTTATTCCTAATAATAATAAAATAAGACCTTAATGTCATCTTCTTCAAAAACAGAACATTAGACTTATTTTGCGCTACAACTAAGCACGCGGGTGTTTAGCATCGGTGTTTAGAGAAAAGATCTCTATTTTACTGACAACATTATTTCAAATAAAAAGTTGTAGTTTGAAAAACGTCAGTCGTTTATTTTGGAGAAGAACATTGCTGTTGTCAGTAAGATAATTGAGTCCAACAAATATGTTACGTAGAGCCAAACAAAAAAATACTTGAACATTTTTATTTTTACTGTTTATACCATTTTTCATAAACACCTATAAGTGAGAGAAGTGTGTTCCCTTTCGGTACTAAATACTTTATGATAGTATTGTAGGATGACAAGTGTGCCTAGATCTCTGAGGAAGCGCGGACCAATTAGTTTAATGACTACTTTTGAAAGATGTAATGGAAAGTATTTTGAATGTTTATAAAAGCTAAAGGTGTACTGAAAAACTTTTTTTGGTATTCTAATAACTGATTTTTTTCATATTTGAAACAAAGTTATCATAAATTGTTGTTCCAAATATTTGCTTTACATCACCGAAAAATAATTTTAAAGATATATAAAAGAAAGCTATAGCTTTATTTAATTAGAATCATCAAAGGTTAATCGAATTTTACTAACAATAAGCCTGAATCAAAATATTGCCAACTTACAACTGAATCTTTATAATATTAAAGTTAAAAAGACATAATAGTAACAATAATTTGAATTGCACTTTTTCCCATTTTTATTTTTATGTTAAACTTAAGATAATATTAAACAATATTTTCTGTTGGTACTATAACAATGTATGTATCTTAAAAATTTTAATAATATTTAAGGAGAAAGCCATATCTCTACTTATATTAATTTGCAGCTTGTAGATTTTGTAATATAAAGTTAAATGTAATGGTTCAACTGTTGTTGTTTCAATTGGAAGTAAGAACTAAAGGGCAACTGCTTCTTAAATGTTGCGTGGCAGAGTTGGAAGTGGAGCACTTCTATGATACTGTCGTATGCGCCTCAATTTAATGCGTGATTGATGATAATTTTGTATCACAGAGCTTAGGCTAGCAATTATTTGGAGTAAGCAGTTAATAAATTAGACATAATTGGACTAGAAATATTCCAAACCATCAATAGATAATAAATTAGACAGTTTTTGACCCGAAGATCTTTGTAACTTATTACTTAAAATGTCTTATAGTCGCAAATGCTAATAGTATTATTACTAAACCAAAAAAAATGTAATAGAATCGTCAGAAGACTAAGGCTTCTGTATGTCTACTTTCATTGCTTGGTTGTTAAACACCACATATGATGTAGCAAGAATTTCACCTTATTATTACCTTTGTTCGAATTAAACAAGAAACTCACTTATTTTTTAAAGTTAAAAATTATTCCCTAGTTGATTGAAGCCCAGAATTAAGCTCAGTGTACTGCATTAAATTCAAGTTTATTAACTTCTGAAATACACATTGGGTTAAAATTAATATGTTAAAAACAGAGGCAACACAAAATTATTCACAGTAAATTAAACATCCAATATGAATAATTCTAATAAAGATACAGCAATTAACTAAATTTGCTGCATAGTGATTTGTAACGCAAATTTAATGATCTTCAGGTCATAACTAAGCCACTAGTTGAGTTAAATAATTATAATAATTGACTTCTAAAAATAAGTTAAATATTTAATTACAACTAGCTTCAATATAAAAATTAAAATAGTATTTTTTATTTATAATAATATTTTTATCTATACTATAACATAAACTAGCTAACTGATAATTTAAAATACAGAAAGATTATATCTCAGCTTAAATGCTTACAAATGCCTTGGGGATTAATATTTGTTATGTTCTCCGAAATTTTGTTTGGCTTAAAAGATAATGGTACAATATTTCCCTTGTGAGCAAAAGCTAATGCATGATGTAGTCAATGTTTAAATAACGTCTTATTATTTGTTATGTAGGATCTTCCAATATTAAATAAAATTAAAGCGCATTGAAAAAAAATAGTATTTACTGTTTGCGTGGGTAGTCAAATATAGATCAGAATTATTTATTGTAAATTTATTGAAGTATCATACCAAATTACCCTTCTAAATATTTTTCTGGTTTAAAAATGTATTTTTCTAAACAGATAAGAAGTTTTTCGGTTTCGCTATTGTAAAATGAAGGCAATCCTAATACCAGCGCATTGCAAGCGTAAGCTTCAACACAACATCGGAATAAATTTCTGTTCTCCATGTGCTTTTCAGTGGTTAAAACAAATGATTACCCTAAAATGATAAGTTCGGGCTGTAAGGAGGGCGTCTCAATGTAGTTAAGATCAAATTTTTGATTTTTTTGTTGAGGCTGGGCAGTTATATGGGATAAGGTTAATTTTTATAAAATAATCGGTGGTTATCCTTAAGTAGCCAGCAATACAAATATTCTCCTCAGTCCTGAGAGATTGTTGGTAATTTTGATTTTTAACAGCTTCTCGTCTAGATAAAAAATATTTATGCCATACATACACTTGAGTCCACTTAAGAGTGTTGTATTTGAACTATGTCTTAAGTATTTTCAAAATTTTGAACGCCATAAAGTAATTTAGTTTTGTGATGGTAAACTCTTTCAAACTTCCCAATGCTGTTTGCACTTCTTAGTAAATATTTTCAGTAACGTTACAATTAAGAATACCAAAATAAGAGTTATTAATTTCTCCATTATGGACAATAAAAAATTCCAGATACGAGGGTAATTCATAATTTTGTGTGTTTTTAAATTTAAACTTTAAATTGAAAATAACTATAATAAATAAAAATTATTCTTTAAGGAAAATACCAAGCAGTTGTCGTTTAAACCTATATTTCGCCGAATGTTTCTTTGTTGTGCAAAATATAGTGATGGGCATAGACATGTCTGTTAATCACAGTTTAGAATTTTTGAGTCAGCTCTATACGTATGAGCAAATTTAAATGCATACAGATTAGTTGGTATTAAATGAAACCAGCTCATGGTAGATTTTACCTTTTTGGAAGATAGTTTGACCACATTTTTCGTTACGCATTTTCTCCACTTCTTATTGCAAATTAAACGACAGATAAAAATTGTTTTCCAACTTTATCAGTATCGAAAAATACTCTTGAATTCTTTAACCTATACTTAGGTACTCTAATCAATTTTGAAGTTCGAAGCTCTAGAGAAATTTTTATTTATTACAGTGCATTAGAACAGAAATTAATAATGTAATTGAAAGCAAAAAAAAAAAACAATAATATATAAAAGGCACTTTCCACCTTGTTTCATGATTTATTATTCCTGAATTACGTACCCTTCATTTGTTAAATTAATTAATTTAAAAAAAATTACTATTATGTTAATAAGTAATATAGTAAATCAAAAGAACGAATTACTTAAGTTCAAATATAAAGTGTGGTATATTAGGGCAACACAATGAAGAGGGCACTTGACAGTCACAAAGTGTTCTTAATGGAATTTCTGGCACGAACACAGACAAAATGGATGCTCGGAGGAAGTACGCTGTATAATAAGAAAACAACTAGTTTTAAATTTAGATAAATTCGCTGGCTGACTAGCAAACAGTTTCGATTAACACTGGGAAATAAATTGCTGCCCTGCAAGATAACCAGCTAGGAAAGGCAAACGTCTGCAAACGAGAAATTAGCGGCTGACAATAAAATACTGCGGACAGCTTTTAGTATCCATTACTGCTATCTAGATTTTATGTAATTAACAGATGTAGATGTTCGTAATAAAAATATAACAAAAGTTTGGTTGGTGAGCATGAATTGAGAGGAAGTTCATCTTTTTAGCATTTTTTTACCTTTTCATCTAACAACATTTATTAGCCTTAAACAGCAACACTGTTTATTTAATAAATACTTTGTAATTTTGTTACATTTTTACGATATTAAAAAAGTTGAAATAGGTAAGTGAGAGTTGAAAAATGTTCAGATGTCAAGTTGCTATAAATTTTCTGATTTATGCGAGGTAATTTTAAAAAATCACATTAGTCACATATATAATTGTTTTCGACATCAGAAGTTATATTTTTTCTGTAATTGATACAGCTTAAAATTGTATCAATTCATTAATCAAAATATTACCACTTTAATCGTGGCCCCTCTATGATAGTTAATGTAAGAAATAACTCTTGCAAGAAAAATCTATACTTTTGAATTTTGTTTGTAAACTACTGAATATATAACATAACTTTCTACCAAAAATATTTATTTTAGTATTTATTGCCTGCACCTGTAAAACAATCATTGCCACATTGAAACTCACATAAGAGTAAGTTTATTGCAATTTGTAAAGGTTATAGGCTTTGCAGATATTTTGAAACGAGTATAGAATTAATGTGATAAGTAGCTAAGGTTTTCATTGCGACTTGACTACCAATTTGGACAAGGACGTTTTTAACTTGATGGTTCTTGCCTAAATTATCACGCAAGATACGTCCACAACATGGATTTTTGTTTGACACATTCTAGGATATTTTCCCAAAGATGCATATACACTGAATTGCAGAGATTTTCCAAATATACAAACTCTAGTAATACAATTAGTTTTAGATCTGATTGTATACTAGATTAATTTTTATGTCTAATACCCCATATAACATACCATTTTAACATTTTTTTAAGTTTTATCTTAAAAAGTATAGATATTCTGAATAATACATGTGTTAAGAGTAATTAAAATTTCTAAGAAAAATTAGAGACAATGCAAAATGAAAAATTAGAATGACATTTCCTTAGGTGATAATCCGCGATCTTAACGGATAGATGAATAGATAGATGAAATTCTTCACTACTGGAATGGCACCTAAAAGAAAGAAAAACCGAAAGTGGACACTAAAGCTTTTATAAAAAAGAAATGGTTAAAAATTGGAAATTAATTATTGAGAAATTTCTTAGAATAAATATTTAAGTTATATGTACTAAATAAAAACGGCCCTTTTCCTAAAAAAGGACGACTTGTAAAGGCTCTACAGCAAGAATTAGGTAAAGAAGGGAAACCTCAAGAATTAATCATTACTAGAAATTTGAACAGAAGAGTAGAAAAAATAATGACATGAAAGTTGGTTGCATGGTCCTAAATGGAAATGGAAGAGTTTTAATAAAATGTGCAAAAATCTCCGCATTACAAATTGATTTTACAAATACAAAATTCTACACATATATTCATGGAGACTTCCTATCAGAAAACTGAAATCTATAATAGATTTGCTTGTTGCAAAGAAAGAAACAATTATTACTAAAATACTTCGTTAGCGGAACGAAAGTGGTCACTGATTGGAAGTTACAGATAATGGTGAAATAAGAAGCAAAACAAGAAACAATCACAAAAGACATGAAGAATGAACTAAATTAAACATGGTCATCAAGCGTAAAACGGTTAAATAAAATCACATGGAATACGAATATTACTAAAAATATAAAAAAGATTATAATTAACAGCATCATTAGAAGCATTATGACATACGATGCAGAGAACTGCATTATAAAAAAGATCAAAGCAGATTTATGGTTATGAATATGGAATACTAGAGAATATTTAACATAGTAACGAGACTGCCAGGAAAATCGAAAAGTATATCGGAGTATTCTACTAAGTTTTTTAACTCCCTTATCACCAGAAAGGTAAAGAGACCAAAATTGTTGTCATATAAATTTAAATAAATCTTAATTTCTGTGAGGATTACAGCCTAGAGGTTTTCTTTAATCACAACTATATAATATTTCAAGAAGCATTAAGATGAATGTATTAATTTTAGAATTATTTTATATTTAGATACCTATGTAAATAGAAGCCATGATTAATTCGATTATACAGTATTGTACGTATACTCTTTATGTTAGGTTAGGTGACAAACTTGATTTGAAGTAAAAAAAATCATGCGTTGGAAAAGTTGTGTGCTATATACAATAACAGTAAAGACTTTAGTGAAACATAAAATAGACAGTCTAACATTTTTGTCTAAGGCGAGAATTATAGGACTGGGGAGGAAGAAAAGAAAGAGAAAGAGCGTTGAAAATGATGGATTTTGATACAACAGGTATTTTTTGATGATTGAGGGATTTGGGAATGCTTTGGAATAATAAGGCTTGCTACAATGTAATAATGTCCGAGGGAGCTTTGGGTAACAGAGGTTATCAATAGAAAACTGGTTTGATACAAGTAATCTTGAATAACAACAAATTCTTAATAGATGAGCAGCTGGTCGTCTTTAGGCATATTCTTAATAACAGCGAGTGGCATCATCTTTCTGACAGCACCGATGTTCTTTTTCGTAGCGATAAGGACAATCGTTTTTTAGTACCGGAGGCATTTTCTCCAAACTCTGATGAACACTAAAATCTTGTGCCGTAGCACAAGATGACATTGCGAGCTTTTTCACTGCCACAGTTCAGTAACACCTAGAGATTGTCCTGCTAGTTACAGTACTGGTTTAAATCTAACTCAACAAGCTTGAGCGTGGTGCAACTTGCGAATACTACTTGTGACATATCACAAAACTACTCTAGTATCTCATGTACAAATTTTAGATTTAGACAAGATGAGCATGTAGCTTTTTACAGTCAGTTATCTTTTGGAATAAAATTATTTTAAGATATATTTATTTTACTATTACGTTATACAAAAGTATAACATTTATTTAAAAAAATATTATCTGTACCACTAAAATTGTTAAAAAATTATTTTAACAGATAATATTAGGCAACTAACCGATATAAACTGATGATAGCATTCCTGAAAATCCAATATAATTTCTAATTGATTATATATTATTATTGGCGCTCTATAATCATTATAATATCACTAATAGAGTTCTAATTTAAAACCTAAAACATACTGTTATCGTTGTTGAATTTGACGATATACAGATCGATAGCAAAGTAAAGGCTTTTTAAGCTTTTGTTTATTAGTTGTAAACCAAAATTAAAATTTAGTCCCATTAACCATTGAGTAACTGAATGATGGCACTAACAGAAGTCAATTAAAAAACATATAACTACATAAAATAAACCGTAAATTAATTCTAAGAACAAGCATCAGCAGCTAAATAAATAAATGAAACTAATTGTATTAGCTTAGTAGATTAAATACGCCTTGGTTGATGCTGCTCACTTGCAAGGTTGCATAAATATAAAATACGAGTCTGCCTCGCATCCGAAAAGCTGTTTGCAGTATTTGCGAAGTTTCTCTTGGGATCTCGCGGCCTCCTTGCCGACTGTCCTGGGAAACAGGTAGAGAGGTATAATTAACCTGTTAATTAATTTAGCCGTTGTAGAGGATTATGATTAATAAATACCTGCGAAAGAGGAGGGCTCGTTTCGGACGGGCCCAGGACTGTATTCTTCATTAACGACCCTTAATTGAGCTGAATTATTAGGTAAGTCTTTTCCTAAACGCTTCAGTTCCTTAACGAGTTTTGATGTTCTCTCAAAGTTAGTTCATTTAATTGGTAGACAAAATAAACTATCAAACTTATATTTACTTGCAATATTAACCACATCACTCAAATTGTATGTAAACAGGGCCAACCAAATGAAATCCGCGAATTAGGTCTAAATTTGTAAACCACTTACTATTCAATTATTAAAGATTATTATTTTTTATAATACCTGTGCAAAGAGGTAAAGCACAATTTTATTTGTCTTTGTTTAATAATACTAGTATTTTAAAGTTCACAGCTTTATACGTAAAATTAACATAATAAGTAGCTATTACACAATCGTTTTGACACCTTGTTTATAATTTAACTATAATATATTTTTAAAAAATTCTGTTTTTGCATGCCACGTATGATGGAAAAACATTTTTTGTTACGTTTCCAAGTAAGGCTATTGAAGGAAATCTTCAATCAACTGCTGATTAAATAAAGGTTTGTTTTATCAGTCCGAGGATTCACAGAACTCTGCATAGTCATTATGTCGCATTTCGTCTAACAAACGCCTTTCTATCTCAGTCAGAGATTCCGAGCTTTTCGTCTTCATTTTTAATAGCAGTAAGCAAAACACTTACATTTTGGAGTAATAGTATTATAATATTATATATTGTATTTCTAAAATACTGCTAAAACGTAACTTTTAGAAAAAAGGAAACAGAAGCTCTTAATATGATCTTGGGCCATCTTAACACTTGTACATTGGATAAAGAAGACTTTGAAACCTTTTATGTCGCCTGTTTATTTTCGTAAAGTACCTTTAAACACAACTTTACTTCAAATGCTCTGAACAACCCTGTATTAATTATAACAAGTTTAAACTTGTACTAGAAGGGGTTTTTCTAATTGCCATGCGATGGGGGAGGCAGCATCGTTCTTGCCAGTCTCATAACTATTCTACCAAACTTCATATAATTTTTTGTGCATTATTATTCAAAGGAAGGTGGAATGTACATAAACGTAATTCAGGTAGTAAGCAAAGATTACGAATCAAAAATTTATCACAATTTCACTCATACAAATTAACATGTCAAATGGTATAAAAGAATAAATAAACAAGATGTCTTTATTTTTTTATTTTAAAATGTTCTTTAATGAAGATCAAGTACATTTTTTTGTAGAGGTTACGTAGTGTTTATGGGGACAGAAACTTTGCAGAATTACATAATTTATGTAGATTTTAAAAGACCTCCCTATAGGTGTTTTGGAAGATTGAAAATCTTTACAACCCATGTACTTGTTTGTTAGAAAATAGCAGCAGCATCTCTTTCTCAATAAAGCTTTTGTTGTATGCTCGTTACAACAGCTACACAAACTATAAAAGCAAAACACGTTTCTTTATTATCTGTACCAATATTTGCCTGCATGCTTTATTTCGCGAGAGATCAGATACTGTAGCCCGAGCGAATCCCAACAAAGGCTTCCAGCAGGCAAAGGGTGCTTTGTGCTGCGTTCGCATTAAGCGCACTTTAATACTCCTCATGCGAAAACACTAAATGCGAGACAACGAAAAGCATATGGAAACATGTAATGGAGTACATTTTCCGCACAAGCTCGCAGGACAGGGCCGGCTCGTCGGACGCTCGCTAGGTGCAGGGCGGACATAAGGCAATGCAAACAATGCAAATTTATCTCATGCGGGAGGCGTCGTAAAATCCGGTTAAGTTTGCATATAGGGCACGCTCCTACGACCCTTGCTTATTGTTTGCATTCCACGGATAACGCTTTTCTGTTTGAACACGTCTCACTCTTGATACGGCGAGTCTGGTGCGCTAGGACGACCAGAAGTGAAAGGATAAAACGATAATACGGTGTTGCACTGAGATGGAAGGATTTAAAAGCGTAAGGAGCTATTTCTCACTGCGTCCATTTAAAATTTAAAATGCTCATCTTAACAATATGAAGTTCAAAAGATAAGTGACTTAATATGAGGAAGGCTGTTGTAGGCTATATTACTTTTGGCTGATTTATTGTTATAAAGCTTGAAAACCAGAAATTAACCTCAAGGCAATAGGAGTGTCTCGGCACGCATTTTTGAAACTAATCATTTTCAAAAAAATCTCTCTATTTAGAGTTCAAAAGTATTATTGCAATAAATGTAAAAAGTATTACATAATATAATGTAATCCATTTTATAGAAATTATAGGAACATTTGTTAACATATTGCTATTTTTTAAAACAATTTCTTTGATCCATGATATTTGTGACATTGTAGCGAAAATACGAGTTTTTCTACATTAAAAATTTGACTGCTATTTTATAACTTAATTAGTATAATTTTCCTAATTTTTTACGATGCTCATATATCTTTTCTCTTTCCTCCCACAACGAGGAATGTTTTAATACTTTTTTTAATAATAAAAAAAAATTAAATGCATCTGCAAATGAATCAAGATTACAATAAATGAGGAAGAGGGTTTTGGGTTAGAAAATAAAGACTACTGATAACCAACTTCTAGTACTAATTATGTCTGGCAGAAATTGCACGAAATCTATCGACTACAGTGTAGTGGTTTGTAGATAGTTTTAATAAGTTTAAAAAACCATAAGTAGTTATCTTTATAATAAAGGTAAAGTTAAACAATTTGACAGATAATTGACAGATTGTAAAAATTAGTATAGACTAGAGATAGTTTCTTTTAATCAATCAGATTGTGACAATCATAAACAAAATTAGACTAAAAGGAACCCCCCCAGAGAGCTTCCAAGAGGAAGTCTTTATCCCATAAAGCTCATGATCAGCGTCGAATGGGTTAGAAAAAGCATTATCCATTACTCTTTGCAACTTGGCAAAACAATCACTAAGAAAGGTAAATCTTATAAATAAGAAATCACTTTTAAAGTAGCCATTTGTAGTCAAAAGAAAGTGCCTGATACTTCTTTACGGCACTACAAGACTTTATGAAGCAGAACTGACGTTGCAAATATAGGAATTGAGTTAAAAAGTACTCTTTCACTGATTTACTAACTGATTTTAAGCTTTTTCGGAGTTTGGATAACTTTATGAAAAATTGTCTTAGTCCATACTGTTATTTCGCCATTTAAAATCTCTCTAGTAATAAAAACAGATTTTATAAAAATGGAATTTTTGTTTGACCTGAGTGGGTAGTAAACAATCAATATATACAGTAATAATTTTGGGGTAAATGTTTGTTTATTTAGTTAAAATTTTAATAACGATATTTTCTATTAACAAGTGCAAGATAAGTATTTTCAGTAAATTCGGACTAAGATAAGACACACGTGCATTACCACAGAATACTACACATTACTACACACATTAGAAGTGCACATCAAACTCTAACCAAAAATATTTTTAGGTGATGTGGAGAGGAAATGTTGGAAGGTGAAAATAACAGGATTGTATGTATAGGACACAACGTTTTGATCAGAAGTTGCTCAAGGAAAACACAAAAGTTAGTAATATCCATGTACTTTACCAGGATTTAAGTAGTTTTACGAACAAAACTTACATGTATTGGTGTTGGTATTAGAAAAAAAATTTCAGTTTGTTTGTTACATATATTTTTATTTGTTAACCTTAACTTCAAAGCATTATAAAAATGGTACCAAAGAATATAGTTAAAACCAAGGCAGATATCAAAAATCTAATTAATAACTAGTGATTTTTGGGACGCTAGATATATTTTAAAGACTTATATATATATATATATATATATATATATATATATATATATATATATATATATATATATATATATATATATATATATATATATATATACATATATAGTTAGTAGAAAAGATAAATAAATGTAAATAATTATGTTAGAATAGACACATCCAAATTTAGATAGCCCACAGATAAAAATTAAGATGAAAATTATCAGTTACTTCTAGAAATTTTTGGAAAAGGAATTTTAATACAGAGGGTGGAGTAAAGGACAAAGATGAAAAAAATAGAGTAATAAATGAAAGAAAAAAACGAGCAATTAAGTACAAGAATATACACCAAGAAATAACTAAAAGTAGTGAAAACAAATATACATACATAACTAAGAAGCGTCGGGAAAATAATAAAAAATATGAATGAAATAGAAGTTATAATTTTGAACAAAAATATGTAAAAGTAAAGATTAAAATTGTTAACTTCTCCAAAAAATTATTAATTAATATAATTCTAAGTAAGGAAAAGTTCACTTATACTACAACTCGTAAACACAAACTGTAGTGTTTAAATAGAGTGTAAAAATTAGCAATTATTGCCAATACATGCGGTCGACATAAATTACAGAAATAATTTTGAATTTTTGGTCGGTTAAATAGCGGAGAAAATATTAAACGAGAAAATTATGTTACTATAAACATTTTAATTATTTTTTTATCTATCTGACTACACTACGTAAACAGGTAAAGAAGAAGCAGACATGTCTAATACAAAAATTGCTCACATTTTAAAATATTTACAACCCATAATTTTTCAAAACATATTCTTAATTGTGTAAAATTGTTTTTTTATACTTATTTTTCATCAAAATCTTTTGAACACTTTAATTCTTTACAAGGCGATAAAAAAATACTTATAAAATATCATTTTTAATACTCGTTTATAGAGTAGTATTACAGCATATTTTAAAATAACAAAAATGCATAAAGAACTTTGAAAACTTTGAAAAGTTTTCTTTATACAATTTCTGTATATTAAAACATATTTACATGCAGAATTTTCATCATAAACTTCAATCCTAAACAGAAAGTTTTAACTTTGTTGTTTATGGTTAAACAAGTATAATTATGACTGTCTCCAAATTTTCAGATTTTTTGACCACCCCTATATTAATTTGTACAAACTCGAATTACTTTTAATTTAAATTTAAATGTTTCATGAATAATATGCAGAATGTTTACAGCTAAACACTTTGTATATTACTTAGACGTGTTAGATTCTAAATGATACTTTAAATGGCTAAAAATCCAATGTTGTATCTATTGTATTGGATACACAAATGTAATTATTTTGTGAGTACTTTATATATTACACGGAGGAATTTCAGTGTCTGTTAAATGAAGTTTTATATTTATTATAAATAGCTGAACGTCTCTAACTGCAGCTAAAACGACTGTAAATATACTACAAAAAAAATAAAAAAAGCTGTTATAATTAATAAAATGCATCATGCAGAGGAAATAAGCATAAATATTTTTGTATTATTGAAGATACACATAAAGTATTAAACTACATAGGCTCAGAGAAAAAACACAAGGTAAGCTTAACGCGTGCCTTAAAAAACATTTGCTACATAGTAGTAGAAATTATAAGTTCAATTTCTAGAAAATGCTAAATAACAACAAAAGTAACGACATTTAAAAAATAAATATTAAAAACCAGAAACATTTACACACCAGAAATGATTTAAGGTGCATATTACACAATTAAGTTCGGCCCCGGATAAAAAATTGTAATTTTTAGCTCCATAATTAAACTCAAATAATTAGGAAATTACTAGCGCAGTGTACTGATGAACATTAAAATATTGCAATAAACATAATATAGTTATTACAATCTTTAAATTTTAATAGATTCACATCTTGCATATTGGGTGTAAACGATGTAGAATTTTATTTTATGCATGATATAGTAGCACGCGTAGAAATATTAAGTGCAAAATCCTTGAATCTAAGCAATAAACGAATTAAAAATGAAAGGATTCGCTTTATATCAAAAAAATAAATTTTAATTTGAATTCGGTAATTAAAGTAATATAAGTAAATACAAATAAAGACAAAGATGAAAAAATGTATAAAATCGATGGTAGCCAAAAAATAAAGAAAAGTGGATGGAGAATGATAATTTTTAAGACAACAAAGAATACAGCTAAAACCGTTAAGAAAGTAAGAAAAGAAAGTAAAATAAATATATGTTATTAAAAAAATGAAAATTAAAAATCAAAATTATACAAAAAACAAAGAAAAATGCAAAAAAGAAATGAGAGCTAAGAATAGAAAATTAAGAATTAAGGGAATAACGAAAACAATTAAAAAATGGAAATATTGAGATAAAAAATGGAACTAAAGTTAGTTAACAATAGTTGGAAGTAATAGAAAAAGCAAAAAGCAAACAACGTGTTTGTGTTAAACTTGAGTGTAGAAACAAGTGTTTCAAACTAGTTAAAAGAAAAAATAAATAAATTTGTAGAACAGAAATTGTAAATTTAGATAAGTATTAAAGAAGTTATGAAATAAAGCGTACCAAATAAAATTACAGAAAGTAATCGAGAACAAACACAAATTAAGAAACGAGCAAATCTCCATTATCAGTCATAAGACAAAAAAGAAAATGTGCGGCCACTTCCGGTCAAACCAGTCTCGAAATTTTCCGATCAGGCTGATTTTTGGCGTCTGGACTTGACTTATGGTCCTTAGTTGAATACTGGAAACGTTATTTCTTTATCTATCATAGATAGGCTTGACAAATGTCAGAAATGACAGAAATAGAAACATGTCTCCCGCTTGGAAGCTGCCTTGATCAAAAGACGGACGACATTACTATACTATAAGGCTTCTCATTTTAATGTTTAGAAGCTTAAAACACGTATGCATTGCGTGACATTTGATATATGAAACCTTAAATACGAATTAAAAACGTTTAAAGTCAATGACATTCGATTGTGACATATATAAAAAGTCGTTTTAAATATATATAATGATGTAACGATAATGATACTTAATAAAGTTCTCGTATATCAAAGACCTAAATTATTGTCGGCATTGCTAACCCTAACTGCTTAAAATTTTATGTAAATAGATTGTTTATAGGATATAGTCAATTAGCACTAGCTTTGCAACATACATCTTTATGAGAATTTACTTTTTACTGCAGACCGTGGATATTAAAAGATTCGGATTACTAGGTCATATTTATTAATACATAAGTCCTCCTTTAGCTATCCAAAAAATTAAGCAAACATTCTGTTGTAGGGAAAAGAAGCTGCTGCAATTCCAAAATTCAGTATTACACTTATCTTTTCACAAGGACACACACTCTTATTTCTAAAATTTTTCAGCAGTCCAAATTGGCTAAAATTGAAAAATTTACCCACATTACCCCACTATGATGATATAAAGACTTGGACCTTTATTAAGATTAGATTTATACGAGCACAATAACAGAGTTTAAATTATCTAATTGACGTTCAATTTATCATTTGTTTCATTTGGATAAATACAAATAAAGTAAAATAAAATGGCAAAGCTCCCATTTAAGCCGACTCCCATGCTTTTGCAATACGAAGTAATTCCGGGTTGCCACTCAATTCATAGCTCAATTAATATTTATGAGCTGTTTTTCCCTTTTAGCGATCACAGCCAAACATTTTCAGCGGGTTAGAAGCGTTCCTTGTGCGTTCGCGCTAGCGTTAAACCGACACCGCATTTTTTAACAAAGATCCACAAGTATTGTGTTTGATTTCTAAATGGATACGTTTTCGTTGCATTAACGCTTCAAGCGAAGAAAAGCAATCCGACGTGCTATTTTTCCTATTGTTGATGGAGTGTGTTTGTTTAAGAGAAAGCGGTTCCTGCGCATCCAACGGTTTGAGCCACTGCCGGCAGCGTTTTGTTGTTTATACTAGTCGATTTTTAATATCGTTTTTCTGGTGCATGGAATTTTTTATTTTACTAAATAAAAACAATATTGAGAAATGGGACAGGGGGAACTAATATATGAAACTAAAGAAGAATTATATTAACCTTTAATTTTTACCTCAGTCTACTTATAAATAAAAATATTTGAAATTTTTTTTTTAATAAAACCACTAGTTTATAAAGAAATAAAACTTAAAAAAGTTTATTTTCCATGTAGTTAAGTTGTGTTAAAACTAAAGATAATTACATAAAAAATATAGAGAATTTAGTCTATAAATAAAACATCTAGCAAAACAAAAAGATAAATAACAAACCTAAAAGGCAGATATCTTGAAAAATAATATTTTAATGTCAAACATTTTAAATAAAACTGATATAAACATATTGCTTATTAATTTAACAACAAAGTAAAAATTATGATTATTTGTATTGGTTTCTTTTCACATACTTTAAGTCTAGCGAAACTCAAAGAAAAAATAAGTGATCTTCACCCAAAGCTTTTCGTTTTGAAAGGATAAGAAACTGCATGTGCCCTAAAATAGACAAATCAAGCAGGCTGGAAAGCAAAGAAAAATTGGAAATCGGTACACGCAGTAGTAGAAGTAAAGTTAAAGAATATGGTAGTAAAGACCTGTAAGAGCGACGGACTCATTATACTCTACTTCTATATATGTAGTACACTATAGTACATCACGTTTATTTTATTATGGCTTTCAGTAAAACTTATAAATCTTTTAACTAATTTACCATAGCCAAGAAGATTCTCATGTCAACTGCCAAAAAAATTGATAGAAGTGTTAGAGAACTTTATTAGAAATTTTTATAAATTGGTTAATTGAAAATATTATTAGTTACCTTCTTCCTCACCATTCTACCATCAAAGATAGCTAAAATATTTTCTTTTTGACGCGTCTAGTAAGTTAAATTTGTTTTTAATTGACATGATATTCTTTCCCTTCATAAACATAAACATAAAGTTAATATGATTGTGGGCATTTGAAAAACCAATAGTAGAGGCACAACAATAAATAAAATTGTCTATAGCTATAAAAGAGTAGTCTTTGGTGTTACTTCAAGCTCCTTTATTCTTACTGCAGTAATTAAACTGAAAGAAAGTTATCGTGGAAAAACTATAATTAAATTTAAAATCTAATGTATGTAAATAATGCAGTATTTTTTGTGAAATACGTTAATGTACTCAACAGTGACGCACGTAGTGGAAATGTTAATACATTAGCTTTGTATATTCAGCATACATAGTTCGCTAGCTTATTAATTAAACGGAATATTTTGTTGGCCTTACAAACCACTTATTCAGTAACTGTGGAAATATAAGAAAGATTGGGCTTCAAAAGTTACACATCCAGCGCGTTCGTCGTTTAGAAAGTGATCTTATTATCTTCAAGAAGTGTGTGATATAGGAGTTCTTAATATTTCTATATAAATGACGTAAAATGTTTAATATATACCTATCTTTAGCACTCTTTTGAATAAACATTTCAAAGAAAGGATAATTTATTATTCAGTTAATATTAAATAAAATATGTTAATATTAAAATTTTGAATCTAGAAGTTTTCTTACTGTTCTCCTGTTACTACCCTTAAAACGAATTTTTAAGTCCAGATGGTGTAGACAGTAGTCCACAAAATCCATAGAAATTGAGGTAATATTACTTTTTTTAACAATTTGTGTTATCTCTTAACAAAGGAGATGTAGAATACAGAAAAAAATACTGTGTATAATTCAAAGCTTTCGGTTAATAATTGTAAAGATCCACCAGCTATAATTGGTCTAATTTTCAAAAAATACTAGAATGTGCAATCTTGTTGTACCACATCAAACATATGTAATAAGTAAATTTGGACAGACAAAAAAGTATACTTCAAAGGCAAAATATATACTTCCATTCTCAATTCGTAGCCTTATTATCATATGCACTGACGTTGACTACATTAGCAATTTTGGGGGTTTTTGAGTTCAACACATAGTCCTCTTCATTTTTAGTGACTTGACGTAAATTAAGGTTGTTCAGTTCATAGGTGAGCGTTCTAGGAGATAAATTTTTAGATGATCGGTTCTTTAGCGTTGCGGTCATCGCATAACTAATGTACCAAATCCAACCATCATGCAATAATTCTTAAGTAATGACTTTATGATATACGAAACATACAATGTAGATTTAGATGAAGAATAAACATTTAGTAAGCATGGCTGGCAAACAATTAAAAGAAAGAGAAACATGATAAATAAAACAGGCCACGGTAATAATCAATTAATACAAATAGGTAATAAATTTGAACCCTTGAGAAACATAAACCAAAATGACCAAATAACGGCAGAACCTAAAATACCCAATACCCCATTTATTTTCATCTAGAGAGTGACATATTTTAAAAAAATAACTAATAAATTATCCCTAATCACGGTAGAAGAAACCTATTAATGTAAAGTGCTACAAAACGACGGAATAAAAATCAATACCAAAAATTCACAGATTTACAGAAAACTAGTAACACATTTAAATAGTGAAAATATCGTATATTACACTGATTCAATGAAGCAGGATAAAGATTGCAGAATAGTAATTTGCAATTCTTATTACTCAATCTTAACAGCAGATATTAAAGGAAAAAATTAGAAAATAAAGACCACACCCACCGTAATATCTTAAACATAAGGCACGGAATCAGTAAGCAATTGTTGATGATGTATGTCGATTTATAACCAAAAACAAACAACAAAGAAGCCTATAAAATACAAATTCCAACTAATATGGAAATAATAATTAACTTCTATTACTTTCCAACGTAATTTCCATCTAGGCGTATACATTTTTCACAATGTCGTTGCCATGATTCCATGGTTGCTGAGAACACTTTTTTGGGGATGTGTTTTGCCTACTGGAAATGGGTGATGCAACAGCGGCTCGATTGGAAAATGAGCGGCCATGGAAGGTGTCTTTTATGGTCGGAAATTTATGGCGATAATACGTGTCAACATGTCCTGAGACATTGCCACCCGCGCAGCCTTGTATTTGTCGGTCAGCATTCGTGGGATCCACCTTAAAAAAACTTTCCGCATTTTAAGATAATAATGCAAAATAGACTTCACAGATCTTACAGACATGCCAAGTTTAGAAGCGACATCACGCATATATATTATCTAATTGATGGTCTTCTATAACAAATTGTTCTATTTGCGCAGTCATGGTTTTGGTCCGGCTGGCTCGTTGATTCGGCAGAGTCGGTTTATTGTCACACCACTCTCGACTTTGTTTAAACACATTTTTAACATCCATAACGCTCTCACCGCATGTTTCATTCAATTGGCGACGAATTTCGTTAAGTGTTTCACCACGCAAGAGGAGAAAACGGACAATTACACATTGTTCTTGAACACTAGATGTCGCTATTTTAAATATAAAAAACAACACTTTCTATAATGAGGGTAATTCGCCCTGTGTGCATTGTATGAGGCTAAAAAATCTAAAACCATGACTTAGTCTTTTGCAGACATGCTCTAAGACTTCTACTTTGTTGTATGACTAAGTAAATACATATTTTTACTTAAATACGTTTAAGACTGCATCATCCAGGGTGCGCATTCTTTTTTGTAGAATTTGTTTTGTAACATTTTTTAAATTGTGAAAAGAACATTTAATTCTCCGTGACATTTTGGTATTAAACGTGCTTTTTGTTTTGAATTAAGCAATCTATGAATCGTCAAAATGAGAAGATACAACTATTCAATTACATAAGACGAGTATGAAAACTGCCGATGTAATAGTATCAAGAAACAAACAGTCTACAATTATATAAAAAGTGCTTCAAAGAAAAGCCTTTGGAGTAGCTACCTTTCTACCGTAACAACGCTAGAGAACCAAAGATTACTGCCAGAAGCGAGTTTGGAATATTGTTAAAAACAAGCTGGAAATGAGCTGTTACAAAATTGATTACGTCCATTTTGCAATCGCGCAATGTAGTTGAAGCTAAATGTTCCGTCTAGTTGATGGTGGTCGTTTGGAGAAAGTCATATTCGTCAACGAGAAGCTTTTCACCGTCGAGCCATTGTACAATCGCCAGAATTGTCTATAAGTGCTTAAGAAGGAAAATAACTCAGCAGATAGAAAAGTCATTATTTAAAGCCATCTCCAGCTTCTGCACTACCAGCAAAAAGGGCTTGATGTTCATCTAAAGAAATATTAAAATTGGTGCGGTCAGTTATCTAAGAATAAGTTTTCCGAGACTAATTAGAGCATTAGAGTTTACGTTTTAGCAGAAGCCCAACCGAAGTCACATGTGAAAATCTTCTGGAACTTTAGAGCAAAGTTGTTTGGTCGACCAATTATTCAACAGATTTTAATACAATGTGCGACCACTATCAGCAATTTTTAAAAGCGCCTTAGTAACTTGCAGTTGATGAAGACAATTTTTAATGAAAGTTTCTTGATATTGTTTTAATAATAGTTTTTTTTATTGTTGTTTGTTTGTTAATATATACGACGATAGCAGATTTTTGAGCTATTTTAAAAAATAAGGGAACTTCTTACTCAACCCGTATATATACATTTTGTTAAAGAAATAGGAATAATGAAATGACATAGGTGCAATTCTTAAACATAAAAGAAATTCTCTCAGTTGAACATTTAATTCAAGTTGCATTATGCTTCCGACGATTCTTAAACTTTTTAGATCCAACCTGCTAGACGTTCGCAAGAAAAGCCCTTTGTAACGTATCCTACAATTCTCTTCAAAGTAGCACTTGTACAACAGAAGTTTTCTTCGCGAATGGAAAGCTACACAAGCACCCCTAAAAGGAAATATTTGTTTCAAGATGTCCAGAAGGGAAGTGTTTCGAAATTCCGCCCTTCTCGCGTAGCCCAACTTCGCTACAAAATATGCAGCAGGGCCATTCTACCGGAAAGGAAGGCAATCGGGTGTGTATCGGGTAGCTGACGCGAAATTTCGCTTAGGTGTCCATTTTACGGGCGATTTATCTCTTCACGGCAAATATTAACTTGGCCCGGATTTAATGCATGCGGTAGGTCGCCGCCTCGAGCCGAAGTTTTCCCACAAATTAAGGTGCTGCGATCCGCCGCCATCGACAGCACCTCGCAATTTCCGCAGCCCGTTCACGATGTTGGCTAGTCGGGACATACAGATTTTGTATCGCCATTTACGACGGAACGTTAGTTGCACGCGATAAACGACGTTTTGCTGACATTGCAGCGCTATGGAAATGTTTGGAAGATGGTACGTATCTGTCTTTTGCCCCTTTTTACTGTCAGGCCCGACAACAAAAACTTCAAATAAAAACGGCAAGCATTTGAGTTCACACCTGAGTCCGAACTAAAATAATAAACTTTATTTTAGCAATTACTTACTAAGATAAAATTGATTATTATTCTCATATTTTATTGCTAGAATATAGAGCATTATATTTTAATAACTTAGTAACTAAGAATTAGACAATAACTAATAAAACAGAAGTTAATTTGTAGCTTATCAAATAAGGGTTAGAAAACAATTATTAAATTGATTAAAATTAGACTTGCATGGCAACTAAAATTGTTCTGTTCTTCATTGTTAAAGGCATATTAACCCCATACAGCTGATAGTACAAGCTGCAAGCATTGCAGACAGGCTTTTGAAAAGCGTTTTCCCCCCAAAAAGAGATGATACTGCTAATGTAATTGATGTCCATGCGGCGCATTGCAAATAAACGGTGGCTATATTTTTTCTCAGGTAGTTTGATTATACCTTTCGTAGTAGTTCTTGTAGTAATGGGCAAGACTCCCGTGCTTTGGCTCCACCGCTATTGCTGACACGGATGCAGCAGCAGACAGCCTAGTGATGGGAGAAGGACAGACAATTGTTTTAGGACTGCATGAAACTGTATTATTTGGTTTTAGGTAAATCGGAAGAGTACGGCCACTCACGGCCAAGGGCTTCGAATTTTTTAGAAAACTTACGGCACAGTTTGGAGGCAACATCTTTAATAAATAATTTTTAGAAGAACACAAAGCAGTTCAATAAAGATAATCAACGTTGCCCGAAAACCAGCGTGATCGAGAAAAATATCCGCATTGTCTCCTTTTCTGGGATCACTAAAGGTTGAGGCAATCATTATTGACAATCCTGGGTTTCAAGAATTATTTGCAACATGATTCTCCCGTCTTCTAAATAAATATCAAAAACTGGTAATTTGGTGTCATTAAAGTGGCTTATTAAACAGACGATGCAACGTCATGTGCCAAGAATAAAAATTTTAATGACTGTTGTACTTATTTGCAACAATAGATGGTAAATATATAGAATCTTGATAATTAGCTGCCTTCCATGTAACTACAGAAGCTAGATAACTAAAGTGGCTTTATGATTTCTTTATGAAGCAGTAACAAATGAGTGATGCATATAAGAGATTTTGTTAAACTTTACCCTGTTTTGTTTTATGTTTAAATTTTTATAAGGATGTTACGAGAACGTTATCTAAAACTTTGTGACTAATGGGCTAATTCATAAACCACCATACTAATCTTTTCTTAATGTTAGTTACTTATAATTTGCAGGACGTAACATTATCATAATGTCCTATTTATGTAGTGTCTGGCTTGTGCAAAATATAATAGTATAGAGTGCAATAAAACATTATACTTAGCAACTGTTAATAATTATAATATAATAACAAATAAATAGTAGTCGAAATGCGACTCGTAAGAATATTAGAAGACAAATTCCTATTTTTAGGTAAATTTAGCAAGAATAGAAAAATTAATAAATAAATTATTAAAATTATTGTATTATTCATTCTTGGCTTTTTTCAATATATTTACTTTTTAATGATGAACCATTATATTACATTTTTATTTATGAAATAATTTCTATCCATATCAATTAAACAGACTAAGGCGTTTTATAAGTGGTCTTGGACAATTGATAGTACAAATAAGCTAAATCTGGGAAATAAGCCACGAGTGAGAATACTTTCCAATCTAATATATAAAAGGAGTTCTGGTTAGCACTCTACGCCTGTATATTAGTAATGTAGTAATATCACTTGCCTTGTTTCTTGGTCGGTAAGAAGTCGTTTCTGCTCAATTGTGTCACTAAAATAGAGCAATTGTTGCTGATAATACTCAGTTTTAATAGTTTTACTTGGTTTAAGCAATTCATAATGCACTGCACCTTTTATATTATACCAAATGTACAGTAGGATTTATGATTATTGGGCTTTGAGGTTGATCGAAATAGTTCACTTAAGTTGACACTTTTAAATTTTTTGAATTTTCATACATTGCTCATTTATCATCTAGTCACTATTTTATACAAAAAATGTTTGTATTTGTACAGCAAGACGATGTGGATTTTGAATATTTCTTAGCTTATATAGACAAATGAACAGTATATGTTGACTTACTTTAAGTGCTTTGAGTAAGCTGGCTATGATACGGGTTGTCTCCTAACAATTATTCTAAACCGTCTTCAACCTTTTTGAATGGTCTAGGTTGTTCCGTATAAGTTTTTGCAGAACAAACCATCTTTTCTTAATACTGAATATATTTTTACTAAAACACAACTGCTACGATAGTTGCGAAAAACTCAAATTCTAAGGACTACAAAGACATGAAGAGGTCCTTATAATTTCCTTTGCTAATTTGCTTGTTGTCTCAGGGGGACCGGCACACGAGGCCGGAACTCGGCCTCCGTACTTGAATTGTCCTTGCAGCAAATTCTCGCCGTAAAGGACAACATCTGCAAGCTTGTAATGAAAACTAGTCGCGCCAAGGAAGTTGTAATCGGGCCTGTTATCTGCGCCGATGTTTTTGAGGAGCGATGCCCAGGACGCCTCGTCCCCCGAGAGCTCCTTACTTTTATCGCGCTAAGAATGACCCTTCTTCGGCTCCACTGGCCCCACCGGCCAATCAAAGCCCTTTGTGAGCTGCGGCCTTTATCAGCAAATCCTTCGATCCGACAAAACGCTTGGGAGCCTTTTTAATTTATCTCCGAGCTGCCATCAACAAAGGGCCGAAACGCGTCGGAGCTGCGGCGCGTTCGAGTCCAACGGCACATGTGCTTCCAGTTGGGCTTTGTCCCTCTCTGTTATTTTTACTTTGTTTGGCCCGCTTGTTAGTGAAATATGGGGGCTTTGTTGAATGGCTGCGTTCGTATATGAGCTCTTCCAATCAGCAACAAACAATAACGTTTCCCTCAAGGACCAAAGCTTAGGGCCGAATCTACCTTTTTCAGATATCTGCTGTGTTACAGTGCCCAAGCGGGGGCTTAAATGCCAATTTCGGGGAACAAACACATTTTATTTGTTTGTATTGGAATTCAAATTAATATTTATTCAGTTAACTGTTCGGAGTACGTAAATTTTTAGGTAAACACGCGCGGCCTTCGATTTTTTATTTGAACTAATTTAAAATTGAATCGAGAAGGTCACAAAAAGCTGAAGTAGCGTGAAATTACTGAAACTAACGCGATCATTGTTTCTTCTGTTTTTATTACCTTTGACGAAATTGCCCCCTCGATCAGAAGAAACAGATATGACTCACTTGTAGGATAGTCGTAATTACTTTTACCGTTAAAATATATTTGCTACTTTCGTTTTTGGCCTTCATATAAAATTGAATGATACAAATTTGCATTCACAGCAAGGACGAGCTTCAGAACTTAATTAAATAAAATTTTCTCACAGAGTTCCTAACAGCAAACACCTGTTCAAAGTTTCTAAAGTTCGCATTCCTGTTCTCGACAGAGCCTTCCAGCAATTTCAGGGATATTCTCATTGGCACATTATTAATTGCAACCATAAGTAAATTCTTGCATTAGAATTTTGTAGTTCTTTAACAAACATATAATAATATATAAATATAAACAAGTTCAATAACGTTTTCTATTAAAGTAGTTAGATTACGGAAGTAACTTTAAATGCTTTTTTTAGTTCCAGCTAATTAATTATTATATCATTATTTCCTCTTCTTTGGTGTTTTCTTTCCTCCGTAGATCCTTAAAGTTTTTCATTTTCGAGCTTCTATTCTGTATTGTTCTATGTTATTTAGTATCTACGTTTTACTTACCTATTGTCCTATCGCCTTTGAATAGCCTAGCTTTTATTTCTTTTCGCTCGTCACATTTTGCTGTTATTAAAACCTCTATTAAGAAAAAATTGTATTTCTTTCACTCTTAGTACTCTTCCTCGTCTACTAATTTGAGTTATATATTCGGAAATGCTTTTTATTTTCATAGCCATTTCTCCCAACTTTGTTAATAATGAAACATATTTTGCACCTCTTTGTACTTAAAGTCTCTGTTGTATTGTATAAATTCTATCTTTTATTATGCCTTTTAGCACAATATTAAAATGTATTATAGACTGCTTTGTCGTACCTCTCTGAAGAGAAAATACCATTAACTTTTACTTTTATTAGCTGCGCCTGTTATTAATGTGGTTGTTATAAAGGGTGTCCCAGAATTAACGCAAGATTTAAATTTGCCGCCGTTTATGCAGTAAAGTGTTGACAACCCTAAAACAAAAACAAATCGACAGCTGACAGTTTAGGGTTAGTAAAAATGGAGCGTTACACGATAGAACAACGTGTCTTCATTATTGAACAATATTTCAAAAATAATGAAAGCTTGGCGGCCGCTGTTCAAAAATTTCATACAAAATGTGGTCGGAATAGTGTTTTAATTTCGTCAACTGTGAAGAGATTAATTGAAAAATTCTGAGAGACAGGATCCGTTGGAGACGCCAAACACACTGGTCGTCCAAAAACAAGCCGTTCAAATGTCAACATCGAAGCAGTGCGTGAGAGTGTCGGTGACAATCCAGGAACCTCAATTCGGCGTCGTGGACAAGAATTACAAATTTCAAGAAGCTCTCTACAGCGTATACTCACTAAAGATCTGTGTCTCCATGCTTACAAAATTCAATTAACACAACAACTGAAGCCTAATGACCATGCACAGCGAAGAGAGTTTGTTGAATGGATTATTGAGCATCAACAAATGGATGCTGTTTTTTCGAGCAAAATCATCCTAAGCGACGAAGCACATTTTCACCTTGATGGGTTTGTTAATCGCCAAAATTGTCGCTTTTGGGGTTCTGAGAACCAACACGCTAAAAACAAATGCATCCACAACGTGTCACTGTTTGGTGTGGATTTTGGGCTGGACGCATAATTGGACCATACTTTTTTGAAAATGAGGCTGGTCAAGCAGTGACTGTTACTGGTGCTCAATATCGCGACATGATAACACAGTTCTTTTTGCCGAAGTTGGATGATATTGATGTGGCAAATATGTGGTTTCAACAAGACGGTGCCACATGCCATACAGCCCGTGAAACACTTCAATTACTGCATGAGGCATTTCCAGGTCGTGTACTCTCTCGTTTCGGTGATCAGAATTGGCCCCCCAGATCGTGTGATTTAACACCATTAGATTTCTTTTTATGAGGTTATTTAAAATCACAGGTCTATGTCAACAAGCCCACAACCACGCGTGCATTAAAGGAGGAGATTCAACGTTGCATCAACGAAATTCAGCCAAATTTATTCAGAACGGTCATGGAAAATTTCGACAAACGAGTGCGTATGTGTATGCAAAGCCGTAGAGGCCATTTGCCCGATGTGTTATTCCATAAATAACCCTATCCTATGTACTTTATGATTCAATAAAAAATTACAATCAAAAGACTAAAAACTGTGTTTTCTATTTAATTCAAATCTTGCGTTAATTTTGGGACACCCTTTATTTATTATCTTTTTTGGTGTATTTAATCTCTTCAATATTGCGTATAAGATTTTTTAACTTATGTTGTTGTATTTCTATTTAAAATCAATACAAAAGACACGGGTATCTATCATAACATGTTATTTCGATTTCTCTAAGTGTAAAAATCTAATCTACCATTAAAATACTATTTCTGAAACTTACTTGAAATTCTCCTACTTCTTTTTTCTTATAAAACTAAATTCTATTCCTATGATTGTTGCCATTATATTATATGTCATGTCCAGGAGTGCTATTACTCTATGTATGTTTCCTTTTCTTATATAAAGCGATAATAATTGACCCTCTTTTATGTATCTGGCATTTTCTGTTCCAACTATATATTACTAATTAGTTTATACTTTGTACTTAATTAATTCAACGTAAATGCCATTTTTTTCTGGAGCTTTTCCTATTTTCCATAGATTTTATAATTTGTACAATATCTAGTTTTGCTGCTATTTTCTCTTCTATTGAATTTGGTTTTTTCTTCCCATTCTTCCTATTTATCTTTTTTTTACCTCTTTTTAATATTTTCCGTGAATGATCTTTCTGTTACTCTCTGCTTATTTTCAATCAACATTTCTATCTTGTCTTGGGAAATAGTAAGTTTTGTTTAATAATATTTCTTCCGTATATTCTTTATTTCCTTATTTATTTTTTCCTTTATTTGTTTTCTATTTTTCTTGGTACTTCTTTATATCTTGTAGTTTTCTGTAGTGTTTTCATCGTATTTTTATTTGTTCTTGGTATTTGTCTTCATCTTCCTTCCATCTTATTTACAAAAATCTCGTCTTTGATTGTTGTTTATTTGAAGTTTCTTCTTAAACTTGAAATTAAACTACTTTTTTTAATTATTTGTCGTCCTACTACTGTGTCGCTTTCTAATTTTTTCAAGTTTTTTACATTTCTTCAATTGCTACTAGTTCTGTCTCTTGATCACATTTCTCTTTAATCTTATGTTGCTAGAGCGTTTTCTTTTTTTTATTTATTTACAATCGGCCGTCGAATTAATCGAAAAATATTAAGAACAGTTGACTTGTTTTTAATGGTAAGTTTTTAGACAATGAACAATGTTTTGTACTGTCTAATCGCATTTTAGTTAAAATGTTAGCAGTACTTAAATAAGTAAGTCAAACTAGACTGGAAATGCATACCCAGATGTTAAGAATCGCAGGTTTTTGCACAATAATAAAATGTGCTTAAAAAGTTACAAATAAATTTGAAGAAAAACTAGATGTCAAGCATACATCTTAAAACCCAATTTAAAAATTAGTTTTCAACGGTCTTGGCCATTTATAGTACAAAGTCTAAACTTCTCAGTACATCTAAGTATGCTTAGAGATAATAATCTGACAAATCTGACCTTCAAATATGTTCAATATAGATAAAATAAGTGTACAAATGATAAATAACCCTGACAAAGATAAGCTCAAAAAAGTTTGAAAGGTCTGCTTCCATGATCTTTCATATTGGATTTTCAACACTGGCTTTGTTCTATTCGTTTTATCAACGTTATCTAGTCGAATTACATAGAATTATAATCTTCACACGCACACTAAGCATTCATTTAAATTTGCAACACAACTGCAGTTTTACGGGGAGTGTCCATAATTTTTGAAGACCCTAAATACTTGCAAAACAGAAAACTAGCATGCACAAGAAAATAAAATTAAAATTGCCATTATTAAAGCTGACTGAAATTTAATATCACTACAATCATGTCTATAATGGATTAGGTCGTGGACCTGTTCTTGTTTCCTTCCATCTTTTTTTCGGCCTCCTTACGTCCTTTTTTTCTCGTCGTTTATCCTTTAAGGCTTGTTTTGAGATCCTTTTCTCTTCCATTCTTCCGAGGTGGTTTGTCCATTTTTTCCTGTATTTTAAGACTTTATCAGTTATGGAGTATATATTTAGATCTTCTCTGATTTGTTCGTTTCGCATTCTGTTTTCTCTCGTTACCCCTCGTACATATTTTTATATATAAAATTTAATAAGAATGTATAAAAATAAAATGTGTAAATGTAAAAGAAGAAAATTAACAAATCGATACATTTTTTTACATTCAAAAAATAGTGTAAAATGGTTTATAAAAGTAAAGCTTTAGGTTTATTAATTTTTCTATTATCTCATAAAATTAATTAAAAATGCTCAAGTCAAAATCAAATTTGGGTTTATTTAAACAAGTCGCAGAATATGTATTAAAAAATACTTTCAAATATTAACAATTTCTAAGCAAATTAGGATAAAATATTTATTATTTTAATTATTTTAGCAATGGATACTATGAAAAATTTTGCTAGTATAAAAAGAGAGTTGAAGGAATTACTTATATATGTAGCAAACAGTTCCAGTAGTTACCGTGGGTCATCACAGGGTATTGTTTTCGCATAGCTATCATAACGGAGCGGCGGCGATGCTATTGGTTTTATATCTCAGTTATTTAATCTGCAGGAATCAGACGTTAAAAAAGTAAGGTTATAGAAAGAAGTGCAAAAATCTGTAACAATATTTCTTTTGACGTCTGTCTGGAACTTAAAATATCTGTTATATTTCATAACTTCTTTTATTTTACTCTACCTACATAAAAGGCGTTGCATTTATTTTTATAGTGCAATGTTAAAAGAAGCATTATAAACTATGTAAATGATAAAGATCTAAAAAATAATTAACCTAGGTAATTTTAGTATAATCTAAAAATAAATTTATAATTACACAATTAACTAATTAATATCCAGTACATTTAAATTTAATTTTGTTGACGTTAAACAAAACCTAAGTTGAAAGAATGAACATATTATTATTATTAAGGGAACCTATATTTCTCGTTTTGTTTGGGCACTGTGGATTCTGCATATGAATTAAGGCTTGTAATATTTTTATGACAGCCAGCGTGGTCCCGTGGTTGAGGGGCGGGCTGCGATGCTGATGGACCCGGGTTCAATTTCCGGTGCTGTCTGATGCCTGGCGGGTGGCCTACTCAGTCACTAAAATTAATTGAGTACCTGCGTTCACTCGAACAAGGGGTAACAATGGCGGTCGTCTAAGGTGCGGTGTTTGCCACATCGCCCCGGATCGGAGATGGTGCGCGACGACCTGGCAGAGAGAGCGAACGTATGAGAGCCTTAACCTCTCAGTTCGCAGGCCGTGCTCCCACGCGGGGCGTAGGGCCTTACCATTATTACCATTATTATTATTAATTTTTTTATACTTTATTATTAACGGAGTATATTGCTTAAACATGTTAATAAATTAATATAAATAATTTACTTACTAATAGTCCTAAATTAATATATTTTTAAAGTAATTATTACGTGCTCATATAATTTATCCCTGAATTTCATTTTATATTATCGTTATATTGATAGTTGCCTGATTACGTACACTAAAAATTAGTAAAAAGGCAAATATTTATGTTAAAATTTTGTATGAAGCGTTAATTACATTATAATTGCAGTTAAGAATAGGAAGATAAGCACTATGAAAGTATAGGCATCTATAGAAGAGGTGTATGATGAAGATGAAGACAAAACAATGTTAAATTAAAAACAGAAAGCTAAAAAATTATTCTGTGATGGATAAAAATAACTCGCACCGAATAAACAAACAATAACGGTAAAAAGCTAACAAATCTTAGGAAAGCAAGATGTTTAAATAATGAATACGTTTAAGACCAACAAGATGTTTATAAAGCCACATGGATGCATTCGAATGGTAGAAGAGTTACCCAGTTTGACCATTTAGTAATAGAAGCAAATAAGAAATCGCAACAGACAACAAGAGTTGTAGAGGTGTAAAGATGTTATTAAACTAAAGGCAAAGAAAAATATAAAAGGTAAGTCAACTGAAAACGAGAAGCAGAAAAATGCAAGTGGAAGCGTTAACTATGGATAGTATATGAGTAGCGCTTATAGGAATTTAAAAAAGCTAGAAAAAAAAACTGTTGAACAGATCTGAATGTAACACCAAAACAATTTTAAGCAATAGGGCCTAAAAATAAATGGTTCAATAACAAATTTAGCGAGGTATTACAAAAACTGATCTGAATCATAAAACTACAGAAAGTTTGAGAAGGTTCAAATCGAAACATACCTAAGTTATTAATTACACAGAAAAAAGAAAACTAATAAAAAACTAATGAATCGAAATTACAATTGAAAAGACCTGAGATTCCTTTACAAACAAATAAGTGTATGTAAGAATTAGTATTGACATTCACTTTCAGTGTGTAAAGACAATCAAGGGAATTTACTAGCAGGTGGCAAAAAAGCAATAAAAAACTTTAAGAATATTACAAAAAGATTATGGAGGAATCATTATAACAAGCGTTAAGAATAGTTACACCAGTTAAAGAATGGAGATAACAAGATTGAATCAGAGTTATTGGAATACGAAAGAGAAACCTAGAGTTAACAATTTTTAAATTGAAATGCTTAGAAAATGGTGAGAATAATAATCTCAATTTTTAAAGAAGGGGACATATTAGACTTTGCAAGCTACAACTGTTGTGATAAAATAGGCGAGTATAAAACTTAATGACGACTCAAATTTTTTTCCTCAAATCTATCGAAAGAAAAAGAAACAAAATCATTGATTATTGGAAAGTCGACGATAGCGATAAAGAATAAAAGTAGTAAAAACATTGAGATAATTACAAATTCTATATTTCTGATTCGATTAATTGGTATAATTTTCATAAACACACAGAACAGGTAAGGGTAGAAACATAACTAGAAATTTTTGGATAATAAAAAAAGATTTAGATAAGTTAACTTTTTCACCTCCACACTTTTCAATTTATTACTAGAACGGTTATAAAACGAAAATGAATATGGTTTAAAAAAAGTATTTTAAGAAGCTATCATCAGATACTCCTTATGCTGACGATTTAACGATCTTTGTCAGAACACAGAAAGAGCTTGAAGATGTTTTTAGTCACGTTAATTTGGAAGCAAGAAAGCTGAATTTAACAGGAAAAATAAAAAACAAACAAACAAAATATAAGGTTTTAAAGTGGCATACCACTGACTGTACTGAATTACAAGAGTAATGTAGGTTTCAGAAATTGCAGTATTTTACTTTTTTTAAAGTTGAAATGGTACGTTGTGGGAATGGTATGAACGAGTAGTGTCATGCTAAATGCACTATTTAATAATAAAATTGTCTTGCAGTCGACTAAACTGCATGATTATAAATCAATAATAATGCCAATAGTAAGTTATGGTAGTAAAGTATGAGTGTTAACCGAGGAAGTTCAAAATAAAAGCAAAATAGGAAAAGTATTAAGAAATTAGATAAGGTTAAAAATAAATAAATCTTGAAGTAGAAGTAATGCAGAGTAATACTTGATAAAGGCTCCCTATTATAAAAGATATTAAACAAAAAAATTAAGATGTCAAGGTCATATTGATAGCATAGAAAATAATAGAATGTCTAATAAAAGTTTGAAGAAAAACCATATTCATATAATAATATATGTTAATAATTGGTGGGGTAGTGTCAAGTAATAAGTATGTATGTAAAAATTACATTTGAACTTCTAACCTACAAAATAGTTTAACGATTGAAATAATAATAGAATGTATTATAAGATTTGTTTAGTTGTTCAAAGTAATTACATTAATTTAACATTTTTTAATAGAATTAAACTTTTTTAGTATAAGACATTTACATTTTATTTGCACTGAAAATGCAACAATACATTCTCGGAATATAGTAACAATCTTAACTAAATGTATCATACATATTTAAATAAAAAAAGTGTATTTTAATACAAAACCACTTGATTTCAAACCTTAAAACTAAAAAACTGCTATGTGTAAGGAATGATTTAGATATGAACTTTATAAATTTTTATAAAAGATCATATTGTAAAAATGCTAACAAAAGGTAAAAAGCAGTTAACGAATTATGATTATTTTATATCAACAGCCTGTTATTTCACTAATTTGCTACTAAAATGTGGTGCATCCCTAAGTAACTGAAAAGCTCTTGCAGGAGCAGTAAATTATTTAGATTATGCTAATTGTTACGTTAGATAATCATTGACGTCAAGGACGCTTTCAGTTTTCTCTTTAATAATTCTGCTGATGGTGTAGAAAATGGGAACAATCGTTTTTAAATGGGGAAGATTGATTTTATAATTTACTTCTTTAGTAAGTTTGGCAAGTATCAAAGATATTTGTTGTTAATTATGTTGTTTCAATTATTAAGCAATATTTCCATAAAAACAAATCTGCATTTCCCGTCAAACTTTTATTTTCAAATCGATTAATTAGTAATAAAATAAAACATACATAATGCCAGAGTTTTTAAAAGATAGCAGTTACTTCAACCTCCACATATATAAAATATAGTATACAAACCGTCCTTATGGTACAGCTCTGTTGTAATTAATAATAACAAACTGTATCACTTTGAAATAGAGAAATGTGTCCAAAATGATCTATAACTAGAACCAATTATCTACTGGTGAGCCATCATATTCAAACAAAATACCCCATGTATTACAAAAGTGTTTTTTCATATTGCTGAAAAGTGATTTGGCCTGTTTTTGTATGACTCAATCGTAATAGCTACATTTAGCACATTTACCATAATTACCAAATCAAGAAAATCTTTACTTTATAATCGTTACACATATTAGGAAATATTTAGAAAAGACTTAACAGCTAATTAAATAATTAAAGTCTAGCTAAAAACTGAAGATGAAATTGGTACTGCAGTCGTATGATACAACATGACTTTTAGTATCTTATTCAATTCTTAAAGAAAGTTATTTTTAATAATTTTTTTAGAAGTTAGAATAGAAATCAACAAAAAAAACAACCAAAAAGATTTAGCACCAAACCAGGTAACCTACTGAGAAAAAGCAATGTCCTTCGTTAATCACTTCTATAATATCTTTCAACCATACCCTCCAATAGCAACACCCCCAAAAAAGAAAAAAACTTGGAACAGTTAAATGCTTTATTTTAATTAAGTTCTACAAATTCTCTTCGTTATAAATCAAAACGTTTGCATTATCCTAATAACTTTATATTTTTTATTTCAACATTAGTTCTTCTGCAGTTACATTTGAGACGAAATAAAATAACATTCTAGATGGATTAAATATCATTTTTACATACTTTGTATGGTATAAATTGTAATCATGCCAATTATTTAAAAAAATTAATAATTTTATTTAAAATAATAAATTTATATAAAACAAATAAAATATTTTGTAATCATAGTTACATAAATCTAGAAATCAAAAAAGTGAAAACCAATGAAAAGTATGTCCCAAAAAATGCATTCACACTTTACTTAAAAATAAATCCCGAACTTAGAGACTTAAAAACAATAGTCTAATGGTTCAAATTAAAAAAATAATTGTAAGTTTATTATATAAGTGTTTAAACTGAATTGCGAAGCATTTTCTTTAGATCTGAGAAACACATAAAAAAAGTCTATTAGAGTGAGGTCTGGGAAACATGCAAGTAATCTAGCACTACTCTCTTGGTTCAATCTATTTATTCGGGAAAGTCGCATTGAGATTGTATATGTATTTATATATAAACTATATTTATATGTATAAAAAAATTAAAAATATTTTTATCAATACAATAAACAATGTTTATCTTTCATATTTCATATTAAATGACCCACTTAAATTTCGTAACGTAAACAAGTGCTTAAGTGCTCTGGTATCGCTGCACTACGATAAACAAGTGACCCCTGCTATTAACCAACTGGTCAAGTATTACTAAGATAAGTGCACATTTATTTATTTATAACATTTCTACGCAATCTTAAAACCTAAGAACGCTACCGGCATTTAACGGCCCAGGAGTTATGAACGGTCAACTACACATTTCAAATAATAATGTTATACAGACTGTTCCGCTAAATTATCAACTATCGCAATTTTTTAAATCTTAACAAGTAAATCAGCCGACAACAAGAGGTATCAATTTATCACAAGAGGATCTAGTTAATCCACCTGCTTCGTATACACAACAGACTTCAAACAGTACTCACTCCTACTATCGTATGTCTTCTACTAGTGATGATGAAATCCCTGAATAAGATCTCAACAAAAATTTATGGCAAAATATCAAACAAACTAAAAGAAGAGAAGTACATATCCCTAACAGCCACAATATTACTCTAAGTAATAAATTCAGCCAACTAAATGAAATGAAGACCGAAACACCTAACAATAAACAAACAAACAATACAATTCGAAATCCTTCTTTAATCTTTGTCTACGGGGTATTAAATTATCAAGAAATGTTTAAAAAATTCAGCGACATAGCTAAAATTGGACAATACTCTACAAAATCTTTAACTGACAATACGGGACCACTACATAATTTATCACACATAACAACATTCAGACTTTACCAACCATCCAGATAATACTGCCCATGTTGACACAGCCATAATAATTAAGACATCTATCAGCCACTTCGAGCTACCCAAATATGAGACAGAGCACCTACAAGCCACCGCAATAAGAGTTAAAGTGCTCCCGTATGAAATAACAGTAACATCTGTATACTTCCGACCTTCTCACATAAAAAAAACTTTTTTAAGACTTCTTTCAGACCCTAGGTGCACAATTTATTGTAGGAGGAGATTTCAACAGTAAAAATTCCCTTTGGGGATCCCGTATAACAACTACAAAAGGCAGAAAGCTGACAAAACTTCTCAATAAACATAATTATTCCTTTCTCTCCACAAGTACTTGAACTTATTGGCCTACAGATTCCAACAAAACTCCCAACCTACCGCATCTCTTCACAACAAATGGCATCTGATTACCCTACATGGATATTGTCCCTGACTATGATCTTTCCTCGGACCACTCCCCAATAATAACGACTATCAACTTTTGTGTCATGCATAAAAAGCAGATTGTCATATTACATAATAGAAAAACTGATTGGGAAGCGTGCCAAAATCATCCAAGAAAACATGAACTTAAATGTTAGCCTAAAACACCGGAAGAAATTGATGAAGCATTAAACAAGTGTATCAGTATCCTTAAGGAAGTTGCCCAACAAGCCACGCCTCCGCTACATCCTTGGAGTTCAACGTTCAGTGGAGATTAAAAAATTCATAGCTATGAAAAAAGAGCTGGAGCAAAATGGAACCTGCTGATAAAAATACTTTTATCCTCTAAGCAATCAGCTGTAACACAAAATTAAAGAAGTACAAAATAAATCCTTTTATGATTATATTAGCTGAATAGATTCGACAACTCAATCTGGAAGCCGGCAAAGAACGCAAGAGATCCTAAAAACCAAGTGTCCCCCATAGTGAATAAAGCAGACTTAGATTTACGATAGGGCAGAAGTAATGAGGAAAAGGCTAAATTATTTGCAAAGTACCTTGCGGTAGTCTTCACTCCCTGGAATAAAAACTTTTACTACTAGAGAAATTAACAAAGAAATCAAACAACTAAACCTTCGCAAAGCTTCTGGCATAGATGGTGTGGTAGCCAAAACGTTAAAAGAATTGCCAAAAAAGGTTTAGTGTTACTTACATACATATTTAATGCTATCTTTAAGTTAAATTACTAGCCCAAACAATTGAAAGCTGAGAAAATTATATTAATTTTTAAACCGGACAAAGACTTAAATAAGGTTATATCGCCAATAAGCTTGTTGTTTGTCATCTCAAAACTCTTGGAAAGACTTATATTGCAAAGAATAGTTGATGATCCTAACAGCAAAAAAACGGATACTTCAAGATCAATTTGGCTTTTGTCAAAATCACACTACGATACAACAAACCTATAGAATTTGCCATATAATTAATAAAGCCTTTGAAGACAAAAAATATTGTACATCAGTATTTTTAAATGTAAGTAAAGCTTTCGATAAAGTTTAGCACTTGGATTTATTATACAAGATCAGAACTTTCTATCCAATAACGTATTATATTCTCTTAAAATATTAGTTAAATTTAAAACAAGAGTTAATAAAGATGTGTCAGGTATGCAACCGATTAAATCTGGGGTACCGCAGGGTAGTGTCTTGGGACCCTTATTATAAGTACTGTACACTTCAAATTTATCAGTAAATGATAATACTACAACGGGCACTTTTGCCGACGGCACTATATCCCTTCTACCAACAATGACCCACAACTAGCAACCACTACTCTACAAAATTATCTAAATAAAATACAAACGTAGATACACAAATGGAAAATTAAGATCAATGAAGATAAATTTGTGCAAGTAAACTTCACCCTCCATAAATACCAGTGCTCCACTGTTTAACTTAATAACATACAAATACCTACATCATCTAATACAAAATACTTAGGGATGCATTTAGATAACACATTAATATACAAATAACACGTGGTTAAAAAACGTCAACAGATAGATCTGAAAGTTAATGAACTGCAATGGTTACTTGGGACGAAGTCTAAATTACCACTTGAAAACAAACTACTAATTTACAAAACAATCCTCAAACTAATATGGGTTTATAGTATTGAACTCGGGGATTGTACCAATAAGTCGAATATGGCAATAATACAGAGAACCTAATCAAAAATATTACGTATGATCTCAAATACCCTTTTGCATGTTTCTAATTCATCAAGGCTTGAAAGTACCATATGTCAAAGATGTCATAACCGAAAAAAGCGTTACTCACCACATAGAGCTTGAAAACTGCCACGGTAGTTACATAACTTGTTTATAATTAAGCTTTAAAGACTTGATATAAAATGAACAGAAAAACATATATTTTAACATATCTATGCTGCTATTAGTTGTGCAAAAAAGCTAACAATTTTTATTACTTATTTTGAATTGCTAATATCCTTCACGTTGCGTCACAATCATGGTTTATCTATCTTAAGATTAATTTAGTTTACTATTTATTAGGGCATTTATAAATGATTGATATTCCCCTTTGAAGCTCCAGTTCAGTTGCAAGTTTAAATGAGCACCCGGTTATTAAAGTAGATTACAGTGCCACGTACCAAAAAAAGGTAAAAAATTACTTGTGCAACGCTGCGAATGGAGTTGTAGACAAAGTAGAAAGCCATTACAGCATATAAGTTAAATATTGACAATTATTTCGTAATCTATTTTCTTGTTTTGCCATTGTTAATACTAGAAAAGCATTTTCTGTTTTTTTTTCTTAACACACATAGAAATAACCGAAATTTACAAATATTAATCAGAAAGTATAGTTTTTTCAACTCTTTCTGGACAATATTTTTGTCGGAGGAAAAAAGGCGTGGTGGCTTTGAACACTCATAGAAGTTTAATTGCCGTTTTGAAGGATATCAGAGTTAAAAGGCTTCAAAGGAGGGATTAAGTGGCTGGGAAACGCTTACTTAGAATGTTCACTGTCACTCGCGCAGTGTGTGTGGTTGCATCGTTCTGCTGGAACCAGATGTTCTCCAAACCCAATTCGTCAATTTGCGTCAGAAAGAAGTTGTTGATCATGGTTCTATAGCGCTTACCAGTTACAGCAACAGTGTTGCGGACGCCGTCCTCGAAGAAATATGGGCTAATCATATTTCTTCCGTAAACGCCGCACCAAACTGTGACTTTAAAAGGATGGCTTTTCGTGCATTAAACGCGAATTTTCAGTGCCCCAAAAGCGAAAATTTTGCTTATTCATGTATCCGCATATGCAAATGCGCCTCGTAGCTTATGATTTTCAATGGAAAATCATCCTCAGCGCGGTCGAGGTTTAGAAGGACTTGGGTGAAATTTTCACTCGATGAGCGGTCTGCAGGCAATAGCTGTTGTACTGCATGCACTTTGTATGAAAACATCTTCCACCAATATTTACCGTAAAGGCCGTCTATTGGTACCCAATTCCGTGATCCGTCGTCTGGTTGATATTTGAGGGTCTTCTTCGATATCTGCATCCACAGCAGCAATATTCTCGACCAAATGGTTGCTGCAGGGTCGGCCACGTCTGCTACTGTCTCGTGTTGAACTAATTTCCTCGAGGCAAGCGGCTTGAACGCTCCAGTGTTTGTTCAGTTGGTGCCACATAACCATAGAATCGACGACGAAGTTTATGTTGAGCAAAACCACACACCGATTATTTGTCAAAAACAATGGCAAAATTATTTTGTGTTCTTGGGGAAAATAGTGACTTATAGTTTGTCAACGTGTAATCTGCTTCTGTTTACTTCACAAATGTTAAAGTCATGATGACATGAGTATAGTATTCGTTTGACTTTCAAACTGTAAACATCGTGTCGCAAGTGTCGCCTATAAATAAGTGTTAATCGGGTATCATTTAACGCGAGTGATATCCGGCGGCCCTGTCACGGTCGTTCAGCTATCGTGTAGTACATATGTTTTATCAAACACCGCCAGCACAGTCGCCGAATGAGGCGACATTAATACAACAAAATAATGCACGTTTCCAGGAAAATAGTGCAAGGTCACAAAATGAAAAAGTGCTTTTTGCTGCTTGGCAAAAATCGGAGAATGAGAAAGCCAGTATTATTAATAGATTAAATGCTCTTCAAACGCAATTAGAAAATTTACAGAAGGTTAATGCGGATTTACATGTTAAATTTGCAATGTTAGAAAATAGTTCAACCCAAAATCCTCCAACATTACAGAAGGAGGAAGAACTAACGGAGTACTTCACGGATGAGGAAGAGCTAGCAAAAGAGACCGAGTGGGTAAGAGTAAAGAATAAAAAGAGAAAAATGAATACATCGCTTACCCCCCACAAGACAGGCAAAAGGTCTTAGAAAACAAAACAATACAACCAAAGATAGATCCACAACCACCGCCTATAATTGTGGACGGAATTAATAACTTTAATGGCATAAGTAACTCGATTCGTGGTTTTCAAATTAAGATAATAAATAACCAAAACATTAAAATTAACGTCTCAGATGGGGAAAGCTATCAAGCTCTCACGAAAGCTCTGCTTGACAATGAGTACTCGTGGCACTCTTTTGAAAATAAACAAAATAGACCTATTAAGGTGATGGCTACTAGGCTTCATCACTCATGTAATTCGGAAGAGATAGTTAGCGAACTACGAAAAGGAGGATATAAAATACTTGAAGCAACAAAAAAATTACAATACAAAATAAAACATCCTCTAAACATGTTCATGTTGTCGTTTAGACATGATGAAGACACTAACAAAATTTTCGAAATAAAAGATATCATGGGCATTCGAGTAGAAATTCAACCCATTAAAAAAAATAAATTAGTGCCACAATGTAAGCGGTGTCAAGCATATGGGCACACACAGAAATACTGTGCTAAAGAACCCAGATGCGTAAAATGCACGGGTAAACACTTTACTGCAGAGTGTAAGAAACAAAAGGAAACTCTTCCAAAATGTGTACATTGTGGGGAAGCTAACATCCAGCTAACTACCGTGGATGCATGGTAGCAAAAGAAATGCAGATGTTAAAGAATAAACAAATGAAGAAACCGAGTCTACCCAAACAGCCAAACAGATTCGACCAACAGAAAATAAACCCCATTCCATCAAAACAAGATAATGCTCCTAAACCAAGGACTTATAGCCAGGTGGCATCTGAAAAGCCGCAGAAACAGATTGAGAAAACACCAAGTCAACAAAACTCGTCAGTTTAACACACGCTCCAATTGATCTTGGAAAAATTAAGTAAAATGGACGATCGTATCTCAAAGCTGGAATATCGCGCTCAAGGAGCGATACCTAAATCTAAAAATGGCTAATAATAATATCAGAATAATGCAATGGAACGCCAATGGACTACTTCAACATCATCATGAGTTACAAGCAGTCCTGGACATAGAAAAGATCGATGTGTGTCTTATTGCTGAAACCCATTTTACCAAGGAATCGCATATAAAATTCAAGGGATACAGGGTATATCACACTATCCATCCAAAAACACCGCTAGAGGCGGTAGTGCAATAATAATAAGAGAATCCATTACACATTATCTAAAAATTCAATATCAAACAGAGGAAATTCAAGCTACAGCTGTTAAAGTTAAAACAAAACCTACGAAGTTGTTATCACATCATTATATTGCCCACCTAGATACGCGATTAAGAAAAATCAATACTTAGACTTCCTCGAAACCCAGGGATGTAGATTCATTATTGGAGGTGATTTCAATGCGAAGCACACCAATTGGGGATCGAGGCTAACGACTACCAAAGGTAGAGAACTTCTATCAGCATGCAACCAGCTTAACTGTGATACAATATCAACTGGGAAGCCTACCTATTGGCCAACCGATAGCAGTAAGATTCCTGATCTAATAGACTTCTTTATAGTAAGGAATATATCCCCCAATTACTTATATGTCGAGGAAGCATGGGATATGAATTCTGACCATTCTCCCATACTACTCACACTAAGTGACAAGATAGTTAATAAAGAAAACCCGCCGAGGCTTGTAAACAAACTGACAAATTGGAATAGCTTTAGAATACAACTTGAAAATTCCATTAATCTGTCAGCTCCACTTAAGAATGAAAAACAACTTGATGAAGAAATCGAACTGCTTATTAGGAACATTCAGCAAGCAGCTTGGGATAATACTCCAGAAATTAAACGAAAGGTAAAGGGAAATAATTATCCGAAAGAGATTATGGACCTAGTTACAAAAAAGAGAAAACTAAGAAAAAGATGGCATCAAACCAGAGCACCTACGGATAAAACTGTCCTCAATAATGCCACTCAACAGCTAAAGCGGGAGATCCTACGAATTAAAAATGAATTTATGAGCAACTTTTTAAGTGAATTGAGCAACGACAGCAAAACGGACTATTCCCTTTGGAAAGCCACAAAAAATCTAAAACGACCTATTTTACAAAATCCACCGATCAAAAATGCAGATGGTACCTGGGCACGTAGTAATCAGGAAAAAGCCTGTAGATTTGCAGAGCACCTAGAAATGACTTTCCAACCAAATGAAGGAGACGATTCACAAGACTGGACAGAACCAATACAGGAAGATACAGTCATTAGACCAGTTACACCTAAAGAAGTCTCTAAAGAAATCAAAAACAACATTAATCAGAAAAAAGCTCCTGGCTTCGATCTTGTTACAGGTGAAATTTTGAAGCAACTCCCAAGAAAAGCCACAGTAAAATTGACCAATCTCATCAACGCCTCATTCAGACTTAGGTATGTTCCTAAGTTGTGGAAAGTAGCAGAGGTCGTAATGATCCCTAAGCCAGCAAAACCACCACAAGAAGTTTCTTCATACAGGCTTATCTCACTTTTGGCTGTTATATCAAAATTGTATGAAAAATTGCTCCTTAAAAGGCTGAAACCGATAATCGAAGAGAAGACTCTAATTCCTCATCACCAATTTGGTTTTAGAGAAAGACATTCAACCATAGACCAAGTGCTCAGGATCACAGATATGATTGAAAAATCACTTGAAGAAAAGAAAGTCTGCGCTACTGTCTTCTTAGATGTGGCACAGGCTTTTGACAAAGTATGGTACAAGGGCTTGTTCCACAAGTTAGATATATTGTTACCTCGGCAATATTCGCAAATTTTAAAATCTTACTTGTCAGAAAGGTACTTCAGAATAAGACAAGGAGACACCTATTCTGAATTGAAATAAATTAATGCAGAAGTACCACAAGGTAGTGTACTAGGTCCAGTACTATACTTACTTTATACCAGTGATATTCCTGAACTCGAACACGAAACTATCGCCACCTTTGTCGATGATACCGCAATTCTTGCAGTTGGAAGTGATCACGAAGAAGCCACGAGGAAGCTCCAAACGTCTATTAACAAGATCAACGCCTGGACCAGTAGGTGGCGGATAAAGTTGAATGAAAGTAAATCTGTACATATCAATTTCACCAATAAACGGAAACAACACATACCCGTTAGAATTAATGAAACCCAGATCCCATACGCTAATACGGCTAAATACCTGGGTATGACACTCGATGCGAGGTTACGCTGGAAGGCCCACATTAAAAAGAAAAGAGAAGAACTCGATTTAAGGTATAAAAAAATGTATTGGACGAAACTCCAATTTGTCCACACATAATAAGTTACTACTATATAAGCAAATATTAGGGCCCGTGTGGGCATATGGCATCCAACTCTGGGGTTGTGCCAGCAAGAGTAATATTCTTATCATTCAGAGATTTCAAAACAAAGTATTAAGGAACATTGTAGATGCACCCTGGTACTGCCGCAATAGTGATATCCATCGGGACCTCGAGGTGAAGACTGTAGAGCAAGTCATTCTTATGTTTGCCAGAAGTCACGAACAACCGCTTCTTCAACATGTGAACATAGAGGCCATCCAGCTCCTCGATAATTCACAGCTAGTGCGAAGACTCAAGAGGACCAAGCCCTTTGAGTTAGTTCAGTGATTTCTCCAAAGCAGAGCATAGCGTGTGTCTAAGTGCGTACGTTAGGGATAATATACCTACTTAGTATTATCAGAACTCTAAGGACACTGATGAGTAAGACCTTAGTTTTAAGTTTCTTTTTAGTTATTTTAAGTTAGAATTGAATTACTCATTGATATATTAACATCAGATTGTAATAAAATAAGTGTCTTTCCACTTACAAATTAAAAAAAAAATGATGACGAGAGATTTTTAAAAATGAAAGCATCTTCCAATAGGGCGACGACTTTTGCGCCTCTTAGTATTATCTAGTCTGTGCTCAACTTGATAATGCAAACAAAATAATTATATTTAATGCATTAGTTTCTCTCACTATCATCTATAAAAATCTAAGGATAGAAAACCCTGTACATAATGAATTTTCCAAAATTCTTACGTTCAGCAAAAGTGCTTGGAATCCTGCCAGTATTTGCTGCAACTGTACAGTGTGGTACGAGCGTCTGATCACAGTAGACAAATTATGATTTTGACGCAAAAGGAGCTCTAGTCTATAGAATAGCAGCACATTAGTCACATTCAAAATATTTTATTCGAAAACAAGTGGTGATTGTGTTTTAAGACTAAGGAGTATTTTGTTGATGGATTAGCATGCTTTCTCTTGGGTGTATTATCAATGAGAAGTTAAGTGAGCTGACTTCGTCGACGTTTTTACCAATACAATAATGTAAATTAGAGACTCGACGCGTTATTTGAAAATGACAATACTTTATGCTTCATATTCGGCGACTACTTGAATCAAACGACAATCCCCTGTTTGACGCAATTAAAAAGATAGTGTCCAGTGGAACATTGTTTTTCAGCGGCGAGTTTCGGTTGGCTTTACGGAAAATGATATAGCGATGGTATTGAACACAAATAACTAATAAAATTCCTAATGTCGGATTAGTGAAAAAAAGTTATTTAATTTAAATAAATTTTGAAAACTCCAGGTAATTTAAGGGTTAAAAATGACTTATTAAAAAATAATTCTGTGTTTATGCGCAATTTTATTTTAAATAATTTACTAAATATTATCGTTGGTGTATAGTATATGTTACATTTAGTGTTTAGTCTTAGAGTAATTGAAAACTTATGTTTGATCTTTTAAGCACTACAATTACAAAGTTAATATTTAAACAACTTAACAAAAATAATATAGTTAGGCAATAAACGGTCTAAAATTTTTTTGACTAAACGCACTAATCTGACTCGATCTGTTAACATTTGTTTTTATAAATAATAAAAACGTACTTGTAAAAATTCAGTTATTTTATTAGGTATAACTAGAATTGCATAAACAATGATCAAAAATTAATATTTTACTATTTTTTTTATGTAGAAGATTAAATGTTTTTGTTATAAGCAATAATATGTATTCCATGGGTATTGGGGGAAAGTGTTAGTGCAATTTTAGTCGTGGAAATGCCGCTTAATGGTTTGGAAGTAGCGGGCAATAATATGATAATATCTCGTTTGCGGTAAGAATTCCAACAATAACGCGCTCCTAAAATTGGGGTCTTTGTTGAATAACAGAACGCCGACAAACAAAGCGAATTCCGCCTTATTTAAGAATAAACAGTGCCGTAACAGGTGTTTATTTTCCTACGCGGCCATAAAGGGCGCATTAGGCGCGGAGAAGCGCTTTTGCGCTAATTCTGAAACTTTTTCGGCAGCGCCAGGTTTGAAATTCGGAGCAGGGCCCGGTTTTAACGCAACAACTTTGGAAACACTGGGTTGTTCGCTGAAAGTTGTATTGAGTGTTGTCTGTTTCAGCCCTCATTTACTCTCATGTGACAAAGCGCTTTTTGTAATTTTTGTTACGGAGCTTCTCATGGCTTGGACCCCGATTTTTTCACGGATAGCGGCTAATTAATCAGATTTCAAATTGAGCTTTAAATAATGTAGGCGCTCTGTCAAAAATTTCAATAGAGTTAAAACCGCCGAGGCGCGAAGCACCGGAAGTAGATGAATAAAACATGCAATTTATTATGCGCGCACTTCACCTGCTTTCGATTTTTCGTTGGCGTCGTCCTTAGCCTTCCAAGGACAACCTGTTTAATATTTTACGAGTTATAGGCTAGTTACATGAAGGAGAATTCCATTTTGTGAAGTGCATGGAGGTTAAATGGAAATTTTATGTTTCATTCCTTTCCTTCTTTGTCCGATTCTCTCAATGGAGTCTCCGAGAATGAACTGAGTTGCAAAATTGGTAGATTAAAATTTTTTATAATGCAAAGGTATTTGCAGATAATAAAATTAAATTTAAATTAAAAAGTTGTGTAAGAGATTTTTACTCAATTTGTAAATATAAATGATTGAAACTCTGTTAAGGCCGGTTCAGTTTTTTAACAACCATCTCTTGAAAGCATAGAAGAATAACTGCCGCCATGTGAAAGGTACAGTTACCCTGTTGGTGCTTCCTTGAACTGTTGTCAAAGAGTTGAAAACACATAGTTATCAAGAATATTGAGATATATCTCAACGTTCATTCATTGGACTTCCGAAACTAAGGGATCCAGGTCAAAACTTAAAAAACAACCAAAACCATAATGCTTCTGCCACCAAAACACACTCCGATAGAAAACGTTCTCCTTACATCTAAATGCGTCCATTGGGTTGTCAAATTACGTGGCAAAATTGGTTATACTACAGAATTTGTTTTCATTGTTCCACAGGCTAATGGCAGTAATCTTTGCATCATTACAAGCAACATTTGGCATTGAACGTGCTCATATTGAACTTATGAAGGGCCGCACGACCGTAGAAAATCAATGTTTTTAACTTCCGACGAACAGTTAATGATTTGAATTATATTAATATTAACTTGATACTATTTTGATGGGCCACATTGCTTAAGCGAAATACTGCTTCAGGGTGACTTATGAGACAACAAAGTGATAAGAAACTGTCGGTATCTACTGCGATATTCATAACACTCTAGGCGCGAACAATTTTTTAATTTATTTGTATAAGATCGCAGGCTATTTTTATTCGCTATTTATAATATTCATAACTATTAATATTGTAAAACTGACTAATCATTTTTGTGAGTGTGGTATATTTTGAAGCAAGATGCCATACATAAATCTACATTACAATTCTCGCACCAGATTGTTTCTCTTCGAATTTTCTTTCTATTGTCACTTTTTTTGGAACAACTTGCGGCGCATCTTCTATGAGGTTCCTTTTTGAAACACGATTTCTACGTTGCCTGTGGCTGGAGAGTTAATACTTGAATACATTTTTATTTCTATCCATGGTACTAATAAAAATGTCTTAAAATCAAGACAATTTTTAAAGATTTTAGATCTAGAAGGTCAAAAGCGAACTGCACAATAACTTATTAAAGAACTTAATGATGGTACTTAATGATTCAAAATACACACAAAAATGATGTATTCTTAATGTAAGAAATTGAACCTACAAAATAAGCAGAATTGTATAATTAAAGTAAAATAATATTTTAAGTTTTTAAAGTTTCCCACCTTTAACCTAGAAAAAGAAAGAATGAAAATAAATCTTTCCTCAAGGCAACTAAATAATGGTAGGGGTCACTATACTTAAATCAAACTTATACCTGTTTATTACCTACACTTTAGTATAATCCAATACTTTCTCGAAACAAGACGAGGGTCGTGGCGCTCAGAGAACAAGAAACCCTTTATGGTTAATGATAGGTAGGTTAGCCATTTTGAAGCAGTTCTTGTTTGTATCTAAAACCGAATTTAAGGCTGCCGATTGCAAGGTCATCTGGCGCCCCCAGCATTTGCTTAATAAGATCTCAGCACCAGCAACGGAAACTTTGAGCTGGACGCCCTTTCATTGAGACGGTTCCGAGACAAGCGTATGCAAACTCCGAGTTATACTATAAATTAATTAGGACTCATTAGCCGACGTTGTCGCAGCCAGATTAAAGTTTAGCGTTAACCTCTGCTCGCTTCGAATGCTGAGGCCGATGCATTATTGACCAGTGCACCTTACGGCGCAACCTTGAGAAGCGGGCTGAGGATGAAGGAACGCGACTGCTTTGGCTCGAATGAGATTAACGGGGCGGGAAAAGTGAGGCAAATTCGTGCCAAAGCCTCAATGCCGACCTGTATTAAGTGTGACGTTTAGCACTGTGTAGAGGGAAAACAATTTTGGTAATAATCCAATTTGAGAGATAAGAACAAAGTGATAGCGTAATCGGCTCGCTCGTGCTTCGAGAACAAGAATTTCGACATAAATAGATACAGCCTGCGCTTTCTAGGGAATACAAGCTTTGTAACTTTTCGTCAGCTTTTTTGTTGAAGCGATAATGTTGCAAACAATAAAATGTATTTTTACATATACCATATAAAATAATACCTACTTGCCGTATAATACAAATACTGATGTATTTTACAAAGATAGGTTAAAATGTTATTAGAGCAAAAATGAAACAATTTTGATCCAAGTATATTTTAGTTTTAATGCTGTCACCTAAAACATTAAGAGTTTAAAGTAGTTTTGCCACTTTTTGATTTCTTATTGAAAATTGCTTATATCTAGAACAAACAAGTGAAAACATAAAAAAGCATCTATTTCCTTTTTATAAAATAGCACATAGGGCCGCCGCTGAAGTAGGTTGGTCACGAGCAATGGTTCTCTGTCCGGGAACCCATCGCGAGGGGAGTTCAAGTCTCGTTGAAAACTCATGGATGTATGCGATGTCGTAGTACGAGGTGCATTCAAGTTATAAACCTCCGAATTTTTTTCTCGGGACTGGAAACAGATAGAAACATGCGATTTGATAAGAAATACACGCCAACTCTTTCCGAATGCGTGAAAGAGATGGCAGCATTTCACGGCACACAGGACTCTAATGGCAGCTATGAGAGTGAGGACGGTTTTTGATAATAAAATAGCGACGTTTTTTTTTATTCCAGTCCTTAATGACAAAATAAAAGTTCAACAACTACAAAAATTTAAATATTAAAGAGATATTGTGGACCGAAAAGAAGTAGAAAAGTGAAAAATAAAACATAGAATCAAAGAAAGTAGAAAAATAATTTTAATTAACTATGAGAAGATAAAAACATGTCTAATTATATCAAGAAAAGAATTGGCTAGACAATGGTGGAAGCGGTTTTCTAATATAAAAGTAAAATCTGGGTAATCCGTGCGGAAATGAAACGCAAACTAGAAGTAGTAGAGATGTACTACCTGAGAGCGACAGAATATCTAGGCTCCAGCGGATACCAAACGAACAAATTAGACAACAAATGAAAGCTGAGCGAACAGTAATTGATAGAATCGAAGTACGTAATTTACGCTGGTTTGGACGCCAATGAAAATGCTGGAAGATCTATGGCCCAAAAAAATATTTCAATGGCAACTTGCAGGCCAAAGAGGCAAGGAAGACCGCGATGCTCTTAGCATGAAGGCATAAGGAAAATCATGGAAAAAAGATTGAATAGGCAGTGTTTAGCTGTAGTATGATAATATCACATATATTGTAATTATCTAGCTTACAATATATATTGCCAAGGCATTTATTTGAATGATAATAGTGATTAAGTATGTAAACAAAACTTAACAGCGAACTTAAGCAATATAACAATTATAAATATTTGGAAAAGGTCATAATTACTGTCCATGTTATATTTCAGTAGTTATCATTTTGTTGTATAACAGCACATGTTCTTGACCAAGTTAAGTATAATAATAAAAATTATAATTTAAAAAAATTGCCTTTCAATTTACTAACATGTTTTTTAGATTAATAAATTGCATAGTATAATAAATATTGATACTACAGACAAGCAGAAAAACACTCGGGAAATGATAATAAATATAAATATAGTTAATTGTTCTTATCACAATATAAAAAACGTTACTTCGTGGAAGCAGCAACTATCTCTTGTTTTATGAATACGCACATTGTGACCGTACGTTAGGCGTAATCGAGGACTGGGAACTTCCCACAGTCGCAGTAAGTTACAATAATTCATCAGCGTAAGAGTCCATGTGATTAGTCTCTCGAGTAAAATGAAGCAAGCATCTCTTATTTGTACTTTCTTTATTTTATTGGTAAATGTATGCGAGTCTTACCGAATCTTGGGACTCTTTCCGCTGCAAAGCAAAAGCCACATGATGATGTACGAAAGGCTGATGAAGGGTTTGGCGGAAAAGGGCCACGAGGTTGACGTGTTAAGCCATTTTCCTTTAAAAAACCCTCCTCCGAGGTAAGAATATGTAAGTATTGCTAGTGAACATTAATAATATATTCAAATACTTCAGGTACAACGATTTGAGCGTCCGCGGAACGCTTCCCTTATTTGTAAACAATATCTCAGTTCCGTACGCCCGTGAAGCGATGGGAAGCTACTTCAGCATATTGGAGTTCATTATAAATGAATCGGGAACCGCAATGTGCAGAGCTGTTTTGAATTCTGCAGCAGCAAAGAATTTAAAAGACACCCGCAAGAAGTACGATTTAGTAATAACAGAAATTTTCGGCAGTGATTGCCTGCTGGGTTTCGCCTACCATTTCAAAGCGCCTGTGATCGGTGCTATTAGCAGCAGGGACATGCCTTGGGGCTCCGAGAGAATCGGTAATCCCGACAATCCTTCTTATATTCCTAACTATTTGACCTCTTTTTTGCCTACAATGAGTTTAATGGAAAGGCTTGAAAACACTTTAAGTCTCACGTTCGCAAAATTAAGGTGAGTTATTTTAAAACTTAAAAAATTTCATATTTTATACTGCACGTTCTAGGTATCATTTCGGATCTCTTATACCAGCAAACGAGATAGCACACACATTTTTTGGAAACGATTTACCAGATTTACGACAAATGATTCACAATTTTAGTTTAATACTGGTAAATAGCCATTTTAGTACAAACTTTCCACGCCCAGCCGTCCCTAATTTTATAGAAGTTGGTGGATTACACATTACTCCATCGCAACCTCTCTCTAAGGTAATTGATTATTTATGCTTTAACTAAACTGCTTACAGCACTAATTATTATGTAGTATTTTGAAGATTTATTGAATGTACCACCGCAATACAAAGGCGTTATTTATTTAAGCACAGGGTCGTTGGTACTATCAGAAACCCTACCGTCGTACAAACTAAGAGCATTTTTTGATGCTTTTAAAGAATTGCCTTATAAGATCATATGGAAAGCATCAAGAGAAAATATACCAGGAGATTTAGATATACCGTCAAATATTCACTTTGAACGCTGGATGCCTCAAGCAGATATTTTGTGTAAATGAACTAATCCTTCAGTAAAATAACAAAGTAAAATTCATTTTACTTTACAGGTCATCCAAACGTGAAATTGTTTGTATCGCATGGTGGCCTCATGGGTACGCAAGAAGCTATATACTGCGGTGTTCCTCGATTAGGAATACCATTCTTCGCTGATCAAACCCTTAATCTGAAAGCTTCACAAGCGTTAGGTCTTGCTATAATGGTAGATTATAACAATATAACCAAAGAAACTATTCTAAACACCGCAAAAGTTCTTTTAAGAGATGAGTAAGTTTTCTAAATTGTTATTATTATCTTTGTACAATTTTTTTTTGCATTTTAGATATAAAGAAAATGCAGAGAAAGTATCAAAACTATTTAAGGACCGCCCGCTTCCGCCACTTGAAACTGCGATCTACTGGATAGAGTATGTCATCAGGTACAAAGGCGCTCCTCATTTAAAAAGTGTAGGTGCGGAATTGTCTTGGTATCAGTATTCTCTAATAGATGTTGCAGCAATAATAATAACGGTGTCTCTGCTAGCATGTTTTGTTATATATTACACAGTGTGTTACTTTGCAGTTAGATTATTTGGTAAAAAATTTGAGGCAAAATCAAAAAGTGACTAAAACTAAGATCAAAACGTCTGCTAACAATTTATATAAAATTAAAATTGCTTAAAAAAAATATGACGAAAGTGCACCGCTAAATAATATGACAAATCAAATCAAATTGAACCTAAATACAATTTATTCTATTTATTAAAAGTAAACACTCCATAAATAATTTTCCAGTAGTAAACGCGTACGGGCCTGATCCTTCAATAAATTCAAATACAAATAATCACAAATTACGGCTGTATATTTAGTATATGTTTAAGGATGCCATTTTCTTCAACAATAAAGGCAATCCAACTTTAAATTTTTATTTATACCCCATAAGCAAATAGTAATATCATTACTTTTAAAACAGTTTCGTTACACTATTCCACTCTCAAAATGCAATCCAATAGGTCAACGAACCCTTCCAAGAACACATACCGACAACCTTGCAAATTATATGAGTACACAAAAAACTGCTGAAACTGATACAGATTCAAACGACATGGACAATTATACGTTCCTAGGAAAGTTCAATAAAATCACAAATGCCAAACAGTTAAAAAAGGAGAAAGAACAAACAATAAAATCAAGTAAGTACATCTAACAGATACGAAATTCTTTCCCAATTAAGAAATAACGATAATGATAGTAAATCAAGTAAAAACTGGAAACCTCTACCAATCTATTATACATTCATGGTGTCATTAGTTATGGGAAAATAATAGAACGTTTCAATCAAGTTCTCAGCTCGAGTTTCTCAGGTATCTAGACACTAAATTTATAGCAGGGTGTTATTGGATTGCAAAAAGTACAACCTAAAGCTTAAAACTAATTAATTAAAAAGGACTCTACTTGCTAAGAGCAATACAAAAGCTATTTTTCAACCGAAGGATTTACTTATTGGTCCATATATACCGACGGTATAACCAATAAATACTTATACTACAGCAAAGCTGAACCAAGATTTGTCTATAAATAATTCTCCAGTTAACATCATCATCATTGACATCATCACGAATTGAGATTAGTTCAGAAACTACTTGGATAAAAGTTTCGGTGTACCCATTATTTTAAAAAATGATTGAGATATGGATGCTGATACACCACACTCCAAGAAGCCGCTTGGCAAATACTCCTACAAATAACACTTTTGAAGTCATTGAAATAACTCACTACATATATATGAAACCGCATTATGGAGCAAAGCAGAGTTTAAATAGAATGGAAAATAATAAGAAATAGACAAGGCAAAACTTCATAAAAAAGACTTTTCACCATTGCATAATCCATTAATAGAAGCACTCAATAAATCTCTCAAAGACTATATATCAAACTCTATATAAAGGGCAACAAAGAAATTTAAAAGGCCAATAGTAACGATCCTTCCAACTAGAAAATCTGATAATAGGTGGAGCTGAACAAATAAATATAAAGCAGATAGTTACAGTAAATATCATGTTGATGCTTTTACGACTCGACATTACCACTACTCCTTGTAAAATAGTATATAATTTTATAAAAAGGTAATGTAAATGCAACATTTATGAGTTAAATCAAGAAGAAAATAATATAACTGCACACTTATTCAAGATTTAAAAATAAGTTTAAAAAAAGTTTAGATTTAGAAGGATATGTTTTGCCACTTACAACTTTCCACTGTAGTTCTTTTTTGAGATGCTTTTTATCTTATCCTCTCTAGTATCTATATATAACGAAGAAAACATTGAAAAAATAAAGGACAAATAACGACGAAAAACGTGAAAATGTAACTACAGCGGGACGCTTATAGAGACCTTCTCATAATAACGGATTGTAACATAGAGTGGGGACGCGGTGGCTCAGATGGTTCAACCAGTTGGCTCTGTCCTCTAGCTGGCGCGCGCGAGTTCAAGTCTCGCTCAACCCATGGGTGTATGTGAATGTCCTAGCATTAAGTGCATGTTAGTGGGCACAATAAGCGCTTGGTACCTGTAAGTGCGCAAAAAAAAACAAACTTAAAGTTCTTATAATTTATTTGTGCAGTCGATAAAAGTTAGCAACCACAATTACCTTTAAAAAGTTATATGACGAATAAACTGATCAACATCATTTGCTTTATACACTTTCACTACCTTCCAATCATAAACTTTTAACAAACTTTATTGTTAGAGACTGCAGATTTTTTATTATTAATTTTTTTCGAGAATTTTTTCAAAATTGTTTTTATATATTTATCCAATCAAAAAAAAATATAAGGCACATCGGCTTTTTTTGAGGCAACAGATATTAAGACTAAACAAAAAATGGCAAACCAAATTTCTATAATTAAATGATGACTAATTGTTTTAGAGAGCTTTTTGATAAAATGCTTTATCAGGATATAGCTTTATCAGGTAATAGTTCTTTAAATTGTTGGTACGACTAGGTTTTCTTCCTTCTCAATGTGTATTTTGGGAGTAAAATTTTGTATAATTTACTTATTTATTATAAATAAATAAATAAAAGTATTCTTAAAGTATGTGGCGATGTCACGAAACATTTATAAATTAATGGTCTAAAAACGCTTCATTGAGAAACGGCAAATTATTTTCTTTATTTTATAATTCTATTCAAAAATACAGCGTATCCCATTTATTACTGTAGTTGACATGTCCTTAATAATTTTAATATAAATAAAGACGTTATGTGAGAAATATAATGGTCTTATAATAAGTGCCGGAAACGCTCAATATTTGTATCCACATAAGTGCCAAATTGGGCCTTTTCAAAATAATACAGTTGTTGAAAAATTACTATGTTGATGTGTGATGTATGGAATTTTCCATCCTGCAAAAATATCCAATGAAGATGATTTAAAGCACTTTTTTAGCAAAATCCTGATTTTTTAGGCTACCTGTGATTTTCGGATGGGCCGTGATTTTATCTGTCTGTATACATTAATTCTAAAAATTCCGGTATTTATGTTTACAAAAATCTCCATAACACATATAAAAAAAACTTTAATTAAGAGAAGATTAATTTTTAGTATGAACTATGTCGGCAGAATATAAGTAGTCTCATCTCTTTCTATGTAACTATCATAATAGCTACTTATATAGGAATCTTCAATGGATGGCGAGGAACTACATCCTACACATCATATACCGGTGTGGTTGAAATTCAGTCGTTTGTCAATGACGACGTTATTTCGAAGGAATTTTGGCCACTACACTCACTTAAACTGACATCGCGTGGTTACTTCATATGACGAATCCCTGAAAGGGAAGGTTTACCACAACAAACTATAAATTATAGACAAATAAAAGGCAATTTTTGAGGACGAACTGTAAAGAACTTTTCAAAATGTGTTTGGTGCCTGTTTACAGCAAATGTTATGATGTTATCAAGTTTTTTATGCAGTAATTTTAATTGCCTAATAAATAATTAATTATGTAAGTAATTTTCAAATAAAATCTATGGATTTATCTATATTAAAAATTATAAAATTAACAGTAAAAAAGTATAAATAAAGCTACTTTATTTATATTTTTGTTTACTACATATGTATTCTAGAATGAGGCTTGTCAATTTTGAGACTTTCTTTTACTTTTAATAATGTAGTTTAATATAGCTTTTTGTAAGTTAATTAGTGCATTTTTATATTAATTAGAAATGGAAAATTTACTGTGTTGTACTTCATTGTTTATTTAAAAAATGATTCCAGCAAAATTTTGTTTTTCATTAATTTCCACTAAAGAATTCCAATACTTTCTATAGATAAAAGATCCAACGAAAGTTAATTAAGTTAAACCCTGAAAATATTTTTATTTGAAATGATTACTTTACTAAAGAATTGTTCGAACGTGAAGCGCAAAATGCATTATTGGAATTTCTAGTTAAGCGTAAGAAGATAGTTCGAAGCAATCTCGTCCCCGCCTAGAAAATGTAGTAATCTAAATGGTAAAAAAATGATAAAAAAGGAACAAGACTAATGGCGACTATTAAAATTATCTTAAAATAGCTTATTTTACTCAGAAAGCAATTGTATGAAAGTTGTTCAACCACATACCCCCCTATCACATTTAACATCTATAGGGAGAACGTTATACGGAAAGCTCTAGACAATTGGAAAATAGAAATTATTATTGGAGGAAATAAGAATAACTAATTTATATTTAGCTGGTGGTACTATGTTTTTTCCCAATGACGAAACTGAAAGGACTGAACTGCTTGTAACAGTTGAAACTAAAGGTTTACTCAGTTTGCAAGTCTGATTATTTATTTCCACATGATATTTTTTTCAAAATACTAGTTATATACTTCTATAGTAGGTTAGCAGTTCAGTGCACAAGAACTACCACTAATTATTTATTTTTAAAGGACAATTTGTTTCCCGGTGCACTTAAATTATCACAAGAATTTGTATTTTACCAGAATTGCCTGCACTTATTTTCACTTGCCTGCTACTGCCTTTGTGATAGTTTCTCATACTGCGCACGTTATTTTAGAATCTTCGACAGATCTTCTTTTGTCGCGCTTATCCAAAACTCTATCACGAAAACCTGGCTTCTGTAGACCGATCGTTATACTTTTATTTCGTTAAGGCTGTTCTATTCTAGAATTACAGTGATCTATGTCATTTGTAGAAATGGCTGTACAGTAATTACCATACCAACTCGGAGTTTTGTCTTCCTTTGCCTCATAATTGTCTTTTTCTTTACAAGGGGCTTATCTTCATACATACATGATTCACACTTCTGGTACTAAATTATTTAGATGACGTAGAACTTCTGACACTCGGCTTTTCGCCACCAATTACCAATTTAGTGTCATTGGCATTCTTGAAGATGCTTTTTAGAAAATAATCTTCTAACTTCAAGTAATCCCATTATGTCCGATTAGTCTTGATCACATGGTTTAGTGTGCTGATTTTGTTCAATTATAGTCTTGTTTCAGTTTATTACTACTTTTAACTCCAACTCATTCTCTTATTTTAACTCTTATGGCAGCCATCAACCGTTAAGTACGGTAGCTTTTCCTCGAGAATCTTTTCTTTGACTTCCATTATTTGCTACACGACAAATAATTTGATTTTACGTGTAATTATATTAATTCTTCTTTTAAGCATTATCACCATTTTTTGTGTTATCCTAAATATCTTTCTAAAATTACCAATGTGTTGTTTTGGGTTTACCTTCAGTTCTTCTTTTAGATTTCTAAAATGTTGCATGTTCAAGTTTAGCTTCCTTTAAAACTTTAGAAATGTTTATTTGTGCTTACTTTTGCTTTTATTAATTTGTACACACTTTTGTTTCCAGAAATTCTTTTTTAAATGCTCTGCTAAATCTTCTGGATTGTTCTTTTTTTGGAGCTTTTTTAAATTCTCCATCATATTTTTGAAACCTTATCCTGTATTTGTCTACAATTCTTCTCGTGAGTTTTGGAAAGTTGTTTTGCCTCTTTTGCCTCTTGTAATTTACTCTCAAAATTTCTAGAACATATTTTGATATTCGTCTTTAATCATTCGCTTAAATATCTAAAACGTTCTTTAAACTTGTCTCTTAAGTTTCTGGTGTGTCCTTATAGTCTTTTTCTTAAATTGTTGAAATCATTTTTAGTACTTATTTTTGTTTCGCAGTTTTGTATTAACGCTTTTGTATCTGCGAATTTGTGGAAATATCTGTTTGGTTTTCTCATTTTTGTTGATTAGAACCTGTCGCAATACCATTTTAATTCTTATCATACCTAAAACTTGCCTTTCTGCCTTACTTTTTAGCTTCGTTATATTTAGTTTATGTAACTTTACTTGTATTGGGTTTATGTTTCCGATTACTTATTTTAACTTGAAAATTTTTGACAAGCACTATTTATGAGCTTAAATAGGGAGTTAGTAACTAAATAACGTAATAATACTCTTATTAGCTATTTTCTTTTTGCGAAACTCAAATTACATGCATATTGAACTTCGAACGGTCCGCGAGATTACCAAGTGCCGAGCGATAAAGCGACTTCAGGTCAACTTGTGATATTAACTTTAAAATTTAATAAACAACGAGTGTTTTACGCTTGATAAGTGAACGACGTGCGGTGAATTGCTTTACGCGATAACCACAATCGCGCGCCTCGCTGCTGACCTTAGGTCAAGCGCACCGATTAAATACTTGAATTGTCGGACTAAAGTTTTCGATTTTTGACTAATGTAGTAATATGTATCCAATTAATACTGGCAATCTTAACGCCACTTACGGGTTTGTAACTAATTTAAGTTATAACCAGCCCCAACTGCAACAAACTTACCAACAGACATCTTATGGCGGTCAGCAGAATTTTCAGACACACCTTAACCCTACCCATCATTCGCATAACCAATCATTTCCTCCCCTACAACTTCCAACCCCAGATTTTTATTTAAGTACAGCAGCTCATTCTGATGACCCATCGACAATGCAAACTAACGACAGCGATGACATCGAAGTAGATAGAGAAACCAATGCCCACTCTTGGTAAGTGACGAAAAAAAGAAAACGTCAGATCACTCGCCAGTCATACTAAACTTATGTACCTCTACTATCAAAAAATCACTCAACTACAAACTAGTGTCTACACAAACAAACTGGGAACTTTTTCAACAATACTTGGAAGACAACACAAATCTTAAACTACGAATAAAGACCCCCAACGAACTAGACGAAGCCACTAATCATCTCACTAATGTAATCTAAAAGGCTGCCTGGGAGTCAACCCCTATCGGAATTGATCATGAAAAACCTACTGCTTCCATACCTCTAACGGTTAAAAAACTGATCGCAGAAAAGAGGAGAGCCAGAGGAATGTGGCAGAGGACACATAATCCTGCTGATAAAACTATCTACAATCGTTTAACGCGTAAACTTCATAAACTATTAAGAGAGATACAAAATGATAACTTCACTGAGTATTTAACGAACTTGAAACAAGAGGATCACTCAATCTGGAGAGCCACGAAGAACCTTAAGAGGCCTCAAGTACCCAAAAGACCTATCAGGAGAGCAGATGGAACATGGGCAAGATCTCTTATAAATAAAGCAACCACTTTTGCAGAGCATTTATCCGACGTCTTCACTCCCTTTGAAGCAACGGCAGCCCCTGGAGACAACGCAATCGAAGCATCTCTAGACATCCCGTGTCAAAGTCACTCCCAATAAACTCGTTTACTCCCGCTGAAGTTATATATCAAATTCAAAAACTGAACCAATTTAAGACGCCAGGTCATAATTTAATAACTGGAAAAATTCTAAAAATGCTGCCCAAGAAAACTGTCGTACTCCTAACTACAATTTTCAACCGGATGTTAAGTCTCTCATATTAATGATACCCAAACCCGACAAGGAACCAGAAAGTGTGACTTTGTATCGACCAATAAACCTTTTGCCTATAATGAGTAAACTATTTGAAAACTGTTTCTTACACGACTTTGCCAAGATACAGACATATTTCAACACTTACCACACCAGTTCGGTTTTCGAGAGGCTCATTCAACCACACATCAAACGCACAGAATAGTAAATGAAATCTCATCCTCTCTAGAAGAAAAGAAGTATTGCGCCGCTGTGTTCCTGGACGTGTCCCAGGCCTTCGACAAGGTTTGCCACACAGGGCTGCTATATAAACTAAAAGAGTCATTGCCGAGCTACTATTACTTGCTCCTTAAGTTATACCTAACAGACCGCTATTACTCTGTCAATTGCGATAACGAACTATCCCCATATTACCCCATCAAATCCGGTGTCCCGCAGGGAAGCGTCCTGAGCCCCCTCTTTTACCTTGTCTATACTGCTGACCTGCCAGAAACTGACAGCACTGTGACTGCTACCTTCGCTGACGACACGGCAATACTTTCCACCCATGAAAATGCGGATAGTGCAACTTCCAACCTCCAACAACACCTCAATATAATCAGCACATGGTTAGATAAGTGGCGCATAAAAGTTAATCAATCAAAGTCAGCCCAAATAACATTTACTATAAAAACCAATATTTGGCCGCCTGTCAGCATTAACAATGCTCCAGTACCGTTAAAAATCGACGTAAAATACCTGGGACTACATCTTGATCAACGACTCACGTGGAACAAGCACATACAAACTAAGCGCAAACAATTAAACCTCAAATACCGTGAAATGTACTGTTTCCTTGGTAGACATTCAAAGCTATCGATCCGAAATAAGCTGCTACTCTACAAAACGATGCTGAAACCAATTTGGACGTTTGGTGTACAACTTTGGGGATGTGGTAAACCGACCAGAATAAAAACACTGCAACAATTTCAGTCAAAAACCCTCCGCGCAATTGTTGATGCGCCCAACCAAACAATCCACCAAGACCTAGACGTCCCATTCGTTGTCGATGAAATCAAAAGATATGCGATGAATTACCACCAGAAGTTAGATGGACACAGTAATCCACTAATTCACCAGCTTTCCACTTATCATCCACCAATACGAAGGCTGAAGAAAACATGGCCTGAAGACCTCACCAACCTCCCGTAAATGGTGCTCCTAGGGAGTGTCATCAATGGATGACTTCTCCTTTCACTGCCTTCCCTAGCATCACATTTACTGAATACTTTTGTTAAGTAGATTGTAAATTGACATTATTGTCAATAAAAAAAAAATTGAACTTCAAGACAACCTGCTGCAACTGCTGATAATGTCTTTTTGAGCGTTTCTAATACACACTAAAATACTTAAGCACTTGATTTTAAAACTCTCGTAACTTCGCATAAGAGCTCTGCGCAAATTATTGGAACTAGCTGTGCCAAACTCTCTATAATTGCCATGAGTCTTCAATAGCCCTCTTTTGCATACTTCTTTTTTTCTTCTTTTCTTTTTTAGTTGGAAAAATTCAAATTTATCGTTGCAAACTGAAACTAAAATAGCCTAAAACCATAAGGTAGGTTTAAGGTGTGTCGGATTTGCTATTAGATTGTGGTCTCAACCAAGGTATTTTAAAATATATTCTATATATCACATATTTATATCCTTCTTCACATTTGTGCTTTTAGAGTTTAGTACGAAGTAGTTAACATTCCTAGAGATAACCATCGTGCGCGGAAATTAGGAAAAAACGTCAACATAACTTGATTTTTTTAAAAGCCAACTTAACTGAAACGCTAACGAGAAATATACATGTGCCACACCAAAATTAATGAAGTAATAATTCCATTCCAAGATTCCTTTCTAGCTTTCTAGATTTATTTACTTCGAAAATCTCTTGTTAAACTATGCGTAAATCCTAAAGTGAACCTGATATTTATAGAATTAACTCTAATTTTCTTTCTTAAAAAGTAGTACTATATTTGCGTGTGCATAGACTGGTTATCGAGATTTGTTGGATTAAATTGATATTAAGAATGTTGAAAATCTTATAAGTTAACTAGCTATTTTGCTAAAGCGAACATTATCAGATAAATTTAGACGTATATTGTAAGTTTATTTATAATAAGAATTATAACATCCATAACAGATTTGCATAAGCAAATTCTATTTTATTGAATTTTATTATTTTTTTGTGATGTTGTCACTAACAAATTAATTTTGTTTTATATTGAATCTAAAATAATAATTATTGACCGTATATTGGCAAGTTAAATAAAAATAATGATATGCATACAATTAAATTATTTTACGGCATTAGAAACCAAAAACTAGGGACGTTTTCTAGTCAAGTTGTGCTACTTCGCTTTGGTAGGGCGATCCTTTCAGCCCAAGCCTTAATGCCTGCGCCGTGAAGTTATAAATGAAAATAGCGGGCACGAATGATCCCCCTTTCATCAAATTCAAGTTAAAAGTTCCGAGTTAATTTCACGCGCTCTCGCAGGATGAAAATTCGAAGGGATTCGAGAGATTTCGAGCGGAGAAGTGTTCCCGGCGTCCTCGAACACGCCCCTAACTGAAAGAGATTTTGTTTTCCAGCCAAAGCCTTTTATGGCACTGCATAGTCGCGTCCTTGAAATGCTTGCCTTTTTTGATTAACTTCGGCCGATTACTTTGCGCCAGCGCGCATTAGCAGCGGACGCGACGGCAGGCTTTTAGGCAAATTTAAATAGCCTGCGCATCGCGAGCCCTTCCGAAGAAAAATTAGTGCCCGAATTCCAATTTCCCTCACAATAAACCCTTGCCTAACGATTTGTAACGGTATTAAATCCCCTTTTTAAGCGAAAGTGGCCCGGCCAAACCGCTTTGGGGAGCGCGCTCAGCTTAACTAAAGCTGATGAAGACTTTATCAGCAAGAGAGAAAGCGGGTGCTGCTAATTAATGTTTAATACCGTAATTTTCCAGGTGTCCGTTATCGGGTTAAGCTTTTAAATCCGAGAGCGAGCCCGTCAGTAAATACTTGGTCACAGCTCTGTGTTTTTGGCGAATTTTCCAGCGTTGTAAATCATGGAACATCTGTACTCCAGCTTTTGTAGCTGCGTAACTGTATTTGATGTAATTGGGAACGAACAATTTAAACAGGAAATGTAATAAAGAAAAAATCCAGCCAGCAAGTAAATATATAGGGATAAAAAAATAAATTTCTATTTGTACCAATATTTAGCAGGTCTGACAAGGTAATGCAATTAATATTTACTATAAAATTACAATTAAAAATATATAAATTAAGCAAAATATAGACCCCAAGTATATGTTATTTATCCAAACATTTTTTCTATTTTAATTAAGAACTATTGTTATCATGCCTCTATCAAACATTTCTTAACTTCATGCGAGGTTTAGTAATGTCACATTTGGGCCATTATTTTTTAGCACATTTACCGATTAAAGTAATTTAATTTTTTATATTATTTTTAGCCACATACCCCATTCCTAAATGGCAAAGAATTATTTGATGAAGACATCGAAGAATTTTACGACAGTGTTAACAAGTGTCTAGAATTATGGAACAGGTGAACGAAACAAAAAGAACTATTTTTTAATCGACTTTCTAATAGAGAATAATCTGTAAGCCACAAACACATTTTTAATAAGAAGGATACACATGGAGAAGTCAAAATGGGACAAAAAATAAAATTGACTTCATAATAACTGATAAGAAGAAAATAATAAACGACCTATCTGTACTGAACAAATTTGCAACATGCAATGATCACAGCTTAGTGAGAATAACAATCTCCATTCATATCAAAAAAGAAAAAGCTAAATTATTAAATTATTAAAGATGGGTAAGAAAGAATCTTTCGTGAATATTACCTAGTAGATGCGTCTCCAAATTGCATAATGGAGTATTTTCAGTGCAATGGAATAACTGAAGGCCTACATCGGAATGTAGCGGCGTCGTCTGCTGCAAATTCTTAGTATCTCTCAAACCCTGTACCTTTATCTGTTGACAGTCGATATGTCTAACGAATAAAAAGATGTAGAAAAGGGGGTTGGCTTAACTTTCTGGACGTAATTAATCCCGAAACCCATTAAAAACTGGAATAAATCTTTAGCAGGCTTATACAAAATTCAGGGCTCCTCGCGAAATCTGGCAAGTAGGTAGAAACTGATCATGTTTAATATATTCAGATAAAAAGGCAAATACAGCGTATAAACTGCAGCAGGCTTTAGTGCGAAAACAAATACTTCCTACTTTAACGCCACCTTTACTAAATCAGGCCATTCAAATGGAGATAGAGGAGAGACTAGATGGGTCCTCTTAGGTGCTAATAATCTAAAACGACTATAGTTATGAGAGTTAGTTGGGTAAACTTAAAGCTTTAGGTTTATAGGGACCGGATACGAGGACTTGGGCTATCGACTGAGTGAGAATTTTTTTATCCATATGGAAAGCCTAAGACTTGCATTATGGCAAAGACGAAACTACGTCTAATAACATTTTTGATTTGATTATTACAAATATGTCAATGGCAATAATTGAACCTGCTCTGAGAGGGCATGCAAGAGATTTGATTGTGGGTTTAGCTTACCTTTCATATTATTAACTAGAACCACCCCAATTGATGAGATGAGGGTAATGGTTACAATTTATGAAAAAAAAATATCCAATTCTGGTAGGATGTGATGTCAATGAGCACTACGAGGCACCATGAGGCAATAGTAAAGACCCAAATGGTGTGCTTCTTTTAGAATTTATTCTTAGCAATAATCTAAAAGTATTTTATGAAGGTAATAAATCATTTTCGTAATTTTGTCAAAAAAGTCTTATAAATTACTTTAAGTACGGTGCCATTTTTCAGAGTGATTACTCTTTTTTTTAAGTTAAAAAAGAGAAAAATACTTGAATATCTCTTGTTAAAGCATTTATTCAGTTGAAAATAAAAAAATGGAATACTAAAATAACAACAACTTTATTAAAAACTAGATATTTTATGTAAAACTACATAATACAATCCTAAAGTTACGGAGCAAATACGCTAATCTGGGATCCATTAATGAAGCAGGGTAACAAAGGATATTATTCGGAATAATGCGGCAACTTATGAGAATTTCGAGGACAAGCAGTGATGAATTAAATTCTCAGAGCTACAAAGTTTAAATGCAAACTTCGTTGTCGTTTTGCGCAAACTTGCGACTTAGGGCTGCTGTAGGTGTGTTATCTAAATTCGATTTGAATAACGCAAAACGTTATTGTTCGCTGCTCGTCATTGTTTAGTAAATTTAATAAGCGCTTAAGTTAGTAGAACAGTTTAAATAACTTTTGTTATAGATATTTTGTTTTCCATAGTAATAAACATATAGTTTGCGTTAAAAAAGGAAATAATCATAAATTATTTTTTTTAAAGCAAGACTAAGTTAAATCTAAATGCAAAACAACTAAAATTCGAATTGACAATAATGTGATATAAGCAAAACTAATTCAACGATCACGCTTCTTAGGGCTTGACAAATAAAAGCAACAATATGAATAAAATGATGAAAGAGTCGATGAACAAAAGATACGAAATGAGAAATTTATAAAACAATAGGAAAGAAAAATTTGATAACGATTAAGAAGCGTCGATTTCAATGTAAAGAAGTAACCGTTAAAAAAGACACTGATTTACTAAGAAAATATATAATAAGTACAGACAATAAACACACCAAACTATGGTATAGAAAATTAAGTACCAAATAAAACTAATAAATAATAATAAAATAAGAAAAAGAAAATTTGCATGAATTGCATAAAAGTATACAAATTGGATAAGAAAGATAGTATTACATACAATAAAAATTTGTTAGAGGAGTAACATTAATAATACAACATAACAAAAGAAAATTTAATGCATGATAATGTTAATATTGATATTACACTAGAGGAATGGTAATCTAAACAATAATAATACACTAAAGAAAAACATAGTGAAGAAATAAGTAGCAATAAAGTTAAATTTAAAGTAGTCAAAATAAATTAAATTTTAACATAATAGAAGAAAACTAATATAGCAAAATAATAAATTTCAAATAAAACAATGAATAAATAACAAAAAAAAAGTAAAAACGTAAAAGAAAGAATTTTCTAAGTAAACATTATAAATAAATAATAAATCACGATAAAATCATATTTCCAAACATACAGAAAAATAATTTATAGACAATATAAAAGATACAACTAAAAGTCATCACAAATCACAAAAATTAATAAAAAATACTAAAATTAATAAACATTATAAACATAAAATAGCGGAAAAAATCAATAGACAATTATAATATTAAGATAATATTGATAAATTACTATAAGAGCAAAAAATTTAGGGAAAACAAGAAACCAAACCTCAGAAGATATCAAGTGAAAATGCTACAAAATCGTTATTATTTATTATTATTTATCGTTAAAGTGCTATTCTACAACTTCCCTTAATAACTATTGCTGTTAAAGGTAAAACATGATTAACCTTTAACATTATTTGTGGTAAAACATATTTTTTGTCAAAAGCTTTAGTTGTTTTTGTATAAATTCTAGGCTGTTGTGCATAATTGGAAACGTTTTATTGAGTTCAGTAAACGGTTATATAATATAGCAAGGAATTTTTAAGCAGCAACAAATAAAAGCATACAAACTTTCGTTTTTATGCTGATTGAAGTCACTGAATATTTTTTTTTTGAAAACACAACAAAAAAATTATAACGGGCCACGAAGCTTTTCCATTTATCAGAACGCGGCAAGGTACTTGAGAAAGAGCGAACAAAAAAAAGTTTACGCCTAGAAAAGGTTTTTTACATTCTTTAGAAAATCAGTCTGAAAGCGAAAATGAATTAATTCAAATACTAAGCACTTTTTTCCGACCCAAACCACTAGTCCAACGTTTTAATCCCACTGATGTCGAAGATGGTATCGCAATATTATATATGAAAGAAGCACCGAGATACATTCTACTTAAAGAAAAAATTTTCATTTGAACAGAGTAACATTAGAATGATTCGAATGAAACATATTTATCTATTTTGCTATTATTCTGTAAAGCAATAAGAATCTTTAAAATATCTAGATGACACTGTTGTATTGTATGAAATCTGGCACTACTCTACTGCTCTACTGCTTGCGTCTCTAAAATATACTAAAAATCGTGCGTTAAGCTGAACTACCACAAGGCTCTACATAATGTAAAAAGGAAAGTCTGAGTGAGTCTGTCTCCGTTGCGAAGCAATATTGCCAACAAACAATTAATATTACTTTTATTTATTAAACTTTAATTAACAATAAAAATAAATAATTCTATAAGCTAGTTTGCTAGTAATAGACTAAAGTAATAAGAATATTTTAGTCTCAAAAATAACGTGATAAGGACTCTTCTGCTTAAAAGACCTCCGGCACTTCGCTTGAAGTCGATTGGTAATTTTATTTTTAGTCTTCTACAATCTGGTTGTAGCAGGAGTGGTTGCAAAAGGGGATTTAAATACACTGAATGAATGGCATACTAAGATCGTTATGAAGTGTGTCGTTCGGCACGTACCACGGTCTATTGCTCTTAGGGTTCTTGATTAAGCTCTTTAGAGGATAGTAATGCTTGATTTACTAGTGCATTCCCGAAATTTGCTTTGTTAATCTATATTAGTATAGTTTCAGTTTTGTACACAAACAACTTTTTTTTCTAAAAAGCCAATATCGTTATTTGGATTTAAGATCAGTTTGTTTTTTTTACTATATGTTGCTTTATTATCTAAATGTAGTCCCAGATACTTAATTGCTTTAGATTCTGGTATTGTGTTATTGATGGAAACTGGTACATTTTTAAGGTAAATTTGTCTTTCACTTTTCTACCAATCCTGTGTTTCAGGTGATTCTATAGGTGATTGGACGCAATATCTGGGTTTTCACATTTTCAAATTATAGACGTATCATCGGAAAAAGTACTAGTTATTGTATTAAGAGTTGTTAGTAGGTCTAATCTATGGAGGAGATAAAACATTAGAGCTAATACATTGCCTTAAAGGATTTCCAATTTGATTGGAAAGAAGGTTGGTGTTTTACCTTTAAGTTGGGTTTTAAATTAAAATTTTGTCAAAGACTCGGCTTATATCAAGAAATACTAAGGGACAATATTTCTTATCTTCTAGCGAATTTACATGAATTATTCAGTGGCATTATTGGGTGTTTAAATGTGACCAACGAAATTCAAACTGATGATCAGGAATTTAATTTAAGAGTAGACTGATGTTTTATAACAGAAATTTTGAAATAATAGATAGCAGGTTAATAAGTCCATAAAAAGTTATATGATTAGAATTTTTACTTAGTTTCGGCACTAAGATAATTTTAGCTATTTTAAAATATTTTGGGCAATAATGAAGTGTTAGAACAGCATTGATGTTATAGGTTAGCGTAGCAATAGCTTTTTTTTGGAGTTCCTTTTGCATTTTGGAAGATATTTGATCAAATACAGGCGATTTATTGTTTTGTAATCGAGATGTTTCGTCTCTGATTTCTTTTGGGATGTTTTACCAGATCTGTTAGTAGTAAGTCTCTGTCTAAAAAATTCTCTAATATCCTAATCAATTATAATTTAAGGTAAAAACTTTGAAGAGGTTTTCAGCAAATAAGTTGGCTTTTTATCACTTCCTGTCCAGGTTCCTAATGCAGTTAATTTTTTTCGAATTTGATGATTGGGCTGTAATAGCTTAGAAGTTGCTTCTTCTAATTGTTAAAATTATTGAATCAGTTAAGATTGAATAGTCTAGTTGTCTGTTTTCTTAAGTTTTGTCATTAATCTATTGAGTATTGTTTTATCTGTTGCAATTTATTATGAGCATTATTTTTTGTTTTATTCATTTTATAATTTATGGAAAAATATTTGTTGTGTTGTTTCTTGTTTTTGTTGGTGGTGTAGCTTGTTTTACTGCTTTTTGTTGAATTGTAATTAATTTAATTATACCTTCTTTTAATTCGAATTGGTTCTTGAGTCTTGAGTTAAAGTTTATATTTGCATTTTTCCAACTATATTTGTTACCACTGGTAATAAAGAAATACTTTAGGTCGGGTTCTTGGAATGCATTAGTAGGTTGGGGAGCTTGTTGACAGGAAATAGTACCTTTTTTGTGTATTAGTTTTACAAATTCTTTGCCTTTGGTAGTGGCAAGGCTTGACCCCCATAGGTGAAATTAAAATTGATTCCTACAATAAATTTAGAATTTAGATTTTGAAAGAAGCCATTGAAATTTTAGCGAAAACTTAACAACTATTGAAAACGCAATAAAAAATAATATGATTTAACATTTGTGCCGATAAATACATTTAAGTATTCAAATGGTAGCATAATCAAAAAAAAAAAAAAAACCCAAAAAATTGTGGGCAGAAGAGAATAGAAGAAAATACAAACATGAATAGATAAAAACCTTAATTATGTACGCAATAAAATTGTTGTTTCAAAAAATTTGCAAAATGTAATTAAAATGACTAATTACCAAAAGAAACATACTTTCATATAATTAATTGTTGTTATTACTATTTTATATTTTAATTGCACAATTTAACTTTAGTTTAATCTGATAATTCAAAATAGAGTTCCTATTAAATCAACAAAATTGTTCTTTCTAAAATAGTAAAATTTCTAGTAATTTGATACAAAATCAGATAGAACATCTTTGATTAAATAGTGGAGTGATGTTAGCAAGAAAAATAATAGTAATTTTTTTTACTAAGCTTCCTTTATCTGCCAGAAACATCGGTAGCAGTATTGATGAGTACCAATTCGTTGTTGTTCTTTTTCCCGCAAGATGTCCGGAAAAGATAATTACATATTAGAGGAGAAACACCGAAATAGTCGTCATTTCTCAGCCCGACTGCGAAATCCTACGCTCTGATGTCCCCAACATTTCCCCATTTGGCAAACACCTAGCTGGAAATAGCCCGAATGTTGTTTTGGCGCAAACCTACTGTTTTGTAAACAGAACAGCCTTTCAGGGTTGATTGCGTCCACTTTTCTTGTCGTCCTGCACTCGGCGCAGTACACCTCCCCAGCAGAATTCACGCGTAATTGCGCAGAACTGGTCGTCTCTTGCCATCAATCAATGCACAAGGAGCGGTGGATGGCCAAATAATGGCCTGCGTTCATAATGCAAGGGCATCAATCATAAGCCGCGGCTATAACCCAAATTAGCTTAAAGACGGCTTTCCACCTTGCAAGCGCCGTTTTGCAGCCATTGCTCGATCCATTGCACTCTACCAAACGGCGCTAAACACCGGAGAATTCAGTGCCGGGGTGCACCCGGGTCCAATTTTTCCAGGTGAAAAATGGAGAGAGGCGGCGATAAATTACCTGGCGCGTTTGGGGCTGCGCTGGAGGGCCGTAACGTCGCAGTCAATTTCTTACGATTGCGGACCGAAAGGCCGAGAGACCGGACTCGATCGTAATTTCTTACAAAAGTTAGGGTTCATCATTTGTAAGCTCAGTTTATGTTGCATAACTATTTGATAAGTTTCAGGAGTGTTTTTATAACAGAGGCAATGCGTACTGGCATTAAAGGAAGTCCAATAAGTTTGTTTCAGATAAATTTAAAAACTTTATTTTAATTAAAATGATTAATTTTGTTGAAACTAAAGTTTAATATGTATATTTATTTTTACTTTTTTAATTTAAAATTGCAGTGAAAGTAAACCTAGATAAGTTCGAACGGCCTAACAAAAAATGAGAAAGACTACGTCCTTAGCTTTTTAAAATCAGTAATACAAGGCGTAACAATCGTAAACACATTTAACACCGGGAGCCACCATTGCTTAGTAAGAGCGAAAGTAAGTTTAAAAACAACAACTCAATACGTATCTACTAAAAAAAGCAACTAGAAAAAGCAATAGGAAATATTAGAACACACGAAGGAATATCTAAATAAATTGTCTCAACATTTGACTACCGCAATACTAAAAACAGCAGGTCACCTCACAAATAGGACACAAATTAAATCTAGTAAAATAACAGCAGAAACTAAATTGAAAATAAAAAAACATGTATTATATAAACAAGGAAATACAGAACTGAAGAATATAAAAAAACTAGAAGAGATGCATTTAGGATGACCAAATGGACATAGAAACAGCGTATGAGAGACAAGTAAAAGAAATTATTGAATATAAGAAAAACATGAAATGTCTAAAAGAGAAAAATAAAAAACGGGAAATTATGCTAATTAAAAACAATAAAAAAAAATAGAAATCGAAAAAACAAATAATATCAGCAATAGAATTTTATAAAACACTATAAAGTTGTCATATCCGAAAAATCAGTAAAAGAAAAACCGAAATAAAAGAAAATAAATGTTGGGTCAAAGGATATACCAGAAATAATAGAAGAAGAAATTACATATTCTTTACATACAATAAAAAGTAACAAAACAACCACAAAAACACAGTAATAATAGGAATCATAAAAGAGGTAGAAGACATTCTATTACCCGCATTAAAAACTCTATCCAACGAACATCTACAAAAGGAAAAAATTCCAAAAATATGAAACAAAAGCCTTAGCAATATTATTCTTCAAGAAAGAACCCCCAACTGGATTAGGAAATTACCGTTCAACTAGTTTATTGTCCCACTTTTATAAATTCCTAACAAAAAATATTACAAACAGATTAACATGAAAATTAGAACAATATCAATTAGTCGAACAGTCAGCGTTCTGAAGAGAGTTTAGCAATTACAATCATCAATTCATAGTAAACATAATGTTGGAAAGAAACAAGAGTATAACCTGGAACTATACATGGCCTTTGTCGATTATCGAAAGTGTTCGACTCTATATAATAATAGAGCTTGATAACACTCGGATAGCCTATTGTTACACTATACTATTAAAGAATATATGCAATCAATCGACATCAGTGGTAGAAATATATGAAAAAGCACGACCATTTCCGATCGAAAGAGGTGTAAGACAAGATTGTTTACACTGGCTTTAGGAGGAGTTTTTAAGCAGCTAGATTGAACGAAAAAAAAAGGAATCAATACGAATAAAGAACATCTAAACCATCTAATGTTCGCAAATGATATTGTCATATTTGCTGACACGGGAGAAGATTTAAAAATAATGTTAACAAAACTGAAATCTGCGTCGAGAAAGTCAACCTGAACAAAACGAAGAAAATGTTCTCTGAAGGATTAGAAATAATATTAAGAGGATTTATTATAGAATTTTACAACATATACATGTCTGGGACAAATTATATCAATGTGTAAAGAAAACAAAGAAATAAAAATAGATGAAAAAGGAGATTGATGACATCAAGAGAGTCGCTGGTTTACATTAACGTAAAGTAGTAAAAATACAAATAAATGAAAGAAAATTGGGCGCAATAAGGCTGGATAATAAGTGAGTAGAGCTACAAATTATACGAAGCTGAAACATTCGTCCGAAGATATTATTCAAATAATTAAAAAGCTTTTTGAAAAATGCAAAAAGTGTAACCTTCCTACAATCCAGTTTCAAAATTAAATCACCTTTGAATCTTAAAATATTCTAATTGACAAGATTCAATAAAAAGAGACAGTTATTTGCAATTTCAACACAAGACTGCAGAATGTTTGAAGGTAGCAACGATGCTGGAAGATGTGTGTGAGATTTAAAGGTGCTTACTTTAAAGGGAACTAAGGCTATGCACAATGTTTCTTATATTTTATACATTTTTACTAAATATGTAAATTTTTTGTTATTAAAATTGTAATTCTTATATTATATGGCAATATTTTCAGAAAAAACCACGTAGTTGTAGTAAAGAATATTTACCTCTAAAAAAGTAAAACATAAAATGATTTGGAAGTGCCATAGTTAAGAATTATAGATTTAATAAATAATTCAGCATAGAGAACCAAAAAGTTATTAAAAATATTTATTCTATCTAAAAGACGCTGAGCGATTATTCTAAAGATAGGAATAGCGTCATTACTGTGTACCTACACCACGAGTCGATAAAAAAATCCATTTTATGCCAAGCTAATACTTTACTTCCTTATAGTACCAGAGAACAGCATCAGAACTGAACTGATGGTCTGCTGATCATAGTTATAATATTTGGTGGGTGGAACATAAGATTTTAGAACCAAAAATAATAATAAATGACGCAAGACAAAAAATTGGTGCTTGCTGTATAACATAGACAAAAATAAAATATAATGGTATAGTACCATATAAGAACTACACATTTATTTACAGTAGTGTTAAGAAAGAGGAATGAAAGAAAGAAAGTGGGGGTGTTATTATTGATAGAAAATATAAACCAATATTAACAATGTGTCTTATGTTTCTGAAGGAATCGTTGTAATATCCTTACGAACAGGTAACAGTATATTACATATACAAGTGCTTACACATCAAAAGAATCCAAACCCAAAATAGATACAAAAGAGTTTTATAAAATGTTACAAATATATTTAAATGCATAATTAAATTATATAGCGTGTGAAAAAGTTAATAATACCAATGGACACATATTAATACATTTCCTCACAAACAATAATCTAAGAATCAACAATATTTAGTTTAATCATAAAACTATGTACAAATACACATGGAGCAATAGTAGAGGTAATAAATTTGTTATTAAGTATAAAATGTCTAACGAGCATATGTACTCATCCCATATTTTGGATGTCTGAATACTAAACTTGGTAGAAATAGATAGTGATTACAAACTATTACTAGGCAACATAAGAATGCAGACATTAAAAAATCTGCTATATAAAGAACAGCTAAAAAAGGAACTCAGAAAATGTAAGTATACGAAACCTACATTAGAACCGACTAAAATAATACATTGAACAAAACGTAACAGATGAAGTAGATTACACAGACGAACTTTGAACAAAATTAAAAACGAATGTACTTAATATCTCTGGAGAAGTTTTAAGCATAAGAAAAGTAAACAGAAACAAGATTGTCATAAGTAAAATACCTTGGTGTTTTGCGGAAGTAAGGAAATTGACCGAAGAGAAGAAAATACCATATATGAATTATAAATCCGAACTTATTGTTCAAGAAAAAAAAGTATAAAAAAATTAAAGTTAATGGGGAAATTAAAAATATAAAGGCCGACGAATCTTCTCTTCACTCTGCACTATACGGTTATTTATTATCGTTTATTTAGGGACCGTTTTCATTATGACTCTAGTATCACTACAATTTCTACAGCTAATTTTTAATGTATTTTCAGCCACTGTTTAGTTATTGTTGGGATAATTAAAATTAACAAATAAACCAGGATAGTTTTTATATAAATGTTGTAGATAATAAAGACAATTTACAAAGACTATTATTTCTTTTTCATGAAATTATAAAAAATATGCGTCAAAAAAGAATTGTCTTACAGTTAGTAAACGACCCTTGCGTTGTAAACTGGAATTACAAGGCAAACAATCGAGCAAGACAAGTGCTTTCATCATTTGGAAGTGGAAAGAACAATTGAAGAAATACTAAGTGAAGAGGTACTAAGATATGCAGATAAATTTTGAAAACAGATGAATCTAGACAAGTAAGAATAGACAGAGATAACATTTTTTACAGAAATGCAATCCAAAAAGACCCAATAAATGATAGACACACAATCTAAAATAAAATAAATTGCAAGATTAATTTTGAAAGGAAGCAGAAAACTATTATATCTAGAAAAAATACTTATCTTAACAGCAAAAGTAGTGATTGAAGCATTGTTAAAGTTACAAGCACACTGAAAGTTATTACTAAAAAGACTACGATATGTTAAATAGGTAAAAAAACAATTTACAAAAAAAAAATTAAGTATGAGTACTAAAGACTACCAAATCTAAATATATTTCCTGTAAAAGAAATTGCCCCGCTAATTGTAGGAAGATGACCATTGCTATTAAATTATAATAAACATAAAAATTTAATTCTAAATAAAAAATAAATTCTACTAAAAATGGAACTAAACAACAGCCAAAAACGTAAAGAGCTGGTTGAAAATGTTTTATAAATTTTATTCCTATGAAAGGCAGTAAACTTTTTAAGAAAATGCAGCCCCTTTTACAATCTAATGGATAAATTCCTTTCAAGAATAAAAACAACACCATCACTAAAAAAAACATGTAACTAACTGAAAAGGGTCGCGTACAGTGACAAAAATAATCACATTAGGTAGATATGGAGTATTAAAATATCAAGAATTATAGCTATATCCGACTATGACAAATCTCTTCTTTGAAACACATTTGAAAAACAGTCGTGCTTCATCTACATATAAGCAAGGGCGGATCCAGGAGGGGTCATTGGGGTCATGACGCCCCCCCCCCCGGGCTGGGTCTAGGTCGACTAGTAATAATTTTTCTAATCTCATTGATAAATTTAATAAAATAAATACTTTATTATTTTGTAATTTGATTAACATTATTTTGACGTACAACAATAAAATACTATTTCTTTTTAATTAGATTTATTATTGTAATTGAATTGGAGCCTGTCCTGACTAGACTTCGACTACATGATCCCCCACCCCACCCCGACTTGAAAGCTGGATCCGCCCTTGCATATAAGAATACATATCATACCAATTATAATCACGACACATGTTCTATTCATGACAGAGTACCAAATATAGTTACCTATCACTCTTAATAATAGCCACACCCCCCAGTAAAATAAAATTAAATGCCATTGATAAAATAGTAATGTAAAAATCTCAAAATAATAAAAAACAGAAGACTAAAGAATTCTTAGTGGTCAAACTAAATTCATAAAAAAATAATTTGAACTTTTTATTTTCATATACCAATCAAACTTAATGATATATGAGGTACTTCAGTAAGATGAAATTTATTCATCCTTAAAAAATACACTATACATTTTTCTTATTTATTGTAGATTGTAATTGAAAGTATCCTATGAATGTTCAGCTAGTATGTAGGGACTAATAGGAGTTCCTTAAAAAAATTGAATTGCATTTTTACATCATTGTAGTGTTTTTAAAGGCAATATATGAGTACATTAAACTAATTGAAATTCGTTCTTGCTATTATTAGTAAGCAACGTAAGTTTTCAAAGATTTATGCGGTAATAATTTAAAAAAATAAAATAAGAAGATTATAAATCACTTAATCTTAACTTAATGGTAATTACACAAAGTTAATAATTTTTATCCTCTTAAACTTTTTAGTTTAATTGTTTTAGTTACATATTTTTATTTCTACTGGAATGTTAATAGAACAAAACAACAAAAAAGTATTTTATTAAGTAAAAGTTAATCTAGCTACAATTTATGTGACATACTTAAAAAGTTTAAAAATAATTAGCATTTTATTTCAAACCTCCGGTTTGTCCTATATTAAAAAATTTACTCATTGCGTCTATGAAAACTTAATTGTCATGAAATGCCACAAAACAAAGGCCGTGAATTATTTATATAACGCTGTGATTGCAGTTGCGAATATAGTGGAAGCAAACAAATATGGGGAGTAATAGGCAACGTGATTTTTTTTAAGGGAGGGAGCAATTAGTTCGGACATTCGTACAAAGTTGTCTGATTCTTCATAAGATTATTATCAGAGATTGGTATTGCATATCATTGAAGTAACTTAAACGATGTATTCAACAAAGTCGTTACAGAAATGGAGACCCGGCACTCTGTTTTAACATGACAAAGTGCAGCCACACTCTTGATATCTTGCAAGCTCTTACTTACGCCAGGTTACCTCAGGTCTCATATTTGTCGAATCTCACGTTAAATAACTATATACTCTATTAGACACAATAAAAGGAACAAGTGCGTAAAAAGTTTTTTTTTGTAACAATAAGCTACAGTTGGCTGTTTACAAACGGTGCCGTACTGCACTCAAAGATTTATTTGCAACAGCTTTATAGAAACAGCAAAAGTGTACAGATATTAAAAGGGCCTACCTCTAATATATGTACTCACTTCTACGTAATAAAAGGGTAGTGAGAACAAAAAAAATGTTCTAATAATTTTGAACATCTCAAGTAAAACCAACCGATAATTACAAATAATGTAGTGGGAGAATGAAAAGATAAAGATGTTTTCTGTAAAACGGACGCGGGTTAAAAGAATTTTTGCTATTTTGTAAGTTTTTTCAATATATTCTTAATAAATATTAATACAACAGCGATGTTCTGATTTATACTTTTAAATGCCAGCTTTGCAATTCGGATTGGAAAACTTTCTTTTAGAAAAAGCACACTCAAGCCGTATTGTGCAAACAAGATTTTAAGCCCATTATTAGCCAAAATTTAACCGATTTTAACGTTAAATTAAAGTAAATGGAAAATTTCGACTTATTGGAAACAAAAAATTGGGAGCGACCGCTCTAGGCTCTTTGCTCGGGTGGCAAAAAAGGCTTTGTGTTTGTTAGAAACAAACTTAATAGAAGAGTTTGTTCCTTTTTTACGATGTCTAAAGCGGCTTTTGAAAATAAAGGAGAATTTACTTGTAAGTAATTGGAATGGTGACACAAAGAATTGTCGATGATGAATAGATATGAAATCAAAATATTTATTTAAACGGTTAGAGAAGTTTGTAGAAATTTCGGTCACTAAAATTTGTGATGGAATGTAGTATTTTTTTATTTCTTTAGGGGGATGAAATCGCCTAAAAAGTGATGGAAATTATCCCCCACAATTTCTGCATTATGTCATATCATTTGTAATATTAATATGAGAAGCTTAAAAATATCATAACATTTAGATTACTTTTGATGAGAGTGGCGATAATAAAGACCATTTTCCATAGATTTTCTATAGGATGACGTTTAGTAATATATATAACATTAATGTTTTCAATAATAAGCTTTGCTGTATTAAAGTAACATTTACTAACCATAAAAATTAATTGTTTTAGTTTTTTAACCATATTTTAGCTTGGTGTATTATTGAAATATTAAAAAAATATAAAAAACTCTATACTAGCATGTGTTCCATAGTCAAATAAAACATCTTGAGATTTACATCCTGTGTCTAATCAGTTTGAAAAAATAAGTGCTATCCTACATAACAATGTTCATGAAGCTTCTGGAAAAAACTTTTCAGAAACATATTGCAGAATCTTTGTCGCTCGTTTTTGGATTGCTGAAAAGTTCGCAAAACGTGCGAAGAAACCATAGATTCTAATCATGCACAGCAATAATGTCTTCAGAGGTTTTATCTGTTTTTCTCCCTGTTCCCTGTCAGCTTGTGCGACATAAAGTTGTAACCGACAAATGTTTAGCCTGGATACCTTATAATTGATCACCTTTTACCAAGTACTAAGCAGACTTTTAAAGGTTTCACTTAGCGTTTAACCAAATAGTATATTTGCTTTTACAGCCCATGGCATATCCGGATTTTTTTTATTTAGAAGAAGTTTATGATATAAAATAGGGTTAATGTTTGCTAAAAAACAAATGTCTGAGTTTTTACAAAGCCTCATTTTTGAATATAATTTTATATTTTGAGGTGGTGCTGTGCCTGTACAACTACTGGGTGAACTAAGCGGCCGTGTTGCCAACTCAGACAAATTAGAAGCGTTCCTGCTTGAGGCTAGCTCCTTATTTGATCTAAATAGAAATAAGGCTCATAGAACTGAAACATTGTATCGGGTTAGAGTTAATCCAAAGAATGTGATTCACACGAGAAATGATTTTTAAATTAAAAAAATATATATTCTGTCTCGGTAACTGAATCTTTAGGTCATTATATAAAAAGTTTGCTAGTATTCAACATTTTAATGGATAAAATAATCAAGACAATGCACAAATTAAGGAAACGTAGAATAAGAGACAAAAAGTTAAGACCATGAGATATACTGTTGACACATTATAAAACGGCCAAGTTGTTTTACATAGTAACATCAACAACAAAAGCAAAATGTATGGTCACTTTTAAGACTTCGATCAGATGGAAGTTCGTTGTTGAAGATACAATTACACACTAAATATGCTTTATGTACCTGACAATACAAACATCTGCATTTGGTGGCATAGAAGCATATGTAAGGAACCAAACAACAGACGACAAGAACTGCAGCAAATTTAAACTATATAATATGGCAAAACAAACATATTGAAACTCACGCAAAATCCGGAATTTATAAGACTGTTGTTAGATCCATTCTGACGCATACAGAAGACAGCTGACCTAATATATCAACAATTCGCTGACTGTTAAAAATAACAGAAATAAAAATAGTACTCAGGGTATTTGGTAAAATATTAATGGATAGAAGGAAAAAGCAAAAACCTTAAGCGAAAATGTAGAATAGATAACATCAATGAATGGGTGTTCAACAGAAGGAAAGAATAGATGCATCACATAAATCATATGATTGAGGAAAGAATTATTAGGACAACAAGAGAAATCGCTGATAGGACTGAAAACTAAAAAATAGAATGGATAAATACAGACAAAGAAGCCAAAGAAAAATAGGTAAAGCAACGTCTATATAAAAAAAGAAGAAGGAATGGTGCCACCGTCTCTTGCCAACGTGCCCAAATGTTGTATTCATTAAGGTTCTGTTCTTTCTGTTTGTCTATTTGTCAAAAGAAATGCTCAATGACCGCGGTGCTTCAAAAATTGTTTACATCGTCACAGGCGACGAATGTTGGACATATGTTATAAGTTCGAAAGTAAAGAGTAGTCGACTATATGGGTTTTTCAAGATGAGCCAAACCTAATAAAAGTCGTTTGTGTTTGAAGGATTTCAAAGCAAATGGTCGCATATTTTGTGGAAAAATTGGACATGTTGCAACCGTAGTTTTGGAGAATTGTAAAACAGTCAATTTTAAATAGTACACAACCATTTGTTTGCCAGAAGTCTTCGAAGAAATAAGAAAAACTAACACGCGACGCCAGGTCATTCTTCACCATGACACTGTGAACTCTGACACATAGACGCAAACAACTGGCTTTTTGCGCACTCAAAACGTCGAATTGATATCATCCGGTGTACAGCACATTTCTTTTTATTCCCACACGTAAAGAACAAACTACGTGGACAACGATTTTCGTCGCTGAAAGAGGCGGTTAATGTATTTAAAACTGTTGATAGATATTTGATTTGCTATGAAAATTGGTTTCAGCATATGCATTAACCGTCAGAGAAAATATTTTGATAAACAATAAAAAAGTTTCTTTTTTGTTAGTTTTTTGCAATAAATAGCATGTAGCTCATGTACTCTAAGTATTTATAGCTGCTAGGACTGGTTTAAGTGCATATTATTTGAATAAACTTCAACATAAATGCTTTTGGCAATTATAGAAAACTGTTACAAACAGCTTACTTATTTGCACCTACTTCGAAAGTGCCAATTAACCATTGTGTGTCTGACTTAAAAATATACAAAAACGAATAAACATCGATTACCCAATTGTGATTGTACCCTAATAAGTATATTTATTAACTGATATCTTGTCAGAGGTCCAATACTAAAGTTCATTTATAGAGATACTCCACTACATTATAGAGGTATTGCATACTCAATTTTTAGTGCTTAATTAACGCAATCATGTATTGTTTAGACTAATTGTTAGGCGACCGCGTACACTGCAGAATTTATTGGGTTCAGAAAAGCTCTTGAGATTCATCTTAATTATCATCCATTACAAAATATATTTATTTGTAATTATTTTCTTAGTACAATTTTAGCACGCAGAACTAAATTCGCTGATACTTTACTAATCTATGATTGTTACAAACATATGACAGCTATGAGATGATGTGGGCTTTAAGTGGTAGCCCTCTAGATTTCAGAGCATGGTGGAACCATAGATAATGAAATGGCAGACCAAGTAACTAAATTTGGGATATTAATTTTCTGTTTAAAACGAACATATTAGCAGCTGTTAAACGATTAGTACAGACAAAGCTATTGGAGCAAAAATCCATCTATATATCTAACCTATTAGTCGTGTTGAAATCTGAAAAATCGTATCTTGAATTTGAATAATTGATACATAATTTTAATTTTTTGTAATACGTTATGGTAGTGCCACTTTTGGATGATGCTATAATTAAAAAAATAACTGTAATAAAGTTTGAGATAACACAGCCGAAAAATGCCATTTAAACTTTATAAACAAGTGTGTGTCTACAAGGCAACCTTCAAACTTGTGCTTCAAACCCAATTACAACAGTCGGCACTCGTGAACCTTAAGCCCGGAGCATCTTAAACGGCTAAAAATCTGCGTTTACTCGTGACTTAAATTTTAATGTAGGAATCGTCGAGTTTAATTCCGCTTTATTTACAAAGCTTCTTCCAGCCGCTGAAAGCTCGAGTGGCACTCGCAGAAACGCCGAGCCGCATGCCCCCCACGCGAGAGCCTTTGAATAGTTCACTGAAATTCCCATTTCCCAAATCAAATTTGTCACAGCATCGGGTCATCCTGATCAAAGCAACGGCTCCGTTAATTATGCCGACAATTATTATTATTGATTCAAACGCGCGCAGTCCGCAGATCCATGCATTACAGCAAACTAGAGCGTGGGAGTTAAACTCTTAGAAATTTATTGGGCACGATTTGCAGCAACATGAAGGGAATAACTTAATTATTTAGGGAATTAACGAGTTTCAACATTACTTTCTCTATAATGCCCAAATTAACTGAGGAAGGACGCTTAAACATCGTCCGTAATTTAATAAAAGGGCGAAAAGTGTCTGTAAAGTTCATTACATTTGTCAATTTGGAGCGGCGCTAGCTAGGCTCCCGAAGAATTAAATCAGTAACTAAACCTGCTGTATGTTTGGGTTCTGCAATTGATATATTTGATTGTATTTTGCCTTAGTTCGCCCGCACAAAATAATCTTGGCGATGCTGCAATAACGATGCACGAAATTCTCTCCAAAAAGTTTTATCTCAAAAAAGCGCCCAAATTGCTTTTCCGTCAAAATTTCAGGGGAAATGGACGCTGAGATATTAACGAGTGTAGCGGCATTTCAGCAGATACGCTCGCTGTTGGGGGCTGTTAATGAGAAAGCTATAAGGCGAACGGGATAAAACAGGATAATTTAGCGAATCGCTTATCGACGAGTTCTTCTAAGTGGATCCAGCGCTGCGGGATTTTGCTATCGTATTTCTCGTTTCCGTTTCAACCAGGGGCTGGAAGCTTCAAACACTTAAAGTAATTAAAAACATGTTTTTAAAAAAATTAAACTCAATTTTGTAGAAATTACATCCCCAAAAGAAAATTACGAAAAACATAATAAGCCTTCTGTTTTACTTATTCATTAAAACAAATTCAAACATTTGCACAGAAGAGTTAGTATAAAGAACTAACTGTAAAATATATTTCTCTAGAGATATTTGAATATTTTAAAACGTAGGGTATATTAATTAGAATCAATAAAAAATTAAACAACATCTAGACGAGAATTTTTTTTTCCGGTTATTCTATTCTTGTAAGTTATCGTATGTTTAAGTCAATATATTGACAAATGTTTTGCACACAATGAAAACCTTTTAAACAATGCAACTTTTAAATAAGAAATTATTGATTTTAATTGTGATAATAAAAATTGTAGATAGTTTTAAAAAATAGCCTGATAGCCTAATAATAAGACTTTTGCAATTTACTTATTAAGCGGCAGAATCAATACTAACTATTTGAATTGATGATATTAAAGATTTTCTAAAATTATCGTCTGCGTCACAACCTTTGATAACACAACCGAATAATAAGTCTCTGCTGCTTTCCTATTTCAAGAAAATATGCAGAAATAATAATGACACTCAAAAATGGTAAACTCCTTTATAAAACATCATCATACCGACCTCTACACCTACTGCCCATACTTTCTAAATAGTTGAGAGGTTGTTACTCAAAAGGAACCAGAAAAATGATTAAAAAACAAATTTAATGTCCAACACCCAATTTGGATTTCGTAAAAACATGTTGACTATAAACCAAGCCCTTAGAATAGTCAACAAAATATTTAAGAGCATCAAAGGAAAGATGTGTTGCAATGGACTATTTTTTACGTGTCTCAAATGTTTGACAAAATTTGACTTACAGACCTATTCTACAAACTTAAAAATAATTACCTCCTGAAATCTTATCTCAACGATAGAAATTTCCCCGTAAAACACAACGACTTTCTGCATATTATTTTATACAATCTGGTGTCCCGTAGGGCAGTTTAGTCCACCTCTCTATTTTATATACTAAATACTACTGAGATACTCGAAACAGAAAACACCATGATTGTTGATTGAGAAATGAATTTACACTGTTCGAATGTTAATAACAAAGAAAGTATTACAGATAACCTGATGAAACTTTTTGTATCTGTATCTGTGATAATTAGTGCTGGTTTCCATTTATTTGTTCTTCTTTTATTTTTAGTTCAATTACAAGTAGTGACAAATATAATAATTGACAAGATGGCTGGAAACCTTTCCTTTGAGCAACGGAGGTGGATTTTAAAGTATGTTTGGGAATATGAGAACATAAAAGAAATGCAGAGACGATAGTTGTGCCACCTTCACGTGTAGCAACTAGAAAATTATGCGACAAGTTTGAGAGGAAAAAACTGCGTGTGACTTGAAGAAGAAACGATGTGGCAGGAAGAAATCAGTATCGGACGAAAGAGGAATGGAAGCAATAGTACAAATTTTCACAGGTTCCTCCAAGAAGTCCACATCGCAAGCTTCGCGTGAGTCATGTCAAGTGTCTATCGCATTTTAAAGTAAGCAAAGGTGGAAACCCAGGTTGCTTTATGCGATAAGTGAGGACAATCCAGATAGACGCCTTCAATTTTGTAATTAGATTTGCAATAATAAACAGTTGACTGATTTGAGTGTTTAGTTTGATGGAATAACTTTTAAATTGTATGGAACCATCAATCGCCACAACTGTTTCTACTGGTCAAGAGAAAATTTCAATGTTATAGAAGAACAAACTATTCATTTTCTTATCAGTGTGGTGTGGTATGTCTGTCAGAGAATTTGTAAGGCCGTTCTTTTCTAAAGAAACCGTGTCAGGTGCTGTGTACCTTAACATGTCTCGGAAACCAATTGTGCTAGCTGTTCACCAACTCTACCTAGGTGAAGATTGTTTTCTTCAACAAAACGGCGCACCGTGACATTACCATCAAAACGTACGAAAATTCCTGAATAAAACATTTGTTGAGAGGCGGATAGATCGACGAGAAAGTATCGAGTATCTACCCAGATCTCCAGATTTAACGCCGTTAGACTTATTTCTGTGGGGAACTCTGAAGAACACTATCTACGCCACAAAACCACGTACGCTGGATGTCATGAGAGAGATGATTGTGAATGCCTGTGAATCTATTCCTATGGAAACTATACTACATGCTTGTCGATCTGTTCCACAGTGTTCTATTTCCGCTAATAAACAAGGATATTTTGTACATCTTCAACATTAGAGTATCAGTAATGTTTTAAACATCTTTGTGACTTAAAAAATCATATATTTGTGGGATACTTTCAGAATTTGAAAATATGTAAACCCACCTAAATTTGCTTAACGAATGGTACAAGTGGCGAATCAAAATAAATCAATTTAAATCTGTTTAAGTAACATTTACTGTTAAACCGAAAGCTGTCCTTCTGTAACCGTTGACGAAGCCTGTATAATCAGATATTAAATATCTAGAATCACATTTAGATCAACGCTTAACATGGCAGAAACATACAAACAAAGCGAAGGCAGTTGGACTTCAAGCTCAAACAAACCGTAAATCAAAACTTTCCACCGAGAATAAAATCCTGCTATATGAGATATCAGTAATTTAATGCTGCACTATGACTTGAATATCCCATTCACTGAAGAAATACCTGTAAATGCTTTCTCTACTAACTAGTGACATCCAAATTCTCTCATAGACAACCTATATAGAGATGGACGACTAAATAAAAAACTAAACAAAACCTGGCTTACAGACTTACCTCAATAACATTAACTGATAGTGATATATAAGAGGAAATATCAGTAGACGGTTTCCTATCCAAGTCAAAAGCTAATGACGCATTTACTCATACTCTTATTAAACTAGATTGGACATTTTTAATAAATGTAAAAGAGATTATCCACCATAGATATGTTCCTAATATTAAAATATTTAGTTTCTTAAAATTTATTGGCCTTCCTATTTCATATGATTTTTTTTATATACCAGAAAGCGATTTTATAATTAGTTTAAAAAAATTCTTAGTATCCCTGTCCCATTTAGAACACACCAGGTCTTTGATTGTCCTTGTATAACCATGAATAGAAGGCATTATGGAAGTAATGAAAATAATGAGGTGATTTCCCAACAAACTAGCAGAGTTGATTATGCAATGGTAGTCTCTATCTATTATTAAACTGTATAGAAGCCCAGTTTCTCCATCTTAATATAGTACTGACATTACTGCTTCAATTTCAGCTAATTTTGATGCGTCTTAGGTATTTTATTTCTCCGGAACCCACCATACCTGTAGAAACTTTAAGTATCCATAATATTTCGAGATTTTAATATAGTACAATTTATTGAGAAAAATTATTTGCAAATTTGCCCACTTAGAAATCTGATAGTTTTTATCTAATAAGTGAGGCTACCCAGCTTTAACGGCAGTATTCAAATACTGATAAAGAGAACAGATAAAGAGAAAATTATCTTATAACCAATTAGTTTATAATCAAATTGTACTATATTTAAGTACTTCCGAAAGATCTTGTATAAAATACAAATAAAAAATGCTTTTAAAGTAAAAATAGCAATATAAACATATTTAGCTTAATTTTTATAGATGTACAAGCATTTATTGTAAAAGGAAAATTATTTTAATTTATATTTCTCCTGTATTATATAGATAACTATAAGAATGCTTATTACTTATTTTTGATGAAATTTACGCATGCAAAAATATGTTGACACAGAGTGTCATGTTCGAATAAGTTATGTACAGTCCAGGAAATTAGAAACTATTGTGGCGGTGGAAAATGATTTATTGCTGACAGGCCGTAATTCTATTTCAACGAATAAAATATATTTGTTGTACGTTCCGTACAATATTGTAATAAATGTCGGTTATCGCTGTCGGTGTACAATATAACTTAGGTAAATCGAGGTATTGTTCCATATTTACATTAAAGTTCTTTTACAACGCACAGTCCGAATCCATTTATTTTATTTATGTGTAACTCTGTTTTATACTTCTCGATTAAAAACAAATACGACAACATCAGTATGTTTTGCAACCGTTGGGTCTGCCCAACGAATTCCCTTCAGTAGCAATCTGGCAATTAGGTATTTACATAAGCAAATGTTATTTTATGTAATATTAAATGTAGTACTGAGTAAATACTAATCTGTAAATAAAACATGAAACCGCAATGTCATGTTAAAAAATTATTTACGATATTGTTTGCCTAACGAAATTTATTTTTTGGCTGACATGTAATACTAATAAATTTTTTACTAAAAAAGTTGTTAAAATAATCATGACAGAAGGTTAAAGATCAACAATGATCTGCAAGTGCCCGCAGTGAGTGAAACGATTGTGCAGTGCAGTGCAAAATACATTCAACGATTAGAAACTCATCCAAATGTGTTGGCAATAAATTTGCCTGACAACAGCGAACAGACAAAAAAACTAAAGCGTAAAACACCACTCGACTTAGTTCATAAACGATAACAATCTAATTTTAAAGTTTTAGTTAAGTCTACTAATACAACAAATTAATTTTCATATAGAGATTACCGCTCATTGGAGCGCATCTCTTCTTCATGTTAATGGTATCATTTCTCATTAATGCTTATTGTTAATGTAATAACAGATTGCATAGTAAACTTTGAGAAAAAAAAGAAGGTCAAAGAAAAAGTGCTAATTTTAAATTATAAACAAAGTTGTTTGTACAATTTCTGCTACTAACCACAAACATGTGTCAAATTCAACTAATTTTTATAATTTTGCAGTAGGTAGAAACGTAAAATTCTATTATTACTTACATTTGTTGTTCTGCCACAGATAATAACATACATATATATATATATATATATATATATATATATATATATATATATATATATATATATATATATATATATATATATAAAATTATTAGAAACTTTACTTAAGATAAAAACAGATTTATTAATTTTTAGGGCGAGTTAAAAATCTTTTTTTATTGTTATGATATCTGAGTAAAAGGTAGGTGTAGAAGACAAATACTTCATATTTTCTTTAAAATGTTCCAGAAAAGTATTAAAACTTATGTTGTTTGCGGTGGTGCTGGAGCCAATAGATCAGTGGTGCTTTACAATGACGAATTATAGTATAACCATGGGTCGGGTGCCATTTTATCTAATCATGTGATTAGTCATTTTTCCCGTAAATAATACAGCAGATAAATCTTGTGTGTACAAAGTTCTCAACTATTTGCACTACAGCCGATAGACCGAAACGACTTTGAGCAATATATTCTAAGCTATTGCTATATATCAACAAATAATTTTTAATCAGACTTAATTGAGTTTTTATAAATTTTGTCACCAAATTAAATTTGCTCTAACAAATGCAGTCATTTACCAATGATCAACAAATTGATCATTTTTAAAACTTGATTTTCAAACATTTAAACAGAATACCGGGTTGGGATAACAATAATATATTTTAGAGGCAATCTACTACGTCGACTACACAATTAGTATACTGACTGAATCTCAAAAACGTAAGTTTCTTAATGGCAATTAAATAAAATCAAACCCAAATTTTTGTGTAAGACTTATTTTTATTGCCAGTTATAAATCTATACCAAAATAATTCTTTATTTCAACTAATAATATTAGACGATCACTTACTTGCTACGAAACTCCTGTAGCCAGTTTAGACATCATTCAAATGTTCTGCAAATGTCTATAAATTATTGCAGATTAAAATGGAGTTGTTCGTTGCTATACCGTCACATTAGGACTTTTTCATCAAAATAAATTGAGTTATTTCATCTAGGTCACGGTATAGACTACAATAAATGTAAAAAAAATTACTAAACGAAAATACCATAGAATATACCATATTTCATAAAATTTACAAAAAGGGAAAAAACAAAAAACATTCTCAAAAAATTTTCAATAATAAACAATCGAAAAGATATCTTGCTCTATCACGTCAACGCCAAACCAAGGAATTGAAATGAAAAATCGCACAGCATCTTTCTTATTCTCCGATCCTATTCTCTCAAATTTTCATCTGTAATTTCTGTAAAACGAAAATTAAATAAAAAGAAGTTTAATTAAGTGGAACAAAAAAAAAACACACAGTTTCTATAAGGAAAAATTTTATGAACTTGTTAAGGACTGCGTTCTTAATATTTTCAAATTGTACACGAATGTTTGAAATTAGTCAACAATTTTTAGTTTGTTTAATTGGCATGAAAGAATTGCATACTTACATCCCCCAAAAAATTTAAGAAAAATGCATCTTAATGTGCTGACACAATTTTCACGCATTTCAATTCGCTTGCAGCTCATTGAGCCCCAATTATTCCGCCGCAAAAATGCAGAAAACCCAAGAAAAAGAGAGTAGGAGAATACAAAGGTAAATACGTAGACTGGATGAAAAAAATGCCATAAACTGAAAGAATTACAACGTAAATACGACGAATTTAGTTTGCACAAGAAAATAATATAAAACAGAAAAATTATGCAAAAAATTCCTTTATATATTTTGATACCAGGGATAGAAAACTCACAGAGAAAATTGAATCACAAAATTATTATATATAGTATGTTAGCTAAAACAAGTTCAATTATATTAAAAAATATAGAAAAATTAAAAAGTAAGCAAAAAATAACAAAACACTAGGTCCGGATCAGATTCTAGCAAAATGATTAAAATATCTTAATGACGCTAACTGATTAACAAGTGAGGTAGTATAAGGTCTGACAGGGAGCTGTTACGTTTTTGAGACGAGCATAACTTTGGTGGTAGGGAAACTAGCATATGCGCAATGGTTGATATACACTCGTTAGTTGTCATTTCAGTAGAAATAGAGCCTTGGACAATTGAATAACGCGTCTTTGTTCAGGACGCCTTTGCTGCAACCAGTCATTCAGTAGTGCAGACACTGCAAAGATTTTAAACTCATTTCAATGTTGGTCAATGCAGTGCCGTACCATCTTGCCCAACAATGCTAAAATGGTAAAACTTCAGAACAAGAGCAACTGTGAGACTTGGAACAGCTCGGGGAGGTGATTGGACCATTAGAACACCAGAGAAAATCAAAATAGTTTGACAGGCTGTGGAGACCAGCACTCGCCGTTTCATCCTTACAAAATTATGGTGATTTAAGAAAAATGACTATGTATGGTGGTTTACGTTTGCAGAAGCGATCCTGAAAACCTTGCAAAATTACTATATTCTGATAACGAGTGGCAAGGCTTATTTTCACATATCAGGTGCCGTAAACAAACAAAATTTCCAGCATTGACCGGAAAATAACCCATAGAAAGTATATCGTGGGCCCCTGCATAGTGAGATCGTAACTGTGTGGTGCCAAATAGCATGATTTGGGAAGATTGGCCCCTACTTTTTCCAAGAAACGGACGCACTGTGTCAGTCAACTTTATGATGTTGCGAAAAATTTTTATGTCTAAATTGAGAAGACATCGGATTGTCCTCGATAGGGTTATTTTCAACAGGATGGAGCTATACCTCAAGAGAAATCATAGCTTTTTTAAGGTGACGTTTTCCAGAGCATTCTTTTTGTTTGTGCTTTATGTTTCTTAAATGAAATTGTATATGCAATTTCTAAAAAAAAATACAAATTTGTTCAAAAACCTTTGTGTTAAAGAATATTTTGAAAAACATAACACCTCTTAACGGACCCTGTATAATGTTTTTTTTTGTAAAATACATAGGGTATGTCATTCGTTAAGTTCGGAGTTTTTTTAATTATTTTTATATCAATAAAAATCTTGTAATGTAATTTTAATGGGAGTTACTTTATTTATAGAAAAAGCAATTTCATAATATAGTTAAAAATTACTAATATATTTGGACAGACAGGGTTGAAAATATATCCGCTGTCACTTTTTGCTTTCATGTTGTATATAATTTCTGATTTGTTACAGTAAACTCTTTTTTCTGGATATTCTTATAGAAAATAATTAAGCAGTAGCAGATATTTAGATCACGGTGGCCAAAGTCGTTTTGAAAAAATGCAGTTGCTATTTTCAACGAACTTAAAAAGATCGTTACTGAATTCTATATGTCTGTCTGTCGGTCTGTCGGTCCGTCACAAAATTTGAGATTTTTTAAAATTTGAAAATGGATTCTCATAGGAAATTTTACGCTGATTTCGAATTCGAAATTAAAAAATTTCTATCTCGAATAATTTTCGAGATATTCGACTTAGAATTTCGGGAAAATTTTCGACATTACGATTTTAAATGTGATTTTTATAGCAAATTTTAATGTCGAATAATTTTCGAGATATTCGATTTCAAATTTTCCCGAAATTCGAAATCGAAAGGTCTTTTTAAGTTCGTCCTGGGATTGCTTACAGAGCAATCTCTTCGCCGGCCCCATTTTTTCTGATACATTCTTAATATTCAATCGAGTTACAAAAGTGTAAATTTCTATATACTCGGTAGTTTTGATGAATGTCGTAAAGAATATTGGCAATTATGCACAGCCAGGACTTTTCATGTCATTTTTGAACATTTTTTGTTTATCTTATGGTGATCTTTACCTGAACAAATACGTGTCATTCAAAATACCCAGATGTTTCTAAAGAAGTACTTAATTAAATATTTCGGGTTATAAAGTCTGCTTTAAATATATCAGTCCAAATTTAATATAATGGAAATAGTTAAACGGTTATGATGTAACCTGGTAGCTGATGTGCGTGAGTCGTAATACGCACGCGTGCATGAGAATGATTGGGTCAGTGATTAAGCAAATATAATGTATGACAGATGCATTTTTAAAAATTAAGCGAATATAGTAACGAATCAGTATCAAATTTTATGCGAAGTAAGAACATTTGTCCATAGAAATTTCGGGTAATTCCGAAAGGTTCCAGAAACGATGCCATAGGTACAGCAAGAATAAAATTACGACGCACATTGGTTAGAGATGGCCAAAAATTACATTAAATTACATTAAAAGTAATCCACGTTTTGGATAACCTTGTAAAAGATAAGTTGTAGTTCCATAAAAGGAATAAAACTATATACAATTCTTCCAGAATTTTAGATCATTTTTATGAAATATATATATTTTTTTATTGTTGTAAATGTAATTTTTTATATTATGTAGTTTCGGGATAAACCATGCATTTTGAAGTTGCTCAGTTGCTGAACTTAGGTATCTGATGCCCCTAAATTATTTTTATATGTATATCTAATCTCGACTCAGGCTGCAATAAATGAGTACTTGGAGGTCAAACTCTGGGGTAATAATAGGCGGTCGGTACGTAGCGCTGGCCACGTTACTACCCTTGTGTACCGTAGGCTCTAGACTGTAACAGATCTATCCTGTTACGACCCCAAAGGGCCTTCGAGGCCTATTACGGGGAACTATTATTATTATATCTAATAAGTAGAATTCACTGTAACAAACTACAAATTGTAAATGTGGACGTAATGATAAGAACATTTCAAAATATGGTACGTCTGATTTAATCTTGACTGAACGCAAGTAATGACTACTTTCGGCATGATTCTCATAAAATGAGATACGTTTGTTTCAAATTATGTTACAATATTTTCATTGGTATTACAATTGTTAAAGAAATTCCGAGTGTGGTATCGAGTAGAATACCGTGTACTTATTCGTATTTCAAGTATAATTGGTGATGTAAGATTTATAACTTAGTTTTATACATCCTTCTGTAACAGAAATACTTGTTTTAATTATGAAAAGTTTATCTATCTAGGTTTACAGTTTATATTTTCTGAAAAGTTAACTTGAGTAGATTATTGTTAATACCGCCTTTACAATTCACTTGTTTTGCGGAACATATAACATAAAATTATTTTTGGAATCGTTCCTCGGTACATTTCAAATAGTTTACAATAGGCAGCGACGGTTTCTGATCGATTGAGACTTGAGGTCCTGCCGGAAATTCTGAGAGCAACCCATCAAAATCGAAAGGAAATGGAACTCCAGAAAGCGAGAGTATTTGGCTACTAAAAGCTTTGACAGAGACAATTTAAACTGTTCAAAAGGCAGTAGAAGCAAAAAGTTATTCTTAAACTGAAATATTAGAAACGCTACAATAACAATAATAAATAATACATCAATAGCAACAAATACAACTGCAGTACCGTGTTTAATCCTGTGATAACAATTTTAGAAACAAATAAGGTAAAAAGTTATATTTATATTTTTAAAATAATAATTAAGTTTGTCTAGCAAATTTGATTATTATTATACAATTAACAACGTCTTTGCACAAACAAAAAAAAATAAATTCTAACTTTAATTGGATAAAATGGTCTGAAATTGTTTAAATAGACCAGAACATAATGCACGATAACCTAACATAATAAATCCTTAGATAACTTACACTGCATTGAGCACATTTTTATGGTTTAACTGTGCCTGTCTTTTATTAACTTTCTACAACAAAGCTTATAGTAGAAAGTTAATGAGATTATCATCCTGTCTATCTGTCTGTGTGTCTGGAGACAAGATAACTTCCGATCTATCCAACGGATTCACTTCACACTTGGCATACACACATCCTAGGTCAGTACCTTTCATGGGATTTATTTTCAGCCAAATCGGTTAACGGCAACCGGAAGTGACCGTTACGATTTCGCACCGCCTTAGAAAGTTTCCTTTACGGTATTACACCGTTCTTGTTTTTCTTTAAAATGTGAACCAACTATTTTAAAACTATCTAAAATATTAATATCTAGCAGAAAATAAACAATTTAATACGTTAGACTAATTATGATAATTACTAATTATTTTGTTTTCGCTGTTCTAGAAGTTTCTCTTTGGATTCACTTGCAATTGAAACTCCGTAATTAATAAAATTAATTCTTTGGTGTAATTAATAATTTATTATTAACAGCATGCTAGTTCTAAACTCTTTAAATGTATTTATCGAGGTATGTAGAAGACTGGAAAACAAAACAATATAAATAAAACCCCCCAGAACTACTAAAATCGTCAATATATAGTATATAAAATGCCAACAATACGGCTACTCGAAAACTTATAACAAACCATACTTATATGTAAAGTGTGGAGAACCTCATAACATATCTTTCACATATGCGCAACCACTCCGCAAATTTTAAAGGCTGTGCACATTTTCAACAATTAATAAGGAGCATCAATTCAGAGCTACGTACAGCGATACAACCCACAACTAGTTTACTTATGTACATGTACAAATAATATCAAACTTTCCAGTAACTACCTCCACTCAAAAACTTATGCAGATGCAACAAAAAATAAATTAGAATGAACCGAAGATATTACAATACTGACTAAAATTTAAAACAAATTTGAAAATTTATTCAACCAACTGCTCTAGCAAAATCATTACACAATTGACCAAATTAATTAGAAATCGCCAACTTTTTACATACAGCTCAATGGAATGCAAATAGACTTCCATAAGAAAGTTAAATTGGCTTTGGAACAAAATTTAATAGACATCCTATTGATCACAAAACACTTTAAAATGTAAAATACTGTACAAACCATCCTGATGACACAGTTTACAGAGGAACTGCGATATTTATTAAACACTACGGATTACCAAATTACAAAGAATACCACATACAAGCCACAACAATAAAAATTAAAACAATTAAAAATAATGAAGCTGATGGCAAAGAAGAGAAGATCCTAGTACACTGGTAGCAGCGTATACAAACGCCAGGTAATAAAAAATATATAACAAAAATAATAACAAACTAAAACCAATACTTCAAAAATGTGAAATTTTTTAATAGAAATTTATCTTTCTAATCTCCCGCAGAAAAACAATTCAATTTGGAAGCTAGTAAAGCACAGAAAACACTTTTTTCACCTCCTATTCGTAAATATTCAACTCTTCTAGGTTCGTGGGCAAACAGTGATAAAAAAAGCGAATTTATTTGTCTAAGTGTTCTCTCCCCACAATAACAATCGAATACAAGAAGTAGAAGTTGAATTATCCACGTCAGTTTTAACATAAAAATGACTAAAATTATTTACTACAAAGGAAATGCAAGATGCAATTAAAACTTTAAACCCAGATAAGTTTTTTGTCATAGATATAACCTAAAAAAATGCTACAAGACCTCTAAAAAAAAAACGGGCAGACATTTTCCGGTTTAATGCAATTTTAAAACTCGAATACTGACTAAAATCACGGAATTGCACAAATTATTATTATATCTGGAAAAAACCTTACGGATGTTACGTTAGATTGTCCAATCAGTCTTGTATCAACGATTTTCGAGCTTTTTGAAAGACTTCTTAACATATTTAAAGTAACAATCATAAATTCCAGATCATCAGTTTGATTTTAAGCAGACTCACCCCCTTTATCTAGCAATGCCGCCGTTTAACTAATATTATAATTAATAAGTTGAGTAAAAATTTTCTGAAATTTTAACTTTTGGTTATGATTTTATGCATATATTAAGTTTGAACAAAGACAAAACTAATAGTCAAAGTACTCTCCTTCAACATCAATGACTTCCTGCCACTTCTCTGGCAACAGATCGGTTCCGCAGGCGTAGAAGTCCAAGTTTTTAGAGTTGAAGAAGTTGATGAGTGAATTTTCCAACGCAAAGCGATCGCCAAACTTTTTTCCACGCAACCAATGCTTCATTGATACAGTCCGTACTGTATGGTGGATGCTCAAAAAAATGTTAGCCTGCATCTTCAAACCATTTCTTTGTGACTTTTGCTGTATGAGGTCGCACATTATCTTGTTGAAGGACAGTTCCACAATCCAGAATCTCACAATACAGTTTGGCATTCATGCTTTGACCTTTAGAAAGCAACTCATAGTGGACAATTCCGCCTAGACCCTAAAAGACAATGACTGTATGCTTCTCTTTTTGGAAATATTTGATTGGAGTTTCTGACAGGCTTTCGAATGTATAAAAACCTTAAAAGAAAATTTTTACACAACCTATTAAATACACCAAGAAACGAAAGTACTGTTGCTTTCTTGGATGTAAAATAAACCTTTCATAAGGTGTAGCATCCAAGTCTTTTATTTAAAATTAAAATAACACTTCTAACACGTTTAACTTACTGAAATCTTATTTGAATTATCCTCATATTATCAGAAATACAACAAGGCAACACCCTGGGCCTACTATTGTATGTACTTTCAGGGAAGATATGGCGATTTCTGCGATACGAAATGATCTTATCGCTGTTTTAATTAAAGTCCAGGAATATATAAATCACATTGATGTAAGGTTAAACAAATGTAAGATCTAGGTAAACAAAACAAAATAAACAAATATAATCTTCATTCTGCTAAAAGCACAATATCCGTCAATAAGCATGATTCAAGTCGTCGTACCCCAAAGTAAAGTCTTTATGTATGTAGGATTGCACCTAGATGGTAAACTTAACTGGAAGTAGCATATATTAGGAAAATGAAAACAATTAAATATAAAAACAAGAGAACTCAGTTGGCTCTTGGGTATAAAAGGAACTTATTAACAGAAAATAAATTGATGATTTACAAAGTAGTAATGCGACCAATTTAAACATATGGGCTGCAACTTTGGAGTTACGCTAGTATGTTCAATTCTAATTATACCATTTATATAAATTTTAAGGTTGTTTATGGGAACGAAGTTACTCAAGAATACAGCACTAAGCACCATATGAATCTTGAAAATTATTCTGATCTACGAACAACAGGAGATTAAATAGATAATGACCTCCCGACTTACAAATCTGAGCTGACAGGTGACATAATGGAAGGTTTACCTTTGTATGCCATTATTCATACAACTTATCAAATTTGCTTATAAATATTCTAAATTTTAATAAAATAGAAGCAAAAAATGTTGAATAAAGTTAATGTAACATAAAACGTTTATATCGGAACAGAAAGCAATGTATGTACAAAATAGAGCAGCATAAAATTTAATTTTTCTTCGCTTACTAACCCTATTTGCTGAAATCGTGTCACAAAGTAAAAAACCATTCTAATGGACAAATAAAATAACTCTCCGCTAGTTTTAACTAAATTTAACCTGAAAATTAATGAATGACACCAAAGTTTTGTCGCGCAGCACAACTCCAGGGCGCAGCTGCAGAAAACTTTCTGATTCTTCTCGACACCTTTCCTTTAGAGAACATCAGTTAAGCTGATTACCGGCCCGCGTTGCTAATAACTTAACCGGAGTTGGCGTTTTCGCAAATTAGAACACGTGCGCTTAATGCGCTCGGTGCATTTCTATTTAAAATGCCGCCCGCCGGTTTATTCCATTTTTGCAATTAGCCTCACTTAGCTAAAATGAGGAGCGAAATGGGTTTGCGATTAGCCCGCATTAAAATGCAGGTCGCGTAATAATCGCGAGATGCTCTGTGCACTCCATTGTTGGGGCGCGCGCCCCGTTTCGGCGGCCCGCGGAAGCGACTGTATTTTAATTAATAAGGGCTCGCTGTTGCACTAATTAAGAGACAGTTTTGTTTTGACTTTCAAAGCTGTCACAGGCTTGTTAGTTTGCTCGCTGTAATGACAGAGGCTTTTGCTCGACTTTTCAGCAGAAATGTTGCGTACGCAACATAAAGAGCTGTAAAAATACGTTCTTTATTTTAAAATCGAAATAGTGGACACAAAACATTTATTCATAACCTCACTCTAAGCACGTATAAAGGAGGATTTCCACACATATTAGCATATTGCTACGACTTGTTGCCATACTCTTCATTCATACAATGTCGTGTGTATATATTATTAAATTAAAATTAAAAATAATAAAAAAATTAAAATTAATAATATAATTGCACAGTTGTTTGAAATTTTTAGAATAATTTGCTTTTGCTGACAGCATAAGTAATTTGCTAAACCTTCCCGGTTTGATGTTAATTTGCATTAATTATAATATCGTTTTAAAGATACGGGTTCGCAAATTTAAAGCTCTGTATAGAAGATTTTGGTGCGGCAAATACTCCCATTTATGCAAGCGTCAGCAAGAAGTCATTGTAAACTGCCCTTAACCTAGCAAAACATTGAAATAGAATTTTATTTATATTATGATCAATGGAATATTAGTACCCGAAAGGTTTTTCTGTATTAGTTGCAGCTTAATATATTAAATTAAATAAAATAAAGCCATTGACTTTTGCTCTCAATTCATAGTTTTAATAACTCAAGTTGAATAAGTTAATAACTTTCATTACGTACCTAATTTCCACAGTCGAATGACGCATAAATGTAAAGCTCATTGGAAAATCTATTATAACTTCTTGAAAGAAACTTAATCAAAAAATTTTTTTTGAGAGCGTTCAAATAACTCCCAAAACTGTTTTATAACGACTTTGCTATAAAAGTGTGTGTATAAAAACAGTATTAAGACTAATTTATGAGCAAAATTAAACTTGAATGAGCACTTTTGTTTACATTCTTAAAATATTTGAAATAGGAAAATTACTGACAATTGTTTAAAAAAAACGGCAATTTCAAAGCAATAGGTTGTGTGCTTGGAGGCCAGCGACTTTTTAATGAAATGTTAAGAAGGCGAAAAATAAATCTGTACGTATGATTTCCAAATTCTTTACTAAACTCAATGGGGAAAACGGCTGATTCACGAAAATTAAAAGTCACAACTGAAGTGCACGACAGCTGTTCTGTTTCAAACTAAGTTTTGAGTTTAACTTTTTGTGCGTCTGTATCTTATTACAAGGGCGAATCAAATATAAATGAAAATTTTTTTTAAATTTATGAAAGTATCATTAAAATAACATCGTACGCAATTATCTTTCTACATAATCTTCTTACTTAGAAATGTATTTTCTCAGTGGTTAGGTAATTTTTTAATTGCACTCTCGTAAAATGAAAGTGGTTATGATATCGGCCATTTGCATACGAATGCTTCGACAGCAAGATCATTGTTAAATATTTGTCCTCCATGTACTTCTTTTAAGGATCTAAATATTTTGGTGTCGTCCAAAACAAGTTCTCAATTTTTTATTGAATTTAGACGTCCGTTTGTAGTAAAGCAGGATAAAGTTTTCTAGCAGAAAATGGTTGCCTAAACACCGGTATAGTTTATTTCGATCTGAGAAATAATTCTAAAGATTTCTAGTTGACAGTCACTTTCGAGAACTTGACGAACAAACTGAATATTCTCAGGCCATGTTAGTTTACTTTATTTTCAATTGCTTCTAGTCTTCCCAAAAACTGTTTATAACATGCATACACTTGGTGTTTTCTTAAGGGTTTTATTTCCGAATTATGATTAAATACTATTACAATTTTGAATGGTTTTATGCCCTCGTCGTACGAAATTTCGATTTATATTTAATTTACGTTTGTGCTACAAAATTCACAATCAATTATTACATGTAATAAATATGTTTGCTTCATAAACCATTTAGAATGGATTTACCCGATGCATAAGCTCAATGTGGCACTTAACTTTGCAAATAAAACATCCAGGTTTCACATAATAAAAAAAAAACACTCTCCCCTACTGTATATTTAGGGGAATTTTAAAGAAGTGTTACACTTTGCAGTAGTGCCTTAGAGCCGAATTATAGATGCAAGATTGCATAGTATACAGCTCTACAAAATTTATAACGCCTTTATTAATGAAAACTGAATTTTGATCTAACAATGCTTGACGTGGGAAAATTTTTTCGGACAAGCAGAAGTTGACGACAGACATGACAGATGACGAACATGACAAAAGTAAAATAGGTCTTCAGCTTCGAAGGTGGGTTCGCTAAAAGTCTTCTCCGCTGTAAGAATTTCATCGATTAACCCGGAAAAGCTTATAGAGTCGTATATCTATCTTTAACCTACTGATGTGGAATTTTAATCTAAAGTAATTGAAGAAAATATTTAAAGAGCACCAGAATATGATGTTATGAAACCTTTGGTTGAAACTTCCTTCTATGCGCTTAAAACTGATAATTTTTTACAAGTTCGATTTGGTGAGATCTTTATTTGACAACGTTTTGTCTTCCACTAAAACAAAAATTAAAAATTTTAAACAAAAATTTTTAAGATAGAAAAAAGCTAACAAAAAGGAAAACAAAGAGAAAATAAAAACATGGGGAAAAATCAAAGAATAATGGTTTTAGACTATAACTACATGTGAGAAAATGATAACTTTAGTTTTATAAATTATGGTGTCTGATTCGTGACGAGTTTGAAAAAATAGTAAAATGTAGCATTTGTGCATTGTTTGTGGATGATGGTGTCGAAAAGAGTATATTGGTTGGGACTTGGCAAAGGCTGTTTATGTAATTTATACATGAAAAAAAAATAAGTCAAAAACTAATATTTTCCTAAAAGGATAATTTTGTGAACTAACTGCTCATATAAAACTGAAAGAAAAAATTAAAAAAAACTGCAATTAATTAATTCATTAATTTCATTTACATAATATGTGCAAGTTACTCGACTGTACTCTGCAACTTTTAGTTTCCATTTTTCTCATGTTTCAAAAAAATTGTTACTTTACATAACTAATAAAGGCTATTACAGATGTAAAGTATATAAAATTTGCTTACTCTCCTCTATGCAGTTCACGAGAAATTCCTTAGTTAGCAGGGTAAAAAATTGAATAAAATAATGTAAGAATTAATGAACCAAAAAAGTTTATATGGCAATTTCTCAGTCATTTACCCACGAAAATTTCTTTGTCTCAATATAAAAGTAAGGGAATGATAAGAATTGTTTGTACCAAGCTTAGTAGTAAATATAACTAAAAATTTCTTAACTATATAAACTTGACAATAAATTTACAGAAATGAGTATGTGCTAACACTGAATTTGTCATGGGTTTTTAACCGCAAGGAAACAACTAGCTATAATTACATAAGTGCTACCGGACAACTAACGAAAATTACAATTACATTAGAAAACAAGCTGCTGGTCTACAATGTTGTTTTCCAATAAGTCTGGACATACGGCATCCAGCTGGCACAGTTCCAACAGTTATAATATTGAAATACTGCAGCTGCTCCAAAAAATATGATTCGAGCATTTGTAAACGTACCGTGAAAGATGCTGACTATAATAATTCAAAAATATTTCTGCACGCGTTCGTTGGATAAAAAACAGAACGGTGAAGGGGAAAAAATTACTAGCCATGTTTTATAATATTGTTTGAATTTATCCTACTTTCTACAATATCTACAAAAATATTATACGTTTTTTATAACAAACGTAACATACTGTATAATCAAAAAAGTATTTATAGATCAAGAAGGGTATTTTAATAGCACTTGTACGAATTACTGATATTTTTTATATATATATATATATATATATATATATATATATATATATACAATATACATTATGCGTGACGCAATTAATGCAAACAGCTCCATTCAGAAGCTTTAGGATTACATGTGGTCCACATTATTTGGCTGGGATAACATTAGCGACCTTATTTTTATGCAAACTGGTGCACCAATTCATTTTGCGACCTCATGAATGATTCTTAAGAAGTTCAGAACTCACTTGTGATTTTTATCTGTAGGGCTATAGAAAGGTGGTATATGGAACAAAACGTCGTAAACTGGAAGACTTAAAGTCACATATTCAGGAGGTTCCTTTAGAATAGTGTAGATTTCGTCCCTCGAGAAACCTGGTGCCCGGGTTGACTTTAGTATAAATTTTTAATAGTTAGTAACTTTCCCTATCTATATGATAGGTGTGTGTTGACTATCGTTTCTTATATTCGCTCATTAAGAGCGTTTTTCTGTTTTAACTAATTCGTTAATAATTCTGGTAAAGAAACATCAAACAGAATGACAATACGTTCAGTTAAATAACAATTTTAAACAAAAAAATTTCGAATTAAATTTTTTATCCGGACCTCTTAGGCCCCGTTATATAAATAGGGTTAAGATGGCATAAAATGACAGGAAGCTTTAAGTTTAATAACTTAAACTTGGAAAATATTTATAAAAATGTGTTGGTTGAAAATATGTACAAGTTTTAAGAAGATTTAAGACAAAATAATTACTGCTAGAATTTAGTTCACTTAAATATTTTTTATTACATTTAGATTTTTTTAGTTTGTTTATTTTCAAGTCACTCGAGTATCCAGATTTCTCAGAAACTAAAGAGAGTTATATTTTAGCCTGAAATCTATCAACGATTTTTTAATATTGGTGTTGGTTATTATATTTCGTAGCTGGATACCACTGGCCCCTTGGTTTAAATGGATATTATAGGTCAAAAGTTTGTTGAAGAACAATCAGCAGTGTTTGAGAAACTTTTATACAATATTTGAATCCTCTGTGTTTGACCGTTATGCAGATGCATATTTCTGAAAAGATTTGGTCTCACTTACTTTTAATTTTTGATGTATTGTACTATATCTTTTAGATTTTACTACGTTCTAGTAGCTAGTAGTAGTATAGTATCATGGTGTTTTTGTCATGGTCGTTGTAAACACTATCCGAGGGAACTCCAAGTTGTATAGTGCATAATAGTTAACTACTGTTCGCATTTTATTTAAAAAAATTTATTTTGATAGAGATTTTAAGTTTCAATTTATTAAACGCCTCTCGTGTAGTATCGTTTCTTTTTGAACGTTTAGTTGGTATAATCGACTGCACAATAAACCTGATTAATAATGAGATGTTTCTTTCTAAAGCCAAACTAATGTTTAAATATAAAATTGGGGTGCTAAGTATCATTATCACATACCTTCTACTGTACTGCAAAATATCTCAATATTAAAATTGCATTACAAATAGCTGTTGACATAATTAAGTCTTTATGGAAAAGTCATGTTACTAAATCAAACCTGGGAGCCTTCGTTGGTGGATTAATAATTTCGTTAACTTGCTTGACAGTAAACAATTTTGGAATCGAGGGTATTTGAGGTGTCTAAGTGTAGCATATTTTAAAGTTGTAAAGTTTGGCAAAAACTTTATCATCGTAATTTGGATTAACATGTGTCGATATAATTGGTAAGTAATTAATTTATTGGCTATGAAATAACGCTATCCTTCTTGATAATACAAGAAACTCAATATTAATTGTGCAAAATATGAGCATATAACATTATTGTAAGGATAATAAATTTAATATAGGGATATTATCAGCAAAAATTGCAAAGCATATTAGCTAGGAATCAACACTCACAATTCCACAAAGAAGAAAAGTGCTTTATGAGGTCATGCAAAAACTTTCCTTATCTACGTGCAAGCCAACTTACTGGTCAACAGACTTAGAAACATCATTATTTAGGCTTTGAATCGAACGAGAACATTTTACCTGAGCAAACCCTAGTAATAAAGACCAATTGTCTACCAAGAATTCATGAGAAAATGACAAAATAACCTACAATAAGGCTACCGGACAATTGATGGACTTACTAAGAGAACTTACGAATAAAGCTTTTAAAGAATGTTTAATAAGTCTAATACTAGCAGCTCATTCTGATTGCACTTTATGAAAAGCTAGAAGAAGGCTCAAACAGCTACGTGAATATTTTTCACCCATGAAAATGCCTTAAAATTATACTAGATAAAAAAGAACTACTGGATAACAGAATATTCAAAGACACTAGAACAGATATAGATATTAACTATGACAATAATCTTAAAAGGCTGAAGATTCTAAAAACTGAAGTATTACACGCCATCTCAATAGGAAAGTCAGAGGAGCTATTGGTCCTATGAAGATTTTTTAATTTATTAACCAAAATAACATCATTTTATAGTAAACCTATTTAATAAATATATAACTCCGGAGGGATACCAGAAGAATAGTCGACATCAATTTTTATACGCTTCATAAGAATCAACAGCTTAGCAAATGCAGCTATTATTGAATAATTAACTGAATGAGTCTTATGTTAAAAACTTTCCCTTGCTGGTGTTCGGCCAAAATATAAGTTTAATTTTGATTCACATTTTGATTTCAAAAAAGCCTATGGAACACGAGAAGCGCTTCTAATATTAATGTTTTATTCCAGAAATTCTGTGATCAATGAAAAGACGTGTTCAGGTGCTTCGTTGATTATAGATATATAATGACAGCATAAATCTCAAGTTAAGACTAAGAATTGACAAATATTATATATGGTGTACACTGCTGTATGATAAAGAAATGTAGACGCTCAAGATAGTAACAATAATACGCTTGGAAACTTTAGATATATCTACAAAGAAGAATATTAAGATTATCATTGTTTCAAATAGTTACAAACATCAAAGTCATAAAGAAAGCAGGCACACAATGCGAACTAATAAACATAAAAAAATTCTGCATGTACTTCTGCAAAAAAATCATCTGCTGCAACTTTATTCTGCAGGATAAAATTGAGTGCCGGCTTAGAATTGGTAGAAAGAAAATGTTCTGGCGAATAAATAAGTATCAAAACCATTTATGTCGAAGTAATCGCCAACACCAGGGAAACCTAATAGGGCCCGCGAAAGAAGTAAATCATTGCAAAAAATCATTAAATGCGAACTACAACCATGAAAGGCGCGTATATATGATTTTACTGTGATCGGGTAATAAAAGTACTGCTTTACAAAGGAATTATTATGACTAAACTCTTTAATGCAGTTTTGAGACTAAAATACTTCTCCACGCAATGGAAAATAGCAAAAGTAATACTCATTCAAAAGTCAAGAAACTACTCAATGGTCTCACTTCGTACTGGCCAATTAGTCTTTTACCAAAATCACTAGCAAAGAAATCGAGCAAAGTCATTCTTAAAAAAAACCTCACTCCAAAGTATCAATTTAGTGTCCACCGTAGAATAAGTGCACTTGTTCTTTAACACAATAAATAAGTTTTATGAAGAGAGAGCGTACTGCTAAGCAATATTCCTTAATGTTAGTCAAGCCTTCGATAAGATCTGACATTAAAGACTACTATACAAATTAAAATATAAATGACCAAAAGCTCTATATATTGCCCCAAATCCTACCATAAAGAAATACTTTTTCAAGTAATATACGAAAACTGATAATGTTGTATTCAACTGCAGTAGGCGTATCACAAAGCAGTGTTTTAGGGTAAATCCTTTGCCTGCTACATACTATATAAAAGTGTAACTTTCTCAACATTTGCAGGTGATACTGCAATTTTAGCAACTAGCCAAGAGGCTGTGCAAGTAAAAAAACTTAAATCAAAAAGAGCAAATAATGACCCACCAAAATTAATGAACGAATACCTCTGATAATGATAAATAATTAATATACCTAGGTACACACCTAATAAGGGATTGAGATAAAGAACCCATACTTGGAAGAAACACAAACAGCTTAGTGCAAAATGTCTTAAATATTAGTAGCCTCTTAGACGAAAATTGAATCTGTCTATGCACAATAAACTACTAACATATAACACTATTTTTAAACCAATATAGGCTTACAGGTTAGAGCTTTGAAAAACAGTGTCAAATTCCAATACATACTGCCATTCTAGAGAGATTTCCATCGAAAGTCTTACGTGCCATAGTAGATGCGTCCTGGTTTGTGATCAAGAAAGATATTCACGATGATTTAGAAGTATCTACTGTAAGTGATGTAATTTTACATTGCAGTACAACTTAAAGTGCACTAAAATTTGTTGGAAATAAGTTTATTAGACAACAGTTAACATATTACAAAATTAAAACATAAAACGCTATTGAACCTGGCATATAAAACTAAATTTAATTAAGTAAATAAATTAAAGCAACATTAGTATTTTTCTTTACATACACATTAATACTACTAGATGTATTGTTATAAACAATGCAAAACTTTAGTTCAGTCTAACATCTTATTTCATTAGAGGATACCTAAATATTGTATAATTCATGATCATAATTAGTGATCACTGGATTACATCTCTCTCATGTCACTCTACCAGTTATCATGTATACTTGTTGCTTATATTAATGTATTGCATAATAAGCGTTACACAAAAATTGTAATTCGTAGCAATACACACTCAGGCAGATATAATTAGCCGGTACAGGATGTTTGATAAAACCTGCCCGCTTGCTTAATCACTTGTTCGGGCGCGCTTCATTCATGAAGCGGCAAAGATCACCTTGAACTTCCATTTCATTCATACGAGAGCAAAGCCGGCCCCGTTTTTACCACAACTTTCGAGAGCTTTCATAATGAGGCCTTCAGTGGGAGTTTGGGCGCCCGAAGCGTATATAATCAAGGCTGTCCTGTAATTGCTCCCTTCACGAGGGACCTGTTTAATTAGTATTATAGGTGGAATTCGCCGGAATCGCCTGCTTGATGGGTAATGACATCGACCAGGAACGTGCTAATCAATCTCCGCTGCCCGATCGAGATCGAGTTTCGATAATTCGCAGATTTATTCAATTAACGCTGACTTTGTAGAACAGTTTCTATAATTAGAGTTTTAAAAGAAATGGCGCGAAAGAAAGTATTTCCTGTTAGCTTTTCCAGCTTTGCGTTTATTCCACAGATAAAGGTAATAATAATAATAAAAGCGAGAACAAATACCATGAAAAAGTCATTTTGCAGCAAAAACAACGGTTGTTGTTTTGGAACATTGTATCGTAATAAGCCAGTTCCGAGCAAATTCGGTTAAAAGCTAATACCACTGGGAATTCGAGGGGATTTTAGCAGTGTCATTTCGCTTAATATTCAAGATTAGTAACAACAAAACCGTAAATACATGAGTTTGAGACTGGGTTTATAAATATTATGTATTGTATATTCCGAAAGCCACAAACAATAAATCATAGTATAGTTTCTAATGCAAATAAAACAATAATTTTTTAAAGTAATCGACTACTACCTGTGGTAAATAATTTCATTAAAAAGGGAATAGGTGGTGTTAATTGTTTTTTAGTAGTTAATTGCTTCATTAGAATAAGAACCTTTATTGAACAAATTATTTGTGAGCTGTAGAGGGCAAGATACCATAAATAGTATATATATTTTTTTATAAGTTAATACGAATACTGAAGTAAAACAGAAAATATTTTTGGAGAACAAACAAGTTCAATTTTATTAACAAAAAATTTAATATCATTTTTTATTAATTTATGCTAATACAATTTTATTAATTAAAAATTTAATAATGTACTATTATTTAAGGAAATAGATAAAATAATAAAAAATCAATTTCTAAATATAAATAACTTAGTGATTAAACTAAAATTATTTTAAATCAATTACCTAATTTAGTATTACAAGTATCAGGTTTTCATTGAATGGTAATAGAAATTTTTTGACTTTTACCGAGAAACTTAACATACAATCTTAATGGCAATTAATGTTTTAATTTGTTATTACTTATCTTGCAATATAATTAAAAAAAGGGTTTCTTGTACATGATTTGTCTGTTCTGGAGCTAGAATATTTTTGAAGAGGGTTCTCAACAATATTCTTTCATATTTGGTTCGTCATGTATTTCAATTATTTAATTTTTCGAAGTATTAAATTTAATATTATATATAAACATATAAACATACAAAAAAACTAATACAAGCGAATAAAAAAAATGCGGGTGAAACTCTACTAGCTACAAAGGGGGCCAAAATAAAATAAACACTACGTAAAAGTTGCTAATTCAAATTAATAAAGTAGATTTTGTAGAGAAGAATAAGCTGCCTGTGGCTAAATATCTTTAAATAACTGTGGACAATTTGTCGCGGTTATATGAATCTAGAATATAAACCTAGTTGTTTAGTTTGTCTTGCAATGAGAAATAAGCGCGTTAAAAAAGCAGAAGCAATATTTAACACTATTTGCATAATAAAGAATAATCTAAATACGTTGCCAAGAAGAAATCTAGCTGACGCCTTTTCAGAAATAGCGTTAATAAAATTGGGCAACTTTGATGAATTCTTGAACGGATAGTGGTCTGTCATTTTTTCTGACAAAAGTTGACACTACCAATTTAATGGCAGTGGTCGAATTAAATAGTAAATTCTTTTACTAGATTACAATACGAGGGAAAATTAGCGTAATAATGTGGAATGTAGTATGATGGCAATTTTTCTTGGGTAGTCGATTAGAACCTGCCTTCGATAATAACGTTCTCATTAAGGAAAAAATGTTTTCACAGATGATGGCGAGTGTACAATTGTCGTGTAGAAAGAGGACCAACAAATTTAACTTTTGCCATAGCTGAAACAGTCAACAAACATAAACCTAACTAAAAATTCTTGCCACATTAATGAACAAGACGGAGCTAAAAGATTGCAAGGACCTAGAAACAAGGCTAAGGAAATGACAAAAGAATGACAGAAAATACCCTGGAAAACAACAAATGATTTACTGTTTACCATATCTCAAATGTTAAAAGAACTGTGTAATGCTAAAACAGGATCACTCAAGTTTTAATGGTTGGTTTTACTTAAATGTTTTATTAAGTGTCGTGTTAATGAAACTTATTATTTTAATTTACCCGACCTGTTACCACCGAAAAAGAAGCGCTAAGAACACATTGTATAACGGATTAAGCTTTCTCCGTTTGCTTCCATGACATCTAAAAACCATGACAGTTGTACATAGATAACTGGACTTAAGACTATTAATTTGTAAGTTAAATAAATTATTTTTTGCAAGCTAAACCCTGAAACTTTTCTGACAAAAGAGGATAAAAATTTGTACTAAGACAAACTTTTTTTGGTACTTTGTAAGAGAGGGAGGAGGGGCTCTTCAAATCTAAATGAACCACTACGTAAAATTATAGTATGAGATTTGTAGCACCAGAACTCCTTTCTCTCTCTAAATTGTCCTCCCGGATACTTAAGCTAGTACCTGTTTGTTGTGGTTCACACAAAATATGGAATATATTCTGACCACCCATTTACCACTGGCAACTTATTCATTAAGCACACGCTTTTGCTAAAATATAAAAGCTGCCTTAAGGTGAAAGCAGTTACTCAATGCAAAGAAAATTCTCCCTGCACTTATTATCTTGGAAAATATAGTTTACAAAGTAAATGCTGTATTGTTGTAACAAAAAATTAGTTTTTTTAAGTTTTATTTATAAGAAAATTTTGAACCCTAAAAATTCAATAGAAAGTCTTCATTAACCTACACCAAACCATAAATGTATTTTTTTTTGCGCTCTTACAGGCACTACAGCGTCAAGGGCTTATTGTACCAACTAACATGCACTTATTCTAGGACATTCACACACACCCATGGGTTGAGCGAGACTCAAACTCGCGCGCGCCGGATAGAGGACAGAGTCAACTGGTTGAATTATCTGAGCCACCGCTACAAATGTGTTACTTTTTTTATTCATAGTAAGTGACCTTATCTACTCTAGCTAAATAGATTCTAGCTATATGGATAAAACAAAAAAGTTTTTTTAACTACAAACGTATATTACCAATCAAATATGTTGTAAATTTGTAATTTAAAGACGTATACTATTATTGATTAAGACCCAACACAAAAAATCGTATGTGATATGAGTTAACTCATAAAATATTTTTTATGAATGACACTGTAAGAAAAATAATAATAACATTAAAAGCTCTACTTTTAAGACTAAATATTTCAAAATCAAAAGAGGATTTTGGAATTCTTTCAATGTAGTATAGCATCCCTTGCCGACAGCTGATTGAAGCTTGGCATTGAAGGACAACTTTTCAACGTGCACAGTCTCTTTTATTGAATCAAATAGAGACCAGTCGCTATGTACAAGATCCTGTGAATACAAAGAACAATCTCAAAAGACAGTCAACATTTCTTTTGGATTAAATAATTCCAGCTTATTGTGACGAGAGCTTTCATTGTGCTACCGTTCCATAGATTGGCGTTTCTTTTCTAACACCTCGTGAAAGAACCATGATACGTCTGCATTTGTTGGACACTCAAAAAACTTCTCCAAATCTACGTTGTACAACTGCAGCATCTGTTGGCATACCTTCACGCACTTTTGCTGAGCGGCGATAGTATGGTAATCCATTGTGAATGGATCCTTGTTAATTTGTCCTCATAGATGCTGATCCGCAAAATTCCGTGACACAAACTTGTTACATCCGTCAATGCACTAATCTAATTCGCTTGTTTGCTATTATCAAGTCGAGGACAGATTCGATAATGTGTCTCTTGTGCTCACTTGTCGGGTACTTTTTGTTTTTACTCTTTTCAGCGCAGTTCTCGCCACATAAAGTTTTACGATTCAATATTGTCTTCGAACACAAGGCCACCAACTTTTAGAAATATGCAAAGTAGTCACTTTCTCCTTTCAAAGAAACGACATCCTTTATAGCTACATTTGATTGTTTGCTTCCATGTTTTTTCGCTTTAGTTGCAACTGTACTTGCAATTACCCACTAGCTTTTTTGTGCATTTTAGTAACATCTGATAGCACCATGTGCTGCTAGTTTTTACACATGCGTATGCTTTAATCTAAGACACATCTAAAGTTTTAAGGGAGAATGTTCATTATTTTTAAACGTCCTAAATAAGTAAATAGAACAGAATTGATAGTAGTATGTAAGTAGCTATCAGTATTTATCAGTATAATAAGTTACAAGTACAGAAAAACGAATAGATATTATTACAATAAAAATATCTTATATAATACGCACTGTTATCAAATTGGGATTTGTTAGTTATACTATAAGAAAACATAAAAAAGCAAAGAAAGAAAATTTTTGAACATAGTACTAATTTCGAGAATGCTTCAATATTATCAAGTATTGAGTGCTACTTTTCAAGATTATGTAGGAATATTACAGAAATGTGTAAACCTAAAACTAACTTCCACAGGGACTTTACATGTACACAGATATTAATTTTTATTACACACACGCGACAATAAAAGATTCACATAGAAGTAAGTAATTTCTTTTGTTTAGATGTAGACTACAGTTACAAACAAAATATCAAGAATTCGAACACTTTTAAGATGTTCTATGTTGCATTTATATAAAATCATTTTTAAAATTAAATAAACCATCAACTTCTTACATATTTGTAAGGAATCTTGAATGTACTTTTGTGTATTGTTGTTAAAATTGTTTTTTCTCACTTTACCCTGTATTTTATCAGAATTTTACATCTTAAGAATTAATATAATTACACCATAATATTAATAATATAAGAGTCGATGCAGTAAAAAGAAATTTTCCGATAACATGATAATGGACGTTAACGAAGTACCTCAGCTTGACGCAGCAGTTATAGGAATCGCTCAAATCCTCGAGGCGGAACAATAATTGCGCCCCAAAACAATCAGAAGAGGCAGAACGTAAAGGAAGAAATGTCTTAATATGGCGATAAAGAGCTGTGCGGAAGGATTTTGTGGCAAAATAACCGGATTAATGCGAATAATAAAACGGACCGCTGCCGGTAGCCATTCCATGGATTCGAGAGAAACAGCGGATAAAGCAAAAATGTGAGGATTTTTCCTGCTAGAATTGCAGCGCTGGCCCGCGTCAGCGTTTTTGTTTATTAAACTTTGCAAGAGTTGCGCCCAGTTTACCATATATCATTTCGTAATATGACTAGAAGTATGGATCAATACCGCGCACGTGGGGCTACCTCTGTTCCGCGTTGCCTCAAAGAAATGTGAGTCAAGCATCTGATTCCCTATAATAAATTTGTTAGACTAGAGGTAATTAGAAATAATTAATAAATCAAAGTTTAATTTGAGAAGCTATAATGAAGTTAGCATACAAATATGGCACAGACACTTCTTGCACACACAGTAATAACCCAAAATATACATTGGTGCAAATGTGTTAATTAACTAGTTGACTTCCAATTACACAGAAAAAATTATAGGGCTCTAATGATTATATAGTGACGTCAACAGCATATCATGATTAATGAGTACCGCAGTTCGCTAGCACAAACCGGAATTTTATTAAAATTCATAGCTATCAAAATTGCCGGACTTATTTATCAGTTATTTTGTGATATAATTTTTTTTAATATTAATCTTACACAATTAAGTACTAAACAAGTTTAAAATAAAATAAAATAAGTTGTATCTAAGTTATTTATAAGAAAAGTCTATAAAATTAAAATATTACAGGAAGAACAGGATTTTAACAAAAAGCAATGAAATAGTCAGATAAAATAAATAAAAGAATAACATAGCTAGAGATGCTTCATTTTCTACAACTATCATTAGAATTTTTACTTTCCTTATCCTATAAGGAAAGTAATGTAATCGGCGCAAATTTGACCTACCCAGTTTTTTACATTTCTGGACGAAATATAGCCCCTTACACCAAAAAAGTTGGTTTGAGCCATTGCACAGTGGTCCCAAATCCCGAAAAGCTGGCCAAAAGTAGAAAAATAAAGTTTCTATTTAGGGAATTTGAAGTGTTGAGTTACCTAGACTGGTAGTTCAAGTTTGTCAAACAGCTATCAAAAAAGATAGACCTTTAAACCTGAGTCTATAATTCAGTGCTAAAGTCGACCTTTGTCCGAGTAGCATCTGCCGCGCTCAAAAGAAGAAAAGCAAGGCTCATTTCAGAAGCTCGCCAAACATTCTACAGTGAACCAATTTTCATTCTGAAAAATGGAGCCTTCTGGCGATAGTAAGTAGAATAATAAACATTTATTACACAAGCTATATTACCAGTAAAGACAATAACAATTTATAAAAGACAGAAATAAAATTGAACGTAAAATCACATGTAAAAATTTTAAAAACGTCGAGAAAAAGTTATTTGTTCCACGGTGTTTCGCAACGAAATTTATATTATATTGTAGTTTATACTATTATTTAATAGAATCAACAAAAACTACCTGCGCATAGCTGCGCCTAAGGATTTTTAGCATGTTTTTGTAAAAAGAAATGTGTAAATATCATAATTAAGCTTAAAAATGCTTTAATGTGCCAGTCTTATAAATAATTATTGGTGAAACATTTTGTAAATATATATTAAAATTTACACTTATTAAAACATAATAATAGAGCGTTTTTTATACGAAGACTATGGTACATAAGTCTCCACATAATTTTCAACTACGTGGCAAACGGCTCTGTGGTCCAATATAAAACATTTTTGTAAATATGCAAATTGTTATAAAATCTATTAGTATAATTTCTATGTAAAATTATTGTGCATTTCATTAATATTAAAGTTGTAAATAATAAAATTCGTAAACGTAAATTAATTTTTATAATAATAATTATTCAACTGAAATATAAATTTACATATTTCTTCTTGTTGTTTTGAGTGTTGTTTACATATATCTTACAAACTTGACATAAAAAAGTGGAAAGCACGTAGCATTGAAGGAAAAAAACCAGAAACTCAAAAAATATATATACAAAAAGGTTTTTGTTTACAATTAGGACCTATCGTGGATAAACCAAAGCCTGGATTTGGCAGCACAAATGATGGAAACACTGCTCGGCGATTTTTCAAAAATTCGACTGTTTCCGCCTCTATAACAGGAGTAGACTGATTTTATGTTATATTGCAAGCAATTTCGAGTGTTCATAAAATTGATTTCATTAAAATTCAAGAATATACCTTAGAAACAGCTCAAAAATTCGTAGAATTATATCCCTGGTTTTTTATGCCAACTACAGTGCACAAGATCTTAATTCATGACACACAAGTAATAGCTTCCTTATTATTGCCGATCGGACAAATGTCTAAAAATGCCCAAGAGTCTTGTAATAAATATATTAAAAAGTTTCCAGAAGACTTCTCACGAAAATGTACTCGTACGAAAACCATGGAAGGTGTCTTTTTACGGCTGTTGGTGACATCAGATCCATTTATTACAAGCTTAAGAAAATTACTTCAAAAGAAATTAAAATCATTGTCACCAGAGGCAGTTCAGTTATTAATTCCGCCACCTATTGAAATAAAAACTGATGACTCCGACATTTCTATAGCAGAATCAACTGATTACGACACAGAAGACTTATCGGATTAGTCTAATTTGTACTTACCATTTTGGATTTTTTACTTTGTATTTGTAAAATATATTTTATTTAAATGCAGATTTATTTCTTAGTTTTTATTCTTTATTTTAGTTCTTCGAATAAATTTCGAAATGTTTCATGATCAATGAGTAACTAGAAATTAAAATTATTTAAACGAATTTGTTTAAGTATTATAATTTTATCACATTTTCAATATTTATTTTCTTTAGTTTTATTTCCAATTTGTAATTAACAATTATTTAAAAATAATATATAAGTTTTAGCTTAAGTCAAATATTTTTTCTACATACGTCTGTCATATTGGATCCGCCATTTAGTTTTTTGTAATTTTAACTTCGGATTCGTAATCAGCGACCTCAAAAACCCCTAGGTACCAAGTTTTGTGCAAATTAAAACATGTTTTCGACTTTTGGCCAACTTTTCGGGATTTGGGACCACTGTGCATTGGTTCGTGTGTGTGCGTGCGTGCGCGCGCGCATGTGTTTGTCTGTCCGTCTGTCTATCTCTCTGTCGGTCTGTTAGTAAACAGGATATCTCGAGAACCGTAAGAGCTAGAGACTTGAAATTTGGTATGCAAGTTACTTGTAGGTAGGGGACAGTGCAAAGCTTTTGGTAAAAATCGGCCGAGTTGTTTGGTCGCAAGGTCGCAAAATCGGTCGCAAAGCGGTCGTGAATCTAAACGGTTGAAGATACAAAAAAATTATGAGAATAAAAATGATTTGTTATCATGAAATAAACATGAATTTAAAATAAAAGTTGGTAAAATAGGAACTCGAAAAAAAATTGAAGCTCAGGATTTTTAATAAACCGGGAGTTCATAAAATGTTTCGGGAAATTTATAATACCGGATAGATCAGACCGAGACGAATAAAAAATTACAATAAAATTTTTTGATCCGAGGTCAAATAAATAAGTTATAGCCGATTAAAAATTAATTAAACGGATCAATCACAGCGCGCTCGGAGAGCTTCCTGGTCGACTGTGGGAGCACGGGGGGGAGCGCTTGGCCGCTAGAAGGGAGCACGCAGGCGATAATGGGGAAGGCCGTGCAGCCGAGCTCGCACGGTTACCTTCAGTGACGTAGCAAAATTTTAAGTACGAGTCAATTATTGTCTTGTACTGTTTATTTTAATCAGCTTTCCAGTGTTGGACTCGCGCCTCGTCCTTTTTTAAAATAACAAGTTCTGGGACGAAAGCAGCGCAGGGCCGAGACGATGGACCTGGTATAATATATAATAATAGGATAAGGAAAGCCGTGTGATGTGGACCACCAGATGTGGATATTTCTTCAACTATTATTGTACTTGTACAAGGCATGTCTAAAATACGCATTGAGTAATACGATATTTCAATGGTCCAGAACTTGGAAAGCGCCATCTCGCGAGAAATATACGTGATAATTAAGGTAAACCTGCAAGAATCGAAGATAGTCAGCGTGGGAAGCAGAGTTATAGTACAATGGAACAATAATAAGATCTGTTACAAATCGAAGAATAATAAAAAAAAACGATTAAGAATGAACCACATTTGGGTGAGCTGTTGAATAAATAGAACCCCAAACATGATTGGCGACTGATGACGGAGAAAACAGCCATTAACAAGGTTACGGTACGCACAACCGTTCGAGAAGACTTAGGTGGGTGAAAAATATGTATCTGTTTTATTTAGCACAAGCTAACAGATAAATATAAAACAAAATCAATAGAAAGCTCTGAACACTTTATTATCAGATGTGATCAGAATCTACCCTTTCTCCTCTGATTTAGCACTTGTGTATTTTTTTCTGTTTTCCATACATGGCGGCAGTCCTAGAACCTTTGGCTAATGGAAATAGCTTTGTTGCTCCTAGTAAGGATAATGTTTCAACCTATATAAAAGTTGTAGTTGTAATATCCCTAAAACAATATGTGCAAGGATATTTATTAATTAGTTACATATGGAATCATAAAAACTTAAATGTAAAAATATAAAAAATTAAATGCTTTGAAATACTATGAATAAGACATATTTCAATTAAAATAAACTTATAAAGACTCACTGGCACCGGAAATTAACTGCTAATCAAGAAAAGTGCAATTTTTGTTACTGTGACTTAATTTTAACTAACAAGGCTGAGACTAAACCACTGTTCAAAATTATCTAAGAAAAAAGAGCAAGTATTCATTGGATGTGTTCAAAAGTGATTAATACCCCACTTCGAAATTCTGATTGTGTTGCATATTAAAATGAGCTCCAGTGCATGTCTGCAGATAAACTATAGTGTTACGTGATGCCACCAAATGCATAAAATGGAAGTCAGTAAATAATTCGTATAGTGCTGTAAATGCATTTGTGGACAAAGAGAAAAATTATGGACTTAGGCAATCATGGGTAACAGTGGATGCGTGTGTTCTTCTTTGACAGAAAGAGTGACTGATTCGCATATTTATACGAAGTTGTTAGTTACAGGTAGAATGTGGCAGAAGCCACATGATGTCCAGTAAATTCGTGCAAACTACATATTATGCAGCGTCTACCCAACTTAATAACGGCCAACAGAAGTATCCTATTCGGTGCATTAATAGATACAACACGTGTCTTGCGGAACTTTGTATATCGTTATCTATGGGAATCTAAAGGTGACATTGTTTAGTGTATCGTGGGTTTTCCATGCTTTTCCAATTAGCAAAAGAAAGAGAGTGCGGAAGTATGAGGAAACGTAAATCTAATTTCTTTTTTATCTAATCACAACAGACAAATCATGTTTCTTTTCTACGATAAGTTTTAATAGGCTGTATACATAGGAAATTATATGAGTAGTACTATGCTACACCTAAAAAATGATTTGCTATTGAAGCGATGATAAGAGTAAATAAACATTTAGGGAAAATACTTCTAATATTTATTTATTTTTTTCTAATAAAAAAGTAAATAAAAAAGATTGTTGAACCAATAATTCTTTCTTTTAGGCAGCTTGTAACTTTTAGTATACAGCTAGTCATAAATGTCTCGCAAGTTAACAAATATACATATAACGTCTTGCTCAGAGTTAGTAACCATCGGCAACGACGCCATCTACATAAAATAATTCAAGGAGATATGTTGAAATAGCTAATGAAGCGAGATATAGAAAACAGGTGTGCTTAAAATGGCTTAAAATAAACAAAGAAGAAGTTAAATATAGATAAAGGAATTAACAACAAAAGTGAGAAATATCTTTATAGAGGAAAAAATAAAACATGAGAGAAGAAATGCAGAGCACTGAAAAGTCATGCAAGAGAAATATAATCTGGCGGTTTCTGAAAAGCCAAAAAGTAAATAAATATAACTTATCATTAATATCTACAAAACAGGTAAAAGAGTACTACACTAGACTTCTTACGAAAAAAAAGTCTCATTTCTAAGTACAGAAAGGAACAAAAATGATTATATATACATTAAAAAATGGTGAACCTCCTAGATCAAAAAATAAATTGACGCAATTAACAAAACAAGACTCGAACAAAATTTAATAGCAATACTTATAACAAAAAATATTAATTGGGAATCCACCACTAAATCAACGGAAATACTTATACATAACATGGATATATGAAAAAGGAAAAAAGAAAAATACGAAAGTTATAGAGAAATATCAATAAAAAGGAAAATCTATAAGCGTGTGTTAAGTTATAAAATAGAAGAACAATGTAATAGGTGTATAAATAAGTTCTCAGCTTTTTTCTGCAAAATTAAAGTTTTATTTAAAAACAAACAAAAAAAGCTTAAGTATCAAAGTATTCTCCGTTGGCATCGATGACCTTTTGCCATCTTTCGGGAAGCTTGCGAATTCCCTGGTGATAGAAGCTCACCGGCTTCAAGACGATAAAGTTATCGATGCATTTTCGGACATCTTCTTCTGTTTTGAAGTGCGTATCAGCCAAGTGATGCAGTAACGACCGGAATAAATGATAATCGGAAGGGGTCATGTTGAAGAAGTTCCTAGCCTAACGCGAAGATGTGTTCTTGCGTCGCCTTCGCAACATGTGGTCAGGCATTATCATGCAGCAGGGTGACTTTGCAACTTCCTTGTCCAATAACTGGCCTGTTTTCTTCGATTGCGCCGCTCAAATTGATGGTAGCGATCCGCCGTAACTGTTTCACCTGGTTCCAACAGTTCATAGTACCGCACACCTTTCCAATCCCACCAGATACAGAGAAAATTCTTTTTGGATATTGGGCTTTGGAGTCGATGTCGAAGGTTTGCCAGGGTCTACCGATTTTTTGCGCTTGGGATTGTCGTACAAGATCCATTTTTCATCGCCCGTAATAATTTTATGCAGAAAATCCTTTTTTCCGTTCTTTGAAAGCAAATGGAGTGCGGTGTCACGCCGTCGATTTTTGTTGTCTTCGGACAGTTTATGCGGAACCCATCTGCCTTCCTTTTTTATCTTACCCAATGCATGCAAACGTATGGAAATAGCTAGCTGAGTGACACCAAGCTGTTCTGCAAGCTCCTTTTCAGTTTGTGCATTGTTTTGATTCAGCAATGTCTGCGGCTGATCCGTGTCAAATGTTCGAGGGCGTCCAGCGCGTGGTTGATCTTCAAGACTAAACTCTCCTCCGCGAAATCTTTGGTACCACTTTTTGCACGTTGCATGACTTACAGCATTCTCACCATATGCAGCACAAATCATTTCGGTAGCTTCAGCAGCGGTTTTCTTAAGATGAAACGCGAAGTGGATAGAAAATCGAATATGCTCTTTTGTGATTGCCACCGTGAACACAGCTGATTATTGAGGTTATGTGCATCAAACGCCAAATCGCATGATGTTTCGAAAGACCAAATGTCATTGCTTTAAAACCGCAAGAGGGCGGACTAATATGTTACATGTAAACGGTGATTTGAGTCCTGTGAAATCTAAAGCTGAGAACTTATTTATACAGCTAATAGAGAGTAGAAATTAAAACAACAAAATAGATTTAGAGAACAAAGATCGTGTACAGACAATATATTTAAAATATATAAATCATAGAAAAAATTTTGATACAGGAAGAGAACTAAATTTAGTATTTGTCAAATTTACAAAAGTATAGGATAAGGTACCACAACAAAGAGTTTGGGAGGCGTTAAAAGTTGCGAATATTAAAATAACACTGATTTCAGCAATGCAATTTTACATAATCAAACAACGAGGATCTAGATAAGAACAAGCTATTGGAAGGTTTAAAATTAATTAGAGCATTATAATAGGATGCAAAGTATCGTTGGCTCTCTTTAAAAATATTTGAACAAAACACTGTGTAAATGTAGAGGAATACAGACGATCAAGTTCTTATAGTGCCAGATTAAGGCAATATACAACACAGTACGAAAATTAATTGAAGGGTACGAAAAGTGAAGACTACAGGTAAATATGAGTGAATTTAATACTTTTATTTGGAAATAGAAAAGAAAACTAAATATAGAATAATAGTTTTCAATCATTAAACATACTTGGTGGGTTAAATAAAAATAGAATAATCGCCAGTGTAGTGAAAAATATAATAATAAAAAAAAAACAAGCCGCAAGAGTACTTAATTTGTAATTTTGGGATAGAAACAAATAGAAAAAGGAAGGACAAATGCATAACAGCAGTTAACAAAAAAAAAACTAGTTGAGGACATTGAAGAAATGATTTCAGTATTAGATAGAGTTTGAGGCAAAAGAATAAATAATACAATAAAAATAAGAAAAATTAAAAAGCTGGAGAAAAAATAGAAGAAATGGGCATAGAGGAAATAGAGTAAAGCAATAGAGAGAAATGGGAGAAATTGTTGAGTATCTGGAAGAATTAGAAGAAGAGAATAATAGAAATATAAAAATAACTCGTGATCTAAGCGTTGTAGATACTTACAAGAGCTTTTAATGATTAACTTCAATACCAAAGAGGCGTAGTAATTTGTAGCCTTGAATGGAGTTAATAGTGTCGCAACAGCCGTAGTAACAGCATAACTTAATTTATGACTAACTACAAATCATATTACTGTTTAATTTCCATTGATTTATTTGTCGTATTGGTACTGCTTAGACACCGTTTATACTTCGCCATGCCATAGGTAAATTACATTTTTGCATTCTCCGCTAAAGGAGTTTGCGCTTAATTTTCAAGTTACATATTCACAGTTTTTTGCTCCGAGCGGCCCATCCGACCCGCTTCATGTTATGTGTTACAAGCGGAATGTGGAAACCCATGCTGATAGACGTTTTTCTGCTTTGCGAATTCCTGGCGCCCCTCTTTTGGATTTGTGTCTAACACGAGACAGGACAGGCGTTTGATATTTGCAAACCCGCCCATCAAACACTTGCCGACCTGATCGCCGCAGGAGAATATACTGATTAATGAGGGGGCGCCCGGGTGCAGCTTTTTAAAATGAAATTGCTGTGAAATTGAGCCGCCAGCTAGTGGGACGTGCAAGACCCCAAGCGGCTAGTCGTGATCCACATTACTTCCGAATAATACTTCTTGCGAGCGAATTTGCCGCAATTTTATGCTGTCAGAGCAAGTTGGTTTCCCGCTGAAATTATGTTAGTCCATTTGCATTAATTTCAAGAAACCGTTATTTGATTTTAAATATACGGCTGTAGTACGTGCCTCAACAATTTTAAGAAAAAGAGAACAATCAAAAAAGCGTAGGCAATGAAAAATCTTAAGATCAAAAAATAAATAAGAGTTAAAATAAACAACAAAAATATGCAAAAATAGGATTCCAAAGTTATTTGCAATGAGAACCCTTATATAGCATTCAGAAATTAAATTTATTAAATTATGTCTCTCTAAACTATACAATTAGGCACCTGGTAGGTACTTCCTTACGAAGAATGGTCTTACTTCAGAGATGAGACCTTGCCCACACAAACCTTGCATTTTTCTCTCAATTTTTAAATAGAACAACACCGTACCACATGTTCCACCTCAGTAAAGAAAAAAACGGTAACTTACTTTGCATAGTGTTTCTAGACTATTTTAGGGCTTAGCTCATAGAAAAATATAATCTGACAAAATATTCCCCTGCTTGGATCTGAAGTGAAAAGGCTTCCTAAAGAAATCAAAATGTCCAAAGTCTGGTAGTGCATGCTAGAAAGATCAACAGGAAGATAAAGACATATAACTCTGTAATAGGTGGATACATAAGTTCTCAGCTTTAGATTTCACAGGACGCAAATCACCGTTTACATGTAACGTATTAGTCCGCCCTCTTGCGGTTTTAAGCAATGACATTTGGACTTTCGAAATATAATGCGATTTGGCGTTTGATACACATAACTTCAATAATCAGCTGTGTTCACGATGGCAATCACAAAAGAGCATATTCGATTTTCTCTCCACTTCGCGTTTCATCTTAAGAAAAACGCTGCTGAAGCCACGGAACTGATTTGTGCTGCATATGGTGGGAATGCTGTAAGTCATGCAATGTGCAAAAAGTGGTATCAAAGATTTCGCGGAGGAGAGTTTAGTCTTGAAGATCAACCACGCGCTGGACGCCCTCAAACATTTGACACGGATGAGCTGCAGACGCGTTAGGCTGGGAATTTCTCCCACATGCGGCGTATAGCCCAGACATGGCCCCTTCCTATTATCTTTTATTCCGGTCGTTACAGCATCACTTGGCTGATACACACTTCAAAACAGAAGAAGAAGTCCGAAAATGCATCTATAACTTTATCGTTTCGAAGCCGGTGAGCGTCTATCACCAAGGAATTCGCAAGCTACCCGAAAGATGGCAAAAGGTCATCGAAGCCAACGGAGAATACTTTGATACTTAAGCTTTTTTTGTTTGTTTTTAAATAAAACTTTAATTTTGCAGAAAAAAGCTGAGAACTTATTTATACACCTATTAGGTCTATATGAGACTCACCATAAAAGCATTTGTCGCTGTACTGGAATGGCAATAATATTTACTTCTATAGACACGAAATCGAGTCTATAAATGGGGTGACATCAAATAGCATTTATCAGTGCTAGATCATAATTCAATAAGTGATCAAATTTTAACAGTTGAAAGAAACGCAAAAGCATATAGAACAAATTTCATTCAAATCTACACCCCTATTTCTAAAAACAACAAAGTCGAAATCATAAATTTCTACCAATGGCTTAGGTGATTTTATTGTCAAAATTAGTAACAGCAAGGAGAACAATCACATAAGATTCGCAATAGGAAATTCCAGACTAAATGTCTGAATTAATAACAGTTTCACTATTCTAAATAGTCTATTTAATCACTATCCTAGACGCCGTTACACAAGGTAGCACCGGTAGGTAAATACTAACTAATGCAAAAACACCTCGAGCTAAACTAAGGTGTGACCATAAGCTATTAATGATTAAAGTAAATATATATATTAAAATAGTAAATAATGCCGAGAAAAAATTGACATAAGTAAATCACAAGCTTTAGATACCACCATACAAAGCACTTCTAAAGATATTGTTTAGATACAAATACTAACAAGTTTGAGCGTGTAATAAAGCAAACGATAAAAGATAACCAAATCAACAATAAGATAAATAATAAACATTGCATGAGTGCAGAAACATGAAACGTCATGAAAGAGAATGAAAAGATTACAAAATATCAAAGACTAAATAAAGAAGTGAGGGTTTGCAGAAGAGACATTTAAAAAATTTCTCCAACAATGAAATGAAATATCTATTTAAAAAAATTAAATAAATAACGAGATTTTTAACACAGCGAAAACCAAAGAAATATATAAAACGTGTAAACAATACAAAAGAATGAAAAGAGCACGGAAGCATGGAAAAGTGGAACAGCTCAGGTTATAAACAGTTTGATTTTAATAAGCTTACACTGTTAAGATCAAAATAGAGTTCTCGGGAGATATATACAGCTAATAATAATAATACAGAGGTGAATCAACACATGCAGATTATTTTTTTAAATATATTAAAACATTATAACAACACATTCTTCTATATTATTCTGACTTAGTTATCATTAAATCTTTGTTTTCTTTATACGTTTTTAGTGATCTAAATAAATATTAATTGCAAGACGATAAGTTTAGAATGTAAAAAGACTCTTCCAGTGTAGTTAGGTCAATAGAACCGGGCGTTAAGATTAATTTCGGATTACCTAAGCATTTCCGTAGCATTTCAACAATAGTTAATCGTAAATTATTCTCATAAAAGAGACGAACCCTCTGAATATTTTCTTCGGTCATGCTGGACTTCGGGCGACATCGATGATCTTCATTTTCAGCTGCTTTTTACACATTTTAATAAAAGCACCAAACTATCAAAATTATTGAACGTACAATTGAAACAGAAATGAAAAGTTTTAAGCCACCTAAAATAGAAAACCATAATATTCCACATGCATCAGATCAAAGAATATGTACTAAATAGTTATTAAAATTTACATCACTCTGTACCAAGTAAAGCTATCAAACATAATAAATGTCAAAGAAAGGCTAACTAAAGAACCATTACCATTATGCTTTGTGGACTTGAAACCTCAGTCAAAAAATGAACAAATATTTAATTAAGAACTTTTATAAAACACAAAGAAATCTAAGAAACCTCATAGAAGAAACCGCAAGATAAACCAATGGATGGAATGTTAAGTCTACATTCGTTTTAAGATTTATTGCGCTAAATTTTTTAATTGTGTAAAATGTAGTGCACAATATAATTCTAAAGTATGCGAAAAGCCCAAAAGTACTTCAACAAAATACGCATTGCGTGTAGAAGGTTGTGCTTTTAACTACAAAAGATGTATCATCTATCAAAATCTAGTGGCAATAACAAATACACTTAGTAAAGTAAATTAGCAACATCGAATTAATCCAAATGGACACACAAAAATCTTATCCTTATTTACCCAACACAAGCACGTCACACAATATTTATACACAGAACATTTAACCAACATATGAAAAAATTGCTAATAAAGATAATCTCAGCAAAACTGAAGAAACCACCTAGATAGGTGAATTATATTTTTGAACGAATTTAAAGTCATATTCTACCACGTAATAAATTAAAATAGTACAATACCAAACCTACTAAAGAGAGTTATTGGAAAACTAAATACATAGTGGCACATGTTTTTCGAATTACAACTTGAAACGCTAATGGGTTATTTAACTACAACATTTTTAAATAAAACTAAATTTGACATTTTTTCTATAACTAAATCTCACTTTACTAATCAAACAACACTTGTTATAACACAATATACAATATACAACCCAAGAAGATAAGAAGATATTATTAAACGGAAATAGATCACTCACGACAAACTACTCTAATATCAAACCAGGAAAATGCAAGCAACAAGTGTGGAAAGAAGTTCTTTTGTAAAACTTTTAGGTCTTTTCCATTTATAGTCTACTATAATAAACAATATTATCGGGGGAGATTAGAATGTCAAACATACTCACTCGGGTTCGAGAATATTACCACAAAGAGCCGGAATCTTCTGCGTGCTATAAATAAAGGGCATTTTGTTAAAATGTGTTATTTTAGATTTTGCACAACTTTTTATCTGTTAATATTAATGCTGTTTCGACATATGAGTAGTAAAAATTACACGGTTAACAATAATGGTGTAATGCACGGTTGCACAATGTATTAAAATTGTAAAAATATATTTTAAATTTTAAATTTCGAAAATGCCGTACACTTTGATTAAAATAAAGTACTTTGTAGCATAGCAGTTATGAAGCTAATCGAAGAATTCGAGCTTTTCGCTCAAGTTTAGAATAAAAAAAGCCAGCCAGATTTGTTGAAAATATTGCCTCTACATTTGAAGGTTCTGCAAAAAACCCAAAATTATCGAATTTCAAGATCTTCGCAACTATTTGGCATTCCTCCTGCATTGTATACTACACAAAAATTTGAAAATCGTGAACAACACTGCACACTCACTAACTGAAGGTAGAGGTATCAGAAACTAACCTTTATTTTTTTAAGAAAATATCTTGACCGATAAAGCCTATTTACAACTTATTGAGTACGTAAATAAAAAAAATTGAGAAACCTCTCCATCCTCAACGTGTTACAGTTACGTAAGTCTGTTTTTTAGAATAAAGCTAATAAAGTTTAAGTGAATGGTATGCGTTATCATGAAATAAATGCTGATTGACCTTTTTAACCAGAAGCAGGTTTCGAAGACGAGAACGACCTTTATTTCCAATAAGATGGCATCACCTGTCGCAAAAATCGTAAAATAATTGCGTAATTACGCGAGAAATTTCTTGTATGAGTAATTTCCCTAAAAAGAAAACTTCAATTGATCACTCAAATCATTTTGTCTGAATTTTTTTTAGGACTACATCATAAAGGTATAGTTTATACTCTAGCAATGAATCAAAGATAATATCAGAGTTATAATTTACAAAATTCAGTTTACATTTGTGAAAAAACATAAAAGTTTTCCTGAAACAAAGCCACTTGAAAGATATTGTATGTTACTATTAATGTTAAGTTTTGTGTCCTGCATTTAAATTTAAAAAAGTCCCAATAATTCTAACTAAAATGTTTTTATAATTTAATAAATCTCTTAATAGAAGTCCTTTAGAGAAACATATACTTTAAGCTACGGTTAAAATTTCCTGGCGACTTGGACGAAACAGCACTACACTTTGCTAAAATACTGCATAAGCAACCTGGCGGCGTTTCACTACTCCAAATGACAAAAAACCCAACTAATATCGCTGCATATCCGACAATTAATCTCTAAAAAATGCAGAGATAGAAGACTGATAAAAATCAAGAATTACACTGTTTAACAATTTTCAATTTTTTTTCCTAGTGAATACTCTTTTGCTTCTGTTGCCAATAGATTACTTTTAAACTTATTTTCAGACAGATTTAATTTTTATTTTCGTTAATAACTTCTTTAGTTTTTTCGCTGCTTGTTAAATTTCTTCTTCTGGTTCTCATTTATGTGTCATTGTGTTCTTGGCATCTTTTTCTAAGTTTTCTTCTATTATGAATTTTTTATTTAATTATTACTGAGAGTTTCTTTTCAATGATAACATGGTTATAATCTAGTGTAGCGGTCGAAGCTGCACTTTGTGTTGTTCTTCTAAGATCGGTTACTGCAAAATTTAGTTCTTCTGGTGCTTTAATGGTCCAATATTGCTCTGAATACTTTTTGTTCGAACGCCAGTAGGTGGGCTGTCCTGTAGATATTGCATTAAGGTTGTTTGCTTTTAAGCTGAATATAGTTAGTTCTCTGATTTTATTTAGTGTTTGCCATAAACCACAATGTTGATGTTTTGTATTTTAATCACTACCAGATATTTGTTTTCCTAGAGTTTATAAGTAATGTTTGATGTCCTTCTTTTTATTTTTATATTTTGGCGGGTAGTATTACTGATATATTTAAAGTTTCTCCATTATTTTCCAAAGCCACAGTGCTTGCTCATAGATTTTATTTGTAATAACCTTATCGTTTATAATGCTTGATAACTTCTTTAATGATCACAGCAACTTTTTCGTGAGTAGTATTATCAGGATGTTGGTTGTCACATCTGCGATATCTTAGGATTCTAAAGTGACTTTTATTAGTAAAGTGTATTTATGATTCTAACATTACATCTAATTTGTGAATTTGTAGAAATAATTTGACTTTTTATGTGCATAGACATAAACCGATAGAGTTTCTTACATCTATTTTAAGCAACTAAGCCGTTATAATATTTTATTAATAAGCTTGGAAATAAGATACATCATTGTGCTCATTTGACTAATGATATTCTTAGCTCGGCCGTATCGCTTGTTGGTTGGGTAATTACTGTTGGATTTATTTTATCTGTTGTTGATGTTCAGAATAGGTTACATTGAGTTGAATGTCTCGTGTTCTAAAGATTCTCAGATATCCTGCTTGATTCTCAATTGTGGATAAAGTTATTGGTGCACAAAGCACTCTCTGTAATTGGTAGAATTATTTTCATTATAGTTGACACATTTACGTTTGATCGCCTTTCGGTTCTATTTTAACTTACTCTCTACTGAAAGCTTGGTAGTGGTACATTTTTTAGTTACCTTATTCAGTTTGATGATTAAAGATTTTATATTTTCCACTTTGGAAATAAAGATCGGAAGCGCTTTTAGTCTCTTGACTTGTTTTTCATTACCTGTGGTTTCTTTTCGTGCAAGGCTGCTGAATCTATTGTTGCTTAACCAATATCCATTTGAATCAGTTTGACTTAAGTGAACATACATATTATCTGAAGATCTATTACTTAGTAAAGGAAATTTGTGATTGTAGCTAAATGAAAGTTGAAGTTGTGGTTGTTGTGGTATTACTAGTTGTGACTAACATATATGTTCATTATTGTTAGGTATTGTGGTAATGCATTTTGATTATATATTGTTGAATTTGGAATTGTAATAAGAGTTATCAGCAATGTTTATTAAATTTTTTTTTTAATATTATTATTTAATTAGCTATTTCATATTAATTAGACATAGTAATATGTTTTAGTGACAGCAGAAATGTTAAAGAAATCCCTAGATTTGAAAGAAACTCAAATAGAAGCGCGTAATGTACGATGACAAGTCCTAATCTTGCTAATACGTTACGTGTTACCGATTGAATAAAGTGCAAATGACAAATGTCACCATTGAGGGATGAAAACACAGCAACAGTTCGTGTTATTTATTACAAAATTAATAAGCAATTAAATTAATAAATAACAAAGGTATCATTCTAAGGTCAACTTTATTTTTAAAATGGCATCAATTAACGAAGACGGAAGTTTAGCCGTAATTAAATTATTTATGATAGAATATTGTTTTAGGGCTGAACCATAATTTACGTTATAACCGGCGGGCTTTTTGCTACCTTATTTATCGCGGCCGTGACCAGAATTCGATAAAATTGTTCTTCAGTCCGCGCACGTCGAGTCATCGCAACAACCCTCTGCGGCCGCTTAGAAAACCGTCCGAGCTTTTAATGCGCGCAGTTAATTAACTAAATCAACGAAAAGGTACGGTATTTTTTCGCCGACAAAAAGGCAGCAGTTCTTTGACGCCACCCAATTTATAAAAATGTGGCTTCTTGAATTTTAGTTTGCTCATTTTTACGCCTATTTTTCCCTGTTTTTGTTTAACTTCAATTACATTTGGCATCACGAAAGCTCGCATGAAGGCTCCGAGCAGGAAGCCTCAATCCTGTCGATGTAACGGCCATGGGAAAACTTTTAGAGGTTTGATTTTGCCCCAACTGACGCTTTCTTACTCAAACGTCGCTTCTTGTTTGCGGCGAAATTCGAGCCTAAAACTGAATAATAACTTGTTGCGCGCCCGGAGAATGCTAGAGAAGGTTCCGCTCAGAAACTTCAAAGCCATCAAAAGTTAATATCCGGCTCTAAAAGGTTGGCCAAGCGCCGAAGAAATACAATACGGCATTAAGCTGCTTAATGAGTTTGGGAATAATGCAAACACAGCTTCGGAAGCGCAGCTTAATTGGCGCTGTTAGTACAGATGTTTTCAGCGGTAGCTATCACGAAACGGAAACTTCCGTGTCACCTTCGGTAGTTCATTTCGGTGCTTCACAAAGGGCTGAATTATGATAGCCCCGCTCTGCCTTTGTGCTACATAGTTTTCTAAAATTTATGTTTAACCCGTCGTAAATCGCTCTGCAAACCCTGTTTTACAGTATCTGAGCGGAAGTTACGGCCCGTTCTTTTCGTACCTTATTGTGCTGCACCGTGCGCTGCCGCTGAAAGTGCAGCCGGGATTTATGATGACGTTAACACCTAAATTTGCTTTTAAAGTGCAGGGCACTTTTAATATCCCTTTGAAACTTTGGGACTTACTTGCTGAAACTTGGCAGAGATACAGGAACCAGATTAATTACGGAACTTGCTACACCAATGTCAATTTTAAAGCAAGTCGTGCTTCAAGTGCTTAGCTTTAATTTGAACTGTAAAAGCTTTCACATATTAAAATGCTCAAGATACAAAATAGTAAATTAAAATTTAATAATATTAGTATAGTAGAATATATAAAAATTGTTATAATTAAAAATAAATAAGCTTAGGGGAAATATTAAACCAATGTTAATATAATAAAAAAAGTTTGCATGACTGTATTGCAAACTGGTAGCCTGTAACTGTAAACTACAATGCGCTTGCGTGGATGAGAGCGGTTTCACTAGGTAGGTCAGTTGGGAGTGATCGTCACATATGTAAGGAGCGAACAAATAAATTTTGTGTAAAGCTAGAACATTCGTCCGCAGAAACTATTTAGTTGATTCAGAAAGGCTTTAGAAAACAATATAATGAATGAAGTACAAATAATTCTGATATAGCCGGAAATTAATTGAAAGCCACGGTTTAGAAGACTAGCAACGACCAGAATACTAGAAATGTTAAACATGTACGGATCGGCTACTGGCACTCCGAAAATCACATGATCTGGGGATTTTAAAATCTAAAGTATGTGAAATTTTAACGGAAGATCTTAGCATGAGACGTGTCACGGCTACAATTATAAGAGCAGAAGGAACATCGTACTGTAGTTGGTAATAAACGAGATTTTCTCAAAAAATTCATAACCAGGGATGAATCGTAAGTCTACAGCTACAATCAGGAAACAATGTGTCAGTCATGCCAATAAAAGTCTTCTGGTCCTCTACATCCGAAAAGGTATATAAAAGTTGCAACAAGGCAGTTATTAGCTATCCTAACTCAAAACTATATATATAATATTTTAAACACTGAAATTAGAACTGGGAAAAGTGTGTAAGATCCCAAGGTACTTATTTTAAAGGAAACTAAATCTACGTATAATGTTTCTTCTACCTTGTTCCATTTTTACTAAATAAGTAGAATTTTTATCGTTGTAATTGTAATTTTTGCATTATTTGCTTTGATATCTTTGAGCCAAAAGTCGTATAAGAAAATATAGAATTAAGTGAATTACACACACTATGACAAAAAAAGCAAACAATCATTCTTACAACAAAATATAAAAAAACATAAAATGCTTACAGGATTTACCATTTTCATTTGTCAGATATCGATGCATGGCGCTATAGAAAGAATGGGACAAGTTAAATTTTATTTCAAATAGAAAACTATTATGTCAAACTTTGTCAAATGTATGAGAGAGGTTTATGAAAGCTACAGATCAATGACGTTTGGTTTCTCGTTCATTTTAAATTTTGTTAACTATTCTATGTTCTTTTGTAACGGAATCCAAATTATTTTTTTATGATAAGTCTAAGTCTCTTGAAGAAGTTTTTTTCAAATACTTCGAATATCATGGAAAGAAGACTTGTGGAGAGATAAGAAGTTATTTTCACTGTGGTTTTATTGTTTTTTTTGTGCGATTTTTATGATCGGAAAAGAATTCTACGATTAAGTTCATGCTTTTATCTAGTAACTGTTGTTTTATTAAAGTTTAACTTCATTCATTTTAAACTTCTTGATGGGTAAGTCTATTTGAAATTCTATTTTTAAATTTGCATTTAAATGTTTATGAATATAATGTTTGTCTTTCTATGAAACATCTGATACATATAAAGTAAAAACTTTTACTAAATGGCTAGTAATTACAAAGGCCTCTTTTCAATCACTTTTTGTCCAATGCAAGTTTGGTTGCATTAGTGGAGGAAGATATTGTGGTTGATTTAAGTTATTAGTTACTTTCCGTAGCAAGTATTTCGAGTTTTAGGTGGGGATAGTTTCGTTTAGTATCGCATTACATTATTTCTGATATTATTTAAGAGTATTTTTAGATTCTTAGATATTTAGTGATCTTGAGTTTTATCACATCTATTATTGGGATATAATTGGTATAACTTACCAAGCAACTTATTAGATGGTTATGACTGTGTATTTTTTAGGTTTGCTATGTATTCCTAATTGTTTTATTATTATCTGATAAAGAATTGTGGCTGATTAGTAATTGGAGAGGCAGGCGTGTAAATAGCCGCTCTCGTGGTGCGGTGTGGGATACTATACCGATCCGGCTCGTAAGGACCAAAAAATGGAAGGTATGGCGTGTAAATAGCCGCTCTCGTGGTGCGGTGTGGGAACGTAGTACGGCCCGTAGTGGAAGGTTAGCCGATAAGGCCAAAATCGTCCCTTAAACGGCCGTCGCGTTAGCGGATGGGGGCGGCTACCGATATCAACCAATGAATTGCCAAATCGCTCACTTGAATTGGCTTCGGCTTCGGCTTCGATTCCAAGGTGGCCACCTCTGCGATGCGGATCTGGTATCTGCGGGATGTTGAGACACGACTAAATTGGCCGAGCTGCGATGCGTGAATATTTGCGGGGTGTTGAATATGCGTGAATGTATGCGGGTTAAGACCGACGTACTAGCCGCTGCAGGGCGTGAATGCTTGCGGGGATGCGAAATGTTTTGCGGGTGAAGACACGACCGTACTGCGCTGCGTGCGTATATGAATGTATGCGGGTTAAGACACGACCGTTTGGCCGCGCTGCTAGCGTGAATACTAATGTATGCGGGTTAAGACACGACGTACTGGCGCGCTGCGCTGAATGCTTGCGGATGCGAAATGTTTCTTGCGGGTGAATACGACGTAGCCGCTCTGTGCGTATATGAATGTATGCGGTTAAGACACGACCGTATTGTTCGCTGACGTGAATACTAATGTGCGGGTGAAGACACGACCGTAGTGGCCTGCTGCGGCTTGAAAGCCTCGGCTGAGCAAAGCCCATGCCGTTCGTGTGCGACGGCAAAACGTAGCTGATATCAAAGGTCCGCATGCCGCCGCGATATAAAGCGGTTCAAGGGCGAAAAGGCCGCCACACCAGTAATTATAGGTTTTTTCTTAGGTGTTTTATTTGCTTCTTAGGTTTTATTTACAATTTCCGTTCTGCCACGTGTTTTTTTTATTTCCACCGCTTTCCATGCATTTTTGTGAAGGTTGATAATTTGGAATTATATTTTGATAAAATTGTTGGATTTCAGAAAAATTCTGTCTAACCAAAGTTTTTTGTAATTTTGGTATTCGAAGCAATGATGTTAAATAGGTTTACTTAGTTATAGGATACATGCGGTATATTGTGGTTGTTAACTTATTTATTTAACTTTATCAGTATCACTTAGTACGTAACACTTGAAAGCTAGAATCACTTAGTACCAAAAGTACATCTTTATGTCAAAAAACCTAAATGTAAACTCAAGATTTACAATAAATAAAATATCTGACCAACATCAATTAAATTGTGGCCACTGCCGTCGGCATAACGAATAAAAAACTGTCGATCCGTTTGGATGCACAAACTTTATAGTTAAATATGAATATAAACAGCAAAATATGCAAAGTAACAGGTAAAATAAATTTTTGATTTAAATAAATTAATTAAAGAAAATACGCAACAACGTTAAAAAAATTGTAGATTCTAGCTAATTTAAATAATTTAATAAATAAAGATAATCTACAAATCTTAAGTGAAAGGGCATTATAGACGACAGAGAAACTCATAAACAAAACATGCAAACTGCAAATGCAATTCTAAAGCAAATTGTAGCTCTATTTTAAAATTCAAGAAGTGTGGGTTTCGATGAATACTACCCCAACACGTTTTGCTGAAAAATAATTTAGCATGACGAATATATTAGATACACATGGATGCTGGAATAAAAAACTACCCTGCAAGGTAAAATGTCTGGATTTACCGATTCGTTTTGCAATCTATCGTACATAATGCAATAGTTTGATTTTTACAGATATGTTCAAGAAATTAAAGTGTGTTGTTATTGTTGCATTGTAATTTTTGTGTATAAAGTTATTTTAGCTAATTTAATATAATAATGTTTTAAAAACTCTTTAAATTATATGGTTGTGCCCAGTTCATTCTGTAATTTAAATTATTATAGTTCAAAAGTATTCTATTAATTAAGGCTCCATCCGTGCGTTTAATTTGCTAGCTCAATACCTTTGTAGGTCTTTTTTTATGCGTTCTAAATTTAAAACAAACAATTTACACTATGCTATAAAACTGTAACATGTTGCAATATGCTTGAAGGTCAGCATTTTTAAATTTTTGTATTTGTCAAAATAAATATTCATACCTGCATAAAATCTGTTTTTTTATATATAAGAAAATATAAAGTCAAATTTTATCTATTTAAATTTTACTAGCCAAAAGCCATGAAACACAATACTACTAACATTGGTTTATACCTCAGGATAACTAAATTTCTCGTTTGGGAGATTTTGTCGTGTTACAATTTAGTCTGTGTTAGTACTTGTCCCGGTCTCCTTTACATATTTCAGAAAGAAAAAAATAGTACTCTTTTTATTAAGGTGTTGGCACTAAACGTATTCAAAATACTGAGCTTATTTGGGTGGTCAAACTATATGAATTTGGAGTTGTAGCTAAAGGTCCCTTCACGTAACATTTGTAATCAAAATGAACGCTACACAGAATCTGTTAAAGCTGTTAATCTAATTTATTAAACTAGCAAACCAATTTTTTATGCTAGAAAAGTACTTATATTTTCTTATTTATTTATACTAAATATTTTATGGTAAAATAACTAAACGAAATAAATGACTGTATTAATAAAATCCATTTTATTTGATGCTTAACTTTTTTGTGGATAATATTTTTCACAATAAGAAAATAGAAAATGAGATTAGAAAAGTGCCAACGCAATGTTATATGTACAGCCCAAGTGAAAAGAGAATTCGTAAGAGGTAATATGTAAATGTCCACATAAATACCAATTAAATATTGATGAAGAAACTGAAAACTAAATTTCAAACAATTTCCAATCACTCAAACATAAAAACACACAAAAAACGCAATTGCAAATTTGAGGGAGACTAGAAAACTAAATCGGAGGCGAATAAAATGGCAGGAGCAAGTTAAGTGAGGTTATTCCAATGGAACAACACCCTCATCGAAGAAATATGAATTTTTTATTGACAATATGGTAGTATATGGACTTCTTATATTAGTTTACAAAAACGTTTTTATACGTTTACGAGTTTCACGTGATCGAGTGCAAATAACCTTTTACTTCAGGGTAAACGTGAGGGGTAAGAATTGTAATAGAAACGCAATTTCGAAAAATATTTCTTTACAGATCTATGAACACTTATCTCGATTTGAAATCAAGGAGAATTACTATGAGAGTAGCATCAGGTTAAATATATATAAAATTTATGACATTTATGAATGACCATTCAAAATCTATTATTACTATCATTACGCATACTTCAAAGAAAATGTTAACTATTCCTTTCCACAAGTTGACATTTGCAACCAGTGTAAAATTAAAAGATCCATATTTGAGTAATAACGTGAAGCGAAACGTAGCTGCTAAGCAAATGATATTATAGTATGATTAGTTATAAAAATTCCAGAAAAGACTTCAACAGCAAGAAATAACAAAAGCTTTAAGAAATATCTTTAAATTTGCATTTATTACACTAAATTCACCTCAATTATTAACCCTTGTAACACATAAATTTACTGCTTAGCTATGCGTTCCAATTTCATAAGACAGCTAGTCGCCTTCTTTGTATAGTTAACTATCTCATTATTATTCGGAAACGGAGTAATTGGAGCAGAATTCCACCTCACTTAAATAAAGACGCCGTCCCATTCAATGCACTTGTTTGCTCATCTGTGAAATTTATTTTAACAAAATCTGATACCATTCACATGCTAAATCCTCATCGGCGCGGAGCCCCCAAATTCCACAAGGAGCAGCGCGCCTGTTTCGCAACGCAGCTTCGTTTCGAAGTCGAGCTTATCCGCATCGATATTATTTTGATAAATTGCTGCGGAAAATAGCAGGTTAGGTGACAATCACATTTGTAAATTAACTACAGACGAATCGGGTCGTTAGTCAATGACGGCGGCGGCGAGCGCGGAAATAATCACCCAGGAAAGCATTGTTACCTCTTGGGAAGTGCTCGAAATAGCCATGCGGTCAGAAATTACCCTCGCGTGATGGGTGAATGGCGTAATATAATTACGTGTGCTTTCAGAGAAATAATAAAAGTGGATAGAATTGTATGAGTTAACGCGAAAGCTGGAACACTTAAGAGTTAATTGTTTAAAAATAAGTAAATAATAGTACTGCAACAGGCCCTTTTCCACAAATTCTTTCGACTGGATCTTCATTTTGTAGTTTGAGTAAGAGTAGAATATGGATAAGGCAACCCTCTATCCCCACTTTTTCAAAGTCAAAATAATGGCTCATCACGTAGTTTGGAACATATCTGGCTAAAGGGCGTCACTGGTTACACCAGAAAAATAAAAAGTGTTATAAATCAACTTAAAAACATGGGGCCGGCGAAGAGATTGCTCTGTAAGCAATCCCAGAACGAACTTAAAAAGACCTTTGGATTTCGAATTTCGGGAAATTCCGCGAAATCGAATATCTCGATAGAATTTTTTCGACTTCATTTTCCAAATCAGCGTAAATTTTCTTATAAGGATCCATTTTCAAATTTTAAAAAATCTCAAATTTTGTGACAGACCGACAGATCGACAGACAGAGATATAGAATTCAGTAACGAACTTTTTAAGTTCGTTGAATATATAGAAAATGTATAAAAGCCTTTTTGGATTTTTTTGACTAAAGCTCAATTAAAATTATATCTTTGTGAGTAACCCAATTTGGCTTCTAACACCAACCGATTTTTGCATATATCGATTTTAAACAGAGACCAAAAAGTGGATCTGACAAAGGAGGTTAAATAGTGCAAGACAATCAGTAGTTATTGGGCAATATCTTTTTAAAGGATAGTGGCAGGATAATGGATTTATAGCTAATGTAAGGAAAAATTTTTTAAGGGTAGTTGTACCAAGTTTACATTGTTTATAAAATTGGTATTTTTGAAAACAAGTAAAAAAGAAAAATAAATTTTGCACGCTGTGATTTCGTATTAATTAAAGACTGTATTGTATATTAGTTTATTCAAATATATTACAAGATGCGCCAAAGACTCAATATAGTAACTCTCATTTATGAAATTAATATACAATTCTTTAGAAAGGTTTTTTTAATTTAACAATGTATATTAGTAAACAGAATTACAAACTAATTTGTTACTAAAGTGGTTAACTTGATGAGAATGTTACCTTATTAATTCCGCCTGTTGGTTGAGGATGACAAATTCACTCTGTAAAATTTACTTTAGTTTGTAGATCTGAAGACTATTTTCGTTTTAATCTAAGAAACTTCGGTTGTAGTGTTAGTGGCTCTACGATATCGTTTGGATGATTTGAAAGACTACCGTAGAATCTGGTTGCTCGTTCCATAATAATATTACGTATATATGTGAGGTTGGTTACGTCCCACAAACTATTCATAACAGTTTCCAATATCTTAGATTAGAACCACTAAATAATCTTTATTCTGAAGTAGCTAAAGCAGCCTCATAGCTCGCATCTATATGTTCAAAAAAGGCGCAAGATGGTTTTGTACATAAGAAGTTTGTTTTGTGTTATTAGATGTGATTTTCAACCTATTAACCGGTGCAGTGTTTTGATTTTTAGATCCACCGACTTGTTCTTTGTTATGTGTTGCTTCCAAGATTTTTCCCAATATAATTACAAGTACGTGGGTTGTTTTTGGTAACATGGTATATATACTATGCTTTATTCTCCATTTGTTCAGCCATTCTTCTAGCAATTGTATGTATTTTTCAGTAATCTTGTAGTTTTTAGATCTTTAATGTACGAAAGAACAGCGGTACCATCTGCAAACTTTTCCATTTCTGTATACGATGTGGATTGTACATCAGTAGTAAAAAGTAAGTATAGAACTGAGCCCAAAGTTCTGACAACACTTATCGAACACCACGTAGCGAAATCTAATTTTTTTATAATATACAGAGTTTTCCAAAACTTTTATCTTAAAAAACGGAAGTATAAAAAACAATTATACGTTTTTAAGGGTGTGTCCTAAATTAGTATCGATTCTACTTTTTAATTTCTGAGTGCGATATTTTTATCGCTCCTTTACATTTCTGTACACGGCTTGTTGGTCAAATAGATGCAAAATTAGTTATATACAATTAAAAATATGTTTTAAATGGTTATCAGTGGTTAAAACACTCAAATGAATCAATCGTTGCATTCTACATTTTTATAAATGCTCAACAAGTTTTAGTATAAAGCAGTGCTGTTGCTCCTGGAATAAATGCTGCTTCCCAGTAATAGAAGCGCTCCGATATGTTTAACATTTTACCCTAAAAAATGTGTAGGGAAGAGTTTTAAGAATATAAAAAATCTGTATGTTCACAGCCTTTTAAAATATTATTTAACTTTAATAATGACTAAATAGAGGTGCTGCGTTTCAATGCACTCTTATATTTCCTATTTTAGAATTATATTCATTTTAAATTTAATCATATTTGTCAGTACTAGAATTGTAATTAGTGCTAAGTCAACTATTGTTCTGCAGTATTTGTAAAATTGTGAAATTTTTTCACAGCTATGAAAATTGCGGAGCAACTGAATAATAAAAATATATATATTTTCTTAACGATTAATCAATTAATTGTTGTATAATTTTCTTATTTGCTTAATACATTTTTGTGTTAATTGTGATATTATATTAAAACGTCGTCATTTAGAAACGAATCTTAAAAGATCTAAATTTTTTAGTGTCCCCCTTATGTAAAATATTAAAATTTAAATTATAATAGGGAAAGCGCATCTACATTTAGCTTTGTTTCACTTTTACTGTGTTATTGAGTTAATAAAGGATTTGAATTAGAAATAAATTCATCAGTTAAACCTAGTTCTACAAAAATGATTGCTAAGGTTGGTTTTAATTTAATAAACTAATCCGCAATTCTTTTTATAATTTTTATTCGAGAAATTCTGATCGTCCATTTGGGAGTGAGCAAGGTATCTACTCAATGGGTACCCAGATTGATAAAAGCGGAACAATAAAGACTGAATTGGTCTGGCATTTCACGAACGTGTAGTCGAAGATTCACTGTTAAATTATTAATACAGCAGTCGCGCTTAAAGTGCTTGTATAAAGTAAAACGAAAGCGTAACAAAAGGTGTAAAAATTTAATATACAAAGAAGATATCACGTACAGAATATTAGAAGTATTGTCTTATATAAAGTAAGCAACGTGCAGCTTGTCGCATATTTCTGAAAACAATGATAGAAATTAATTTATTTCTGAACAAAACTAATGTAAAATTTATTTAGTAATAATGTCAATAATAACTGACCAAATAATAAAAGCATCTTAGTATTACAGAAATGTTAGCAGTTTGTATATTTTAGATAATAAGAAAAAGTGAACAATTTAAACTCAATATAATTCAATAACTTTTTCAACAAGTTTTTGATAAAATTTATAGGAGTACTGCAAAAGAACATTCTTTTTAATTGTGTGTATCCTTCATAATGCTTTGGATTTTTGTGCTGAGCTTTCTGTACAAAGAAATGACAGTTCATTTTTTATAGGAGTGGATTTGGTGCATATCACTCAAACAATAATTGAGATATGTGTTACTGTTTTCTTCAAAGGTTCATTATCATATAAATTTCTTGATTGAATATTATTATTATTTAAAAAATTTCAAGCCTGTCAGTCTGACACTACTGCTGAGTCGTATCAGTAGAAGGATCGTTCTACAAAATTTACTTGAAAACGTATTTAGAATTTTTATAGCTGCAGAAGTAGAAGTTGCAAGTTTTATATATTTGCAATAAGTGTGAAACATTTTGATCCACTAACTTTGTATGTTGTAATAAATTAATCATTATTGTCTTACTTTCTTTAATGGCAAATAAAGTATTTACTAACTTAGTTTTCGACAAAATTTTTAAAGATATTAATCACTGTATACAATTTTAAGACCAAATTTTTCTTTAGCACTACCGATTACCTTCTGAGACATTTTTGATAAACCAAATAGTTCTTGGGATATTTGACATTAAAATAAAATGACTAGTAAGTATAAAATGTAACCGTAATTTATAATCGCTATATAAATCTCAAAACTAATTTACTTACTTTAATTCAGTCATATAGTACGGTCTTAACAAATAATGACATGTAAAAGCTTTTTATTTAATATTACAGTTTGTTTTAGGGTCGCTTTTCTATTTACATATTTTATATGTGCAATAAAAACATAAATAAATTTAAAAAGTAAAGTAAGCAAAAATAAAGTTTTAGTGTTACTCAAACAATTTTACAGCATGGCTCAACACGTTTACAAGAAAACATTGTGACATACAGACCAAATGATTCGTCTACTATATTTTGATTTAGGTGTGTTAAGATAACTGCAGTTCTTATTTTGAGTTTTCTATTCAGAGGTAACAAAGAATCTATGGGTGTATTAATTACAGAAATACACTGCTCAAAATATTTAAATCTTACATCATTTACTGAATGTACATACAGAGCTTTTAATCAAAGTAGAATGTTAAAAATTTAATAGCCGGAAAAAAGTTGTACAAAAACTACTTTTAGAAAATAAAAGTTTTTATATTTGTATTTATAAAAGCTGATTCATACTTCACAGAATTCGTAGTGCCTTACAATGTTGATTAAAAAATTGTTATACAGGCAGAGAGAAGAATAGATGACTAAATAAAAAAAAATTCAATTAAAATTATAAGTAAAGCTACATCAAAGGCTATATTTGAAGGGTTTTGTAAAAAAGCAAAGAGCGGATTTATTAGTGCTAAGGTCAAAATATGGATCGTCCTTTTTGTTGGATAACCGTAGATGTTTCAGATGTAAACCTGAAAAGTTCGGAAAAGTTAAAATCTGCAGATTTACACAAAGTAAACAAAGAAATGTGGCGTGGTGTTAGCTCTTTATTTAGACGAGGCGGTCCGTGCGTAGTAAACAAAGACATCCTATACATTTGAACGAAAAGTAAACAAAAACGGCTGATATAAACTGTGGTATGACTGAGCTCTAAGCTCTTGATTTACACGAGGAGATTCGTGTATTCGTGCAGGCACGTTGAGACCACTCTCGCTCCTTGCCGAATAGACCACTAAAGCCGGGCGGCCGATTCAGTTAAAAATTTTTATGTTCCCACCTTGCAAACATCTGAAGAAATGCGAGTGAAAAATTGTCAGCCTAGACGAAAAAAACCCTTTTGCGGGCAACCCCCTGATAACAATACATGCGTTAGAAAAATTTAAAATACAAAATTTACACAAATAATCAACTAAATTATATAATTAATGTTTGGTTGACCGTTTTTATCCCCACACAATTCTTTTACCCTTTGAGGCATGGTATAGATTAAATCATTACCGCTACCATTAACTTAGTTTTGTTTCTAGATTTTGTGGTCCTTTAATCATGTTTTTTTGCTTAAGTGTGACACAATTTAATTAGGTTTGTGTTTTAAGACTTTCCCGGCTATCAAAAACGTTCAATTTGTTGCTTTCCTTTTTATGCAGCAGTTATACATTTTGCCAGTAAAGGACCACATCTTCGATGAAAACAGCATTTTCATTAAAAAAATATTATTATTAAAGACAGATAGAAGTATATTACTGAAAGTCTTAACTTATTTATTTATATAATATTTATATTATTATTATATAATTAGATATAATCTGTCGTCATGTCAAATAGCATATAACCTTTCCACATTTCACTGTCTACTTAAGGAATTTATCATCAAAATGCTTCAACGAATACCTATATCCAGATTTGATCATTGTTATTAAATTTTAATTTATTCTAACTTTTAGCAGAAAAAATAACAAAATGTTAAAAATTATGAGACCGAGAACGCATCTTTGCTGCTTAATTCTGTAGAGTATCATCAAAGGTTAGTCTTTTGTATATCTTAACACTATATAAATAGCATTTAATGGTGCTTTTGTATTTTTTTATCACCTACATCAACTCGACCATTGTTTTTTAAGAATCCTTAGAAGCTTTTTATCACATATGGTTTTATTTGTTTCAAAGTATCACAAAGGCCGGGTCCTGACAGTGCTAATTGTTTATCACTTATTTTAAATTGAGTATAATCGAGTTTATTATTATCAAGAGTGTTTTTAAATATGTATTTATTTTTCTTTTAAGGATATCACGATGAGTTTGGTCTATCATAGGCTCGTGGCTGAAATCATCTAGATATTTGTACTCAGATAATTGTGTCTTGGTTTAAAGATCAATAATTTGTCTATAGAATGTTATTTAGTTAGCGGTAGTTTACTTTACCACTTTGGATTAACATATTTCCCTTGGTGTCTTTATTTTATCTGATATCCTAGTATAGAAATACTAAAAAATAAATGTATAATATTTTTATTAATATTAAGCGGAAAATGTATAATTTCAATTTAAGTGAGCTTAATAATTCATTGTTTTGCAATCATATACTACTGTAAAGCTGGTAGAAAGAACAGTGTCCCTCAATAAGCACGAATCAAGTCATCATAACCTAAAGTGAAGTAGTTACGTATCTAGAATTGCACCTAGATATCGAACTTAACTGAAAATAACTTGTATTAAAAAAAGCAAGTAGCCATAAAGACACAAACGCTCAATTTTCTAGGGTGTAAAACTAACTTATCAACAGGAAATAAATTAGCGATTTATAAAACAACAATCCGACTAATTTGGTAAGATAGAACCATCATTCAACGAGTTCAACAAAAAATTCTCAAAAGTATTACTGATGTACCATGGTATGTTTCTAATTGGACCATTTCATACAAATTTCAAGATTCCTTAAGTGGACGCAGCACTAAGCTGCTAAGACATACCAAACTTGAAAATCATCCCAATCCACACATTGCTGGACGTTTACCTCTTCACGACGGATACAAATATGTCAAGTGTTATAAAAATCACCAAATTATTTAATTGCTAATAAAGTAAAAAAAAATAGAGTTAGACAGATATTTTGTGTAGTAAAAAGACTAATTTTACTAAAGGCAATCAAAAAATTTTTTGAATCATTTTCAGGTAAACTTTTATTATCATACAAAAATTAACATTTTTTTATAACAATGAAGTTCATATATGTAACTATCTCGTGCAGTATATTAGCAGAGTCGCGTTACTATTAATGTACAAACGTGACCTTCGTGCTGGGGCACGTCAGAATAATTAATGTGCAATTAACAATCTGTCATCGGGTTTTATGTTCAAGTGTTTGCCTTGATGAAAATGGGTAAAAAACGGGACAGCTAACAAAAGCATTTATATTTGCAGACACACGCAGAGAGTCTGCAATGACTATTATTCTTGATAATTTGTGTGGTGTTTATAACTGCATATTTTATTAGTTAATATAAACCCTACAATTACTTTTATTACTATCATATTTTATTTATTTTCTTTTTGAAGTTACAAGTAAATATTTGTTATTTTTCTTTTTGGTCAGTGTTCTGTTTTTTATGCTTGTATTTATCCTATAACTTAGTTTGAATATGTAATATAGTTATGTATACGACAATTTATCTGCTATTGCAATTAAGTGAAACTATGCGTTTTAACTATTTTTAAAAAACGAAAAAATTGCACAAAAATAATGAATGCAATATAAAATCGTTTTTAATATCTCGAAAATGAAATAAAATACATCCACGTTCTTTTATGATAAACCGATTTTGTTATAGTAAATACAAAATTAAACATATTAGATGCTAGAGTACTAAATTAATTAACAAAGCAGCTCTATCTTGTCACGTGCAGGATTTTAGATGGTATCAGCCCGACGTTGCTGCACAACGTGAATGTTCTGTGTAAGTAACCCCAAAATAATTAATTAACGTGTAACTAACAGGCTGTCGCCAAGTGTTGTTCTTGCTGAAAGGTAGATTAAGAGCAAAGATTGCAACAAATGCTTAAATTTAGAACTATTAAATGGTTTATATAAATAGAATAGCAAATATATGCGGAGTTTTTAAGATATTGTGCTTCATATAGTATGATATAAAAATCGCTGAAAATGGAAAAAGCAACTTTAATTAAGAAAAAGACAGCTTCATTTAATGCATCATAAAATAATAATAAATAATTTACTGAATAAATATTCAACATGTTTTAAAGTAATTTTTTTCAAATAGTAGACTAATCAGATAAAAAATTTAAATTTGTTAATAGGAAGTTGTTATAAAACGAAGGGCGTTTATCATAGAAATTGAAAGGTAAACTGTTGTTCTATAAAATTAAAGCAAACTAAAGATATTTCTTTCCCTTAGACAGAGATAATTAGTAGATGCGTCGCATTCTTTAATTATTTCTTATAATTATAGTAGGACTTTGGTTTTATTTTGCACTTACTACGAAGAAGCAACTAAACGCAACTTAAACTCCAATACACATTATGCGCTTCCCGCTGTTACTCTATTTTCACATCGGTCTTGCTTCAGCAAGGATCGTTGAAAAAAATATTTTAATTGGAGCATGAATAGATCTTTGTTATTTGCATATTATTGTTTAATAAACTTTAATTAGAGTGCGTCGTTGATTTCTAGAAATATTTTACAATCCGCTGCAAAGAATTAATACACTGTACTGGGGCAAATTCTAGTGAATGTCCAGAAAATGGACAGTTAAACAAAGTAAGATAGTGAAAGATGTCTTCTCTTAAAATAATCAGATATTATTATTCACTTTTAGTAGACAGGTGAGATTGTATTTGAGTAAGTTTTAAAATACACGAAGATATTCTGATGGTTAAACTAACTATTTCAATAATAACTTGCAAATAGAGAGATAGAAGAAAAGTAGTACGGGATATCTGCATAATAAAAATAAGGACATTAAGATACTATGCTAAAAAAACAACCCTACAAAAATGCAGCAAATTCGAGGATCTTGAGAATTATGAATAGAAAAATAAAGATATTTAGAGATTAGTTGCTAGAGAAAAGAACTAAAAATAGAAATTGATATGCCAAAATATAAAATAAAATTTAGTATAAACGAAGAATCCGATTAAGCAATAAAATAACAAAAAATACACGTAAACATATTACATCTTAGAAAAAGATTGGCAAAATAATACCAAAGACTGCTCACGAAGGACCAACCAATGTGTATCACGACAGATGGGGATAGTTATGTAAAACAACTAAACTTAAAGGAACAGTAAATAGTTACCTTATAATAAATAAAAAATATTGTAGAAACCCTGAAAAATGACAGATTTCCTGAGTCAAAAGACACAGCATCGATACTTGTAAAGTACAGGTTCGAAAAATTATTCCGTATAGTTCAACGAATGTTTGAGAATAACACAACAGTAATAGACAGAAGCCTACATAACATAAATTTTCTTTTTCTTTTTCTTTCATTAATCCCTTGTAGGTGTCGGGTTAACACAAACATTCAAAAAGGTAATTGGAAAATATTGGAAAACTACCGATTTATCAACGTTATATCTACAATGGGAAGACTTTTTATGAACTTATTTAGGAAGAAAAACTAGAAAAGAACATAACAAATGAAGTAGAATACGAAATGGATTTTACGTTAGGAAGATCGTGTATAGATCATATATACACAGTGCAGCAGCCGATTAAAAAAATGGGTAAAAGTAGATCAATACTTTTTGCATTTATTGATTTAAAAAAGATATACGACCTAATACATCGGAAGGGGCGTTGAAAACCTATAAAACAATTTAACACATCAAATAAATTTGTAGCAAACAATCATATTTATACCAATGAAACTCAGATCAGATAAACATTTAAGACATTCTGTAATACAGAATTGGTCAACATTTTATATCTTCTTCAAGTTAGAGACAAAAATGCATGAGCAGGAGGGTCTCGATTAAAGATACACATTTCTATATCTTGAGTTTATTTAACGATAAGATAGTAGTTGCAAAAGATGAAGATAACTTTAGCTTCATGGTTCATAAACTCACAAAATATTGCCCAAAAATAATGTTGCACTTTAATTTTAATAAAACAGAACACTTGGTTGAAAGAACGAAAGAGGCCACAGCTTTTAAAGTTATAGAAGATATTAAAACAAAAGGAAAAAATAATTTAAATGCTTAGATTTTATCTTAGACAAAAAGGTAACAACAAAAGACATAAAAAATAAACCAGATTAAACAATATCATGCATAGCAGTTAAATGGAAGTCTCTAAAATAAACACATAATAAAAAAGCACATTTAACAGCATAATTATAAACATGATGACATGATGGCGCACAGCGCTAAATTATAAAAAAGAAAACAGGGTAGAATTACTGCTACGGAAATGGAGTACCAAAGAAGATGTAACAGAGTAACAAGACTGGCAAGAATGAAGAAATACGGAGAAGAATGTCAGTGGAAGAAAACATACGTACCTACATCTACGCTGAAACGGTCAATTTACAAAAGTAGTACCATATTAATAACAGAGCCCAACAGAAAGTAGAAAGCGGGGAATGTCAAAAAGATACTTTAGAGACACAGAAGATTGAAACGATAAGGAACAACGAAGAAAACGGTTGTGGGAAGGGTAGACAACATAAACATTTAAAAACTCACATGTCGATATATAGACACAGGCAAGCGCGTTCACCAGCATGCTAACGTACACACACACACACACACACATTTGTCATGTGGTAATGTGGTCATGTGGTAATGTATTGAAAAACATGCAAACTTCTATACCTTATTTTTCGCTGTTGGTCAGGTGGCGTTTAAAAAATGGATGTCATCCTCTATGGTACATTTTCGTTAACTAGAATATTATTATTGAAGGCAGACAGAAGTCTTCCAGGATACCAAATCTCCTGCACCATTATGCTAATTTTTCCACATTTTACAATCTGGTGAAGAAATTCAGCATACAATTAGTTGGACGAACGTATCTATATCTAGGTTCGATCATTATCACCAAATTGATAGCACAGCCGACCGCCAAGTCATCTGGACGAGAACATATTTCTGTCGTCCATTCTATAGATATTTTTTCTGGAAAGGTGTCGGTAAGTGTTTGTTCTTGGCAAGATCATTCAACAGTGTTCCAGATTTTTGAGAAAATTCTTAAAAAATTCTATTATTACTGCTCATTTTGTTGTTTTGAGGATTATAGCAGGCTACATCTTGGTAGTGCCGATCGGTTATTGCTCTTCTTAGACTAGCCACGCTTGAATTAATCTAGATATTTTATTTAGATAAGGTGGCATGGTTTATATAACACTAAACTATTCACAGATGTTTAAAAATGTTATTTAGTTACAGGTAGTTTACTTTTCTTTAGAATTTATCTTACCATTTTGAATTACCAATTTTTACTTTTCTATTTTACTTTGACTTCTTAGTGCACATTTTAAATAAAAATAATTGTTGCCTATATTGCCCATATTGACCGAATTATGGTGACGATGACCTATATCAAATACATCTTAAACAGCTACTAATTAGTTTTTCATTTATGTAAATTTAGTAGCATTTAGTTTTACTTTTGTGCAGCTTTTATCAATTATTAACTTGCCATGTTAAATCGAATGCAAACTCATTTAATTCAGTTCCTCTCATTTATTTACTCCCCTAAACATATTTTGCCTAATGATGACAGCTTAAGGGCCGAAACGAAATTAAATCTACATCGCCGCAAAGCCAAAAGCAAGAACAATCATGAATATGGATATAAGCGAGCTCAATTCCCAGGTAATAAACAACGTGTTTTCCACAAACTTCGTCTCTCTGTGCGTGCTTTAACTCGTTTGGCTTGGTTTATGTAAGTCAACTTTATTGCTACGGCTTGTTTACTAATTTCGCTGACAATAACTGTTTACACAGATGTATTTGGGTAGTTGACAAACAGGCGGCGTCATTCATGTTTCATGTCTTAAATAATTTAAATGAGAAGCAAAGATATTATGAGTGATAATTATGGGCTATAAATTAAAAATTGTACTCAGTGTGGTATTTGTACCATTAGATCCGTCAGGTAAAGGTTTGTTCCCATTATTAACTTTCGAAAGTCTGTAAGGCGTAGGTTAAAGTTAATGCGATCACGATCTTGTCTGTCTACCTATCTATCTGTCTGTATGTGTGTGTGTGTCTCGACACGATATCTCCCGAACTACACTTGATCGATTCACTTCATATTTGGTCAATAGATACCTTGAGTCATTTGACTCGATGTACGGGGGTCACTTGGTTCGCTTTTGAAAGTTTCCTTTCCGGATTTTACATCGGTCTTGTTTCTAGTTGTCTTTGCAAAATGTTTCTCTCGCTCTTTTTGTAAATATCTGCCCAGCCCAATTTTGTATTGCATAGTTGTGAAAATGGAAGCATATAACAAGCATTTCTGATATATTCTATTTTATTTCAATAAAGGCACTTAAAAATATTCCGTGTATAGGGGGATGATGGCTTAATAAAACGTGTATGCCAAGAGTAGTTTGCCAAAGGGGCACTCTATAAACACGTATGGCATGTTTCTAAAAATGTCTTTATCCAGTGAAAAATGTTCAATTTCTGAAAGAATGCAAATAATCGAAATATGGTATAAGCATAGCAAAAACTCGAATAAAACTATTTGAGTGTAGAAGAGGCCACTGGGTCGCAAATCAACATTGTATCGAATTATGGTTCGATAAGTGACTTCACTATTTATTGTTTTTTAACTTTTTTTAATATAAAAAGTTATAGTTTGGGCGAAAACAGTTGAGCTCAAGAAAATTTCTTCATGCTATTAAAAATTTTCCACGCTCAGTTAAAAGAAAACCTTAACAAAGCTGAAAATGTGATGAAGAATCTAAATTTCTTCATAAAATTTTCATTAGAAAAGCATAAAAAAATTCTTAATTAAAATATGTTTACTATATTCAATAATAAAGTAATATATAAAACATTTTGTCTGCAAGATCCAAATATATCAGCCATCGAGTGAGAAGGTAATCAAAGACGTTAATTGGCAATCATATTCTGTTAACCTATCTTAACTCTTGTGGTTGCTTTTTATATGGCTCAGTCAATGGTATTGTATACTACCCTAGTCAAGGATTGAAGAGAGAGAGAGAGAGAGTCATTGAATGCTTTGTAAAGTGTTTGGCAGCTGGGAACAAAAGCAAATAAAGACATTTTAAAAATACATTAATTTAGTTCAATATACACTGCATAAATGCTATTGTTTCAGCCTGAATACCTTTTATAGTTTTTTTATAACAGATTTTTCCCAATAGACTGACTAAATAAGTAATAATTCGGCCATTTTCATATCCATTTGCGATTTATTAAGAAAATCGGTTATTGAAGCGGATAGTAACGAATGGCGAAATTTACTCAATCTACATACGTGTCTAAACCATTTCAATTTTTGCTTGTCTATTATATTATTTATCGGTTCTATTTCAAGTTCTTCTCTATGATATCATTACATGTTGCATAAAATGAGATAATCGGCTGGATTCGGTAGCGAGTGGGACACCTTGTATTAAGGTTTATAAAAAATTTAATTGAGATTTTATTATTTCTGATATTAAATTTTACAGTGAAGTTTTATTTAGCTGCATTTTTAATAAAGCAAGATATTAAAACCCCTCTTGTAAAACGATGCTTAGTATGCATTTGACGATGTTGCCATGCTATGAATGTGACCTGCGAGCTAGCCAAAAATAATAAATTTAAAATCAATAGGTTGTCACTAGGTGTTACATTCGGGTGTTTGTTTTACCTAAAGGGTAGAAAAGCGTAGGGTTGTTGATAAGCACAAAAATATCTGTAAAGTAGATATAAAAATTGTAATATTATTTGACCTCTAAAATACTATCTATTCATGTTAAAAATGAATTTCTATAAAATTTGCGACTTAACTTTAGTCAGTTGTATAAATTAATTTTGTTATAATCCTAGTTTTTCTAGCTACAAAATTATTAAAGTAAACCCTGGTAATTTGACTACTTTGTATTTTCTACAACGGTCTATAGCAAAAAAAAAAAAGAACGAACTACATTCGAAGAAGTTTAGTCATTACAGGTATATAATGCATTCAATTTAACAGCAGGAATTTCTAGAACTACTGTCTAAGAAACTTAATTCCTGAACAAATATTTCATCACAGCCTAATTAATTTACGATAACGTCAACAAGTTTTCGCCACCAAAACTCAAGCACAGCTCCCTAAGTTTACACGTCACTATATCAACCTTTTGCATCTATTGTGGGTTAACAGTAAGTTTCGGTTGTCGGGTGCAAAATCTGTTAGGATATTGAATTTGCGGCATCTCTTCTATCCACTACTTATCACAATTAATAAATAATTGCGCCAAATTATTATTAAAATACAATTTCCAGCGTTTCTCGGCAAAAATCATTTCTGATTCCAAGTGAGAGTGTGTCGGCGGCATCACAACAAATCAACGCGTGATTTATGGAACCATTCCTGACTAATCTTATTGCTTTTTGCAGAGACAACAGTTGAGAATGCCTTTGGGTGGCCGCGGGGATTCTTAAATTCTCATTATTCATATTGCAGCCGGAAGCAAAAAGTGGGGGTGGAAGGAGACGAAAACCACTTCTTGCCCGGTTTGCGAAAACAACATTTACATTTAGCGAAATTACGGCCCTTGTGGCGGTCCAAATTTTACTAACGCTATCTCGCTCCAAACCGTTCACTAATATTTCCCGCAATTTCGGGCGATCCCTCAGGACAGCTTGGGCCGGGAATTTCGTAAGAGTTCCGTTAATCCGTTTTGGTCGTGGCGTCCGTTATTATAATTAGACGGGAGCTAGGGACTCAAACCGATTCATTTGAAGATGGGAATTAGATTTACATATTCTCTTTTCAAGGCACAAATTATTGCTAGTAGAATTTTAAAGTAACTTTTGTTTATATGCGCGCTTTTGACTTCAACAAAAAGTTCGTTTATGTAAATTAGTTTAAATTAAACTCCACGTTTTGAATACGTAAAACTTTAACGGCCACGGAGATTTACATTTAGTAAAGTTAATTAAAACTTAAATGTGTTTTTAGGTAAACCAAAAAATTACTTACCTTATAAATACCTAAGAGTAGGACTATGCTAAGGACGATCATGAAGAGCTGCGTGCCGATGATTGCCAAATACGCAATCTGGACTCCTGTAAAATCAGTATATATTAGTTTAGATTTTGTAATAAAAATCTTCCTATTTATAAAAGATATGCTAATAAATTTTTTTACGCTTCAATTCTTTAGTTATTAGACACTTAAGTTACAGAAAATGAAATCGACATCAAACACGATATTCGAGTCTATCGTATTTTTTGCGCGCTTCAAAGCTCTTTGCGAATCGAGACCAACGCCGCAGTCTGAATTTTAAAGAATTTTTTTGTGCGGGGCAACGCACAGTATGCAAATTCAAGAAGCTTATCTATAAAGAAGCATAAGTTGAACAGTTCTAACTTGCATTTGCTTAGTAATATTAGACTTGAGTGAAAACTATAAAAAATGGCATAAATTAACTTATAAATATTTAAATGTTTACGTATAGGTTCAGTAATAAAGTAATATTTAAATAAGTAATAATAAAATTAAAATAGTTTGCTTCATAATAATTTGGAACCAGTGGTTTACGATAAAAAATATATAATTATGTTATGAGTACAACGTTTTATTAAAATAAATTGCAGAAGCTTTGCAAAAAGAAAAATATTTTAATCGAACTTTTAAAATATATCTGTAATCAACAAAGGTTAGAAATAAACGAATTAAAAAATAAGAAAAATAATTAGTGTCGTCTGCTATTTAAATAAATTTCTTACATTTTCTTTAGTTTTCGACAAGTAAATGTCTTTATCTATCGCAGAATAATAGTTTTGGTAAAATATATCAGTCACTAACAACAATAAATAAATAATCTTAAAAAATCGACGGCGGGCTCTCACTACGCGTAATTCAAATAAATTGACATTGTAACCCAAGCGCTTAAAATGCGCACCAATATTATGAAATACAATAATCATATATCTTTCAATGCTGTCAACAAATTCAACTCTACACATTAAATTCACAAATGTCATATCAATAATTTTCAACTTCTATTCAGCCACCAGGGTTTCAGCAACTTATCATTTAAATTTTTCTTAATATTTAAAGTTTAAGTAATGCTCAACGTTTTAGTTTCGTCATCCGTCATGATATTAAGTGAAATCACCAAAACCGTAGCCTGAAAAACTCCAGTGACAGTAAACCTAAAGCAGTTACCCCAGACTGGCAAGTATTTAAGAAAATAGAAAAGAATCTTAAATAAAAAAATTAAGAATATTTTCGAGATACTTGAAATAACGCCAGATAAATTTGCACCGCTAATAAACATAAATAACGAAGAAAATATAAATATTGATAAAAAGAAAATAATCCAAAACCATCACCGATATGCAAATATATATGAGGTTATTACCAAAACCAATAAAAATTAATTCAATATTTCAAAAACTCTATACTATCTACAAACGCTAATAAAAAAACTAAACCAACAGCACATGATGCTCCGAAGGAAATGGAGAAAAGTACGTTACATAAATGCTAGAAAAACATCTGGAATAGATCTCATTACTGCGAAGAAGCTGAAAGAATTACCTAAAAAAGATATAGTACTGCTCATATACCTGTTCGATGAAATATTTTTGATACAGTATTGGTTACATAAACTAAAAATAGCAGAAGTAATTTTAATTTTCAAATCTGAAAAAATCCTAAGAACGTCACATCTTACCCATTCATTATTCTATCATCAGTTTCTAAGCTTTTAGAAAAATTGTTGTCTACAAGAATTTATCCAGACCTCAAATCCATTGACTGGATACCACATTATCAGTTTGACGTTCGATGGGGTCATTCTACAATCCAACAGTGCTACCGTATTACACATTTCATTAATAGCGCTTTGGCAAATAACAAAAAATAACCAGTAATATTCTCAGATGTAAGTCGGACCTTTAACAAAATCGAGCATATTGGGTTGTTATATAAAATAAAAATATATTTACCTACGCTCTTTAAATTATTTAAATCGTACCTGATTAATCGCAAATTAATCGCACAAGGGTAAATCTTATAATATCTTACCTGTACATCCTATTAACTTAGGAGTCACTCAAGCCAATCTATTAGGACTGCTGTTATATTTGTTGTTCACTTTTGATCTTTCAACGGCCAACAGTATCGTACTGGGAACATTTGCAAATGATACGATGATCCTTACTTTACACACAAATATAAACCAGACCTCATCACTCCTTCGGTAATATCTGAACATCCTCCAAGTATGGCTTCAGAAATAAAGAATTAAAATAAATAAATAAAAGTGGTTTCACGTGCCTTTTTCGTAAGAAACCATGTCACCCGATTTATATAAACAACGCAGAACTTGATCAGAAAGCCCCGGCCAAATACTTGGGTTTACATCTAAATAACAGACTAAATTGGAAACAATGCATTACCAGGAAAAGAAAACGAATAGATATGAAACAAAAAAATTTTTTTTTTGTTATTACGGTAGAAGTCCCAATTATCATTGAAAAATGAGCTCCTGCTTTGTAAAACCATAATTCTTCCCATATAGATTTAAAAATTTGAATTATGTCAGTGCTGCAATTATTCAAAGATTTTTTCTCTCATTCTCTTATATCAGTTTTCTTGCGCTATTTTTTATCTAAAAATTTTTAATTTTTTTGTTTACGTAACTTCAGTTTCATAAATTATAACACATAAAGTTATGTTTTAAATAAATAAACTGGAGAAACAAGGATTAATACTAAAAAGCACAAAATGTTGGATTTGTGCTCATCATTTTTATGAGTTATATTAAAGTACTAATATCCCTCCTAAAAATTTTCCCCTCTTACCTTAGTGGCCATTTTAGGCTTCTATACCTGAAAGAGAAGCCTAATAAAATCGGCGTGGACGTCTGTCTGCCCTGAACCTAAAGACATAAGGTGGTTATCATTCCAAAGCTTATGACCTACCCGGTTCACATCCACGAGCTGGCATAGGTGGGATGTCCTATACAATGCAATCAGGGTTTTTAGCGGAGCCAGCTTCCAACATATCATTCGTTATAACTTTTCATCAAGGCAACTTCCAAGCTGGAGACCAGCTTCTATTTCTGTAATTTCTGACATCTATCACGCCTTATAATTTTTGATCTGTGTTAGATAGAGACATAACGTTTTCAGTATTCAACTAAGGACCATAAGTCAAGTCCAGACGCCAAAAATAAGTCTGGTCTAAAAATCTCGAGACCGGTTTGACCGGAAGTGGCCGCAAATTTTTGTTTATGTACAGAAGTCCTGGACATTGGTGTAAAAGGAGTTCCACGTCCGTACTTGTTTATCTTTGTATTACAATAAAAATATAAATAAAAATTTATTGCATTAAAAAAATAGAAACATTGGTATCAGATGTAATAAAAATATAGAAGATTGGAAATTTTACGATTTAATAGAAAAAACAAAAAACATTTTGCGCATTAAAAAAATTTGTGACACAATCCATGTATAGCAAAATAGAAAAAAAAATGAAAACAAAGCAAGTATAAAAAAATAGAAATTTTTATAAAAATAAAATTACAAAACTAACAAATTGAGAAACAAATCTAATATAATAAACTTAAGAAATTTTAAATAAATTGGAAGAAGAGCTCACAGTTTCTGAAATTTATATGGTATCTTAAAGTACATTTATGTTGATATTATATAAAGAACTACAATTTTTTTAGAAACATATCAAACTAACCCAAAAATAATTTTTATATTTCAGTTGCAGTACATTCGTGAACTCAATTTAACTTTTAGTTTAGTAAAGCGTTGCGAAAATGGGGCATATTGATAACTAATTTTTTGTTGACAACTTCAGCCTAGGCCTGTAACCGACAGTTTAAACGCTTACTATAAATTATGCTCGATGGGAGAGTTGAACACACAAAAACGATAATAAACTAAATTAAACTGTTTTTGATACCGTACGCGTCACTAACAGAACGCTAACAAAAAATGGTTTAACGATGGCTGTTTAATTTATTGCATCACAGTTGCATTAATGTGTTTTACATTTTAGCGCGTCGACTGTTTACTAACTCATGCTCAATATAATCATAATTCCGGATAGGTTGCTCCGTAAACTTATAATTGGTAAAGGGGAAACATCAAACAATCAAATTTGACGTTGCCCTGATACAATACGTAGCAACGTGGATAGGCAACCGAACAATTCAGAAATTCAGGAATAAACTGCCAACAAACTTTGCCAATACAGCAATCAATTTCTAATAAACAATTACCTGACTCAAATACGTGCATTTAACAATTCTATTTAATTTTTATAATCATTCGTAAATAATAATTGTAATTAGTTCTCAGTAACTTCTGCTTATAACAATATAAATAAATTTTCAATTACAAACAACTAAGAATACGACGTAGCTTCAATTATGATCTTTTTGAGGATGTTCATCGATAGCGGTTTAAAGAAAATCATTAGCAACTACACTACAATGTTTTGTGCTAATATCTTACATTTATACCTTGGACTGTGTATTTTAGTGCTTTTTGCAAGCTTCCTAGAACATAAATTGTTTGTAACAGAATTTGATAAAACTTTATCGTATTGTTTCCGAATTATTTTTACAAAAACTTTTGAAGCTTAACGCAAATTTGATGCAGATTCTTTACTCTATTCACTTAATCTTTTTGATTGCGACAAGCATAAACCATACTTATGTACTCAACGATGTCTAGCACCCCTATTGACAAAAGTTTGGTGACATTGTCATTGTTTTTCAGAACGGACCTCGTATATAGATTAAAATTTCATTTTTAATTTTTTTTTATATTTGTTTGTTTGAGTTTCACTAAAGTTATCCTGAAATATTATTATAGAAGACTTTATTACATTTAGTGCGTTGTACTTTATGAATGCTTGTATTATTCATCGATTTACTTTTTTGCAAAGTCTGTTTTTGGTATACATTTTAAATAAACTGTTCGGATATTTACAATTTTTTTAGTAATAATTCTGCCTTCAACTATAGCTTAGTTACCCAGTGGGCGTTAAGATATTATACTTTAGTCAATGTATAATAAATAAATCTTGTCTATTATTTTTTCTTTCTTGCTATTCCTGTTCCTCCATTTCAATTACTCCTGTTTTGTTTTTCCAATGTTACACTGTTCTATGTTTTTCTTGGCCTTCTTCTGTGTCTTTTCTGTGCTGCTTACTAAAGTGTCACTAATGTATTTATTTTTTCACTATTGTAAATTTTGATAGGTATATATATATATATATATATATATATATATATATATATATATATATATATATATATGGGCAAATTAAATATATAATGGAATTCCTTTACCACGCTCCTTACAATAAATGGAAAAGGATATGTATTTTAAGCATTGTAACTAAGAATTATTGAAGTGGACTGTTTCACAGAGTACCTTACACTACTACTCAGTATTACAACGTCAGACCAATAAATTATTCCTTCAAATTTTTTTTAAACTTAATGCAGAGTTTGTAAATAACTTTATCAAAAAGGCTCAAATGCATGGTTGGCACAAACAATTTTTGGGAAGGCAAAAATTATTTAAAAATAAAAGTCAACGACTTCTCCAAAGGCTAGCTTGACTGAGAGGAGTATTCGTATTGTTTGCCGTCTTTTCAAGAATAACCATATATTAACTGTTGCAGGAATTGCTCTTTATAGATGAAACAAAACTCTAATTAAAAAAATATGGTTTATGTTTAATTCACACACTTATAGTAATGTAATGTTATAGACCGAACACATAATGTAACTGCGCTCAAAAAGGCAAAAACAATCTTCTTTTTCGTATATGTCATAGAAGTTTACATTATGAAGACAATTACTGCAGTTTGCAGATAACTTTTTTTACAACAATTATTAATATTAAAAAATTTGAGTGTGACTGGAAGCTACTGGTAGTAACCTGTTGTTGCAAACCTTTGGTTCTAAGTTTTTCTAAACCAATATTTTGGATAACAGTATTTTCATGGACAAAATATTAAAGTAAAATAAATTTTTCCACTTTTAACCGTTCTAGTAAAAAACAACTAATGGTGTAAATTATGCCTTACATACCAACAATAACACAAATATACTTTTAAGTCGAGAAAATATGACATATCTACATTATCCGAAAACAGCCAGCTTTGTAAAATGCTATTTTTTATATTCTGCATAAGCTTAAAGACTTGCGAAACAAAGTTTATCATATATTTAAATGTTAAGATACATGAAGACGTGTCCAACTCTATGCAATATTAATCTGAACTGAAATGTACGGTGTGCTAACAATCCCAAATTTTATTAACAATTTTAAAATTGATAAAGATGTTGGCAACACATCATTTTGTAAAAAGGTAATGACATTATAGCATGTATAGAAATACTCATTATATGGCAGAATTCCGTGCGACATAAACCGAAAAGTTCTGGCCAATACGTCAACCGTAACCGCCCAAAGTTTTTTCGTGTCATATATGGGATGTTATTAGTTGTAATATACCTTCTTAGTTATCTCCATAAAAAAATAATTAAGCTTATATAAACTAGGACGATCGCTGAATAATGACTCAATTTGGGCTATATAGCACATGATATGTATGATGTTATTCTATTCCACTGAAAACATTTATTAGAAAGTTCTTCGTGGTATAATTGACCTACAAAGTTGTTGAAGATTTCCATATATACAACTGTCATAATGTTATATTATATACCTCTAAGACATTTAACATCAAACACAAACTTTCTCTGAATGGAGAATTTCTTCATGTGTGGTGTAAGGATTTGCAATTATTGAATCATTTTTCAGTGATTGCATAATTTCGATTACTTTTAATAGGGAAAATAAGATAAAGGTTTACAGGTGCATTATTATTAAAACAGTAGTTATTGTAATGCTTATCTTTCTAGAATATATTTTAGGTAGGTTTCGACATGGAACATTCATATACAGAGACTCTTGACTTATTGTACATATAATAAAATCCTAATTATTTTACTAACACTAAAAAGTTATTTGGTGGGAATGTGTGTAAAACACATAGTGAAAAGAGTCTTTCTAAATCAAGGCAGAAAACAAAATATTTTATTCTTTCATATCCCGCAGTCAATATTGCAGACGCAGTACGACTGAATCAAATTTACAGAAGCCTTGTAATGTTAGATTTTACTAATTTTACAATTTAGAAAACTTTAGAAGTATTAATTTATTGGTATTTTTAATACTAATGTTTGATTAAATCTACCCCAAAGGCAACACCAATTAAAATTTAAATTTCACTCACGATTGGTAATATAATTAAATAAAATTATTGTTAGTTACACAATTCACAATGATAGAAGTTATTATCGTATTGTCTCATTTCATTTTACAATAAAATTCTAGCCCCAATTTATTTACCATAATTACTACGAGTAATAAAACTAAAACTAAATAAACATGACTTAGTGTGGAAAATAATAATTAGTTAAATAGAAAAGCATAATGATTAATATATAGCAGTACATGTATTTATTTAATGATATTTGTAATGGATAAGTATTAGGAATTATTATTACTTTTCTAGCTATATTTATTGAATTCTCAAATGCATTTAAGACCATTTGGGAAACGATTCAGCATGTGACTACCGATATGGAAACTAACAGCATAAATCTGATAATAACTTCTAGCCTGAAATGCCATTCTTATGCCGCAGCTGCAGGAAAGTTGCTGGATAACACGTAGTAGAAATTATGGCAGGTAATGCAATTACACGAAGTTTGCACACGTTATTTTATTACGTTCATATATTCGCCAGTGTAGTAACTAGGAGAATTAGATTCCCGCGCGACTCACAACTTGCACTATTGTTTGCTCAAAATTTTGGAGAATTGCCAAAATCATGTATTGTAATCACAGGTACTAACTTACTACTACATGTAATATTGTTAATTAATTAATTAATTATGTTAACTTTTACAGAATAGTGAATAGTTTTGTACTGTTTATTGGCGCAATAATAAAAACATATTAACTGTAGTCAGTCCAGTTGTTGTTTTGCTTTTGTTTTTTATATTTGTTAAGTAGCTGCTTAAAACTCTGTGTTAGTATATATGTCTTTCCAATTCCAGTAGATCAATGTACAAATAGCACATATTAGCGCCTTTAAATGTCATTGGAAGAACTTAAAATACGACGTTTGCTCGTGGAACAGTTTTTAACTTCTACAAGCATAACTGTTTGTGACTGATTTATCTAAAACACAAAGACAAAACTTAACAAAACAGTACGATACAGATTCCAAAAATATCGTAGATTGTTGAGGAGCAATTAATGTAACATGTAGTGGACTTGTGTATATTATGATTTACTGACATCTAGAGATTTTTGAGAGCCTCACAAGGTATTGAGGAAATGTTACTCACTTTTATACTTCTCTAACAGAAAAAATAACATAAATGAAAAAAAAAATTTATTTAAAAAAATAATTTCGACAATTTGTTTTATTCATTAGTTTGTTTAAACGTTATACAAATGCAGCGCTTTCTTGGCGATTGTTTGTTTAATTTTTGGATTAAATGCTTAACAGTATTGACAGTGATGATGACAGTGTAAATTAGCAGGATTGTTATAATTAACATTTAAAAAAATGCCTTATAGTAAGAACATTTTGGACGAGGTCTGATCGATCTGGCTAAATAAAGGGGTATGAAATTGACGGTTAGCCTAGTAGTTTACCAGAATTTGTGCTATAAGTTTTTCATCTTAAAGAACCGTCATCTGTTTACTGAGAAAAACAAAATATACAGAAAGGTAGTGGCTCAAGCAGTGGTAAATGATATTAAGCACAACAGTGCTAGTTTCTCAAGATTATTTTTGGGCAAAAATAATCTGTCGAGATGCCTCTGAAATATCTATCGGCATGCACACAAATTTCCCCTCCTCTGAGATGGTACTGGGGCTTGTGGGCAGTGAAAGAAGATACAATAACCTTCTACTTCCTTGAAAAAAGCCCTAAGGTGACTGCTCACAACTATATCAACGTGATGGAAGTAGTTGTCAAGCTCTGGATAGAGGAGGTGGCCGCTTGATAAGAGTACGTATTCTAGCAAGAATCCGCTCCAGCCCACAATTTGTATTACCACTAGTTCTTTCGACTTGCCACTTAACAACCTCCAGCCAACTGCAATCACCTTGACTACTAGATGTAGCGCATGGTCAAGGTGAAAGTATTTTTTTATTCGGCTACATAACTATTTACAAACTACTGCAGAGCAATAAGTGAATATTGTACATGAACGTGTGGTAAATAGAAACTGACGTTTATTAACTTTTGCTATGACTTAAATGTGAATACTAATTATACAATTTAAACTAAAATTAACTAAAACCAGAAGAGTGAAACAAAGGTGTATTTTCTTTTTAGTTTGTGATTGTGTTTACTGTTATCTAGTAAACTTACAGCTATATTGTTGGGGTAGTTTAGTATTCTCGAGTGAAATCTTTCAATTGTTACAATATTAAAAGATGACGCTGTTTCGCATAGTTGGATGCCATACATCCATACCGATTTAAAAATGACCTTGTCTGTAATAAACTTGTTTTTAAAAGAAAGTTAAAGTTTTTATCCAGTATATAGTAGTATTTACTGAATTTCAGTTTTAGTTGTATTTGTTGTTTCCATATACGTGTTCTCCAAGCGAGACTCTTACTGAAATGCATTCCTAAGTATGTAGCAGAGTCAGACAGTTTGCTGAGTGTTATTGGTAGGCATATACTACGTAGTTTAGTAAATATAACATGCACAGACTTTGTACTGCTTTATAATTTTTCAGATGCTCTTACTAGATCATCGTCCGTAGCACGGTATTGTCTCTAAATGTGCCAGTTGTAGTTCATTCGCAAATCAATAGGTTAGCTGTGTAAAGAGCGGTCCCACAACACTATCTTGTGACATTTCAAAGTTTATGGGCAGAAGATTGGTGAGTTGGTCTTCATACTTGACTTGAAATAATTTGTCGTGCAAGTAGAATTTTAGTGTGAGATAGGAGTAGTAATTATTCAGATACCACTTATTTAGCGTGATTTAGTGTAAAACTTTATAGAACAGTTGGCTGACGTCGATAAAAACTATATTACAGTACTGTTTTGTTTAAAGGAAAGGGTTTATAATATTTACTAAACGACACATTTGCTCTGTAGAACCCAAACTGTTGGTATGATATTAGATGTTTGTCTTCTATAGTAGATATTCTCTTTTTAAGTAGCAGTCCTTCAAATAACTTAGAAATAACAGGTAATAAACTTACGGGCCTATATGAACTGCTAGGTTTAGTGGTTTACTGGGTTTTTGTATTCCAGCGATTTTCGCAACTTTTCACTACCCAGTTCTTGTCTGCTGTCATTGACCTTTATATATGTATTTTATAGAATACACTATTATAAGACGGTATACAGAAGAGTTCTTTGTTCACAGCTAGATGATTACTGTGTTTACTTCTTTCAATCTGAAGTGTTTAATTAGTGGTGACAAATTACAATAGAGCTTATAGGTAGCGTTCTATACCTTCTTCGTCTATTTCAGAAGTATCTCCACTTTTCTTTAGAGTATTGTCTGTTTTGCTATTCTCTTCTCAGCCTTCATTACTTTATTAACTTTTGCAAGATATCATCGATTAATCGATTGAATGTGAATTGCAGACGTAAATTTCTAAGTAGAATTATGTACCGTGATCTGAATACTTCTTACTGCTTGTTTAATGTCGTCAGCAGCTTTTAATGCAACATTTACAAAAATGTTTTTGTTCACTATCTCTCTAAAGTAATACTAGTCTGTTCGATGATTGTGTACTTAAGGTGGTATGTTTCTAGCAATAATATTTATACTTATAGTTAGTAGTACTAAGGAATGATCAGATGAAAAATCGTAGAGTTCTTTAACTTTTACGTTTCTTGGCCATTTACATTGGTGTTATGAAAATAAATGAGAAGCATCATAGCACCAAGGATAGCTTAAGGACCTCTGCCATGGAGATAATGATGCATATGGATTAGGAGAAATACTTTCGCTGTGCTGTTTTATGTAAATAAATCTAATTTTTCTTGTATTTTAATGTTATTTTTATTGTCCATTTTCCAAATTTAATTCAACGACTCTGTACAAGTGTTTGTAGCAAGATTGCTATTAGAAATTATTTTAAAAGTACAATAACAAATGTTAGAACAATAATCTGCTTCCGACATAACAAACAAAGTAAAAAAATTATTTTTTAGAAACCCTTTTTTAAATACAGAGGAAAGTGTAACTGCTTAAATTATTCTAAGACGCAAGTGTAATTGCTGTACACCCAACAAAAGATCGTCATATTGTAGAACATAGAACAATGAAACGAGCGCTTGAGCAACGCTACTTTAAAGTAAAACTTAATTATTATAAATCGTGCTTATGCTTACCATAATAAACGTCTTCTAACACGGCGTACTTCTTAATGTTAACACTTATTCTCCAGCTGTACAGCAGAATTACGAGCACCGAGATATTCTGCAAACAAAACCGAGCATTAGCACAGAACGAAATAAAAGAGCCGCGTGCCTACCCGGAAAAGCGTACAGTACGCGGAACATTTAATAAAGTTCCGTCACAGCTAACATCAAAATAAACTCATTAAGTGAGGACATACTCGAAAACATTCCTAATTCGGCCCACAATGGCGGCCATACCGGCACATACGGGCCCTAAAAGTATGCTCCATGCAATTCGGGGACGCGGCAGCGCGCAGAAATGCGCTCTAAGAAACATTTGATAGGGGCTGTGCGGCTATGCAAGTGCCACCTGAACTGAGTGCGTAATTAAGGTAATGTGCAAAGGGACAAAAGGCGGTGCGCGATGAAAATCCGGAAAGCGCCGACGTGCGGCCGCTTTCACGGCGGCCCAATTTGGAAATTATGTCGAGTATCGCAGCCCTGCATGCGCCAAGAATATCAACTGTGCTCAAATAAGATTTGCGGCGAATGAGCGGGTCTGTGTTGACTTTAGAGAACGGAATGGGATCCGCTTTTCCGACATTTAACAGAAACCGCAGGCAAGATGAAGTAAATTTTAAGAAAGAAGTGTATAAATAAAATTATAATAACAGGGAAATAAAACACAACGCAGTCTTTATTGGTCCAAAGACGGTGGGATCGAAAGTTTCTTGGTGTTTTCAGTACTCAGCGTACCTTGGTTACATGAGTAAGATGCATTCTTTATCAACGTGTTTATCATAAGTTACTTTGTTATTAGTCGTAATACGTGTGCTGTGGGTTGTTAACTTCAAGGCAACAGGTTCAGTTTTAAAGAGAAAATTGTTTGGCATAATTTGGATGATTTAATATCTGATAATGTTCAAAGTGTAGAAGAATCTTCTTTAATTGTTTTACAAATTTTAGATACAAGTTTAAGAAAAATTCAACAGAATGATCTGCAATTTTATCTTTACAGAATGACAGTAGTTGAAGAGCTTATTACTACAGAGTAAGAACGCCACCGAGAGTTATGCAAAGACATTTTTTAATTTGAGTGAATTTATGAGGAAGTAAAATTTATTTGTTAGAAGAAAAATTTTTTTGAAAAATCACTGCGCAGCGAATGTTTGTTACCGTTGTAGAATTTAGTATCGTAGCCTTCGACATTTTTCACTGACTACCAAGCTAAACGTAGACCCTTTAGAAAATTGTGAAGCTGCTGTTTAAATTACTTGATGTAATTGTTGTGAGGCTTCAAAAAAAAACGGATCTACAAGTCGTACTAATCTGAAATCGCTGCAAATTGTCAGAGAAACTTATTTGAGGCAATTAATCTTTAAATGTTGTGATATTAAATGTTTGATCTTACCCTTGTAATTATTTTTCTAAATTTGCAATTTCTAGTATATACTTATAGATCAACATTTTTGATGTCAAGAAATTATTGACATTTTTCTTGAAATGACCCGACAGGTCGCAACTAATGTTTTTCAAAGGTAAGGGATAAAATCACAAAATGTCGTATACCTTAATAAAAAAAGTGCATTTATAATGCGCGTTCACAACAAAAGATGGCTTTGTGATGTTCTGCAATTGTACAGAAAACAACGATAAATCAGTTGCCATTCAACCTCCGTGCAGGATAGATGTGACCAGAGTGGCAGTGGCAGAAATGCCAGAGAATGCTACAAAGAGTAGGTAGAAGCTATTGAAAATACTGATTTTCTATACCAAATAGTTGTGAGATGGATAGCAATGGTTCAACGAGGGCGCGAATCAACCAGCTACCGACAACGGACAGGATGATTTTGTAACATAAAACTTGTAATATTTTGTCAACTACCTTAATAAACATAAGAAGCACAAAGTAGGTGTATTGTTAAATTTCTGTACATTTTGTTCATTTCACGTCCTTTCAATTGTATATTTTAAATTGTTTATGAGCGCTCGTATTCTCGCACTGCGGTTGACTGATAACTGATTTATCGCTGTTCTCCGTGCAGTTACAGAATATCATAAAGCATCTTGTATTATGGACACAAATTATAAACGTACGGCTTTCTTAAGACATACGACATTTTGTGACACCATTCCTTACCTTTGAAAAAGCATAGCTGCCATGACTTATGCCTCAACCTTCGTATTACGAATCATTCTTTTGTTATCGATCTTTAAAAGGTGAACTTTATGCTTTATGTATATATTTTTCAATAGACATATTTATTTTGCCACTTCTTTCATTTTTATTGTAAAAAAGGTTACATCATTATCATAATTTAGTAATGTAAAATATTATAGTTATACTAGTTAGAAAATTTAAGATTAATAAAAAAGAACACACCTAGTCGAATCTAAGGCATAAAATAATTGTAAAGAATCACTTTATTTATTTTATAATGGAACTTTGTACATATACACATAAAAATGGATTGGAAATTTCTATAACGAGATAGACAACAGAAGTTGGAAGGCAAAATTAAATTTATTTTTCTAAATTGCCCTCTTTCAATTTTATATATTTAGTTCTCTTTTTAAGATCTTTCAAAAATTACTTTTACATTTGTAGTGTTGCTTAAAATTTGATAACAACTTTGTTTCAGGCAACCATTTTTTGACGTTTTGAATCAAGAAAAAATCCGAGGGTAAGTCCGGCAAATACAGTACGTGTTCTATATATTCGAATTGTAAATTTCTATAGTTCTGTTGTCATAATTGGCGGATTATTAGATGAGACGTTGTCTTGGTTGAATAATAACTACGTTCAAATGATAATTGAAAAAAAAACAATTTTGATAATATTAATAGTCAGCTCGAAGCCTTATTTGAAGCTGCATTAGTTCGTGGTTTGTTAGATTTTGTAATTGGGATAACTTGGCCACTTTACACTAATAAGCTAGGCTTAGAAATGTTGTTATTAGTCAATTCCTTTGTCTGAAAGTTTTTTTAGGATATTTCCAAAAATTAAATGAAAAGCAGGTTATTTTAGATAAATTTAGCTAACTTTTTTTCGATTGGCAGTAACGTTTGGAGAGTATGTACAAATGTGTTTGCCTTATTTTTATTACTTTTTGCACAGTCCCCTCTTTTGGTTTTGATAAAAGAAAGATGCATCGTAATAACCTAGCTTTAGAACTGTTGTTATTAGTCTAATCCCTTTGTGTAAAATCTCTTTTAAGATATTTCCAAAGATTACGTTTTTTCTTCGAATAAAAGAAATACGTACCTATACTCATTTTATCCTTTTTGTTGCTCTCCATGAAGAGTTCTCAGTAGCCTTACTATTTGATAAGTTACTTACAAATTGCTAAACTTCTTGATTTTTGTAATTTTGCAGGAATATTTCCTTAACAAATCTTTAAATTTGCTACTACCTTCTAACATTCCTTTTTTTTATTTAACCTTGTCCTTAACAAATGCAGGGAAATTGTACATAAATACATACAAGACTTTCTGTTTCAGGGTTTGTTTTCCAAGAATCTATTTTGATTGAGGTTGTTACATATTGTATTGTTTCTTCCAATTGATATGAGAGGTTTACAACAATTTAGATTTTACCAGTTCTTTGAATAATTTCCATTTAGTTAACATTAATAAATTTAAGTTTTTTGCTTACTTATGAGTTGATAATTAATACCGGTCTATAATCATAGGACAAGTCTACATAATATTTGGCAATTATGTGGTTTTGAACTATGTTTTCAAATACACAGAAGTCTAATAGCCCGGGTATTGTTTATCTGAGGGGCAATATAATGGCTTACCTGTGGAGAAATATAGAATTCTTGTAACTGTGTGTGTATTTGGCATTAAAGTGTTTTATAAATATGAAACAATTGTCTAAAGATGTAAAATGGCTTACGAGCTGTTCGTTGTCAACTGCGTATTTTAGTGGACAGTGCAATCTCACTATTATTATATTCAACTACCATGCTGGTATGTGGGATGAGATTAGGAATGCTTTGACAAATCATAACGTTTTTATAATATTTTTTATGAATATAGCATTATAACTTTTGACCTCTCTGATAGGGAGGTGCAACTGAAAATTTGGAAGTGGCTTTCAATGTAGAGTTTCTAAGATAAACGTATAATAGTTTATGAGCAAATGTTTTACTACGTTGATAAATCCAGATAAACCATTAACTGACATTTTAAATACGTTTTGACGTTTTATTGATCATAGTGGTAATCTCCATTATTTTTGTTCTCCCAACTATTGGTTGTTGGTTGATGAGCTGATGGGTTTTGATTGTAGATTATTGTTGTACTCTTGTACACATGATATATTTGGTTGTAAGTATAAACCTTTGTTGATTGCCGATTATGGTTGGTCTATTTCCAAACAATTGTTTATCGCTCAACCACTATAACTAGCGAGGAGATGCATTTGACTTCATTACTGCATCTTTTTATGACATTTTATACATCATAATATGGACCCCTTGGAATGTGGAGATTTTATAATTGTATTAAAGAGTTTTGCCAAAGTGATCTAAGCGGTTGAGGCGCGAACGGACTCGCGTTCCATTCCCGGAGCTCTCTGATGCCTGGAGGATGATAAAAATAATTGATTCCCTGCGTTCACTTGAACAAGGGGTAATAATGGCGGTCGTCTAAGGCGTGGTGGTTGCACATCGCCTCGTATCTCATGGTGCGCGACGACCGAGCAATATGAGAGCCTTAACCTCTCGGTCCGCAGGTCGTGCTCCCACGCAAAGCGTTAGAGTCTTACTATTATTATTATTAGACACACACACACACACACACACACACACACACACACACGCACGCACGCACGCACGCACGCCATCCACCCACCCACCCACATACACACACACACACACATTTAATTTAACCAACATCTTTTAATTTAGCTTGCTTAGTAGACCTATACATTTCAGGGTTGTTTTATTATTTGCTTGTTATGATTGATTTCTAGCCATTCACTTTTCTGACATAGAAATTAGGTTGTGTGTTGTAATTAATTATTGTTGTTTACGATATATTTTGCTAGGATTATAATATGCCGTAAGGGGGGAGGACAAGAGTAATTTATGTAAATTTGGGATTGGTATTTAAAGTAGAATTTTAAGCTAAACCGTAACCATAAACACAAAAAACAAGTTTCTTTTTAAAAGCATGCAATTTAAATTAGCTTTATGTATTATCAACACTATGATTGTTGAACTAAAAAAAACTAAAAAGTACACTGAGGCCATTGATCTTACTAATTACCTGCAATCTAAAAATTAATTAAAATATCTGACGATGTGTAATTTACCTTTTAGACTGATCGTACAATATTAAACTCTTTTAACCATTTCTAAGATAGATATAGATGGCATCTTTCTCTTCTATTTTAGCTTCTTCGTTGATATGGTTTTAAAATATAGTTTCTAAAATTCGTCTAAGCACATAATTTACATCATAATTAACAACTAAACAGAACATAATTAGTTAATTAAAAAGAATATCTGTTATATTGCATAGGTAGTTAAAAGTCTTTGTTTATATATATGTAAAACTAGTATTAAACAAATATAATAAAAAAACTACAAGCTCACAATTAATTTAAAAAATAATTAATTAAGTTGTTCGTGACTTGCATTACGTGGTTAGGGCGTTCATAAATGATAACATTCGAAACTTCTGTTGTGGTTTACATTAAAATGTGGACTTGGTGCTATCAAAAGTATAATTGTAAACAAAGTCAAAAAAACTGTGTTTTGCTGAATGTCAAAGTTTAAAGGCAAAAACTACTGTACTGAAAAAGAATAAAACAGCCAACGTTCTGCAAATATATGCAAACCATATATTATACAGTGTGTTTGACTAGATAATGGCGAACAGGCGAATCAAATTTTATGTACTAACAGATGAAACCATTATTTATGTGGAGTTGAAAATAAAAGTTTATTCACAACGGGTTTCTCATACTCTCGCCGTCCAGCAGAAGCAGAAGCGTGTGAAGGTATATCAACAGTTGTTGTAGCTGTACATGATGAATCTGAAGACGTTCTTTAAGTATCTGATCACAGAAAACAATAATTCTTGCAAACTATGAGAGGAAAATTCCAGTCTATGGAATAAAACCACATTGGAAGCTTTCGACTCAAGATTTTTTTTTATTTTTTATTTGATAAAATTGTATGTGTAATAATGTAATAACTGTAACGTAAAGCATAATCTGTTTATTGTAAAATAAATGTAAATTTTTACAAAAAATGTCCGATTATCTATGCACAAATATTTACAGGACAATAGAAAAAATAAATATTAACTCAACCCTTACTGGAAATGTAATCATATGTACAAAAAATAAAATTTATTTTTAATTCAATATACTTTTATAATTTTCTGATCAGTTGGACACTACATGCAATTAAGAAAAAAAAAACAAGTTATCTTCCATGGCCCCTTATATTCAAAAGACTCTAAGATGGTCTAGTAGTTAAGGCTCTGGCTGCGATGCGGACAAACTCGAGTTCAATTCCGGGTGCACATCTCTGGTGAGTTTTCAGTTATTATAATAATTAAGTATATGCGTTCATTTAAAACAAAGTGTAATAGTATGGTCATTTAAAACGTGGCGCATGCCATATTGCCCCATATCATAAATAGCAGTAAAGTCGAACATATCAGAGCCTCAACTTCTTAGTTTAAAAGGCCATGCCCCCAGTGGTACAAAGCCGCCTTATCATATATTCAAAAATAACGAATAAAGATGATAATTAAATCATATACTAGTGATTATTATTATTGTCATTATTATTATCATGTCGAAGTCAGTACTTACACAAATCTTATAGCAATGGTGGGATAACTATGCAGTATATTTTACATATCCCCAATGAGAAGCAGATCGGAGGAGACCAGGTCGGTAAGATAGTACATTTAAATTAGAGCTGCACGTGCAACTCTTGTACATTTTCTTTTTTCTATATGTCTAAACAGCTAATATATACAAATAAATAAAATTAGTCCAGGCCAATTATTATTTATCGAATAAAAGTATTGTATCGAAAATTACAACCAAAATATTTTAATGGGGTATCTGAGCTTTTGTAATAACTCAAACATTCACATTTATGTTACGTAGACGCAAAAGTTGTCTGCACACAAAATTTAATTAAATCGGATTTAATTCTATAAAGCACATGGCGACTGCAATTACCGGCAACATTCTAATAAAGCACATTCCCAGGCTAAATTGTTTCAGTTTTAATATATAAATGGGGGCGGTATCTTGGCTTCACGCATGCAGAAACAAAAGGCATTATCGGTAATGCAATCAGCGCTGAAACGGGCTAATTTTTTGAACACGGAATCCGGGCCACCGTAATTTATTAGGAGGGGGTATTGAAGGAAATGGCTCGCTTCTAAAACATGAGGCAAGTCTTGCAATTCTAGTACAAACGCGGTTGAAACAATGGCAATAATGGTGATGAGTTACGTGTTTTGTTAAGACCCTCTAAGAACACATTCATTAATTAAATTACCCGGGGTGCCGAGTTCGTACGATATAAATGAGTATTAGGAGGCCGCCCCATTTGCATTTGTTAATGTACAGGCTGAGCTACAAAAATACTTCTATTGTTTTTGACTTTTCGCAAGATTCTTTTATAACTACCACAAAATATAAAAGAAAATTAATAATAAGAAAGAAATCGTGTTTAATTCAAAGCACGTTAGATATCTTGTAAAGGGTGTTCCAAAAAAACAGGTTTTAATTTTAGAAAATATTTTACTTACGTATTAGTTGGGAAATTTATTACATTATTTTAAAATTATTTTAAAAATGTGAAATAGGCTTTTTTGACAAATATCGTCGATGGCTCATTTAACACTCTCGAATTCTTCTAACAAAATTCTCGAAATTTTTTTTTTATAACTGTAGCTCGGTTTCGTTGATAATTCTTCACATTTTTGCTTTTAGTTTAGGAATTGTTTTTATTATTATGGCATAAACTTTGGTTTTTACGAATCTTCAGAGGAAGAAATCGTATGGTGTGAGGTCGCAAGATCTTGGTGACCAGTTCACTGTACTGTTTTAGAAGATAATTTGCCCATTGAATTTTTGCCCCAACAATTGGCTTTAGTTCATGGATTAACTGAATCTTGAACACGTGCAGATGCAGATCTTTCGTTAAAATTTTGAAATGTTTAGTTACACTGAGGTTTCTGGACGCTCCGTCACACTATGGTTCGCAGCGGCAAAGTTTTCAGCTGAATAACCGGTATGAGGGCGGCCTGTTTTTTGTTGCTCTTGCAAAACATGACACAAGAATTAATGTCTATGATTAACTATTGTTTTGTCGTCCATTAAACAGCAGTTGGAGTAGTCTAGTTCTTATGATGTCTAAAAAATGGAAACTGGAAACAGTGTGCAACTTTGATGGACTGCTATTCACTCGTTTTTTTAACAGACCGCGCGATATCTTTAAATAAAGTCGATCTTCTTAAAAATTGGCGTCAAGCGAGTTACTAGCAAATTCCAGTGTGTGAAAGCGAAATACTGAAAACCCCCATAACTATATCTTTTTAACTTCTTCAGATTCACATTCACAATATTTGAATTTAAAAATTTTGTACAAACGTTCCACTATTTTATGAACGAAATTCTTAACGAATTTTTACTTTCTCTTTAATTATCTAGACGACATACTGTTATTTATGGAAGACAAATAGAAGCACATGCAGCACATTATGCACGACTATACAAATTTGAAGGTATTGTCAATAAGCACAAATTTATTTTCAAAAACCAAATATTACAAAAGATGACAGATTTATTCAGAAATGCATTAAATGCAGCAAAAGGTTGAAAAGGTTCTTAACTGGTTACATTAAGAATTCCAAAAAGAAATTTTCATGGTCCATCACTTTAAAAATCCGAAATTTGTTTAGGTGTGCCTAAAAGAAAAAACATCGATCATTGTCACGATTTGAGTTGTATTGCATTAAATCCTTAACAACCAAACTTTCTGCTTCTTTTATCGCACATTAAACAATTCGCAGCAGAAGTACAACACAAACAATCTGCTCATATTTTACTTAGTTAATAAACCCTTCTGAGATTAATTTGAAAAAGTTTCTCCAAAACAAGGATGATGACTTTAATGCTAAATTTTTGATAAAAATTGTTCATTTGTTAACAGTAATCATATCGCAACTGTAACATGAACTGATATTTCACTTTTAATTTTTATGGGCTATGTTAAATTTGCTTAAAAATAAATTTGACACTTTTCCGAGCTATCTTATGATAACAATCTTAAATTTGATATTATCTATCATAAAGATGCTAACGCTAAACTTTGATGTAATATTTAGCCCGGTAAGGTTAGACTTGCAAAGAAAAGTACAAACCTGGCATTAAAATCTCTACCAAACTAATTAACAATCATTGCATATGGTTTAATACGGACTTTTATTTATAATGTTGGTATGTCAAAATACAGCCAAGTGACCTATCACATATCAGCAGCATTTCAATCCCAAAAAATGGTACGAAACAGCACCAATTGAGATTGCACAACACTTGGTCGTAATATATTTTTCCGCTTTTTATTACAGCAGATTTTCGTATTTTTTTCGAATCGTCACTTTTTGCTTGATAATAAAATATCTTAGCGTAGATATGCTTCGGACACATTTATATCCTTAGAGCATACAATTTATTAAGAAATACTCATGACTGTCTATAACTCTGCTTAGTATGCGTGATAAAATTATGGAGGAGAATATAACTTAGTTTATGACGTGCTTATGACACTAAATTTAAACTTTTATTGAAATTATTTTGAGACTTATCTAGATTTTCTGATATTTTTAAATTCTGTTGTAGTGAATTTTTTTGGTAATTTAGATTTCGTTATTTAAGGTTCACTTAAATTTTTGTTCCAAGTGACCTTTAATCACTTCCGATATAGAATTTGTTTAAAACCGACACATTTGTTGCCGGATTTTTATTGTATGTTGTTATAAAATCAGATTAGTTTTTATTTAGGATATATTTGGAATCAAGTATTTATTAAATGTTTCACTAAATCTATGCAGTTTAAAGGCTTCTTTAGCATACCTCTTTCTGTAATCGATGTCAAATGGTCCAGTATATACACATTTTACTATCTATTTAATTTAGTTATTTAGTAATCAAACAAAAATATATATCTGTATTGTATATTTCGTAGAGTTATAAGGATTTATATTAAATTATCGAAGATTGCATGTACCATCTATTGTTAAGTCGAATTAGTTGAATTTTCTTAGAAAAGTTGTTCTAAAAAGTATTTTTTGTTGGACACTTTATTCTTGCAAAATATCAATATATTTCATTTTATATAGTTTAGTTTCTCTATTTTTTAAATCTCATAATATTTTAAATTTAAATGTCAGAAACATATCATAACTGTTATGCTAGAGACCCTAAATTGTACAGGGCTTTGGTTCTTTTTTTATTACAATGCGTTTTCCACTTCAAGTTATCTATTTATTGCCTATTACTTCATTCCACATACACATAACGTCGTCTCAGTCAACGTTTCTTTAAACTCAGCTAAGTTTAGAATTTGGCTGTGCAAAACCAAGTTACACCCAGAAAATAGTAACAGAATTTAAATTACAAGCGTCTTTCTTTCTTTCTTTAATCATAACCCTTTGTGCCTTATGGCGTTGGGTTTTGTAGCCATTTCTTGTATTCTGGTTTGTTGGTGGTCAGTTTCCTTAATTCTTGCCCCGTCTTTCCTCTATTTCTTCCAAGTTTGTAGATATAATCCATCCATTGCATACGTGGTTGTCGCCTTCCTTTTTTTCCCTTCTGGTCTTGCCTCCACAACTTGTTTTGTTATTCTTGTTTCGTCCATCCTGTAGACATGTTCAAACCATTGCAGCTGTTTTTGCTCTATTAGTTTTTCTAGTGGTGTGATATCCAGTGTATCTCTAATTCTTGTGTTTCTGATCCGGTCTATCCTTGTTTTTTCTGCTACTTTTTTGAGGTACCTCATTTTTGTTGGTTGGATCTTGCTCTCTGATGCATATGTTAATGTAGGTATAAAGACTTGTTTATATATATATTTATTTTGGTCTTCTTTTCAATTTCTCTTTTCTCTACTATTGTTTCATTTAGTTGGCAATATACGTTATTTGCTTTCGTGATTCTATTATTTATTTCATTATCTATCTTGCCATCTTGATTTATTATTGTGCCCAGGTATTCGAATTTATTTATTTTTCCTAGTATTTTTCCATTAGATTGTATATCTTCTTGGACGTCTTCTTGGTCATCTTTACTTATATACATTATCTTACTCTTCTCTTCGTTTATTGTCGTACCCTGTTTCTTTATGAGATTGTTCCACTTATTGATTGATTCTTGTAGTTTTCGTTTCTCGTCTGCGATTAGGACACTCTCATCTGCATAGATCAGAGAATGGACTTTCACAGGTCTCATTTTCCAGTTTCCGATTTTAGTTGTTTTTGTTCTTCTTTTACTCTCTTTTATTACTGTATTCATTACTACGTTGAAAAGTAGAGGACTGAGGCTATCCCCTTGTTTTATTTCTCTACGAGGAAAGTGTCCGATGTTTGCCCATTTAGTCTTACTTCTGTTTTCACTTTCTTAAAAACTCCTCTAATGGCTTCGATAAGTTCTCTGGGTGTGTTTAATTTTTCTAGTGCTTTCCATATACTTTGTCTCGGGACCGTGTCGAAAGCCTGTGTTAGGTCTAGGAAGGCTAGATATATTGGTTTGTTCACTTCTAAAAGTTTATCTATTATTATTCTTAGTATGAATATTTGATCTTGTGTTTGTCTGTTCTTCCTAAAAGCCGCTTGTTCCTCTTCTAGTTTGTCATCTATTAGATCTCTTAGTTTACTTTCCAGTATTCTTGTATATGCTTTTAGAACTACTGATGCTAAACATATGGCTCTGTAATTATTAGGATCTATTGTACTTCCTTTTTTGTGGATCGGGACAATTATATTTTGCTGCCATTCATCTTGGATTGTCTTTTCTTTTCATGCCTGATTGTATATTTTTAATAGCCAATTTCCTAATAATTCTCCACCGTATTTAATTAATTCAGGAGCTATTTCATCTTTTCCAGCTGCCTTTCCTATTTTTATCCTTCGTATAGCATTTTTCATCTCTATCTCTGTTATTAAGTTTATTTTTTCTTCTTCCTCTTCCTCTTGGTCTCTATTTATTTCTATTTCTTCATCTTCTTGTTCTTCTTTTCTAAATTTTCTTTCATAGAAGTTTCTCCAAGTCCTTAGTATATTTCCTGTATCTGTTTGTAGCTTATTATTTTCATCTTTGATGTTCCGGACTGGTTTGCTATATTTCCCTCTTAGACCTTTGATGGTTTGCCAGAATTTCCTGTTATTATTTCTGTAATTCTCTTGTAGTTGTGCTCCAATTCCTCCCATGTTCTTCTTTTAGCTTCCTTTACAATCTGTTTTGCTTCATCACTTTTTCTATTATATTCTTGTTTGTTTTCTTCATTTTTTTGATTGATATATCTTCGCCAGGCATCTATCTTTTCTTTCACCTTTCCTTTCACCTCTTCATTCCACCATATTGTTCTTTTCATTCTACTGGTAGTATTTATTCTTTTTAGACCACACACTTCCTTGGCTGTATTAAGAATCATTTTCTTAAAAATTTTACATCTCTTATTTAGGTCCCATAATTCGGTTTCTGGTTCTTCTTGTTTATTTGTCAGTTTTTGAGCTATTTTTTCTTCATATAGCTGTCTAACTTCTGTATTTTTTAGTTTTTCAATATGTATTCTTTCATAGGTTTTGTTTTTAGTTCTATTAAACGGTTTCCATCTCCAGTCCGATACTACCAGTCGGTGTTTAGTGTTTAATTCAGCCCCTCTTATTGCTTTTACATCCATCACGTTCAATCTTATTTCCTTGGAGTATGTTATGTAATCTATCGTACTCTTTGCGTTTCTTTCTTCCGCTTCAAACGTTATTTGATGTATTGTTTTGTGTTTAACGAAGGTATTTCCTATTACTAGTTGAATATTACTACAGAAAGTTATCATTCTCTCTCCATTATCATTTCTTGTTCTTTCGCTACCAAACATGCCCATTGTGCCTAGTCCTTGTGTTGGATCGTTACCTATTCTTGCGTTCCAATCACCTATTATTATTATCTGTTTTGTTTTCCTCATAACTCTGTCGACTGTGGTTTGTAGCATTCTGTAGAAATCTTCTTTGTCTTCTGCATGTGCATCTTCTGTAGGTGCGTGTATTTATATAATTCCTATCGTTCTATCTATTTCGAGGATTATATACATTATTTTTGAGTTTATATATTCCCATTGTGTTACTCTTTGGTTTATTTCTGGTGTTACTATGATTCCCACTCCTTCCTTAGCTCTCTTCTTTTCATGTACTCCTGCATATCTTAAATCTTCTAGCATTTTCTCTCCCGTGTCTTTCCTTTTCACTTCACTCAGGCCTATTATGTCTACTTTGTATTTCTTTATTTCATCTATGATTTCTATTTCCTTTTCTGTTAAGGTTGTAACGTTCCACGTTGGAATTCTTATCCGTTTCCGTTTGTCAAGTTGTCGTTTTCTGTTCCCATCCTTTCCGAGGCTATCTTTATTCTTATGAATCAGGTTAATCCATGTGGGTGATTGGCCCAACGATGGATGCCCCGTTACCTCGGGGCCACTAGTATCAAGTTATACCCGCCGATGCTGGGTCGCCAGAGTCCCGTTAGTTGTCTAGCAGAGTGTAGCGAGCTTTAATGCTTCACGTGCAGGTGGGGTTGACTTGCAAGCGTCAATTAAATATAAACCGGAATTACTTTCTTACGTACCGTTACGTAAACGGAGAGGAGCGCGGTTTTTAAGCGTTGTAGATAGGAATACCAGTATCAAGAAGTCAGACCAAAAGATACCTTCGTTCGTTTCAAAATAGACTATTGTCAAATTTTCTACAACAGCAGATTTAAAAACTTTTTGAGAAATCTTAAGAAACAATTTGGGGGAAATACTCTTAAGAAGGTTCAAATGTAATCGTGACTAATATTTTCTGAGTGGAATGAAAAACCACCTTCTTAAGGAAGACCGCCAATTAACAGTTTCTGAGGCCAAAATAAGCTGCAGACAATCCAAGATGTCCTACTTTACAACAACGTCCAATTCTTGCACTACACTGGAACACCCTTCTTACAGATCAAATTTATCGTCTTGCAATTACTGTTTATTTGTACTATTAAAGAAAGTAGCAAAAAATGTATAAAGTGAAAGGTGAAGATTTAATTTTAAATCATTCAGCATAAAATGATTAAAAAAATTCAAAGAAGGTGGTATCCACGTCGTAGATCAGCGGCATTAGGGTCAGACCAATTTTGAAGCATTAAGTAAAGTCGCCGATGTCAGGCCACCAAAGAATATAATGTCTGATATACTCAATGTACTTAGATATAAATAATATAGAATTTTTATGTTTTTAGTAATGTTGTCAGATGCCATCAAGAGGTGTCTTATGTTTTAAGGGATTTTTAATCTCAACACCGAAAACTGTTTAAAAAACTTGATGACAATTATTGTATTCGACTAATTGTAACTTGCTATAAAAAAATTTGATTATGTTAATAACTTAAGAAAGTAAGATCAATAACTGGTCTCCGGACAAGCATCTGAATCCGTGAGCAAACTATATCGGTTGTGTCTTAGGTGGAAATTCTGGAGTATATACCACTTTCAGTTTGTTTTAAATAATTCTGACATCGATGTGACCATTTTATCTTTTCTTTTCCACATCCAAATTCTGTTCATAATTTGTGTGTGAGATCTTTCACTTTGTTAAACTCAGAGGCGAAATCAGAAGATATGCAACCAACTATGTAAACAGACTACAGAGTCATTCTAGTGTGTTAGTGACATATCTTCTAGAAGATGGAAATACTACTCGACGTTTAAATAGACAAAAAACACTAGATCTTACTAATTAGTGATTAGTAATCACAGAGAATTGTCTCTGGGCGTATTCTCTTCTCATATTATTATAGTTATTATAGTACTACAAACTATCACATTTGCATGTTAGTCCTAGGACTAGTTGTAATTATAGTAGTCAATAAAAAAAATTAAAGAAATTTAGTCCAGAATTACTTTTTATCCAATTGTTTGCTGCTTTTGAAGTTTTAGTACACAGAGTCAAATACAACGTTAATTTTAAAATAGTAATTGTTTATTTTTTAAATTACTGCATTAATGTTTAAATAAAAAATTCTTAATTACTTTGTTGCTATAACAATAAGTATAAAATAGTAAGTCAGGAATTCATTTAAAATAAATTTTACTTTAGAGTTTTTCAGAAAATCTGTAAAAATCAAACGCCGACAGGCGTATTGACATGCATCGTAAACATCAGGTACTGAAATTCATCATAAAATTTCCGAGCTACACAAAATGAAATAAAAACCTATCTATTTGAAGTTTCACATCCACGGAGCGACGATTCGATATCGAGCGTAATCATTTCAGGAAATGGTCGACAGAAAGATAACCGAGCTAACATTAAGGAAAGACCGACGTTTAAGATTTGAAGCCGAAAACGAGCCTAAATTAACAACGGTGTAAGACCTAAGCGAACTATGTGGAAGCAGTTAGTTAATAAGTAATCTCGCTCGCCATGGACGGAATAACACACGAATTTGAGTTAACAGACCTCTTACAATAGAGATATTAAACGGGAAACACTGGCTAAATTGAATTATAAATATTTACCTTCGGGGAATTGCACGAAGCTCTATCTTCACCTTATTTTTTCAGTTCAACAAAACTTCCTCGGTGTTTAAAATAAACAATTCCGATACTACGATACTATTAGTATTAAAAAAAATATGTGATATATAAAAACAGTTATGGCCAAAATTATCAAAGAGAGCAATTAAATTTTTAATTTAATTAATTAATTGTAGAAAACCGTAATTATTCTGCGGTGTATAAACAAAAGATGTTTATCTTTCAAATTAATGACAACACAAATTAATTTTGCATGAAGGCAATTGCTGTTTAATAAACATAAACAAATAACAGTAAGCTACACATTGAGACTCACATTTTTGGTTAAACAAATTTCTACTGTAACATTAATATTAGAAAAAAATAGAGTCATCTTGTTGAGTTAGAGCAAAAAACTTCAATATATCGAAAGATATGCTAGAAATATCATTTTTGGAAGATTTTGTAGCTGTAGTTAATGATAAAAATCGGAGCTTAAAAAACACAACAGATAGGAAAACACTTAGATTAATAAGAATCGAACGATAAAAGTAGATGTATAGATGATAGAGAAACCATAATCAAAACCACACGGTAGATCTCTATTATTATTATTTATAATAGTGCATACATTGTTTTAAGTTAATAAATGTAATTTGAAAGTCGCAAAGTGACATATAGTAGAGCACGAAGGAAAATGGTGTATTCTTGCTGAATTTCTTACTCTCTATTTCTGCAATTCTCTCAATGTGATGCTCTATATTACCGTTTTTTTCTGTATGTGTAGTATACTATTCGGGCAATAAAATTTTATAAAAAAAAATATTGTAAAAATTATGGAGTTTATTTTTTGAGCAAATTAGCAACCAAAATATTCTATAAGCCACGAGACTAAAATAAAACCTTCCAATTATGGAGATTAATTGACAAGATGAAGTTTATTGGTTCCTGTTAAAGATACATATCAGTTTGTTGTCGCGTTTTAAGTTTTCTCATTATAATGTTTTTTACTTGGAAATGCAACAAACCATGAAGTTTTTGAGAGGTGCGTACATGGTACCCTTTTCGCTTTGCTAGTTGAAGTGTTTCCTAAGAATTTATTGCATAATTAACTGATGTTTATTGCAATTTCAGAAAATTCATCATTGACTTAGTTGAGTCATAGCCAGAAGGAAATATTGCAGCAGCATTGGTTAGTTCATAGATTTGAAAAAAATGCTTGTATGGCAACGGATTGGTACTGAAGCCCATTTGACTCTGTATGTCATTAGAAATTTGTAACACTAAATTATTGTTTTTTTAACTTACAGATTATTTTGCAACATTACTCTTTATTGTATTTCTGTTTTTTTCAAAATTAATAACGTTATCCGTCCTGATACAATAGATTTAGCTTTATTGTGATAGTTTTAAATCGGAGAATTTGCAACTGGTATTCTAATAATATTAGAAACAATATCCATAGCATCTCATTATTATAATTCTTTGGCTTTTTTAAAATCAATTAGACTTTTTTTTGTATACTACATAGATATATTAGGTTGTAAACAGCAATATGGTGCAAGCGATAGTGGCATATTGTGGTAAGTTGAAACCTGCACTGAGAACAGTAAGCCGACATCAGGGTATCAGTTTACCCCAAAAGGTGGCACCGAAAGAAGATTACAATATCTTCTAGGTCAAACACGAAACTTTCATTGCTCCATCGCACTGTGACTACCTCTCATATTGAGTACGTTCTACTCGCCGCAGCGAGTTTACTCCAACGGTTACGTGTACCCTAAACTAGATGGTGCTTTTTAAAATGCTTTTGGAGCTGAAAGTTTGCCTGGTCCATTTTACCGTTAACATATTTAACCAGTCACCGAATTTTTATTCAGAGTAATGAAGGGATTTGAAATATTAGTTTTAGAATTTTTTTTAGTTTGAAGCTCCGCATTTTCAATCTTTTATATTATTACTAACAAATAACTTTATTTAAAGGTCATATGTTTGATCACAATTTCTTTAATTCATTTAATGAAGTTTTATATTAATTTGCTTAAAAAAGACTCCTCTATTTGGGACAAAATAAAATCCTTTGTTGAATTTTTTTTTCAAATCATCAAATGCATAATTGAATATTGTAATTTTATTTTATACATATACGCGTAACCGTTTAAAAAAAATTAGAACACAAATTATATCTTAAATTAAACAAATATAAATAATGGCACAGCTAACTTTAAGACCCCGAAATTATACAAACTTTAATTACTTTACTAGCCATTGAACCGCCACAAACTGCTTCCATTAATTTCTAATCTATTACAAATAATGGGGGGATTTCTCATTGTAAAAATTATAAAAAATTAATGAAAGGCGATTAAACTTTTAGATTAATTCGTATCTAAAAGTAATAACCTAAGATCGCATTTATCTCACGCAGTTAATTAGCGTAACGGCTTAACTTGGACGTAAAGAAAAGTTTGGAAAACTACATTAATCCTTATCAAACTTAAAAAAGTATGTTTTATAGTCCATTTGTATTCTTAAGTTTTTGTATCAAATTAATTACGAAATAGTTATACAAGATACGTTAGAAAGTAATAAAACTGATTTTCTTGGTTTAAACAGAAGAGTGAGAAGAATCAGTCTTTGTGCCTCATGCTTGTTGAGAGATGCCAGGTAAGAGGTGAACATCAGCTTATTTGTACAAGTGTTTAGGTGGCATAGAGCGTTCAGAAAAGGAAGGTCGTCGAGGATAAGCAACGTGCAGAGGGACTATTAACGCCTCACACTTAGTACAATGTGAATAAGCCAAAAACGAATTTAAATCTAGAGACAAAAAATAGAGCTTTGAGTACCACACCACTAAGTCTTCTTGCTTAAAGAAGACTTGATAGACCAAATTAAAGATAAAAGCGATGCTTGTTATTTTCTCTGTTCAGATTCTGCTTGAAAGGACACTATTTTGGGATTATTAAGAATGTGTAGGCTGTTCTAACAATTAATCAGTTCAGTTTGTGGCTTCCAGGAAAGTTGCGACGTGTAGCAGAATGGTTGACAACACTGTTTTGATACTCAAGAATGTTATTTTGAAGCATATTAAATATATATAATAACAAACTTTCTGGACTCAGTCTTATTACTAGAAGGGCGGTAGAAGGAAGTTTTGCAATGTGGAACAAGCATATGTTTGCATAGCGTAATAATTTATAACGTGTTGAGATGCTTTCATACTTAAAGGACAGCTAGCAAAACAACCTCTGGATATTGTTTGCTTCGAAACTGTGGCAATGGCAAAAGCTTGCAATGTAAAGAACAAAATACGAGGCAATTTTTTAATATAACTTTAAGTGTTGATGAGTGTTGAAGCAAATACTTTATGTGCTGAGAGATTATTACCTTTAACATATGCTCATATTTAGGTTGTATATAAAGTCACAAAAAAAAGTTGCTCATTCCATGCTCAGCCATCGAGAAAGACATCGCTGCTGCCAGAAAGATGCTCGAGTCTAACAGACCTGTCACCAGATAGAAAAAAATGTGGAAATTCCTACACGACCGTCTTTAAGGGAGAAAAGTGTGTTCTTTTTGGATATCATATGTCTTAAGCGATGAGCATATGGCATCACAAATTTTTTAACATTACGAGATACTGAATAAGTTTGAAAACCAAACATTTTGCTACGTCATCAATGTCTAAATAAGTTTTATTTTTATGATTAAATAACAGGCTAAATGGAAGGCCGTTTTCCAATGACTAAAATCTTCTAAATCCAGATTCCCCAGGAAATGTGCAAGAATTGATTCGACGATTTGTTTCTAAGGTTGCAATAGTGCACAGGATACGATATAAAGTATTTTAAAGGATTATAAAAAATAAAGATATACTGCTAATCCTTCCTAGTACTCTATAAAACATTGTTAGGTCATTTGCAATATTGAGTAACGATTATGTGCCTATTTTTTTTAAATAATCAATAATTAAATTTTCTTTTGTGTTCTAAAAATTATAACCATAACGTTGTCGATTGGGAATAACAAACTAAATTATAATAGATGTTATAAATAAATTTCTCTAAAATGATACAAATGGTAATCTATGTTTCATTCATTATAACAGAAACAGACGAGTAGCTCACGTTCTAGGTGTTAATTGTTCTGATACTTTATGATATAGTGAAACAATTATCTATTATACGTATAGTTATATCAACCCAATTTTTTGTTGCTATTACTAAAAGTAAATAATTTTAATGTAATTAAAAAGACAATAATATTAGTTAAACCTCAAAAACATATTATACATAGATTAGAGATAAGTAACTATTTTTTTCAAACAGGTTGTACATTTGTTTACAACTATCAAAACATGCTCTGTTGCAAAACTAAAAGTTGAATAAGAAACTTTCAACAAAGATAACTCTAAGAGCGGATATTTTTAGAAACAATTTGTTACTTACTAAAGTGTAAATGGCGGCCGTGATGGCGGCGTGTCTGGGATTTAATAATCGACAACAGCCTCCTGCCGCAAAATGGTCGTAAGGACGTAGAAGGACCGACTTCATGGCTTCAACATGGTAGTTCTGCAACAAAATTATTTGTTAAACACTTTCTCATTGGATGTTGCCCAATTATTTAAATTAAAAAAGTTTACATAAATTAAGAAAATGCTGTTGAAAGATATAAGCTGATTTAAGTATCGCACGGAAACATATGTTGTTTACTTTTTTTGGATATTTGTTCTAGAAGTAAACAGATCGAAAAGTTCTAGTTGAAGTTTGTGAAATGATCGTAAATAAATCAGAAACAGGTTGCGATTAGTTGCGTATATACTAAAGTTAGTGAATAATTCGCGAACAGTTCGCGAGCTATTTTCGGGAAGTTCATCCCACATACTTTTAGCACTTTTAAATGGGTTTCCTAAGAACATTGTAAATAAGTTTATAAAAATTGCTTAGAATAGGGGTTAACTTTAAAGCCTGTAACCCTTAAATATTTTAAATTTATATTGTATGGTAATATTTAATGTTTGAAAAAATAATTGAAATGTAAGTTTACAAAATCAAACATTTTTTTCGCATGTTTGTTAACTAATAGCAATTTAAATATTTAATTTGATTGTTAACAGAAGTATTAGTAACTTAAGTAAAATGCAACGCATAGGTTCAGATTTCAAAATTGTTTTACAGGCTCATTGGCTTTCTTATTTAATTTTTTTTTGTTATAAACTCATTTTATTAGCAATCAGAATAAATACACTAATTCTATGAGCTAATTTATGTTATAAAATTTATTTAAAAATAAATTAAATTTCTTCTGTAACAGCTAATACACCTGACAAATTTAAGTTGCTGGTGATTAGTTTACATATGTTTATCCTACTTAAGTGGATCAAGATAGACAAGTCAAACGAATATGGGAAACGAGAAAAGTAGGCAAAAAGAAAAGGGGAAGACCACAGGAAACATGGGATAACACTATAGGAAAAATACTAACAAGGAAAGGAAAAACAGTGGAGGAGGCGAAAGCAATGACAAACAACAGAAAAGAATGGAATAAATTTGTTCGTAACACAGACAATCCAGTTTAATTCAGTTTAATTAAGTTAAGAATGTAGATAAGTATTGTATAATGTACATATAAGCCAACACCAATAAGGTAAATGGCTTTTGATTATATATATATATATATCCTACTTAAGGTGTTGACTTCAATATATGTTTTAAAATTTTTTGTTTCGGTCTTGGATATGTTATTCATGAAAAAACATATGTTAACCCTTATAAATAAACTCTATAAGCGACTTATTGCCTTTAAAATGTACAAGATTTTTCCCAAACGTTGTCAAATACCTGCACGATGTTCTATGAACACAGCTATTGAATACTTCTTTAGGACTTCTTGAAATGTTGTTTATATTCTGTATATTTTTTGTGTAGTGAAATGGCTTTATTTGAATCCAAACTTATATAAAAGGCAGATGTTTTGATATATCAACTTCTTTAAGTAATCTTGCTCAGTAAAGGCAAGAGGTTAATTGGCGACACGAAAAGGCGTTTTCTGGTGTTTTTACGAATTTAGCCAAACCTCTATAAGATTATTTATTTTAGTATCTCAAATTTTATTACAGCATGCAACGTAATAACCTCGCCTATTCTGGCTTGTTCGAAGGATTTAAAGAAAATGGGTAAGTGTTGCAAAAGTATCATTTTTTTGTTGAACCTTGCCCAGGCAAGATTTGATTTTTGTACGAGTAAATTAGTAACATAAGATCTCTTAAACGTTTTAGTCGGCTTCCAGACGGTACTATCATCTTGTTTGGGATTTGAGATGAAGCAGCTAGAGTTAGCGTTTTGACAGCCCTGTAGAATTACACAAAGATGTTGAGTTGCTCTATTATGAGTTCATCAGTAACCTTTTGAGATTTTCACCGAACGATTCAACTCGTCTGTTTTTCGGCAATCAATTCCTTTATATATAGATATCTTGTCAGCAAGGTGTACTCGTTCGGTTTGATTAGGTGTAACCGTGCAATTTCTTGAATGTGGGTTAGCATTTATTGGACTGCTTGATCACTTCTGTTTTTTTGCACAATTTAAGATAAATATTTTTTTTATTGAAACTTTATTTGTACGACGTAAAAATCTAGAAACCAAGGAGCTTGTTCAGGTCTGTATACCAGGATGTCGATTAGCCTGTAAAATGATATCGTTATAAATAAATTTCTTCCTCTTTTCGTAACGAGTAAGCTCAATTAAGTGTGAATGTCTGATAACTACTCCATATTTAAGTCGATTTGTATGATATATGACTGTTATATCTCTTCCTCTAGTTATTTTCAACAATGAATCGAAAGTACGTAAGAATACTTTGTATTTTGTATAGTTTTAGTTATGTATGTATTTAGTTAATAATGTAAAATCAAATTTTTGATAGTTACTGAGGCCCCTGGGTGTGCTGTTCTGTCTAGGTGGTTTATATTATAAGTAAATTAATTGTGATTACCTAATACAGTTATCCGTATAAATTGACCTCTAATATTACCATTCTTTTTATTTTATTTAAATTAAAAAAATTATTAATTCTTGTTTATGGTTTAAAGAACCAGTTGACTTCCAAGAAGCTACACATAATGCATTAGCCATTTTTGATTTATTTTGGCAATGAGAGTAAACTAAGCATGGTATTTTGATTTATTAATTATGTGAATATGTTTTTAAATTCGTTTAGAAATGCAGTTAAACTTTCTCTTAGGTAAACTTATTTGTAGCAGTGCGTGATAGTGTAACTTTAACATAGCTGAGAATGCTGAAAATTAATGTTTCAGCAAGTTTCTTGGGGTATAAATATTTATAGTACATTTAGCTTTTTGATTTGTTAAAAATTAATTTTATAGCCTGTTTCTTTGCTGTGTTTGGCAAGTGCCGAACCGTTATCGCCTTTCCGTACGGCCAGAGAATGCCCGTATATTCGGCTAGATATTTGCCGATTTGTTTGACCTACGTAGGTCCTTTGACAGTCTCCACAAGGTATTTCATACACTCCTTGGGATTCATTCTGGCAGTGACCATTTGCTGAGCGAATAAGCCCAGATATTTGGTTGTTGGTCGTAGAGACCGTGCAGATATTTTGCTGCATTAGTATGCGACTTATTCTATCAGTGACGCCTCTGATGCAAGGTAGTAATGCTTTTTGTTGGTCAGGGGGGTTTGGGATTGAGAGTTAGTGTTTTTATTTATATTTTTGATTATATTGGTTAAGGATTTGTTGTAATATCCATTTTGCAGTAGGGTGGTGGTAATGGATTTAATTTCTGTTTGGCGATTGAACCTGGTATGTGGCGCTGCAATGGGGTTCTAAGAAATTTTTTATTTGATTTTTTGACGATTTTTTTTTATTTTTTTTTAATTTTTCGCATATCAGAACATATAACTCCAAAATTTCACCAAGGTCGTCCGAGAATTGGCGTTGCATTGTTCGTTGCTTTCGCAATATCACCTCTGATTTACGATTATAAAATTGCTTCTGAGGTCCAATAAGTTACGACAGTGCTCAAGTAATCATATACATTATCCTGCATTATGATCGACTCCATACGGCCGCCCAATCTGACTAAAAATTGAGCTATTATTCTAGACTGCATTAGACTTTAAAGAAATTATTGCCTTGTAATTATCATTCGTTTGGACCACTAAAGCAAGCACTTGGAAGATAAAGATTTGGCGACGATGTTGCTGCCTAAGTGCTAGTGAGCGATAGGCTGGTACCACAACTACCTTAAATTTAAGATAGTTGGACCAAATAACTACTCATCAGTAAGTATAATATGTTTTTAAGTCATAAGATTATTTCGGAAAATAATATTAGGTATTTGTGTTTCTATGGCGCTTCAATAAATTAAAAAAATAAATGCTCAATATCACGTTGTTATGTTAAATTCATCGACTAAATATCTTAAATGAGTGAATTAGTGTTGTACTGGTTTTGGTTATTATGAATCTGTTGATAAACGGTAGGCGTCTCTTATAATTTTTTTAGATGAGATAGGTATCAAAGAAAATTCATTTAGCTGTAGTGTCTCTTGTTAGGTAGATTATATAGAAACATTGTTGGAAAAGTAGTTTATATTTTATGCTGCCCAGGCCTTAAAAATCACCCTCCGTTTATAACTTGTTTTCGCCTAAATGTCTTCTTTTCTTATAGGGAAACTGTGGGTAATGGGTCCTTTAAATTTCTGGGGAGCCCTAGAAATTAGAATGCCCTTCCTTTAAATGGTTGCTTATGTACTAAAATTTAACGTTACGTATGTTGTGCAAAGCTGTTTTTTATTTGTTTAGTGAGTTTAATATCCCCAATTTCATCTGGTTTTTCTTTTTTCAGCGATAAAATTTTTAACTAATAACAAAATGTATATCCCAAAAAACCGAAATTAGATGTGTAGATTTACATACTACTTCTTGTATTGCACTAATAAAATAGTTACCTGCGATGTCAATATTATTAGGTTCCAGTATCACAATAGCGATATTAAGATAATCTTCTATAAAACTGAAAAATAATAACCAACCGGTTCTTGGTGAGCTCATCTTGACTGGTTTCCATCGACTTTGTGCACTTAAAATTGTTATAATGTGCCAATATGCTTCAATGGTAATATAATTCGTAGTTAAATTCTTCATAAGCAGAGAATCCATTTGGTCTTAAATTTTATTTATATCTGTAAAGCAGTATTTTAATTCATTTGTAGGAAAATAGGAGCAACTGTGGTTAATTATAGGTTGCTGTACATTTCTAAAATTTTATTGTGGTTAGTCTTGATTCCATGTTAATGTTTTTAGCATTCCAATCTCCACCGATCAATAATTTAAGAAATTAAAAACTGTTTCATAGTTACTTGATTCTGAGTTTTGATGGTCAATGTATGGCAGTTATGTAGAAGGACCATAATTGTGCTGTAATTTGAACTGTTGTAACTTATAATTTGTTAAATTACGGATATTTCAGTAAAATGTATTTATAATCATATTCTGATCATGTAGAAAGTTAATCAGTACAATTTTATGGTTTGCCAAACAATTCGCATTCTATTCGTTGATACAAATGGCTTAATGTCCATTATTAAGCTAAGTGGTCATGACAGTATTTAGCATTATATAGCTCTAAATTTATTTAGAATGGTTGATTTGCTGTAAGTGCAGAAGAGCTGTTGATGTAGGTGGTATTATTGGTTACATCTTGCTGTGCGTTTGATCTATTTATATGTACTTGCACGATGTTTTGAATTGGTAGAACTGTGCCACTCTGTTTCTATTTAACCTTTTTGTGGGTTTTTGTACACCCCATAACCTTTATAGTTAGTAATAGTAAGTAATATCGGTTTGAAGATTTTTTTGTGACTTTGAACTACATAACATTTCTAATCGGACTTTTGTTGCATTCAGATCATTTTTGGAATTAAAAATATTTTCACATAAATATCTATTTATACTTTTTATTAAAACAGTTTTAGTTGATTTGATTTAATCTTAATTTCTATCATTTTTTCTTAGAAACTCAAATACTTCAGAACTTCACATAAAATATTACACTATGCACACTCCACTTAATCCATATGGCACATAGTTTACTAAATTGTATAATTCGAGAGAGCGTAATGCAAACCATAATTAAGCACAGAACTAGCAATTATGTGAAATACTACCATTAATTTAATTGCGCGCACATCTGGGGGTAAATATGAACATTCTGCAAATAGTTGCTTTTGATCTTGTTAATTAGTAATGTGTAGCTACAGTAAAATTTTGCTCACAAGTAAAAACTTAAGCATATACAGTAAGTCGTAATGCATAAAGTCAGAAATACCCCCTTTAAAGCGGCGCTAACAATATTGTCACGAGCAAAGCTCTGCACTGTGATAAAATAGACACTCTTCGAGATGGTAAACGTCAGTGCAGGTGAAGTTCATTTTAGAAGCTCTTAAACGGATTTCCAAACGCGTGCCCTAACAAATGGTTTCAACAAAATTTAACAGTCTCCCGTATCCTCTAAGAATCTAATAATTTCGTACGTGAGCTGCCTTTGAACCGTGTTATATTTGATCGAACAAACCTTTTCGGTTTCCATAAGAAGGGAGGTAACGAAATTTCGTGCTACAGAAACTGCGTTATTGATACTTCTTTTGAATCGAGAAAAATTATATTGTTTGTTCAGTTTAGCGTATATGTTATAATAAAGTCTAATATTGTTAATAAACTAGAATACATGCATATACTGAAATGATTGTTGAATTTATTAGGTTTCTGGATAAGTCTTAACTAGCCCTAATGCAAGAACTTTCAACTCACATATAGTTATGAAACAAACGCACAGATAGAATTAAAAATCTTTGCGTTCTTTAATGCAAAAATTAATTAATATTTTAAACAAGATAAAAATCAGATATTGAAATATATACCATTGCGTTGTGCAGCGTCTACGAGCCAAGTTTTTTGACTAGTTAGTATCACTTTTGTTGTTTGGAATAGAAGAACTGGCGATACTTTTCTTCTACTTTCTGAAAGTGGTTTCAGACTAAAAAGTAAAGCCATTGATTAGAACATATGGTAATCCAATACTGCTAAATTAGGACTATAACTAGTGAGATAATATATTCCATTGAGTTCCTCGAATGTTTAGCGAGTTATTTGAGCCTATGTAATCCGGCGTTATCTGTTTTATTTCAAGATGGCGTACAGTCTGTTAAACTATTGACTATAAAGCTCGGCTTTCAAGAACGAGCTCGTAATTTTATCAGACGCAAAGCATAACTTTGCCATTAAAACACTTATGCTATGCAACAGGTTGACAACTTGGCCTCTACTTAACTAGTGATGCAATATTTTTAGATTACGGAGATAGATTGACTTTTTTATTAAATTTTTTTAATTTAATGGTCTATGCTTCTATAATAATTGTCCAGTGATTCAACAACTGAATGTTAAGCTATTTATAATTCCAAGGGACGAACACAATTTTAACATTTTAAGTGGATATATTTCCTGCTTTTGAAATATTAAAATTTAAAAACTGAAATTTAATACAATCAAAAATGATCTAGAAATTAAGTTTTTTAGTATAACGTAAAAGAACGTCAAATGGTAAATTTGCATCAGCATTTTATTTATAGTACAAGCTAGCTACATAATATACAAGTAGACTTCTGCATCATCCTATATAAATATGAAAAAAGTAATAAAAACAAAATAAAAGCTTTTATATTTACAGTACCTTTATTATTGATTATTCTTCACGTAATAGAGAAAATATAGCAACCCAAATTGCTTTCTTCAAATTTTGAATTTTTGAGTGGTACACTGCACCCAAAAATAATTTTATAATATAAAGTAATTTCCTAATTATCGATGCTATTTAGCTGTACACAAAATTTTTTCAGCTTTTCCGTAAATTGTGAGACTAAAACAAACGTAACAGTGCTTGTGTAGCGAATAGGTATGTTGCAGAGATTTTATGACCTCTGAGGTGCTTGGTAAAGTGAAACGGTCGATTATAGTGTGTATTACACCTGTAGACTTCTTCTAATGCGGTTTCAGGATAAAACTACAACCTTTAACATCGATTATTTAACAAGGGTACCCCAATAGTAACTGCGAGAATTCTGGATTATAATTACGGCTCTTCGTTGCAATGGGGGATTATAACAATCCTAAGGCACTTTCTTACAAAATCAGCTTGTTAGGCACAAACTGTCAATATACATTTTTTACTTTTTCCTAAATTTGGTGTTATGAAAAAATAAAAATAAACAAATGGATGCTTTAAACAAAAATTAATTGGAGTTACGTACTTTAATACAAGAGGTGTTGCAAATTTTCTTGATTGTAATCAGAGTTGATATAGCCATTAGGTAAAAACTGTTGCAGTAAGTAATTTATGTTTTTGCACTTGAAAAATCGTCAGATCGCGGCAGTTTAGCGAAAAAGAGTGTGCTGTTTTGAAATTTGAGTAAGGAAGGTTTGTTGTCACGAGTTTTGGGAGATGCCGAAATCAATCATACATTTCTTTATGTAACAAATAATATTGCTGGTGATTGCATGGTTTCTATATTTAGAAGAAATGACCTCTACTGAGAAACAGTCTATGGGAGTTAAGGATTTGTAACATGCAGAAAAGAATAAATAGCTTTTGGAAAAGAGGAAGTTTTGAATATGGCTGAACGAAGACTTGCTGAGATCAGTATACAAATTTCAAAAATATAAAATTATTCCTTTGCTTATTTCCGGATAACAACAGAGATCTTGGCCAAGCTTTCCTTTTAGGGAGAAACCTAGTTGAAGGTGATGACAGAGATGTTAATATTTAGAGTACATTTTAGATGATTTTTAAATTTGTGGAGGGATAGGATCGGTAATAACTAAAATAAAATTATTTGTATTGTAAATTTCAGCAAATCAAAAAGAACTAGGGTCAGCATCATATTTAAACTGCAGATCTTCTTAGTTGATATAGGAAGAGAGAGTTTAAAAAACACATTTACCTCTGTGTATCTTAATTACAGCTCTTAAAATATTATGTGGGCAGAATAATGAAAGTTTTTCCTTAAAACGCTTAGACAAACCTTGTCACTTTCGTTATTTTATTCTCAATTTATGATGGTTGTAATAGCTCTGTGATCAACTATAAATTCAAATAGACTCCCCAATAAAAATGAACACCACTTTTTGATGATCCAAAATGTTGCACTAGACCGAGAAAAAACTAAACGTCAATTTTGGAGAAAGAAACTGAGAAACTATTGAGAATCAAAACAAAGTGAGGGACTGATGTGTATCCGTTTTGAATAATATACGCTTTATAGCAGCTACAAAGAGTTGTTGCTGAAAAAACAAGTTTACTTGTTATTGGGAAAGACCTTCCATAATACTCAAAATTTTATCGTTGAAGTTTCACTTAAATTCTTATAAGACGGAATTCCTTATTACAATCTTTCGAAAAGAATTGTGGAAAATAATTTTTTGTTGATCGTTAGTCATAATCAGTATGTTTCTACGAGAGTTGTGAGTTAGGTTAATTCAAACATTTGGCCAGTTACGATCAAAGATGAGATCCAGTACAATACAACCATGTTTAATTAGAAGTGTTAATTGGCGTTTTTAAACTTTTCAGTAGTTTAATTTTAAAAATAATTTAATTGAAGGGTGGTTTGATTTTATCCATCGGTTTTAAATTTTGTTTATTTGCATCTATCACATCTAGTGCCGTATGTCGTAACGGTAGTAGCATGAAATTCGCTATAGTAATTCTTAGTAGTAGAAGCTATAAATTTTTAGAGTAATGATGTTGGTATTGACACAAAGTTAATGGGGTTTTCTAAGGCACGTTTGACCTCTTTATCTCAAAAGTATACCCTTTCTTTCATTATTTTTTGCATAAGATGTTAGGAGATGTGATGCATGGTTTTGGTGAAATATTTGTTTTTCGGGTGAGAAATGTTCTTGTAGGTTTAATTATATACAACTTTCGCGGTGGGTGAAATTAAAGGGCAATCAAACTGAGCTTCAGGTACATTTGAGATTGGCCCAACAAAACAAGTTTATAAAAGTCCATCAAGGATGAGACTTTTGAAGTACTGTTTTAAAGACATTTGTTTTTGCATTTCTTTGCCCTTTTGTCTATATATCAAGCGGTTATAGATACGAAAAATAATTTGTCAGTTTAAATTACTACAGTGATCGCAGGATATTAATTATGTTTTTTAGCTCTTACGTTGGAAGGTAATAATGTAAACAAGCATCGTTAAAAGTTTTTAATATGACGTAATAACGATTCACAGATTCTAATCGCAGTAATGAAAGTATTGACGGTCTAGCAGTGATTGCAGGTGATTGCAAGTATCGTTTTGTCTCTGGAATAATTTCTCTCAATGTGGAAATAAATGTAATTCTTAAATGGGAGAAGATCTCCAAGAGAGTCTTCTTGTTCATTTTTCAGGTGAACTTTGCCATTGTGAAAATTATCTAACACTTCATGTTTGTTTATACGTAGAGATATCAGTGTCAACCGTTGATTAAAACTCTAGAGTGCCATAGTAAGTTATATTTAGGATTTTCATAATATAATCGCAAAAGTCGTTACTCATTTTTAACGGACACAGCTTCCAAGCTTACATCTGTCACGCCTTATAATTTTTGATCTGTGATAGAGAAATAACGTTTTCAGTATTCAACTAAGGACCATAAGTCAAGTCCAGACGCCAAAAATCAGCCTGATCTCGAGACTGGTTTGACCGGAAGTGGCCTCAAATTTTTATTTGAATATAATTCACTGCCATTCGTTTCAATAAAATTTCCTTAAAACCTATAGTTTAGTTTCATGCATAGGGTCCGCTCTGCTTTACCTGTAAAGCAAATTTTTGCTTGTTTAGGATATAACTAGAATTCCCAAATTTCCGATCTTTTGGCCGTTTACATTTTTAATGGAACATTTTCGAACTTTATAGAAGTTACATCAAATTACGATTTTTCTTCTGACCACAAACTACTAATAGCAACGATCAGCACAATAATTACAAGAACGCCTAGCCTAGATTATCTAACAGAAAATGATCTAAGACTCATTATGAGGACTACTTAAATAAAAATTTATTGCTTAATACGTAGAAAAATTTCAGAAAAGTTTAAAACGGAAACAAACCACCTTATATGCAAAATTCAAACAATTGCTTGACAGGCAATTTCCTCCTTAGATAAAAGTCTGTTTCGTTATATATAGAACATTCTTTTGTAAATAAATAGAATGGTCACAAAGAAGCTTAATGCGAGAAAACAGTGGCAAAAGATTTGCAGTTTAGTTGACCTATCAAATTTCAGTAGACTAATAAATAAACCCAAAATATAAAATCAAGAAAACAAAAAAGGAGTTCTTCAAAAGCTATGGGGAAAATCTGAATAAACAAGATTATTCAATCTAAAAAGCTACTATTTATTACACCATTATGTAATAAGGCAGAAAACCAAACATGAAAAAGAACTGTTTGCAAGTAAACTCTTTTATAACTATCACTACACGTCGATACACAAAAAAATCAAACATTCGCGTAATAGATATCAAAATACGACTTAGTAACAATCGAGGTGTTAAGGAAATAGCGCTTCTTACTGTAATATTTAATTCAGTTCTGCGGTTAACATACAACTAAAATTTTTTTTTAGTTGTATATACCTATGACCAATTCTACATCGCTTCAATGCATTTACCAGAGCCCATATTTCTATTGTATCAAATGCCTTCTCGAAATCTACGAATGCCATATAGAGAGGCATGTTATACTCGTATGATTTTTCCAACACTTGTTTTATAGTATGGATATGATCTATGGTGCTATATCCCTGGCGGAATCCTGCTTGCTCCCGTGGTTGGAAAGCGTCCAATTTATTTGTAATTCTGTTCGTTATGATTCTTGTCATAAGTTTATATAGGTGTGGCAATAACGAAATAGGACGGTAGTTTTTTAAATCGTGTTTATTCTCTTTTTTATATATACATTGTTCTGGTATTTTTCCTGTGTCCAAAAAATGTTTGAACAGTTTCTCTAGGCAGTTTAAGGTTGGTGTTCCTGCCTCTTTAATCAGTTCGATTACTATGTTGTCGGGCCCTGCAGCTTTATTATTTTTCATCTGTTTTAGCGCAGTCTTTATTTCGTATTTTGATATTGATCGAACATCTTCTGTGTAATGGCGAGTGAGAGCGGCCCGTCTATCTCTAGGGCTAACAATTGGTTGTTGAATTTTGGAAGAGTACAAGTTCGAATAAAATGTTTCTATGTATCTTAAGATTTCTTCTCTATTTTTTATTGTTTTCGCTGTTTCGTCATCTAAATAAATAATTTTAGTGTTTCCTATTTTGGTTTTATTTCTGAAGACTTTTGGGCCCTTATTTGCTTTTATTGTGTCCTTGATATTTTTTTCGTTGTGTACTGCTATATCCGCTCTTACTTTCTTTCTTATTTCTTTGTTCATTTTTTTAAGTTCTTCAGTTGTTATATTATTCCTTGCCTTGTTTCTGTTTGCTATTAAATCTTTTGTATCTTCCGTTAATTTACTGGAGTTCTTTTTTATGGGCATATTTTCAAGAGTACTTTTTGCCGTTTTTTTTTTGTCGTAGCAATCTATGGTCACTAATCTGTATTTTAGTACCGTTACGTCCGTTACTGTATTTCTTTTATCTGTAATAATAAAATCTATTTCGTTCTTGGTAATCCCATCGGGGCTATCCCACGTCCATTTTCTATGTTGGTTTTTGGCAAAGAAGGAATTCATGGGTTTTAGACTGTGCTGTTCTAAGAAATTGACAAGTGTTTGTCCCCTTTCATTTCTATTTCCTAGTTTTGCGTTTTGTCTTGTTGCAGTGCTCTCTCTATGTCTTCATAGAATTCTTCCACTTCTAGATCGGGAAGGGTTGAGGTAGGAGCGTATATTTGGATTATCTTCAAGGAGTACCTCTGTGTAATATAGTAATATATGCCAATCTAGATGATATTCCTTTCATTGAATTAACCTACTTGATCCATTTATTGTGTATGAGTATTCCAACACCATTTCTGCTATTGTCATGTTCGCCTTTGTGGAATAGTAGCTTCCTATATTTTAACTTCAGAACTTCTTCTCCTTTCCTTCTTATTTCGCTGAGATCTATGAAGTCTCATTTAATATCCTTTATTTCTTCTTCTAGTAGTGCTATTTTGTCTTCAAAATGTAATGATCTAAGAGTTCATCTTCACGAGGCCTCTTTTCTTAGGGTTGGGGTTGAACGAGTTTTTGCTGTTGATTTTTAGGTTATAGTTAGTTTTTAAAATGTCATTTAAGCTTTTCATAGCCCTTTTTAGATTTCTTTCGTCTTGGGTAACAATTGCTGTCATCCGCAAAACGTAACGTCTAACATCTAGGCTTTCTATATAAGTTTGATCAGATCAAGCGAAAATATCAGTACACCCAAATAAACTAATCAAGTCAATTTAAAAAAAATCTAAACAAATGTGTTAAGCGTAAAGGACCATAAAATTTAGAAGAATGAAAACTGTGCGCACAGCTGGTGTTTAGTGTTTTTAGTATTAGTGAGGACGGCAGCTTCTAATTCCAACATATCACGACATTAGATATAAGAATATTTTATAGAATCATATGTATTCTGTTTGCTAATAAAACATACAAATAAGGATCTACTTTATCAAAGCCATGATATATGTTTAAGATAGTTCAAGGATCTTTGATATAAATTTGCGAAAATTTTCGTCAAACGTCATCGCTCTCCGTTATTTAAATTACTTCTATAAATTTTGGATTGGTAACCAAACATCAATTCGAGAATTTTCTTCTTGCTGATCTTTACGAAAAATAGAGTTTACTAAAGCACATTTATGACTATGCTAAATGCTATTGAGATGAAAGTGGTTATTTAAAATGCTTTCCGGAAGAAACTGGGCAATATATTTGATGTGCGATGAAAAATGCTTAAAACCGTTGCCATAGTGTGATCTAGACTCAATTAACTTACCTTCTATATTTCATAAAAGTTTTACAATTATGCGGTCAAAAGTAGTTAAATGTAAGGTTGCAGATTAATTAAATTTTACTCTGTACATACAAGGTGATCAATAATACGTGTCCGAAAATATTTGCTTATAACTTCTCACGTAGCTGATCTAACTTTAAAATTCAAAAATGCTTTATTCAGTATAGTGTGAAGTTTAGTTAAACAAGTTTTCAAAACGTGAACCTTGACTAGCAACAAGCCGGCGAACCTACTTTTAAAATCCTTATTTACTGCTTGAAGGGGGTCTCTTCCAATAAGCGAAATTTCATTTTTGTGACTATTTTGAGATTTTTAAGGGTCCTTGAAGACCCTCTATAGACCCAATCATTCAGGTTATCCAGTTTTGGAAAAACTTTCGGAGTGCGATAAAGCCTCATATCGTCCTGCATAAACAAATAACTATTAAGCATTTTGACTTTCTTTACTCCCTCCTCTTCGAGCATTCGACGGTAATTTTGAGAGTTCACATTTCCGTCAAAAAAATATGGCCCCTGGAATTCCACACCAGGCAGTCACTTTTGCTGAATGGAGAGACTTTACAATTGCAAGGTGGGGATTTTCGACACACCAGTGGCGTATGTTTTGCTTGTTAACAAAACCTTGCAAGTATAAATCATTACTAAACCAAACTTTTGAAGCATTATGGCCGGACATAATTTGAGGGTTAGGCAATTTGCAAATTTTTACTCCGCAATTTTATTTACTCTTGCTCACTTGCTTACTGCCCTTTCAAAATTTTTGTCTTTGCCTAAAGGAGACTCCTTAAAAGTTTGTCGAACCATGTCACAACTTCTTCAAAATTTGTAAAATTTTTGTACAATAAACAATCTTCCTTCGAAGATTAAAGATTTCTGGTTTACAGTTATACAGTCACGTGATCAATTATTTTCTTTAAAACTTTAATTAGCTAACTGTTATTTATGATAGGTCGCGCTGATTTATCTTATTTTATTATTTTTTAATAGACAAATACTTTTTGGCACCTATTATTGCTCACTCTGTACAAGAAAAAAGTAAATCTGTACTACGCTCATTATCAGTAATAAATATCTTGATATGAGATAAAATATCCTCTTAAATTTTCTCGGGATTTAGAAAAAATTGAAAGTAAGAAGATTTTTTCAGATTTCTTTTAATAAATTGCCTTTCAAACCGGCAACGATTGTTTACCATATAATCGAATCTCAGAGAGAAGGACGATCGTCCAATCGCTCGTCTGAGAACTTGGCGCGCTCAATTAAAAACGGCCAGATTGGAAATCCGGCACCCGTTTGTAGCGGCGCAATTTCGCTAACCCAATTAAGCACATGCTCGCGCCCGCCAACGCTGCGCGCCGCTAAACTGTGTCGCGCGGCTTTGTTTGCCACCGGGGCGCGCCGTCACCGATCTCCAATCGCGCTAATTAACGATTACGGCAGGTGTTTTAATTAAAAGTGCTTATCACGCTCGCGGTTTACTACCGGCGCCTGGGGATGAATGAGGCGCCTGCACCGTCGCACGTGTTTCCGCGATTACGGGAGTTAGGTGGATTTCGGGGGATTAGCGCGCAATCTGACAAGAATTGCAAATTTTCCGCGGATTTCCGCCGGCCTATTGAGGCGGATTCGGGCGCTGCGTTTCATACGCACGCTTTGAGGGCTGATATTTTAAAGTGCCTATAGCAGATTGCAAAAGTGTCTTGTTGATTCTAATATTAGTATATTCTACTTTACTTAAACTCCATATATTATAGTTGAAATACTGATATCAATTCTCCTCTTACTTATTAAGAGCAAACAATTTTCTTTATGCTTTTCTTTTAATATATTAAAAAAAAAGTTTGATAACATTTTTTGTTATTTTTCGTATTTATGGTATCGCACCAGTCTTTATGTTTGCAGTCCAAATGGCAATTGACAAAATTGAACTTTAAGTTATGGTTCTCTATTGCTAGACACGGAAACTGTTAACAAGAGACTTTGCAAAGAACATTTATGATATAATATGATATATATGATATAATAAGAAACTATGAGCCATGTGACTGCTTTGAAATGGTACGCGTGGTTCGAGTCCGGTATCTCTAGCTTTGAAGTTCTTTTAGACGAAGAAAACTTGTAAGCTGCTTTGGATGTCATTCCTTCTTCTTCATTAGAGGTTGTTGTGTATATTTGCTTGGTTTGTTATTATATTCTAGATTTTTCTGTTCACAGTTTTTCCTCCCCAATTGTCAATTCTCGCAATTCTTAAGTTTTCAATCACTTAGCCCTGCCATCTTATCTTCGACCTTCCTTTTGGTCGAATTTTCATGGGCTTCTAGTCTGATATTTTTCTTATAATAGCATCAAGTTTTCTTCTTTGGATATGATCAAACTACTTTAACCTATGGGATTTTATAAATCTGGCAATGTCTTCTCCATCTAAGAGGTTTCTAATTTCATAGTTCATAAGTAGCTTATATTTTTTAGGCTTCTATATCTGAAAGGAAAACCTTATAAAATCGGTGCGGAAGTCTGTATGTCTGTCCGTTGGTCCATCGCGTCTTTCAACTCGAGAACTACTGAAGCTAAAGACATTCGAAAGCCCATGGTCTACGGGGTTCACAAATAAGAGCTGGTATAGGTGAGATGTCCTACAACAATGCAATAAAGGTTTTTAGTGCATCTAGCTTACAATATGTCATTCCTTATAACGTTTAATCAAGGCAGCTTTCAAGCTGGAGATTATTTTTTACTTCTATCATTTCTGACATCTGTTATGCTTTATAATTTTTGATCTGTAATAGAGAGAGACATAACGTTTTCAGTATTTCAAGTTCAGACGCCAAATATGAGCCTGGTCGGAAAATCTCGAGACCGGTTTTTACCGGAAGTGGCTGCAACTTTTTGTTTATGTATAGAAGCCCCGGAAATCTGTGGAACCGGAGTTCTACGCCCGTATTCGCTTGTGCCTGTTTTGAACCGAATATCTTTCTCGGTATTTTACTTTTTATTTATGTGTTAAATTTTTTCTTTATTTTTTAATCCTCTAGGCGCTTTTTCTTTTAACATCTTCCACGTTTTTCAGTATTTTTCTTTTTATTGTTGCTATTACCAATATGTGGTTCGTGTGACGTTTGCACCTCTGTATGACCTCGCCCATTTTCTGAAGATTAGCATGTGGTCTATTTGGTTTTGATTTGTTTTTTCTGGTAACATCCACATTATCTTGTTTTTCTTTTTTGTGTATAAATGTCGTACCCACAATAAATGTTTTTCTCATAAAGGTAGGTTGCACAGTGTTGTTCCGTTGTCGTTCGTGGTTTCCTTTTTTACTACGTCTGCATTATATTCCTTCCTTTCAGTTTTTACGTCAAAATCCCCTATTATTATTAACTAGATTACCATTGTCAAAAACTGGCATGTTTTTAGCCGGTTTTTTATACATTATAATACAAATTGTTGGTTGAAATATACAGCAATCTACTTACCGCCAAGTATATACAGAAAGATGGCGGGATCTGCTCTGCATTTACTTCTAAAATAAATAGTACGTTCCTGTAACAATGCACTAACGTCACTTAGTCTAGCAATGGAGTTCTTAAAAGCATTTTTTACTCCAAAAAGGTGTTTTAAATTTTTTTGATTTGATTTTTGTTGATTTATCGTTTCCACCATTAAATCGAAGTTATTAATTTATAAAAATAGTACTTAGTATACAATTAATAAAATATAAACCGCCCATTGAAATTTATTTGTAAAAATGCAAACTTGTGCTATTATATTATAAAGGTATGTTATTTTTTAGTACATTTTCACAAGTTGACTTCTTTGTTATAAAATTCCGACATTTCCTCTTTGATTGGTGCTTTATTATCCATTTATTTATCAATATACTGGTTTGTTAATTTTCTACTCGTAGGTAAGGTACTCTTCTGTTTATTGCTTTGAAGTGTATTACTTTGTCTTTAGTTTTTCCTCTCACTATAAAACCTGTTCCGTTTCTGCCTGTTTTTCTATTCTCCAGCATTGTATAGTATGACGTCTTTCTTTAACATTTTTTCTTTGTCTTTGCATTTTATTTCTTACAGCGCTAAGATATCCAATTTAAACTTATTCATTTCCTCGCTATTTTTTGCATTTTTTCTAACACTAATATGGTTTGGATATTCCACGTTTCTTCTTTTGCTTCATGGCTGTTGCTTATTTTTTAAAATCATGCTGACTTTTTCCTTCTATGATTAATTCTCTTGTGTTATTGTCTCATTTAAACAGTTGTCTCTCAATTCGCAATTCTTTGAAACCTATTTTTACTATTTGCCCTTTTTTTCTACTGTTACTATTTTCTATATTTTGTTTTGTATTCTTCGTTTATTGCCCTCAACGATTTCTAGTTTTAAATTCATAAAAGGTGGTTGTTTTTTTTGTATTGGTTAAAATTAGTTTTTGTATTTGTGCTTGTATATTTAATTTGACGTTTATAAAGTTTTTCACACCTTTTACGGCTTCCTGTTGATTGGTTTTAATGCCTTTAATTATCACAGTTTTCCGTTTTTAATAAATTCCATTTTTTGTTCCATTTGATTCACCCGTTATAGAAGTAGTTTCTTTTTTCCTTTAACTAATTTCCTTTTTGTTCAGTTAAATATTTTCCTTCTTTCCCTCGCTATCTTTTCCCATTTCGTGCTTTTGGCACTAATTCAGGCGTCTTTCCATTATTTCTTTTTTCTGCTTACTAATTCCTGTATTTATTTATTTCTTATTCTCCCTTGAATCTCTTCTTCTTTCTCATCCACTACTATGCCATTTGCTCTTTATTCTTTTCTGAGAGATTTGGTACGGTTCCTTTGCTGTCCGATATTATTAAATTTACATTCATCATATAAAAAAAATCGAAATGGAATTTAGTGATAAAACTTATTAAATTGTGTCATATGCTTTACGTACGAGCAAATACTATTTAGTTTCCATACGGTTTAGAAAGTTTTAAAAACACACAACCACCTTAACTATACTGATCGCCAAACACGAATGTCCGGTGCTACTGCGTTTCAATATCGCACGCCAATGTTTCCCTCATAGAAAATAAATTTCGAGTACTTATATATCCAAGTTTATCAATATTTAAAAAGAGTTTGAATTATAAAAATTAACGTTTAGCGCCTTTTAGGGGCCCATATAAAATTGTTGTATATTAGCCTTTGCAAAAGTTTTTCATAAGTTTTAGATATGTGAAACTAAAACATTAATTTCATAAATTTTAATGATTAGTCTACTAGCAATCAACGCTCTGCGATCAGTCGTTTTTAAAATGGACTTTATCCCCTTTTACCATTTTATACAATTACAAAAAATTACTCTGAAGTAAAAGTTTACATCATTTAAGCAATACACCCACTAATTTTGATAATCAGTATTGTTGGGTCAGTAAATTAGGACACTGAGAATTATACATTAAAGTTTAGCCAACAACGATGCCAATCATTTTATAAATATGTATGTTATTTATAATGAAACCAAAACAAGTTCGTCAAAATTTAACTTGAAATTAAAAAGTTTAAATAATGTACCTAGTTGAAAATACCATAGGTCAGAATTTGATTATCTAAAAAATAATTACAAGTCCGCTTAGCACTAAGACACCCTGCTAAAACGTACTAAAATATCACCAGAGACCTATACCGAGATTGACAATAATTCATAAATAAACTTAAAGGACCAGATAACTACCTTTCTTGTTGAATTTAATTCTATGTTTGCCCATCTCAAAATTAGAATCAAAAATGACCTAAAACTTGCCGTCTTTTGTCGTTAATAAAACAAGGTCATAATAGCTAATACACTTCGGACTGTCACCTGGAACACAAACGAGTTATTAAACCACAAACACGAATTAATCACATTTTTAAGCATCCATAAAATTGACATAATTCTTATTTCAGAAACATATTTAACAGAACGAAGGATGTACATCAAATTAGGATACCTAATCTATAAACCATCCTGATAACATAGCACATAGATGTCACCATTAAAAATTATATTTCTTGGAATTAACGTCCCAAGTTCCAAGTGGAATCGATTCAAGATACAAATGTGGATATAAATGCTTTGAAATATTATTAAATTCAGCATGTCTCCCCCGATAAAACCTTTTTCTCTAACTAAGGTAAAACTCGAAATCAACAAATTGAAGTAATTCAAAGCTTCAGGACACGATTTAATGATAAACAACCGAATACTGAAGATGTTGCCTACTACCCTATTCTTTGGAAGTATATTAGCATTCTGATGGTATTAAAACGTGGTAAACCACTGGAACATAATATTATGTTCGAAGGAGTGCGAGGGTATCGAAACGTGACAGGGTAACAAATAAAAAGATAAGACGCAAAATGCGGGCACCAGAATCAGTTGTAAATAAGATTTAACAACGAGTGTTAAAATGGTTCGAACACATAATGAGGATGGAAGATCTTTAAATGGTCACCACCGGGAAAGAAAACGAAAGCAAGATCACGCCGAAAATAGAAAGAGGGTATCCGTAGGGCTATGGAAAAGAGAAACTTAGAAGATCAAGCAATAGACGGAGAGGTATATATATATATATATATATATATATATATATATATATATATATATATATAACATGAATTTTAAGTCTCTTAAAAAAATCAGCAAAAGAATTTAAATGTAAAAGATTGGTTACTATAATGTGTAACAGGCCATCACTGAACAACTTCAACCCATTGTTCTGGAATTGTTGTTCCACACATCTAATGCTTATGGGGCCTAAACCTCTTAGGAAACAGTTCAAAGTGCTTAGTGAACTTAATCAGTTCAATTCGAACCTACCAGCGGGCGACAGATATGAGGGTAAACTCCGGCCGTTCCGGGCACCCGGAAATGCAGGTTCCTGCTACAGGGGTTGATCGGGCCGGTTTGGTTAACTTGTAGCAGAAACTTGCGATCCATTTTCGCCAACGTTACGTTCGCATGGGTACGCGCGGCTATTGGCTTGATTAGGATTTCCACTCGGAGCGAAGATGTTTATGCAATTAATCGGATTTATAGCCGCTCAGTTGCTCGGCTACCCCCAGCACGCTTCGAGACGCTGAGCAAACAAATGCGACTTGAGACCTCCCTCAAAGCTCTACAGAGAGCTTTTTAAAAAGCGGGAGTCACATTTATAAGCAAAGTAATTACAAAATCTCAGAAACTAGTTAAGGGGACTTAAAAAATTGAATTTAATCGAAAATGAATATGGAAAATCTTTACATATTTCTACAGTAAAAGTTTCATCAATTTAATTGGGAGATGTAATTACTGTAATTGGTTAAACAATATAAAAAGCTATTAGCTATGAATATTAAAAACCAGTATTAGAAAGTATTAGTACAAACTTTAAAAGGAAATAAAAACATAAAACAATGGACCTAGAGAGTCCATTAATAATTAATGCAGACAAATAATACTAACAGCAAAGTGTAATTGTAGATACTTTTAGGTAACAGACATCTACAAGTAAAAAAATTATTTTATATATAACAGAGTACTGGAGAAGGTTTGCAATTTTATTAAATATTTTTTACATTATTTCTTGCCACACTTGAAATTAATTTTTAAACCAACTTTTCGAATCTTTTCTAAAGATCAATATAAACTTATATTGGCAGCTAAAAATCGCCTTTTTTAGCCTGTTTATCACATTATGAGAATAAAATTTGTTAAAATGCTATTAACGTAGCAAAATGTTCCATTTTTAAACATCTGAAGCCGCCACGATACGCGTTGTATAATTTGTTTGTTATTTAAATCAAAGGAAGCAAATTTTTTATTCTTAAAGCTTATTGTGCAGAATTTTATAAATTATAGGTGCAGAAATGTCTAAAAACTTTTCTATTCATAATATGATTTTTAAATTTTTTTAAATTCGAGCTTTTTTCTAACAGCTATGTTCTTCGTAACCGTTAAGGGCGTGCTATACAGCAAAATTTTTTTCTCTGTAACTTTCAGTACCATCTGAATATTGTTCTACAATAAGGGTGATCATCTTTCAGCACAAAATCCGTTTCTTCCAAACACTTTTTAACACTCAACCCGTTTTTAAGATAGAATTTCACCTATTCTGTTTTTTACCAAGATGACATTGCAAGCTCTTTTCACTAACACCCCCAGTTCGTCCTTCTAACCGCAGCGCAAGTTTCAGTTTATCTCAAAAGGATTGAACTGTATGTGACCATATTTTGTCTCATTTTGCAAAATTTTATCAGTATTTTATTGAGTAGATTTGAAACATTATTAATTAATTTCATATTTTAAGTTAAACTCCGAATCGTTGTTTTTTGTTCTATAAATTTTAGCTTCACAATATTTTGAGACTTTTACATTGTCTTAAGTTTTAATATGCCTTAGGTTTTATTATCAAATTTTAATTTGTTGGTAGTTACCATTTAATTTTCAACGTTAATAAACACGTACACACGTTTATATTTATAAATTCTAAAGTAAACCTTTAACAAATTTAAAAATTAGTTAGAAATTTCAAGATATATCATAAGCCACAATGGCAAGCAGCTTTAATCATAACCACACTCTAGAATAATATGTACAAATACTAACATGTGACCCAAATAATCAAATAATGTATTAACCAGGTTCATACATTGTATACCCACCAGCAAATCCGGCCATCACAATAAATACTACAAATAAATAATAGAGATGTAACATTAATCCCCGAGATTCATCTCACGACAACAAAAATAGTCCAAATTACACAATTTACAATGTTATTGGTCTTGCTAGAGCAGTAGACGGTGGTGCAGTTGTTATAATTCAGAACTTTATTTAGCATTTTGGTCAACCACATTACCAGATAAACAGATTCAAGCGGCAATCAACCCAATTAATACTTTTCTTTACTATATCTGCGATATATTACTCCCCAGAGCACTTTATATATTTTGCTGATTTCAAAACCCTCTTCTAATCCCTAGGCTCTACATTTATGGTAGGAAAAGATTGAAATTTAAAATACACAGAATGAGTTTCTAAACGCGTCGCAACAAAGGAAAGAAACCTCTTATAGGCTATGCCTGGCAACAATTGCAGGCTCCTATCAACTGGCGCACAGACTAACAAAACATTAGTTTTATTGAATTTCTTTATACTTGATGGTATAGCCCCGAATTACAGAAAAATAGAACCCAACGATTATTACGTAAAAACTAAATCAACTACTCCCACGCTGAACATTAATACGATGGTCGGAAGATATTTTGTGGTTATATAAGAAATGGAATAGCATTGAGTGTTAGAATAAAGCAACCTTAGGAATAAGACGACGTAACGCAATATTTAGTAACACTAATGCAAGAAGCAACAATATCCCATTTTATATATGAAAGTTAATAATGGAGAAACACAGAGTCAAAAAACACATGCCAGAGAATACATAAAATTAACAATAAACTTATTTATGCTATATTATAACGGAAAGTAAAAAAACGTTAAAAAATAAAAGAAGTGCGTCGTTTTAATACTACACTATCATCCCTTTAAAGAATGACTACTCTGTCTGGAGGAAACAAGAAAATTTAAAAGACCGTAAAAATCGGTGTTGTTTGTTCGAAAGCCAGTCGGAAGCAAAGAATATGAATGTATTTGTTGAGCATCTTTCTGTAATTTTCACAACCTTTAAACCAGATGTAAATAATGATGATAACAAGATTAAAATTTTCCTAGACCTACCAAATGTATTTATATATGTAAAGCCATTTTCTCCAAGAAGTAATTGACAAATTAGACTAGTTAATTAACACAACGCACCTGAATATGAAGTAATCACATAGCAAAAGCTAAAGGAATTACCAAAAAAACAAGAGTTTTTTTATAAGAATCTATAACAGTATACTAGTATTATTATATTATCCAATGATGTGAAAATTTGCTCGCATAATTATAGCTTCTCAGTTTAAAAAATCAATAAGCCAACTCGCTTCTTATCGTTCAATAACTTTAACCAGAATTATGTGAGAAGTGTTCAAAAACATATTATTAAAATGACTCCGATTTAATAGATCACATTCAAAATCACTAATTTGGTTTCCGCAAATGACATTCACACTCATAAAATTGTTAAACAAACTGAAATAAGTATTGAGAAAAAGAAACTAAGCACAACAGTACCCCCGGAGCTTTTAATAAGGTTTGGTATGATGGACTTCTATACAAAACCAAAAACGTGCTACGTAACAGGTCCTACCAAGTTTAAGTTACTATTCTTTTAAGCTTTCATCAAGCATTCTAAGGTGTGCTCTAAGAAAAAGTTTGGAGACTTTTATCATACTGCACCTACATCGTAAATTTACCAATAACAGAAAACCAATTTTCATATTTGCAGATGTTATTGCCCTCTTAGCAGTCAATAATGGCCTTATAATAGTACTCTAACATATTAAATACTATGTTAACTTCGTTGTAATCAAAAGAAGTATAAAAGTAATTTATACTAAATCAACATAAATCACCTTCCACACAAAACGCTTTGTTTGCCCTCTAGTTACTCTTCACAACACACCATTCTGAGTTTATATCAAAGCTAAATACCTTAGTCTATACCGTGACCAAAAACTTGGTAGACAAAAATATTTAAATACTAAATATCAACAACTTAATCCATAGAAAATATAGTATTCATTTACAAATGTGCCATTAAACTGACAAGTACCTACGGTATACAGCTATGGAAATGCACAAAATTAAGAAATTATGTTATGTTTTAATCTATACAGTATAAACAGACATAAGGAATACTGTTGTATGAGAATAAATGCCGAGATTTTCAAGAAAACCTTACCAAGGACTGCTAGGTCATCCAAACGAGTACGTCGCTGAACCACCCAATCCTCCAAATGTAGTACGAAGATTAAACACAGTAGAGTGGTCGACTTTCTACAGTTAGAAAACAACTGAGAGTCTCGCAATTACCCCAAAATCCAAATAAGAAAATTATTCCTACAAGTGTACCGATTACACCACATTCACTTATTGCTATGTACTAGTAAGTAGATTGTAGATTAACATTTAATTTAAAAAAAAGCTTTTCTGACAGATGTAAATATGCAGTTTTAACATTAATTTTAAAACTTTGCTGATTAAAAAATATCTTGATTGCATTTTAAAAGTATCGGGCATTTACATAATTATGTTTCATATCTTTGAGTTTCTTAAAATTTTGAAGCGACAAATTACCCATTGCCAATTTCCGTTGTGAGACTGAACTTTAATTAATATATTTGAAGCGCCCCGCTTTATTAATTTCCGGCTCGCTTCCTGTTTACAACTTCCAAAGGCGGGCATCGCCTCTTTCCATAATTAAGTTTTAGATTCTGCCGTTGCTGCAAATCTGCTAGTAAAAGACTTGCTGCTTTAAATATGTAGCAATTGTGGCTTACATCTAAAAGCAACAAGCAGAAGTGTTGATTTGAAATGATCAGCTGTGTTGTTAGAATTTAATTAAAAATGCTTCGGTAAGTTACGTCAACCACGGCTTTCTGAAGAGAAAACCTAAGTTTTACTGATTGTTTCTCCATATAAAAATTAACACAGTTTTTCAATTTAATGTTTGCATATATGACATGAAAATTAAGTAATAGCATAGTATAAAGTATATACACAGATTTTTTCTGATTTTCAGCCCATAACATAAAAAGTTGTACGTCAACGTCGTTGTAATTATACCAATAAAAACTTTTTATTTTCCAAAATTTCACTAATATTATCAAACTGTCCAGAATACATTGTATTGAATCCGTTAGATTTCTTTTTTATATATAAACATGTTTGAAAATATAATTGTCAGAGATACTAAAATATTGAATGACATTACAAAACAATTTATTATGCCATTTATTTCTGACAATTTTAAAAAGGTGTTCAGAGTGTTCCTATAGATCATAATAGAAGCGCAAATACATTACATAATGCATTTATGCATTAGTTCAAATTTTCCAAGCTGTATCTAAACAGCGCCACAAGCTACAATGACCTCTTATTTAAGTGTCTGTACATTAGAAATTCAAAGGTTTTTAAGGTTAGTCTCACCTATCTGCTAAAAAAACTATTATTAAGATATTTGCAAGTAAAATGAGCTGGAACTTCATCCTACATAAGCCAAATCTCTTATCATACTTTCGATGGTACATCTAAAAGCAGAGTGTTCCTTAGAAACCACAGACTATTGAGGCGTCGTGGAAAAAATACTGGTTATCAAGAAACGTACTCCAAACATTAATGTTAAACCACTGTTAATAATAAACTTCAGCTATTTCGTAAAGCTTTTGTCCAGTCCACAGGTGAATGTTGTGTAGGTATGTGATTGACGGTAGAATTTTTATAAAGGCAGTAGCTATAATGAGTTCAGAAAATACATATAGTAATAAAACTGTCAAAAATTCCCGATCATTTTAAATAATTGTCCGTTATTGGCAGGTTTAAAAAAGTGCAGGTATTTTAGTAGTCAGGTACACACTGACCCATTTTTAAGCACTCATGTGTTAGTGCTGCGGCTAACTTGTTGCTATTAGAAGAGACGATTTAATTTGTATCTCACTATTAATGATATTGCGTATTATAAAAGTAAGTTTTTAAATTTTGATTCATCTGTTTAACGCAAATAGGTAAATTTAAAATATTGTTATAAATGCTACATTGTAAACCTGGCTTCAGCGCACATCTTTCCGCGTTTCGGAGGCGGCTTAGGGGTGTGTCATAATGATTTATTATGTATTTATTTATGTATTCACTGAATATATAATAGTTTCAAATATCTTAGTCAAAATTCTTCTTTTAAAAGAAAATTAGCTTATGATAATCTCTGCATACGTCGCAAGTAAAATACTAACGGTTCTTACATATATAATACTTATAAAAGTAGCTTGAGATACACTACGCTGGAGGGTGACATGCCTAGAGTTGTACTAGGGTTATTTGCAATGTTTTGTAAAATATGTTCTTATAGCTCCGGCATATTAATATGACTCATTTATCCTTCATATTTACCTCTATCATCAAATAATCCAGTCTAACACAAGTAATGAAATAGCACTACAAAATATTTATGATTCGATTGATATCTGTGAAAGTTTGATCTTCAAGTGAATACTTGCATGTTTTTTATTACTAAATTTACTTGTCCAGAAGCGTAAGCCATTCCTGCTTGTTCCTGACATGGTTAGCAGGCCATTTTAACACAATTTTACAAGACACTATTCGATTAGGGGTAGATATCAAGGTAAAAAAAAGAATGTAATTATATCGTTAACGAAAAGTGTGTTCTATAAAGCACAAGCTGTTCATCCTAAACACATCCATTTTTTGATCTACGTTTATATGAATTGTTGGTTTGTTCTTATAGTTAACATTTACTTTGAATATAAAAAATAAAATTTAAAAACACAATTTTAAAAATTATTGTTATTTTGATAAGACATATTTAGTAATAATTATCGAGTATCTTTTGTATAGAAAGCAAACATTTTCCTTTGCTGTACATTCTTTAATTATTAAATATTTGAATATTTTTGAAGTCAGTCTATGTAGATGTTGTATGTATATTATTTAGCGTTTATATTTAGACATAAGGACCCTTTTCTTCACTTGGTCACGACACAGTTTGTATCCAGTAGCCTAAGAATTATTATTTTAGAATTTTTGTGATATTAATTCTATACCTATGATATCAGTAGACTGTGCGTGAACAAAAAAGATATTCATGTCCACCACATATGTAGAAAGTTTTTAAAGAAAGAAAACAATAAAATGTATCCGAAAACAAAATATTTGATGTTAACGTATTTTAGTAGTAATTGCACTTAGAGACGCTTAATTGCCTTTAGTCAATGCTATTTAACAAAAAATTCTTTTCTATAAAAAGATCAAATATTGAAAAAAGTGCGACTTCCAACAAAAAATAAAATCTAAACGAGTATAATGATGTTTTCTCTAGTTTAGAAAGCAATAACAAAAGTATTGTGTATATTTAAGGTAAATAAAGCATTAACTAATAATAATCTAATATGAGAGTCCCGCGACTCATTATCTTTCATAGACGGTAATGGTTAGAGTTTTAAGGGTTTTGGGCACACTTTGAACAGTATTGTGTATTGTACATGCTGCGGCACGTAATTGAAGACGTTATTTTATTAAATCTATCGCAAGGGGCGTAATTTCCATAATCGTCATTAAAGAGATAACTGCAGGAACCGATCTATAATCCCCAATTCTATTTAGATTTTCAGCATTACTACTATTATATTAAAATTCAATTGTCTGATGAAGTCTAAAGCATTAAATCTTGCCAGAAATCTCACCCATTATTAATATTTCTTTTCTAACAGATGCAACAAAAGAAACTTAATACAAGCGCAACTTAGTTATTATTAAAGAATATCGCAAATACTACTACTGAAAAGCAATGATAAGTTAACGCCCAAACTTGGCTAAGCTCTAAAACCCCACTCGCTGCAGTCAACTCTTCAAGAGCGAAAAGCTCCTCTGACCCGGATAGGCGCGAGCGAGATGGAGTCTCGCGGAGAAACCATGAATGTCTGTATCATTTTAAACTTAAAATGCATGACAGTAAGCACAATAGGTCCGTTGTCGTCTCAGTGCCTATAGTGTGGATGACAGTCTAGAATAAAATAAATAAAAACAGAGTTGGAAGGTTCCAGCCGTAAAGTTTGAAAATTGTGAGATAGAAGTATATGTTTGATTGTTAAAAACAAACCGTTCAACAAACAGTACAAATTTTGTTAGAAATATAAATCTAAGTTAGTATATTCACATGCAAAATATAAAGCGACTTTTACCATTTTCAGCTACAATAGAATTTCTTTTAAAATACCGTCTTATAATGTCAAAGCTATTAAGAATAGTTCTATTGTTTTATTGGAATGCGACTCACAAAAGAAAAAGGATGGAATAAATTGCGGCGCAAGACTGATTAAAATCAGCAAGCGCCGACATTTGAAAACCCACACATTAAAGCCAATAACAGCACCCGCTTGGAGGGTCGCCCGGCACCGCTAGGTGCACTTTTGTTACTAAATCTGCGGTTAGCATAAAGCTAACGGCAGCTAAGCCGACGTCTAGACATTGTTTTCATGGTGCGCGTGTAAACTTAAGTGCAATTCTCTCTATGTAACTTGAGTCACGGAATATACGACCAGGAACGGGGAGGAGCGATGCCCGACAAAAATTAATAATAAACTCAAATGTATACATTAAATAAACAAATTCTGATAACGCCCGCCCTACTTAGCAATTGTAATGGATTCAAGGCTCATAGCGAAAAAAGGTAGAAATAAAGAAGGCGAAAGCAATACCTCAGGTTTTGCTTTTCTCATTAAGAGTGGAGAGCTGAAGTTAGATTTTAAAAAAACCTTTTTCATTAGTGATTAACTAAAGTAACTAAGTACGTGCACAATTATCCCAGAAATAAGGCTAATTAAACACATTTTAATCTTACAGATACTTTTATATTAAAAATATGTATATGAATAACAAAAATAAGGGAATCTCAACGCCACCACATTTATACCGGTAATGTGTAATAATGACCACTCTTAAAACTGTCAACAAAAAATAGTTAAAAGTGTTATATTATTTAATATATTCAAGGCCAGTGCAATGGCACAGTTGGTTATATATTATCTTGGGGAAAGGACTACGACGTGAAGCAGAGGCAGTTCAGGTCCAAACAGTTTTCTCCAGCTACATAGCCAAAGAACAAATTAAATTAACAAATAGGCGTAAAGCAACAAGTTATGATCTAGTAGATAGAGAGACGTTATGTCCTTCTCAAAAAAATCCTATCATGCTAATTATAATGAGCAACAGTATTTGACCTTTTTGTCATTATCCTGTGCAAGGGAAGTCTGTTCAAATAACATTGGTTGCTGAGCCCGAAAAGCTTCTCAATCAATCAAAATATTCTAGACATGTAAGTTTGTTACTTATAATGCCAAAAAGTATTTTCGAAATATTTCTGTTCAAGAGTATTAAGAAAGAGCACATTTAGATCAAATATTTTCATGTTATGAATTTGGTTTTCATTTAAATACAAAAGAAATAAAATGTTGGAGGGTATAAAAACTACAAATGTATGTGCATTTGTGTTTTCAGATATTCCTATATAAAGTAAGCACAGATGTTTGCTCCATAGAATTAAAAAAAAATCAAGCCAACTATATGGTATATAGTATTAAAGTCTATCATTGAGACAAAATATCGAATCGGTATTGGTGTTCTACAAGTTACTGTGGTGGGTTCTCTCTACTTTATATAATAATTAAAGCACCCACTACCAATAGTGCTATTATTGCTGTTTCTGCAGATAATACCAACATTTTTTTAGTTTACGAAAAATTGCACGTAGCAAAAAAACATGCAAAAACATCTTAATTTCTGATAAATGGTTTAGCAAGCGACAACAAGCAGTCAACAATAAAAAAAAATCCGACTTTTATTATGTATATAATTAGATGCGAGTTTCTTGTACTATTCTTATTCTTTCATTAAAATCTCCAGGTACAAAAATTTTCCTTGTTATATTTTCTGTGGTAACTGACTTTATTTAAAATAAATTTTTATTTTCTGTTTCTGTCCTTGTTTAATCTATAAACTGGTACTACTGTCAATATTAACCCTTTACATTTTTTTATGTTACAGATAATATTCCTTCTGATTATCTTGACCATTTCTGCAGCCACTTAACTAAGTATTTATAAACGAGATAACCTACTCCTATTATTTTTTTGTCCTGAGATACTCCACGGTAAATTAATGATTATTATTTAACTTTAGTGTTTTCTCTAGTATTTTGATTTTTTTCTCATTTAAGTTTCATATGTTCCATTTTGCTAATTTCTATATAATAGACACTGCATCATCCTCTACCTTTGCACCTAAATATCTTTCGATTTCTTGTATTTCGTTGCGTTTTTTGTCTTTTACATTAGATATGATTGATTTAATTTGTATTTTTTGTTCTTTAACAACATTTAATTTTTTTATTCTACGTCCAATGTTTTCTTCTATTGTTAACAACTAGCACTAATTTTTTATATACTTACATTTTTTTTCATACATTTCTATTTCTTTTAATATTAAATCACTATTTATGTATATCTTTCTTCGTGAAACATTTAGATCTTTTCTTTATTTTCTATTATTTTTTTATCTTCTTTATAATTTAAAATTGCTAAGAATGTTTCGGATTTTATTTTGATTACTTTTTTTTAAAGTTTCATTTTTCTTCCTTAATATTTTCTGCTATATTTATTAGTAATTTATTATAATCTTGTTGTTCTCACAGTATCTGTTATACGCTAAATGTTTTATATTTCTACTTATATTATAAATGTTATATTTTACCATTTCTACTAATTGTCCAACATACGTTTTATGTTTTATTATTTGATAGATAGTTCGTTATTTTTTACTTTTCTTGTAAATATCGCGATCGTCTTGTTCTTTTTTCTTTTGTTTCTGATATCGTGTACTCATGATTATCGATGATTCAATTCTTTCGTATTATGTCATTGACCAATGCCAATGTGCGTAAATTTTATTATATGTGCCGCTACTGCATAAACCTTAATCAAAAATTTCTCTATAAAGAAAAGGTATCTATCCCACATTAAAACTAAAATAAAATATTTTGGTACTAAAACTAAACAACTTCATTGATTACTTAAAATTTTATGGCAATTATCTTTATAGAACCAAAAATAATTTAAAGCTAATTCGGTTAATGTTGCACATTTTGGTTATCCAACAGCGATTCATATAAGAATACCACTAATATTTCAGTCCAGAAATTTTCTTAAGATAACTGATGCTTTTTGTGGTATATCTCAAATGAAACATTGCATAATGTTGTAGGAATGCCATACATTCCAACAAAATTAAAATGTTTACAACAGTTTACAATGTATTCGCATAATCCGTCGGTAAAACATCTTTCTCGCCAAACAACAATCGCAAAAAACTGGAGGAATGATGATTTAACCACTTATAAACTAAGAAAAAGCATAGCATTGACTAGATCCCCCTAGTGTCAAATTATTAGTATAAAATTTACTTGTTACTAATGAAGAGTATATTTTAGATATACAAGGTAAGAATAGAAAAAAGACTACACAATATGTTCTAGTGGTCATTTTGGATATATTAAAATGAATTATATTACACTTCATCAAATATAATGTCAATGAAACTTTTAAAAGTATAAAAAGAGTAATTGTTCAGGAGTTGGTATAATTATTTTTTAATTTAAGTGAATGTTTAAGTTATTAATTGTATATAGAGAGCAGAGCGACCAAACGTTCTAAAATTCAAACTCTGAAAGTTTAGGATTTTAAAATACTTATTTATTTATGTAATTATATGAATTTCTTATAGTGCTTTATTCTATGTTTTATTATTAAGTTAAAAAAATGCAGAAAAGCAATATTTGACAAAACATATAAATGCAAAAAATGACGGATATTATTGAAAGAAAATGTTGTGGTAATAATTCGTATATTTTAATATATAAGTTTTATTGTCTCAACTGACTTACTGACTCAATATTAACTGACCGAAACCATAGATAAAGAAATATAAAACTCTGTTGATATGTTGCTTATACAATGTGTGCAGAATCTTGAGTTTTAGTATATACACTACTCATTAAAATTTAGTGTAGTCATGTTTTTCCGTTTTAGATTTTTAACCTCCAAGAAGACGAAACTTATGAATACACATTGCTAGGGTTAGACTTTAAATTTTTTATCTAAAAGATATGACGTTAATTTTTTTAAATATTGACTTTCTTTCTTTTACTAGTCCCTGGTACACTTAAGGGTTTCGGGTATTTAAATATTGACAAAATTGAATTCTTTGGATTTGAAATCCAGGGACACTAAGTATACGGCATATTAATGGCTGGAAAACAAAACTAACTTTAGACTTCCGTGTTTGACAATTGTTAGGGTGATTACAGAAAAAGAAGAGAGATAAAGAATAGGATAAAGAAGGATAGAAAATTAAACAATATTAATTAATCTCCTAAGAAGGTAAAATGAAAGTAAGGTATTGCAACTTTGAAAGGCATAAAACATATCTTCTACCTGTGTTTGTAGATCTATTGTTGAATTGCGATATATCATTAGATTGAAAATTAAACAATTCTTTCGCTCTTTTTATTTAGCCTACTCTACTAAATTGGAATGAAATCCTAAAATGCAGATATATTAAATATATGATATATCATTTTAGAGGAAATTGAACGACCTGTGAAATGGATTGTTAAATGTTATTTATAAGGTTTTCTTTTTCATATGATGATGGGAAAAAGAAACCTCAATGGTGTTGGACGGAAAAAAGAGCAAAAATATAGAAGGTAAAGAGAAAGTAGATGAAAATAGCGTAATGGGAAGAACATGGAAAGGAGGAGAAACAGAAAAAAAGGATAAGAAAAGAAAAGTAAAGAAATGGGAAATGCAAGCAGAGGGAAGAAGACGAAACTGTATAAAATTTAAATTTGGAAGAACTATACGTAATTGTTATCAAAACTCAGTTAATATTCATTTGTCGATGAAAAAACTGTTTTCGATGCAATTTGACAAAACCATTAGAAAAGATAAACAGGAACTGTCGTTCCAGAAAGGCTGATTAAGTAGTGGAAACTAGTGAGTGAAATCGGTGAAGACAACTAGAAAAATTTGTAAAACTTGATCAACATAAAGGACTCTGCTGTAACAGTTGTCTTCATAGAAACTTTTTGATTTATAATTAAATTAAAAGACTTGAGAAATTTTTATAAATAAAGATGTTATTGGTAAGTGGGACTAATTAATATAATAAGATATTTTAATTATTTTAGCTAAGGACTAAGGACGTTTCACTAAACGGACACATTTAATTTAATGCTGAACTTTAAATTGCAACTATTTTTAAGTAGCATTGATCGTATCGGATAAGCGTATGATTGTAATTGTTACTATTGTTTAACGCTAGCTATCAAATAAGCAGTAATCAAGCGAATCAGTATTGAGATTACAAAGTTAATTTTGTAGAAAAGGTATTCATAAAAGTTGTCTTTGCAAAAACTCGCAAAAATTACTGTTGAAAGTCAACGATTTTCCAAATCATCAAAAAGTTTATGAACCTTGGTGATTTGCCTAAATCACGACGGTCTGTTAAATGCAAGGGTCGAGAAAAATATTTTGAAGTTGCTAAAGTCGAAACATTGTATGTCTGTTCGTGAAATAGACAAAAAGTGTAAAGTCAGCGTAAGTACTATTCAAAATGACAAAAAAAAACAGCACGCGTACTTACAAAAGCCGAACATGCCTAAGAGGAACGGGGAGCAACAACGTTTCAAAGAAACGTTTCAAAGAAACGTTGTGGAAGATTCTACTGCGTTTTAATTCAAAACCAAACGGTGGCGAAACATACGTTAAAATATATAGCAGTAGGTTTACCAGTTTAAATTTGACAAGGCTGTGCCTGATAATGTAAAAATTAAAATAGATAAATTGTTAAGAAAACTCTTGCATAGCAGGCCATATGTTTTTGTGACCTTAGAAGTTTCGCATTTCTTACATGTGATACAATTGTAGGTGAAGTGTACAGGAAAGCATGCATACAGAAACGGTTAGCATTTCTATATCGTACGTATAATATTCCTCTATTATTTTGACCAGACTTAGCATCTGCGCATTGCTTTGGTGCGATGGTACAAGTTTTGGATTCTAAAAATTGTAAGAAAAAGAGGACAACTTCCAAACCGCCCGAGCTTCGATCTATTGAACGTTACAAGATTATTGTAAAGACACACTTAGGAAAAGATAGCCGAAAAGCTAAACCAATCCAGGAATTCAAACAAATGTGGAGTATAACTAGCCGAAAAATTCCAATGTGGGATTTGCAGCGTCTTATAGCGGGTGTTCGAGCAAAAGCTGTTTATTATATATAGTATTTAATAATAGTTCCCCGTAATAGGCCTTGAAGCCCCTTTGGGGTCGTAACAGGATAGGTCTGCTACAATCTAGAGCCTACGGTACACAAGGGTAGTAACGTAGCTAGCACTACGTACCGACCGCCTATTACTACCCCAGAGTTTTAACCTCCAGGTACTCATTTATTGCAGCCTGAGTCGAGCTGGGCCGAAAAAATGCCAGGGTTCGAATTAGCGAGAGCGGGATTTGAACCTGCAACTCTTGGTTTCGTAGTCTAGCGACCTATCCACTAAGACACCACGGCTCGCATATATAGTATTTATATAACTAATAAATTTTAATTATATTGTTTTGTAATTATAAAATAAAATAACGGTTATTTTTTTCAAAAGTTTATTATTTGAAACAACAGGTTACTGTCCTTATTATAAACAAAATGAAGCTACATTCAAGTAGCAATGCGAAGCTCTCAATAACACATTTGCAATTAAATCATTGCTAAGAATCCAAAATGTTGTCGAATAATAAAACAAAAATCTTTATAGTCACTTTTCTAAATATTATCCTGTATTTACATTTTGTTCCTTTCTGCTTATTGGATCTGAATCTTTACAAACATTTGAAATTTAAATTAAAATATCAGTATCGTTGGCTAAAAACATTCATTCATTTTTTGTAATATTTGAACAGCAAACTTTAATGTAGGGTCGATTTTAAAAACTAAAAATAGAAGTTTCACTATGTGCAAGTTTGAAACGCAAATGGCAAAGTTTATCGCGCTTTAGCGGATTCGAACGAAATTCAGTTGCGTCTATCGGCGAAGGCAGCCTTGGGATCTCCAAATTTTATTAACCTCCGCCACCGGCGGCAAATGAACCTCCCTGGATGCCATCGGGAATCTATGAAATTCCTTTTTCAGAATCCGCCGTCTCATAGCGGCGAAGAAAGATAATCTCTGAGGCAGAGTTTGCTTCTTAATTTCTTCCGCATTTTCCCCGCGTTGTTTGTCATTCATCACATTCCTCGAGGGCTCCAATAAAATCGCGGGGTCATGCTCCGCCGGTTCCGAGCGCTTCGAAATTTCCCTCTTCTGCAAAATTAATGCGATGGCTTTGAGGCCGGTAATCAAAAGGTTTTATTAAGTCAGGGCGGTCGTGCGCACGCAGTAATCTCCTTAAGCCGCCCTCGAAGCGGCCGCAATGCCCCGTTTATTAAAAACGGCTAATAACGCCTCGCTGCAAATTGCAGGAGCGCCGCGCGCCAATAAACGCGCAAAGCCGCAGAAATTTATTTCGCGGCGCTCATCCCGCGCCACATATTCCATTTCGCCTAAGTCCCTGGGGGGTTGCGGAAATTTTGATTTCGTTTTGGATATGGGGCGCGAGATAAGGCGCCGTCTTCTGAACGTAGGGATTTGCGAGAGCCGTGCAGGTGCAATCTCCCTAAACAAATCGACTCCGCGCAGTACCTTTTAGAAATTTATTATAATATTTTATAATAATAGTAAGAAAAATGTAATAGAAGTGATTTTATTTAAATAATAAAAAAAGCTGATGTTTATGGCAAAAGTTGCTATAGCCCTGAGAATGTTTAAATTCCATTTTGACGCTTTCGCTCCAATTTCTTTCTTTACGCACCTTTGTTTTGCTTTGTGACATATACTTTTTTGGGGCGTTCGAGCTTACTCAAAGCATGTCTGAAGTGTTTTATTCTATTTTAGAGAAGTTTCAGACATTAGATGGAAGAGCTACACAGAGAAAAGCAATAGCGCGTGACCTACTAACATTTCCCTAGGCTGTCGTGACACATCCAGAACAGCTTGCTTTGCTACACTTACGAAAGTTCATTGCTGTATAAATACAACTCAATTAGTCGTCCCTTTGGTACTATTATTATACTACACATAAATGTTATTAATTATCATAAAAAGTTAACTCTATAATGTACTGTTTATATTAAAATTTAAAAAAATTTAAATAGTTTATATTTGTAGCAGAAATTAATCCAATAAAGACAGTCCATAAAATAACAAAAAATTTAATGATTATATTTAATAAAAATATATTCGTACTACATTATTTTCATAGTAAAAAGTTTAGAATGTTTAAAAAGTACAATTTAAAATTTTCATTTAAACATCATAGAAATTTTAAATGAAAAAAATGTTAAAAAATGCTGTTTGACTACGCAGAGATTTTAAGTTTACATTTATTACAAAGTTCTACTCGATCCTAAAAATTTGTAGCACAAATGTTTAAGTTAAAAATGTGGGTAATATCAGTTATGCATAATATTTTACTATACATGATTTTTTTTATCTATTGCAGAAGCCTATAACCTTCAGAGAGCGTGTTTCCATGTGGAATATAGGAGAATGTTCAGTAAATTACCAGCATCTGGTTCAGCGATTGTACCCCTAGTGAGCTGCTGAAAAACAACTCTTCAACCCACGTAAATAGTTAACTCAAACAAGTCTTAAGAGAAACCACTTAGAGGTAAGTAGAGCTGCAAATTCACAAGCTCACACGGCTTACTCGGTAGAAACCAAATTTAATGTAGCTGCATATTATATGCCTAACCAGAAATCAAGATAAAATAAGAAGATTGTCTAAAACTAATATCAAAAAACATTCTGTACTCATCATCAATCAATTCTCTGTGTCCCCCATTTTCATCTATTCCTCTCTAATTTGGGCTGCTTGAATCCAGTTACCGGCCGTTCTTCTGACATCACACGTCTATCGTCTTCCTCTGCCCCTTTTGTTGGCATCGATTTTTCAATTTATTTCTGTGTTCTAAACTTTTTAGCTGTTGCGTTGATTAATGTTAAAGCTTCGGTACCATGTGTCATAATCGGGAGCACGCACTGATTGAAAACTTGTCTTTTTAAACATATCGACAGATCACCATTGAAAACATCCTGAAGTCTTACATAAGTAGCCTAGGTTTGGATAACTCTTCTCTTCAATTCACATGATTGGTTCCATATGGAGATTTATATTTTGTGCCTAAGGATATAAATTTATCTGTTAGTTCTACTTCATTATTGTCAATTTTTTAGTTCCTACTAGGAACTAAGTTGGTTATCAATTGTATCTTGAAGCTGTTTATTTCTAAGCCAACTTCATTGCGTATCTCTTGAAATTCTTTTAACATTGATTAAATATTGCATATAGTGTCTGACATTAAAACTATGTTATCCGAAAATTGTCTATGTTTAGGCATTTTTATTCTTAATTTAACTTTTTAAAAGCATATTGCAACACTGATAGAAATACCTTGGAGGACATCGCCAAGACCAAACCTGCTCCAATATTTGGCATCAGCCTAATTTTTTCTCAAATCCCACAATTGTAATCCTTGTAAATAGTTTTTTATATATGGCTTAAAATACTTATAGATCTGTAGTTCTCCAGTTCAACTATATCACCCTCCTTGTGAAGTAGTATCACAATAGCATTATTCGACTTATCTCATATTGTACTGCAGTATAGGCATAGATTGTACAAATATCTTATTTTTCTAAGTAGGCAAGAGCCGCCTACCTCTATTGCGCCTGTAATCACCTTATCTTCTTTGTGCCTTATTGTTCTTTGATTCTTAATGCTAAATCTATTAATTTTAAGGTAATATCTGATAGTGATTCTAATTCTTGATTTATTATCCTTTCTTGATGTTAAAATGTCTAGCTCTAAATCTGAAACCGAGTCTGTTTGTTTTTGACTTTTATACAGCAGTTGATAGAAGTCTTCGACTACCTTCAACATCTCTTCTTTGTTTGTAATAACGCCTCCTTCTTTGTTCTTAATCTTAATTATTTCTTTCTTTCTATTTTTATAGTTTGTTTGATTTCCTTTGTGTTGTGTTTTCTGATATCTTTCCGTATAGATTTTTGTATTCCTTTGTTCATCCGGAACACACATGATAATAAGATTTCTAAAGTTTTTCGTCCGTTTTTTCCGAACTTTCATCTATCCAAATTTTCGTTGACACTGATCTGCGCCGTGTCCAATGCCCAATTCTTTCGCCATCAATTTTTCAAGAGTTTGTTGCACTTCATCGAATACGCCTGGCGTTCTGCTTGTCAACAACCGACCCGAATGCTTATCCTGTGTTGTTTCCTTCTCGTCGCAAAATATTTTCAACCAGAAGTAAACACATTTTGTCACAAAACTAGCTGATTTCTTACAGTGGGTTTATTCTAATGGATACGTATACTTCATGCCACTTGAAGCTTTTTAAAATTTCTCTAAATAGTTATATGCATGCGCGAGTGTTACTGTAAAGATATCACCGATCTTTTTAGGCTAGTCTTGTATGTCTTTATTTAAAAGCATAAAGTAGGTTTGGGTTAAAGATAAAATTAATAACTCTAAAAATTCTATTAACGCATTGATCTTTTAGTCAAAAAAGATCGTCGTGGTGTGGGCCGTAATCCATGCACCACTTGTTGCACACGCCCGCTCTACAGATTTTTCTCTAATGGTCTCAAGTAATGCAAAGTTTAATTTAAAATCTAAAACAACAAAATTAGTAGATATGTGCGGTGATGAAAATGTCCCTCCTAAGTATGTGATCTTTAAATCAATTACAACCTCTTATACGAGCCAGCACAATTGCTGCAGCAAATTTTATTATTAATGCAATGTTTGGCAAATAAATATTTTGTTTATAAAACGGTTTAACCTTTGTGTAAAATATTCTCTTATTTTGATCCAGTAAAAATTTTGCATTTACTTTAACATTATCCATTAAGGTTTCTTTACATAATGCAATTATGCTATGATTAAATAACTTTCAGATAGCGTTCAAAAAGGTGACGGAAAAAGAACCATTGTAGATGCTGTTGCGTCTGATGAACAGGGAGCGTCAGTTACAGAACATAGTATCTTTGAGTGAAATCGTTTGAAGATTGCAATGTTTGTTTTTAATGTTGTAACTCAAAGTTGTATTCCATATGTCCAAATTGGTTTGTATATAACATTGTACTCCACAGGTTGTTGCGGAGGGATAGCCGAGATTTTCGTCCAAGCAGCTAGTAGTGATTTCTAAATTTTGTTTCTAATTGCTTGCATTTCTTCCATATATGTGTGTGCCAGGTTAAGTTCTTATCAACAAGATGTATGCCTATGTATTTAACGGTGTCTGTGGTAGGGATTATTTTATTGCTTATTGTAGCTGGAAGTGACTTACCTCGGCATTTAGCAAATGTTGTGGTAACAATTATATTTATTTGACAAGTCATACATAAAAATCAAATGCAGTATGGGTGCCAGTATATTTCCTTGTGGGACTTCTTAAGTTATTGGGCGTAGAGGTGTAACATCTGATTTATGGAATATTCTCTCTTTCAAATAGGATTTTAGCGTAATATGTAAAGACCCTGAAAGTATATTTTCTAGTTTATTCAGCAGCCTTTAATGCCAAACCTTATCAAAAGCTTGACTGACATAAAAAATTACCGCTGATTAAAAGCAAATATTCTGTTTATGGTGTCAGTTATTCGGTGTATTTGTTTCAGTGGTAGAAGGTGTAATGCTAAAACCTAATTGTTTACCAATGATATTTTGTAGTCCTTTTGTTAATATTTTTTTCTAAAATCTTTGCTATTATCAGTAAAAGCTAAAGGAACTATGGTTGTTAGGCAGTTTTCCTTGTTTTGGTATCACAATTCTACCCTTTTTCATGTGCTGGAACGTATTTCAATCGAAACGTAGCATTGAGAAGTTGGTGTAAGATAACAATCCATTTTCAAGTTGATTTTTTCATGATCTGACCTGTGACTAGGTCATAACCCGGTATCTTGTTTTTATTTAACTCATTTTTAATCAAATTTTTAGTTTCTTTTAGTACGATTGGTTTTAATGGTTTACCCGGTTATTTTATTTTTTGAAAAGTTAAATTATTTCGACATATTCATCGTCATCAGCTGATGAAGAACATCGTACAGGTGATCAGTAGAAGCTGCAGCTTTATCTTTTGCAGTCTTCGCTTAGGTGCATTTCTGATTGATGAAATTTGCACTCAAAGTTGTTTTAATTTTTTTTTCTATAAAGCATCAAATATCTTTAAAGCACAATGCGGAGGTCCCCGGTTCCCGGCCGTGTGAGAAGCATTGGTTGCCAGAGTAACGCGTTTGGGGCCATGCGAAATATCAACATAACGTCAACGCCCATTACGGCAATGCACCAGAGTGAGATGGAATTCGTGACTGGCACAATCGTTGGAGAGCAGCAATAGTAACAATTGATACAGAAAGTTCGTAACACTTCCATTCTCTATAGTAGTCAAGCGTGGCTGGCTGGATTTTCTATTAGTCTTTAAAGGGCGATAAGTTTGCAAGAGATTTCCTGAAGTAATCATTTTTTACTTCTATCAGGAATTCTTTTACTTGCCTTGCTGCACAATTAAATTTTTTTTATCATGTGAATGTCTAAATATATGCCAAATTTTTGTAAAATGGCCCTTTTCTTTGATTTTTCTCGAATAACTAGTGAACAGTTGATCTTATTTTTATTTTGTTTTGAAATCGGTGTCGACTTTAGTGACCTTTATATTCTATTTCTCGTCCTTCTAAAAAATGTATGCGACGCGTGTACTTGTGTTTTCTTAAGTCTGTTGTCTCCAAACCATGTTTTAAGCTTCTCAAAATTTAAGATGAGTTTACGTGATTTATTATGAAAAAATTGACAATGATTCTTGGCGAAGAGGGTGTCTCTTGCTTTGACGCTTTGTTTTAGGCATCCCTACATATAAGGCTCAAAAGCCGCTCCTCTTCTTCTTCACCCCAAAGTTCGGTTTATATTTTTATTGTATTCGTACTAAGAAGATTAAACATAAGAAAGTCTATGATTAGAAAAATAAAGAAAGCGTGTATTAAAACGTGCAAATTAGTAATAAATAATAAAATTATAAAAATAAATTATTTGTAGCGCACACTAAATATCCATTTTTTTACAATATGGTTTTAGTTTACCGATAACTCTACAAATGTACTTTTTACTGTTAAAAATTAAGGATGAAGCTAAATAACTTTGGCGTGAAACTAAACCAATTATATGTACTAAAATCTAGAATTAAAATATTTCCAAATATGGCCCCACTTAATGTAAGATAATGTAACGTTTTTATTGGATAATTATGTATATATATATATATATATATATATATATATATATAATATAAATATATTTTGAAAAAAAATTAATAACAATTTTAGATGATGCTCTGTATCGATCAAATAAGTAAGATTAAATGTTTGCGTGTTAAAATGCTATTGTTTTGATGCAGTCAAAGAATGTAATTAAGAAAGTGCAGTTTTTAATTTAATTAAACGCGTTTGCCACCATCAATTCCCATTTTATGCAATGACGTTGTAATATTCATATGAAATTTCAAGTTAATGGAGCGTTTGTTGATTTTTAAAGCAGAAATTTATTCGCAAAAATAAAATAAAAATTCGTACGCCAGCTCGGTTGCCACCTTTAGAAGCGCATTGAAAATTTTGCAACGAACTTCTACACCGAAATCGAAAAAAACCACAGCACATGTTTTTCATTATTCATCGTCTAATCCAGACATCAATAACTTTGCGTGCACCGTCATTTCCTATGCACTGATTTCGGACTTAGAGATTTCCGACGGGAGTTTCCAGCAATTAGCAGTTTTGTGGTTTCCTTTTGCTTACAGATAATGACGATAATTGGCTCGCTTTCCGCAGAAAGCTGGCGACGTTTACCTGTGTGTCCGAGGCTCTTGAGCGGATTAGAGGAATCAGTGGTTAGTCTTTCCATGGTTTATTCACAGTAAGCGAACCTGACACATAAAACCCGGAGTAAATTACACGGAAACCTGACAAATTGTTTCTTGTTTTTAACTAGAAGAACAAGATGGTAACAAATGTTAGCCATCTATTGAGCTTTTTCGGGCCGGAAACTTTTGATGCCTCGCGCTAATGACTCCCTCTAACGAGCCCTCCTTGTTCTAATATCATTATTGTACTTTTTATAGGAATACAGAAGCAAAGTTTGCGCAGGAAAGCCAGAAGTTTTTTAATTTGCCCCTCGAGTAGTTCGTCTTGGGTGCACCCCGGCGCGCCGGGCGACGTTGGGCCGCGCGAGTTTGCAAAATTTCATTTCCCCCGCCGAGAAATTTATTTGGAAACTTGCCGTGCAGAGCTACAAGGAAATAGTCAATTTCAAAGTGCCCTTAAATTCGATTATCGCGTACTATCTGCATTTCATCGGTATAATGCGATTTTCGAGCATAAAAGCGTCGCCTGGAACTTTCCGTCCCTTTCGGGAAGTTTCAGCGCTGTTTGCGGCCCAAATTTAAAATCCGCCGCACTCTATTAGCGACTGACGCGCACGCGGAATCCGTTTCAATTTTAATTGCGACTTTTAGGGCCGTCTGTCGGCTTTCAATTAGTAAACTTCGGGGTATCATTTTTCCCGTCATTAAAAGCGACGTTTTGGCAGCGAATACTTCAGAAGTCGACTCGATGAAATCTTGCTGCTGGAATTATTAAATGTGGTTATTCAGTCGTTTTAAAAATGTTTGTCTGTTAAAATTAATTCCAGTAATTTGGGATTAAGTAGTCCAACCATGCTAGTAATTTATTTGAGTTACATTAGTATTAGGAAATTTAGTTATAAGTTCATAGAGTTTATTGATAAAATTAATTTGTTAAATTCTTTAAGCGTCTTATAACAGTAGGAAAATTATGGTTCTAACACAAAATGCCTGAAAAAAATGCCCATCTATAGAATGGCACCACATTGGAAGTCTTTGAAGTAAAAAGATAGAGAAGAAATTGTTTATTCCAAAAGAAATGTCGATTATCTTTTGCGATTAGAGAAGTTTCTGCTAGTAGATTAGTTGCATGTTTAATAGCATTACCAGTGAACAGTATTGACAGTTATTGGTGAGTCCGCCAGATGAAATAAATCGTTTGGTCGTCTCAATCGCCAAACCGTTGCTAACTTCAAACCTCAAGTACACCGTCTTTGAATCTTGCACCAAGCAACCACTCTTTGTTTGACGCAGTGAAAGAGATATTATGTGGTAAGAAATGTTTCTCCAGCGATGTCCAGTCGGTTGTCGACAAATTGTGTCGTATTACATCCAAAGAATTATTTGCAACATATTTACGAAAATTGTCAAAACGATAAAAAAGTGGATAAATACTAAAAGAGAACGTCTCTAATAAAATGAGTACTTACTGATTTATAATAGAAGATTAAAGAAAGGAATACAGTTATAGCGCTAATTACTTTTGAACACTCCAAGTAATTTTTATATCAAAATATAAACTTAAAATGCTAAACTCCATTTACATTTATAACAAATAACCAAAATGTCCTTATTGTTATTGTTGTTATTTATGGTTAATATTTCTTTTTACATTTGTAGTATTTTACTAAAATTGATTTATTTACCTGCAATGTTCCTTGTCATACAACTACAGTTAAAGTTTATAACAAATTTAATAATCACATATTCAATAAAAATTATTATATATAAAAAATTAAAAAAGACTATGAAAACAGACGAATTTAAGTCTAAGGCATTAATACAAATATTTAATTCCACTCACTTCGAGAAATGATAATTTTTCAAACTTAAAGAAATAAAAAAAAATCAATTAATTACAGCCGTATTACTTTATTATAAATGCCAATATTAGATGACAAAATAAATTACTCATTGCACATACATCCAAATAATATTAATAAATTAATACCTGAAATTAAATTTATTTTCCAAATTTAAAAGAATATGATTTGCGACAAAGACAAACTGATATTCTACTAAAACAATGCAAAAGGAGGAATAATACTTCAAATCATAGCCATTAAAAATTTGTTGGTATTCTCAAGTAGCTGACTGAAATTCTTTGGTTATATAGAACATTTTTGGGGTTAAAACTATAATCATTTTAAATTTATTTTTCTATATAATCTGGTGTGAACATCACACGACTTTCCTTATCCTATTATTATATATTATTCCGGGTCCATCGTCTCGACCCTGCGCTGCTCTCGTCCCGGAACTTGTTATTTTAAAAAGGACGAGGCGCGAGTCCAACACTCGAAAGCTGATTAAAATAAACAGTACAAGACAATAATTGACTCGTACTTAAAATTTTGCTACGTCACTGAAGGTAACCGTGCGAGCTATGCCGCACAGCCTTCCCCATTATCGCCTGCGTGCTCCCTCCTAGCGGCCAAGCGCTCCCCCGTCCTCCCGCAGTCGGCCCGGAAGCTCCCCGAGCGCGCTGTGATTGGTCCGTTTAATTAATTTTTAATCGGCTATAACTTATTTATTTGAACTCGGATCAAAAAATTTTATTGTAATTTTTTGTTCGTCTCGGCCTGATCTATCCGGTAATATAAATTTCCCGAAACATTTTATGAACACCCGGTATATTAAAAATCCTGAGCTTCAATTTTTTTTCGAGTTCCTATTTTACCAACTTTCATTTTAAATTCATGTTTATCTCATGATAACAAATCATTTTTATTCTCATAAATTTTTTGTATCTTCAACCGTTTAGATTCGCGACCGCTTTGCGGCCGATTTTGCGACCTTGCGACCAAACGACTCGGCCGATTTTTACCAAAAGCTTCGCACTACGTCCCCTATCTACAACTAACTTGCATACCAAATTTCAAGTCTCTAGCTTTTACGGTTCTCGAGATATCCTGTTTACTGACAGACCGACAGACAGACAACACACACACACACACACACGAACCAATGGCTCAAACCAACTTCTTTGGTGTCCTGAGGCTATATTTTGTCCAGAAATGTGAAAAACTGGGTAGGTCAAATTTCCGCCGATTACATTACTTTCCTTATAGGATAAGAAAAGTAAAAATTTATAAAAAACAACTTATATAGGGTTGTTGGAAAAGTCATGGCAGATTTTGCAATAGATGGCGTTACACGTATTTTTAGGTCAGAAACGTCATCACAATAAGCATTTGATTTGGTCACGTCCTTCACTTCTTACATTAAGTTGAAAAGAAAGGTCAAACTGCGCATTTTCGACATATTTTGCTTTTTTATTTTTACGCAGAAAAGAACGCAAAACAGGCTTGTGAAAAATTGTGTAAAGTTTACGGGGACAATGCCCTACAAGAGCGTCAGTGTCAGAGATGGTTCGCTAAATTTCGTGCTAGTGATTTTAACGTCAATAATGGTCTTCGCAGCGGAAGACCCATTGAAGTTGATAACGATCAAATAAAGGCACTGATTGAAGCAAACCCACGTTCGACCATTCACTCATGCCATCACGGAGATACTTAGCCTTCATCATTCAACCGTCCACGACCATCTCAGGAAGCTGGAATTTATCAGCAAGCTCAATATATAACTTCCGCGTGAACTTAAAGTAGTCCATCTCACCAACCGCATCAATATTGTCGATACTCAACACAAACTTGACAAAATTGACCAGTTTTTGAAGCGCTTCGTGGCCATCGATGAAAAATAGATTGTTTACAACAATATTAAACGTCAATGATCGTGGCGCAGAGGAAAAGAGCAAGTTAAAATAACATCCAAAGCCGATCTTCCCAAAAAAAGTTATGCTCTCGATATGGTGGGACTACCAGATTGTGGTATTTTTTGGGCTTCTACCGCGGAATCAAACGATCGATTCTGTTGTATACTGTCGTCAACTAGATGATTTGAATACATCTCTCACGGAGAAACGACCAGAACTCGTCAATAATAAAGGCATGATGTTCCATCCTGACAATACGAGATCACACACAAGTTTGGTAACTCGCCAAAAGTTGCTGCTGCTTGGATGGGAAGTTTTGGCTCATGTTCCTTACTCACCGGACCTTGCCCCACCAGACTGCCATTTGATTCGTTCTTTACAAAATAACTTGAATAGTAGGTTTTCGATTCTGATGAGGCCATCAAAGAGAATAACACAGTTCTTCGCTGGTAAAGAGCAGTCCTTCTACGAGCGCGAATTTATGCATTTTTTAGAAAAATGGCAAAAAGTCATCAATTAAAGTAGCCATACATTACTGATTAAACTTTGTTGTTATTAATAAATAAGTTTTGAAAATTACCCAAAAATACGTCATGATTTTTTCGACAACTCAATTGTCCAAGACAAATGGATAAAGGATCATTGTTGCCTAAATAAATAATTTATACCATGTAAAAATGGATTATTTTAAGTCGTATATTTAAAAAGAATCTTTACTACATAATTTTTAATTTGAAACTTGTTTAAGAGTTGGTTGCAAAGTTAACTCTAAAATTAAAAACATGAGGCCGGCGAAGAGATTGCTCTGTAAGCAATCCCAGAACGAACTTAAAAACCTTTCGATTTCGATTTCAATTTAAAATTCGAAATCGAATATCTGAAAATTATTCGACATAGAATTTTTCTTCATTTTCGAATTCAGCGTAAAATTTCCTATAAGAATCACATTTAAAATCGTAATGTCGAAAATTTTCCGAAATTGAAGTCGAATATCTCGAAAACTATTCGAGATAAAACTTTTGATTTCGATTTTGAAATCAGCGTAAAATTTCTATAAGAATCCATTTTAAAATTTTAAAAATCCATAATTTTGTGACAGCGACAGACAGACCGAGAGACCGACAGACATAGAATTCAGTAACGAACTTTTTAAGTTCGTTGATTAAACAAAATAGTAAAAAAAACATAGAAACAGTAAAATAAAAATTAAAAAATAGGATATACTTTTTAAATTTTTCAGAAAAACAAAAGCTAACCAAGAAACAGAAGTAGTTTAAGGGGGACGTCTGGTTTTTCTGGGTAAAAATTGGTCAACTTTCATATATTTTTTTTATAGAAATCTATTTTATTTAGAGATATGAGATTATATATATGCATTTGAAAAGATATATTAAGAGGCATCAAAAACATTTTTTTTTTAATTATATTATTTATTTCAACTCTACCAGAGGGCGTCGAAGTCGTCTACTGAAAAACCGTGCGTTGTGCGGTGGACAGGATATCTTTGCAACAGTATTGCCAAAATAAAAAAAATCAAACGGCATCTTAAAGTAGACATATATATCGTGTCTGTATTCTACAACCAAGTTGTCAAGGTCAGTGGGAAAAAAATACCAGTCTGCGAAAAAATTTCTTGGAAAAACATCCTTTTAGCCTCTTCTAAAGTAACATAAAATATTTTATTCTCAATTTTGAGAATTGGTTGTAGAATACAGACAAGCTATTGTTTCAACAAACACATTAAAAAAAATTTAGGTCGGATTAATGGTTTCCGAGAAATCGTGTCCACCGCGCGAAAAAACCCCGTTTTGAGAAAAACGCATTTAGAGTTTTTTTCGATTTCGCATTCAACTATTTACAATTGCAATAGACAAAATGCTTACCAATCATCAGTCTGCGATTTCTGCGCTATAAAGTAATCCTTGGGCCTCTTTAAAAAGTTTTTCTTTTTCATTAAGCTCCTTTTTTCTCTTGATTCGCGCATCTTTTGGGTATTGCTGAGATTTTTTATCAGCACATGAAACTCTCTTTTTTTTATTCCTACCACACTTTGTTTTATTTGGATCTTTATGAGATCCTTTGTTTTGCGAACATTTAGACATAATGATATCAAATTCAACGCTCGTTCAAAGGTCACGACGTAACTGACGAGAAAACTCGTTGAAACTTACACAGCGGAAAAACTGGTGCGGCGAGCATGCATGTATATGTATAAACATACGAATAAATTAATAAAAATATTGCGATTTTGAGGTCGTTAGCCTTCCAAAAATATAAAAACCTGAAATTAATTTTTTGATCCAAAAAAACACGACGTTTCTTCCGAAGAAACAAGTCACAATTTGCAGGGCGGAAAATATAGCTTGGCGAGCGTGGTATATATACATGTATATCTTTGCGGTAAATTTAGATTTATGATCCTAGGGTTTTCAGCTTTCTGAAAAAATAAAAATCTCAAAATCGACTTTTGGCTAAAAAAAATCAGACGTCCCCCTTAAACAACAATATTAATAAAAATGTAGTAGATTTTGCAGTAATAGCTGCCAGAATAATATTACTCAATATAAAAGTGGGAAAAGGGATAACTATTTAAAGATATGCACCAAATGAGGGCAACTGAAAAAAACAATGATTAATTTCTATAATAAGTTTTAAGGAAAGGAACACAAAACAATTATAATAATAAAATATTTCATTGGAAGAATAGAAAATAAACAAAAATTAGACAGAGATATGAAGAACCATACACGAAAAAAATTGTAATCAGCAACAATAAAAAGAAAACTAAATTTTAAAATAATTTATTTACTAGAAATGCAATAAAAATAATAGATGAACAAGGACTGCAATGTTAAATAAAACCAATACAAACCCTAGTAGAATATGAAACTAAGTATAAATTATTTGCAGTAATAATAATACATATTAAGATTATATAAAAAAAGAAAATAAACAAGAAATTTAAATGTAAATTAAAACTATCAGAAAGAAAGAAATAAAAAATTTGAAAAACAAAAAAACACACATTAATTACAATTAGAAAATTAAATACAAAGTAAATTTCAAAACATAATATATAATAAAGCAAATAATAAATAAATGCAGTAAAAGATCCAGCAGGTGTATTTAAAAAGTTACAGTAGAAATTGGCAAAAGGAAACAAGCATAGAAATAGTTTATAAATTTGATATAAGAACATGAGATCATGAAAAGCGTTAGGCCGGGTTTGAAGAAAAATGCAGTCATCGAATTATTTTGGAAATGAATATAAGTAATAAAGAAACCAAGAGATTATTTACTTTGTGGAATAGATAAACAATTAAATGAGCTTTTAAAAATATGAAAAAACTATTACAAAAGTAGCGCATGAAAAAGCAGTGACTAAAATTAAAATAAAAAAGACAAATGGAAATAATACAAATCTTAAAATAAAGACATAAATAAAATAGGGGAATTAATTAAAAAATAGTATTTCTTACATTATAACTGTATCCATAACAATATATATAAATAAATCAAAGAAAAGCAAATCAAATAAAAATGAACTAGTTAAAAAAATATGTAAACAAACAAAATTTGGGTATACAACAAATTAAGAAATTACAATTAAGATTGAAAATAATAAAGAAAACAATAAAAATGGCTAAAGTATGTAATTAAAATGACACAATACAAATGAGTTAAAAAAATAGTAAAAGCAACTAGAGACATTAAAAGAAAACGTTGAATAACAAAAAAGATATGGATAGAGAAAGTAGCAAAAACAGCAAAGAATGACAACTGAAGAAACTAGCCATAGAATAGAAAAAAAGTATCCATAGATAAGAAACGATAGAAACTGATATCTGATGCTCTAGGAAGGTATATCTAAAAAAGAAGGCATCACATTTCACGCAAAATATTGGAATTTTGTATTTATGTAATTTATGTTTTTATTTTCGTTCGGTTTCTACGATTTGGTTAACGGATTTTAACTTTACGACTTTATTTTAACTATGTAAAAGTGGGCATGTTCCCCATTTCTGAAAGTATTTATTTGAATGTCCATTAACCACCATTTTTTATTATCTTATTCTAATATTCTAATATGGCAATATTAAGATTGATAAACAACAACAAATTGCTTAACAGATGAAATGTATCTTGGTGTTAAAAATTACTACATTTACAACAAGATATTGTATCAAATTTTATTCGCCTAACACTTTACAAATAGATACAGGCGTAATTTTTAATTTATTATTAAGATTGAAAACCCTATATTTCATAAATTAGATCTCCTACTCAATAAATTCAATTTAAAACTCACAATAAATTAGTACGTTCGGGGATACTTAGCATAGAAATTATTACTTTTGAGGAATTAAGGAAGGTCATTAAACACCCTTGGAAATTTATGTTGCAGATTTATTGCTGCTTAATGGTGCACACGCTCTTTGAATTTTGAAACTTCGTAAAAGACGGCATGCGACATACAGTAAAATACTCCTTGGGGCCGAACGGTGTACCCCAATAAATTACAACTTTACTGGACCAACACTTAATGGTCTTTTAGAATTTGACATTGTTTGGCCATAATCCAAACACGAACTTGGTCTAAATTATGGTTTTCTCTTTGCGGAAGCTGTCGCTAGTTCTGTTATTTTCCTTATATTTTTATCCAAGTAATGGTCTTCATAAGGACTCTAGTTGTCTTTACTTGATAATAATAAATTTAATATACTACTGCAGTAGTAATGTTCTACTTAATTTATGCTTGTAGGTATTCTAAAATTTCTTTATTGTCTTGCCACTTTTTTGTATTATTTTTACAGTAGTAGTTTTTGTGATAGTTTTTTTAAAATAGTTTTAGTACTAGTATATTTCAATAGATTTTTTGTAGTTTTTCGTTATAAGTATTACTATTTGAAAACCGAGAGACATGTAGATTTACTTGCTGCATTTAAGACACAAAAGGAAGACAAGTCGGGAAATTCAATATAAAGTCAAAATTTAAATCGGAAAGTAAAAATTCAAATTGTTAAATATAGCACCTCAAAGATAAATCAAATATAAGCCTAAACTTATTTTTACGCAACGTTAAGGAAACAAAGAGGTGCGCAGCTTTTTAAAATAGAGTATGGCCATTTTTCAACTGTCAATTTATTAGAAAAGTTACTGTGGAAGAACGTCTATGACAAAAACTTTAACCCATAAACTATAAGAGAAATTCAAACTTGTCGACTCTAGGTCAGATCAGGAAATTGTTCCCTTCCTGTGCGTCAACCACAATGGTGCCCGCAGCACACATTATAATAGAAAGATAACACTAAGGTGTTTTAAATTACAAATAATTATATTTTATATGAAAACGATTAGTTATAAAAAACGTAAAAAAAAAAAACATGCTAAAGTTTTAACAGAGAGAACCCCGTAATTTTGATCAGGTTTGTATGTAAGTTATGCTTGATCAGCGTCAAAATCTAAAAAAGAATTATTTGTTAGCCTAAAAAATATTTTGTAGTACACCACCAAGTCCAAAGTAGTACCTCATATGTAATTCTATCAAGTACAAATTATTAAAAATTTACTTATATTTTACCTATCAATTGAAAATAATGTTTTCGATTATTTATCATCTTGGCGATATGCCAAAGACCATAAGTATTATGCACAAAGATTTAAATTTACACGCTTACAAGATCCATTTGACTCAAGAACTCAAGCCAAATGACCATTTTAAATTATTATAGTTGGGCTCTTAAATTTTTTGTTGCCTTCCATATAGAGTTGTTATCGGGTGAAAGATTTGACAGGTATTGTTTAAAAATGTTGTTAAAGCTGGTGGGTAAGCCTTATCTATAGTTTTCTGTCATTGTCTTCTCGCCCTACATTTCTCAGTGATACTAAGTAGCTTCATTAAGAGCATGTGCATATTTTATTCTTGTTCTAACTGACTTTGAATGTAGTCCCAATCAGTGTGTTTGGTGCAAAGCTTTAAAAAGGGTTCTTTTCTTTTGATGATTGTTGAGCGGATTATTATGACAACTGGAGTGTGATCAGAGGATAAGCATAGCTAGATTCTGCTTGGTAATAAGTATTTGGTATGCCACTGAGAACCACGTCATTAAGGAGATCTGTGGTGGTAATTCTTGGGCCCCAGGCTACGTGTTTTAAGTTGCAATCTCTTCCGGAAATGAATTTTGTGCTCAATGTTTGAAAGTAATCTTCGTATTCCCCAATGGAAATGGAGTGCATTGGTGGGCTATACATGGCTGCAATTGTCAGATAGTAAGAGATTACTTGTACTTTAATTTTTGCAATTTAAATTTTGTTTGTTATATAGGGTTCCAGTTATTAGTTTGTTCTATAAGATTTAGCTGATAAGTTGCTTTGTTTGGAGGAATGTTCATTGTTCCGTTGTTTTTGTCGCTATGATGGTATTTAATGAGGAGAAAGTAATTTGTGTATGATGGTGACTGCTGTGGACCTAGATTACAGGGCAGTTCTCTGAATGAGACGTTTTTGGTTTTTGTACAGCATGCAGCCTTCGTAGTTTGCAGGATAGCTTTCTTCGTGTAATGCACACCTGGTTGGGGTGTTTAGAGGTTCCTTAGATGCAGCCGTACTGTGTTCTCTACTGCATTTAACACATTGGAAAGGTTAGGAGCATGGGTTGTGGCGTGGACATAGTGTTGACAACGTAGAAATTGCGGTATGATCTCCTTTTTCCCAGGCAGATCAATCGACACCTTTACGTTCATTAAGTATTGTACTTTAAAGATCTTTTTGTTATTGTCTTTAGGCTCTAAGTAGATCATGAATAATAGTAGCGGCTGTTTTAGTACTCTTTGTCTCATATTTATAATGTTACGTACCTTATCGTACCTTATGTCCAAGGGCAGCTAGTTTATCTATGATTAAAGTGATTGGAATAAAATATTTGAGTTATGTGTGATGTGTTATATTCTTATCTTTGAAGTGAGTCTTAAGTTTCTTGTATGTATTCGTAGTTCGACTATTAACTTTAATGGTGACATTTGCCAGGTCTGTGGTGTAGAATTTCTCTGGTTGGATGACTGCGGTGAGGTTATAAATTATTTGTTCATAGTTTTTACTCCATAGATGTATATTAAAAAAAGTTTAGAAACAATATGCTGTTTATTAGAAAGGCTTTATTGTTCATTAGACGGGTCCTGTGCAGCAGTGCTGATATGGCCTCTAACTTGTGAAAGTATTCCATATCTGTTATTAATAGTGGTTGGGTTAACTTGTATACTGTATTTTGTGTTGGAAGTTCTTCTTTTTTCTTTAACATTTGCCAAAGGTGATTTTCTTGACTGTCATTATCACTCACGTTCTTCATCATCCTATGTGTTTTGACGTTAGCAGGGTTTGATGATTTGAACGTTTATTGATGTATTACGCATAGAGTTGTTTACGGAAATTGAGATTGTTAGGGGTGATTATGTAGGAGGGAGGTAGTATAGATTGATTTTGAGATGCAGGTAGAAATTGTAAGGTAACAAAGGATCACTGCCCCAATTACAAGGAGTTTATAAAATACTTTGTGAAGACTGCCGCAAGCCCCATATAGCTCAAACAAATCGGCAAATATCCAGCCGAATACGGAAGTACGGAAACGCGATAATAGTTATGCACTTACCAAACATAATAAAGAAACAGGCCACAAAATTAATTTTTCGCAGGCTAAAATCATTGCTCCCATTTCTTGTCTCACCAGCAAAATTGTAAGTGAGGCAATTAAAATAGAAAAACGCCCATAATACCTAAACGAAAGAGATAATAGTCAAAATTTACCCATCATATGAAAATCCCTCATTAACCCTCACCGTCAATTATGCAATACCCTTAACTCAACAAATTTTTCCCAACCCAATGCAACTCCCGCCAAAATTTCACTTTCAATCCTATAAATGATAAAGCAGGACACACGAAAGGTCAATCTTACTCAAAGACTCGTAGCTCTCCTTGGGGCGTAGGCAGATTGCAACTCCGAGTGAGAAGCTAAACTTTTGAAAATGGCATCAACCCGTTCAACATAATTAACCCGCGGAGACCTATATATATATATATATTTTTTTTTTTTGAGATATAGATCGAAGAGTTTCTGTCAATATTTACATTGTGTTATTAATATGCACTTTATTTACATGAGAGCTGTTTATACAGATTGGACAACAATACACAATCACTGAATATGCCAGCGAAAGCCCGGTTGTTCTCAACAAATTAACAAACGCACTTTATGTGGTTCGAGCAAGCTTGTGTTTGATGTTATTCTGTTCTAATCTTGGCAGAAGTTGTTTCAAAATATTGCTTAAAGAGTAGTTGGTGATCGGTCTACAATTACACTTAAATATTTTGAATTGAGGTTGTGCTTTAGCTTTGTGTCATTAAGTATAATAGAAAGTTTAGAGTTTGCTTTTCTGTTGTTTAAGTGAAAAACTAGTTTGGATAGATTTCGACATAATCTCTATTTTTTAAGTACGAATGAAGAGTGTACAGGTCTTCAGATAATTGCTCTTCTACTACTTCAAAGGTATGGTCAGTACAATATTATTGGCATAAATAAATTTTCTAAAGCGAATTTTTGATAGGTAATGAGTATATAGATTAAAGAAGAGAGGGATCAAAAGGAGCTTTACGGCAAACCATTATTCAAGAAGCATACTTTACTAAAATTACCATTAAGGCAAAATCATACATATTAGGTTATAGGTTTTGATAAAAGATAGTACATTGGTTAATTTGTCTAAAAAAATCTTTGCTTTATACAAGGTCATATGCTGCATGAAATACAAAAGTAAGTTATCTTTGAAAACCTTTTTCTACGTGAGTTGTTAAGTCCATTATTTGATCTAATCTAGTTTATAGTTTCTGATATTCTGTTGTAGATTAATCTGTCTAGACGTTTATATGCAACACTAAGGATGATGTGGATTTATAACTGAAGGTATATGGAATTTATTGTCCAGGTTATGGAAAGAGAGAGGAAGGGATTGATTTGCACGCAAGTTAGAAAACTAACCTCTTTTGATTTGTTTACCCTTTTAAACCGACATTCCTTAATATTCAAATTAAATATTTTTTTTTATGAAACAACGTATTATGAAAGCATTTTTGTTCTAGTTCCAAACTGACATTTTGTTTTATTTTTTAAAGTAAATGATAAGGACAATTTATATAATTCCAAGAACCCAGCGAGCAATTGCACATTTAATTTGTGTTTTTTGGAAAAATAACGAATCGGGAACACAGAATGTAACTAGAAAAACTCGTTCCGACTTTGAACCAGTAAACACTGCATGGAATAATTGGTCGAATTTTGAACAAACGTTAATTAGGGCGTTTACATGACGGAGCGCATCCAGTCGGGAAGACGTGATTAAATGTAAACTGACTTAATTAGTTCTGTTGCAAAATTTCTTTATTAACTTGAGCGGCGCTCCATTAAATTACACGGGCCAATAAAAGTAAGAAGGCCCGGGAGTAATTTCAAATGTAATCGCGAAATGGAGGAGCCGAAGGGGCGCCGCGCGCGATTTGCACGCAAAGAGCGCAGCCGGGATGCAACTCCAATGTTTAATAAGGTTCCCGGCCCCTGGGATATCGCGCGTTCGGAGACCTCTTCCGTGTGTCAACAAATGGAAGTAACCCTCCAGCCGGGAGACTTCCGCCCAGAGAGCATATAATCTCTATAGCCGGGGATCCGGCTGTACCCTGTCACTGCCCGAATCAAAAGGCAACGTAAATATTAAAATGGAGATTTATGTCGGCACGCTCCGGGAGACGTCGAAAGGTAAACACGAATCTCTGCCAAAACATTTATGGTTCCGAGTGTTCTCATCGCTTAGCATTCAAAAGCTCGGGACGAGAAGGATTTCTGATTATCTAGTTTCCACCGGCGGAAAGGCTTTTTATCTCCTGAATATTTCATTCGGCGAGCCTACGAAGTTAAGACCACCCCAAACTGTAAGCATTTAATGCAAATGCCTCATTTAAAATAGTAGCGGTTATGCGTAGAACAACAATAACTGTTATTACGACAAAACGGGGGAGCATAAAGATGTTAAATTAATGTATAGGGTACGGTAATGTACATTTAGAATGTATATTCACAAGAGGGATTACATATATTGTTTATTAAATTAATCAAATTATTAACTAAAGCAAAATTTGGTTGATCTCGTTTGGCCTCAATAACTAGAAGTTTAATTAAATAATTAGTTTTTGTTTTTTTTTTTGGCTGTGCAGAGTTTTAGTATTTATGTCTATCAAGCGCATCCTTAATGGGATCTGGTAAAGCTCACTGACAAACACAAAGAAAACTTATGTTTATTTATACATAGAAAGTAGACAAGCTCAAAATTAATGTAATAGCAAGTTAACAGAAGGTGAACTAAAACGAATTATATCTAAAATGGTTGGTAAATCTATGCACCTGTTTAGCAAATATTTAAAAGACAGAAAAGCAAAGGATAAAAATTGCCCAATTGGAAACTTCTGTATAACAACATTATCAAAGTCAATTTACCTATTTATTGACGATGAATTACAACTTATTGTATTAGTAAACCTCTGGAAAAACTTAGTAGTACAAGTAGGAGAATAGACATTTAGATAAATATTTAATAAATTACGGAGACGTAAATTTTGAAAATAGTACAACAATGTAATAAGAAGTACTCGTAAAACTGCACGAAAACCTTAATTATAAAAGATAACAAGATCTTAAAAGAGCGAGATTCGCTCTAGAGCCAACTTTTAAAAGAGAGGGAACAAACAATTCCCGGCCAGAAATGGCCAAAAAATGGCCAATTCCGGTCATACCGAATATGACCTGAGTCCAAAAAAAGTTTCCGAATCCAATGGTAAAATAATATTTGACATAACTCTTACCGTTTGGCCTGTACAAATGTTACATACAGTGTAAATGCTATAGCTCCCCCTTTTCAAGACTTTCAATCTTAGATACGGGTAATTGACTAAAAATACTGACAGAAAAATTGTTTATCAGATGATTAAACACAAAATCAATATTTATACACAAAAATAAAATGTCAAGATACAAAGAGACGCACAGGGAAAAATATATAGAAGTTATGAAATTTAATGAAGTGTCACAGGAGGGTAGAAAAATTACCACAAAACAACTACTGTAACAGTATATTACAATAAATTAAAAATATCATATCAATGCTTGCAGAAGCAGAAAGTGGAGGCAAATAAAATACCACAAGAAATACTATTACAAAGCTTAAGGATGAAGAAACTTACAGATGATGAAAAAGACGTAACAAATTATTGGAAAACGGTAATAAAATGGTTACAATATCAAAATATGGAAAGAGGTTTACGTATCATCAACCCGTAGGAAGAGTAATAAGGACAATTGCCATAATTACTGTAATATTTCTTTAATAAGTTCGATTAGTAGATTTTTAGTAGAAATTTACGAGAAAGAGCAAAGCAATTTTAAAGATGGGCATTATGCAATAATAAGATAGAAAATAAATTACCTACACTGTTCAGATAGTAAAAGTACTTAGATGCGTGTGTTGTCTATTGAAAATACACATTAAAAAAATATTTGAGGAATTGAGAAACAGTTATCAGGAATAAGGTCTTATAAAGAACATTTAGAATACATGGATAATTTAGGATTAGAAAATTTAGAAAAGGGAAAAGCATTCGAATATTACAAATATAATAAATAAACCGATAGAGTATCCAGATAAAATTTTCTAAAATAAATATATAACAAACCGTTGTAGATATTACATATGTACATCATAATTAAAATTAATTTGTTGTATAGGTTAAAAACATAGATAATCACAAAGAAAATTAAAGATGTTAACAACAGAGTAAGAAAAAAATAATAGATAACAAATAGAATTATAGAAGATAATTATAAGAGATACTGGGCACTCTCTGGTCATTTATAAAGTATGGTACTCACAAGCTACAAAAAAATGCCATACCATAAAGATAAAAAATATATAGAATAAATTCACTTCAGCTCAAGTTAATGCTTCTTAGATCTTCTTGTCGGTAGCGGTTAAATCACCTGCTCTACGAGGTTATTTTCATGTTCACTTATTCTATTAAAGTAGGTGATTGCTTATCTATGTATTTCTTCTTTCACAAGTAGAAGTAGAGGTCATCATGTATAGTCTGACTACTAACCTACCAGGGTGGTTAGCTAAAGCTCTAAGGATTTTGGACTGAGCTCGTTGTATTATGTCTATTTTTGTTTTCTTAGCACAACCCTACAACGGGATACCGTAAGTTCAGATAGGCTTAACGATTGTTTTATACAGCAATACTTTGTTTTCCAGTGCGAGTTTTGATGTTGGTCCGAGGAGCCAGTACATTTGTTTAAACTTGAGATCGATCTGCATTATTTTCTTTTTAATGTCAAGTTAGCCGTCGATCAAGGTAAAATCCAAGATACTTTGCTACTTTATTAACTGGGATAAGTTTGCCTTTAATGGTTACTGGAAGGTACATAGTGGTTATAATAGTGAATGTTACTTGAACTGACTCACTCTCGTTTATAGCAATTCGCCATACATCAGTCCACGCACTTAGCTTATTTAGTGTATCTGCAGGTGTTGCTAAATGACAGCAGCATTATTACAGATAGATAATATAGCAGCATCGTCAGCTAATGTAACAGTTGATATGTTAACAATTTCAGGGCTGTCAGAGGTATAGAGTAGATAGAAAAAAGGGCTTTTATTAGTTGAAGTATTAAAACTTGTCCGTTATGTTTCCCAGTAAAATGACAATCAGTTAAGTAAGACTTTAGCAGCAAGTAATCGGTATTCAGGAGTAAGTTCTTCAGTTTGTACAGCAGGCCGATGTGCCAGACTTTATCGAAGGCCTTTTCTACATCTAGAAACGCTGCAATGTTGAACTTTTTTCTTCAGTACTCTATGTTATTTGGTTAACAATACCGTGGGCTTATGAATAGCATAGTGCTTTTCACGAAAACTAAACTGGTGATTAGGTATTGGTGAATTAGTACCGATATCTGCTTTCAGCTTTTCAGTAATTTTTCAAAAGGTATGGTAATAGACTAACCGTTTTATAAGAGCTTGGTAGACGCAGTGGCTTATTTGGCTTTGATACCATAATAACTTGTGCATGTTTCCACCGTATGAGAAAGTATAATACGCTTGGCATTATATTTATATAGTAAATAAAAAAAAATTGATTTTATAGGTAATTTGTTAAGTATCTGGTCTGTTATCAAGTAATAGAATGATGCTTTGTGCATTTTTAGGGCTTTTATACCAGACCTCACCTTGGTAAGAGTAAGAACTTTAATCAACGAAGACATCTAACGTAGAATATTTAAGAAGTTTTTTTTATGTATTGTAAGTTTTTCATCAGTCTGTTCAGTGTGCGCTTGTCTGCAGGGTTGCATAAACGAATCCATCTACTTCTTACCTGATTTTTCTCAGTACTTAATTTACGGATTGTAAGTGGCACATTCTTATTTATGTGTGTTTTGCTATAGCTTCGGGTTAGAAACCAAGCAGCGTTTTGGATAATCTGTGTGATGTGATTTACCGTATTGTTTGGTTCGTGTGCTTCTTTAATGCAGAGCTCGAGATTAATGTGTTTCTTCACATAACTTTGAAACTTCTTCCAGTTAGTTAAATTATTAGTTAATTTGGGATTTGAAAGCTGGTTTATTACTTCAGTAGTAAGTCTGACTATGATCGATGTGGTCCGTTATAGTTTTCTTCAACAAGAAAGAAATGTGGAGGAAAACCGTAGAAGGAAAAAAGTCGAATATATCTGAAATCGATTTTCCGTTGTTGCACGTAACAGATTACGTCCTTTAATAATTATTATTCTGAAACCCCAGTAAGTCTTCTTCGCATTCCAATCATCTCAAGAAATAAATTTTTAATCTAACGTTTGAAAGAAGTCTATATTGTTTTGTTGTTATAGTATGACGTAAAGGATAATAGATGGTAAGGCTTTAATTCATATGCTAGTAGTTTAAATTGGTGCTGTTTGATAATTTGACAATTCAAAGTGCAAAATCCCATTGCAAATAAGAACTGCGGAATCCCCGTGAGCGGTCCTATTAGGATGGCAGGTATTTTATATTGGATAGTTTGGGAATTGGAGTTTTATTCCGTTGGTAAAGTGTGTTTCAGAGATAAGCATGATATTAATTTTGTTAAGCTGTAGGAATGTTATTAATTCAAGTTTGTGATTAGTGAGACTAATTGGATTTTTATGTTACGATTCTTGTGTATTTAACCGTAATTAAAATTTAGTAATAATAGTATTTAGTAGATTTAATATCATGTTGTTTTGTTGCGATCATAAATTTAAATTTAGATAGTAATATGCTTAGTTATTGTGATAGGGTAAAATTAGTGTTATCTGTATTATTTATTTCATCTCCCTCTGCTACTATATTTGTGTTTGTTTTGGTTTCGGCATTTAGTAATTCATATCCGTTATTCTTTAAACTATTCGGAGATGTAGTTGGAAGGATATCAGGTCGACCATTGTTTTGTGGACGTGGGTTGTTTGTGTTAAGTTGTAACGGGGAATTTATTCCTTGTGTTTATTAAATTTTGATAGACTTTACAACCTTTGTAGCTAGCCAGATATAATAGCAGTTGAGCATTAATTAATACTCTAAAACTAAAATCAAATACAGTCCGGTATCTAGTAATTAATTTAGAGAAGTTTAAGAGAACACCTTGTGGTGTATTTAACAAATTGTTGCACTGGAAATAATTAGGCCAGATTAGCTTTAATAATTTAAAAATCTAACTTAATATTTCACAATCGATAATAAATGATAATAGTATGCAATAAACTAAAAAATTCCCACTAACCAACAAAATATTAGAAACTTCAAATTACAAAAAGTATGGCTAATAATACAATAAAAATTACTACTAGAGACCCTGAAGCATATAGAAAATTATAAAAATATATAAAAGAAAATAATATTCATCATACCTATCAACTTAAGGATCTTGATTTTATCGAGAAGTAACAACATATTTGCATTACTCACTTGATATCGCAAATATAAAAGACAAATTCACAAAACAAGGACTTTATTTTTACAAGAGTAAATTACGATGTCTCACCTGTACATCTCATTAATTCAGGAGTCCCTCGAGGTAGCATTTTAGGACGTCTGTTACATTTGTTGTTCATTTCTGATTTTCCAACGACCGCTAGTAGATGATACAGTAATCCTTACTTCACACACAAATATCAACCCGACCTTATCACCCTTTCATCAATATTTGAACATGCTTCCAGCATGGCTTCAAAATTGAATAATTAAAATAAATGAGCAAAAATCGTTTCATGTGACTTTTACGCTACCTAATGAACCATGCCTACTAATTTATATAACCAACGCAAAAATTCCTGAGACGGTTTCAGTTAAATAGAAAACAAATAAATACGAAATAAAAGGAAATGGTTATGAGGATGGAAGCCTCACCTGCCATTAGAATATAAACTTCTATTTTGTAAAAACATGTTTATTTCAATGTGGGCTTACGGAATTGAACTATGTGGATGTGTCAGCAAATTTACTACCGCAATCATCCAAAGATGCCTGTCAAAAATTTACTAATTCCCCCTCGTATGTCACAAATAAACGGATCCCCAACGACTTAAAAATTCTCACTGTAAGGGACGTCATCCATAATAAAGTGTTAGTCACCACAAGAAGCTTGGAATCCATGCAAATATTCTGTTACATACTTTGTTAAAAAATGGCGTAATTGGAAGATTGAAACGAAAATAGCCAGCAGATGTGTATTTTAGTTTCTTCTGGAGTTCTCTTCGCTGAAGAGGATCTCACCAAACCTTAATACAAAATCTGTAACTGATATATTTTAAGGCACTATATTAGCTTATACATGACGATTTAAGTCTGAAGGCTGATTGATATTAAATAAAAAAATTATGCATTTGCATAAAGTAAACACACAAATATTCTAAAAGGTCTGAACTCCGTACTTGATCCTATCACTACCATTTCAAATTTTATAAAATTTTTGATGTTTATTTTGCGGTATTTTTTATATTGTAACGTTTCTGCTCTTTGCACTAGTGAATAAAACGTACTAATTTACTTAAAACTACTTATTTATTGTACTTGCAATTGATGAAAATGTATGACACTATTTATGTACACATTATATACAACTAACAGCACATTATTTATGTCAACACAGCTCGCGGCCGTCGCTTGAATTTGTCCGCTTTGAACTGGGAATGCGAAGTTTGCTCTGCCGGTTCGCCGCGCGATATTTATTTCTATTCCTCCCGATATATCCAAATAACCGCAAACCTTCGAGAACGTCGCATTCGAACCTGGTGGAATGATCGCGACAACGCGCGCGTCAACGGCATTCCTAGAAGTGTCGGGCGCCGAGTGTGACGCAATGCAAATGTTAATCAGTCGCGTACGGTGAGCATTCGGAAATTTGTTATGATATTGTACACTTTTCACTATTTTACTGTTTTAATCACAGAAAATCTTTATTTTATAAAAAAAACTAATCTAAATATATGCTGGTTATCGCAACACTAAAATCATTTTAATGAATAAATGATAATTTTTAATAATCATTTTATTATGAGTTGTTAAATACTTGTAAATTTACCTACTCAACGTTTAAGAGTCATAATTGATTTTAAATTTTAGATTTTATAATATAAATGCAATATTTCAAGAATCCAAAGCATCACATTACATTGTATATAGTATTTAAACTGGTAATATTATGGTAATATTATGGATCATAACTTAAATAAATTATTATATGTATATGGAATACTATATATCAAGAAGCCGTCAAAGATTACATTTTGAATAATATAGTTTACAGTAAAAAGCTACTTTCGGCAAATTACGATTTTTTCGGTCCCAAGTAATTTGAACATCTCGATGTAAAAACCGATATTAATACAATTCTGTGCCGAAAAAGTTTCTGTAATAGATTTATAAGAAATATCTTATAAAAGTTTCAAACAATCCCATCTTTGCTGGAAAATTGATTATGACAGCGGAGCTTGGAATATGGAAAGAATCCCGCTGATTGAATAGATGTCGAAAACTTTATAATTAATGAAGGAGTTCCAGACAAGTTAAATAAAGACTGCAGAAGAAAAATAACCTTATATGATGGTTTCTCCTTCCATCTGTTAGTCCCACAGTTTTAACGAGACAGCTTTGTGCTTTTGTGTAGTTGCTATAGATTACAACCCTTAACGTAACATTTCACGCAAAATCTTAGTTATAAATTAACTTTTATTTATCTCTATCGGCATATTAGCATAGGCTTTAATGTAATTTTATATAATAAAATGGTTGTAATATGCCCTTAATGGCCTTTCACCGCCTGGTTTAAGAGGGTTTTATTAGATACGTGCTCTATTTAATTTCCTGGCTGTGCAACTTTACGGTTTGCATTTCCGCCTTTAAATTATTAGCTAGTAGACTGGCAATCTTATCAACATCTCGCGATATTAAATACCGGTGCTAACTTCCTATCAAATTAAGCGCCACGTCGTAAAGCGCGGCGTAACATTGAGACTGCTCTTTATGGAGCAGCGCCCTCGCGCGCTATCCCAACGTCGCCGCTGAGTAATTTTCAAGCTTTCCAATTCAATTTCAAGGCTTATCTTCGATTTGTAAGCAAGCACTTCGCCTTCAAAGCTGGCCGATTCAATAAGGCAACAAAAATATCTTTAAAAGTTTAAATCCGAGAACTGTCGGGGCTTAAATGCTGGGATACGTTATTAAGTCATTTCGGTAAAAGTTACAATCTGTTCGAGAGCTCTCCGAAATTTAATTTTTAAGAACTGTTTGTTGAACGGGAAAATAAAATTGATTAAAAATATTTGTTTGCAATTGGACAAATTTTTCAGAGAATAAGGAAGGGACAGCTTCAAATATTTGAAGTTTCAATGACTTGTCAGCATTACAAAAATTGGTTGGGTTATCCTTGTAACAATAGTGAAAGTAAATAATCCAATGTCTTTATTATTTAAAAATAATTATAGTTAATTTGTAAATAGTATAATTTTAAATAATAGGAATAAGATGTTGTTTTTTGTAATAAATTATTATCTTATTAATTACGTTTGCATTGAGTTTCTTTTAATATAATTGAAGGAAAATTCGAGAAAATTTATTTCCATTACTTTATATCTTTAAATTAAATATTCTTCTCGTTTTCCTTTGTTCAAGTCATTTAAATAATCTCTTTCATTGTCCTTAAAGTTCTCATTAGCAAATGCTTTGTTATATAACAGTATTTATTTAATATAGTCGTTTAATTAAACATTAATATTTTAATAAGTTAACTGCTGCTGTTTCCAAAAAGTATTTATTTCTAAACAATTGTTTACATTGGGACAATTATCTCTATGTTGCTTGTAATTTTGATCCGCAGTGTTCTATGAAATAGGACACTTTACGTACTTATCCAACGATATTATAACGTATTTACACCATGTAGCTTTTCATCAATTATTTTTAGTACATATTGGCAATCGTATTATTTATTTTTCGTTGAATAATGTTGTGCTTACTCAATGCATAAAGTAACTAAAATTTAAGTACGGAAATTAAACCAAGTGTTTAAATAATATTTAGTGGCACAGAAATTGTCAGCCATCTATTATTGAATAAGTTATGCACCTTAGGCAAACCGCACACTCCTATTTACGAGTCAAGGACAACAACAGCTACTTTTCCGGCAAATTAATTGTAATACAGGTATCATCTTCATCTTGTAGACCGTCTCTGTTTATTTAAGATGTTGGTTACTACTTGGTTAAAATGATCTAGGTCTTCAGCTAATCGGAACAATTGTGTTGCAGTAATTCCAGTTCGTTTACGTATGTTACATATCCATAACAATCTCTTCCTTTCTACAGATCGTTTTTCTTAGATTTTTTCCTTTACTATTATTTGGAGTAATTTACATTTGTCATTCCTTAGAATGTGTTTGAAGTAGGCTGTTTTTCTTTTCTTTATAACTTTCATATAGGTATGCAACAACCTTTTTTACCATTTACTCAATTTACCTTCACACCAGGAAATTTCTAAAATAAAGAGAGAATAAATACTTACAGAATATATCAGACTCACTATGCCGACGGGATCGCATACGGTATTATTACTAGCAGCAGTGCAGTAATAGTAAACTAAAATAGTGAAGCCAACACTGTACAATAAGAGTGATTCAAGAATACCTGCACCTAATGTATTTCTGGAAACAGAAACTGACACAGAGCATAATACGAACTTTCTCATCACCACCAAGTGATGGTGATAAGAAAATTGCTTGAGTCTAACTGCTAGGAATGCAACGAGTCCACATGCATTAGAAGAACATCAAACGCAAAACATCCCAATAGATATATTGAACCTTGTAACACAAGAGCGTGATGGCGAAAGAGTTGACATACAGTAGATAAAAGCATCCAAAATAAACTTTCTAACAAATTAAATTTTAAAATACAGGAAATCAAAAATAAAATATTTTTCACATTTCTGGTAAACCTATGTAATACAAATATTATTAGATCCCACTCTCACTATCTCCAATTCGTAAACCTGATGGTAGTTGGGCAAGGTCTGATAATTGTTTCAAGACAAAACTTACAAATCCTTAATTGAGCTTTTAACAAACATTGTCAGTTTTGTAAGTCATTTGCAGAAATAAGTTTTTTGTTTACTACAATAATGGCCACACTCTATTTTTCATTTCTAGGCTACATAAAGAAGAGTGTCACTTACGCATATTTACGCGAATACATACATGCAATGATAAATCCTATATTGCAAAATTATATATGTGTCACTTATTTCTAATTGTAAAACTGTGAAAATTATGTTGTTGATTGGATATTAACTATGTAACAATTAATAATTATTTTTTCTATAAGACTTTTCAAGATTTAACTTAAACACACCAACTATAACACTAGAATATTTATGCTTTTATCCAGAAAGATACCATAAAGGGCTATCTATATTTTTCTTAAAATTGCAGTAGTTGATAGGTCGACTTTGGAATTTCATCACGGTAATGGATAGAACCCCCAGTTCTACGATGCTACTGTAGTTGCCAAATTGTTTGTCCTATTTTTCGGAAAAAACGCTTTTTTATGTAGACCAACAACACATTCTCTTTTAGATTCACTAATTTGTTGGTAATATAATCTGTGTTGACAATGAGACATTCTTACACGGTGTAAGTTAACATAAATCAGAATGGATAAGAACACTTTATGTCTATTTTACACCTGCTATCACTATTTTCCCGAGGCCTCAGTATCTAAGGAGCGTTAGTCATCTTTATTTTTTCTTCTATCGTAAAATAAACCAACTTGTGAGTCAATTCGATTTGCAGAAAACAAAAAAATTAAAATAATTAGCTTACTATTTATGTTACATACCTAAATATTTTTTATTAGAAAGCTGTCTAGACATTTATTTTTTGCCGACGTTACAAAATTTGGTGAACATGCAAATAAATTTGTAGCGTACAAAGCTGTCTTATCAGCGTGATGTTTCTCAGCTACGATACAACAGTTTTCCATGCTTTCAGCACTTCTCTTATTGCGCCAGAAGATTGTTGTTACCTTCTCCTCCTCTGACAAACTCTCCTCCACAACTTGTTGCTGTAAAACATAATGCAACTTCATTAGCTTTTCGGTGGTGAAGTCTTCGATGTGCTCTTCTACAATCTCATCGATATAATTGTTACCTATCTCCACTCCCATGATTTTAGCCAAAGACACAATCTCGTTGACTACAGAGAGAAAATGATGTGAAAATGATATTTCTAAAACTCTCCGAAACTAATATTCAGTCACCCCAAAACAACGCTTAAAGAGTGCTTTAGTGTAGAGCTTCTTAAAGTTAGAAATAACCTGCTTTTTTTTGGACCTCCACATCACATTTAGCCTGCTCTTTTAGACTTATAACTTCTTGAAATCTCATGGAGTTTCTAAATTATAAACAAGTAGAGGTTTAATTTTCAAGTCGCCGCTTGCATTGGCACAAAATAGCAGCGTGAAACTGTCTTTCATTGGCTTGTGGCCAGGAAATGCATTCTCCTCTGCTGTTATATAGGTTCGCTTTGGCATCTCTTTCTAGAAGAGACCTGTTTTGTCACAATTAAAAACTTGTTGGGACAGATAACTCTCGGAATCTACAAGCTTCTTGAAGTCACCGATGAAGTTCCCTGCTACTCCACCGTACCTTACAACGCTGTGGATGTCGGTTTTTCTCTTAAACTTTTCGAACCACCCAAGACTGCCCTTAAATACTTCTTTTCAGCCGTTCATAATCCTGGCGTTTTTTAACGAGGTCGGCATCACTTTCGCCTTCTCATAAATGATGTTCTCGTTAATAACGTTGTCTTGCAATTTATTTTTGTTTATCCATATGAGAAGCACTTTTCAACATCGTCGAGAATACGTAACTGTTGCGTATATATTCTTATCACTCCCTTTGAAGCATCTATCTCCTTAATCGTATCTTTGTTCTTGAGGATATTGCAAATCGTTGATGTATACCGATTGGACGTGCATGCTAGATTAGCCATGCGCACACCTCGTTCTCGCTTTTCAACTTAACTTTACGTTTCATTTCTACGGTTATGTTTTTACAATTTGTTTTGCTTGTTATGTGAATTACACATTATGAGAGATGCTTGTTAAGCGAGGTTCCTGTGTATATAACCAAATCTCAGAGGAACATAAACATATGTTTTTCAAACTTTATTTATAGTATGCATAATTTTTTTAGTATTATTATTATTATTATTAAAAACAGCAGTAAAAAATTACATATTCTATGAGCTATTTGGCTAACTTAGAATTCATTTATTAAACTGAATTAACTAGTGTCCTGATGAGGTCTTCTTCAGTAATCAGACCCCTGCTACCTTACTTCAGGTCTATTGGCCAGTGTCGTTTTAGTCGTCTGTTGCTCCGATCCAGCAATAGTGGTTGTATGAGGGGGTTTGTATGAGTTGCTAGTCTGTTGAGGTATTTATTACTTCTCTCTTGAATGACGTCCGTGATGAAGGGTATTCTTAAGTCTTGATGGAGCGTTTGGTTACTCACATACCATGGTGCATCAACCATTGATCTGATGATTTTGGATTGCAATCTTTGGATTATAGCAGTGTTTGATTTGCTGGCACATCCCCATGGTTCGATGTCAAATGTCCATATCGGCTTGATCACAACTTTATATAATAGAATTTTATTCTCTAGTGACAGCCTAGATCTTCTTCCAAAAAGCCAATATAATTCTCTAAAACGTAAGTCCATTTGTTTTCTCTTCTTCTGTATGTGTTCCTTCCATGTAAGTTTCGAATGTAGGTGAATTCCAAGGTATTTTACACTTGTTGATGCCGGGAGCTGTATATTGTTGATGGTGACTCGTGGACATTGTTAATTTTAACATTCCATTTATCTAGCCATTGTTGAAGTAGGTTAAGGTGGACTTGTAGACGTGCAGATGCTATTAGGGGATTGTCATTTACAGCCAGAATAACTGTGTCGTCGTCAAATGTTCCTGTGATTGTGCTAGTAGTTGTGGGAAGATCGAATGTGTATATCACATACAGGAAGGGTCCAAGGACGCTATCTTGGGGAACACCTGCTTTAATTGGGTGGAAGACAGAATTTTCTCCATTTACCCTTGTTCTAAATTTTCTGTTTTCAAGGTATGATTTTATGAATATATAGTAAGGCTCCGGTAGGATGCGTTTGATTTTGTATAACAGACCTGCATGCCAGACCCTGTCAAAGGCCCGGCTAACATCAAGGAATGATGTTGTACAGTATTTTTTATTGTCCAGAGATTCTTGAATAGTGTTAGCTATCCGATGAGATTGTTGTGTAGTAGAGTGCTCTGCTCGAAACCCAAATTGATGGTCTGGGATTACATGTTGCAGAGGTGTAATATGATGTAGTAGTAGTCGCTCTAGTAGTTTTGATATGGTGGATAGCAAACTTATCGGTCTATACGAAGTTACATTGTTTGGATTTTTTCCGGGTTTTGGTATTAAAGTTATCTCTGATAATTTCAGTCCTTGTGGCCAGTAGTGAAGTCTGAACACAGCATTAAATATATATGTTAACATAACTAGTCCTTTCTTGGGAAGTTCTTTGAGCATCCTGGAAGTAACTTAGTCTATTCTTGGAGCTTTTTTATTGTTTAAGAAAGATGTTTCTTTCTGTACTTCTTTAGGGGCGAAGAGGTGTATACTGTGCGCAGATGGATCTAGGGTGCTGTCGTTTAGGAAATTCAGAACGTCTTTGTCTGGTGTATCGTTATTTGGAGTAAATACTGTTGCCAAGTGTTCTGCAAAGAGGTCTGCTTTTTCTTGATTGGATTTGGCCCATGGCCCGACAAATGGGAGTTCAAAACGTATTGGTGGTATTGCTGTAATCGGTTTTCTTGAGGTTTTAATTGGTTTCCAAATACTATTCTCATGTCTACTAAGGTTAGTGATATAATTGGAGAAACTATTATCTCGAAGTTCTATTAATTTTAGTTTGAGTTTATTGTTTAAGTGATTATATTGCATTTTATCTGCTGGGGTATGACTTTGTTGCCATACCTTTCTGGTTTTTCTTTAATTTAAAGCGGTATATTATCAACGGTTCTTTGTGAGTATAAATTTGGTGTAGCTTGTTTGGCAGCTTGTATAGTTGAGATTAACTTGTTGACTCCTTCCTCTAGTTCAGTAGGTGTTTTTAATATTGTTTTCAAATTAATTTTTGCTAATATCTCGTTCCTATATATATATATACCAGTTTGTTTTTGTTGTGTACAATTTTGGTATACGTTTTATATTTATAACCGTTGAACTAACCGTCGCTATGATAGGTGTGTGGACAGAAGATAAGTCGTAATTGGGTACTACTTGTGTGTAAAGTGTCGAAATGCCGCTAGTCACAAAAAAGTTGAGGAGATCTGGAACTTTGTTCGGATTAATAGGCCAATATGTGGGGGTTCCGGTTGATAAAAATGAATAGATGTTGTTATTCAGTACCTTTAATAGTTCTATTCCTTTAGTTGTAGTAGTTCTGGAACCCCATAAGGCGTTTTTACTATTAAAGTCTCCTCCTGCTATGAATGTATGACCTAGTGTACCAAAAAACTCTTGGAAATGTTCTCCTTTCAGGTTATGGCGAGGAGGACAGTATACTGCGGCGAGTGTTAGATCGTATGGAAGTAATTGTATTTTAATGCTGTTGCTTGTAGGTAGGATTTCTAAAAATTTTTGGAGTGCATGGTGACTAATAGATGATTTAATTAGAATTGCCGTTCCAGCATGGGCAGAGTTATCAGGATGTATCGTATGGTAGAGATGGTAGTGGGGTATTTTAAAATATGTTCTAGTGATGAAGTGTGATAAGTAGTACATCTATTAGATATTGTTGGAGGAATATTTCTAATTCTTCTTTGCGTTGAGCTAGCCCATTAGCGTTCCACAAAGCAATTCTAAGAAATTTAGTCATTACTTAATCTTATTAATTAGCATTGTAAGCATATTCATTACCATGCTGTTTTATTGTATTAATTGACTAACATGCTTTTAAATTCCTCCAAAAATTTATTTAGGGCGGTATTGGGACTTTCATTTTCTGATAATAAAGCGTCTTGACTTTTTGTGACTTGTGCGTATGTCTCTGGCCAGAAAAATGGGGTTGGACATGTAATTGTTTTTGTGCCGAAGATTGAGGGAAATCCGGCTTTGTTTGGTAGTTGCTAGTTTTGTATAGGTTATGATAATATTCACAACCTCTATAATTTGCTGGGTGTGACCCACCGGACAAGGCACATTTTGTTGGAGTATCTTTAGTTTTACTACAACTTGTAGTATTCTGAGGACCTCCACATTTTACGCATACATACGGTCTGTTGCAGTATGTCTTGGTGTGACCGTACAACTGACATCTCGTGCATTGAGGAATGTTCTTACCTTTTCTTGGTGGTTCAATTAGCACCATATGGTTTTGTAGATTTTGTATTTTATAAACTTTCTTATTATTTCTAGCCAGTTCCAAATCTATGAAAAACATATTTAGGGGTTCCTTGGTTTGTGTTTGACATTTATAATATTTCTTACTTTATGTCCTTTATTATTCAGTTCTTCCTTAATTTCTTTTGTATTTACGGTGTGATGTATGTGTTTTAAGACTACTCTGTACGCTCTTTCTTCTTTTGGTTGATATGTGTGGTATACTATATTGTGTTTTCAAAAATTCTACTAATTTTCTATACGTGTTTGGATTGGCTGCATTGATTTTTACAGTATTGTTGGCCATACATTTGGTGACGTATTGTTCATCTTCTATTATATCTCTTAGTTTCTTTATCATATCCGGAAAATTAATTACTCCATATATAAATATTGGTGGGAGTTTAGGAGTTTTCTCATTAGTGTTATTTTCTTTATTAGTGTCCATTGTCTCATCTTCGCTAGTGTTGTTGAGAGAACTGTATCTGTTATCTAAATTTTTGTCAATATAAATTTTTCTTCTTTTTACAGTTTTAACCACTTGCCATGGATTCTCTTTATTACACGTAATATTCTCCGTTTTTTCATCACTTGTTGAAACCATACGTAAGATTTGACGTGAGCTGTGTGGTTGCTGTATTGTTTGTTTATATTGTTCTTGACTTGGGGGAAATACAAATGTGTAATTATTATTTGTTGACTGACCTGGGTATTGTTGCGACTGATACATTGATGGATTTGCGTTTGTGACGGCGGGATAGGAGTCGTTTGTAACTGAGACATTTCTGGTTGATACACTGGCATTTGTGAAAATTGTTGCATATTTTGTGATAAATCCCCTGTATAAAGTTTGATGGTTACACATTGTTTACTTGTCCGACAACGTTCCCCGAAGGAAACATTTTTATTATCCCTTACTAACAGATTGTTTATCACAGTTTGCACTATCATGCATTGACCATAGGCCAACGATATCACGCGTTCCGTCTGCTTGCTCGGTGCACTAATACAATTGTCTAAAGATTTAACTTTATTTTTAGTCCGAGCCTCAACTAGGAGCTGCTATCAGCGGCTTTGCCGCACGGTCTCGGCTGCGCCTGCGGCTGCGGCCGCACTATGCGTTCGGTATTTCGAAAACAAACTTATAAATTACTTACAGTTTTTGATTTGTACAGAGAATTAAACCCCCGTGTCCTGTGTTGCTTGCACAAACTTGCACGTATTTAAAGAGTAATTCAATCGCGTTTAATTAAACTTTTATTAGCACCGTGATTTACCATGTGCTGGCACAGGTAAAGGCACAGCCGCATGCATAATTTAATTTAAAAGTTTTTAATGCAATATAATTTGTTTTTATTGCTGCTACAATTTTAATTAACAGCAGTGTCATTCTCAACCCGTACGTTGATTTGTTTCAACATCTATAATACAAAAGTATATTTTCAATGTTGTTCTAAATAAAATTAAAGACGTTTTTACAGAATTATTGTAATTTTTTAAACATATTTGCATATTTGATGTACCTTTTATCTTCTTTTCTAGAAGTTAGCTAAATATTTATACTTCATACTTTTGCGTTGTTCTTTTTATTTCCCGAAATTGTTCTTTAGTCGCGGTTGATCGCAATACTTAAAAGCTTCAGAAAACTGGACATCTCGGAAGGGCAAATTTTGAAGGTTCGAAACAATTATTACCTAATATGGTTCGATACATTTCTAAAAAATTTAACGGATAAAGAATTTAAGCAATATACAACTAAACCAGTTGCGGTTAAGCACAGTTCACATGTGGGAATAAATAATTACTTATAATGTATTATTTATATATAATTATTTTTTATATAATTAGAAAAACAAATAGTGTTTGCGTGTCGTCAATTAATTATTAGGTGTACATATGTAAATAATAAAATTAAGAAAGTGAGTTTGTTACAAAATGCGTTAGAAGTTAGAATTGTAGCAACTCAACGAATTTTTTAAATAAACTATCAGGCTAAAGCAAGGTAAATACAATAAAAATTGCATATTAAAAAAAATTAGTTAGAAGACAAAGATTTAGATACAATAAGGGAGAAGACAAAACTACAGGAAAAACACAATAAAACCAGAAGATAGAAATTATTTGATTAAAGTCTTTTGTTACGTCTTGTTATAGCGCTTTAGAATTTGTTAAGAAAATTTAAAGTAAACACATTTTAATACTTTGAGCAATTAATTAAAAAAAACAAACGCTTTGAAAACTTGAAAGGAGAATTAAAAAGGAATTACAACAAATAAAGGTAGATGAAAAAGAAGATTTCACACAAACACGAAAAACAAATATAAGCAGAAAATTGGAAAAAAAGTAAAACATAAAGCCAAACGAGGAAGAACACCCCTGAAGATAAGAAAATAAGTAAAAGTGAGTGTGTAAGAGTATTTCGAATTTTGGAAAAGAATTAAAGGCAAATGCAGGAGAACAGCACAGAAGGTTGAGGTATAAATGTCTTTATAATTATGTGCCTAAAGAACTGCGCAAAACATTATACATCAAGAAAAACTTGTAAAACATCTTAATCAGTTCTCAGTTTTGAAATATTTCATCCAAAAGATTAAAATTATAGTGACTCAATGAATTAATAATTAATGCATGAATATGCTGGTGAGTGCATTCTCCCCACACTCTCCTTTCTCATAGCATTATGTCATGTATATATTGTTGTAATTGTTAATATGCAGTATGAGAGATAAAAAATGTTTGAATTCAAATTTAGGATAAAGATTGAAAGAATTTTCAGTTCTACTGCATTTTTATTACAAAAGTGCCAAAAAATATAAAAATTATTTTTTCTATTTTTATAAAGAAGCAAAATATAGCCTACAAAACAAAAAGTTTAAAAACTGTGATATTAAGTAAATACTTCCAAAGTAAGAGAAGGTAGCCAATTTTGACTTTTACCTTTGTTTTAAATGTTTGAGCACCGAAAATGTATTTTCCATATCTTTTGTAGTTATTGAGATACTATATGGAAACGTCTAAATTTCCTCACCCTATTATGTGTAGCATAATTACTAATGTTTTGTATTTAAAAAATACAATTCTATAAGTCAAAAATAACTTTAACCAAAGCAGTATAAAAATAGCTACGTGGCTTGATTAATTTATTAACTTAACGCAAAGACAAATTCTAATTATCAAATTTAACAGAAATTTGTATGCTTAGATACAGTAAAACCGCAGTAAATTAAAATTTAACAAATATAATTGCGGCTTTCATTAAGTGTTGCTCTTATTAGTTTCACTACACCCTATTGCAACAACAACCATATTATTTGCCAACAGTAACCGCAGTTCCAATAATTATCTTGATTTGTGTCCTAACTCTAGTGCTGCTAATTTCAGGGATATATTACTTACAGTTTCTACAACGTGACTAAACAACTATTAAAACTAATGAAAACGGAGCTAAATTTAATATATGATAATTACAAGTGTTTATTGTAAAATAGCAAATTGAAGAAATTTAATATATTGATTATTTTTTGCTAAATACCTAAATAGTTTGTATTAGATTTCAAACATATAATACAGTATTATTTATTGAAATTGCACCATCAAGAAAAAATGAAAATTAAGAATTTAAACTTTGCATATTAATAAATAATAAATAATTATATTCACAAAATATTTTTTCATAAACGTTTGCATTTATTCAATAACATATGGCCCTACCTCTAGCTCTTGTAACCGCCTCCAGTATTGGCAATGAGTCAAAGAGTGAACAAACGGTGCTTTGATGGACTGCATTCTATCCATTACTGACGTGTGACCGTAATTTAGCCAGATTCCTAGAAGATCGTAAATATCGTATCTTTCGTGCAATAATATTTCAGATTTTCGATCGGTGAAAGGTCAAGTAATTTAATAGACCATTGGAGAGTTTACACTGTTTTGTTGAAAGAAGTTCAATGGGTTATATGATACATGTGGTCGACCGTTATCTCGTTCATAGATTTCTTGGAGTACTCGCTGAACAAAAGTACGGACTGTAAGACTGCGTTAATGTAGGTCTGAATAGCAATATTGCCTTTAACTCTAACTACAGGCAAACTGTTATTTGAACTGATAACTCCCCATACCGTAATACTCATAGTTGGCGTTATATTAGTTGTACTAACGACCATCGTTTTGGTTTAAATAAATTTTGGATTTATCAGAAAAGATGACCAGTTATGTGTGTAAAGATGCGTTTTATTTTTCCATTGTAACCATCGGTGGAGAGAAGTTAATGGTAATCTCAAGAAAGGGTGTCGTGTTGTTAATCTCTTAGGAGTAATTGACGTCGAATAAAGTAGGTAGACAATCGATACCATATAATAATCCGTTGTTGGACTAGACCACTTGAAATCGCGTTGCAGTCTGTAATAGCTTCTGAAGACCATCTACCCGATTGGTTGTACTGCGTACTGCTCCCGACCCTTTTTCTTGTAAATCAGTATCTTCATAGAATAAAGCGCTCCCTTTATATAAGCCAAAAGTATGTCATCTTTTAAATTTTCTAACTTGTTAATAATGTACCCTTTCTTGATCAAGGGGCATTCTTACATCGTGTAAGTTACATGTGCCAAATTTGAATGTCTGAGAACACTTTTGTCTATTTTACACATGATATCACTATTTCTCTTAAATCTAATATCTAAAAAACAATGTAACCAAATCTCACACAGACAGATGTATGGTTCTTAAACTTCAATCATATTTGATTACAACAATAATTCTTAATGGTGTTATAATTTTAATAAACAATCTTATTATTAATTTGGTTTCCGTCGCACCCACTTCACAACCCCATAGCGTCTCCGTATATTATAAGCCATCCTTTATGTACTAAATAGTAAAGAATGTTGTATATCAATTATTTGAATTATAGTTAATCAACAGTTCAGAATATAAATGAAGAGAAAAGTTTCAGATCTGCTACCTATCAATTTTATAGTAGTACGGGGCAGTGTCTTAAGGCTATCGTTTTACCTGCTATTTGTATCAGAACATGTTTGCTAATATCACTGTTGTATTTACTTGCCACATATCTGTTCACTAGACACATTCTACATTTTACGTAAAAATGATAAAATAGATATATAAATAGAGTTCTCACTTAAGTACAAGGTGCACTCAGTTTTAAAATCTTCAAATTTTTTTCTAAAAAAAAGTACTTGCCCAAAAAGTTGAAACTTCTGTTACTTTTCAACATAATTTTCCATTAGACATACACATTTTTTACAATGTCGTCGCCATGATTCTATGGTTACTGAGAATACTTCTTAAGGGGCACTAGAAAATCAGCGATTGGAAAATGAGCGGCCAAGAATAGTGCCCTTTATGATCGGAAATTTATGACAGCATCACCTATCAACCCGTCCTGACACATTGCCATCCACGCAGCTGTATGTTGGTCGGTCAGCATTCGTGGGACAAACCTTGAAGAAAGTCTCCGCATTTTCAGGTCATCATGCAAAATTAAGACTTCATAGAAATTTCAAGTTTAGATGCGATATCACTCACATCTAATTGACGGTTTTTCATAATAACTTGCGCAATCATGGTTTGGTCCGGCTGGTTTGTGGCCGAAGCTGTTTTGGTTTATTGTCACACAATGCTCAACTTTCTTTAAATTTTTACATCTACGAACGCACATTTTTAACATTCAAAACGCCTTCACCGCATGTCTCACTCAATTAGCGATAAATTTTGATGGGAGAATTTTGAGGGGAAAACGGATGATTGCATGTTGTTCTTGAACAATGAACGTTGCCATTTTAAGTATACAAAGCAATACTCACTGCAATGGCGGTAATTTGACTTTTTATGGTGCTGTCATCTATAGTACAAATTCAGAAATATTTTTCACCTCTTTTAAAATTAACCGCATCTTTCTACTTATTCTCACCTGCTGAGAAAAACATTAGAAACCTTAGGACTTGAAAGCACCTCGTATTTTGCGCGTGGTTTATAATTGGATATTAAATAACAAAATTTTAATGGCTACAAGTTTATCAAATACACAATACTAATTCATACCAGCCGTCTGAGCTTACTTGGAAACAATTATCCAAAAGTACCACTTGCATTTCAAACAGCCAGCGCTAATTTTAGTTTCAGACAATTTGCACATTCAACAAAATTTCTGAGAAGTTTCCCAATGTATGACTTGCTAATTATTCAAAAACCAGACCATAGAAATTTGTGTAATTCATCAGTTCTCTGATCGACTTTATAACTATTTTGTAAATTTGTAAATCTGTAAACGGTAGCAATTTCAATAAAATTATTTTACATGTAGATTGTTACTTTCATTTCAGGGCGGATGTTTCCGCAGTTCCACTAAAATAACTGCCGTATGAATTAGCAATTGGCTATGGGAGTCGGCTCAACTACATTTAGTGCGGAATATCTCATTGATGCATCACGCAATGCATTGATGTTGCAAATTCAACTACCCTATTTTAACTTGCATGCTTGCAAATAGATTGGATTTTACGACCCTTGGTTTGAAGTATATTCCTAGTAAAATAATTTTGCTATTTAATGTTCTCTCAAAGAACGTAACTTTTGTTTGAGTTTAAATATTTAAAGATACGTTTTAAAATGAAATTTTGTTTGTTTTTGGTTTTCTTAGTAACTGTACTGTGTAATTTATAATGATAAATAGTACTGCGCAATGAAAGTGCAAATAGGAAACCACCGTTAATTTAACAGCTCGCCGCAGGTCGTAGGTTTTAGAAAGGGGTGCAAAAGCAGTAGTTACTGCCAGAAACTCTACAGTTTATTTGAAATACACGTTGTAACATTCCAAATCCTTCCAAAAGTCAAAACAATGGATATAAGACAACAGGAATGTTTATAAATCTTTCTTCTATAACAATATAAGATTAATTAGTTCTGCAAATTTGTTAAAGTTAAAAAGGCAACATACTAATATAATATAAAAGAATGTAAAATTGTAAACTATATCGATTAGTTCTCAGTAAGCTTCATAGATTTAACGTCTTGTTAATTTAGTAGGCAAACCATAGTTACAATACAAATGAATTTTACATGATTTAACCAAATAAATAAAAGGTGTTCCCAGAAAATGTACTTACTTCTTAAATAACAATAAATGTAGTATTTATTAATTTAAAAATAATAGCTTAATTGTTCAATTAAAAAATATATTGAATGAAATGCATGTTTACAAATATTTAAACTGGTGACCCCTTCTTTTCAAACACAGACCAATGGATTCAAAAATGTTTTTTTAGATTATCTATTTTTTGTGCAGTAAATCTTTAAAGTATTTTTATAAAAAGAAATCTATCTATTGGGGGAGACCTGAAAAACACAAGGAATTCAGAACTACTTCTTCACCAAATCCAATTGTTCGAAAAAGTTGCATCAAGATAGTCTCTTATATCACGATAATAGTGGAGAGGTGCTTCATCTTGCTAAAAGTAACTCTTTTGTCTTAAACAACTTTTTGAAGTGCAAACCAATACATTCATGTTTATCAGTGACAATTTGATTAAAATGGAATGACACAATGCTACAATTCATAGTAGCGTTCACAAAACGGTTTTTAATTTAATAAACACTTCATTCACTGTAATTGAAATAAATCCATTCTTTTATTTCTGCATATGTTAATATTTATAACTGCAATTGAAACTTTTGAATTTAATTTAAAAATTTGAAAATATCTATCTCTATTATTTTACTTTTCGCTAAAGCTTTTATAACAAAGAGGAAAGATGTATGAGCAAAACTTAAAAAGTGATCGAATGCTGGGGCAAATATTCTAGGAAGTTATAAAGTGAAATACATTGCAGAAACAGGTGTTTTGTTTATTATTCTTGGTACATCCTATAGTATAATATATGAAAGAATGATATAAACTAAACTAATTTTGAAAAAAAAATTAAAAGTAACAATAGACTCATTTGTTCGAGGCTCCGTTACGTTGAGTATGAATTTTGTTGGGGAGACCTACTATAATTAACTTTATTTATTTTATTTTAGAATATATATTACAATATTTCTATATTATTTTAATACAAAACTGTCTCTTTAAGAGGTAGCAATACGACAGAAGTAAATTTATAAAAATTACTATATGCAATCAAGGATGACACCAAATTTTAAGAAGATAAGTTTCCAGAATGAAAAAAATTGTCAAGTTTGGGAAAATAAGTAGATCTCACTATCTTTGAAATGATTCTCCGTGGAGTTCAAGAAGCGATAGGAGAAATAGAGGTGCGATTAATGTTAAACATTCTGCAAAATGGCAAAAACAAACATTACTTGTACTTAAGATTCAAATACATAAAACCATAATTTACCTAAAAGTAATTTACGTCATTGTTTTATTAATATTAGGAAGAGAAGAAGAAAAATTCTTATGGAAATAGAAAGGCAGAATGCTAAGAAATGCATTTGGGGATAGAAAAGTAAACTAACTCAAAATAGTAAAAGAAGTAATGTGTAATAAATTAAGGTGAAGAAGAAACAATACTGTCAAAAGTGTTAAATGTTGGAAGTAAGAAGAAAAAAACTATAGCTTTTTATAACAGTTAAAGAGTTGATGTTATTAGTGTTATTTCATTCAATTAAATATATCTAAAATGTCCACGGGACTAAAAATTAAGTATAATCTAAAGATTATTTGTACAAGAATTAAAACAAAAAAAAGTAAAAAATAAAACACTTTATGATAAACTGTACAAAAACTAGAAAGAAAAAAAATTCAAAACAACAGGGCATATGTAACATTTTTTTTTAATTCCAAACAAATCTTTATCTTGCTTTAATTACCTATATAATGTGGCATACAGCCGCATTTTTAAAAAAGAATATTTTAAACATAATTTTAGGTATAGTGATCAAGAATCTCAAGAACATCTTTTTTATAAAAAAAATTAAAGCTTTATGCGAAAGTTGGTTTATAAAGCATTCAGCAATGGTTTGAATTGAATACGTTAGATTTCATAGCTTCTTTTTTTTAATCAGTTATGTCGATCTCATTGCATTCCATTATTTAAAAGACATTTAAATATAGAATTTCTAAAGTCTTTTTATGTGAAGTAACTCATAGATTATTGTACAGTAACGTGAGAAAACATTGCACTACTTTAAAGTTGAGAAAAGTTTCTTATAGCTTATAAATTTGTAATATTGTTTGAAATCCTATGAAATAAGTATACTAATAGCTAATTTATTGGATATCAAGATGCCCAGTGGCTAGCAGATGACTTTATTATGTTAACCAAAATGATAAGTAGCAGGGACATTCTGTGAAAATGACATTCTGTTATTTATATATATTTGGTATAAAATATATCAGTTCTTAACTTTTTCTTTAATATAAAGCGATGTAAAATCAAAAATGAAAATACAATTTTTAAAGATTAAAGATTAACATTTCAATATAATGGTTGCTTTACTTTTTCTTCGGCTTTGCTAATGTGAAGTTTACAAGTTTTTTTTTTAATACAAGTTTATTGCCAGATCAACAAATGACAGTTTGTTATACATAGCATTGATAAATTAGAATACAATAACTAAATTATAATAGAATGAAACTAATTAGCAGTCTCATGGGTATGTAAAAACAATAACGATTAATAATAATGATTAACTATAACAATAATGATTGACCACAACAATATGATTTAGTTGTGTTCGCGATTAGGTTGTATTATAGCTTGTGGTAACCTGCGTTTCAGTCTAGTGTGGATATTTGTTTGAAACAGTTCATAGTGTACCGCACCACTACACGCACTTGAGTTAGTAATAAAGTTGTTAGCACAGTTTCGTATGTACCATGGTGCGTTAAATTCGCTTCTCAACACCTTGTTTTGAAATCTCTGCATTTTTTGTATGTTGCTTTTAGAAGTATTACACCATACATGTTTTTGTACAAAAGTACCGCACATTCAATTTTTAGTGTTGAATTTCTATTTATCAAGGGATACAATTGTCTTAGTCTAGTATAGCTTTGCGTTAATTTGTGATTAATGTGATATTTCCAACTTAACAGAGTGTCGAGGTAAACTCCTAAGTATTTAACTGCAGAGTTATTTGGGTTCCAAGGTATTATACTATTGTTGATATGTACATTAGGGGAGTTATTAATTCTTCGCAGGGTAAATATTTTGGCTTGGCATTTATCAGCGTTACCAGGAAGACAGGCTGTTTGTTGCATCTTGTAATGCTAACACTGCATTTTCTAGTTTGGTCGCTTAAGTAAAAATGGTCGTGTCATCGGCAAATGTTGCTAGCGTTGCTGTAATTTCAAATATATCTGAGGTGTATATGTTGAATAGGATTGGTTCTAGTATGCTGCCTTGTGGAACGCCAGCACAAATGTTTTTGGTTTTAGACAATGTTGAGTTAACCCTAATTGCAAAAGTTCGATTTTCCAGCAAGGAGAAGATGATGACTTTAAGGTTAGTAGGCATATCTATGTTTAGAAGCTTATCTTTTTAAGACCTTCGGTCTACACTTTGTCGAAAGCCTGTGCGATATCTAAAAATATTCCTGTGATATATAGTTTGCTTTCGAAGCCCCGTTCGATAAGTTCACTTATTCTTTGTAATTGATGACAGGTTGAGTAACTTTTTCGAAATCCAAATTGAAATGTGGGTAATATGTTGAGATTTTCAATACTGCTAATCAAGCGTTTATGTATGATCTTTTCTAATTATTTAGATAGTAAAGTTAAGAGACTTATCGGTCTGTAGTTGTTTACTTTTTTCTTGTCTTTTCCTGGTTTTGCGAACATGATTATTTGTGCATGTTTCCATGATTGTGGGAAATAACCCTGTCTCAAACAAGCATTATAAGTGGTGCTTAAGTACGCGAGTGCTTTATCTGTTAGGCGTTGGAGAATGTTGTTTGTAATGAGATCATGACCGGGATTTTGCTTTTTGGGTAGTGTATCTATTATACTTTTAAGTTCGTTGGGTGAAGTTGGTTTTACGCGATCCGGTATAGGTAAATTTTGTTCAACATCGTTAATTACTTGCATAAGATGAGTTGGTGTGCAGGTAATTGCAGGAGTGAAGGTCTTTTCGAGGTGTGATGCAAAAGCAGCAGTTTTTTCGGCGTCGGAACTATACTTTTCGTTGTCAGTTTCTGTAGTTAGTGTGGGAATTTCTTCTCTTTGGTGTAATATGTTTCTTGTTGTTCTCCATAACCATATGTCTCCTGGACTAAGATCAGCTATCTGTTGCTTATAATAATTTACTTTTATGTTGTCTAATTCCCTTTTGATTAGGTGTGTAATATTGTTTAGGAGATTTTTGGTCATGGGGTTCTTGGTTATTTGCCATTCATGTCTAATTTGGCTTTTGGTTTTAATTATAATCAATTATATATCTCGGGTGATAATTGTAGTTTCTGCACCTCATTGATAGGCGGTGATAATTTATCACATTTGCGTTTATTTTGCAATTGATAATCCATTTTTAATCATGGTTGGAGATTGTTAACAATATTTAGTAGAAATAAGTAAAATAAAATCACTTACTGCTTGCAGCGATAAGCGATGAGCGCATGCAAGGCGTCCGCACCGATTCGCTGCTCGTACTCGACTCTCGAAGTTTTCAAGTTAAATGGTTACTAAAGTGGAGTTAATAAGTACTTTATTTCATTGATTTGTAAAATGGGAGTATAGTTGAAGATTACAGCCAGACATGATAGACGCCCAGTTGTAAATGCTTATCACTGTGTCATTAGAGATTGGCAGATCAGATGTGAAGAATAGATACAACATTGGGCCCAAAGCACTACCTTAGGATACATCTGCGTTTGTTTGTTTAGTTTGACAATTTTTGTTTGAAAGTTTCGATTCCAAAAGTATGATTTTATTTTGTATACCAGTCCTTTATGCCATATTTTATCTAAAACTTGTCAAACATTTGTCGATACAGAAAAACGATATTGTTTATATTAAAGTTATACATTTTCTTATGACGTGGAATTTCAGAAGGTTAAACTGATAATTGAAATATCATTCATCTTAGAAAGGGTCATCAATTACTCTTCTTAGAAACATAATTTTAAAAAGATACTGAGAGGTTGGTGCGATTAGGTATCACAAGAAGGTTTTCTGAGTTTGAGTATAAGGATTATTTGAGCAAATTTGAGTTGAAGTAATCAGCATGTTAATCTTAAAATTCCATTAATCACGCTCAATAGAAATTAAATTTCTTATCCTTGCCCAGCAATTGATTCCGTTTTGGATCCCGATAAGAGGCTGTTTGAGCCCTAAAATTTTTTAGACCGGCTCTACCTTTTACTTTTTGCACAAAAAATGTGATATTTTGATTTTCTTGTTCACCTTTCGCGAAGACGAATCGTAGCCTTTCCCTAAACTGTTTTATCACAAGAATGATAGTAGAATTAGCAGCATTAGCTTTTGGAACTAGTTGACTAGTACTCACGTCAGGATTGTGGAGATGTTTCTACAAAATTAATTTGCGGCATTACACTTTATTCAACGTAGCTAACTCTTCAAGACAAGTTTGTCCTTATCAAGTGATATTTTTGCGTTAACCGGTCAGTGTTTAGATAGGCACCTTATAAAATGCTGTAATTAAAATGTTATATTTAATTTTGTTATGTGCATCATTTATTTTATTAATTATATTTAAAACTGACGCTTTGGCTCTAGCCATACTGCAAGTAATCACAAGTCAGCTGTAGTAAAAGCACAACGGAAATTTCTAACGAATTAATTAAAGAACTTATTAAATTATATTAGATGTATTAACTGCAATATAATTAAAACAATAAATGCCATTAAGTTTTATAAACCAAAAAATTGGAAAGCGGAAAGAAGCACGCAGCTAAGAATTTTCCACAGCTGCTGTTTATCGGAACCTATAGCCGTAAAAATTTGAATAAAGGAGCTTCCTACGCTTTTTTCTAAAGTTGAGCAAAAACAACAAAGCCCTCTGGGATACTATAACGCGTTGACAGGAACATATACAAATTTAGCGCCCGAGCAAATGCCTAGCAAATAGTTCATATGCAAACAGAATGTATGCAAAGCCGTTGTGTGTCCGTATAATGCATGGAAATCCTAGACGCTTCCGAGCTTTTGTGCTCGTTCACTTTGCGTTTCGTGAAACTCGAAACGGGCCGACCCTGGCGCAACGCATTCGACAGCTCCATTCCTATTATTGTCGACCTTATTATCAACGGAAGGCCTGTAGGATTCAATAAAAATAAATTGGGAGCGCGAACGCCCTGTTTTTACGGTCGCATATTTCATGCTTACTTTGCCTCCTTGTGTTCGTGGTTAGTCGGAGAACGCAGCTGCGGTTATCCGTTATCCTTAAGGACTGTAATGTCTTGTAAATATTATTTATACGCCAGCCCGTGATATAGCGCCTTCGTGGGCAATGCATTCTGTTTTAGGAGGTAATAAAGCTAAATTACCTCGACTAAGCCTTTGATCGAACCGCAGTTATCTTTTATTTATTCTCTTCGATCGAAACGACTTCATATAGAGCAAATATAAGTATGATACGGTGCTTTTTGATTTAATTCCAGAATTTCTTGAAAAAGCTTGAACATTTCGCTCGTTTCAATTTAATGACGCTTTTAGTTTAAGAGACATAATTCAACATAAGAAAAAGTAAGTTTTACAAACACCCATTAAAACTTTTATTGTCATTAAAAGTCCACTCAAAATTTTAAACAATTTAAAGGTTTTACAGTAACCATTTGCAATAAAATATTTATTGTAATTGCTAAAAATTTAATTTAATTGCAAGATTTACAATGTTAATTTTTCTTAGAGTGTTAGTTCATAAAAGCAATTTTTAAATTTGACAATGTTTTGAAGAGGAATAATTGAAAAAATTATGATAAAACATAAGTTGTTGCCTTAAAAATATAAATATGTTTCAATAAAATAGGTTACTTTAAATGTAACGACAAAAACAATTAAAACATAAAAGATTAAATATTTTTGAGCTTATTTAATATTTAGTATTATTTTCAGTTTAAATAAAAAAAATAAATAAACTATAAAACACAAAAGGTCAATTACACAGTACATATGTATTTTTTTCTGTTTATAGTATAGTTTTAGGGGGCGCAATGCGGTGCAGATCATTTTCAATTAAACACGACAATCTACTGTCTACACAGAGGTACAAGAAGAAGCATTAAAAAGGATAAATAAGTAGGTGATAAATATAACCTAGAATTATTAAATGGTCATTCCACAAATTTCTTGTATAAACTAAGAATAGCCGCAAAATTATAAAGAGGAATAGGAGATACGGCACAATAAGAATATAAAAAAAAAGTTTTACACAAAGCAGCGTATGAAGTTCTGGGTACCGTACATAAAAAAAGATAAAAAAATGGTGAAGCGAAGGAGAAGAAGAGGTAGTAGAAGAAAGAAAAAGGTGTATAATCTGACTGACAATAGTAGATTCGAAAGTGAGAGCAAAATAGAGAAAAATAAGCGGAAAAGTAAAGAGAAAAATTATACAAGCAAAAGACACAGCTTGGTTAAAAGGATGCTCTAGAGTAGAGCAATATGTAGGAAAAAGAAAAACAAAAGAAGCACGGGAGACTGTAAAAAGCTTAAAGAAAGAAGGTAAATTTAAGAATCTCAGTATGATACCAATAGCGGAACGGCAACAATATTACTCAGATATGCTACAGGAGGATAGAGTATAATACAAAGAAACGTAAAAAACAAATATACCAACAAATGTAAAAAATGTGGAACATATAACAATAAAAGAAATCAGACAAACAGTAAAAGAAATGAAATACGGTAAAGCTGCAGGTCCAGGAGGCATACCAATTAAACTGTTAAAACATGCACCAGAAGTCATATACTAAAAACTGATGTATATCTTTAATAAATGTATAATTGATAGGGATGACCTTTCAAATGACTGGAAGTTAGGATTTTTAACGTCAATCCACAAAAAAAATGTCACAGAGGACTTAAGCGGTTTTAGGACAGAAAGATCATGTATAGGTAATATACGAGAGCTATTTTTCTTCAAGGTCCGATTGGTCGCTAAAGGAAAATTTCGGGGAAAATCCGCTAGGTCTGTGCGCAGACTGAGTACGTAGGGAGCACATAAAAATAGTCTCCCGCCAAATGTGAATTGCGTTCAGTCATTATATTTCTGCATGCTGAAGGAAGCAATGCAGCTGAAATTCATAGACAAATGAGTAAAGTGTACGGAGAAACGTTCATGAGTGACAGCAAAGTGCGGAAATGGTGCAGGAACTTTGAAGCTGGACGCACAGATGTTCATGATGCAGGCGGCCAGGGAAAGAAGCCAGTGTCAACCGATGATTTTGTTTAGCAACAGTGTTGTCGACTCCATCATCGAAAAAATATGAGCCAACCACCTTTCCGTCGCAAATGTGATTTTAAGAATATAATGCCTCTTTGTGCATTACACGCGAATTTTCAGTACCCCACAAGCGATAATTTTGCTTAGTCATGTATCCGCATAGGTATAAATGCGCGCTGTCGCTCATGATGATTTTCAATGGAAAATGATGCACTGTTTACACTTTGTAGAGAAACATCTTTAAGTCTTTCGCTAAAATGTGTTGCAAAGACCGTCTCATTGCGTGGTCCTTCGTCTGGTTGATGTTTGAGGGTCCTTTTGGACGTCTGTAGCCACAGCAGCGATGTTCTCGACCGAAGAGCTGCTGCGAGGCCGGCCACGTCTGCTACTGTTCCGTGTTAGGCCAATCTCCTCCATCCGAGGGGTTAAACGCTTCAGTGTTTATCCAGCTGGTACCACATCACCAGAAAAACTGCGACGGAATTCACATTGAGTCAAAACTACCGACTGATTGTTTGTCAAAAATATTGACACAATTATTCCCCATTTTTGAGGAGTATAGTGATTCATGGTTTGTCTAAATGCATTCTGCTTCTGTTTACTTCACAAATGTCAAAGTCGCGATAACATGAGACTCTATTTGCAAAAATGAGAGCATCTTTCGGGTAAAGTGCCACCTATTATCTAATAAATATCCAAAATTTTTACTAAATTTTCAAACATAAGGTGGTTTATATTGAAAACCAGTATTAAATTTTCAATTAATTTATAAATTGCTTTAGAATTTGATTCCTATTGAGTAGTAGAATGAAAATTACTTCTTGCAAATGGTTATCTCGATTTTGGTTTGGTTCCTTCACAACATTATCGATTACAATTTCGTACATGTTCTGATCAATTTCATGAGTAGCTCGTCCTTGACTTTGTTTTTGAGGTCTTCAGTTACTTGTGGACTGCTGGTGCAAACTTTATATTTTAAGTAACCCCATAAAGAGAAGCCACGCGGTGTTAAATCATAAGGTCTTACTGGTCAAGCTGATATCGACATTTTGTGAAATTGGGCAAGGAGAAAATTATTAGTGCAGTAAATCGATTATTGCTCAAGATATATGGCAAGTGACATCGTCTTGCTAGAACCACAATTGTTCAAGATCCATGTTTCTCAGTTGACGTCAAAAAAGCTGGGTTATCATGTAACAATAATTATCGTCATTTACAGTTGCAGCATCTTTGAAAAAATATGTGCCTATCACGCCATCTGTTCAAAATTCATACCAAATATTTGCTTTCTATCAGTGAAGCGAAGATTTTTCAACCCTAAATGTAACAGTTTTATGTAGAAATACGTTGAGTTGAAAATGCGCCACATCACTGAAAATGGTTTTTCTATTAAACTAATGCTCTAAAAATTAATTGATAAATTGTTAACGGTCAGAATGAACTGAGCTTAAATTATTGCGTCAGTTAAATTTTGAAGGTGCAGGTCTTTAATGAGTATTATCTGAATTGAGTTTCTTAAAATGTCCTATTGTTGTACACGATACTAAGTAGATGTTTTTGGATCATAAGAATCGTAGGTGATATCTGTCAAAACATCAAGGTTTTGGACCACAAGAAAGGCATGCAGTTTAAATCACACATTTATTTTAGGCCACCCTTTACAAAGACTACAAACGTGGAATGCTTGGTAGAATTTCAATAAGGATAGCTCTGTTATGATCATATATGCATAGATATAATAGTAAACCACATTTAAGCAAATAACTGCATGCGCTGCCGGTTTATGCATTTACGGTCCACTGACCAAAAGCTTTAATTCCGTTCGAAAATCCGTTCCGCTCCACCCCAGGGTGTTGCTGCGCGAACCAGCGGATGTATGATATGGTTCATGATTATTTAATCGCCACAATCGGATCACAACTGCTAAAAGCAGCCAACGACGCCATAAGTGCGTGGGAAACGGTTCATTGTGCGACGTAAAAACGCCCAAATTCACGGTCCGCCTTCGCAAACGCCGAGCCGAACGCGCAATGAATAAAACCGATAATCGCGTAAAGTATACGGTGCGGGAACGAAGTGATGTGCACCAACGAGATTAAATCGCTGATCCAATTTCATCTGCTGAGAAATGTATGTTGTAAATCCCAGATTCGGATCGTATGCAAAACGGGGAATTTATTAAGCGAACTTGTTATTAGCCGGCGTTTGCATGTTCGGACTCCCGGGAAGATTCGCGATTATTCCGACACATCCTTGCCGCGCTTAATGTATTTAAACTAATGCAACCGGGTGGCCCGATTATGCACTGGCCGGCCCCAAATTTGAATCTTTGCCCGACTAGCGGCGTGAAAGAGAGTAAAAACAATTTAATTTAAAACAAAAATGGTTTACAATTTTTTACAAGAATTGACTAAAAGTACACAATATGGTTACTCTTATAAGATGCTAATACTATATAGGCTTTAAAATCTCTTACCAATAACTAAGCTAAAATATTTCTTTATAATTAACTGAAACTTTTATTTCAATGTAAACGTTTTTTATTTTAAGTGCATCTTATGAATATTTGATATACTTTATAGAATTGGTTTTTAACCGGTAAGTCTGGAGACCAATGCTGGTCTACATATTATATTAGAAATATGAACTTTATTAGCAATTTTTTATGCCTACTTATTTTTCACTGACCTTGTAGTTGTGAAAATAAATATCGTTACTCATTTGGAATTATTATTCTACTCGCTGTATAATCGAGTGCGTACAATTAGTTGTAAAAAAACCTTTTTACCAAATTAAGCATAAGGCAATGATTAGCAAAGATCATAAATAAAACTTATAATCAAGCTATAAACTTCAATATCAACATATCCCAATATATTCAGAGGTAAAATGGTTATTGAGAAAAAGATACTTTTTCAATTTTCCAAATTTAGAGAAAAATAATAATGCTTTTTGTTAGATGCAAAATAAATGACGTTTCTATAAAACTATTTGTTTTCAAAATTTGAAATTCTAAATGAATACATTTTTGAGGAAGATTTACAAAAATATTAAATTGTTAAAACCTAAAGTAAAAATATTGCCTCAATTTTAGAAACTATTAGAAAAAAGTTATTGTAGTGAGTGGCCTTAAAAATTCAGACTTCCCTGGAAAGACTGTGGATAAGTGTAATGAAAGAAAACCGGTTTATTGACAGTATTGGTAAGTCGAAATAGAATTCGAAGAGACAGAAAAAACTATATTTACAATCATGTCAAGACTATGAAAGTTCAGCATTATGTCAACTGAGTTTATCAACTCTTCGTCTGCTTTTGAACGATTTATAGAAACTCTATACATGTTTGGTATACTTGGATTATGTGACCGTAACAGGCAGATATTTTGAGGAACATTTAAAGATCTTAGAAAAGCCCTTTCTGTTGGAAAGACGTAAAACACTTAGACCGTATCTTATAAGACAACTGTGTGGCGGTGGGCCTATAGAGAACCAACCGAATATAAGTGCAAATTTAACAAGAAATAAGCATGAAGTTTGTATACAAATGGTTTATCTTGAGTTTTATCAAAACCGTTGGTTAAGTTAACCGAGAAGAGACGTGAATGTACCTGTAAAGAGAATTAGCAATAGAATAAGTGCTTTTTCAAATATAGGAAGAGAGAAAAGGTACTATGCTACTTTAAAAGAGTTCCATCAAACACAAAGAGAGTTAATTAACAATTGTGACCAGAAAAAATTGAATATTAAAATAAACGTTATCACTTTACAATGGCTGCTATAATTGAAAAATTTAGAAGAGCAATTAGAAAAACAAATTAATTAATTTTAACACAAAAGCTTTGCGGAAATCTACAATCCCTGTTCTCGGCTGAAGGAGTCGACATGCAAATTGCACAGAACAATAATCGACTATTGGTGGGTGTCACAGAAATTAGTTCACGAACAGGAATTTTATTCAGAATTAAAAGTAGTGCTTGGATAGAAGCGATAAAGAGTAACTCCACACTGAAAAATACTAGAGTGTGGTAAATGTTTATTAAAGACAATTGTATTCTTTGAAGTTAGTGTATGGACTGCATGATAACACTTTGCAATAAAGAAAATGTAAAACATTTAATAGCATTTCTATTGAGTAAATTATAAAGATGTGGCGAAAGTAAAGAATGTGTCTCCTTAAAAAGAAAAGATCAACTATAAGGTAACACAATATGGATAACCTAATAAAAGTTAAAGACATAGACGATGCATTTTCAAAAACTTTAACACATAGACCAAAGTGTACCGAACCAAGAAGCATCCAACAATCGCTAAAATATTAAAAAGTGTTTCAGTCGTTTGTTTCTAATTTTTTAAGTTTTTTTTAATTAACCCTTCTTTAGCATCTGCATATCGATTATCAAAAATCAATATCACAAAAATAACTTTTTTACATTCGTGATCGGATGGCATGGCGGAAAAATAAACCGAACAATCGCCAAATATTTTATATATGGCCCATAAATAAAATTAGACAAATTCACGTCGTTAAAAAGTTTAATATAAATATCTTTAAATTCTCTAGTAGGTAGAGACGCTGGAGAGCCTTTTGATGCACATACAAAATAGCAGAAAAAGTAGCCTAAAAGGAATATTTGTTATAAGTTCGACCTTTGACAAAAATGTGGGAGTATAAATATTGCCTTTTCCAAAAAGGCAGCAAAATCAAATTACATGCAACACAAAAACAAGTTTTTTATAATATTTTAACAAAGTAAACGGAGTAAATGTAAAATAAAATTATAAACTAGGGATAGGTAAACTAAATTTGCAAATTTGTAACAACGTACAAATAAGAAAACGTTATAAACGCGAAAGTGGAGTAATTTAACATTCCATCCGACTAGTTAACCGCTCTAATTTTAGAACAGTTTCAATAATTAAAGTGAGAATTTACTGCAACTATGTTGAAGTATGTTTTACTAATGTAAACTAATTATTATTTTATTATCTATAACAAATCAGAAAAGCGAATAATAATTTTAATTAATGTACAAAAATTCTTATAAGAATAGATAGCATTTCTCTGTTTTATTTCAGTATTTTCATTGGCTAATTTTTAAAGATATTTATTAGAAAAATAGGTTGTCGTTTTATCTCACATTGTAACCTGGTTTATGTTCAATACATACAAATTATTAAGTAGATGGGTTTAACTTCTAAATCTTTTTATGTTTATGGTAAACTTAACCTAAAAGTCTAATAATTTACTGATTGTGCTTTGAGAAAACGACTCGTCTTTTGAAATGATCCATCTTTATGAGCTGAAGTGTTGCTTCGCAGCACATGCGTTATCAATTTAACTAAATAGCCGTCGGAGGGAACAATATCTGGCAAATACGGAGCGCGGGGTAAAACATCCCAAGCAAACACTTTTAATGTGTTTTTGACCTTTTTTTTCAACATATGACCGAGCATTGTCTTGTTGAAAGGCTACTTTAGTATGACTTTTGACGTGGTCCAGATGCTTGGACTTTAATGCTCGGCTTCATTGACTAATTGTTGCTAAAGCTTACTGGTGATCGTTTGAATTCGTTATAACAACTCAAAATACAGCACACATTTCTGATACCTCCAACCACAGCATAGCCTTCTTTACATAAATACTCCATTTCATTGTTGGTGTTGATGGTAACCTGGATTGTAAATTAATTTTTTGCATTTAAAACTATCAAAATCTATCTACCTTTATTACCAATAATCGTAAGATACAAAAGATTCTTTTGTTTAGCGTATCAGCCAGGATTTTACAAGTTTTTGTTTTTCAATATATTTTTTCTTTGTTTCGTATGGCACTCATTTTTCATCATCCTTGTAAACCTTCCCCGTCCCTTTAAAATGTTCAAGTATGTTACACTAAATAAAATTTAATCCTTCTGCAAATTATGTTTTAACATTAAACATGAATCTTTATTCAATAATTGTCGCAATTCTGTCTTCCACATCAAAATCACCATAATTGAAACATTAAAACCATTCTTTGCATGTTATTTGTGGTACAAGACGTTTACTATAAGCTTCTACAAGCATTCAGTGAGATTCGGCAGTAGGTTTCTTCATATTGAAGTGATGAAATAATAATACTACTAATAAGTGTTCACATATATCTATTTATTTGACATGTATGGTATCATGTACAAACTTTTGCGCAAGGGTGTATTATAAATTAAAATACTTTTTTATGCTCTCTGAAGTTGACTGAGTAAGGCGCGGCTACTAAGAAAGGAGATTTTTCTTGTAAGTACCTCTCACTACTGTTTTTAGGATAAAGGATCTCAAACTTAATGTACAGTTCACAGAGAACACTCTTAAGAAGACTTAAGTATGTGCATCATATAAACATTTCTCAGACAATTAATTATAACTAAGGATCATATGTTTCAAAGACGTTCAATTTAGGCCATAGGTGAATAATACCTCCTTTATGTCTTTAGGTTCAATAGTTCTAGAGTTAAAGTCGTGACGGACAGACAAACGTCCGCACCGATTTCATTAGCTTCCCTTTCAGGTATAGAAGCCTAATAGGAAAGATAAAAAACACATTATTCAATACTTAGTTATTATTGGGTTTTATTTATATTTACTTCTAACCTATTTAAATGTATAACTAATAAAATAAATGGCGAAAAAAGTACTAAAAGCAATAATGGCTATAAAACTAGAAAAACTAAACAATTTGAATCACCTCAAATATTTATAAAAGCGTTAGAAATATGACGCCGCTGACTTACTGAATTACTAAATACTAAAAAACTTTGAAGACAATATACTTGATATACTTTGCAAGGATAAACTAAAAGGACTGTCCATTATATAAAAATTTAATAAAGAATAAATACCCAATGCCCAAAGCCCAAAGCAAATCAAATTTTAGCAGAATCATCGGGGCCTTAACATTAGCTACAACCAGATGACTAGTAACAAGTAAGGGTATAGCAGAAGCAAGAAATACCACACAATTTCTAATAATTAAAGACCTTATGGAGTAAATCGATACAATATGAAACTTGGTAACTTCACTAATAGCTAAACTAATGAATCAAGTTCCTCAAAACAAGATGTTGTAATTTCTGCTGGTTAGCACAACGTGCACAAGAAGTTAAAGCATATACTATTAAATATAACATTCATATAGTGCTTACCTCAAAAAGTAATTTTATACATCAAAAAAATTTTAAAGTTGCAACCGGTCGACCTGTCACATTAACTATCCATATTAAACTGCTTGTGGAAACATTGCATTGTTAAACCTGAGATAAATTTCGTAAAATATTAAACAACAAATTAGAATTACAAAATATTGACAACATTGTAAACATCTCAACCCATTTGTAACACCTACAAAAAAACAAATTCTTGCACACCAAAACTCCCTAATTTTATCAGGAAAAAGAATACTTAAAAATTTACAAAAAACAGAAAGAAACCCTTCAAGATAAATTAAGCGGTATCATACTTTAAAGCGCTACTAAACAATCACAAGCACGATAAAATATAAAACTATGTAAGCAATTTGACAGCCACCAACGAGTCTTTACTACAAAAGGTAACGTAAAAAGTAAACAGGCTGCAATTCTATAATCACGTTATTCATAAAGATTATGAGCTTATGGCCAAAAGTAACAAAAATTGAAGTCATTCGAAACATCTTAGAAAAGTTTTCTAGTTATATCCTTCAGACAACAAAGTCAACATAAAGTTTAAATTTTTCTATAAATCTCTGGTCAACTGGGTCTACCTCCATACACAGTACCTGATATTGGACGACTCCATCACCGGTAAAATTTAAAAATTTTTTAAAAAAACGCTTAGCACATTTGACCCAAACATGCAACGTTAACTTAAGAACAAGTTATTTTAAATCATTTTAATTCCAAAACCAACGGTATTAAATCTTATCATAAGTTTTCGAAAAGTTATTACTAGATAAGCCTTAACCAATCTTAAGTAGACATCGGTTTATATTAAATCATTAATTTTATTTTAGATTGAAGAATGCAACCACTGAATATAGTCACAAATTTAGTACGCAATTATAGGAAACAGTGGAAGATAAAAAGTACTATTCTGCAACATTTTTAGATCTATTTCAAGTTTTGATAAAGTCTGGCGCAATATTAGATATTTCTTAAACCTGAAAATCGCCATTTTGTGGATAAACATTGATACAAAATATAATTTAGGAGTCATTAAGGGAGGTAATATACTCGAATGTGTCATGCGTACGATATACCGCGGACTTACTCATAACAAGAAAGTAATGACGTCTACTTAAAATTCAAACACAGTTCTGAATAAGTTCAAGCAAACCTCAATTTAATATAAATTTCGTTAAACAATGAAAATAAATTTGTCCACATTACCTTTACCAGCTGCAAAAGGCCACTTCGGCAAAAGTCAAATAATTAGAACTGCATCTTCATTGCAAACTAACCTGAAAGAAAAGTATTTTTAGCAAAGTGAATCACAATTGTCAAACATAAATAAAGTGCAAGTATACATAGCAACTTTAATACTCGATTAGATTTAAAGAATACAACTCCTAGCATCAGAATTCTAGACAGTTTGTAATCAAAAATACTTCTTATTACAACAAATACTCTTTAGAACAGGTCAAAGAATTTTGTATTTTATAACTTTCAAATAAATATATAATTTAAAAATATCAAATTTCGTATGGCAGCGTAAAACTTTTGATCAGTGTATAGTGTTAAATTAAGTTCTGCAGACCGGTTTTTTAAAACTTCAAATATTTAATAGTAAGAAAAAACAGATAAAACTATAGTTAAAACCTTTATCTCTACTTAATTATCTTTTGTTTGAATTTATTAAAGTTGAAATTAAATACTATTTTTTAAAGAAAGAAGACGTAAAAGAAGATAAATTTTATTGATTGTTATAGTATTTATTATTATATTTAATTATTGTGTTTACATTAATTTAGGTGTCTACAAGTCATACAAAAATATTAGCATAATGTGTAAAATGGTCGATAACAACGTAATTGACAGGAGTACAGAGAAGTGCCGAAAGCTCGCAACGATTATGGAGAACAGATGGATTAGTGAAAATAAATAATTAGCATTAGTATGTTAGTTAATTTGGTATATCATTAAGTAACATAAAAGAAAAATAAATTATCTAACTCTCACAACAGTTTTGTTACAATTTTTGTTAAAAGAGAAATTGGTCTCAACTCAACGAACTATCAAAATAAATTACCTTTCCAATGAAATTCAAGTCGGATGAACTAAAATAGATAGAAAAAGTAAGTTGAGACAGTGCTACAGAAAACGCCCTAACAGATCCTGATTTAAAAATGATTATCCAGAGACGTATTTGTTGAAAATTATAAATTCAAATGTAAAAAATAATTAATTAAAAAGTTATAATTGAAAAACAACACAAAAACAATTAAAAAATTTGGAGAGATAATTACAAAAACTGGGAAAATATCTATAAAAAGAAGATAAAAGCTTAATGGAGACGTTTTAAGAATGTTCTAATCTTTGAGAAAAAAAATATATATGTGAGTGTTCTGAAGATTTTAAAGACGAATTGAAAATAATGCCACAAAATATAAAGAAGAAGTTCTAAAAAAGAATTACAAACAATTATAAAAGATCATTTAGTTACAGAAAATAAAGATAGATGCAAAAGAGGAAAGTTTTAGTTGAATATCCTAAAGAAAATCCTAAAAATAAATGTCAAGAAAGATTTTAAAAAAGTGTTGAAGGTGAACTCGAAAAGGATTCCGAAATTATGTGAGAAGAATTGAAGGTAGACAAAGAAGAACATTTTAAAGCTTTAAAAGGAATTGGAGAACAACTCAAAAGATATTTGGAAAGTTTTAAAAGAGGAATTAGGAAAATTATAAATAGAAGCAGATGCTCCATTGATAGTCATACACTAATTATTTGCAATCAAAAGAAATGACCTGCAAGATGAAAGCGACGAACGGTCTTGCTACATGAGATTGACTCTGGATTAAGAATGTTAGACTGGAAGCGTAGCATTAAGAGAAGTAATCAGAATAGAAAAATATCAGCGAACCAAACTTAATAATAAAGCATTATTTATCACAGCGTAAGTTTATAATATTAGGGAATTGTCTTATAAACATAAACCTTGGAGAATGTCGTTGGCATTAAATGCAGATGAAATTTATTAGTATCGAGGAGTCGAGTCACCTGCATGATGGGGTCTTAGAAGGACATTTTGAAATTAAGACTTGGCTGTGAGTCAATGTGTAAGTCAAGAAATAACATTCTTGAAAAGAGAAAGACACAACGTAGAAAGCCAAAGAAATATATTTCTAGTATATCTCTAGATATTAAAAACGGCCGCAAAGATATCATCGTTGCTGTTGGTCATTTTATCAATGGATAAAGTGTAATTAATCTATAGTTCATTACTACTTATACCATCAGAATACACGCAATTGCAAAATAGTATTGCTAGTCTATAATTGTTTTTTCAACAAATGATAGAAGCTATAAACAAACAAAAAAAGTAATGAAATACGCCAAAGCAGATTGGAATGTAATAATTATAAAATATTACAATAAATGAGTAGGAAAAGGTTAAGATCAAAATTTCGTAAAAGGCTTGAATAGTATAGAATAAATTTTCTAATCAACACGGTCTACTAATAGCAAACCCTTATTTTAGTATTATTTATGTACAAAATATGCATGAAAGTCGCCGAAGATAAAGTAAGATATTAGGTAAATTATATTTTAATAATGAGCCGTGGTGGTTTAGTGGATAGGTCGCTAGACTACGAAACCAAGAGTTGCGGGTTCAAATCCCGCTCTCGCCAATTCGATCACTGGCATTTTTACGGCCCAGCTCGACTCAGGCTGCAATAAATGAGTACCTGGAGGTCAAACTTCTGATGTAATAATAGGCGGTCGGTACGTAGCGCTAGTCACGTTACTACGCCTGTGTACCATAGGCTCTAGATTGTAGTAGAGCTATCCTGTCACGACACCAAAGGGCCTTCAAGGCCTATTGCGGGGAACTATTATTATTATTATTATATTTTAATAAAATATTGTTTTAAGAACTAGGTGTAAAATTCAAAAAACTATATATAAAAATAATAGTTTAAAACTTAAATTTAAGCACATGACAAAAGATATAAATAAAAGAACATGGCAATTGAAAAAACTACTAAATGGGTCTAAATTACAGAAATGTTGTAATCTAAAACATAATACTAAAATAAATGGAGAAACTGCAAAAAACACAAAAAAGGCATTAAAATTATACCAAAATATAAGAGTGAAGAAAAAATGGAAAACAGAAAAACAAATATACCAAAAAAGAATTTCAAACCGACACAATCTAACGGTGTCAGTAATAATACGATTGTAACTTAAAAATGAGAAAACTTTTAAAAAACTTGAGAAAAAACGGCAAGCTATTAAAAAAAATAATGAGGTTCGTCAATTCGGAATTTGATACAATAACCAACACCTGGAATATTTATCTGAAAAAATTATACAATTTTTATTGATTTTATATTTTATTTTAGTTTATTGTGTAGTGACGACGCATTTAAAGCTAAATTTGAATTTCCACTACATCTTTGGTTATTCTTGTAATAATCTAGAGATCTCAGATCTAAATCATAATGTAATTAGTACCATAGAGCACATTTTTATTTTTATGCACGTGATATTTCTGATAAATACAATTTGCTAAATTGCCATTGTAACTTAGAAAAATAAAATAACCATTGGCTATGCTTCAGAACTGAATTCAGGATCTTGCAGACATTCTGCTTTATATCGTACAGGTTTGGTCATAATGTTACCGATCACCGAAAAAATCACTTCAAAACAAAAAATATTCGAGCTAAAAGTTATTAATTATCATTCAATAGTATAAATAAACGAATGATTAATAAAACTTACGTAAACCATATACCATTACCTAATTATCTTTCAAACATAGAAAATAATATCAATAATTAAGTAAACAAATTATCTCTAACAAAAATAAGAATTATGAATAATTCTCTTCTTCTTCTTCTTCTTCTTCTATAACCCTTTTACCCTAGACGGGTGTCGGGTAATAATTCTCAAAAATAAAATAAAAATATAAAACCATTAAAATAATATATATTTAAAGAAAAATATTTGTGATTAAAATAAACAGTGATTAAATGAATTTACATTTGAGTATGGAAATAAGAATACCATTATGTGGAACACTTCATCTCATATTATTGTGGGAATGCAAGCCTCTTTAGCATATATATTGACGATCTGCTCAGAAAATCAATTAGTGCAGTGAAATTCCACACTCATGACAGAATACTAGAAACTACAAATTGTTAATTTGATAATAACATATATTATATTGCATGAATTCTAATAATTCCAAAATTATGAAATAAAACATAAAAAAGCACATTAAATACACATTTACAAATTTATTGGTAACAAAAAATACCGTTGTTTATATTTCCAATCGGGATATATTTTTAGTAGACTTTATTATACCTAATAAATCTTTGACAATCTAGTATAAGCAATATAGCATTAACATCAAAGCATGAAGCACAAATTCCCTTGCATTTCCAGAGATTTCTGAGGTAGAGCTGAATACCACTGTTTTCAGTCTTAAAAAATATATAGATTACTATGGGTTAATCAATCATATAGCTGAACCTTAAAGATTATTAAAATTTTAGAAAAAGAAAACCAAACGAATTTAATAATGATGAGCTTGACAATTCCGAAACAAATATTTCGTTTTAGAACTTTAAATATACGTAAACTTAATAAATCGACTTGTTAGCACAAGTTACCAAAGAACATAATGTGTACAATCCTGACAATTTAGGATTGGCGAAAACAAGGTGTAATGGGTAAACATAATATTAAGTCCCAAACATAAGACATCCTGTTTTTAGTGAAAAGAAACCGGGCAATTTCTTGAAAATAGTGTTGACATACTGCTAAGCAAATAAGCATAAAATAGTATAATATTATGGAGACTCATATGAAACAGAATTATAACAGCGACATTTTGTATTTGTTATAGAAAAATTAGCTACAGTTAGTATTATGCTACAATTAAACCTTTTTCAGATGACGACAAACAAACCTATAACCATTTACCATATGCTTTCCAATAACTTTCTGTCAGCTATGTATACAATGTCATAGAAGATATAACTACCACAGTCTCTGGCAAGAACACAAACTTAAAAAGCATAATAGAAAACCACGCGCTAGGTCAAATATACAGCAATGTCCAAATGATGCCAAATTTTGCAACCTCTCACAATTTAGTGATCGTGGGCACAATTTATCTCATAAAAGCATCCATAAGATTCCAAGACTACATCTTAATAGCTAAAAGATGGGAGAGCTTACTGTTAACAGAAGGGGTGCAGATGTAGATATTTATCACGGCCTTCTAATAAGCGTACTTAAAATCAAACTGGCAGTAATTTAAAATATAAAATTTTTCCCAAGATCAAATATAAACAAGAAAAATTCAAAACTGTGAGTAATATGGTACAATAAAACCTTGAGAACAAATTTAAAATATAATACTAGAGAAGAGAAAAAATGTGGTTAAATATTTTAAGCCAACAGCTAAAACAACACTGGAACAAAGAAGAAAAAACAAAGAATGGATATTGGATGACAAGTAGAGCTCTATAAAGAATAGAAAAAAGATTAAATCACAAATCCACATTAATAATATCCCGATCAAAACAAATAAAAATGCGAACATACAATTACAAAAGAAAAAACCAACTAGCAAAAATAACAAAGCTGCCGCCCTGACAACCTGCCAATTGAACTCTTTAAAGCGGTATATTTTGAATTGATATAGTCTTTTCCTCTACAAATTTGGGAAACAAACACTACTTCAAACGAATTAAAGAAATAACGTGTAATAGTATCCTCAAAAAGAAAATTTTATAAAATGTTCTTTGAATGGTCTCAAAAAGAATGAGGGGATAATAGATTCTTATCTCTTTAAAAATTAAGCTTGTTTTTGATCGAACTGCGGATGTAAGGACCACACAAGTAGACTGAGAATTCTCATAATAATCAATAAAGTAGTTATCAACTTTATGTATATCATTTGACAGTGTTAGATATACGAAAATAAAGAAAGCTTTCAAAACAAATGAAGTATCAAACAAAATCATTAAATTAATTCAAGAACTCTACAACGGTACTATCTACAAAGTAATATTCAAAGATATAACTATTGATCCCATAAACAACAGAACGGGAGTACGGCACAGCTATGTTTTGCCACCGCTTCTTTTTCATATCTTACTATATATATATATATTTTTCGTAAAAAGGCAAGCAGCAAACACGAGGAATACGATAAAGAGTGCAGTTTTTTCTGACCGATCCTTGAGTAGATATGTGCCTGGTAACGTACTTTTTCAGACATGAAAATTTAACTGAACATTGTTCAACGACAGCAAACAAACAGACTTAAAATAATAAATGCGAGCAAAACAAAAGCCAAGCAGAAATCCACAAATCCAAACCTCTCAGTTGATCATCGTATTATTGAAGTTGTTAAAGAATTTACCTATGTAGGCAACTTTATAACTACTAATAGAGGTGCCTTAAAGAAACTCAACAAACCCTTGGACAACTAAAACGTATCTGGTTCTCAAGATAACTATCAGCAATAACAAAACCAAGAATACATAAATTTAGTATAAAGTCTGTGCTACTGTGTAGGTCTAAAATGTGGAAATTACTGAAGGGTATAACATCAAAACCCAAACCAAATAGAAAAAAATCTGGTGTGAACATCACACGACTTTCCTTAACTGCGCTGCTCTCGTCCCGGAACTTGTTATTTTAACAAGGACGAGGCGCGAGTCCAACACTCGAAAGCTGATTAAAATAAACAGTACAAGACAATAATTGACTCGTACTTAAAATTTTGCTACGTCACTGACGGTAACCGTGCGAGCTCGGCTGCACGGCCTTCCCCATTATCGCCTGCGTGCTCCCTCCACACACACACCTTACAAGAATTTGAAGGAAGGCGGGTAAACAATTGTCAGCCTAGGATGCCAAAATGCCTTTTTGCAGGCAACCTCTCGTTCACTACATCCAAATAGGCTGTTTCATTTGATTGGTTGTTTTATGTATTGTAGTTAAGTACGTTGATGTAAATTCTATTTATAAAATAAATTTATAATACTAAAAAACCTTAAATCAGAAAAATTCATACTTCACTTTATTTTCTTTGCCTGTCGACAAAGCCCTTTGGTGTTCCATGCTGTTAACATTAATTACTGGACCATTATTATGCGTAGTATTTTTAAAGTACTTATTTAGTTCGCAAAATTATTTATCATTTATTTTAAGTTATTTAAGTAGGTTGCATTCTAATCATTAGAATTTGTCTTTTTATCTCTTGAGCGCATGTGGGGTAGATACGCTACATTTTACTCACTTAACACTACAATGTATTATTTTTCTGGAGTATTCACACATTTAACGTATCTTGGTATTGCATGCTACAGAAGATTTTGCTTTTAGCATATGGTGCTTCGAATTGTACTTTTCTTGGTATTAAGTTAGTAAAGTGCATTGGTACTATTATATTTGCAACTTGTTACGTCACATTTCATATGTTTGTAGAAATATGACTTATTTTATCAGACTTAACTTTATAACATTTATATCGGTTGATCAGTGAAAATTTCTTGGTATAATTTGGAGGCACATTTCTTGTTTGGACTTGTATGCATAGAATTTAGTATATTTACTTGCTAGTATTTTAATTAATTTGCCATATACCTTTCTTTTTAGTAATTAAACTTTTAATTTGTATATTTATTTGTAACTAATTTATTAGACAAAGTAAGAAATGGTTTTATGTTCTTTACCTACATCTGGTAAAAAATTAGTTACGGCTTAGCTTAAGTGGTTTGTTCTACTTTTTTTGTCTTCTTTCATATTTTTTTGAGAGTGGACTGTACTTGCTACTGACTCTAAGTCGAAAGATTTTCTTTGCGGTTGCATGTTCATTATTAATTTTATTCTTGCCTCTTTTCTTTGTTATTTTTTACCGCTCATTCCTTGCATTTGGAATGGGTAGATATTTTAAGTTTTATGATTGCATTTTACCGAAAAAAAATTTAATAGTTTGTTGTTACATTTGATGTGAGGGTTTCGTTCGGTTCGTCGTCACTTCATTTATTTGAAACAATCTCTTAAAGTTCTTATGTTATCTATCACATAAAAACATAATTTATTTTTACTTTTTAAAGTTTTAGTCATTATACGTCATTCAAAATGACGTGCAATTTAATTTTCTTGCTCTTACCTACTCAAATAGCACAGCTTCTATATTTGTTATACAAAATGCGTAATACAAAGCACCACTTTTATTATTGTAATAGCCTACAGGTGCCTCTTACCACAGAACCGTTAAATTACATGTCGTTCGAAATACCTTCTTTATCAAACACCCAATTACGGCGGGCGACTTAAGCAAGAACAAAAAGCTGCTGGAAGTTATTCTCTAGCCACCATTTACCGCCGAGACAGACGTCTAGACTCGTTTATATGAGTGTGGAAAACACATCTTAATAAATACCTAGACTCAAGTTTCTGAAAAAACTCCTGAAATTATCTTGCTAGTTTAACATCATGAATCAGCAGGCCACGGTCTTATTTACTCCATGCATATGTCTATGTCTGAAAATTTTTACCTTTACAACAGAACCGTTTACTAAATTAAGTGTTGCATTACAGTTAATGTAATTACTTATTAATAATACAAATCAATGGAATAAATAGTGTCTTACAAATATTATACTTGTCTCAAGAAAATAAAAAAATAAGACAAGTACATTAAATCAAATAAAAATAAGTACAACAATAAAATAACTAAATGGTAATGAACATTAACAGCATTCTTGTAAACAAGTTTTAATGTTAGTAATGTAAAATAAAAAAAGGTATCAGACAAAATTATACATATGATAGATTCAGTTTATTTGCAGACTTAGAAACTATTGAATAATAATTTTATGTAATTGTCAAATCGAATCCGAAAATATTGAGGCAATATTAGGATAATAAAAACAGTTTTCAGGATTGCAATGTAACCTGCAACCGGTGAGAGTAAACTACAATACGCACACGTAAATAAGGATGCCTTTATTTGTATACGGTCGTTGTATTTGAAATGATTGAGCCAGTAGAGCAGCAAATCTCTATTAAATTTTGTACAAAGTTAAAATTTATTCGCAGATATGAATAGAATACTAGAAAATATTAAACATGTGCTACTATCAACAATCGATACGCAATAAAAATGGCACAGCAAAAAATATGCATCTTTTAATGCACAACTTCTTTTATTCATTGAAAAAGCTCTTTTCAGTACATTTTAATCAAACCTGTCCATTACTGTTTAATTTTCATTTCTATTTGTAAGCTTACTAAAATGTGAAATTTGAATAATGCCCACAAAGAAATTAGTATACGAAATGTAGCAGAAAATGCAGAGAGCTTGAGAAAGTTGTGTAAATACGAATCTTTATATAATTTGCAATAATTTTATTTGTAGATGTGTTAGTTTATTAAATATTAATCTAGGTTAAAAAAATTTATATATTAAATTCCAAATTGCAATAAAAATTTAAATTAATTTTTTTTATTCTACAACTTTACAATTAATTAAATAACGAGTAACTGCTTACGTATATGTAAATTACTAAAATTTAATATCGATTAGTTTGAAATACAGCTCGCCAAAGATATACAAATTCAACTTTGAAATTCTGCAAATAAAAATTATGAAGCTATGCAAAATAAATTAATATAAGAGCAAATTTAAACCTTTTCTGAATCTTCAATAGGTAGTTAATTATTCACAAAATGTTGTAGAGTTGGCAACTTTTTAGGTAAATTGAATATTAAATCAAAATAACAAACAGATTTTTAGGAAACTTTAAAGTTGAACAACTTATAAGTTATTTTTTTATTAGGAAAAAAGTACCTTAACAAAATTTAAATTGTAATTGTTATTCTTGAAAATTTGCCATTTTTATTACTTCCTGAAGTTTCTTTGTTTCGAGATTAAAACGTGGCTGCATGCACGTAAATAAAAATTAGTAACTACACCAAAAATTATAAGTAGAACCTATTACATAACTATACTTTGAAAAGTTTAACTTTATTTATAGGTAAAGTATACAAACAAGCTATATATTTTTTATAAACTTAAAATGTCTTTTATGAAGGAGCGTCATTATTTTTTTACAAAACAAATCTCCTCGTCAACACACGCACATCAACGCTGACCAAGTTTTTTCAAGTTGTTGCGCATTCAAGAGGAATGCCAACACTTCACACTGTCAAGGACCGACCACATCAACCCTGATCATTCAGAGTTTTTGTAGTTGCTTTTTTTATATTTTTGTACTCCTGCCTACTGTTCGTAAATGAAGGTCAATAAATACAGAACCCTTAACCGTTAGAAATTTAACAACGCGTTAGTTCAACAGAATATCAATATTATTTGTCGTTTTAGTCATTTAGTCAGTAACGCTACTTGATATTGTGAGAAAATCATCTTGTCAGTGAATGAGTTATATTATGTCACCTGTTCCATGTGATTCGAAGGAATATTGCTAGAGCTATCAGTTAATAAAAATAGTTTATAAAATTTTCTAAAAGTTGAATGCCGTACTTACTCAACCTTAAAACCCATTTGAGCACAAGCTTCAGCAAATTATTTCGAAAAGTTCAATATAAATCCAATACATTTTAAAAGACAAGTTGTAACCATTATATAAAATCTAGATTTATAATAGTAAAATTTTCCTTGAACTTTTACGTATTTCAAAAACTCAATATATCCCTGCTTTAAAAAATGATAATCAAAGATAAAGCTTATTGTGGTCCTAAATGATATTCTTAGAAATTATAAAAAAGTACTTTCAGATGAGAATTAAAAAGCTAGAGCAATGCAAAAACTAAGTGCTTTAAAGCCCGAAAGAATGAAGTTAAAAATAGTATATAAGTTAAATTACTAAATTTTTGTTTTGTTATCATTTTAAATGCTTTTCAATCTACACAAGAGATTTAAATTTTTTTCAGATTTTATTTACTCTATGTAGAAAATAAGAATAGAGATAAAAAAATTAGTATTTCTTTTATATTAAAATGTCTGTTACAAGATTTAGGTGAAATAGCATTCTAGCTATTATGAAAGATGCATAGAATTCTGATGTTAAAGAATTGAGCAATCCAAAGGTGATGTAAGCCAGAGACAAATTTTTACAACCTTAAGTATATAGCTCTTCACCATTAAATATATAATTGTGCAGTTCAAAACAATAAAAATGGGGATGCAGATCGACTAAGACTATCAAATTGGCAACTAAGAACCCCAAAACAAGTTATTGAAAGAATTATCTGTTCCAAAGCTCCAAATGCGACAAATCAACTGCAACTGAAAACATAATCTGCAAAAACGAAAACAATGGACAGTTGAAATTGTTAGGTGCCTTTAAACCTTTGGGATCATTTCAATTTTGTCTGACGAATCGTCTTATGTTCAGTTTTTTTTTTGTCGTGGGCGCCTATGAGTTTACATAATTCCCAACCAAGAATTTAGTATAAACGTATTGCAATCAACCGTCAAGCGTGGTGGCTCTTCTGTCATAGTATAGGAAAAATATGTTAATATATTGGAAAAACACTCTTCCATATTTTTAATAATTTGTCCACAATGTGTATGAATAGAATACGTCTGAGCTATTATTAATCATGAGTGAAGCACTGACTTCTAAAATTTGTTTTTGGAGGACCACTAAAACGTCAATCGGGCTAACATTCTACATATAAGTTACTATAGGCACATTCGCAGATACCCCATGAATGACCATGTTAGAAATAACCAAATTTAAATATATAAATTTTGCTTTTGTATTCAGTACATTCAGATGGATTGTTTTATATAACATAGTTTTTGTTTTTCTTAAAATTCTTTTCAACTTGGTTGTATTTTTTTTACTTTTGTTGCAATTATTGCTAGGTTATTTGCAAATGTACATTTTAAAATGTTTATCCTTCCTACAGTTTTTATTATTTTAATATCCCGCTGTGCCCTGGTGCTTTTTCATTTTTAATTATTTATATATAACTTTGCACTCTTCTTCTGTTTTGTTGACATTTATTTCTGTTACTTTAAAATTTCTTTTTTGTCTTCTTTTTTATTTTGTGTTGTTATCTAATTCACTCTTAAAATTTCTTGAAAATATTCTGGTTCTTTTTTGTTTTAAAATTCCTAATTACTCTATAAAATAATGTTCGATTTTCTTTACTTCTAGTGTTTATTGTATATGCAAAATTTTCATATAATTTTTTGCTTCACTTATTAACCGTGTGACATTCTTCCTTTTCTCTTACATTCTATATATACTTCTCTGTTTTTTTTTTGCTTAAGCAATCTTTTTGTTTTTTCTTTTTTGTTTCATTTCTAATTTTTTATCTTTTTCTCTCTACGTGTGTGCATGAGCGCGCGCGTGTCTGTCTCTGTGTGTGCCCGTTGACACTATATCCCCGGAACTACTTGGTCGATTTACTTCATATTTGGTCAGTAGATACCTTAGATGGGTATTTTTCTTGTTATTTTATTTTCATACATGTAGTTCTCATTTAACCCGAGACACGAGGATTACAATGGCACATACATGACTTGCTTTGCTTTCGAAAGTCACCTTTCCGGGTTTTACATTATTGATTTTAATTATTTTTGAAATACTTCCTTTCAATTTCTTGAGATTTTCAATGTCTATTGTTAACCCCTGCATAACTGCATTATTTTTCAATTAAATTTATTTTCCTTTCCTTGGTATTTGTTTGTCCTCGCGTTTAATTCTTTCATTCTATTTTTTTCGTTTATTTTTTATCCTTGCATTTCTTCTGATTCGTCTGAATTTTCTTTAACCTATGGTACGTTGTAAATTTTGCGTCATAACATACATTTTATTTATTTTCTATTTAATAATTTCTTCGTTCTCTCCTAGAAACATTTAATTATTCCGTAAATTTTTTGTAGTGCTAATGTCAAAATTTATATGTGCTGAATTATATGAGACCTCCTAAATTGAGTTGTAGTTTTGACAATTTAAGTACACATCTACTTAATCTACGCAAGGACCGATTTTTGAAAAAATAATATCCAAAAATAAAAGTGAGTGTTTGCTTATAGGTTGCCTCTGTATATTTAACAGATATACCACAGCATCACATAGATATTAATTTACTTTTAAAATACCATTATAAGTAGACCTATTTAATGAGGTCAAAAATATAATCTAGAAAAATCTATATCAAAACATGGGGCCGGCGAAGAGATTGCTCTGTAAGCAATCCCAGAACGAACTTTAAAAAACCTTTCGATTTCGATTTCGAATTTCGGAAAATCGAATATCTGAAATTATTCGACATAAATTTTCGACTTCATTTTCGAATTCACGTAAAATTTCTATAAGAATCGCATTTAAAATCGTAATGTCGAAATTTCGAAATTCGAAGTCGAATATCTCGAAAACTATTCGAGATAGAAACTTTTGATTTCGATTATTGAAATCAGCGTAAAATTTTCTTTAGAATTACTCATAAAATCGCATGTTGAAATTTTATATTCGAAGTCGAATATCTCGAAAACTATTCGAGATAAACTTTTGATTTCGATTTGAAATCAGCGTAAAGACTATAAGACCATTTAAAATTTTAAAAATCCATAATTTTGTGACACGACAGACAGACCGACAGACCGACAGACCGACGACAGACATATAGAATTCAGTAACGAACTTTTCAAGTTCGTTGAAAATTTGGAATATTATAACTAGAAAAATACGAAATAGCTTCCCAAAAAAATGTAATTGCCTAATTTATAACACAAATTACGGGTATTAATTAACCTCTAATATTGGGTGTTCCTTACTTTTTATCTTTATATTAACTTTCTATAAAATTAACAAAAAAACTTCTAATTTACCTAGATATTTGCATTAAACTTGCATTTTAAAGTCTTTAATACTTCATCACATGTGCGTGTTGTGAGAGGTACGCAGTGGAGTTGTTTTAAATATTTATACTTCTTTGTGTAATCCATTGCTATTGCTTTAAACGTACTTACTAGGAATAGATAATATTAAACTTTAAAAACTTTTAATCTAAGATTAGTCACCAGTATGTACCCACACGAAAGTTTTATTTACTTATTTTCTTTAAAAATTATATTCGAAATTTTGAAAGCATAGTCGCTAGTGGCAACTTATGTAAGTTCAAAGAAGCTGTAATTATTCGATTGAAATTTAACTAAGAACAAAGATATAGAGAAAAGTAAATCTGAAACAGAGGATAAATTAGAAAAAAACATGTAAATTCTTAACGGCCCGGAAGATAAAGGCAATGACGATAACACGCTGAGATTGTCGGTGATATTTTTATAAGTAAATTATTATATTATTTATTAATTTCATGATACCCTTGCTTTCCATATAATCTACTAACAGACAAAAAATAATATTTTGAAGAAAAAACAGAGAGGCCTGTAAATTTTTTAAAATCACCTAAATCGTTACGTCGGAATGTAATATATATGTCAGAAAAACAGCGAAAAATTGTAAAACAGAAATTGAATGAAGGGACCTATTTATATCTGTTGAAATATATATTGTTGTCAAATACACCGATCGACATATACACAAACTTTAAAGCATATTTATAAAGAAATCAATAAACTGGAAACAAAAGCCTTTATTAGTTTATTGCATGGAGCAGACCTATCAAAATTAAACAATTTAAGTCTTGAAGTTGGAATGGGGATTTTATTAGCATAAACAGATTTTTTTACTTATACTATATTTTAAGTTTGACAACATAAATAGGACTGTAAAGAAAAATTTGGATAATTAACCACTGCAAACATTGTTACAAATAACATGTATAATATTATAAAAATTGTTTTGTAAAACTACATTTTCGATGACAATATTACTTTTGATGAAATGCTTCCCGGTTTCTGAGAATACTGCTCATTTCGTCAATAGACATTTTTATAATCCAGCCAATGGGGTATAAAATATTTGCCGTATATGATCTAAGTAATTTATAAATTTACGTTAGTTAACAATCTTTCAGATAATATATATTTATTAACTCTTCACTATACTTAGTTCTTTGTTTAACCAAGCATATACGTAACACATTAAGTACTAGTACCGCTGATAATTTATTATCTAGTATATACTTGATGGATAACTTATTAGAAAAATTGTCCTATTTTGATACCATTAGCAAATATAAGTAAAATTTACTCATAAGATTTGTAAATTCCCACTATCGATAACCGAACAAAAAAATACTTTGTTTATGTAAAAGAGCAAATGGGTTTTTCCATACTGAAGTGTAAAAATAAGTTTGCTCATTTCTTCTATATAAAAAGATAAAACAAGTAATTGTGTAGAATTAATTTACATATATATTTTGTATTACAACGTTACAAAATTAGGTATCCCTGAAACACCCATAGCCTCAGTCAGCACAAAAATGAAATCAAATTACTTCTTCAACACAAGTAAATAGATATGAATCTAAATATAGATATAAAAGTCTGATTTTGTGTATTTGTATATTTTGTTTCTATCGAGAGCTAATATTGACGAGGATCAACCACCAAATTTTCAGAACCGGGTGATCTTGCAATCGATAGATATTACAAAAAAAAAACATTCTGAAGAATTTGTGTTGCTTATGATCTATTGCTTCAAACACAAGAAAAATTGCCACCAATGTTCTCCAAAAATGTTGGCTTTTATTAGATGCTCCTTGTGTAGAATTTGTTTTTGCTTTAACCATTTTTTAAAAATAGATAACGAATATGGATTTCACGATTATATTTTTTTGAATAAAAATTCTTAAATTTTTGTACAATAGAATATCTAAATAAATAATTACAATTTTACAATGTATTTATAATTTATTCAATATAATCTTTCCGAAAAAAAAATGATTTGCGTATTTCCTTCACGTTCACGCGTAATTTAATTCAGAATGTTCTGTTTAATTCTCACTGTTTTCCCTCATAAAGAAAAAAAATAATTTTATCTATGTACCATTCTTTAGATATTATTAAAACCGCACGATGATGTTTAGCACATTATACTAGACGTATTGGTTTTTGTAAAAGGCAGCTCTTTAATTCATGTTTTTTAACAATGTAGAAGAATAGTTAATTAAAATATCTATTTGCACGATCACCCGTTCTAACAATTTGGCTATTGATCGTCATCAATATTACCTGTCTGTTGACACCATAGCCATTCCTTCTTACATTTTTTTTTATCTTAAATGGAACTGCTTCTTTCTACGTAGATGTAGAATTAAGTTATGATCTGTCCTCTGATCATACATAGTTAGCACTTGTTTTATCATTATACCGACAACTCCTAAGCTCCATTCATAACTCAAAATCTGTCTGGAATCAAAATAAAGATATTAATCTACAACTAATCCTAAAAGATTTAAACTAAATTGAAGTAGTCACAAATAGCGTAATCCAATTGCTACAAGGAACACCCCAACAAACCACTCTAAACATATCTTACAAAAAAACCTTTATAATCATTCCAATACAAATTAAAAAACTAGTAGCAAAAAAAGAGCGAGAGGAAAAGAGCAAAGACGTCATATTACGATCGACAATGTTATATTTCATCTCACAAGTAATCAAGTCAAAGCAAAATTAAAATCTTAGAATAAATAATCGTTTAAAAGCTGTATTACAAGTTTTAATCGTTACGATAATTTTATTTAAAAATTTATTACATCCTTTGATAAACCAATAATGGCGGCAAGTCCGATATATTAAGAAACAACAGCTCAGGAGCAGTGGACTAAGAGCCACCAAGAAAAGGTTGAAGTCTTTGCGAATTATCTTGATGAGGTTTCTCATCCTTACATTAATCTTCCAGACGAAAAAATTCTCGACTATCTACAAACTCCAATATCAAAAAGGAACTGGAGAAAGAGGTACAATACCTAGAGGCTGGAAAAGTTCCTAGTCCTACGTCTCATCTTACCGACTCATTAGACACCTTTCATCAGTTTCTAAGATTTAAAAAAAAATTTCACATCCAACGATTGAATTTTAGATTATCAGTTTGGCGTTCGACGGAGTCATTCTACAATCCAACAGTGCCACCGAATTGCACATTTTATTGATAGAGCCTTGAAAAACATAGAATACTGCCCAGTAATATTCATAGACGCAAATCAAGCCTTTGACAAGGTCCAGCATATTGGGTTATTATATAAAATAAAAAGATATTTACATTTGTGTCTGACCAATCGCAAATTCCCTACAAGGGTAAATAACGATGTCTCACTTGTACATCTCATTAATTCCGGAGTCCCTCAAGGCAACGTCTTAAGACTTCTGTTATATTTGTTGTTCATCTCTGATCTTCCAACGACCAATAGTATCGCATTGGGAATGTTTGCAGATGATACTTATTGCACACAAATATCTGAACACGCTCTAAGTATGGCTTCAGAAATGGATAACTAAAATAAATACACAAAAGTCGTTTCATGTGACTTTTACGCTACTTAAGGAACCATGCCTACCGATTTATATAAACAACACAAAAATTCCTGCAACAGCTTTGCTCAAATATTTAGGTCTGCATCTAGATAACAAACTAAATTAGCAACAACATATTATCAAGAAAGGAAAACAAACTGATATGAAACAAAAAGAAATGTATGAGTTATTAGGACGTAAGTCCCTTCTGTCATTGGAAAATAAGTTTCTACTTTAAAAATCATAATTATTTCCATATGAACTTACGAAATTGGAATATGAGTATGTGCAAGCAGTCCCAATGCTTCAATCATCCAAAGATGCCAGTCAAAAATATTAAGAATCTGTACACTTGGCCCTAGTATGTCACAAATAAGCGGATCCACAACAACTTAAAAATAACCACCACAATAAGCTTAAAACCCATACAAATCCTCATTACAGCCTCGGTTAGGAAAAGACGTAATAAGAAGACAAACGGAAATGGCCAGCAGACCTGTGATTTGTTTTTTTCTAGAGTTTTCTCCGCTAAAGATGATCTTATCAAGTCATAATGCAAGATATATAACTAATATCTCTTACGTCACTATATATAGGTTACAATGTACTTTTATTGCTGATTTACACTAAATAAAAAAATTATATTTCCACTTATTCTGAACTAGGAAATTCTGCCAAGTTGTCACAAAAATTTAAAGTAATACGCGTTACTTTAAAGTTTTTGTAACAACCTGGCAGCATTTCTTAGTTCTAGTTTACTAACACTCCCCTATCTATAAAGAACAGGCTATAAAAGCAGAAGTTTGGAAAATCTCGTCCAACCCTCCATTGAGCTCTTAAAGGAAAATTAATTATGGTAAGCGGATCGGTAAGTAGCCGTTGATATCAACTCTTTAATCTGATCTATTGTTGGCGCACATGCGGCCTCGGTTGCATCCTGCGCGAACCTCTTGGTCGTAAGGATTCATTTGATGAACAACCTGTGGCTAAATGAAGCTTTCGAATTTATTGGCCGCTTTTTTCGGGCAGCCGCTCGCCCACCTCGCCTTGGGGACTGCGGATTTCTTCAGGGAAGTGCGGCGAATTGCCGCCGACCTAAATCGCTAGGCAGACGAATGCAAATTGCTCCGTTGATAAACAAAGGCGGCGAGCGGCTGCTTTGTGGGCAGGCGAAAGCGTGCTTTGCGAGCTTTGCCGAGCTTATTAGCGGAGCGACGCGTACGTTTCACTTAACGTAAAAGCCGCGTCGATATTTCAGGGCCCGGTGCTACTCTATTTTCAAAATAACTTTTACACGCCATACCTAATGGTTCCATAACAGGATTACGATGTCGGCCAACTCGTGACGCAACTGCTTCCTGGTGATGTTTGGCAGCTCGTCACGTATTGTAAGTGGACCATTTTAAGCGAGTCGATGAAAAATTCAGAGTATTGCATTTCATTATCTGCATACTCGATTTGGAATGATTTGAAAGAAGCGTCAATTTCATTGTTGTGGATAAGAGAGAATAAACAAAAATAAATTTTATTAACCGTTGCGCTTCACGATAAACTCTCCAATGCTAAAGCTTGACATAAATCTAGATATATGTGCCCTTACGAGCTTTAATTTGTAATAATCAATTGAATAAGATGTATCTGAACTTACCAAAAGTTGAATACAAAATATGTTATTAAATTTATTTTAAAAAAAAGCTGTAATTAAACACAGTTTTAATGATGTATGTGGAAACGGCAATAAAGGATTAGGCGAGAGTTTTATTTTAGAAACCTATCTAAGATCATAAAACTGAGGGCTAGTCAAAAAAATTGATTACTCTTAAAAGATTTTTTTATTCAACTAACAGTGCACTTCATTTTTAAGACTAATTAACCCTGGCGTGGCTATACTTGCACTACATTTTGATTTTCACTATTGTATTACACGTTACGCGGGTAGGCACTCGTCTAGGATCCGAGTAGAGAAGCATTGGCTATCTTCCACCTGCTATTACAGGAAACTAACCATGTTCTAACCCATAATTCCATCTTACCATTAACTATTCATTTCTATCCAAAGTTGTCGAGAGTAACGAGAACATATTCCAACTAATTCTAATTTCTCAAAAGAATCAAACGATTACGACTCCTCTGTCAAGAGAATACGAAGAAGATTGCACTTCACATTGCGCAAGCTCGAAAAGTTTTGTTCTTTTAAGTCTGCAGAGAAGATTTTGGTTGATTAGAAGTTGTACAGCCTGCTAAACTTTTTAATTACATCGACCATTGATAGCTAGAATTTTCAATGCACGTACAAGAAGCATTTACAATATTTCGTAAAACACTGTTTTGAAATTTCTGAATGCCACAACTGCATGCCATAAATCCATACTGCTCTGATCACCTGTTTATAAACCAATTTTTCATTTTTAACTGCTAGTTGGGGATTTCTTTCAGAAATCAACATATGCTGTTGTATTGTAGTTTTAATTCAGTTGTTCTTTTTTAACATGCTTTTTTCACTTTAGTTTGGCATCTATATTTAAACCTTTGTTTGTTATTCTGTTCCTGAAATTACCATAAATAGATTATTTCATATATATGTGTTTATTTTATTAATTTAACCTTGGAATTTGGCCATTGTTTTTTTTATATTATTTCCTGTAGTGTTACATGTATATCACAAGTATAGAATTGACTCAAGAATACTTTTCTAGGTAATATCTGATTTTATTATTTTAAATTTAGAATACCCATTTTCTTGTTCAATTTTGAAGGTTTGGGTTGTTAAATATCAGTTGAATAACCCAATATATTGTTTTTTTTAAATATTATTAGTAGGCCGTCATACGTAACTTTTGTCAAAAACTTTAGCAATATCTAAAAAGATTGCAAGCATATTTTCTTTTCTTCGGGGAATTTTTATATCACATTTGTAATTATTACTACAAAACCAAAATTGAAGTAGAGAAATGAGTTGTCTTCTTTTAATTATTTTCTCATTCTCTTTAAAAATACCTTTCCAAACAGTTTTGCTATTATAGGTAATAATGATATTGGCCTATATGAGCTTACATGTTTCGTAAGTTTAGGTATCATGATGATTTTAGCTGTTTTCCACAGGAAAACGTGTTGTAATGTAAATGTTTGTTTATTATACGTAAGTTTTACAATACCTTTCCTTGATGACTGTTTTAAAGTTTTTTTAGTAATAAAATAAAATACTAAAGCATTTCTTTTGTTGACAATTTTTTAATTTATTTGGATACTGCTTTGGGAGTTATTAGTTATTATTTTGTTATTAGTTTTGTTTGAGCTTGTATTTCTATTTGCTCTAGATACAATTGAAATACAGTATATCTTCTTGATAAACAACAAAGATATTTGGTTTTTGTTTTTTTCTTCTTACCGAAGGTTAATCTTTTTTGAGTATAAACATAGTAGAACGTGTTTCAATAGTCTATTAAATCTCTTTGTGAATTTCTATAGTGAGTAGATTTCTTCTATTGTTATATATATCTATATATATATCTATATATATATATATATATATATATATATATATATATATATATATATATATATATATATCGTGTGTTATTATTGTATGAAAATGTTCTTGTTGCCAAAGTTACCATTAGTGATTGGAGCTTCACTGAGTTATAATTATATTAAATATAGTATTACATTGTTATTAAATTATTTTTTAAAATTCACTTTTATACATAACTTTCCGACTTAAAAATATTTTTTTTCCAACAAATAAGTAGTTTATTCATTTCACTAGTGTAAAATAAATGTGGCTATGATACATGAATATTTCGATAGCAACATTGTTGTTAAATTTCTCTCCTTCAACTACTTCTGGTAGTGATCCAAACAAATAATGAACCTAAAATGATAAGACTGAATTTTAGGAAGAATTTGTTGGTGTATACATCAATTCTTTATCCACCTTAGAGAGCTACATATATGGGATTTGAGAGCAAGATACTGACCTCAGAAGCAATTTCGGAAACCATTAATTGGTGATCATCTTCGAGAAAGGGATGAACAGTGTAAATAGTTTTTAGTCCCCAGGTAACGTCAATGACTTTTATTTACATTTTTGATTTTCACCCTTTCAAAAATTGTGTATGTTACTTATACATACATTTGAGTTCCTTTAAGAGCGTTAGGCCCCGCACTGTTTTAAGATTTCTCGAAATTTCGGTTGGTTTTACATTCTTTGCTGATCTAGATAATAATTGTTGAGCAACAAATAAGGGTACCTCTTGCTCTAACATTGTTATATGCACTAAACAAAGCCATACTGCTAGGTACTTTAGCAAGAAGGGAAGTTAATCTCGGTCAGATACCCTAATCTACAACGCTTAGAAGCCACGCCCTTTTACATTCATTTTATGCATACAAAAAAAAATTACGGTTTATATTAGATTCTTTCACGTATTTATCTTCAAATTTAAAAACAAACTTTTATAGGAACAACCATTCTTATAATTATAATTTAAAACAAACAGTTCTAGATCATTCTATAAAGAAAGAAAGATATAGTTTTGTTTGTTGTTTTTTTAGAATTGTTGAAATATTAATTAAATGCGTTGCAACAAGGGATAAATATAAAAGAAACAAATATTTCTATTATTATAGTAATTTTTAGGATTCCAAAAGCGACACATGCTTATTTATTTGGCGCAAGCATATTTAACAAATATTTTATCACAAAATCTATTGTATTGACATACTAAAAAGGGTGCAAACTAATTCAGAGCAGCTTTTATAACAAATCCATCAGTCAATTTTCTTTACTTTTCACATAGTATTCCCCTGAGGGGGTGCACTTTATACTGTGTAGTCTCTGTTGGTTGTGTTTTGACCCTTCATAAATATTCGAATCGTAAATAAAACGGAAAGATATTGAAAAAAACTATTTTATGTTTGTCTATTTCAGTTCTCAATACTGCCAGACTTATATTTCTGTTACAAATAGCTAACAATAGTTTGATATATTCAAACAAAAAAATCAGAACTAAACATCACAGAAGCAAAGTTGTTTAGAAAGGTTTATTGTATTTTAATTCCAAACAGATAATTTTAGATACTTATTGACATGTTAAAATCAAAACCAATTAAATCTCTTTATAGTAACAATTAATAAAGAAAAACTGTCTGTAAATTCATCAATATACTGGTCGATTCTGTTTTCTTTTAATACAAGTTAAAGCAATATTTTTTTCTAGTTTGTTAAACCTACACGCTTTTATCTTTATTATTTATCAAATAAATAAGACAACATAATGAAAACAATAATATGAAAAATAAATGTAGTAAGAATTCTACAAAAAAAACACACAAACTGTCATGGTTGTGTTGCGAAATCTATACATTTTTAAACAAAGACTGCGTGCAAACTAAAATACGTGCTCAATGTTTGCGTGAAAATAAGCTATAATATTATGTGAAGCCGCCTGATAGCGTTTCTGAAACGCATAGAAAGAAAGATAGAACAGTATTTAAGCAAGGCTGCAAGTGCATTTATGGACAAAGAGACAAACCATAAAAGTAAACAATAATGGTCAGCGATAAACATCGTGATTGTTTAGAACATCCATATAAAGTTAGCAGTGCACTGCTGAGGCAGCAAAGAATGAAAAATCAGATTTGCAAAACTAATCTATAGGAAAAAAAACAAGACAAAAAAAGAACGCAAACAGAAAAGTAACAAGAACGGTAATTAATTTTGATTCATGGAACAACAAAAAATCAATGGCAAATAAGACACACTAATTGAAGAAATGAAAAGAAACAGAATATACATTAAGGGATGAGCAACATTAAAAATAATGGAAATAGAGACATTACAATTACCCAAAGTGCATACATTGGTATATTCGGGAAATAAAAGAAAAGAAAAAACAAAATACGAAGTCGACATAATATTACCACAATAATTATATAAACAAGTAACAAAAATAATCCAATCAAACTCAAGACTCATATAATTCGAGTTAGAAATAAGAGGAAGAAATAGGCATCATACAGTTATACGCATTAGTGGAAAACGCCCAGACGGAGGAAAAAAGAAACTTTTACGAAAAATTACAAGAGACACTAGATTTGTTAATAGAAAAAGATGATAACCTAATACTTATGAAGGACTGGAACGCAAAAATTGGGAATTACCCAAGGAAGGCAATGTATTGGACCAGATGGAAGACGCGAAGAAAAAGTAATAAACAATCATGGCAAATAAATATTGGACTTCTGCCAAAGTAATGACCTGCTCATAGAAAATACGTGCTTCTACCAATCTACGGAAGATAGGTATACTTTTGAAACGAGGAGAAGAAAGGTAAAAACCATAATCAACTTTATGGTTTACACACAAGGAGCAAAAAAAATTCTATCAGTGAGGTAAAAGTAGAAGAAGAAGCAGAACTGGGAACAGAGCACAAACTAGTGTTAATGAAAACTAACATAATGATATGAAAAAGCTGAATAGGGAAGAAATCAAAATGAAATACCAGAAACAATTGTAAATATAAACTTAAAAAGGCCAATCTTTAATAAATAATAAATTTAGGAATGGCCAATTAGGATTTGCAAAAAATTTTTAAAAATATAGTTTTACCAAGAAGCCATGCGGACTCTAATGGTTAGCTGAGTTAGTATTACACGGGTAAAATTTTTAAAGTAAAATTAATTAAAACTGCGTCTGTAAAGCGTGAAGAGTACGTATATTAAAAGACTACATAAAGAATATAAATATACTAAAATGCAGTGTAAAAATTGTTATGGTTTATCCTAAAGTGAATGAGCATCGTCATATGAACATATCAAAAGTGCTTGCTGGTGTAAGGCAAATAAATATTTTAACAAAATGATAACCCCAAAAACATCGACAGAATAGCGAAATTATAATCATAAACCCACATTTTTAATTTTATAAAATGGCTAACACAGTCTCATGACTTGGATTTCATCCAAAACTTATAAGCAATATAAGCATTAACATTGTTAAAGTTAAACCTGGGGATGGTAATAAGTTATAGAATACAATTTGAATAACTTGAGGGTCTATAATTGTTGAATAGTACAACAAAATTACTAAATCTATGCACTGAGATTGCTAATCTCCAGTTAATAAAAAACTGTGCCCAAAAAGTATTTGTGCACTTTCCTCGCAGTTTTGATCTGACTTATTATTATTAGAGAGATTATTAAAAACTTGAGTTCTATCACGTAACTTACTAGTGGCTTATGCAATTTCATTAGTTTGTTACACCGCCCTAAGTATAAATAAGTCAAAAATTTTGTGACTCAGTAACCAAATTTTACATTCTAATTATACCTGTAAAAATTGTTTCACGCAACGTGAAATATTAAAACGGGATTAACATAAATATCCCGAAAATATCTTTATGAAAGTAGCAGAGAAACTGACAAATTTATGTTCCTTGCATACATGCAAATTGAAATTTCCAACTATTGTAAAAATAACTTTGTCGAGTTTTAATATTAGAATAGTGTAAAAGTTTTTTATTTATTAATATAAAAATTACTTATTTTATATATTAAAGTAAATACAAAATTACAAATCAAAATATACGCCATTGTGATGTATAGTATCCATCCATCTATGAGACAAGTTTTCTATGTCTCGTTAGAACCACTTTTAAGAATTTGAATCAAAGAACTGATGTCATTTTTCTAATTCCTGAAAATTGGTAAGGTGTCGCCTTGCCAAAAAGTGAGACATTATTCATACAGACGGAGTGAGCTAACAGTTGAATTCCAATTCTTTCAATTTTTGCCAGGTTTTTTGGACCGTATGTGGTCTAATGTTATCCATCTTATTCTAAAATGGTAAAAATTCTGTTAAGTTTTTGGCAAGAAAATAATAAACCGATCTGCAGAAGTTAGCTTAGCTAAATCACACCTTGGCTATTCCACCAGACGCAAAGCATATCTTTGACCTCAAAGCGCACACACTATACAACACGTTCTGCTACTTAACCTTTGCTTAAGCATTAACAATTTAAAGCAAAATTTCCTAATTTAATGCAGAATGCTAGTAAATTATTTGAACCAATTTTGTGCCGTACGATTTGATATAGCGTCTTGGTCTTTTATCTCGTAAATTCTTCGAACCCCATTAGTAACGATTCGTCTTAACTTCTATGCCGAAGAACGACCATAATTTTAACATTCAGATTGAGAGTGTCCTTTTATTTTCTTATTACAAATTTTTAATCTTAAATATTACTTTTAATTATCACGGTCGTTAAGATACTAATCTTTGGCGATAAAGTATGTATGAGAGTGCGACTTCAAACGCCAAACTTTCCATTTGAATATTTAATGGAAAACCAAATATAGAAGATAAATAATTAAGTGGCAAACTACCCGTGAAACTAGTGCTGAAGGCATTAGCCGGCTTACGATTAAGAATTTAATTTAATTTATTTGGTTAGGTCCCCTTTCCGTTTCGTTCTCATCTTCTAAGGCCGACTTCCGTTAATTAATCTGAAACATGCAAATTCGGGCTAACTTGTTGTCAGAGAATGAGTTAATTTAATTTTTTAGCAGGGCCAAAACATATTTGAAATTCGATATCAAAGACTTGAGTTTTTCAATTATTTTTTAATTTACAAAAGAATTGAATTGCGCAGGGGATAAAACGTTTTAATTAAAATTTGTCGCATCAACATTATGACAACAAATTAATTTAAAAAATAGTTAATAACTGCCTTGCTTTTAAAATGCTGGTAATAATTATATTCATCGATAAAACTACGTTAAAAAAGGCAGCAATAGTATTTTTAAATTAATATTTTCCTTTGCATGACCAATTTAGTTAAATCGATAGGAACTGCAAATGGAATGAATATTTTATAGACAGTTAACATGCACAAGTAGCAGACTGTTACGGCTAATACATTTCCACAACTTTCAAGGAGATTTATCATATTTTCAAAGGTTAAACAAAAGGCATTATCAACAATGATAGTTACTTAATGTGCGAGGACTATCTCAAAAGTATGTTCCTCTATCTTTTACTAGGCATATAGACATAATGGTTGTCACTAAATGAGTGGTGTGAGCGTTTCATCCTTAATCGCGCACCAAAATCAAACAACCGAATCCCATTTTCCTTATGGGTGTGTGACTATGGTGTTGTAGATTTAAGTTATAATTAAGCTTAGTTGTAAGAAGATTAACACAAATCTAAATCGGGACGTTAGTATAAAAATGCATGAACTACTGGGCGATTGTCTACAAGTTACTTTGTCTACAAAAGCAAATTATAAATAACTTCTAGGAGATAAAAAATTACTTTTTAAATTTCTAGAATAAATTTAGTAAAATTGTTGCTGCGATATGTGATTTGTACAGAATTACGAGTATATCAGTGCAAATGATACGGCGCTGAAAGAAAATGTATATAAAAAAACCACTAAATGTTAATGACAAAAAGTAAAGCAGTCGGTTATCTAACGCTTACGATTATTGCTTAAATATGTGCGTTCCTAATGAGTACGTAGGAATGCAAAAGCCGGCAAATTATTTGAGATGTTCTGGGTTCTTGGAAAATAAGTAACCATGGAATACCACGACCTCTTGCAGATGACCATAAAATACGACGCTCTAGCGCAACTCTTGACTTCTGAATATGTTAGGAAAATGATATCGCATTTAAAGGAACATTTCAGCGGTCAAAAAAATTTACTAACAATAATGTACGATGCAAAGTGTTTTTTCTTTTTGCATCCAAAATATTAAGCTTTTTAGTAGTGTCTTGGAAGAAATTGTACGATGTCATAATAAATATTTAAATACAAATGACTAATATGCAAAAAGACAACAAAATTGAAGGATACATTTTTTACATGTGACTGAGAGAAAGGTCTCTTTTGGGTAACCCTTGTAGCATTGGATCATCAGTCAAAAATTTTTATAACATAAAAAATTTGTGTATCTCTTATCGTTCGAATATAAAGCTAAATATTTCAAGTTTTATTTTTAATTTTGTAACTTTATTATTCGTTGCTCTGTCCAGTGAATCAAGACAATCGAGTAAATATTTATTGTCATTGAAAGTTATTCTATAAATACTACTACAAAACGGGGAAAAGATAAACAAAAGCACAAGATTTAAGTGGATGTTAAGATCTTGAAAAACGAGCTCCTAAATAGTCATTCTGTTGGAATATTATCTTTTATAGAAAATTTAAATTGTAGTAATTGCAGTAGACATTAGCTACCATTTGCTGAATATATCAAAAATTAAAATGCAAAATTGTTTTAAGAAATATTTAATCTAATATTAAACTGACGTTTTTAATAACCTATCAAAACCAAAAGCGGTGTAAAGTATTATGAGGTAGTTTTTGAGTACTTTCAACAAGCTTTAAAATAACAAACTAAAAAATTTATAAAATAAAATAAAATAATTTAATTTTTCGATGTTTCTGTTAAGTGCAAATATTAATAAAAAATAAATCAGTTACTTGCACTTTAAAAAGTGGTTTTGGGATAGAAGGTATAAAAATTTACTTCCATTGTGTTGTACAAACTAATTGGTTATGTCTAATTTCTATATGTGTACGTTTATTCTTTAAAATGAAACAATGAAACATTAACTTAAGACACTACTTTTTTTAAGTTGTATAATAGACGTAATCAATAAAAAAATTAATTGTAAGAGGATAAAGGTTTTCAACGATTTCCACGTGACTTTCACATATTAACTATTGACTTACTCTCCCATAATTCTATGTACATAATCTGGAAATTATATTCTATTTCTCGAGTCGTAGCACACATTTGATTGTGTTTATTTTTCAAATTTTTTACTAAAAAGAAAAGTGATTAAGCTTGCCTTAAAAAATTGAATTTAAGCAAATCATCTTAAAAATAAAGAGAACAGATAATTTTTCTACAATATTATAAGCATGGCGGATAAACAGATGAAAATAACGCTTACAGCATTTACTTCTATATTTATTATTTTTTCCGAATAATATAATTTAAATTTACAATTGTATTAAAAAAAACAATTTTCATAGTCTTCTTCATCTTTTTAAATAAAACACAATTGTAATCTGTTGTTTAAATATAACTACAGAATTATCAAAAATATCATTATGACTACTATGGGTCTCTTTATTGGCATCTGTTCAAGAATATGATAATTATTACAAGTCAGGATAATGTCATCTAAAATAAAATAATCTACTACAAAAATAAAAATAACTAATTAGTCTTTATTTTGACGGGGTTAGTAAAGTTCATTACTGGGTAACCTATTCGCTGTTGAACTTACCATTTCTTTGCAGACGCTGAAAGCTTGTAAAAGAAAACTTGAAGAAACACGCCAAGCTATTTATAAGCATCTACACAGAAGGAAAATTTACCATACAAGAAATGCCATTTGGTTTCCTACGAACTCGCCTTACATATATTGCTATGCTATTAATTTGGGGATATAACAAAAAAGATATCTTGCAGATATCAGATTGCAATTTGCTAAGAAATGATTTTTTATGACCATTTGAGTAGTCAAAATATGTGCATTTATCCAGGTAAATTATCAACTACTAACTCACGATCTTTTACTACTTGAAATGGTAACTGCAGCGCGATTTTAGGAGTGACTCTGATTTTATTTCAAGACAATACCCGATCTCACCTCCAAAATGCCTCTGAAAACATTAATTGGCCTGAGTTTTGGACTTTCTTGCACTCGATGTATTCGCCAGACTCTGCTTTTCAGATTAGAACCTCTTCAGATTTTTGCACCATTGTCTGTTACAACAAAATTTGCTCAGGTACTTTCTTAGACGTAAAATTAGTCAATTTTTAAAATTTAATATCTTGAATAAGATACTTTGAGTAAAAATAAAACAATGAATCTTCAAAAGCTAACGAAAACCATGAAGAAAATTGCATAGGTCAGTATCTTTCGACTAATTATTTACTTGCTTTATATGTACCAGAATTAGATAATAGAATCATTGCTACTTTCTCAGACAATACTGCAATACTAGCAGTGTATAAAGATTTAAAAGTCGCCTAAAAAGTTACAATATGCCAATAAAATATTCTAACTAGATTAGGTAATAGAAGATTAAATAGATAAATCAAAATTGAAAGTAACTGTGATATTTAGCGCAGTTTGGGAATCGAAGATGTAGACAGCAAAATTCAAAATATTTAGCCAAATATGGGGCAAGATTAAATTATCATCCTGATTTCGAGGTAATTCAACACTTTGGTGTATGGAACTTGAATAGAAAACTGGCAAGAATAAATCCTAGGTGTTATAGTGTTACAAAACCATAGTTCAGTTCAAATTAAAAGATTAAATGATACCCCAAATGATACACCAAGGGGTGAAAATTGTTACCGGGATTCGACAAAAGATGGAACTGAAAACTTCGGAATTTGCAATAGCTTGTCGAACTATGTCAACCTATGGTATTATAACCCCTAAGAAATTTACTTCGGAATAACTCGGTTTCTGTGATAGCGAGAAGGCATCCAAAGTTAACACCCCAAAATTTTTGGCAGCCTATATTTCATGAATTGATTAGTTTGTCTCAAATAAAGTATTTTATTTAACATAACTATAAGTCTATAATATTTAATTGCTTAGAGATTTTTTTATTGAAATAATTTATAGGATTGTTTACCATAACATGCTGGAATAATTTACACAACATTAAGATATATGGTGTGGTGTTTATGTCTGTGCAACATTTTTTAGTAGGTACGTTCTCAGAAAAGTCTCTTTTTATGTGCAAATTTGATTTTGCTCAGAATATTTGGAACTTTCGCAGGCTTTGTTATTAATTGTTGCAAATTTTACAACGACTAACTATTTACGTCTAACTTTATAATGACTTTAAGACGATTATAACCTATGAGGTTTATTTTTAGGACTACTAAAACGAAAAAAGTTTAAAAGACATCGAAATACTCAAAATAAAATTTAAATTATTAATTGTAGTTAATTTTACTTATCTTAAGTTTGCTTTAATCCAACACTCCTAAAGGTATACAAGATACTAGAGAAAGAAATAAAGAAAAGTTTAATTTATAATTTAATCAAATTATTAGCTATCATTAACTTGAAAAAGAATTAAATGTTCAAAGTGATTGTTTACATAAATCCAAGTCAATCTAAGTTTAATAATTCGTATATTATAATATATATTGTTTATAATAATACTGTTATTGTGGATAATCATTGTTTTAGTGATCTTAGAATTTCAAACTGTGTTTTGAAGTGATTTATTAGATAATTAGCTACAACTAATAATAATTAATTAGTATTAGGTCAAGCTTGTATAAAATTGAATTTTACCGATGCATAAAGAAAATGCCCTCCAATTTCAACATGTTATTATTATTTTTGGTGTTACTAGGAACCTTCTAAATCAATTTTAGTACAAATCGATTTGTAGTGCTTTTCTTTTTTACTGTGTAATTTACTATTGCATTAATATTGTTAAAGTCATGTATTAAGGTTTATGTACAAATTTACAAAAAAAAATAACTTCAGAGATATTGGGATATTTATACACATTACAGGTATATTTTAAAGACATTAAAATTTTTTTGTATAAATACACGCAATAAATTTAAAAGCAAAATTTTGTTTTAAAGTATTAAACTTCCCCGTAACATTCAGCATGCAACGACAAGCACCTACTATTAGGATAAAATAAGCAAACATTTGTACAACTCACTTTATTAACTGTTAAGCGACATATAAAATAATAAAATTTACAAATATTTATAAATAAATTAGGTGTTCTACTTTAATCTTAACGAGTTGTACAAGCAAGCAATTTTATAGTGAATTTTTTGCAACTTTTTTGTCTATGCATTACCACTTTTCCTACTTCTACGAGAACCCTTTTCATTCTCTTACGCTCTAAAAACAAAGCAGTGCACTCAAAACGTAAATCCTGGCGAGACCTTCGTTGTTTCTAAAGTAATCTTTATCTGCTACTACCATAACAAGCTCCGGCTCGATTTTAGGCTTCTCCGGGACAGTTCCAGCACTTAATCTCGTAAAGTTAAGCTTACATTCGAAAGCATCACTGCGCAGCTGAAGGTGAGACCGTTCTGAGCTTCCGAACAAAACAAATTTTTGTGATTTACCGAGGTACAACCAAATTGGAAATAAACTTGCGGAATGGAGCGGAATTGCAAAGCTTCTGTTCTGCGCCGGCTCCTTTGATTTATGACCTACGAGCGCGGCGCTATAAAATATGTATGATTGGATCCTTTACGCATACTTTATTCTCGGATAGGACATTTGTAAGAGCGGAGCCCCAGAAATTACCACCTGCCTAGCAATTTGAAAGAACCTTGAATGGAGTTTGCCGTAGGCAATTTATAGACCCAACTATTTTATAGTTCAAGGGCGACTGTTATTTCCATTGCATTAGAAGCCAATAGCTCGTCCGCTTTTATCACAACTTCTTTTGAATGTCTACTTTGTAATTAAAGCAAAACGTGTATAATGATTCAAAACTTTCAAAATTAAAAAAAAAGACTTGCATACCTCAAGCGCCTATTACAATTTTTGTTGTAGAAGCTGTAAAATTTATTGGACAACGGCTGGAAGGTCCGAGATGAATAATAAATATGGAAGTGGTGCTTTCATAGAAAGTTTTTTAATCAAGCCGTAATTTACGCTTGGCATTTTCTTAGTTAAGTTTTCGGGGGGGCACACTTTGAATGAGTAATTGTTTTGCAGCACAGTGTAAGTCACTTTTTGTTAAAATTAAAACGACTGATTCTGCTCTTAATCAAATACTATTTATATATATATATATATATATATATATATATATATATATATATATATATATATATATATATATATATATATATGCTATCTTCGAAAGTGCCAACTAAATTCCGCACAATTGATAAGCGATAAATACGCTTATTGCAGCTAGTAAATCGTATGTACAAACACATTATTGGTTATATTATTATTTATTATTAACTCTGTATATAAAAGTATTAAAAATTCATAATTAATACACGTTCCCTATGGGAAATGGGACAGGGCCTGGACCCCCAGACCCATTAAGCAACCCGCTCCCGAGAATTACGGATTCACATTCAGTCTCCCTAATTATCAGGGAAATCTACAATCTAACCAAAAGGTAGTCAACCAAATTCGCAATTTTCATTTGCGCCTTATGGACAACCAATACCCCCTTCTATACAATGAACCCTCACACATCCGTGCCACTGCAGCCAAATAATGCTAATCCACACCAACATATACCTAATTTTGTTACCCGCACTAAATCCATCAATCCAGCCTCAAACAAAAACCCATCAGAAAGTGGTGAATCTAATTCTGTAATCATGGATGATGAAAACATAGAATCAACCTCACAAAGAAACCAACACGCGTGGCAAGCAGTCAAAAAACGAAAAAGAAACAACTCGCAACCACATTCAACAAAACAAACTACTTCCATTGGATTCGAGGTACTCTCACAAATTCCAAGCAGCAGTGCAAACCTGAACCAAACATCCAGTACTCAGCAACCTAAAATCTCAAAACCACCACCTTTTTATATTTACGGGGTAAGTAACTACAACGAAATGATCACAAATATAAATGCAATACTAGAAAAAGAACAATATTACACAACAGTGTTATTGAATAACACGATTAAAATCAACACCAACACGTCAGATTCCTACAGAAAACTCAAAACGCATCTCAAGAACGAAAACATAATACACCACACTTACCAACTTAAGGAGAAAAGGTCATATAGAGTGGCTATACGAAATCTTCATCATACGATTTCAACGGAAGTTATTAAAAAAGAAGTAGGTAAATTAGAACATGAAGTTTGCAATATCATTAACATTTGTCACAGACTAACTAAGCAACCACTACCATTATTTATGGTAGACTTAAAACCTAAAGAAAACAATAAAACCATATTCGACGTAAAACATATCGATAATATCAAAGTCATAATCGAGCCGCCTAGAAAGAAGCTTCAGCTGTTTATCGTCCAAAAAACACACTATTTTTACTGAGCCAGGCAATATATTCATCACTGTAAATGATTGAATCGCCAAATGTTTGGAATTTACTTCGTTTAGTCATACAATTACCACTTAATGGTCTAGAAAGAAGAATACAATACCGCAGTGCCTTCGTTGTCAGGATTACGGCCATACAAAAAGTTATTGCAACAAACCCTTTGCATGTGTTAAATGTGGTGGCGACCACGAAACTTCCACCTGTAAGAAACCTCAAAATACTCTAGCCAAATGTGCTCTTTGTAGCGGTAATCGCCCAGCTAATTATAAGGGAAGCTCAGTGTGCCAAGACTTACAGAGAGCCAGGAATGCCCCATTCAGAGGAACTTCAAATATAACGCGTCCACAACAGATACCGAATAAAAACGAATTCCCCCCACTTCGAAACCATATCTACAACATAAACAACGACACTACCAACTCCTTGCAAAATAAACTATCCTACTTACAAATAACAGCAGGAAGAACTGACAACCTTCAAAATAACGATCAAGCATCTTCTATAAATCGAATCCTTGCTAACTTTCTTAATGAATTTAAATCAATGTTCTGCCAACTAATTAGTCAGAACAGCATAGTCTTAAACATGCTCTCAACAGTTATTAATAAACTAATATAAAAATGACGACTTCGTTGCTCATCGCTGACTGGAATGCTAATGGCATTTCTAACCACATTCCAGAATTAATCTCATTCTTGCAATTGCAAAATATTGATATATAATTAACTTCAGAAACCCACGCAATAACAAGAACAGTAATAAAAATCCTGTTCTATACCACATATCTTACTAACCACCCCGATGGTGCGGCGCACGGTGGGCCAGCAGTTGTAATCAAAAATACAATCAAATATCACGAATGAGTGTCTTATCAGACCAATAAAATTCAAAGTTCAAGCATAAAGGTGCATGCTCTCTCTTCTCCACTGATAATAGCAACAGTTTACAGTCCTCCAAGACACTCTATCTCTACCAAAAAGTACGAGAAGTTTCTACAAATATTAGATACAAAATTCATCATAGGAGGCGACTGGAATGCTAAAAATACAGCATGGAGTTCCAGGTCAAATAACTCAAAAGGACGAAATCTAGTGCGAGCCATTCAAAACCTCAGATGCAGTTATCTTTCTACTGACCAGCCTACATACTGGCCTACCGATACAAACAGGCTGCCAGACCTACTTGATTTTGCAGTAACACGTGGTATAACGAATACGTTCACACAAGTAGAAGCTAATTTCGATCTCTCATCCGACCACCCCCCCAGTCATAATTACCCTAAGCACTACAATTATTTATAAAGAGTCTACTCCAAAACTATGTACAAAACTCACCAACTGGGCCCACTTCAGGATTTGTTAGAAGGAAACCTCAATCTTGCTCTGCGAATTAAAAGAGCTGAAGACCTTGACGAAACAACCAAATACCTGACGACAATGATACAAGATGCTGCTTGGCAAGCCACGCCCAACCTAGTCGGTCATCAAAAAATACACAACATTCCTTGCCACATTCGAGACCTGGTTGCCCAGAAACGGAAAGCACAAAAAAAGTGGCAAAGAACCAGAGATAGGTACGACAAAACCTTACTCAACCGACTTACACATCAACTACAGAACGTGTTAATAGAATCAAAGAACAATACCTTCCAACATTATATTACTAATCTTTCACCTCACAATCTCACGTTGTGGAAAGCAACCAAAAAGTTTAATTGCGACCATACCTCCCATCAAGAAACCGGACGACATTTGGGCCAGATCAGTGGAAGACAAGGCCGAAACATTTGCTGAACATTTCGCTAACATATTCACGACACCACAATTCCAACCGAATACCGACGATTCTGAAATTAATTCATTCCTGGAGGCTCCATGCCAATTGTCGTTTGCCAATCAAACCATTCTCACCCAGAGAAGTACGACAACAAATATTAGTCACCAATACCCGCAAAGCCCCAGGATACGATCTGATAGTGGGATAAGTCCTTCAAAATCTTCCTAGAAAAGCCATAGTACTCCTCACCACAATCTTTCACAACATCCTCAGACTAGGCTATTTCCCAACCCAGTGGAAGTTTGTCCAAATTATTGCAATCGAGAAACCTGGAAAAACTTTCACAACCCTCTTCCCGCCGTCCAATTAGTCTTTTACCCCTGACTTCCAAGAACGACTACTCCTCATGAGAATCCATAGTGACGTAGATCTAGAGTACATAATACCAAATTACTAGTTCGAATTCCGCCAACAACACTCAACGATTCATCAAACTCACCGAATCGTTACTAAAATAATAAAGAGCCTCGAAACAAAACGAATTTGCTCCGCTATATTTTTGGATATTCAGCGGGCATTTGACAGGGTATGACAAGCAGGTCTGCTGTACAAAATTAAGCTCCACTTCCCAAGTCAATTATACTTGTTATTAAAGTTATACCTTAGCGACAGAACTTTTCAAGTTAAGATCAATAGCACTGTGTCTACTTATCACAAGATTACTTCTGGAGTCCCGCAAGGCAGCGTACTTATTGTATACCTCTGATACTCCTCTCACAAAGAACACATTAATTGCAACGTTTGCCGACGATACGGCTGTTCTCTGAAGCAGCGAAAATCCGGAAACAGCTATAACATATCTACAAAATCACCTCAACACCCTTCAAGACTAGTTCGACAAATGGAGAATAACAGCGAACAGCCATAAATCTACTCATGTTACGTTTACCAATAGACGCATCGTGTGCCCTCCCGTATTATTCAAAAACATCCCCATACCTCAGAAAACTGAAATAAAATATCTTGGCTTACATCTAGACCAGAAATTTCTCTAGAACACGCATATTAAAAAAAAGAAAACAAATAGACCTAAAAATAAAACACATGAACTGGCTGTTGGAGAGACGATCTCAACTCACCTTACAAAATAAAATACTCCTATATAAAATAATTTTAAAGCCCATCTGATGATATGGAATCCAGCTGTGGGGTTTTACCAAGGCATTACATGCCAAGATCCTACAGAGATGCCAATCAAAAATTCTTAGAACCATAACCGATGCTCCGTGGTATATCTCAAATGAAACTCTCCACAATGACCTTGGAATCCCTTATGTAGCGGAAGAGATCAAAAGACTGGCTAAATCGTACACCAAAAAATTAGCAGAACATACTAATCAACTCATGGAACAACTGTCCGTCCAACCTACCTGCACCAGGAGGCTAAAAGTAAAATGGCCACAAAACCTACCTCCTCACGATAATTAATTACTACTAGTTAAAATAAATATGGGGCTAAGCCACTGGCCGAATCCCCCTCATTTCATGTAATTAAAATCATAACATTTACTTATTACTCCCATAAGGAGCAGATTGTAAATACGCAAAGTATATAATAATAAAAAAAAATAAGGATATAATTAGCTGAATTTAAAATGTATTGGTCTCGTAAGATATCAACGAAATGTAAATTTATGATATACTCAAAATAGCGTAGAATATTATGTCAAAAATTTTTAAAGGATGATGTCATTATGAATGACAAAAACATTTTTCATTTTTAAGTAGAAATAACTTTACAAATTAGAGATTTTATACTACACACAAATTAATTGCACTTGATAATGTAAAATTTGTCTATAACTCTAAGTTTGAGCCAAAAATTTTAACATGGTGCCGGTATCCATACAAGGTATTTCTATTTTTTTATTCGAAATCGTAAAGAAGCAATTAACACGGATGGATATATTTCAAAATTGCTAAAAGTTGTCAGTTTTGTAAATAAACATCATAAAATGACAACAATGTTTTCTGATATCGTGTAATTATATCCAAAAACGTATAATAGCTAAAAGCTAATAATATGCCAGTTGTGTCAAAGCATGCAAATTCGCCTAGTGTGCCTTGACCTCTATCAATTGAGAATTTTTGGGCAATTTAATCTCAACTGGTGTATGACAATAGCAATAGCAAGAAGGCAATATCTGCTGAACAATTAAAATGACAAACTAGTTTTGTGTCAAAAATATTGATGTTATCTTGGTCTAACATACGATAGAAGAGATTCTAAAGGGCTACAAAAAATCGAAGATAATGGGTCTCTAGTAGTTCAATTAAATTTTTACGTTTACAAAGTGTTGTTTAATTTGTATTGAAAAAAATAGAAGTTAAAATGGGAATAACTTTTGTATCACTATTTCTTATATATGCATTATTCCTTTCATCTTTATATTTTCTATTGGTCTAGCTGCTCCAGAAACTATATTTGCATTTACGGTTTTTAATGCCAAAAGCCCCTCTTTCTTAGATAAAAAAATATATTTGTGAACTAATTATCAACATGTTGTAATTATATTGTCATGGTACACTTTGTGTTGGTCTTACAACAATTTTGCTGCTTGCGCCTGATATTTTAAAGAATATCAGAGGTTGTTAAGAAATAGTAAGCCAAGGCACTGTTGTAGATGAACTATAAAAGTCTATCTTTTTGATAATATATCAGAATTTTCAACACGATTTTTACAAAATCAAAATAGGATAGTGTTTCTAAATTGTTTTAAAGTAATGTCCTATTTTGACAAGGATTCTGCAAGTAGTTCTCTTTTCCTCCCCACCTTCCTATGTTTAACTTCTTTTATAGTAAAACAACTACTATACGATCAAACAACTGAAAAATCTATTATCAATCAGTAAAATTTGTTTCACTAATTTTAGTGTCATCTATCACCAAGTAGTAAAACTTTATTAGTTCAACATCTCCCTCAACAAGTAGCGCAATTCTTGTCTTCTTATTTCCTGAACACTTCAAAAAAGATAATGACGTTCCAGACTATTTTTCGAATAAGTTACGTTGACTTGGATTCCTTATATATAAATTTTCTTTATCACATATAAATATCACTTAAATATTTTGATAAAAAATCACTGAAAAAATTAACGGCTTTATAAAAAAAAATGTTTTAAGATCAACTTAAATTGGAAAAAAATGGAAAATTGCATTCAAAAACTCATAAAAAATTTAGCTAAGTACAATATGATAAATTTTCAGCACGTTTTTAGAAACATTCAAGTCAGTTCACAAAACTTTGTGTTCACTTTCCCAAAGAAATTCAAAACAGTTATGAGATTTACAGATAAATTCTGTATTCGTTTTTAGACTCCTTTTAACCCGATAAGTTTTCAACAAATATAAAAGAAAAACTTGGTAATATTTCTAGTAATGGAGCGTTGAAACTTAATTTTTTCCTGAACAGATTACTTTTGGATCAAGATAATGTAACAATACCTTGATCTGATGAAGAAAGCTGTGAAGTTTTAGGTTTTTGCAAGATAAGTATTTCATCGAAAGTAATAAATTGCCATAAACTTAAAAATATCACAAAACATTGAAATAGACACATTGTGATTTTTTAAGTTTTCTAAAATTGGCAATATTTTTGTTGGCGTCGAAGGTGAAAGAATAGTTATGTTTATATTCCTGAATTTATAACATATACGTTCAGTAGTTGAATGAAGACTATATTGTTGTTTGACATATTTATACTGTCGTTGCATCTTTTAGCAATCCTGCCATTTCCCCAGAGGGTCCCAATCCACAATTTGAGAACCACTGATTTAATTTATTTAGTATTATAAATTATACTAAATTCTTTACCAATGCACCTTAAGCGTTTTAGTATATTTAACGCTAGTCTGGCAATTCATTACAAATAGAATGTAAGCCAAATATTTCTGCCACGATATATATACAACTGCAGTAAAGGTTATTCGGGGTGATTTAAACTAGCACTGAAACAGAAGCTGTAATGACTTAGAACCGAGCTATAATGCAAGTAACGACGTTGTTCTGTGGAAAATGCGCATTTTTGAGCTGAAATGTGATTACTATTAGAGGCGCTCGAAAGAAAGCGGAGATGACGCATCGAGTCTGCGGATTTTGCATTTTAATGAAGCGGATGTCGATTTCAGCGTGGAAGTGGTGCATAGACGTGGCTTTCATTTTTTAGAAATATCAAATTAATTGCATGCGCATACTCAACGGAATTTCCGCGACGTTGCTGTTATTTCCCCGGGCGAGACTCTCGAATTTCGGTAAAATTGAAACGCCGCAAATTGCTTTTGTATATCAAATTTGCGTAGGTGAAGGCAAGCCATTTTAAACGACTGTAGGCTGTTCTTGTCTTATTTATCAATGTTTCCTTATTTTTCAAGAACAAAGTAAATATTTAATTTTAAGTAATACAATGTAATTGCAAAATATTTGTAATTATCTATTTCGGATGTATAAAAAACTGTATTTTGCAATAACTGAAAAGTACAGCAGTTATCTGGGAAGCACAATTTTTTTCTGTAATTTTGAAATTACTACTAACTGTAGTGAAAATATTAACGTAGTAGTTCGTCTATAATACTGGTGTATAAGATTTTATATAAGTGACATGGATAGTTAAAAACGAAATAAAATCTAAGAAGCTTTGACGTATACTCAAAAAAGGTTACATTCTTTTGGAATACTAAATTTTATTAGAGTATTTACAACCTCAAGCTCGTTAGTGACATGCTATGTTTTTTATTAAAATTGTATGGTTTATTCTGTGCTGATGTCTACTTCTTCAGTGATCTCTCTGACAGTTAAACAATAATTTTCACAAATTGCATAAATATTATCATCACGTAGTACAAGTCTAAGACCTTTATCTGTAAATATCTTACCTCTTTTGAAACGATTGATTCATTCCTAGCACTTCCTTCCGCTCATATTCTTCCTTCACAATACATACATCTTAGAAAGTTTTACCAAGTTTCAAGCAAAAATAACACAAACACATAATTTTTCAAAATTCTCCACTTTTACTTTTAATTTGCGTACAGTATCGGAGAGTAAAGTTCATTAGATGATGTTCATTAGTTCCAAATTAGGACAAATAAAAAGGGATTGTGGGCAAAACTGTTAACCTACATATCTGAAAAAATAAATCAAAATTTGTAGAACCAATGGGAAGCTTTAAAGTTGCGTGTATAATTTGTTGACAAAATTGTGGATAAAATGGAAAAAGACCGATTACCAATAAAAAATGTTTATATAATAAAAATCAGGAAGCTGAAGAAAAGTTAAGACATAGAAATATAAGCACTACAGAAATCAAAGAAAGAGTAAGGTGGTTTGAAAAATATCTTTTAACAAATAGTGGTGCCAATAGGAACAATACAGTACAATAGAGACACCAGCACTAATAATTCCCCTAGATAGTTTACCCAAAAAATCAAAATATGCAAATAAGCATCTATAATTAATTGGAGTATAAAGTCTCAAAAATCGCAAATTTAAAAATAAGAAAATAAAATGTTTCAAAGAACAATAAGAGAATACTAAAAACAAAGTAACTATTAAGCTAGCGATTTTAATGCACGAGTAAAAAGAATTTAATGAATATTCGATTAACGAAAATCAAGAACTACCTTCTGCTCACAAAATAAATTTTAAATAAATAACAACTTCTTTAAAGATAAAAAGCAATATAAACGTATATTTCATAAGACCAGAGCTAGTGGGTCAATTACAGACTACCTCCTAATAAATAACAAATATTAGACTTGCGACGCCCATCTACAGAATTTAGGAAAAACAACGCATTTAAAATATACATTTAAGAAACTTAAAAATCTTATGAAAAATATAAGACAATTCTCAATAAAACAAATGCATTAGTAAAATATAAAAGAATAGTAAAAATCTGTTTTAAAAGAAATAGAATACGACTTTTGTAGCTTGCAGAAGGTAATTTGGAAAATGATAACTATAACTAATGAAAGTCAAAAACATCAAGAAAGATACATGAAAACAAATAATCTAACACCCAAGACACTAGAAACATTAACTAATAAAATATTCAAACATATGCAGAAGAAGCGCTAAAAATAATTTAGAAAAACCAAAAAACCGCTGGATAGGACAAAATACAAAATAAACTTTTAAAGTGTGGAAGGAGGAAACTGATTAAAAAACTAAAACTTCTAAATAAAAGTAAAAAGATTACAGGTTCCGAGTTAGTGCCGTTGTTGACGTCACCGGGTTGGTAGATAACGTAATTGGGCTAACTGCTGACGTCGATAGGGTCGTTGCAGGTAATATTTTGGCATTTTTTGACGTCACTCTCTCTTTCATCATATCGCAGTCTATTTTTTGCTCCTTAAGAGCGATAAACCAAGATTTAAGTAGATTAAATCCGTTAAAATTATTTTTATATTTATAAATCTCACCCGCCACTCTATATAATCTCGGGCAATAATTTCTAGACTTGGATAAAACTTGTGTTTGCACGAACTTTATTTCGTGGTCAAAATTTTCCAAAGCATTTTCAGCAACTGCTGATTTTCGGGTTGATTAAGGGGTAGATGACGTTTGTGTTTCTTTATCTTAGTGGTAATCGTTCGGCCCGTAGTCTCAATGTAGACTTGCTCACATAAACAAGGTGTGCGGTATACCCCCTGGTGTATCCTGTGGGTTTCTTGTATCTTTGGCTGGTCTAAGCAAATCCCGTATCTTGGTGGTGGTAATAGTATAGATGATTTTCACCTTGTGTTCATCGAGAATTTTTCCTATCCGGCTAGTAAAGCTGTCTATGCACAATGGGTTTTCCGTACTTTTACCTCATAACAGAAAAAGAAAGGTCTAAAGGTATTTCACCGGTTGCTGCAGCTGTACGGCAGGAATTTGAAGACGTTCTTTGGATGGAATTATGGTTCTGGCATAAAACGCTAGAAAAGAAACACAAGACTATAAAATATAAGTGCATTGGAAGTACTCGTCTCAAGAAGCCACGACTAAGATTGTTTATATGAAAACAAATAGCAATTGTCTTTTGGGATTAGAAGATAATTATGTTAATTGACTGGCTGCTCTCTTGTGATAACATAACAGTGAGTGTTACTGCGACAAAATAAAGTAACTCCGCTGATATATTTAGCACCGCCAACGCGAAAGTGAAACTTGGAGTTTTGCTTCAACATGATGACACGCTGCCACATGTTAATACCTAAACCTTTGTCATTCTGAAAATTCTCGGTTGCATAGTAATGTCTCGCGTACCGTATTTGCCAAATTTCACACGGAGTGGCCACGCTCTGTTTCATACAATGATGAAGATAATGGGGGGTGGATGGATTTCCACCACTGATGAGTTCTAGTCGTCTGTCTGCAAATAAAAGGAATACTTACAATTGAATGTGCACCAGCTCTTTCCTAGTAAAAATCAGTGAGACGAAAATATTGGGACTCAAATCACTTTACAACTTCCCAAGTAACAATTGTATTAATTCTATATAAGAAAAACCATTTTTTCTGAAAATAGTACATTAAAAATATGTGAATAACGAACAAAGCAACATTAGAATGGTTTGGAGTGTTTGAATAAAAACAACCCTAGGCTTTCATTTTATATAACTCACAAATTTGTAATACACTAGACCTTATTAGCAAAAAATTGGGTTTGCATTAGTATTGTTTTTTGTTTAATTAGATGCAAATTTTTTTCGTAAAATATTTTAATTATAAAAATACATAAATAAAGTAATATTCTTATTTACACGATTACTTCTCTCTTTTCCTTAAAAGACTACTGATCATATATTCTAACATTCAAGGGCATCTACAACAGCAAAATTAATACAATAGCCAACCCATCCCACACTTTTCACATATAATCAAACATCAACCCCTTCTATATAAATCCGCCTGCAGACTCAGAGCTCCAGGGCATACAAAATAACGGGAGCTTGTTGATTTCCATTGTTTTGAATTATTTGTTAATAAATAATGAAAAATAAAAAAGCCACAAACACAAAAATATAGATAAAAACAGTTCAGTACAGTTTAGTGAAAAATTTGTCTATATATTTGTTAACACAAGCAAGGAACGCATTAAATTCAATAAAATCAAAACAGTAACGGCAAGCAACTAAAAAAAATAGGAAACAATTATTAACTGACTAACTAATTCACCCAAACAAATTAAATCTAGGAGATGCGAGATTAGATCACAAATCAGAAATAATTTGAATTAACAGACCTCTAGCCACCAATGTTAAAAATGCAATACATCTATAGCAAAATACTTAATATAGATAATGTGCTCAAAAAAACAATATTACACAACTGAGTTATTTAGCAATACAATTAAAACTCCAACTACTTTGTGCAGAAAACTCATAAAACACAATTCGCTAAATTTATCAAGGAAAAGAAGAAAGAGCAAGCAAGGTGCCTATTCAAATCTCCACCACACTACATCAAACAAAGGTATCATCAAAGAACTAAAAGAAATAGCACATAACATTATTATTTATTATAAATAGGAAACTTACTAGCTTCAATTCTTCTGAAGTAAACAAAGAGTTTTTCAGGTATTTTCGTATAAAGTGTATCATTGAAGGGCACTAAAATTTTAAAAGTATAGCTTTTGAAGTCGATACCAATTAATCCAAAAGAGCGTAGTCTTTTACGAGCAATACAAAACCTTAGTTGGAGTAATCTCTTAAAAGATTACTTCTACTGTTTAGGATACAACTCAGACAAACATTCATATATAATCTAATCAATATTTGTCCTCTAACCACATCCCAGTCCTAATTACACTAAGACAATTATTAGCAAAGAACTCACTCAAAAACTTCGCACTAAACGCACCAATTGAGACTATTTTAAACATCTAATGAAAAAATCAATCTTTCTATCTAAACTAAAAAAACTTACAATCTTGATAAAGAAACTCCATACTTAATTTTAACGATACAAATCCAATAATTCGTAAGTTATTAACTTTCTGGTCTATTTACTCTACACTTCTAGAACATTAATTATAAACAATATGGCAAAAGTCATGTTTGTTGATAATATTACCCTCTCGCTCAACAAAAAATCAAAAATAGCAGCAGCACATTTACAAACTTGCCTAATAACTGCAAAAGTAGTTCACCAAATGACAAATCACAGTAAATAATGACAAATCTGTTTGCCTCTTGTTTACCAACAAGAGCCTATCAATTAACAATGATGTAACACGCTAAAATGTAAACCATAAATTAACTTATCAAATAAATTACTTTATATTATACAAAGCTCTTTTAAAAAATCCTAAAGACGCACGATATCTAGCTACGACACTAAGCAAAGGCTTTCCATATCACAGTTTTGTAAAAATGTCTATCAGAGATTTTTCAAACATAATACGTTGTAAATGAAATTTTTCCTAATAGTCTAGAGATTTTATGCGTAACCAACGATATTTAGAGACTTGCAAGCTTGTACACTGATTTGAAACTCTCTAAACAAACAATTAAAACAATCATGACCGTAAGGCCTATCTTTATAACTGAGCCAAGAGTACCAAGAAAAATGCATTTTTTGCAAAATTAAAATTTTTAGTAAGTTTAATAAACTCCAAAACTTATTATTCCTTTTCATGTTTCTAAAATTGTGCAATTAATTTTTAAAACACTACAGTTTGATAATCAAAAATGATTTACCTTAGTACTTCTACCAGTCATAAATTGTTTTGGGTACGTAATAGCACGACTCCTTAATTCAGAAGGAAAACTTAAAATGAACTTGAAATTTAACCTCAGACGCGTTGTAAGCCATTTTATTAGACCAATTAGCGGTAAACAAACATTTGATTTGCCGCTGTAAGTGGCTGCCTGCAAAATCAATCACTCGCGTATCTTGGTAGTGCTTCAACCCTTAAGTTTGCTCTAACTGACTTCGAAGTTATGAAACTTAATTACGACAGCCCGTCTTTTGAAGCATCATTTAATTGGTAATTTCTGAGTGTTCGCTCTTTCTTCGATGTACAGCAGACGTTGCTGCAGTTGAGGCTGCAGAGAGCCGAATTTAATTATTGCAACATTTGGTTGCATTCACACCTTAGTTTTGTCATCATACTAAAACAAATGTATTTTGGAATAGAGGTAGCTTTGAAATATGAATGTAATTTAAAATTGTGCTTTATTAAAATTTTTATTTGTTTAAAGCCGTTTTCAAATTTAGTTTAAATTTGAACATAGTCAAAAACGCAGAACAAAGATAAATACTACCAGGTCACTCAAATTACAAATCCAAATTATTGTGTTGAAAAATGTTTTCTACAATGATCGTGTTTAACTGATGGGTTACGATTTTTTGAATTTTACTGATGTTATAGTGGTAAAATTATAATTATGAGAACTGCAGAACAACTGAAATGTTATTTTTTGTAAATCTAAATAGTTAAAAAATTAGCTACTAATAAACGACACAACGGATGCCCAATTTTATTATACTAAAATACAAAGTTTTTTAGATATTTTACAGATGCTTAATCCCATATCATAATGGACCAAAGCCACATCAATTGTGATACGGATGCGAAAATCCTGTAGTAACGGGGAGTGATGGGACAAAAACGATGTTTTCACAAACTCTCACAAGAACAAATTGTAAAAAGTAACTAAATAGCCACCGCATTAACCCGTCAACTTTGAGATAAACTTTAATTGAGATTGTATGTTCCTGTGGTAGTAAGCCGAGTAGCTGTTTAGTTAAAACATGTACCTATTCTTATAAGTGTCTACTTAATTGTGGTATTACTAAGTTTTACATATAGTTAAGTAATGGTGAACGTGGGCTGTTCAAAAAATGGCTCATAAATTTTCTAAAATAGCTCACCTTAGACGAGACTCGCACATATTCTGTGACTATGTGGGAATGTTTGGCCTCTCAAATGCGCATATTATGCCAATTTATCTTTCTAGATAAACGAAAATTTGTTTCGTAGTTAAATATGAGTGAGTATAGAAAACCGTCAATTTCGTAACTCTTTTGCATTTCAATCCAAAGCACAGCTTTACCATTTTCGCTAAAATATTGCGAGATGTCAAGGTTTATATTTGCTCATCTATTGGACTTGGGGGAGACAGATGCTCTCTTTTGAAATTGTCTTTAAAGTCACGGTTGCATTGTCATAATGAACTAAGACCTTGAGTATTTACTAAACGCCATATTTGCTATTGTTACTTTCTACCCTTCCTTTTTTAATAAGTACTTTTTCTCTGTTATATTATGTTACAATGTTATAATTAGTATGGCCCGTTTTATAGCTTATTTTTTGTGAGTTTTGAATGTTTTGCAGACTTATGAAGTGAAATAAAATTAAATGTGTTAATGAGCATAAAGTAGCGGGTAGGTACTTTTCTATAATCCCAGACTTATTACGTTACCGAGGGAAAACATAATCTCAACGTTCTCTACCGTGAACTTTGATATCTTTTTTCTTTTTCTTACATCATGTTCCAAAAAGTTTAAAACCTGCCTTATAAATGATTTGGACAGTTCTTGACTCACTAGTTACAACAGCATACAGATAATGAAAAGGGCAAAGGGTGTCAAGAATTATTGATAGATGTTATACTAATACGAAGCGGCTAAATAAAAAAACAATACTAATAAGAACATAAAATAGTCAAAAAATTAACTAAATTAGACAATGAGTTGATCCAACTTAAGTGGAATATTATGAAATCAACTAAATTAGGAAGTATAAAGAAAAATATGATAAAACTTAAATCAGGACATATATTGTTTTACCTATAAAAACAAAATTTAACAGAGTAGGATATTTTAGGTAGAAAAGCCTATACCACGTTTAAAATAAAATTTAAAAATTATTCTATTCATAAAATTATAGAGAACTCCAAAACTGATTACAAGTAGACAAAGCGTCATCTATACTTTTAATGGGAGATTTAAACGCGAAGGTAGGCAGGAAACTTAAAGAATCAGAAAATTCAGTGCGGCGTCATGGCATAGATAAATGGAATGAACAAGATGACCTGTTGGTCAACTTTTCTGAAATTAATATAATATGTTTAATGAACACATTTATTCAATGCAAATAAGTCTAAACTATTTCATAAAAAACGAAATATCATCTTATCTGTTAACTCGTTTGCTACCAACTACGAGAATTATCATAATCAGCAAGCAGGAGTTATTTAGTAGTAGACTAATAGTAGTCTTGCATATTTTGATGTCTCCGAGTCATTTTATAATAATTACATAAAATGTTAAAATTGGCGTGTGGGAAAGGAATGAAGAACTGACTTGGCGTAAAAAAATATTTCTAGAACGTCACATAAAATGACAACAAATTGCAAGCTTAAAATTTATACACAGTAGCGTTTCTTGCACAATGTTGGGCTTTCTTTACACACGGAGCAAAAATTTCTGCTTTTACGTTTCTTCTACTTCCTAGGATGATTTTTATTTTTATGGGTGTTAATGTTTTCAAATAATAAAAAGTGTCTTAGATTTTTTTGACACAGTGTAGTTTTCACGTTCAATCAAAACTTTTCACGAAATTTTAAACTAATCATTACAAATCCATTTGTTTTGATACACTAAATATATTTAGTGCTACCCTTTTTGGCTATTTTATTGTCGTCCTTAGCACTTCATAATAGAGCATTTGAACGAATAATTAGTGTCCTGAAATTTTTGAGTTGTAGTCTATACAAGCTTTAAATTTTTCTCATTAAAAGTGCATATTAGATGTTGTGAATAATTATATTTATTTTCTCACTTACATAGCGCTATAAAATGCTTTTTTTTGTGAATAAGTTTCTGTTTTTTAATTTACGCGTTACAACAGATTTTTCGTCATAAAAGGTAGTAGCTGTCGTTTGATTTTTGTAACATAAGGACGTGTTAATCTCCAGTAAAAATTCATAAAATTTATGTTATATGAATAAATAAAAATGTTAATCCGCTACAGTGCATTTGTATAGTGGATATATTAAATAGAGCGCTTTTAGAGAAAGTATAAAATGCATATTATATCAAAAATAAACCCATTGTTTGAATATAATTTAAATTATGCAGTTAATCAAATTATAACGTTGTAAGAACAACGGGAGAACAAAATATTTCCAGCCACAATATTATATACAGCAAACTTCTCCATAACGTATATCATAAAACGTCATCATTTCAATCACCGCAACTCAACTTAAACTTAAATTTAAAAAACACCTTTAGAAAACACTGCAACGCACACCGAAAAAACAAATTATTATAAATTGTTAACAGAATATAACAATATATAGCAAGTTAAAAACATTTACAAAAAGAAGAAAACATAACTCTCCACAAGAATTCAAAGAATTCTCACCAACAACGAATTTGATATTCTGTCTTCATCCAATCATAGAACAACGAACAGCGCTTAAATTACCACCTGTCTTGGTACATGGTTTACAATTGATGAGCAGTTTATTGAAAATCATAATAGAAAAATAATTTTACACCAAAGCTTTAAACAAACAATATTAACGTTAAAACTGTAAACACTTATCAAAAATGATAAAAACATCTTATAGACGATAAAATAGTTTATCATACATACCAACTTAACGAAGGACATACCAAGTTATAATCAGAAACTTGCGCCACATCAACAAAGACATAAATGCAGAACGGGTCGACTTACGGCACGAATTATGCAATATTATCAACATACGTTACCGAGAAACAACGTATTTACTACTTTTATTTATGTAAAATAACAAAAAGGTATAGCAAATAAAATACTAGTTAAAACACCTAGAAAGAAAAATACACTACATCGATGTACGCAGTACCAAGAATACAGATATACCAAAGCTTAATGTACAAAACCATATGTTTGTGTTAAATGTAGTAAAAAACATACCACCACTTGTCAAAAAAATAAATGCCCCCGCTAAATCTTCTCTACGTGACAAAAATTAAACACTCAAATACAAAGGCTGTTCACTTTAGAGAGATCTACAAATGACAAGGCAAATTTCCTCCTTCAACAAATCAACTTATATATCAAACTATGTCTTTGCCAAAATTAGTAGAGAACAGAATGCCTTTCACGCAAGTATCTAGTAGAAGAAACAACATAAATGTTAACAGAATATCAAACACACATTAAAGAGCAATTGTCACAATTTTTGGCAGACATTTTTTTATTTTTGTACGGATAATTCATTAAAGCAGCATGGTGCCAAACAAGCTATCTGTGATTATTTTTAAACTAGCTTAAAAATGTAATTAAAATACTAAATCTTACATTTTAATTTACAAATTACCCGGCTACAACGGTTTAAGAAGAATTAACAGTGTTTATTCAAACTGCTTTATAGTACTTTTCACTACAGTCATTTCAAACCAACAATATTCGGAACACATCGGTACAACCCCAATGTCTCAAGGTATATTGACACGTAATGAAGAATGAGACGTGGATGCCTTTAAAGAAGTGTTCTCAGCAACCATGGAAACATGGGGACGACGTTGTAAAAATGTGTACGTCTAGACAGAAATTAAGTTGATAAGGAACAGAAGTTTCAACTTTCTTGGGTAAGTACTTTTTCAGACAAAAATTTGAAGACCTTAGAACTCAAACGCACCTCGTATATTTGACTAACAGTAGAAATGGTAGCCATTAGAGTACATTTATCAAAAGCATATAACAAAATTTTAAAAATTTAACAAGATGTGAAGATTTATCATTAATATAGATTAACAGAGGCTTGTTAACCAAACTACTGATAAAGGCACTGCAAAAAGCATCCATTAAAAAAATTAACATAATTAATCTGTCTTAACATTTTATATCTCGCAAACGTTAAGTTAATAATAAGTGAATTTTTAAGAAAACTACAATTCAGATATTTAACAAAACAAAGCTTCAAAAGTAATATGTTACATAAACAAACATTAAAAATGTGCAATAGAACGATAACCGAAAGAAACAAAACGATAACATTATAAAAGTATGATGGTAAATTAAAAAAAAACTGGAACTTTACGCGCTATGAAGTAAACAGGGAGCGGCACAGTTTCTAAGAGTTGTAATTAGGAATTCCTAAAGGATTCTACTCCCTCCCCGTAGAATACTTTGTAGTACTTATATTATATAGAAGATGATTGTCAATTAAGAGTTATTAAAATTGCTTTTACGTAGAAAGAGCTATATCAATACTCAGGCAATTCTTGATCATATATTGCTTTACAAAAACGCCTACTATCTTGACATAAAATTAAGAATTTGGTCTCTCTGCACTCCAAATTTATCACTCTGCAATTATTATTTGTTTAAACCACTAAAAAGGCACTTGCATTACAGGACGATGTTTCAGTTAACATATATAATCTGCAACATTAATATATCCTAAGATGTTAAGATAAAATTTAAATTTTTCTGTCTTTTCCCTGGTTTAAAGTTAGCCTTATTCTTTTCAAACCTTTTTCTATCACTTCATTCCATGTTTTTTGCCTACCTCTTCTTCTTTTGATTTAGTCATGTTTCCCATATTTTTTGATAGCATTTTTTATGTCATTTTTATTATATGCCCAAACCACTTTAATTGCTGTCATTCGATTTCCTTTAAAAATGGTTCAATTTTTAGCTCGTCTTTATGAATTTTATTTTTCTTGTAAGGCCTTTCACGTTTTTGAGGTATTTCATTTCAATAACCTGCATTTTTAATTTTGTTTGTTTTGATAGAAAGAATGGTATACATTAGCTGCCAACTAATTTCTGTAAAATCAGTAACTTAACAATAACGAACATATTCTTTAAACATAAGCAAATTTATAAATCCACCACAGTAATCAAAATCAGATGCAAAACAGTAAAAAACAAGGGTTAAACAAAAACAAAAGATTTACTTGGATCGTTTTCCGGTAACGTCAAAAATATAAATTTAAAATAAAAAATATGTAGCAACAAGAAAAAAAGCAAAGATAAGATAAATATAAAACAAAATAAAACAATAAGGACATATTAGCTACAAAAGGAGGAGAAATTATACAATAAATCGGAATTAGACATGCACAAAAAGAAAATGGAATTAGCATTAGAAAATATTTAGAAAAAAAATTAAAGACACAATAATAAATGTAGCAAAAAAACATACCTAAGTAAAGCACCAAATAAAAGCGAAAAACAGACCATAAAATGGAATGATGAATTATAAAGAGAAATGAAGTTGAAAAAGCGGAAATAGAGAACGTACTTGGGAAACAAAAATGAAGGAAACTAAAACTGATATAAACAACAAAGATTAAAGGTTAAAGAAGTAACAAAAAAAGCAAAACAATACTAATGAGTTTAGAGAAAAAATGGAGCATAATAATATGGAAAATCAGATATTATTATATAAGTTTTTAAAAACGACTAAAAATGAAAAAAAATGTAAAAATTGGTACATAAAAGATTTAAAACAGAAAGAATATTAGTAAATAATGACGGGATAGTTCTAAATTAGACCTAATACTTGAGAATATCGAACAAAAAAAAAGAATAGGACATAAAGAAAAGAACTCAAAAAATAAAATTAAATATAGAAAATATTAAAGTATATAAAGGGAAGGGGTGATAGAAATAGTAATAATGCTACAAAGAAGAAAAAACATCGAGACAAGACAGTATAACAACGACAATAGTAAACAAAATTAGAAAACATGTGTAAGTGTAATAATTCTGTTTAATAAAGCATATAAAGATAGTAAAATACTTAAGGATTAAAAAGGAAGTACTGTATCCATACACAAAAAGGCAGTAATAGAGAATGTACAAAATATATAAAAATTAATGTACTTAGTATAATATTAAAAATATACAATATAATAGTAGAGAAGAACTTAAAAATCATTGAAAAAGACAGTTAAAAGAGATAGAATAGATTCAGAAAAGGGTGGGGGTATTAGACCACATATTTACAATAAAACAAATAATTGTAAAAAAACAAAAATAATAATATGTTGGGGTAATTTATAAATATAGAAAAATCGCTTAAAATTCTACCAAATAGCATAGTTTGGAGTAGTTTGAAAAAGAAGCGTAGAAAGTAAAACTCAGTAAATATAGTCAATTTCTAAATTAACACAGAAATTATGTGAGTATAGAAAATATGCAATCAAAATAAAAAGGAGTATAACACTGTTTGATATTGCATTAGATCATATAATAAAGGAATCCAAACAAAAAGTAAAGAAGATAAAGATTCGTTACTGGAATATGGGGATGGTGATAGTAACGTAAGCACGTTTGCTGACGACCTAATTATTTACCCAAGTAATGAACAAGAATTGCAGTGGCACTTAAAAATATAAAAGAAATTTGTCCATGATAGAAATATAAAAATAAATAATAACAATACAAAAGTAATGGTAACAAAAAATACGAACAGAAGACATTAATACATCTAAATAAAAGAGATTTAAAACAAGTAGTGACATTCACATACTCAAAAATCAAAATAACGACTTTAATATAAACAACAGATTAGAAAATGCAGTTAAGATTAAATCCATTAAAAAAATAAGTTTGGTTTACATTTAATTCATCTTTATGGAAGAATAAAATAAAAACTAATAGCATGAAATAGGGATAAATGAAGTAACTAGTAGAAAACTTATCTCCAGCAATAGGTGAATATGAGCTTATTGTGATCATAATCTTGAAAATATGAAAAATTAATTGTAAATGAGAGAAGATTAAAAAAATAAAATTGACAAAATTGTTTGTATATTTTTATAAAACTTTTAAAGCGGCTGATTAAATAAAAATTTATTATAGTACAATTTTTAAAAAACTTTTTAAATTTGTTACTTAGTAATCAAACCTTTTAACCTTTAACCTTTCATTACTCTCCTCGCCCTTTAACAATCAGTTCAAAGATAAAAGCATCTGGTATTTCATAATGACGACAGGTATTCATTAGCAGCGGTTCCTGAGTCACGATTATTATTATTAATTGGCTGAATGTAGCAATGCATGCAAGCAAGCTATAAAGTTGCCTTTGTTGTAAATAATAAAGCGTGTAACCTTGTGCACTTACGTAAATTACTGGAGCTTTCCCTGCCGCAGACGTCATAAAGTTTCTGCTTGAGGCTTTTATGCAGACAATTATTTTTGATGTCGCTTCCTGAAAGGCGTTCATACGTCACGTCAAACTCGCTACAAACTCTAATAGATCAGAATTTTCCAACGTGCGCCTAGCATATGCAAAACTAAATAAAAAATTTATGTTTGTTCTAGCGTTAATATTTGACAGCAAATGCACATCGTTTGGAATGCAGATGGATGCAAAGTAAACTACGGCTACGTGTAACATTTGCCTACGGCATTTTGTACAAATCAGAAGTGTCGTGTTGCGGCCCAAATTCCGAATAAATCAATAACAACCATAATCATAAATTAATATTAAGCGCTTGTTTGATCGCAAGTAGCAGAGGCACAGAAAATTTGATTTTCCATAATAGAATTTCTGATCGAGGCTCTGGGGCAGCGCGGGCGTGTTGAAATATTAACCGGCTTCATCAAGACACGCAAATGACACATTTGGTATTGTTTTAAAGAACTCACTTGAAACAAATGTACACTGCCACTAAAAAGTCTGAGATTATTCAGTCCTTTTAGCATAAATCGAAATTTGATAAATACCATTTATGTTTATCTTAATTTTAATTTCTACAAAAATTAGTCATTCTATTAAATTAAATGTAGTTGGGGAAAAAGTTTGTTATTGATAAATTCACAAACACACGATCAACTCTTGTACACAGCTTGTCCGAAAAGTATTGAGAATCATTTTTCTAGTCAACCAGAAGGATTTGGTATTTGGCGGAATGGATGGTGGAGATCTTAGGTATAGAATGCAACCCGGCTTAGTTGCCTCCAGGTCTTTGGAGAAAGAAGATTGCACTTCCCACAAACCGTGTTTTGATAACGTGTTACGGAATCGACATGCAGCGTACGTTAGAGGAACGTTATGTTTTAAGTCTTGTACCAAACTCAAAAAATTCGGCATTGAGACCAAGTTTTGAGTGGCACACTTTGCCTGAAAAAAGCCACACGTCCATGCACGTGGGGGAATTTTTGGCTGAGCACAATATGGTAACGTACACCGTACAGCCGGAACTTGGCCCGACTTCTTTCTGTTCCCAAAACTGAAATTTAGCCTGAAAGAAACCCATTTTGTCGCTGTAGAGGGTGCAAACTGCCGTGACCAAGGCCATAAACAGCATTTCAGTTTCCGCATTCCAGAAATCCTTCAAAGCGTGACCAGCACACTAAATACGCTGTGCAGATGCAGCAGAAAACTATTTTGTGTGTGTTGACTGCAATGACACGTAGGAGTTCTCATTCAGTAATGACGCTTAGGAAGTTTATTGGGATGGCTGGAATTCCATTCTTCGTTTATTTAAGTACGTATGTAATAATTAAAGTTGCATAAAAGCTACGACGTTACATAAAATTAGTTACATACATGCATATATATATATATATATATATATATATATATATATATATATATATACATATATAAATAACAAATGTTGCACAAGTATTAAAATCTCACAAAAACTGTGTGTTATTCATAGCGTCTGATAAATTGTTGGAGTACTTCATAAAGTTTAGAAGTTCAACATGTTTGCTAAAATAGTGAAAGCCACTTACTACAAGCTAATTTGCATTGCAGATACCTTCTGCGACATATGGCTTTGTGAAGTGGAAATCTTGCGATTAGATTGAGATGAATTTTATTCATACCTGTGCTGGATCAGTGAACTCTAACATTGTTGTCTGATAAGTTTTAGTGTGGATTACAGCTTCTGTATATACGTGCAACGACTTGTGCAGCGGCGCAAGTATCGCAAACACGACCATACCACGCAGATAGTAAAAAGTTTAATAAACAATTGAGATTACGATGATTTTAAATCAAGTATATATTAGTGAAAAACAGCTATATATTGCAGCTTAGGATGTATAAAATCTTACCAAAATAGCATATATAAGCAAAATTATACTATTCAATCTAACAACAATTGATAAGCCAAAATAGTGCAACAAGCCAAAGACCTGCACGTCCTATACAGAAATATTTTAGGTTTTGAGAATAGAAGGAAATCCAATGCAACTAAATCTGACAAATAACATGGACGTAAACTGATTTTAAATTTTAATTTTGCCTAATTGGTGACAATTGAGAAGCGAAGCATTATTCTAAAGAACAATTCTTTTTAACTCTTTTATTGAGTTTTTCCTACATTGAAGCTTTTAGCTTTTGTCCATTTTAAAGATAATTATATTCCCAAAAGAAGCATCCAACCCGAATTTAATTTCTGCGGGGGTCTTATTCCAAATTAAAAAAAAGTTAGTTATTCAAGTTTGAAAACACACTAAGCCGTCTTATTTGAATGTTATCAAAAAATGTTTTTTATTTAAACATATTAGAGATTACACTAAGGTTGTTCTAAAAACTATGACACTATATAGTTGGTTAAAGAGATTGTTGTATTTTACATATATCGTGGAATTATATATATATATATATATATATATATATATATATATATAATACACGTATATATAGTATAAATACACGTGGATTATTAGACATATCCGTATACAAGGATTTAATAAATACAAAAAAATCAAACAATAACATTATATACAATCGAGGACTAATTTTAGTCATCATAATATTCCTTCCCCAATCAATTTTACAAATTCTATCAATACTCCATCACAAAACCATAGACTAACATATGAGTGAACGATTTAAGCAAGTTCTATATCAAGCAACAGAAATGAAGAGCAATTCAACTTGGGAGAACAGTGAACCACCTTTCTCCCTTAGTTAATGACATGCTCGTCTATTTAATGGAGCAAAATAATACTATGTAAATTTACCTGCAACTGCCTCCATAATGCCTAATATTTCACAAATTGCAACATGAAACTCAAATGATCTATTAAATCAGAAATAAGAATTAATAATATTCTTCCAATTAAATAAAATTGTTGCAATGTTAACTTATAAACTGCTTTTCACTGAAAAAACTGTAATGATAATATCAATTCATCAAAAAAGTACTGCGCATACAGGAGCTGCAATAATAATCAAAAATTTTATTTTACAACATCAGGTTCAAGCCAAACCTATTCAGACCATAAATGTTAAAGTTAATATTTTATTTTGGTGTTTCGTAGCTTCAGCTGTTTATTGTCCAACAAACACAACATTTTTACTGATCAATATAATATATTTCTGAGCCCAGGCAATATATTCATCACTGTAAATGATTGAATCGCCAAATGTTTGGAATTTACTTCGTTTAGTCATACAATTACCATCTTAATGGTCTAGAAAGAAGAATAAAATACCGCAGTGCCTTCGTTGTCAGGATTACGGCCATACAAAGAGTTATTGCAACAAACCCTTTGTATGTGTTAAATGTGGTGGCGACCACGAAACTTCCACCTGTAACAAACCTCCAAATATTCTAGCCAAATGTGCTCTTTGTAGCGGGAATCACCCAGCTAAGTATAAGGGATGCTCAGTGTACCAAGACTTACAGAGAGCCAGGAATGCCCCATTCAGAGGTACTTCCAATATAACGCGTCTACAACAGATACCGAATAAAAACGAATTCCCCCCACTTCGAAACCATATTCACAACATAAACAACGACACTACAAATTCCTTGCAAAATAAACTATCCTACTCACAAATAACAGCAGGAAAAATTGACAACCTTCAAAATAACGATCACGCATCTTCTATAAACCAAATCCTTGCTAACTTTCTTAATAAATTTGAATAATGTTCTCCCAACTAATTAGTCAGAATAGCATGGTCCTAAACATGCTCTCAACAGTTATTAATAAACTAACGACTTCGTTGCGCATCGCTGACTGGAATGCTAATGGCATTTCTAATCACATCCCAGAATTAATCTGATTCTTCCAATTACAAAATATTGATATATAATTAACTTCAGAAACCCACGCAACAACAAGAACAGTAATAAAAATCCCGTTCTATACCACATACCTTATTAACCACCCCGATGGTGCGGCGCACCGTGGAACAGCAGTTGTAATCAAAAATACAATCACGAATGGGTGTCTTATCAGACCAATAAAATTCAAAGTACAAGCATAAAGGTGCATGCTCTTTCTTCTCCACTGATATCCACTCTATCTCTACCAAAAAGTACGAGGAGTTTCTACAAATATTAGATACAAAATTCATCATAGGAGGCAACTGGAATGCTAAAAAGACAGCGTGGGGTTCCAGTTTAAATAACCCAAAAGGCCGAAATCTAGTGCGAGCCATTCAAAACCTCAGATTCAGTTATCTTTCTACTGGCAAGCCTACATACTGGCCTACCGATACAAACAGGCTACCAGACCTACTTGATTTGCAGTAACACGTAGTATAACGAATACGTTCACACAAGTAGAAGCTAATTTCAATCTCTCATCCGACCCCCCCCCCCAGTCATAATTACCCTAAGCACTACAATTATTTATAAAGAGTCTACTCCAAAACTATGTACAAAACTCACCACTTCAGGATTTGTTATAAGGAAACCTCAATCTTGCTCTGCGAATTAAAAGAGCTGAAGACCTTGACGAAACAACCGAATACCTGACGACAATGATACAAGATGCTGCTTGGCAAGTCACGCCCAACCCAATGGGTCATCAACAAATACACAACATTCCCCGCCACATTCGAGACCTGGTTGCCCAGAAACGGAAAGCACAAAAAAAGTGGCAAAGAACCAGAGATAGGTACGACAAAACCTTACTCAACCGAGTTACACATCAACTGCAGAACGTGTTAATAGAATCAAAGAACAATACCTTTCAACATTATATTACTAATCTTTTACCTGACGATCGCACGTTGTGGAAAGCAACCAAAAAATTCAAACGACCAATTGCCACCATACCTCCCATCAAGAAACCGGACGACACTTCGACCAGATCAGAGGAAGACAAGGCCGAAACATTCGCTGAATATTTCGATAACATATCCACGACACCACAATCCCAACCGAATACCGACGATTCTAAAATTAATTTATTTTTGGAGGCCCCATGCCAATTGTCATTACCAATCAACCCATTCTCACCAACAGAAGTACGACAACAAATATTAGCCATCAATACCCGCAAAGCCCCAGGATATGATCTGATAGTGGGAGAAGTCCTTCAAAATCTTCCTAAAAAAGCCATAGTACTCCTCACCACAATCTTTAACAACATCCTCAGACTATGCTATTTCCTCAAAACAAAACAAATTTGCTCAGCTATATTTTTGGATATTTAGCAGGCATTTGACAGGGTATGGCACGCAGATGTGCTATACAAAATTAAGCTCCACTTCCCAAGTCAATTGTATTTGTTATTAAAGTCATACCTTAGCGATAGGACTTTTCAAGTCAAGATCAATAGCAGTGTGTCTATTTATCACAAGATTACTTCTGGAGTCCCGCAGGGTAGCGTGTTGGGACCTCTGCTGTACTTATTGTATACCTCTGATACTCCTCTCTCAAAGAACACATTAATTGCAACGTTTGTCGACGATACGGCTGTTCTCTGAAGCAGCGAAAATCCGGAAACAGCTATAACATATCTACGAAATCACCTCAACACCCTTCAAGACTGGTTCGACAAATGGAGAATAAAAGCGAAAAGCGATAAATCTACTCATGTTACGTTTACCAATAGACGCATCGTGTGCCCTCCCGTATTATTCAAAACATCCCCATACCTCAGAAAACTGAAATAAAATATCTGAGCTTACATCTAGACCAGAAATTACTCTGGAACACGCATATTAAAAAAAAGAATACAAATAGACCTAAAAATAAAACAGATAAACTGACTGTTGGGGAGACGATCTCATCTCACCTTACAAAATAAAATACTCCTATATAAAATAATTTTAAAACCCATCTGGTCATATGGAATCCGGCTGTGGGGTTTTACCAAGGCATCACATACAAATATCCTACAGAGATGCCAATCAAAAATTCTTAGAACTATAACCGATGCTCCGTGGTATATCTCAAATGAAACTCTCCACAATGACCTTGGAATCCCTTATGTAGCGGAAGAGATCAAAAGACTGGCTAAATCGTACACCAAAAAATTGGCGGAGCATACTAATCAACTCGTGGAACAACTGTCCGTCCAACCTACCGTCACCAGAAGGCTAAAAGTAAAATGGCCACAGGACCTACCTCCTCACGATAATTAATTACTACTAGTTAAAATAAATATGGGGCTAAGGCACTGGCCGAATCCCCCTCATTTTATGTAATTAAAATCATAACATTTACTTATTACTCCCTTAAGGAGTAGATTGTAAATAAGCAAAGTTGATAATTAAAAAAAAACGATATTACCAAGTAACTATTATCTGTTATTTAAATGATCCCTATCAAATCGAAATTTTTGTGACAAACACACATGGCAATGTATATGAATGATAGCCTATAAAATTCAATATTCCTGTCTTGGAACTGTTACTCTCTTTTTTATATACAACTGATTTAGCTGGAGCCCAGAACACTGGCTGTCACTTTCGCTGACTATTTGAATATACAAGACAATTGGATCAGAAAACTTTTAAGACCAGCTAAACCAAATTAATACGACTCCACCTCGATCAACATTTCACATAAAAAATCACACTCAAACAACACGCAAACAGTTACTATAATAAAAATAATTTGCCAGTTCCTATCCAAGGTACTTATTGTTAATATATTAATGAACGCGTCATTTTATGTCACCATGAAGGCCTCGGTAGTGGATTATTTCTTAACGAAGTTAAGACAATTCGCTGTGAATTATTACTATAAATTTCCTACACACAGCAATGAATTAGTGTGGTTGACTCGATTTGCTTTAATGAACTTAAAAGTAATCCTTAAAGAGTACTTTCAACGAATTTTTTTACGACACATTTATTTAATTATAGAGTAGATTGTAAATAACTAATCGCATTAAAAAAGTAAGGCAAACAAACAAGACGGTTTACTAATAAAAGATTTCTAACAAATAAGCTGTAACCTCAACATTGTTATCTGTTTGTAAGTACGTAAACATTTTAAGTCTTTTTATTTACTACATTAATTTTACAAAGTATCTCTAATAATTTAAAAAACATTTTGTTATTTTTAAATACCTTTAAAATTCATTCCGATGAGGTGACTATTCTTTTTACATAAAACATAATTAAAATGTGTCAATGACACAAATATAAGTATAAATAATATAATATAAGTATAAAGAATTTTTTGCGCAGCAAATTAAATGAGTTTTAGAAAATATTAGTAAAGTGAAAGTTAAAGGATATCTTTGTATATTTGCTAACAGGTTGCATATCAGTAGTCGGTGCTCAAGTTTAATGCTTCACCTTTTATTTGTACATTATCAAGCAGAATACTTACAGGTGCTTCTTGTTTATATAAAAGGTTTCACATATCTGTAACTATTAATCATGCATAAGGGTTTGTTTATGTATTTTACGAGTAATAAAACGCAGATGACGTATCAGAAACGGGACTGAATTAAAGTGGGACAACAATAAATTCATTGTTTAACAAAATACTAATTTAATCCGAAGCTTATCAATTCCTTTTTCATTTACCAGCAACTTTTATTGGATTTTGTGCACAAGTAAAACTTACGAAATTATGCATGGAGAAATCCCCCTAAACTATATCAAAAACTTTAGAATGTTATGTAATATTGTCTTTCCACACAGTAGGTTCAAACTTTTTAAAGACATTTTAAATGATGGGGACGTTTTTGTTGTAATAATTAACCCAATTTTCTCTCGTTATGTTCGTACATACTTTCAACAAGACGGGGCGACTTCTCACATAATATAAGACATCTTAGCTGATAAGATTTCTTAATTTTTTATTTTTATGTTTAAATATAACATTAGCTGCCTACATATTATCATCAAACTCAAATTAATTAATCTAATAAATGTAAATTTTTAAATAAAAGTAATAAAACTTCTTTACCTTTCTGTTTCTTTGTCCCACCTGTACAAAGTGAAATCCGATTTAGCGTGGTTTTAGAGACTAAGATAATGTAGAGGATTTACTTTAAGCTTCTTATGCATCAAATTTTAATTACTTACTGCTTAACATAACAATAAAGTTTCAGGTTAATTTCGCAGAGGTTATTATTTACAGCAAAATTTAAGTTTTATTATTTTTTATAGTTTATGTATTTATTAATTACTTAAATAATAATTTAAATAAAATGTACTCTAAATAAAAACATTCACGCAATTAAATTGTCAATTAATATAACGAAATTGGATTTCATTTCATTTTTTAAATATCTTGAATTTATAAATGTGCACATTCCTGCCTGCCAGTTACTGTCATTTTATAAATTTGTAATTAAATACAAAATCTAACAATTGGAAAAACTTTAGCGATATATTTAAGCATAGTAAATATTTCAAATTAACTGATAGTTAGACAAACATGTTATTAACATATAAAACTCAAACAAACTTTAAATTCGTCGTATATTTTGCCCTACTGTATTTTAGCTTTGGTTTATATTTCTTCAGGCATTTTAAGATCAAAGGCTGATAATACCAATAAAAAGAGCTGGATGATTTTGAAACCATTATATTTACATGCTACAAATTTAACAACCTTCATCAATAATTTATGTAATTATTGAAGTTGCAAATTAGTTGATATTAAAACAAATATAGACATATGTATATATAATGTATAAATCTACACAAAATCTAAGAGAATTTAATATTACCATTTGCTCTTGTTTTTGTGATAATATAACCGCGAAGCAAATGTAAAGTAAAAACATAATGAAAACAATAATAATGTTCGCTTGAAGGTTTGTGTCTTGTTGGAAAAGATGTTTTTAAGAATACTTGAAATGTTATAAGCATTATTTGTAAACTTGACATAAATGGACACCCTTATGCAAGACAAACATGCAAGTAAGGTCAAGCTTTAAAATTATTTTATTATTATATGATAATGTTATTCACTCCAATTAAATAAAAAATACTGAAAATAGTTTATATAGAATATTTAGTACTTATATGTTATCTCAAAAAAATTTATTTTCAGACCTTTCTAGTTTCCTTTTGTTCCTCATTATTAGCATCCATACAATAAGAAAGTATAACTAATTGATAACGAACTATCGTAGCATTCATATCAAGACTAAGTCTAATAAAATAAATGATAATGCTAGAAAAGAGCAATGAATAAACTGTCTGTCAATTAATTTATATAAACTAAAATATTAGAAACAATATAAACCAAAGAAAAAACTTACATATATTGGAAGTAATAAAGAAAACATTTTCTAATTTGACAATATTATTGTGGACATGCCAGTCTTTTCACAGACACCTCCCCAAGTGGCGGATAGAGAAATACCCGTCAGACATGGCGGTTACTGGGGAAATAAAATATGTGGGATGGACTAACACTAGCCGGTACTAAGCAGCAGTAATTTAAATTAAGATAGATATGATAGATTTTGAAACAACTTGACGACAGATAGTCTGAGACCAACATCCCATATTTGTCCTCTAGTTTATTCACCATAATTATACATACACAACCGAGGGCATCAAATACACGATGGGACAGGAGTGCTAAGAATTTTCAAAATAAAAATCAGAAGTAATTATAAGATCACTTCCTAGTATATAAAAACCTTATATAAAACAAAAAGGATCAAAGATTTACTGTTAGAAATAAAGAAGTTAAAATTTTAATATTAGGAATATGTGAAGCCATATAATCATAGAGCACAAAACTTGAAATTGAATGTTACACTATCTACTCCTCTAGAACTTAAGATATATCCCACAAAATTCTGAGGTAAGTGTAGAAAAAAACATCAAAAACAGTGTAAAACATATTAATAAACTTATCAACACATTAAATATTACACAAGCGAACGCCTTCAGAGCGGATAAACAAAAATTTGAAGTTGAAGAATTCTTGCAAATCTCAAAACGGCCCAAAATAACATGCATTATGAACGACTTAAACGCTAAAGCAAATCAATAATCAACACCAAGCATTTATAGACAGTCTAGTCTGGGTAGTAAAAACCGTAAACACAAAAGTCTGGTTCAAATTTGTCGTAATAATAAATACCTGGTTAAACCCACCTAAGAGAATGCTGTACACTAGAAAACTACCCTTAGATGAGTATTAGTACAAAATTGTAAAGAATCAAAAATTGGATTTGTTCTGTAATAAGCGTAAAACAAAATAAATTGTAAAACCAAATAACAACGGGCAAAATGCACTTAGAACTTACAAGAAAACAAATATTAGAACAATAAAAAACTACTTAGATATTCATCATAGCATTTTATAATATTTTTTGCTGATAATTGTATGACCCAAAAATATTCTTGAGACTATAAGCTTAAGCAGAGGCTCAACTATTCTAAAATTAAAAGTTGAGAAAGCAACAAGACAAATCAAAAGCCTTCTAACATAAAAGAAAATTTCAACTGAACTACTTATTTTTATATGAAAAAAGTGTTTATTAACACTGTTCTTCAATCCAATGTCAAACTAGTAAAATACAAAAAAAATATTGCAATTTTAATTCATTGCCTTATTGAAGAACAGCAAAGCGAATAAGTGCAATGAATTTAGGTTTATCAATATAATAAGTCACTTTTTAGAATACAACAATATGGCATACACCAATATGTAGAATGAGACATGAGTAATTTGGTTTTTATGGTGACCTGAGCACTCGAGAGGCGTTTATTTATTCGATTTCTTCTAAAAACCAATCGTCAATTTCAAAAGAATTTCTCTTTCATTTTGTAGACGTTAAAAAAGGATCTAATGCAGTAAAACACGCATTACTATTTGGAAACCTTAAAGCAATAAGTCTAGATAATTGACATGTTATTAAAAAAAATGTGTTTTAATCAATCTGTCATTATCAACGCAGAAAATAAATAAGCTCACAAAGGAAATCCCTACTAAAGAAGTGTAAAATAAAAATGTGTTTTGTCACCAATATTATCCAAAGCATATTTTAAGGAGGCTTTAAGCCATAGAATAGAAGGTATATAAAATTGGCGGTGTGATGATTAACAACATTAGGTAAGCCGATGACACTGCAGTATAGCTAAAACTTTTAAAAGTTTTAGAACTTTAGTAACCATAGTAGATGATTACAATAAACATTTCAAAAACAAAATAAATGGTCGCTGAAAAAGTAAAAGTAAAGAAACAGTATAGAAAAATTTTAGTTCTTTAAAGATAATCAAACAATGAGAAAAAGAAATATATCAAATGTTGAGACAGCATTTACAAATTCATGGCAGTCAAAAATAACAGAAATACTCAAAAGTCTATTTAGTCAAAAATAAGGTAGAAAAGTTAAAAATGTTAAAATAAGATAAAGAGACGCACATTAGTAAAAACGAACAAAGCTAAAAACAAAATCGGAAAAAGAAAACTTGAGCAAACCACCAAATATAATAAGCACTGCATCAAAAAGTTATGCGGATAGCGCGTGATTAAAAATAAAAATAATGTAAAAATAAAAAAACATATTACGAGTTTGATTTTCCATATATTGGCACAAGTAAATCAGATATTTTTAAAATGTGAAAGAAGTTACCCATCTCAATAAATCCTAGATCCATTATTAAGAGAAATTTTAATGGTCCATTACTAAGTGGTAGGCATAACAATTTCAATCTTTAAAAAACTAAAAGGTATGAAAGTCGCAAACTAGGAAGCATTTGTCTTTTCTTGACAAATAGAATCAAAACAAAGAGAATATACAAAAATTATTCAAATTCATACATTTGCTACGAAATAATTTCTAGAAATGCCAAGAAAAGCAAGAGTAGTATTTGGTCAAGCACACAATTTGAATAGCAAATTATTAGTTTACATACCCACATTTTAACAAAATTTACGAAAAAATGATAATATGAAGGTGCAGAATTTTTTTTATCCTCGCCTCAATATTTTAAAGTATCAGCTAGGATCATATCAAAATAATCGACAAGATGTATGATATGAGAATAAACAATTTACGTACTGTGAATGGAGTAATAAGATCAAATGGAAGAACTTTTACCAAAAAAAAGGCCAGGTCAACTCAGCACATGATGGATCGCTTAAGAGAGCCTAAAAATGAGTTTCAAATTTTTTTTATGATGTTAGGAATCTTTTCTATATATAATAATAATAATATTTTTGCTATATTTTACAATTTCAATTTTAATAAACGAATGCACCTTCGCTAATTTCATATCACCGAGATGAAAAACAACGTAAAGCCTCACTTCCGCCCCGCCATTTCCCACGCAGCCCGGCTATACATCAAAATAATATGACTTCGCTTTGATGTGCCTCGCAGCGCACGAATTATTTATTAGAGGCGGCAGGATTTGAGGGCGCGGCAGAAAATTTGATGAATAGGGGCTCTCATTTGGCCGGCTGCTTTGCGCCGAACTTTCCATTTTCCTTATTACACCCAAAGAAGCAAAAGCCCTCGTGGCGGCGTGTACTGCGATTGCAAAGCGACAAATTAAATCAAGGAGCCATAAATTACGAGCCGCTGAACTTTGCAGCGCTTAATGCAGTTTTTCATGCGAGAACCGCGGGAAACCAAGGAGCTTTCCTGAGTCGGCGGAAAGTGAACTCGACACGGCGCCGGAATTCACGCAAATACAGTCGCGATAAAAAAAGCTGTTTACCTCAGTCAACATTATTAGCAATAAATTTCAGTAAAGAACTAAGCACAAACTAGAAATTCTTAGTAAGTGACGATAACGAATGGAAATGTAGGTCAGCAGTAACCATAGAGGCGCAGCCTAGAAATAACGTCGTCCTCTCTGTTTCAGGTCAATAATAATTATCCTTCCAGTCGTGTTGACTCGCGACAGAAATTTTTTTCGCGGCTCGGTCACGCGTTACGGAATTTCAGAGTGCACCTGACGCTGAAAGTAAAAACGAAGACAACCCGAGCCGCGACTTTCCTAGCGATAAAGTAAGAAAATCTCCTGAGCATACGTTTTGTTTGCTCCAACAGGTTTGCTTTTTAAATAGCATGCGGCATATTTTAAAAGCCCCCAATTTCAAGCAGGTTTAGGGCCGAATGTAATGTTTATGTCTCTTACTTTAGCGAGTTTTTTTTTGTAAGTCAACAACGAAATGTGTTCCTGTCTCTTCAAAAGGAAAAATGAAAGTTAAGTGGCATTCCTCAAATATTTGTCAAAAGAAATGGCTAATAAAAAACAATTATAAGCAGTTATATAAACAAACCCGGAACTAAAAAAAATAATACTACATTATTTAAAGATAAGAAAAATGTGTACACAGGCTTACATTAAAATTAATTAATTAAATTTAAAAAATTGCTATTTAAAATTATTTCTTTAAAAGCTTGCATTTTCTTCTTTAACAGTCACTATATAATTCAGCATTTTTAGCAATAGTAAATTATGCAAAATGTTATTATAAGCACTTCCGCCTTCATTACCTGCCAGAATTTCAAATTATGAAGTGTACAACTCTCGCGGAAGTCATCAAGCAATACATATTTGACCTTATGGTTTAACTGTATCTTATTGCACTACACAATAAAAATAAAAATGTAAACACATGGCTTATTTTAAATGATTTATATCCAATTCGGATTACATAAGAACATTTATGAAAATGCGAACTTGACCTATGCAATAAGTACATTTATAAAATGCAATCATATACAGCAGTCAAACATAAAATAATGAACAAAATACAATTCAATTACAACAAACGAATGGCAGAAAGTTTGATACATCGACAAAAATCAAAATAGAAATATTGAAGAACATCAGATAGGTGATACAGAAAAGCACTAAAGTTGGGCGGAATACAACTAGAATACGACGAAATGGAAGAAAGAGGTACAAAAACACTAAACTAAAGCTACCATCAATATTTATATCAGTAGTTAAAAATATCAAAATTTCTATCTGTTAAATAAAATTAACGAAAAGAAATACATATAAAAAATCATACAACGATCTAGTAAAAGTGCAATCGATTAAAAGTTTGGCACACATTGCAATAATAAAAGCATCAGTAGAAAATAAAATGAATTTCCACACTTTACTACCCTCTAAGGGACCTCAATTATTCAACTAAACAACTGATCTAAATAATATGAACAAAGCTTACTTGAGAAAGAACACTTTTAAACACAAAAGCATAATTTAAAGTCCCACATGTCAAACAAATAATTTGTAGATGTAACCGTTGTTAATATTTAAGCACAACAATAATGCAGAACAAAACACATAATATATGAATATTTCAGAAAGATAAGAGATTTGACGCACTTGTGTGTCTTATTGTGTATATATATATATATATATATATATATATATATATATATATATATATATATAATAGTTTCTATTTTCCCTTTTATTGCTACCTTATACCCTTTATCAAAGCAATCTCCGCTATGGGCTTTACTTGCACGTCCTACTGTTCAAGGTCCGGCTAGGAAGTGTTACGTTTTCCCAAATACTTTAAAACATATGTTTCTGAACAAATTTCTATTTTTATTTTTTCAAAAGATTACATATATGTCATTTAAGAAACATGAATCATAAATAAAAGAAATCTGGTTCGTATGTGAAAAATAACGCCATCCAAATGGCTTGTTCAAGCATTATTACAAGCGACTAGAAAAATTGTCCATACACCAATTCTGAAAGAGCTTTAATGTAAACCTAAGCTTTTAAGTAGCCCCATAAGAAATAATCACACCGTGAAAGATCGGGTGATCACTCTACATTCTCCCGCGTACTGAAATAAGGCATCTTAGAAAACGTCCCTTTGAGGTATGGAAAGTAGTCTCGTTCTGTTGAAACCAAACCCTATCGAATGCAATCCGCTATTTTCTCAATTCAGGCATCAAAAGATCTCGCAACGCTGTGAGTTAACTATTATACAAATTGGGCTATGTCTCACCACACAGTTACTTTTTCACTATACCTTTGACGGACTTCCCATAGATTACTTTTTCATCAGTATCAACAATTTTGTTTACAACATCTAATAAGTGAAAATAAGTCTTGGCACTCGTTATTATACACTCATTTTACAAGGTTTCTAGCATCGTGTCTGCAAACGTGAATCATCATACATTGTCACTGTCCTTTAGTTTTTAAACCATCATGATAAAAGTGGAAATCAAAATGGAAAATAACTTGTCTAACGTGCAAAATTCAACTGTGTCGTACACCTAAACAGCTCTCACAGTTCCCCTTATTGTGATTTTGCTAAACCATTTCTGTATCGTTGAGCGAGAAGGGAGGGCACCGTGTCGATCAACATTAAAGTGAGTATCTGTACCACCAAATGACCGGTTGTAACAAAGGTGTCCTAAACAAAAACGCGTTGTTTAATCTCCACGGCTCTTCATTAAAAATCAGTGTATATTAACCATTGCGTGTACGGTAATTCTCCTACCACCATCTCAAAAACGTAACACCTTTCCGCCAGATTCTGTAATATCTACTGCTTATTCTGTTATTTGTCTTCGGTTTAGATTTTTCTCTTTAGTGTTAGTGGTTGGGGTCTCAATTTATTTTAGATTTTTATGTTATATTTTTCTCTGGTCTGGTTTCTTACCATCTTCTTGCTGATAATATATTTTTAAAGATAAACTTCACTAAGTAGCAGCCGATATACTCCCATCTAGATATACTTATGTGTGTTTATGGATGTTAAGAAGCGGAAAATATGTTATCACTTGATCAGTCTTTCTTGCATTTGATAGAACGCGTCCTTGTATTTATTTTTCATTGATTGATTTAAATTCATTGATTGATTTAAATTCATTTTTTATCGTGTTGCTTACTATGAAGGCTGTATAAGCTTTTCGCTATATAAGAATGTATGAGTTTCTAGCCATATTATTTTTTAAGCTACCGTTATTTGCATTTTATATTTTTCTAGTATTGCTAGTAGTTATTCAATTGATACGATTTTATTTGGCGTTTACATGTCCACGTGTTTGTACTTATATTGATATTTCGCCCAGGTTATCTTTCTATATTCTGCCTATTCCGAGGTTATTTTGAAATCTTGTGACATTAGCATTTTCGAATAATTACTTGCTCGACATCTTTTAGTCGCTCCTTATAAGAAGCAAAGAATACTATAGGTCTGTTCTTACCACAGTTCAAAGAGGAACTAATTTACTACTTAGTAATAACACTATTAAGATAATTTTTAAAAATAACACCACAATTTTGTCTGTTGGTTGCAGTTAACTTAAACTACTGAAAACTTACATATTGCATGTCACCTAAAGACATAAATGTTAAAATGTCTACTTAAATAATATTTAAATACCACATACTATGCTTCACCTAAATTTATAGCTACGTCAAAGAAAAAATCGTTCCAAACTCTGGTTATTCCCGTCGACTTTGCCAGTTATTTCCATTTAAACATCTACTGTAAGTGCTCTCTTTACCAGTAAATTAATCTAACAATGTAAACGAGTAATATATAAATTTGGAATAAAATAGAAACTCAGTAATATAAAGTGGATTTACAATTCTACTCGGATTTGCAAATCTTATGCAATTATAATGTTATAGCGGTCAATTCCAAATACATAGCCAAACCTTTTTGAAAGGCTTGTGGTCAAACGCAGTGTATTTTCTGTAAAAAGATATCTATCAAAAGTTTGGAATTATCACAGTAATCGGTTCAAACTGAACAAGTATTTAAGCGTATAAGAGGTATAATCTAAAAGTTGTATCAGATGCAACTCATGTTGTAATCTAAGTACACATTGTCATAACAAATTTATAAACATACCAGTGTCGAAGCAATTCAATCAGGGAACAGATCAAACGTTTAAAAGAAAAATTTTGGGAACGTTCTAGAACAATAATTAAAAGCATCCGTGGAAGAATGTTTTACAAACTTAAATGACAAATTGTGAAATTAATTACAAGAAATAAAAACAGCCAAAAAATGTCCAAAAATTCTAAATAATAATTACAAATAAACGTGGGAGAATAGCTTGGAAATTTGATTGGCAAATTACAAAGGAAATTACAAAAAGCAAAAACAGATACAATTAAGGAAGAAAATTTCTTAAATTTAAGAGAAAAAGTAAAACTAAGAGCAAAAGAATATTTCCGGCGTTTAGAAAAGAGCCAAAGAAAACGCAAACGAATTTTTAAAGGAATAAAAAAATATTTAAATTAAACAAAACATAACTACATGAAGACTTGAAAAAAAGTTAAATAAAAATATGAAAGTGTACTTTAATAGTCTAAAAGCTAAACCAGAGACAAAAGCAAATATTATGAGAATAAAGTCATCCCTAATAACGCACCATTTGCTACTAAAGGAACATTTCTATCAGTTGCGGAAAAATACCGTATGGGCATCAATAGTTAACAACTACGAGAGCAGATGCTTAACTCAAAATTAAGAAGCGCTAAATGGAAATGCCAAAATACGAGACAACTATGGGAAGTAATTAGTGCGTCGAACTCAGTGATAGACACGATAGGATTTCTTGATATTATAAACTGATCTTTCAATGAGAACCTTGGAGAATGTAGACAGCGTTAAATCTAGGTTATAAAATTATAATCACAAAGAAGTTCAGTGTTGTCATCTACATAGTAGAGTTTCAAAAGGTTTTAGAGCGAATTGGATGAACCATAAATTGTGTCAGTAAATAGTCTTATTAGAAAAAGAAAAATACTTAAGAAGCAGTATAAAAATCCTGAGAAATATAACGGCAGTTATAATTCTGTTTTATTTTCAGAGAAGAATAGCGCCAACAAAGATATGTTGTTTATTTTAAAGTCTAAACTGTGTGTATAATAAATCAAGACTCACCCACAACTCCTTCCTACTTCTACCATTAAAACACAGGCAATCCCAGGAAATTATAGCGATTTCCCCACAAAACATCTTACAAGTGACACGGGCTATTGTAATTCTGGAAAAGAGCGGCCTTAAAAAAGGAGCAGTGTAGTAAGTTGATTTCAGAAAAGACTTTGCTGAAAGAGTTGTAGGCAAACGGGATGTACGTTTTGTGATAAGACAGCTACTAAAGATTTGGAGCGATTCGCAGTAGTGGTAGCCCTGATTTTGTAACAGGGTGGCAAATATTCTGAAATCTAACAGCATAGATTTATTATATATGAGTTTTATTATAAAAGTCAACTCTAGCATAAAAATAAATAACATGCAATAATATTTGCGGATTAGTTAGTTATCACCTAACGGTAAAAATAAATGATGATCGTATATTGTAAAATAATTATGCCGTTGAAATCTATACACCAAGTTTACTACAATTCCGTAACAATACATAAATTGTGGTTTCATAAATACATCAGTGAAAAATATAAAAAATTATAGTTAGACAAACAGTGCCTAAATACTTTGCTTATGCTATCGACAGAAAAATTTAACTTTTACCCTTTTACAGTAGAATTAACGAGCTGTCGGCCTCCTATTAATAAAGAGGAAGATTACTCAAACAATATATTTAAGAGATTAAAAAAGTTTGTATAAAATAAATATATATTACTGCGGTACAATTGAGCTTGAGTTTTGCCCATTTAAGGTTGTGAACAACTAAAAACCAAAAATAAATTTTTACAAATGCCTATCTTGTTGACCTTATGACTTGCAAAAAATGCAATCTTCTTAAAACTTGCAAGAAATCTCTTCAAATGCGTTTTTAAGATACTTTGAATTTAAGATCTTTAACTCGGTCTAAATTGGCTCAAATACGAACCTAATGGGCCAAATATACTGTTAACTTAATAGTATTAGCATTTTTATAAAATTTCAAGTTCATCGCCAGAGTATGAGGGACTAGATTAGACTAAATTACAGATTTTATGAGTAGTGAAGATCAATTCTATGGTGCACTAAAGGCCAATATTCTGTTTCGACGATATAATTGGTTGCAAATATTGCGTCAAATCTCTGTTTGACGCCAGACCAAATCCGAGCAGAAAATATTGACCATAGGAATCTCTTAGACGTTTACAGTATCTTCATGCATGATTGTCATACTGACAATCAAAATCGGGAAAATGGTGTTATCAGTTAGCAAACTTGCTAAATATAAACCCTTATAGGAAGCGACAGATTAATTTAAAGCCAGAAATTTGTGTGACCACACGTCACTCACGTAAAGATATGAAAAATTGTATTCCCCTAATATCATAGATAGTAAAAGCTACAAAAGTTAGTTATCGCATACTGCATCAATAAAATCTTTGTCCCATTCCTTTAATAATTTTAGATTAAAGCCAATGTCGCTCTAAAGTATAGTTAAACATTAGTATCAGTACTGAATTTAGCTATCAAAAGCAACATAAAGCGCTTAAAAATTCAAAAGATATAACATTTTGGATCTACATATACAGTCTTATGTACATGACTAATTTTGACAAATATATTTAACTTATCACTTATATAACTTGAGATTTCTAATAATAACTTGCATACAAGTCTTTTCCCATCAATAATGTTTTATTAAAAATATGAGTACATATTTTGTATATACTATATTTTATTTACTTTATCTTTTTTAGGGCTGAACATGTCGGAATTAATGCTTGGCTCCTGGACAGCAATTCAAAAAATTCAATATTTTTGAAATCTCAACAAACTTACAGTGTAATCTTTGAGAATCTTTTCCATTTTATATTGTCGTAGATGTTATAGATATCAACGAGCTTTGTAAGATGAACTTTTTGTGGAATTACTACTTGTTACTATAATTTTTAACACTAAATTTTGGTATACTAAGCTTTTAAAAAACTTGTCATATTAACCAATTGGTTTCGTTCAGTTTGTCTAATACTTTATTGCCGTGAACAGCGCGTGATCGTTCTAAGCGTAGTAAATTTTTTATCATCGAAATTTTCAGATTTGAATTTAGCATATCAATTTTAGGGCTGCTACAGTATTAAGACATTTTCTCCACGCACATATTTTTTTATAAGCTTGCATAGCACTTTTTCCTTTTATAGAGTTGTACTGTAAAATTATTATTTAACAAAATTAAATAAATAATGCGACTACCAAAATAATTAACCCAGTGAAATTTATATTTTAAATTTACAATCTCAATTCAGTTAGTGCAGAAGAGATAATGTAAAAATGGGGCAAACTCAATTGATGCATATTTACTTAATGTTTACGGAATAGTGCAGTAGCATTGAAAACTGAACTATCCACATACTGATCTGATAGCAAATGCATTTACCTAGGGAGCGCACACAGAATAACGAACACAGCATTCAACAAACTTTAATGCAATTTCTACCCGGAGGATTCGCGAATGTACGTGCGCCGTGCTTTGAGGGGCGTTCGAAAGCCTGAATTATTAACAATACGTCTCGGTTACTGAAATACAATCCCCGCCATTACTACACCGCCTAATTCGCAGCAATATGCAACAATTCACGTTGAGCACTCCGCAACACTCACAACAATGGCTGTGTTTATGAGAGCCGGAACACGGGAAACGCCCCACTCGCGGCGGTATGCTGCTCGTGTCCTTGAAAGCATTCTAGGATTGCTCGCGGAAAATTTGAGCTTCTTAAGGACCAGCCAAGTTTTTATCGGGTCACTTTACGGCGCGCGGCCAAGAATCCCCATAAATTACGGCGCCGATGCCATATTTTTCCACGTCTTCTTGCGGCCGAAGCGATGCTGGAAAATATAAATTATACCTAGTTTCCAGGCACGACTCTGTTCCTTTCAGCACCCCTTGGGACTAAGTTAGATGTAACGTATTGCGCTATTAAAATTAATTAGCTTTATTAAGAATAACTCAACTAATTATATTTTGTTTTAATATTATAACAAATTGAAAAATTCGCTGTTGGTTCTCCTATTTTAACTTGAAGCCTTCATTGACTAGGATTACTTTTTCCTTTAATCTGTCTTTCTTTTACCGTTCCACATTTTTAAGCTTCATCCATTTTTATTTAATTAAATCAATTTTTTGTAGTTAAATAAAAAATTACTTTATATGGTGCTAAATGTCACATTCCACAATGTTATGCTTAATTATTATTCTGTTATTATTAAATATTATCTAAAACTTTAACTCATGGGTCATAGGAACGTTTGTTTTAATATTATAAATATTTATTTTACCATCCTTCAAGTAATATTTGCAGGTGAAAATAAGTGAAAATCTTTTTATTTTTAATAATTATTAAAATTAATTATGTTATATGCTAACTATGACTAGCTTGTAATTTAATATTAGTTGATGTAACGAAAGATGTCAGACTCATTATTGAAAAAAGAAATGCTGCGAATACAGGACTAATTTTTTTAATAAACTCATTTTATTAGCAATCAATAAATACAGTAATTCTATGAGCTAATTATATGTTATTAAATGTTTAATAAAAGTCATGAGGAGAAAGCACCCTACTTTAGTTCACTAAGTCTATTGGCCACTTTTTCCTTAATCTTCTGGTTTCAGGTTCCTGGACTAGGACGTAGACTGTTATATTCGGGTAATTTTCAACAGTATAATGATGTTTTTCAGCTTTTGTTTTTATAAAATCGGCTATTAATGGGAAGTTAAAATCGTTGTAGATTGTTGCATTTGACACAAACCAGGGAGCATTGGATATCATCCTCAGGGTCTTGGACTGGAAGCGTTTTATTATTTTTATTGTTGATTTGCTGGCGCATCCCCATAATTCACAGCCGTAGATCCAGATGGGACAAATTATGCTTTTGTAGATTAACATTTTGTTATCTATGGCAAGTACTGAATTTCTTCCAAGGAGCCAATTTTTTTAGACGTAGATCCATTTCTTTCCGTTTTTTTCTTATATGAGATCTCCACGTCAAGCGTTTATCGAGATGCAGACCTAGATATCTGACTTCGTCTGCCTGAAGGATCGGTGTATTTTTTAGGTAGACTTGCGGACACGCCAAGTGTTTCGTTGTAAACGTGACTTGGACCGATTTATTCCCGTTTACCCTTACTTTCCACTTATTTAGCCACTTTTCGAGTTGGTTTAAATGTTCTTGGAGTAGTTCGGTTGCTGTGTTCGGGTCTTCATTGCACGCCAGGATTGCTGTATCATCAGCAAACGTTCCTGTACTTGTTTGCTCTGTGATAGGAAGGTCACTTGTATATAACAGATACAATAGAGACCCAAGCACACTACCCTGAGGGACACCCGTATTAATTCTATATATCTGGGAGGTGTCGTTACCGAGTTTGGTTTGGAAGAATCGTTTGTCCAGGTATAAGCGCAAAAGCAGGTAGTAATGATATGGAAGTAGTTTTTTTTTTATTTTGTACAATAAACCTCTGTGCCATACCTTGTCAAATGCAGAACTCACATCTAAGAACACTGCACAACAGTAAGTTTTGTGTTCAAGTGCACCGTGTATTATGTGTGTTAATCGATGGCATTATTGAATTGTTAAATACTGGGATCGGAATCCAATTTACTTTGAAGTTCACTTTCATTAATGCGTTTTAATATTAATTTTTCTAGCAGCTTAGAGATTATTGGAAGTAGACTAATAGGTTTTTATTTGGGTGGGAGGTTTACCCGGTTCAAGGATTAGGATAATTTGGGCAAATTTGAGTAATAATGGCCAGTATGCCAGACACAGTATTCTATTAAACAGGATTTGGAGATAACGAAGTCCTTTCTCAGGTAAGTGCTTTAATACAATTCCTGTTATAAGGTCATGTCCCGGAGATTTTTTGTTAGGAAGTAATTTTATTTGGGCTTCAATTTCGTGGATAGTGAAACTCTTTATTTGGGGTGATAATTGCAATGGAGTTTCTAAATAATGTTCAACTTTCTAGTCTGGTTCATTAGAATTAGGTTCAAAGGTAGTTTTAAGGTGCAGCGCGAAAGCTTCAGCCTTTTCTTTGTCAGTTTTCGCCCATAATCCTGTTGCATCTTGTAGTGGTGGTATGTGCTCTTTGGAACGTTTGATTCCTCTAGTTGTCCTCCATATTGACTGATCTTGTACAGAGAGTGTGGTTGTGTAAAGTTGGAAAGTTTCATTGCAAATCTGTTGAAGTCTTCTTTTTAGTTTATTATTCAGTTGGTTAAATACAGTTTTGTCTGCAATGTTGCGACTACGTTGCCAAGCTGCCCTTGCTCTTCTTTTTCCCTTACTATTTCCATTATTTCAGTTGAGATGTTAGGTGAGTTGATTTTGTGGTAGTAGGACTGAGGTGTTGATTTCCAACCGGCTTCCTGAATAGTTGTTATTAGATGGTTAGTTGCATATTCTAAATCTTCGTTTGTTTTTAATACCAGGTTCATGTTAAGATTTTCATTTATATGTGATTCAAAAGTTTCCCAGTTGGTTTTTTTACTGCTGAGAGTAGATGTGGGTTCTTTGTAAAGTATAGTTGCACTTACTGAGGTTACTATAGCGGTATGGTCAGATGAAATGTCATAACTGGGAACGATGTCCATATAGTTTGAGGACATACCGTGAGTGACGAAGAAGTCAAACAGATCTGGTGTTTCATTCGGGTCAGTTGGCCAATATGTTGGGCTGCCCGTTGATAGAAAACTGTAATTGTTATCTGCCATGAGTTTGTATAGTTCTCTACCTTTTGTAGTTGTTAAACTTGTATTTTTAGCATTGTTGCTCAAAACAGGGTTAAAACATTTGTTTGGGTATGTTGTGGCGTGGTGGGTAGTAGGCGACGGAAATTACTATTGGCATCGGAAGTTTTTCTACTTGTATTATGGTACTTTGCAAGTAGTCTGTTTGAAAGCTTGGTAATTCATGATGTTTGATAGTATTGCGAATTATTATAGCAGAAGCACCATGAGCTGCGTCATCAGGGTGTTCTGTATGATATATGGTATACAGGACTAATAAAAATCTAACTTCATACAAAAGTACAGGGTGTTTCACAAAGAATTATTATATTTAAAAGAATCATTACTAGTCAGATTTAAGCGCGCTTCGTTCACCTATCATTTTAGTATGTGTCAAAATGGACACTGGACAACAGAAATCATTTCGTGTTCTACGCTTCGCGAAATATGAATTGGTAACTACTGTTTAGCTTGATTTTCGGCGACAATATGGTGTTGAACCTTCTACCGCTCAGAGCATTAGGCCATTCCAACACACGAATTGCCAGTGTAAAGGGAAATCCAGTAGTCATCCCGATATGTCACAGACAAAGATGCGGGGCGCATTCGGCTGAGTTTTACATGTAGTCGATGTCTATCTAGCGTATTTTGCGGCGACGTTTGATTATGAAACTGTACAGGATTCAATTAAGCACCGATTCGGATGTCTTCATTTTCCTGCAGAACGGGACACAACCACACTGGAGCTTAGAAGTTCCAGAATTTTTGAATAATCAGATTTCACAACGATGGGTCGGCCGTATGCGATCCAACGATTCAGTTTTACATTACTGGCCTCCAAAGTCGCTAGAACTCAGCTTGTGCAAATTTTTCTTGTGAGTGTTTATAAAAAACTTCGATTATATGCCTCCTTTTCTAACTATGGTAGTCATGCAGCAAAAAAACAGCATCCATGATATTTGGATACCGTATGGACATATATCGTGCATTCCATGGGAGAAATATTGAACATGATTTGGCATGTAAAAAGGAAATTTCAAAATTAGCCATGTAATATAAAATTAATTTTAAGTGTTTATGTTCATTATTTTTTATAATATGAACATTTTAAGTCGGATGATTTTTCTAAACACTTTGTATTTATTTTGCAATGTAAAAATAAACTACAATCGCTTTCTTTGTAGACGTAAATATTTGGATAAGCTTTGTTAGAAATTTGGGCAGTAACAGAAACAAAGAGAATGTAACATTTCTATACGCTATGTGAAAAACACAGCAAAAATTATTTAGACTCAACTGTCAACAAATTTAAACTGTCAATAAATTGACATTATAAAAATGTAAAAGTCTTAAGTCCAGGTTAAATAATCTTCTGACCAATTTACCTTTAACAAATTCTAATATTTTTATATTTGCGATACTGTTGTAAACGTTGAGTTAGGATTTTGCAATTATAAAATGTTGTGTTTTAATACGTTAATCTTATTTAGTGAACATTGTAGTCTTTAATTATTTTTTGGCTTTACCATCACTTGGACTGTTATAAAATTCAACCAAACTTCTTTTTAAGTCCGCAGTTACTTGATGATTTTTCCAATTTAGTAATCACAGGCTTTATGAACCTTCATAATTTAAATCAATTAAATAATATATTTTTTTGTAAGACAATTCTAGGTTTATCTAAGTACAATTTTCCAATTATTAAAATCGACATCCATTATCCTCGACTCCTAATCTACATCAAACCCAAATCATTATTTAAACTAAAAATAACTTTTGATAAAACCATTTTTAATTTTGTATCTTGTTAGAACGGCTCTTAAGGGAGCAGTAGATATTTTTATAATATATTTAATAAAATCATTAATATTCGTAACCCTTCTAAAACACATTTCCCATCCTGTTGTACAAAATAGTACACTGTTGATCTTGTAAGTCTGATAAAGCCCTGATAAAATAGCCCATACCAATTAGAAAACGTCATTATTCAGAATTTACTATAACCAATTTTTAAAACTTGTGGTGAGATATATAATGGTTTAATTTAAACATTAAAAACAAAACTCTTTGATCCTAATGTTACTTTACCTTAATTATTCAATTAATATATTCTTATAATTGCTTTGTTATTATACATTCTCGCAGGCCAGTTTTTATTTAAGTAGAAGCATAGTTCTGTTCTTCCTGTTTTTAAATCATTTAGTAAAAATAATATGTAATACTATAGATCTAATTTTTTACTATCGGTTATCCTAAAGCTTTTCATGGTATTGATACATATTTTCTAAATTTACTCTTTATATTTGCATTTATATTATTGAAATACAACACTTACTCTAAACCGTCTTATAGTAACTAAATTTTTAGAAAACTACAGAATCTCATGCATACGGTAAATCACAAATTACTTCTCCATAAATTATTACAGAACTTAGAACTGAGTTTTAAAAACTTAAAACTTAGCTCTAAATTCTGTAAATTCTGTGTTAAAAGGACTCAGTTTTAACTAAAATATTTAATTAGACTTATTCCAATGGGTCAATCCTCTACAAGTTAATGTTGTATCATATAAATTGCTGAATGTCCACTGGAAATATTACAAATGTACATATAAGTTATAAAAAAATTTAAATAAATTGTAGCTTTATAGAATTGCAGGAAGCTTAAAATTGACCTTTAGTTACCTGATTGATAGAAATCAACTCGAAAACTGTAGTAACTAACAATAAGTTAAAACTAGAAAATAATTACTAAGAAATTCTGATATCTGCATTCAAAGTACCCACAAATTTATATTTTTAAAGACTCTTACGTAAGTAAGTGATCTTAACCTTAAACATGCAAATTAAGGCTAAAGCAACCCTAATTAAACTAAGCTAGAAAAAGTTTTGAGTTTTAGAACATTTAATTGTTACGTGCTTGGCCTTCAGGACACACTATTTATACTTTTAACCTCTTTATCGCCAAATTGTATTTTATCTGGTACAAAACCTACCCAGTTATTGAAAATCAAGCAAATTACAATATTAATTTAAATTTTGCAATTCATATTAATGTTAAAAAATTTTTGTTATAACTTTGTTATATATTTAACTCGAATTTTATTTACGATTTTGTAATTGTACAAAAGAATTACACAAATTTTTGTTATTAATTTTTAATTTATAATACATTTCGTCTTTTATAATTAAGAAGTAATATAAGGAACTTATATTTGTTAAGAAATAAACAAATCATTAAAATCTGCTACTACATATACCTTTAATGCAAAAGTGATAAATTTTAGTATGAAATATATAATAATTGACTATGCTTAGTAATAGTTATTTAAAAAACGCAATAAATAATGTAGTCAAATAAATATGTATGTAGAAGTATTTAGTATAAAAATAAAAAATATATTTAAACACCAAAAATTGCTGATTGATCAACAAAAACAACTCTGCCAAGGGATAAAATAATTGCTACAATTAAAAATAAAATTTTAAATCGTACATTTCAGCTGTAAAATATTACCGAAGCATATATCAAATGTGATAATAAATGTCCACAGACAACCGCAGAATTTGCTGAATCGGCCGCGGATTATATCGGATTTAAATCCCGCTAAAAATTTATGTGCAGCTTTTATACAAAAATTGAGGGGAAAGAGCGATAAGAAAGATAGCAGTTATAAAACTTTAATATTTTATTTTGTATGGAAAACAAATAGAAGATGCTTAGTTATAATACTCAGTTGCAAAAAAAAATATTTTTGTTCCATTCAATAAAAATAACTTAATATATAGGAAAGTCAAAAATTATTAGCACTTTAGCCATAACACACTATTTTCTCATGCTCAGAGTTATTGAAATTAGACCTTGGTGCCGTAGTTTTTCTTGCTTTTCTTTCAGTGTAAACTTGGGCGCTTCTCTAGCAGTTTACTATAAAGAGGAACAAAGAACATTGATCCGATTTCTCTGGTAGGAAGGTGTGTTAAGATCTATCAACAGTCACCCGTCTACTGCAATAATAGAAACAAAGTATTTATGAACAAAATGATCAACCACAGACAATGAAAATGGGTCTGTCGCTATAAACCAAAATCCAAAAAGCAAAGTATAGAGTGAAAATACATAAATTGTTGGGCGACCAATAGAAAACCATCTTTTTGGAGGGAATATACAAATTTGTGGACCAAGTGCGTCAAAAAGAAAGAAGATTGTAGAAAAATGGCATAGCCATTCGATCCCTTCATTTGTGTAAATAAATTAAAAAAATAAAATGCTAATAATTTTTAACATTTTTTCCTGTGCAAAATATTATTAACACAGAAATAATGTAAACCAAAATTATTTTAAAGCATTATAAACACTCAAGCATACAAGGAAGATATTAAAAAGGCAACTAAGAATATTACATAATCTTGAAGTAACAATTACAATTACCTAGTTATTTTGTAACATGTGATACGTATGGGTGTATGCGGTATAGTATTCTAATGCAAATATTTTCGTTCATTTAACTCCGGCTAAAAATAAATTTTCCGTCCAAAGCAAGAATATGTTAATGAAAGTCGTAAAAAATGCAAAAGACATCCCAAAACCATTTTAGCGAAATTAACTAATTGAAAAATACATCAAAGGTAGAGTATATTACCATTACATGTAATTAAGACTTTAGGAAACGAAATAAGTCAATGTATTAACACAGAATATACATACGTAGCTTTAAAATCCATTTACATTTTGTTTCATAAAATGCGGATTTTTAAATACACAATTGTAATAATAATACTAAAAAATAAACTGAATTAATATGCAAAATACACCTAACAATTCGTTAATGTAGATTTTTGGTATTCATTCAGTTTGGCTTTTTATTGTAATTAAGACTAAATATTCTTAACATAAATTTTTAAAATCCCTGTGGTTAACAATATAGGATATACTCAAAATGTGGGTAAATAAAAATATTTCTTATTATAAAAGAACGGAATAATTTTTTGCCCGGAAAATATATTCCACTGCTTTAATACAGTTGACTTAATTAGTGGTTATTTCAATAACTTAAATTAACTATACAAAAGAAATGTTCAATAATTAAACAATCACTAAATAACGCTCAAAAATAGAAAGCTAATAAAAAGAAATTATTTACTGAAAATAAGAATAAATATTTCTTATAAAATAAATAATAAAAAATACGAATAATATTTTTTCTAAAAATTTATTTTTATTTAAGTTTGCTAGTTATGTTTTTGCTAAACGAGTCAGTCAGCTGTCAAATAAGCGGCCCTGACTCGTAGTGAAAAATTAAGTTCAAATTAAACATAAAGTTAAGTTAAAATTGTGAAAAGTGTATAGTGAGATAAATAAAGTGAAGCGGCATACAAGTGAAAAAGATCGATCGCATCAAAACAAAGTGCAAATCCATGAAAAACGAACGGTAAATTTTCGGCAATAAAGGTGATAATCGCGGCCGCGCTCCGCGATGCAGCTACTGTGATAACAATCAAGCCCGCCGTGGTTCGTGCATTTTAGAAAGTGTAAACAAGCTAAAGTACTCGACACGCGTAAAAATCAAGTGCCGGAAAATTGTATCAGAAGTTAGTATTTATAAAACAAATGAACGAGGGAATGCTGAAAAGAGAAAGGGCGAACAGTTTGACATCAATAAAAGAGTTTTTAAAGCGAAAATGAGAAGGTGCACTCACAGAAGAGAAAGTAGAAGAAGAATTAAAGGCATTCCGGAAAACAAGGAGCCCAAGAAAAAATACAACTCAGGAGATTCAAACAGTGTCAACAATAGAGAACGAGCAGTGCGACAAAAGAAAATCTAACTCGGAAGCGAAACTTAAAGACCCCGGAGAACTTATGAAGAATACCAAAGCCAGTTATACCAAAGAAAAAAGAAGAGATATTGATAGCCACAACACAGAAATTGAAGAAAATATGGATGAAATAACAAAATTAATAGGAAGTATGAAGGAAGAGCTGAAACGAGGACAAGAAGACTTAAAAGCGGAATTTAAGAAGAATCAAGAGGAAGTTAAACATTTAAAGCTACAGTTACAGCAGAAGGCAGAACAATGGATAAGAGAACGAGAAGTGTTAGAAACGAAAGTGCAAAAGTTAGAAGACTATATAGAAAAACAGGAGAAAGGAAAAAGAAGGAATAACATAGTAATTATGGGTTCGCAAATTAATTATCGCAAATTGGAAGGAGTCGAAAATTTAATACGAGACAAGATAGGAATAGAAGTGAAAGTTAAAGAAGCATATGTAGTGGGGAAAGAAGAGCCAAGAAAATGCGTAATAGCAAAATTAGAAAACCAGGAACAGAACGACGTAATAATGAAGCGGAAAGGCAGACTGCGCGGAAGCAAGATTTTCATAGGCAGTGATCTAACTTTGGAAGAAAGACAAATTCAAGCAAAAATAAAAGAAAGTACCAAAGAAGAAAAAATGACGGGAAACAGGGTTAAAATACCAGAAGCTAATAATTAATGACACGGTATACAAATGGAACAAAAGTGAACAGCAACTTCAACCTTCAAAAAACTAAATGTAGCAGCACAAAAGGATGGAAAATTGAAGACGAAAACGGCAAGAGAAAAGGCTAACGATTGTAGGAAAAATATAATAAATGAAAAAGCTAAAAACCAACAAAAAATAGGATACATGGAGTAAAAGAAAACAAAACTGATCAAATGTACATAGCAACTTGGAATGTTAGGGGAACATATGTAGAAGGAACGTTAATTGGACTAATTAACACAATGGAAAAGTACAAAATAGAGATCATGGCCCTGCAGGGAACAAAATAGGCTGGAAATATCACTAACCAAATAAGGGATTATATATTTTTCAATAGTGGAAGTAAAGACAGAATGGTAGGTACAGGGTTTCTGGTACACAAAAAGGTTAAGGAAGAAATAGTAAATTTTTCCCAATATCAAAAAGAGTCAGTATGCTGAGAGTTAAAAGTAAGTACAGAAAAATTAGTATCATTAATGTGCACTGCCCAAGCGAGGAAAAAGAAAGGGAAGAGAAAGAAAGCTTCTTTGAGGAAATTGAGAAATTAATAGATAAAATACCAAATTACGATGTGAAAATAATTATCGGGGACTATAATGCAAAGGTGGGAAAAGAAGAAATGTATAGACCATATATTGAAATATACAGTAAACATCAAGAAAGTAACAAAAACGGAAGAAAAAAGATAGAATTGGCGATAGAAAAAGACCTTAGAGTAATGACAACTTATTTTGAACATCGAGAAGTACACAAAGGAACCTGGATTTCACCAGATAAGAAATCGACAAACCAAATAGACCATCTGCTTATAGAAAGTAAGCATATACGTTACATAACGGATGTGAGAAATTATCGTGGGGCGGATGCAGATAGTGATCATATGTTAGTTAGAGCAAAAATAAAATACAGAAGAGCACCAAAAGCGGGAAAGAAGAAAAAAATACAATATAAGTAATTTGAATAACGAAAATAAAAGAGCAGACTTCCAACAAAGTATAAATAACGCGATAAAAGATAGTGCGAATATAGAAGAAAAATGGAATGAATTTGAAAAAATATTAAAAGAAAGAGCGCAGATACTAAGAGAAGACACAAAACAGAAAACCAAAATGTGGTACGATAATGAATGTATAAAAGCAATAACAAGAAGGGAACAAGCAAGAATAGAAATGCTGAAGCAGAACACGGCAGAGAACAAAAAGTGTTATGAACAATGTAGAAAAGAAGCAAAGAAAACATGTAGGAACAAGAAGAAAGAATACCTAGAAAAGCAAATGGAACAGATGGAAAACAACTATGTTAAAAGCAGGCCAGAGAATTTTATCACAATGTAAAGAAACAAAGTGGAAAATCCAAAGAAAAATTGCTATTTTGTAAGGATAAACAAGGAAATTTAGTAGGTGGTTTAGGAGAAAGTCTAAACAGATGAGTGGAATATTTTAAGGATGTTTATAAAGTAGAAGAATATACAGAGGAAGTAAATGTAGTAGATATCAAGAGAAATGAGTTATGTGAACCCCCAAGTGTAGAGGAAAAAATATAATAAAATTGTTTAAGAACCACAAATCACCAGGGGAAAATGGGATAACAGCCGAGATTCTAAAAGCAGGTGGAGAAAAATTGGTAATAAATATACATAAAATCATTGAACATGTATAGAAAGGGAAAATAATTCCAAAAAGGTGGAGGGAAGCACTGATATGTCCCGTACACAAAAAACGAGATGTAACATGCTGCGAAAACTACAGGGGCATAGCTCTCATGGATACAACATATAAAATTCTAGCATCGGCAATAAAGAATAGAATAAATGAAACTGTGGAAGAAAAAACAAGTCAATACCAATGTGGATTCCGGCAGAATAGATCAACTATGGATCAGGTTTTCATCGTAAAACAAATTATAGATAACAGTATAGACCAAAGGTTACCCCTATACATGATATTCATCGACTTTGACACGACTATGACACGATAGAAAGGGAGCAACTATACACAGCTATGGAGGAAATGGGTACCTCTGAAAAAATTATAACACTAGTAAGAATGACCTTAACTGAAACAGATTATAAGATACTAATCAATGGACATGTGTCAGAGATATTTAGAGTACATAGAGGATTAAGGCAAGGAGACCCGCTGTCAATGACTTTGTTTAATGTGGTTCTGGATAAAATTATCAGAGAGAGTGAACTAAAAACCAAAGGCACAATATACAATCAAAGTATACAGATAATGGCGTATGCAGATGATATTGTGATACTGGCTAGAACTGAGAAGAATTTAAGAGAGGCAATAAGAAGACTTGAAAACAAAGCAAATCTATTTCACCCAAACATAATTTGGTTAGTTTTAGTTCTGGTCATTTGGATGTGTTTAAATACCGTGTGGTAAAATATCGAATCTTAATGATTAAATTTTTATGTTTATGTTTTGTTTCACAGTGTGATTGAAACAGTTTCTAGCATTGTATTGTATCATAGAGTACATGTTTATTATAAAATAAGCATTAAAGGTAGCAGAAGCAGATCTAGAGTTAGTCTATCTATACATTTCAACAGAAAGTAAACAAAAAAATGTGGCGTGTCCTGAGCCCTTGATATATACCAGGAGATTTGTGTGTTTGTGCACGCACGTTGGAACCGTTCTCGCTTCTTGCCGCGGCCGAGGCTGAGTCATTGGGTAGCTGCTTTTGATAGTTGTGCATTAGATAAGAAACGCCTAATAAATATTTGAGGAACTCAGCTGAAAACACATTTTTTTGGTTCGCACAATTGCGCGGCCTGCGAATTAGGAGCGCACGTGCAATCATTACCGAACGCAGAAAGCGCATCTACCACGGCCATTTGGTTTGCTTTCGCCGAACAGAGTTTCGATTTTAAGTTAAATTGTTTCACGTTTCCGATCCAGGGAAAAAGTCGATCCAATTAAAAATTTATACGTTCCCACCTTACAAAATTTGAGAAAAAGCGAGTGAAAACTTGTCAGCCTAGAACGCAAAAAACAACTTTTTGCAAGCCAGCTCTCGTGACATAATATCAATTAAGGATTCCTATCAAAGAAAAAGCAAAAGCAACAAAATAGTTATTGTGAAAAATAAACACCACCTAAAAATATAAATATTACAAATACAGCAGAACAACTTAATCACGATATAGGAGATAAACATATCATAATAGAAAGTAAACTTAAACACATGAATAAAATGCTTTTGTGGTAGAATATGAATGCAAAATAAATATAATAAAAACGAAAAGAATATTAAAAATCTACAACGGGGAATAATAAATAAGAAAAAATTATAAAAGAAGTCAACAATTAGTAATACGTAGCAAATATGGCAAAACATCGAACAATTTCAAGCCAAAAATGATAGTATGAATATAATGAAAGCGTTTAAAATAGGCAAGAATAAATAAGGAAAAGCAATTATATCAAAAGTTCAAACATGGGAACAAAACCTAGACAGAGATTTACAAACAAATGTGAAAAATAGTTAGTGATAACTATTTAACGATGAAGGAAATGACAATTCAAAATAAAATAAAAGAAATAGTCAGAAAAAACAGAAGAAAAGATCAAAATGGACTATCAAAAATAATTATAAAATATTAATAAGCACAAAAAACAATGAGCTAAAACTAAAACATAAAAAAACACATAAATCTAAAAAACTAACAAAGATTACAAATAGCTGAAAGCAATATTAAAGAATTGGACAACAATTTATGGAATATAAGCAGAAATGCTAATAGCTAATAAGAAACCAAAAAACAAAACATAATACAACAAAATTAAAAACGTAGAACGTAAAATGCATTATTACCTGGAAGAACAAATAAAATCAAACAAAATACATAAAGAAAACTAGAACAAAAAATTAAAACCATAAAATTTAAATAAAAGAAATGAAAAAGAAAATAAGTAATACAAATGCAGCATAGGAAAGATTAACAAAGCAAGAGTATTTCTGCCAATTACCAAATGATGAAAACAAGAGCCACAGCTAAATAAACTACCAACGGTGGCCAAATAATTCAAGTACTTTAACGAATGAGCTTTTGATTTTGAAAACAACCTTCGTTCTGGTCGGCTATCAAAGTTGTAGAACAAAAATTTTTTGACAGCGTTGGAAGATGAGTCTTCAAACGGTTGTGATCTAGCATTGATTCTTAAAGTTTTGTCTATTAAGCTGTGCCTAACCACTCGCATCAATTCACCTTTATTTACAAGAACCACAAGCCAACAAGCGTGTCGAAATTTTTCTTCAATTTCTCAACAATTCATTGAACGATTGTTTCTAAAATGGAATTCTGACATTGGATAAGTGAGATTTACCTGGTCATTCACGATAAACAAAAGAAGTGGGTTCCACAAGGTCAAAATCCTCCAACATTTTCGCGTTAAAAACCTTTCAACAATAAGCTCATGATTGGTGTGTGGTAAAACTTTGAAGAAGTTTTTCTATTTGAACTTGCGTAGAACAGTCACGTTATTTATTAATTCTGAACTTTGTTGCTAGCAGTTCTATGCAACTCTGGTTCAACGAGAACTCACTTTGCTTCAGCGGAACAGTGCTGTTAATATTAAGAATGAACCTTTTGGCCAACCTTATAATTTTAAAGTAGTGCTTATTATTAGAATTGTAAGCCTAAAAAGAACAGAATAAAGTGATAAGAATTTCCTTTTCAAGTAAGTTTATATATATATACATATTCAACTTTTTGGCAGACAATAGAACAATGATAACTTGTACAATAACATCCTATACACAACATTTCAAATTAATGACTTCAGTAAACACAATTTAGCAGCGCGTGTGTGTGGTCAAAATGTTTTACCAAAGTAAGTAATTAATTAATTATTGCTACTTTACAAAAACTAAACAAAATTATGTGTCCACAATTAAGACAGCTTGTCAACTAGTAAAAAAGTTTAAATAAACCAATGATATTAAAGATATTCCGAGGTTTAGCCGTCCTCAGACACATTGTATACCGAAGATTATTGAAAGAGTTAGACAAAAAGTGTAACATAATCCCAGCATTGTTCTTTAAAAACAAGCATTGGTCGAACATTCTTGAAGACTATACTAAACAGAAACAACTGTACAAGATCTAAGTGAGTCAAAAACTTCAGCCCAAAAACCATCAAAGACATCGTGAGTTCAGTAACAATACTGAAACTTAGTGTCGAATGTGAGGCCCATTTGGGCTTATTTGGTCATATTAATAAGCAAAACTGTAGTATCTGAGAGGATAAAAATTTTGTTAATATATAATAATTTCAATTATTTACTACTTGGACTAAGTAAACTTAGAGACAACTTATTGATTATTAATCAAATAACAGCGGAAAACGCACCTTAATGTTACAGTTAAAAAACAACTCTTTTACTCCAAAAAAAAATAAAATGCGAGTGAAGGGTTACAAATAAAGCAAAAAATGTGTACAACAATGTGTGCTTGCATTTGTCCATGCAGTAGTGACATGTTGACACACAGTCGATATTCAATAATTTCATCACCGACGATGGATATGGGTTGAGATTGGTAGTCTTACGTCAATCGAATAAAGCACTTTACCTGTTTGATTTTCCCTCCTTCCGCCCTTCGATGCGGCGCCGATAACCATGCTTTCCACAGCCCTTAATCTGCGCCTAAAACACGTTCTGATTGAGGGGTGTATTTTCACGCTGCTCCCGAAGGCGTTCGCGCTAGTTTCGCATTAATCAAAACATCCTCGCGCCTCAAAACGGCGAATCGATCACACAAACACAATTAAGTGGCTTCTTAGTTTTTTGCAGCCAACAAACCCTTTTCGGCGGAATAAAAGAATACGCTCGTCCGGGCCGTAATCGATTAGGGCCCGATGTGGTTCGGCACTCTGAAGCACAATGGAATGCAAACTGGCCGAAACTGAGCGTTCGAAATAAAGAGCCGGATCCAAACAAATCTGACGGCGACAAAGCAGGCAATTGCAGTTTCATTTTAAAGATCAAAGCGACTTTGACGACTAGATGTTTCCGACGTGTGCTTGATAGTCATGATCTCAAAGTCCTGGCGACGTACGAGTGTTCGCCCGTTTTTCCCGCGTCGGGGCGGCACCGCTCCCCGACTCGCATTTTCATGGCAAAATAATTTTCCGCTACAAAGAGAGCATTCCTGATCGCAAATTAACCTTCCGCGAAATGAAACTCATCAAATGTCAATACACAATATAGTCATTTTCCCAGCCTTTCTTTGTTGCTCCAATTTCGAGTGCTTTTGAGTCGTTATAATTACTAGGGCAACCTTTTGTTTCAAACTCAATTTGCTTTTAGACGTTGGGATATTTTAGAAAGCTAAAATAACATTTCACGGGGCTTTGAAAAACTAATTTTAAATCAAATTTTATTCAGTTCTATTGTACGTAAGTTTATTTTCCTAATTACCACATATTGACAAAAGCTTTTATAAATGTAGCCAAAATTGTTGCTTTTTATAAAACATATTTTTGGACTTTGTAAATTTTATAATTAGATAACTGTGTCAAAAGTTTTATTACAGTTATTAATATAACAGACTTTAAAAGTTCAAAGGTTGTTGAATTATTTTTTTATATTTTCTATTTATTGTCGCCCACTCCAAGCAAACAATTTTTAGATTTTTCATATCACTGCATTTATCTATTTCTTTCTCAGTCTCTTTTTTGCTTTCTTTCTTGTACGTGGTAATTAATAAATAAAAATATGACCTTACCTTTGCAAAGCCTCTTTTCATATTCATATTTATCTTAACTATTAAAATCGTAAATTTCCATTATTTGGGTATTTAGTTTACAACGCACTGGAAAAGTCGCTGCGCATATTCTGAGCTAAGAGTAATAAAATATAGTAAAGCCGACATGTACACACTTTCTGTGGTTGTACTTATTGTGAGATTTCTCTTGTGTACGCAAATATAGCGGTTTTTAATTCAGAAAGCATAATGCAGTGTCTATTTTGCTACGCTTCACAGATAAAAGTCCAGAAAGTCGTTGTGCAATCACTTCATAGATATTTTTTAAAGATAATTACATAACGTGGCTTCATATATTACGTGTATAAATAAGTTCTCAGCTTTAGATTTCACAGGACGCAAATCACCGTTTACAAGTAACATATTAGTCCGTCCTCTTGCGGTTTTAAAGCAATGATATTTGGTCTTTCGAAACATCATGCGATTTGGCGTTTGACGCACATAACCTCAATAATCAGCTGTGTTCACGATGGCAATCACAAAAGATCATATTCGATTTTCTATCCACTTCGCGTTTCATCTTAAGAAAATCACTGCTGAAGCCACCGAAATGATTTATGCTGCATATGGTGAGAATGCTGTAAGTCATGCAACGTGCAAAAAGTGGTACCAAAGATTTCGCGGAGAAGAGTTTAGTCTTGAAAATCAACCACGCGCTGGACACTCAAACATTTGACACGGATGAGCTGCAGACATTGCTGGATCAAAACAATGCGCAAATTGAAAAAGAGCTTGCAGAACAGCTAGGTGTCACTCAGCCAGCCATTTCCATACGTTTGCATGCAATGGGTAAGATACAAAAGAAAGGTGGATGGGTTCCGCATAAACTGTCCGAAGACAACAAAAATCGACGGCGTGACACCGCACTCCATTTGCTTTCAAGGAACCGAAAAAAGGATTTTCTGCATAAAATTATTACGGGCGATGAAAAATGGATCTTGTACGACAATCCCAAGCGCAAAAAATCATGGATAGACCCTTGCAAACCTTCGACATCGACTCCAAAGCCCAATGTCCACGCCAAAAAGAATTTGCTCTGTATCTGGTAAGATTGGAAAGGTGTGCTGTACTATGAACTCTTGAAACCAGGTGAAACAGTTACGGCGGATCGCTACCAACATCAACTCATCAATTTGAGCGACGCAACCGAAAAAAGAGTCCATTTACTGGACAAGGAAGTCGCAAAGTCATCCTACTCCATGATAATGCCCGACCACATGTTGCGAAGGCGACGCAAGAACACGTCTTCGCGTTAGGCTGGGCATGGCCCCTTCCGATTATCATTTATTCCGGTCGTTACAGCATCACTTGGCTGATACGCACTTCAAAACTGAAGAAGAAGTCCGAAAATGCATCGATAACTTTATCGTCTCGAAGCCGGTGAGCTTCTATCACCAGGGAATTCGCAAGCTACCCGAAAGATGGCAAAAGGCCATCGATATCAACGGAGAATACTTTGATACTTAAGCTTTTTTTGTTTGTTTTTAAATAAAACTTTAATTTTGCAGAAAAAGCTGAAAACTTATTTATACACCTAGTACATGATATAGGTCATATTTTAATACAAAATAACTTTTTAAATTTATTTACTGAACATTTACAGCTAGTCTAACCAGACTAGCAAGTAAATGAGTTGGCATACATAACATATAAAACGGCTTCCTGTTATTATGTAAGATATACAAGTCTTATCTATTAATTTGTTAAGTCACTAAACTTTGTCCGTTTCTGGCATCTAACTGAGTAAGTATTATTTAATAAGTCTGTCACTAGAACATTAGAGTGATTACTAATCTGATCTTTATATTTGCTGCAGTGATCTTTGATGAACACTTTAATTCATGGAATTTCCAAATCGTTGTGTAATGTGCGGTTGTTCACATATAATACCATTCGGGGTTTGCTAGTTCGCTAATTGTCTTGCTTTGGAATCATTGTAAGATCTCAATGTTAAATGACTTAGCAGATCTCTAAAACTAGATCTCATATGTCCATATCGGCACGATCATGGATTTATAACAGGTCTAGTAAAAAGAAATACATTATTTTTCCAATAGATAGCTTTAATAAATTATATCTCGCACTCTAAGAGTCCGATCGGTTTACACTAGATAGGGTTATAAAGCTGCCATTTCGTACTAAAAAAAACTTATGTGGCAGTTCTGTAAAAGGTTGACTCAGTTTTGTGTGAACTCACGTCAAAGCTAGACACCAGCAAAGAGAAAATACGCTATATTTTACAGTTTTTCTTCAATAAAGGTGAAAACTCAAGCCAGACTGTAAATAAGAATTTATGGTTCTGATACTGTAACAGCCAATCAAATGCAGTTTTGGTTTCGTTGATTCTGTTCCGGTAATTTTGATGTCAAAGATGCACCACGCTCTGGAAGGCTAATTGTCGCAAATATGGATAAAATCATGAAAATGGCCGAGTCCGACAGTCATATAAGCACTGTTTCTATCGCCCAGGAGCTAAACATTGCACAAAAAACCGTTTGTAACCATTTGGAAAAGGCTGGATACAAAAGAAGCTGAATGTATGGGTGCCACATGAGTTAACGCAAAAAACCTCATGGACCGAATTTCCATCTGTAAATCGCTGCCAAATCACAACAAAATCGACCCATTTCTGAAGCGGATGGTGACTGACGATGAAAAGTGGATCACTTACGACAGCGTCAAGCGAAAACGGTCGTGGTCGAATGCGTGGTGAGGCAGCGCAAACGGTGGCGAAGTAAGGATTGACGGCCAGGAAGGTTTTGCTGTGTGTTTGGTGGTATTGGCAAGGAATCATATACTACGACCTGCTCCGTTACGGCAAAACTCTTAATTCGAACCTGTACTGTGAACAATTGGACCGTCTGAAGACTTTGGCCACTAGGATAAAAATTGTGTTTCATCAAGACAATGCCAGGCTACACACATCGATAGCGACTCGTCAGAAGCTCCAGGATCTTGGTTGGGAGGTTCTTGTGCATCCAACTTATAGTCCGGACCTGGCACCAAGTGATTACCACCTATTCCTGTCCATGGCGAACTATTTTGCTGGTGAAAAATTTGCCTCAAGAGAGGCTTGTGAAAATCGACTGTCCCAATTTTTTGCCAATAGGGACAAGAGCTTCTATGAGAGATGCATAATGGAATTACCTTCAAAATGACAACAAGTTATCGAACAAAACGGCGCGTTCTTGACCTAAATCGAATCATTCTAATTATGTTAAATAAAACCTTCAATTTCATGCAAAAATAATGGATTTTTTTTACTAGACCTATTATAACAACACCTTGTTTGTTAGGCTGAGCTGGGATTTCCGTCCGAGGAGCCAGAACATCTTCTTCATACGGATATCAATTATTTTCGCTTGGTGTGTATGTGTTTTCTCCAGGTAAGTTTGTTGTGGAGATACAGACCGAGGTATTCGATGTCCTCTTTGTGTAGTATGTTAGTGCACTTTGTGTAGCGTAAATTGATACCGATTTGTTTTCATTAGTTTTGATTCGCAAAGCCTTTGTCCAGCTCTCTAATGCTTCCAGAGCATTTTATAAATAAATTGATTCTTGAAATAGATCTTTTGTGAAGATAATATAGGCGTGTCGTCCGCAAGCGTAACAATTACAACATTGTCAGTAACAAATAAGTCCACCGTAAATAACTGGTATAATCTTAATTATATATATAAACAACAAACAAATGTTACAGAAATAAATAACATAGTATCATACAATTATTCAGAACTACGGACATGAGCTGAATTTTTAGATACACGATTATATAAATTTTAAGAAATCTTCCTGAAGTGTGTCCTGACAATTAAAATTCATTCTGTATAGATTGAGCATATAACGCTATATAAAGAAGGTTTTAAAATTTAATTTGTTGCATCCAACTAAAATTAAAATATCTGAATGGAGTGCTTAATAAAATGGAAGGCAAAAACCTAAATAACAAATTTAAATTGCTAAATGCAATTAATAACATCAAACTGGAGTAGAAGGAGCAAAAATCTATGTACTCTTAATCACAAAAATGATATAGTGGCCAAAAAAGTTCTTAAAACCAGACTAGTAGAAATAACGAAATTCTTTAAGAAACGGAAAAACTGTCATATAAAACATCAATAGATATAATAAAAAAGTTAAAAAATATTTCATAAATACTTAACAATCAATTATAGGAAGAAAATGCCTTCCAGTTAGATTTTTGCTTTGAAGTACGTTACAATATTGTTTTAATAAATATTAATTTTTAAATTAACACATTTAAACTACACTGAAATATAAAAATAACTTTTTTTGTTTGTAAAACAACTATAACTTAATCTTAAATAGCCCAAGTAATTATATACTAAAGTTATGACCTAGTTTTTAATCAATTTTGATGTAATTTTTAATAAATGCATAATCTAATATTGCCTTTGTAAGTAAAAACAATTGAATACAAGCATTGCCTTTGATTTATAACTTAATGAGAAAATGGGCGTCGCCCATTTTGTAATTTAGTGAGGCTGCTTGTTCTACTACAAATTGACAACACTTCGGCAAGCGACAAGATGAAGAGTGGACATTTTTGCCGTCGCCTAGCGGCAACGAAAATCAAAGCAGACGCTCAAAGCAATATTAATAAATATCTGTAGTAGTAAACAAGTCTTACCTTTTAAAAGTCCGAACTGATGCTCATTCGAAGCATAATCCCTCCCTAAGCAGGACCCTAAAGGGCCGCGGAGACTTCTCTCGGGGCTCCGGCTGCAAAAATGTATTAAAATTAATTTTCTGTCGATGAACGTGACGTGCGCACAAAGGCTTTGTGCGCGGCTTTTGAAAAAATGAAAAATTATTATTACATTTTCCTCCACCTGCAATCGCAGGGGGTGTGTTAACAAAGACTCAGAAGCCTGGCAGGAGTTGCAAATCATAAATCTATCCGAAAGCGCTCCGCCGTTAATCAATGGCGTGTTCATCTCACGTTCGGGATTTGTTCCTTCGCGCGAAATGCGCGCCGCCGTAATAAACGCAATTTATATTATCCGTCTGTTTCGTGCAAATGAGCGGTGCTGTAAGATCCGCAGTAAAAAAAGGACAATTTCTAAATTTGGAAGTTAAAAATTAACTTCCAAGATGTGAACTGAACTCCGATCACCTACCTGTAATAATAAAATTTTTCTCTACCCCATCTTTTAGACCACTAATTCCCAAGACGATAAAAGGCTGCGCCAATTGGCAAAAATTTAAAGAGACTAGGCACACAATTACATAACCCAAGTTAGATCACGAGCGCTCAAAATATAAATCAACATATAGAGGCATTCTTAAAGACAATACAAATTGCAACAAAACCCTACAAGTCTAGAAAAACTAATAACATCCCGCTTTTGCACATAATTAACTTAAGGCTATGGGAAAATACCAGAGACCATAGCCTAAAAAAATCAACTGAAAAACCTAAGCCACTAAATTTACAAAAAGAACCTAGACAACATTAAATTTATTAACTCCAATCTTGGAGTCGTGGTGGCTCGGTGGTCAAAATGATTGTCATCAAGCCGACACGGGCGAGTTCGAGACTCGCTCAACCCATGGGTGTGTGTGATGTACTAATATTAAAGTGCATGTTAGTAGGCACAATAAGCCCTTGAGGCTGCAGTGCCAGTAAGTGCGCCCAAAAAAATAATCCAAAAAACAAAAATTATACTCCAATAACGCCTAATGATACCTGCAGATGAAGATAAATGCAAAGAAGGCTAAAAAATATCGACTTGACTACTGTTATACCAAACCACTAATTTGGTTTTATCGAGATCGATCTACGATTCCATTAGCCCACCAAATTATTAAACAAATAGTCCAGAACCCCAAGGAAAAATAATTTTGAACTGTAGCGTTCTTAGATATAAAGCAGACTCTCAATAAGGTCTGGTACGTCGGCGTATTATACAAAGTAAAGCATTTATTTTCAAACATCTATTATCTACTCATACTTATGATACAATAATCTGATATTAATATATCGATTAATAAGGGCAGGGGTATTAAAGGACAGTATTTTATAATCCTTTTTATTTAGCCTTTATATGCTGGTACATTATCTCTTTACAATGTTCTTACTGAAGCTTAGAACACCTACAAACACATCTAAGCAAGCTAAACCAACAGACTAAAGTTTAACAAAATGTCGTAAACGGTAATATATCTATACAAGTAACATTTACGACAAAAATTACCACGTATCCTCCAATAACAATAAAAGTTGAAATTATTTCAGTTAATACAAACCTGGTACCAGCATCTTAATAAGAATTGCAAATAGATTTAAAATATAAGCGGAAATTAAAACTCACTACAAAAAATACAATTTTATTGTACAAGGCAATATATATATATATATATATATATATATATATATATATATATATATATATATATACCTATTTGAACCAATAGTATATAGTCACGCAAAGAAAAGAAAATACTCAAAGCTCTAGTTAACAGTCGGATCATACCATGTACTTTGAATGAGTAACTAAACATAAAAATAACTTCATTATCATATAAGAAGGCTTAAGAAACAACGATGTAAAGACCTAAATAAATGAAAACCACAATTCCATCAACACAATAAATTCTCTGAGATATTATTGCTAAATGAGGACTAGACGCTCATATATCTAAAGATATAAAATCCAGTACATTTGCTTAAAAACCATGAGTGGTTACAGACATTATTTTAATAGAAATTTAATAGAAATTAAACAATAATTCTCAAAAATTAACTGTAAAAATCTTCTGGGCTTGTTAAAACTTGCAGAAAACAAATTTTTTAGGCAACTTTTTAGGCAAGCTCTTATTAGTTCAATCGTCAGCACATATGATATTAGAATTCTTCTGTAATTACTCAATAAAAGAAATTATATATATCCTAAATAAATATATGTCCTAAACTTAATAATTCTTAATCGTTCTAATTTAAACACTGTGTTTCATAGTTTGTTGCTTATTGTTTTTTATAGAAAAGCTACTAAAACGATTTTTTATTTTGGATTTATTGTTAAAATAAATAAAATTTGTAGGTCATGTCACAATCAAACGCGCCTAACTTAACAAAAGAAATGCAAAATTTGAAGGTAAAGTTGTAGTTTAATGCAAAAATATGTTATTTTTTTCAATTTTTAATTAATATATCCAACAATTACGTCCAAACAAGAATTTTCTCAAAATGTGGAAATACGGAGATAGAGAGTGAAATAAACAATTCCGTTAGGAAATATAAAAAATGATTTTTCTACGTATACATTTCAGCTTCTTACAAAATACATAAATAACGAGGTTATGGTCATATACATTCAAATCAAATAATACCTTTACAATATCTTTACTGACTGGGATTGAAATGTAATTATTAATTAAGGCCTAACTTTCTCGCTTTAGTTTAACAGTTCAGTCGCGGTTATACGCTTTAAAGAAGAGAGAAAGAAAGAAAAGCTCGATATTTGCAGCAAAACACTTTTATACTCACTCTCGCGGCGAGATCTACCCAGCAGACAACGATTTTTCTGAAATAGGCCCCGAAATCATCCGTTGTATTGTATTAAGACCCCATTTTACTTATTAGTAAACCTGTTGCCAATTCTACAGCAGGAGTTCTGTTTAATTTACTGATCATTGTCGGTCAATAGCGTGAAGGGTGTGTATTTTGTTTCTATTCAAATCCACGTTCTTACCCTTCTTCTCCCGAGATAAGCTTGTTACAATTTAATAGATATTGTAAGAGACAGCAACGTATCTAAACGAGTTCTAATATAAAGAAGAATCAATCGCTGATTTATTTATTTTTTTATTTCCTCTGATTCCTAGTTGCCTTCCCGATCACAAACAGAAGAGGATGCGATAAAGTCATCGAGACGTAAGTATAATTTACGAATTAATTATTAATCTTTATTTGTCAGCTGGATCTAATTCGGTAAATTTCTGTTAAAGAACAATAAAAATGTAAATTTGTACAGTCTGCTAAACTTAGAGTACATCTAGTAAATGCCAAATCACACTACATATGTATGAAAGACATGTAGCAACAAAGTTGCATATTCATCTAATACTAATGAAGTTTTATCTAGAAGAATGAAATAAATGCACTTTTAAGATATCTCTTTGTTTATTTTTAATTCAGAGTTAGCTTTGATTTTTTATTTTATTTTAAAAAGCTGATTATAACAACTTCTGCTATTAAAGCAAACTTCAGTAATTACTTTTATGAAATGTAAAAAATTATTACTAAGCCATTTCTATAGTCCTCGCCCCCAACTCGCAATTAATTTCGACGTAACCAAAGTCTTAAGATCACAGACAACAATTTTCGAGGCAATAAGCCGGCAACAAAAAGGTCAAAGTTCGCACAAACAATTTACTTTCATGAAATTGCAAAATAAAAAAACAAATTTCCAAAATTACAGACTTGGGAGACGAGAAAGTTGTAGACGCTAATAAACAGCACACAAAAGCTGCTTAAACACCTTGTAAGTGGGTTATCACCTTTAAACCGAGCAAAAAGTTACAACAAAGTCCACCTCACTTTTTGCTGAGTTAGAACTTTACATTGCAAATATAAATGAAAATACAATTAATTAAATAAGCTAAATTGAAATTAGCAGTAATCTAATACAAATACTACAAACCGTAACAAAATACCTCTGAAGGCATTGTTTTTCATAGTAATTTAATAGAATAAGAACAGCAACATTTATTGTTGTATGAGGGTATGAAGAGTCTGCTTTCTTTTGCGATAACTTTAATAATAGATATACAAATAATCTCTTTGTTTGTATAATACATTTCTTTAGTGTGTATTAATTAGTCCAAATAAAAAATTTAAAAAAATTTACTAGCAAATATAAAACTTTAGAAAAATAGAAAAATAAGATTAGTAAAGGTACTGTAAATAAATTGGTTATTTAATGACTTATAGAGGTTACGGGAATCCAATACAAAGTGCGCACAGATCGTCACAAGAACAATCAAGGGATAGACAACACATTATATAGGTAAATCAATTCTGCGAGATGGTAACGGAGAGGATAAATGGTTATTAGATTTAAAAACACAAATATATAAGTTACTAGTAGAAAAAATTCACCTAAAGGGTAGATCTGTAAATTGACTCCAGCTCTAACAACAAGCAATAGTACTAGGAATCAAAGAAATTTCGAACAGATTTGGAAAACGAAATAGTTAAATAATGTAGCAAAAAGATCTTCAAATGAAACAAAAAACTGTTTCAAGTTCCAATGAACCAAAATAGTAGGATAAAATGGATACAATCATCCCAAATATGATAAGATGTATGAGTGATGATCAAAAAGGAGGTTCAAAGAATAAGAGCGAAGCAAGAAAGTGATTAGCAAATAAATAATGAAAACACAAAAAGAAAATATAAACTTAAAAATCAAGAAACAAATAGAAAAATAATAATAGAAAAAGCATGACTAATAAAAACATGATAATACAAAAAAAAGAAACTCTAAAGATATTTGAAAGAGAAAAAGTGTATATAAATAACAGCCTTACAAAACAAGGATGGAAAGTTAAGTAGAGATGAAACAAAATTAAAAGAAAATTCAAAGAAATAGAATCAAGAAACTGAATATAAAAGAAGAAGATGTGAAAATACAAATAGATCAAACAAAAATATGAACGTGAAATTAAAATGTAATTGAAAGAACAATAGGTAATATGAGTGAAAAATAGAATATGACAAAATTGAAGGTAAAAAACAAATATAAAAATTAGCTATATAAATGTTAGAAATCTTATGAGAAAGGAATATAAATTAGTTCATCAATTTGAAAAAGCTAGTATAGATATACAGGACATGACTGAAATGATGGCACTAATGTGTTAATCCACAGCGGAGTAAATTAAAATGTTAACATAAAAAAGTATAGGTTGCATTATAAATAAAGAAAAACTTGAAAGAATAACCAAGCATCGCGAAAAAAAATACAAGCAATAAAAATTAAACTGAATAAGAAAGAAGTACGCTTATAGACCGAATAAAAATATGGTTACCAAAAACAGACTTTTAAAAAAATTAACGGAAACAACAGAATATGTTGAAGATAGACTGTCATTATTAGAAGATTTTAATGAATATATAGGGAAATAGAACGGTGGAACCAAAGTATCAGTTAGTAAACACGATTAAATAATTAAAAACAAAAATGTTCAAAAATAATTGAATAGTATATAATCCACAATATAAGTATCATAAATTCTTCTTCCACTATAAGGACATAAACAAATACGAGAAGCTAAGAGCAATAAATAATGTAATAACAAGTAAAATTTCAGGAAGGAAGTAAAGTTTTGTAGATATAGTTCATAAATGTCGTGACAATAACTATTTATTTTTAACAGGACGACATTAGATATCACACAAGTTGCAAAACAATTGCATCATTGAGCAAGACATTTCCTGGGCGAGTAATTTTTTAAATTGAGACTGCAATTGGCTGCCCATAGCGTGAGATTATAACATCATTAGACTTTTCTTTAAAGTGACGTCACAAATAAGGTCTATGTCGATGCTTCAGCGACGACTCAAGCACTCAAATAAAATATTAGAGTTGTACTTTGCAAAATAGGGCCGCATTTGTGTAAAAACATTATGAAAAACTTCCTCAAACAAATGGTTGTCTGTAAGAAGAACCGATGTGGCTATTTGAAAATTATTGTATTTTATGATAAAATGATATCTTTTACTACAAAATGAGATTGAAAGAGATATTTTAACAACAGACAACGACGTCGAAAATAATGGTTAAAACGAAAGAACTTAATAGATTTTTAATACCAATTTAAATATTTTAGTTTCTTTCTAATTCTAAAGAAAAATGGTCATAAATAGAGGGCATTGTCAATAAATCGACCTGGAAGAATATTGTCTAAAGATATCGTACATATAAAATCTTTTCCTTATACTAATTGCCAAAGTTCAGATACAAAGATACGTATTTACAAATTATTCTTTGCCGATATAATATTTCATCAGATTATTGAATTCCAAAATCGGTGTGTTAAAAAAATTAAAAATTAGGATCTAAATCAGAAACAGTCAATAGTGGCACTGCTGACATTATTATTTTTGGGATCTCAATAAAAATACCACCTAAATGTTTATTTAATGCTTGATCCAAATTTATCTGAAAATATTCGTAAATTGTTTATGAGTAAGAAACAATTTTATTTCTTTTTGAATTTCCTACAATTTGACATAAAACAACAAGATTTCCTTTCCAAACGGAACATCCTTTTGCTCACATCAAAAACATAGGCTATCAATTAGTACTAATTTTGAATAAAATAATAAACCAGGATTATACTTTACTATAAAAAGCAGCTCCTTTAATTTTTTTATCACTATCCAGTTAAGACTTATCTACAAAAGTAGAGTTCCCCACCAAAAGATATTTTTGGCGTCCTAGACTGACAATTTTTCACCCGCCTTCCCTCAAATTTTTGCAAGATGTGAACGTATAAATTTTTAATTAGAGCGGCTTTTCTTTGGATCAGAAACATGGAACAATTTAACGCCCATTCATGGTGGACGTAAGCATAAGCCGCCCATAGGAAACACGTAATACGTAAAGTCGAATTAAAGCAAAGCTTATGCGCTCGTTCATAATGCACTCCCGTAATTTTTACGTTTTACGTTCATTTGCAGTAATTTTTAATTTTTTTCTAGATTAATATTGGCAACAGTAACAGAATATTTGTTTTTATTCTAAAATAGCTGTACCCGGCCACGCGTTGTTGTGGCTTTGCTTTTATGACCAACAGATGGCGCTGTTTTTCAAAAAAAAAGTTTTTTTCTGTCACAGATGTGACATCTATACAATACAATAATCAAAATATTTAAATAATTCAAAAACGGTTAAAGTTAGAAGGCTGATTTTTTTGCGCCGAATTAGCAAATATAGTTGTGGATGTGGCGTGCAAGTTTCAAGGAAATCGGTTGAAGCGTCTAGGAGGAGATAGAATTATAAGTTTAGAAAGAAAGTTAGGGAGATCAGACAATTATATTATAAGATAAACCGACAAAGCTTAGTCTTAAAATAGTGATGTATGTCATACTAGTTCTAACCATATGTTTAGCTCTGCCCCTTAATTGTGCAAAAGTATAAAAGCGAATGGTGATTTTCTTGATACTTGCTATGTAAAAGAATTGACAAAAATAGTTTACGGGTCAAATAAAATGTGACTCTATACAACTGGTTTATTTCAGTAGATTTATAAATTAACAGTAATCAGAACACTGTGTAAGAAGAAGAAAAAATGTTTTAACAATAATTGGGCGTAAAGTCGCACAAGTTTAAAACTTTGGTATTATATTTCAACAAGAGCTGAAGTTTGTATCTATTAACGAAAATGGGATATTATAAACTACATATAATTATTTCTGTATTTTTGATGTACCAAAGGGTTCTACAATTGTTGAATTTTATAACAATAACAAGAGTGGATTAGTTTGGAATTGTATGTGCTAACATAAATTGCAACTACAAAATAAGCAGATGGTTGATACGCGTTTCTTTAACAGGCTAAAAGTAGTTTATGTGTATAGTTAAGTAATATATAACATTAGAAAACTAATAAAAAAGAACAATCATAATTGCAGGATAAATAAATATTCTTATATGTATAATCTTAGCATGTAATTTATAAACCCATGGTTATAACAATTAAAAAAATATATAAAAAATATTTTACAACCAAAATTCCTAACCATCTTTTGAAAAGATTTAGTATCCAATTGCCGTATTTGTTATTCAAATAAAAAAAGGAACAACCTCTTATACTGCAGTAAATTTAGACAAGCTACACGTGAATAACATCGATTTATTTTAAATGTTATAAAAGTCTGTCTTTATGTCCTTATGTCTATGTATCATAAATTTATGATACATTTAAAAAGTAATAAATTTGTTTTTATTTACATTTATTTTGAAATTTTCTTAAATGTCACAACAGGTTATCGGTGACGTAGATATAAAGACGATAACATTCTAGGCTAAATGGCAAAGATGGCGATACAAACAAAATTATTCTCTTATTTTAGGGTTACTGTTATTTACATGTTTTTGCATAGTTATTATCCTTTTATTAAAGTTAATGAAACAAGTTTCACTCTTATTGCTGTTTGGCATGATAACAAGGCCAACTACATTACGCCTGGTTTGTTTAATATTCTAATATAAATTCAGCAGGCTGAACGTAAAATTGCTGTTTGTAGCAATTTTGCCTACCTACTCAAGCAGGTATTTTCCCTTTTGCTTTTTATCTCGTACCATCATAACATTTTCGGCATTGTGGGCATTCGGCTGCATAATTTTTGTTCTTTATCATTGGCCAAAGGGCGCTACCATTAGGTTTATCGGGGGCGCATGTTGTTTCAGTCAACAATTTTACGTAGTTTTCGAAGTAACGGTGAGCAACAATAAATAATATTTTAACTTGTTTTACATTTAAATAAATTTAGCTTCTTTGCGTGTAACTTCCAATTGAAACAGTATGAGACAGTATTATCGCGACAACGCTTTAGAAATTTTTTCTGTAGATTATAAATGAGCAACTAACTTTTTATAGCAAAGTTTATAACATTTTTTTTTATTTAAAACGCTTTTTATTATGTGTGGACACGACATTCAAAAAGTAACGCATTCAAGTACACAAATTTAAAACAAGATTGAAACAGATAAAGTTAAGAAAGTTTTGCTTAACACTATTAAAGATATTTGAAAAATGTTACTTTTGGGATCAAAGAACCAGACAAGAAATAAAAAAAGATAATAATAAACAAATTCATTTAAAATTTGACTTAAATTATCGTCACTGGACAACTATTGACTCTCGTTCTGTACATTCGTCGTTTTAAATAGAACAAATCTACTTCTCAATCCTAATTAGCTACTGTAACATTCAACCACTGTCAACAAAAAGTAAGATAACTAAACTAAAAGTACAATTTTTCTTAACATAAAAGCAAATATGTCGATTTATTACCTTCTAAAGTGTAATTTAATATAATATCGTTGTTCTGAACAAAATATTTGTTGTATATTTTATTATTTTATTTATTCCAATTTTTTAAATCACTTAGAAACTGTTTCTTGCTATTTGCTAAATTGCTTTAGATATTTTTTATAATAAGTTCTTCCAAAGAAAAGAGACCTTATAACATCAGCCATTAATAAGAATATACATAATCAATTAAAGCTTTTCAATCATTTTTAATTAATTTAATTAGATTTAATATAAAATCAATGGCATCCTTCTAAAACTATTCAATTATTGTCAATATAGTGCGGATAGATTACGTAATACTAACATAATTTTGTTGATGACGCTCTTTCGCTTCTTACATTATACAACGTTATCCATAATAAAACAATAACTGCACGGCCAAATAACTGGAAACATTTGTTACCAAATAGCTTAATTTGCTTCTTTATTAGCGGCATCTACCATCAAGTAGAAATAAATTGTACAGCCATTTATATATTAAACCTACTTTTACCGTTAACGCAGTGTGTTGTTAGTCAAAACATCTTGTTAAAAGAAAACTTGAGTAATCAAAGCTGTTTTGCTATTTAATTTGCAAATAGGACAAAAAATAAGCTTATAAAATTATTGGAAAGAGCTAAACTCCTTTCACTTTTACATCAACGCATTACTAGCAAGTTATCCAGTAAGCCAGATACATTTGATAACGATCCAATTTTACCAGCTGTTGTTGAAAAGGTGTTAGTAGTGGTGGTGAAAAAAACTACAACCTTAAAATCAATAATACTATGTAAAAAATAAATTATATGGAACAAGATATTCGAAAACAAATTGTTAAAAATTTTAAAAAATTCACGTACTTCTCACTGCAATTGGATAAAATACACTAATATTTCTAACAAAGCCTTGGTTATAGTATTTATAAGATATGATACGATAAATGATAAGTACAAAAAACAGGAGATATTTTATTTTACATGTCAAAATTACAAAGTACGATATTGACTCAGCAGTAACGTCAAGTCAAGTTACAAGAAATATTATTAAGTGATAATTTCGTACATCGTTCATTACACCAAGAAACTCTTGCTATAAGTTTATCTTTCGAACTTCAGTTTGTTACGAAAAACGTTGTCAAATTTGTAAATTTTATCAATAAACGCACTGCAGACTCGCATTTCAGAAAAATTTATAAAGATCTAACTTTTTTATATATAAATATTCTTTAACAGACAAGCAAGATGGCTTTTGATAGGCAACGTTTTGAATAAAGTTTTACAGCTAAAGGCAGTGCTTTTCTAATACTTTCAAGATCGGAAATTAAAATATGAGAACGTATATTTCAATTTTCGGTGGCTTCTTACGCTGCCTTTCTTGGTTTTCAAACCTAAATACTTGAATAATGATATTTTTAAAGGTTACTAGCTTTATACAATAACAGTCACGGAGAGAGAGAGAGTTCTTTTGCCTTTGTTGAGATGACGGTGGTCTTGTTGTTTGTTGCTATTTAATGATTTTGTATTCTAAGATTTAACGGGCTGATCCCCCGCAAAGGATCTCGAAAGCTTCCTTAGAAGCGGCGAAACCCCTCCAAGGGGTGTTAAGCCATTCATTCATTCATTCATTCTAAGATTTAACGCTGATAATGTATATACCTGGATGAATGAACACCAATCCTTTTATATTTATTTGGTTTTGTCTGGGTGCAGAAAGTACTTTTTGTTAATGTTGCTAGTAAACAACGAAACATTTATAATTGATTAACTAATTAACGTGGCAAATAATAGATTGAATCTCAGCGTTTCTAATTTTATAGTCTCTTGGTCGTTGATACATCACTATTTCTTTAGTCTAACGATTTTTGATTTTGCAATTGAATTTAGTTTTTTTTATGTTTTATATGGCTTTATTAATTGAAGTAGATTTTAGTACAACATAAAATAGAAATATCTGTTTTTTGACCGTAACTTATATGACTTATATTAGAAATATATGTAACTCTAAGATTGTTCTTCTACGGCTTTCTTTGGGTTTTTTAAAAAACAGTGGTAAGGGGGATATTAATAAAATTGGGACCTTGTCCAATGTTATATCAATAAAATATATTTTTGTTAGCTAGAGGTTTGGTTATCGTAATTTATTTTTTTGATGTATTGGAAAACATTTATACTTATATGTAATTCTTTGGCTGTGTCCTTTAAATGTTCTATTAGCAGCAACGGGAATTGGACACAAATATTAAGAGTTGTTTTAAATCCTCATTTACGTCTTAGTCGGTATCGGTTGCTGTGAACTTAATATGTAAATTTTCATACCGGTTTAACATCTCCATGAGTTTGTTGAACCAATGGTTGTGATTTTATTTTCTTCCAGTTGTAACTAAAAGTTATCTGTTTTCTTTAAGAATTTTAAACTTGAGATTATAGTAAATATTCAGAATAAATATTTAATTTCCGTATGAGGCTAGGTGCCATTGTAAAGCAGGATAATGTCTTGAATTTCTTGAGCATTTTCGTGGCTTACTCCGACTTATTTATATTATGCGTACAAATAAGTTTTCTAAGGGTGTTGTCCTCAAACTGTTTAAATGTTTTGATGGTTTTACACCCTCCATCGTAATAAATTTTACTAGTAACATATTGTGCATTAGGCAAGAGTATCCCTATATGTAACTATCGACAACGTTCAAAAGTTGCGTTTCTTTCTATTTGGTCTACAGTGCGTAAAAAAAAATTCCAATTTATATTTGATTCACCCTTACATTACAAAATTTTAGCTGTAATGTCACCTGTAAAGCTTGAATACAATTTTTAATTGAAATTAACTTAAGATATGTGGAAATTAGGGCCAAGTTGATGTTATAACAAGTTTTTTTATCCCAGGCAGTAAAGGCGTTCTGGTTTACGCATGCGCATTACAATTCACCCTTATTGGATAATATATTACATTGTAGCCGGGCAAACGGGATATTTTTAAGTAGTATAAATTTTATTTATGTTTTATTTATATCGAATAAAAAAATAATCTATGAAAAGCTATACGCACTCTTTATTATTGTTATATATTGTTTTTGTTATTTTAACAGTTTTTCTAATATCTATTCTACTAAAAGTTAAATGGTCTATCAGCAACTAAACAAAAATGTTGAAAATATGTAACTTACATTGAAAATCTTGAAAGATTCCACTAATTTAAAATTAAAAATAACTTAATAATATATATTTTGGTAAAACTTAACTACATAAAAACTTTGCTGTAGTAATTTAATATAACGAAAATTAAAACTAAAGATATTCCAAAATTAGGTTGTTTAACAAATATTTCTTATTAGAAAAACTCAACAAACTTACATTATATCAAAAAGCAACGTTATAAATCAAAAAATAAGTAACGTAAAAAAATAATAAATTTTCAAGGTATTTATGAATATTTTCTCTTCTGTAATTAGTGAAATAATTGTTTTGTTATTTATTAAATGTAACTGCTACATTTTTTTATAATACGCAACGATAGCGCTCTTTGGATAGCGCAAAACATAACCGGTCACCTACAATACTAAATACAAATAATAGTATAAGATAAAAAGCGAAAAGGAAAACATCTGCTTGCACAGGCGGACAAAATTGCTGTAGACGGTAATTTTGCATTTACTTTGTTGAATTTATATTAGTATATTAAACAAAACCCAGTGTAATACCAGTCCTTAATGTTAGTAGAATTGTTATGACGGCCAACGGTAATAAGAATGAACTCGTCTCATTAACCATGACGAAAACACAATAATAAAACGATAAACGAACAGTTTTTATAGTGACACAGACAAGTAAATATAAATCCGTCTATGTTTAAACGCTTTTAATCTTAACAATAAATAATAGAACTTTGTTCGCACAATTATCTTTATGCATACGCTTCTTATCTGAGTGTAGTGTGCCAACCGTCAAGTTTGATACTGAAGAAATCATAATTTGGGGCTGTTTTTTATTCGCTCTGGATGCCTTAATTCTTACAATGCGAAAGAGAAACGCTTTCAACAACATTTAACATTTCGGGGAAGAATCTTTTCTATGCCAATAGGACAACTGTTCTATTCATATAGCAAATAATTTAATAAACTAGACTGGCTCACGGACCAAGTTTGAAAAAAATTATAACACAAATTCGCCTAATTCACTGCAGCTCTTATAAAGAAATAAAAGACAATTCCTAGGGACACATCACAAACTGGTAGAAAGTCTTTCCAGACGAATGCAGGCTGTGATTGATGCTAAATATGAACCGATATTCTATTAAAACATGCCATCGAAGTCTCTCATTAGTGCACTGTCCTTTATTTTTCGGCATAAACCATAGCCACAAGGCAAATACCAACACTACTATGCGGTCATATGTTTCCTGCTTATGGGAATCGAGCACGAATATTTGCATTCATTCGATGTATTTTTTAAATTTTGATCAAAACAATGTTTTAATAATAACAAAAAAGTGGTTTATTTAGAGCAACCGTAAATTTGTATTTATATTAGTCTTACTGATACATACCCGTTTTTACAGAAACTGTCACACTTATAATTTTCTTTAATCAGTTCAAAAATGTTTGGGTAACTATTTTACATCAGCTAATTCATGCATTAAACGAGCTAAGAGATAATCCTGCCACAAAGCAACAAAAGATTTTAGTGTACCTTCCTCCAAGAAAGGGCCAATTTCTAAGCCAAATGTACACCTAACTATCAAATAATACGAAACTTTGTACCAAATTTCCAAGTCCTAATCTGATACCGTGCGAAATTAATGGCTTTAGCCCGGTTCGTCTAACTCGCTTATCTGTGTTACTTAGAAGTTCATGCGTTTCCTTGTCAAATTAATTTTTGGAGTATTCATTGAAACGCCCTGACTGCTAACTTTGTTTCCCAAAAGTTAACTTTGCGTAAATGAAATTTGCCACAAAAACTACTCCTGTATTACAAATGCGGAACTAAATTTTATTTGCTAAAACTAAGATTATTTCAAAATTTTATATATATGTAATATAAAGAAATTGATATTAATAAAAAATTATAATTGTTTGAGCAAAATTTTTGGCTTTAAATTTTTTGTTCTTTTAATATTTAGGAAACTATTTCTTTATACATTTTTTTTAGTTTTCTATATTTGTTATTTTACTTTAGTATTTAAATTTTTTACATAAAAAGTATTAAAAAATGTTTAACAGAAATAGGAAATGATTTTAGGAAAAGTTGTTTGACAACCATTGCAGATTGTTATCTGAAAGAAAATTGATATAAGGTTATATTATATAATATATATATAATATATATATATATTATTCTATATATATATATATGTATATATATATATATATATATATATATATATATATATATATATATATATATATATAGGTATATATATATATACTAAAGAGAATTACAGTAGTCTGTTCTTCTGCAAAGTAATACCGAATGCAATTATAAAATGACTGAGCCTTATAATTCTTGAACGTAGATGTATGTTTCGCTCACATGAAATCGTTCTTATTCAGAATGCCCATTATTAAGTGATAGGCTTAAGGATGTCAACACGAAGTCGAAATGATAATTGATATTCTTGATATCTTAGCCCTTTATGGGACGAATAACCCAAGATTTATAGTATATAATAATTAGACAAACATCTGTAAATTCTATTAAGATAATATTACAATTAGAATTATAATGAAACTAGTTAGATGCAAATTTCTTGAACAGTGCATTATACAGGTTTTAGATTGAAATGATGCAAAACCATTCATGTATATACATGCCATACGCACTAATTTACATGAGAGACTAGGAACTAGCAGTATAACTAGTAAGAGCTAATAAAATATGATTTTAGAAATAAGACTTTAATGGTTCTAGGGGACTCAAATGTAGATAAGAATTATTCAGAAACGAAAATAGATACTTTTTCACAAAATATATGAAAAGATAATTGGAGAATTAAAACGGTTTTCCGTTCATGTTTTCTAGTAACAGCAAATAAATTATTTCAGCACCATGTAAGAAGAAAGTACCACTAGATAAAAAAATATCTACCAAATAGATTACATCTTAATAAAATCTCGATTTCGATTTCGAATTGCAAAACTATCAAATCGAATATCTGGAAAATAGCACCTACAACCTAGTAATAAAATCGTGTAATTTCAAATTTAAAAACTTAACAGAAGGTACAACAACGAAAACATGAAAATTAGAGACATTATAAAACAAAACCATTTAACATAAAATAAAAATAATGTATTATTTTTGCAACCATCCAGTCCTTCTTGGACATCTTTTTTAATTTTAAATTTGTTGTATAACATAGCAATCCGACGCCTGAAAGGGCATGAAGGAAACGAGAAAGAAGAAGAACTATAACATAGCAAGTTATAGTCAGATTTGATGTTTGTTCCAAGAAACGGAAACAGTGGTTAATCAGGATAAAAATTATTTGTATTCGCACAATTGTTTTGGTGTCCAACCAAGAACTATTTTTAAGTGTAAAGCTTCTCTTATGTATGTAGCTTAAAACAGATATTCATTATTATAAGCTATTCCTCTTAACAAACCAAACTCTTAATATGCTTACTTCATAGCATTGCTTGCTGACTTACTTTGTCTTTGAAATCGCCAACAATCAATGTTATTTTGCGTTTCTGTAATTTTTAATGTATTTTTAATATTCTTGGAAAATTTTTCAATTTAATTTCCATGATTTTAATTTGGTAATTTTTATTTAACAAATATTGTTTATAAATTGTTACATTCAATTTAATTCAAATCGCAGTAAATTCAAAAAAGGCAAAAAAGGCTTTATCTTTTAACTTTCTATCCTTTGTTTACATGAGTCAATCGATTTAACTTAAAAAGTAGATTTAAAATGCGTCGAAATGTTCGACCAATGCAAATTTGAGAGGTAATGTATTGTATATGGCTGAATAATTTACTCTTTATTCGTGTAACACAGAATCATGTGTCAATTAACGTAATTTGAATAATAATTTTTAAGACTCAAACTGTAATAATTTCAAGAAAATCCTGATATTGTGTATGATTAAACTTTTTATCATTAATTGGTATAGCATGGAGTTACTTTAAATCAAGGTAACTTAAATAATAAATTTTAACTACATTTTATACACTTCTAATTGATTACTTATCACGGTGTGAATGTGTACAGCTGTCGCGCGTGTAAAGTTCGCGACGAAAGTATTACCGCTAATCAACTGCTCATGCAAACCCGCGACGAGATCGATTTCCTGAACCCCATCATCCCTGACATTTAACTGAAATTTATCAATAATGCACGGAAATAGGTAGTAACCACAAAATTTACACCTGAGTTGCTGCCACATCCATATTCAGAAAGATCAGCTTAATTATGCACAGCAAATCTAGGGACGGAAGGAAAGTGAGTTGAAAAGAATTAATGTAACTTTGCGATGATCAACAAACAACAAGCCTTTGTTCAAAAAGTTCCACACATGATTTTAAACTTTGCGTTACATGCGATCTAGCTCATTCCGGCGAGATAAAGATAACACGAAATCATCTAATTAAAAAAATAGAAAACGAACGGAACGGAATGTTCCTTATAGTCAACGATACTGCCGACAGTTAAACTTTCATCTGAAAATGTCCAGTAATTCACTTAATCTGAAGTAGTGCTAGTTATTCGAGACACGATCTGCTACAATTCTACATAGGTGATGTATGTATCAATCAAGCCAAACGTGTTATGAAGTGTCGGCTATAAAAATTAAAAAGAACAATGAAGATATACTTGTGATCCACAATATAAAAACTAACTTTTAATTTATTTTTTTTATCCGTAATATGACTATCTAAGCTAATTTGAAATAATGTCAATAATTTAGGAGCTAAAAACTTTAAATTATTTATGTAAACTTAAATTTTTTTGTGTAACATTTTCATATAACAAGAAACTGACTTAAGAAAAAAATACCATTTTTTACATGTCAAAACTACATACTTTAGATTTATTTATATTAAAATCACGTACTGTATTGTAACCTCTTTAAAGTAATGAATTTGTACCAATAATCATTTGAAAAATCATTATAAATAAAATTAGTAATAAGATTTTTCTTGACATAAACGTAAAACAAAACTTTATAAACAAGTTTTTTTATTATTTATTCTATATTTACGATATTACGTTCTTTAGGTAAACCATATTGATGCTAATTTGAGATCAATTTACTCTGCAGGTTTGAGAATTAGTCACATAGTCCTATAAGGCATTAACTCAACGGTCATCACACTGAAATACACCAAAGTCTAGTGGTCCTCCTGCTGAGCAAATTTATTTTGGTAATCATATAGTAAACCACCAGCACGTTATCCAATTGAATTTCACATTACAAAAACCACTATCAAAAAAGAATAACATGGCAGAAAATGTTCAAATACAAATTATTGAAAATATTAAGAATTGCACCAGAGATATTATTAACTGTACCCAGCTTATAATATTTACAAAATAAGATACAAAATATGCTACTACAGAAAAACATGTATTACACGCTTCTATGAATAGTACTAATGAGCCCTATATTGACTGAACCAAATGCGTTACTATATACACTAACGAAGCTGAAGCTATGGCAGTATACTCGTGTTGCGTATTGTGAAATGATAAGAACTAATGCCAAATGCGACATCCCTACACTGTTTTGTACAACAAGAAGCTCTTTTATCAATATTTAATAAAGAAAAACTTTTGATATACTTACAAGAAGAGAAATCTGAATATGAAAGCTTATTTTCAAATTCTCTTCGGCTTCTTAGGCTGGCTTAAAAATTTAAAATAGTAGTTTGAGAGGCCAAACTGTTAATATAATAACAGCCACGAATAAAATTGAGGGATTTATTAAAAAACTCGATTTACGACATAACTAAGTAAAATTTAATCATTTCCGAGCACATTTTTACAGATATGTAAGTCAACAACAGATACGTAACTATTTTTCCAAAGATATCCAAACAGTTATGACAGTTACAGATGGTCATAAAATCCGTTTTTAAATAGTTCTTTTCAAATTGCCAAGAATGAACATTAAAGAAGAACTTGATAAAATATCAAATGATGGAATATTAAAACTAGACTTTTTCCGAGAATTAATTTTAGTTTTGAACAAAGAGTATGCAAAGATACCCCATGTTGGAGAATAAAATGTTTGGTTCCATTTGCAATATTATATGTATACGATTTAACAAAGAGTTTCTGAAAAACAGGTATATGCATCTTGGTGAGTGTATTTTTATTTGTATTGCAGACAACAGCAATAAATGTCTTAATAATGTAATTTATTTTATGTGGAAAATCTTCTGACAATCATTTAGTTCTTTAACTACATAATACAAGAATACTCAGGATTGCGACCTACACTTTGAGAACTATTATATAAGTGGACTGGTGCAACTAAAAACTAACAATTGAAATTAAATTAATTGTTTATAAATATGTAAATCAAGCCGATTTGGTTCTAAGAATTTTAATTCTAAGATATCAATGCCAAATTTAGTATAAAGATACTAGGACATTTTTAATCTAAAGTCCTACTTATACTTGTAAATGCGCCCTGATATATATAAAACGCATTTATTCAATATGATTTATGAATATCCACAATAAAGGACGAAGTAGGTAATTTTAGCATACAATGCAAAACCTGACTTAGCGCATATCCAAACACCTTAAGCAGAAGTCTTTAGAACCACTCAATAAACTACAAGGGACCTCTAATGTGTAAGCCCACTGTATTACCAAATATTTATACATTTATATTATGCCCTTACAACGTTTTTTACATATAAATTTGAAATATAGGTTAAATAGTAACGGGAGAAAATACAGCCTTGCGTTACATTTTTATAAATCTTTACAGGTTCGGGCATTTTTATTTTTTTGCACACTTCTTTAATTTCAATAAAGGTAGGTAAGGGAGTTTAATTAATTTTAAATGACTGACATTGTCAAAAATCGTATTTCAATCTGTAAATCAGATGTAAACCATCTTATTCGCATCTTTTACATTGTTCCAGTAAGACTTGAAGACTGAACTAGGTTTTAAGGGTACCCAAATTATTTCTAAATCCGAATTGACTTTTTGTTGTGTATTTCTCACATCGCTTATAGATTCTGTCATTTTGACGTTACTTTAACTTCATTAGCGAGATTTGAGATTCCTGAATTCAACTCTTAGCCTCAACCATCAAGGTTAGACGTGAGGTAGATGGTGGTTGGCCCTATAAGGTGCCTCTGTGTCGCCTCACGAAGGAATCAAGATTTTTGGGCGTTTGTGACAGGCGCCTCTATCAGTTTCATAATCGCAGAGGCTACAGACAATTAGGTTGTCATGTCTCTATATGTTATATATTTCTTAAGCACTAATGAATATGAACTCCTGAAGATTAAAACATCAGCATTGCGGTAGAGGTCGTGGTTCTTCTCGAACCATAGGATGCCAAAAATAAACCTTACTACCTAATTCTGGAGGACGTAGAGCTTAATTATGTAAAGTCACATTCATCATAATAGGACGAATAATTGTTTTACACATCAGCTTGTTACTGCTTGATAATAAACTTCCATAGTATAGAAGGAAAATGAGTACTTATCTTTTGTTTCCTCTTTTCCAAAGATCTTGACATTCATGGGGTTGTTGCCAATAAACTACTCTGAAGGAGAACAGCATCGTAATATTTTTTTCCGAATTGATACCCATTTTTCACCTGCCGCAGCAATATTCTAGGAGGTCCAGTTTATCCTGCAGCCGTCTTGTAACAAAGATTATTTTTAGTGAGCTGAATAGCATCGCCGTATCACCTGCGTAAAGAGCGTTGTCGGCAAGTTCCGAGCGTATACATTGTATAGTGACAGAGACAAGACGGGGTCCTTGGGAGACACTGGTTGAAAGTCTCCTCTTTGATAATCTTATGCCGCCAAAAGTTTATTTCAGGAGAAATATATATATATATATATATATATATATATATATATATATATATATATATATTGTTCGGATAGGTTTTCCTGGTTAACTATGTTTAAACAACTTAGTTCACGGGATAAACCGCGTCTATTTTGAAATAATTCTCAACGTTTCGGCATCAACTTTGATGCCATATTCAAGAGTTTAGCTCTTCACTGGGGGTCTCAATCTGCCTACTCCCCAAGGAGAGCTACGAGTCTTTGAGTAAGACTGACCTTTCGTGTGCCTGCTTGATCTTTTATACGGCTGGAAGTGAAAGTTTATTTGGCGGGACATGCGTTGGGTTGAGGAAAGTTTGTGGGATTAAGGGTATTGCGTGCGGAGTAATAAGGGATTTCCATGTGACAGGTAAACGTTGGCTGTCATCTCTTGTGTTGAGGCAGTGTGGGAGTTTTTCTATTTCAATTCCCCAACCCAACGCATCTCCCGCCAAACAAACTTTCACTTTCAGCCCTATAAAAGATCACACGAAAACCGATGCCGAAACGTCGAGAATTATTTCAAAATAGACGCGGTTCATCCCGTGAACTAAGTTGTTTAAACATAGTTAACCGCGAAAACCTATCCGAACAATATATATATATATATATGTATATAATACTTTGTCGAAGGTTTTAGTTATGTCAGGGTAGACTACACCTGTCATTTTCTTTTAGGCGTAGCCCATGGGGTGCGTTCTAACTACTCGAAGAAACTGGAGGTCTTTCACAGCTGTGCTCAAGTGCTTGTAGATTATTTACTTTACAAGTTTCCTCACAATATATAGGAGTCTACCACATTCCAAAGGCTCGGAAAGTGGCTGAAGAGTATATTCCAGCATACACCACTTCTAGCATAATTTATAAGGTGTAACTCATTAAACTGATAATGTTAATATTCTTATAGATTATAATATTTGGTAAAGCTATAAATGTAGAAACAATCCAATCTTCAAAATAGCAACAGTTTTATAAATATTGTTAAATACTTTTGTGTACTATCATCGTGCAAGATTTTTATGTTTTTCACCGGAATTCTGTCTTACTTATTCAAAATTATGAAAATACGATACATCTATTTGCGAAGCAATGGGTGAACCATTATCTTCAAATATCTCTGTAATATACCTTTCCATAGTGATATATTATCTTCTATTTTAACATTAATACAACTGTTGTTATGGATTTATAATCAGTTTGCAGATATTCATCCCCCCCCTTCTGACAAGATATTTTTTATTTCATCCCACAGTTCCCTGCTACTTACGGCATCATTTAATTTATTAGTATAAATAAAAATTGCAAACAAAGTATAAAAAACATGTCACAAAGTTAAAAAGTAACTTATTATTTGCAGCAAGATGATCTGCCCCACGAGGCACCCTAACCTTTTACGACGCCCTACCCAACTATAAAAGCAGTTCATTAGTGTATTTAAATCTCACAACATTTATGGTTATTATATCAAATAGGTGTATTTTAGATAATTACAATTTATTACACGCGTACTGAGACCTTTCAAAAATGCTTGACACTACAGTTGTTTTTGTCTCACTAACGTTTTATTTTAAAAAAAATGGGTGCACATGTTATTATTTCTATGTTCCCGTAATACTACTGCAAACTATTCTTTGGGTGTAACACAATACCACTTATGGACAGCCAACTCATTAGTGGAAAAAACTTCTTATAGCTCATTACCTTTTTAATTGTCTTAAACGGAGAACATTTGCACTGTAAAAAAATTCATAAATATGGGGTGCAAAGCAACATAATCTACCAGATAGGTTGCAGAGTGGCAACAGTGTAGCAACGCGCCGCGTGTGCATATCTCGTTGCAGCGTTGCTGAATAAGCTGCGGAGTCACTCCAGTTGTTCGCACTATTGCTTACTGATAATATTTTCAAGGCTAGGCATCCAATCCATTAACAAACTTTAAAATCAATCTCCATAAACTAGCATTTATCTTTTGATGTCTCGTGTCTGAACCATAATTGGTCTATTATAACTACACTCAGAAAACGTCTCCGGATCCAAGCTCTACAGCTGAAACCACATACCTTTGCTTCTTCTAAGCGTTAAGACATAGAAAACTCAAAGAAAATATTCTGCACGATAGGTCTATTGCACCCATCAATGCATCGAACGTGATTTACTTATTTGCCATTGTCGAAGCAAGTATACTCTGGATAGTGTATGACTTGGACACTCAGCACAGTTTTTTCCGGCTTTGAACTTCAATATCCAGCAAAACACAGTTATGCGACTCTGTGCTGTTTTCTTATATACAGCTACTAGCCTTTTATAAATGTCTGAAGTAGTCACTAACTCCTTCCAAAAAAACTACGATGCCCATCACTCACTACATTTTTTTTCTGTACGTTTCAACTACAGTTTTATAGGTATATATATATATATATAGTTTTTCTTCATACACGCGCTTTGGCATGCATTTCACTCTGCTACAAAATCAGCTTTCAGGAAGAGTACTAATAAATTTTAAACGCTCTAAATAAAGTTTATTAACGTTACATAACAATAATAATGTAAATTAAACAGTAATTATGTATATTTTATTACCACGAGTATAATTCAAAAAAAGTAAAATTGATAAACTACAATATAATTGCTAAATGAAACATGAAGGGATGGTTGGCTCAGAATAAAACAAAAACATTTTTTGCTATTAATTCTGCTTACATCGTTCTTTTTATAAAATAAAAAAAAATTACAATGGCGCATTTCTGTAACGAAGGTAATTAACAAACAGAATTTTTGTATGCAATACATTACACACCCACACAATCGATGCTAATTGCTTTTCAACCTCTTTTCGAATGTATTTCAAAGTTATATTATGGACTTATTCTATTTATTTAATTTGTTTTTAAAAATCCTATCATTGTTTTATTTCATTAGTTATAAGGTTAAATTTAAAGAAATGTAATAAATATTTAAAAAATTAAGGCACCAACAATTTAGTTGTAATACGAAAACGTATATAGTATATATAATGGTATATTTCCTAAAAGAGATAAAACAGTAAAGTGGCTAATATTGCCCATAGTGCATCTGGTGGTCATTGAGATAAGATGTGCATATATTAAGAAAAATATTTTTTTGTCTTATATCAATGTACTCAGGCAACTAAAACAGGACATTTCTTCCTTAAGATTAAAAGTTCTGTCAATCTGGCTTTAGCTAAATTTTAAAGAGATATTTTTAAAGCCAGAAGATATTAACGTAAAAAATAAAGATTTATTAAAATCTAATAAGAATCCTTATCAAACTTGATAAAATCCAACAACTTAAAAGTAGGTTCCAATAATTAGAACCATAAGGTTTGGGAAAGAGCCACCTCTTTCTAAACCTAAACCTTACAAAGTCCATTTCTGTAACCATGATAATACGCTGTATATTTGGATATAGTTAATTCAAGCCTAGAGAAAACAGACATATAAAATATTGAATCAACTATTAATTAATTAGACAAAGATGTAAGACAACGCTGAAGAAATGTTGTGTAAATAATTCACTTAATGCTTTATAGATTGTTGATAAAGGAAGTTTAACAATAAAAAACATAATGCGATCAACTTACTGATTCTCCGTCCCAAAAACTAAATTTTTTGAAGTGACTAGGCAAGACCTCTTACCAACAAAACTGGCTTATCAGTTTGGGAAAAGAACTTAATCAAAATGTTTAAAAAGATGGACATACCAACATGACTATCAATTTTCCAAGACATACTTGTTAAAGCCTCTATTAATTTTCTAAATGCTGATGTATGCTCTAAATTTTTTTAATTGTCATCTTTTTTTGTATTTTGAATGTTTACGTATTGTTTTGCACATCAACCTCAGAATTAATTCGTCAAACTGCTTATTTTACAAAATGTTATAGGCATATTTAATAAACTTAATTACAACATTGAGTTGTGATTTCATTATAATATTGACCACATGTTTAATTATTTTGTTTTTGAATTGGTATTTTTCACCATGCTAATTAAAAACCTCATAAAAATTGAAATTTCAAAAATTCATAGCAAATTTATTATCAGCTCGATTGAAACAATACCAAGTTGCTTTAATAGATTTATGAAATACCTAATAAATGTGTTTGAAATTTTAACGCTAAATCTCGTCTAGCTAAATTGGGAATAAAATGAAATTTTACCTAATTTCATTAATTTACAGCATCAAAACCACCAAGCATAAATTTTTGCAAATTAAGTTGATTTGCCAAAATGTCCTTGCTACTTTAATAAAATAAAAATTTACATAGATGCGTACCAACATTCCATAGTTGCAGTTTAAATGTTATCAAAATATCTTAAAGGATTTAGGGGATAAAAATCTAAAAGTCATAAAGCTAATTGATGCACTGACTCTATATAATCATAATTTAAAACAAGTTGATACAGTTTGCGATTGCGATTGTGAAGTATCATTTTCCTTTTAATTGACTTGTTTGCTTTAATTCTATATTTTATACTAATAGATCTACAGCATTCCTATTGTATTTTGCCTATAAATTAAATTATAGATTTTGCATTGTAATGTTAGATAATTTGGCCTTTTTCGTTATTATAAGAGGGTAAAGAAGCACGAAAAAACACCCAAAATCAATCAAAATGAAAAAGTGTTTATCTTTCTAAAAGCAATCTAAAAATAGCTTTAATTAACGACAATATCTCAATATCCGTCAACGAAAAGTGGGATAAAAAGGTATGACATTATTCTTCATACAAAAAAGTGCTAGTATGTAAACAAAAAATGAGTCGGCTGCATTACCGATATTAGCGATACGTGTATTGTAGTTAGAGTTACAAAAGACAATATGAAAATGTGTTGACTTTAATATTAACCGAAGTATTAAAAATCATTTGTTAGATATGAAGCATCCCCTAATATTAAAAGAAGTATATTACTAAAAATAGCGTTGCAAATACAATGAATATGTGTATTACGCTCATAAACAATTTTAAAGTCATTTTAGATACTTTTAGATAAGTTTGAAAACTTTGGCTTTAAGGTACAAAGTTATATTTAAGAAAATTAATAGAAGCATATTTACGATTTTAACTTTTTATTTATTTTAGGTTTATAAAAAGCAATTCAAAAAAAAAAATTACTGGTTGCTATAAACACTTTGGCTTGCTACGAATTAATAAAACTCCAACTGGCATAAAAAATTAGAACACCTAAAAAACAATGAAAGATTTTAAATATTAACAATAATAGAATTGCTTAAACAAATAAATATAAAGTAAATTTTTTTTAATTATTATTAGAACTACTAAATCAACATTTTGCAAACGTTATATATGGTATTATTAATCATATCATATCAAGTGTACTTTAATCACATAGTTTAATGAACAAAGAGAATTTAGTTCCTCAGATTGTATGTTTTTGCGTTGTCTTTGTTGTTATTATCTGATTTTTTTGAGTGAAATATAGAACATTATTGTCAGTGTTGTGGAGAATGGAAAGGCATTTCTTTGCATTTTGAAATAAATTGTTTTATTGTATTGGTGACTAGATCTCGGTGTATTTGGTGATTTCTTACAAACTACGATACGTTGACGGCTACTCGTAAGATTGTTTTTATTTTCCTTATCCTTTTTTTTTACTTTCCTTATCCTATAAGGAAAGTAACATTACTTCGGCAGAAATTTGACCTACCCAGTTTTTCACATTTATGGACGAAATATAGCCGCAGGACACCAAAAAAGTTGGTTTGAGCCATTGGTTCGTGTGTCTGTGTCTGTGTCTGTGCCTGTGTCTGTGCCTGTGTCTGTGTCTGTGCCTGTGTCTGTGTCTGTGTCTGTGTCTGTGTCTGTGTCTGTGTCTGTGTCTGTGTCTGTGTCTGTGTCTGTGTCTGTGTCTGTGTCTGTGTCTGTGTCTGTGTCTGTGTCTGTGTCTGTGTGTGTGTCTGTGTCTGTGTCTGTGTCTGTGTCTGTGTCTGTGTGTCTGTCTGTCTGTCTGTCTGTCTGCCTGCCTGCCTGCCTGCCTGTCTGTCTGTCTGTCGGTCTGTCGGTCTGTCTGTCGGTCTGTCAGTAAACAAGATATCTCGAGAACCGTAAGAGCTAGAGACTTGAAATTTGATATGCAAGTTACTTGTAGATAGGGAACGCAGTGCGAATCTTTTGGTAAAAATCGGCAGAGTCGTTTGGTCGCAAAGTCGCAAAATCGGTCGCAAAGCGGTCGCGAATCTAAACGGTTGAAGATACAAAAAATTTATGACAATAAAAATGATTTGTTATCATGAGATAAACATGAATTTAAAATAAAAGTTGGTAAAATAGGAACTCGAAAAAAATTGAAGCTCAGGATTTTTAATATACCGGGTGTTCATAAAATGTTTCGTGAAATTTATATTACCGAATAGATCAAACTGAGACGAACAAAAAATTACAATGAAATTTTTTGATCCGAGGTCAAATAAATAAGTTATAGCCGATTAAAAATTAATTAAACGGACCAATCACAGCGCGCTCGGAGAGCTTCCGGGCCGACTGCGGGAGGACGGGGGGGAGCGCTTGGCCGCTAGGAGGGAGCACGCAGGTGATAAATGGGGAAGGCCATGCGGCCGAGCTCGCACGGTTACCTTCAGTGACGTAGCAAAATTTTAAGTACGAGTCAATTATTGTCTTGTACTGTTTATTTTAATCAGCTTTCGAGCGTTGGGTTCGATTGTTTGCTTTATTAAAAATTTTAATACTAAAAATTGAGAGAATTTTATGTGATATATTTTTCCTCTTCTTATGATGCCTCTCCTATCGGAGGTTAGCAATAAACAACACTGTCTGTACTTTGTATGCTGTAGCTTAAGATAAGGAAATACTACATTTTTCTGACCAATCTCTTAAATTCTTCAGCCATAAAATGTCCTTCCTGCACTTCTTTTCCTTCTATTTTGCCTTGTATAATTTCTTTCAAATATTTTGTATCGTTTATGTTGCATCAAATGTCCGAAGTAACCTAATTTTCTTTATTTTTATAGTAAGCTCTATTTCCATATTCTTTCTCAATATTTGCAAGACTTCTTCATTTTGCGTTATCCGTTCATGGTATTTTTAAGACACTACGATAAACTCACATATCAAAGGCATTTAGTTTTTTTATTTCAACTTTGTTAAATGTCCAACACTCTGCACCATACAAAAGGGTAGAAAATATATAGTATCCTACAAGTCGAATTTTCAAATCTAGTTTTAAATTTTTGTTGCATAATACTTTGATTGTTCGATTCTGCTTTTCACCTCTGTCATATACATACCCGGATCATTTAATATGCAGCATAAATATTTAATTAATCTGGTAATTAATATAATTAGTTATTTATTGTTATATGAGGATTATTCACTTGCGGTTTTGTGATAACCATAGTTTTAGTTTTCTTGATCTTACAGTCAAGCCATACTCTTCACTTTTTTGAATATCTAAATTTAGTAGTTCCTATATATCATCTCTTTCTTCTGTCAGTAGAACTGTATCGTCTGCGTATCGTAAATTATTATTATTTTTTCTCCAATCACAACTCCCTTATAACAGTGTTTGAGTGCCTCTTTAATATTGTTTTGGAGTAGAGATTAAAAAGTAATGGTGGCAGTACACAGCCTTGATAGACACCTTTGACTATGTGGAATTCTTCTGATGATTGCTCTTCTATTTTAATATTAATCTTCTGATTCCAATATTTCTAATTAGCCTAATATCTGTTATCTAAATTTAGATCACTTGGTATAGATAATAGCTTTTCACGTTTTACAGTATCAAACGCCTTATTATAATTCAGAAAGCATAAATAAACGTTCTTATTTACGTCTTTGCACCATTGTAGAAGAACATTAATGCTTAACAACCTCTCTTTCCGTAATGTTTTTTTCACATTTACTATATATCCCCTGATGTACAATAAATACTAGTATTTATAAAGCGTGGCTTATCAACCTTATTGCTCTAAATTTGTTGCGCATTCTGGAATTTTTGTTTTTGGAAAGGTAACTAAAGTAGAAATTTATCGCTTTTTTAAAATTGTTTCTGTTGAGTGTATATTATTAATTAATTTTGTTAACCTTTTCAATCCACCATCATTTAATAGTTTTAACATTTTTGTTGAAATTTAATCAAGGCTCATTGCTTTCCCTTTTTTGTTTATCTACCTGAATGTCTTTGCCTTTGTCATTACTATATTTTCAAGTTTTGAACATCTATTGTCACTGAAAAGTCCAAGTCAGCAATTTTTTGCTCTGGTTCTATGATTATTTTATTATTTTAGTTTATTATTAATACATTATTTATATATAGTTTCTAATTGCTTCTTGACATTTCATTGACTTCTTGTACAGATTGAAGTTATGGTATTTTTTGCATCTTGTATCTCTTGTAATTTTTCCGTAAGTTATATTTTCTTAACAACTGTAATCCTTGATATTTCTTTATGTATTTCTCAATAGCGTCATTCATTTTTGTTATTTAATTATCTACATTTCTCCATTAATTCGAGAATTTGGTCATTTATCCATTCAGATTCGTCTTGTGATCTACTGGGTTTTAAGTTACCTTTTTCCACAGTAATAGTTGTTTCTTTTAGTCGTAACCAATTCTGTTCAATTTGTCCATTTTCTGCTAGTACGTTTTGGATTTTTGAGAGAGTTCTTGTTGTACCTTCCATCTAGTTTTTCGTTTTGTAGTTTTCTATTACTTTTTTGTTTATTACTATTTATTAATTGTAGTAGTAGTGTTGTTAATGCAGGATTATCATGTCATCCCATATCAGCACCAGGATGTTTTAAGCGACAGGGCACTATTTCTGTATCTTTTGTTATTCATTATAAAGTCAATTTGATTTTTAACTACATTATATACACTATTTCTCGGAAATTTACAGATATCATGGCGTCGGAATGGTAAAGCGAAAAAAATATTTAAAACATTTAGATGTTGATCCTTACAAAATTCAGTCTTTTCGTTCATTTCGTATCCCAAGATTATCTAGTCACCTGACCTATTTTGGATTTAAAATTTTCTATATTACTGTTGTGTTTCTTTGTAGCTTGAAGTACTTGGCTTATTTGTTCGTAAAATTGTTCCACTGCTGCATTATTTACTTACATAACGTTGTATTATATTTATATTTATTGGTGTTGATAATTGTAGTATTGCTACTATATGAGAGTGCAGTAACATGTTTAATTGATTTATTTATTTCTTTTGTTTTTATTAGAACAATGCCGATTTCTTTTCGTTGGTTACTTTCAGAATGGTATACAACATAATTTTCAGGCACATTTTCCTGCATGTGGGGATCTCATTTCATTTATTTTCAGTAGTGAGTAGTTTCATTTCCTTAATTATATTGATTAATTTTCCTGAAACATATATACTTCTTCTCGGTGATTCTTAGTGCCCTTCCACCATTTAAGGTTGGCCAAGGACTTAAGATTGTAGCCTTTTATACTACTTTGTTCTACGGGTTAATAGTTCTCCATTGCCTTCTATCCCATGCTGTAGCTTTAGCGTGCTCTATGCTCTTCATCGACGCCTCTACCTTCCTTCTAGTGTAACTGTACCAAGCTACCTGCTATCCACCTTCAGTAGATACTGACAAAACGCACCTACTTTCATTGGGCATTGTATCATTTCATAAAAAATCTTTTTCAAGATTTACCCCCTATGCTCTCCAGCAACGCCGATTTGTGGTCGAAGACTGCTTATTCAGTATATTCGTAGCTAACCTCCATATTTAGAAGGCGTTTACTCTATAGCTAAAGCTCTAGCATGATATTGCAGTGTATTGTTAGAAATTTCAATTCTTCAGAAGTATAAGCTATAAAGTAACATAATTTATCTTTAAACGTAATAAAAAGTTGCATTGCCGCTTCAAAGCGGCGCCGCTGCATTTCAGTTCTGTCGTTTCTTTAAAGCAATTTAACTCTCTGAAATAAATAGGTTAAAACGAGCAGGCCAGTCCTTCTCTTAGATACGCTAGTGCTTTCCTGTGTAAACGGGAAATCCTCTTTAGTTAATACGCCGGGGATTATTTTTTTCAGAAACCTGAGACTCCGGAGCGGGGCCACTTGCCCTATTTGCCGCCGCTTTCAAGAAGAATGGCACCGCAAATAACAATCCTGGAAATCGGGCGCCTTCAATCTCAACTTTGTTCAAAGTCATCCAAATGTATCTTAAGACCTTTGGAGCTACTATAACACTCATTTAAAAAAATATGCAAAAATAAGTTTAAGGCTCTTCCAAAGCTCAAACCCTTCAAATAACTTCCCTATAAAACCCCCCGACAGAATATCCTTCCTGATATCAAACGAAACAAAATGCACGAGTTGTATGTGACAGCACTTGAAGTCGGACACAATATTTGATTTGTCGGAGCTGCGTGAGCGGCGCGACAGCGGTGGCGGCGGTGCCTTTATTTCTTAAACAACTCTGCCTGCCTGTCATTCCCCTCTACGACAACGCTCGTTCCATTTATCGTTTTTGTAATGGAAAATGCTTGTTTTAGAGCAATTAAAAGTGCTCGCAGTTAATGCGCTTGCATAAAAGCTTTATGCTCAATCACAGATGGGCCTATCTTTTTACGGTCGCTTATTCGCGTCCGTAAAATTTGCCCCATTTGTTGCTATGGTTTTTCGCTTCGAGCTGTAACTGGGGACTTTGCGTAATGACCGAAAAGCTTATTTCGAGTAGAGGGCATCACTTCGTCTTTTATTGTAAATACTAAAGCGGTTGATGAAACGAACGCGCTATGATAAATCAAAGTAATTGGAAAGGCAATATTGCTTACATCACAGCTTTATGTAACAATCGATAGTAGCGTTGCTTTATTGCTGGTTATTAACAATCTCTTTTTGTAAGACAATATAATGGATTGAAATATATGTTAAACTACACGTTGCTTTAATTAGCAGGGATAGTATATACACATTTCAATACGTACGCTGCACGATATCGATTGCGAATTGGTAACGCTGTGTGTGCTAGGTGCGATCTGACGTTTGTATCATCCAGTTTGACATTTTTATGAGTCGTAAGGCGTTAGCCTTCCTGGCCAGTTTATATAACACTGCCTAAGACTAAGATATTTTCCCGACTTCTGGAAAGAACCCAAAGTAATAGTTTGTCCTAAATCTAAAAAGGATAAAACCTCTTTTAATAATTATCGGCTCATTAATTTGCCGACTACACTTTCTAAACTCTTAGAAGAAATGGTCCACCGACATCTTATTGATTTTATAAATGAGAAGAACATTACACCTGCAACTCAATACGAGTTTATTATTAATTATTTCACCGCTCACCAATTGTTACGAATCACACCCAAAAATTTCAAATACAATAATAACCTTTTTCATTATAATGCAAGCCTTCGATAAAGTTTAGATCGAAGGCTTGATACACAAAATAATCAAAATAAATACACCTGCATATCTTACTCGCATAATTTTATCTTTTCTAACTTTCAGAACATTCAAGGTCAGAATTAATGCCACAAATTCAGACATTAATAACATCACACCTGGAGCCTCAAAAGATTCAATTCTTGGACCAGTAATCTACAATATCTACACCTACGATGTTCCACATTTTAATCAAGTAGAATTGGCGATGTACGCAGATGATACTGCTATCATTGTTAGAAATTCAGATATTCAATGACCTCCAAAGCGCAGTCGGATCATATCAAAAATAGTGCAAACAGTGGAGAATTAAACTTAACACATCTAAATGACAAGCACATTTTTAACTTACGACACCCTACCAATCGAACTATAAGTCAACGGGGTCTCCATTCCATGGAATAGTGCCAATGAAGCTGTTAAATACTTGGGTATATGCATCAACAAAAATTTACTTGGGCCTACCATCTTAATAAGAAATTTAATGAATGTGACACAAGGCTGAACCAGTACCCTTAATGAATCGTAAATCTTTGTTAAAATCAAGTGTTTTGTTATGTTATATAAATCGCTTATACACCCAATTATCATGTACGGTTGTGTCATTTGTGGAACAGTTTCACAGACGCAAACTAACAAAGTGCAAGTAATGCAAAATAAGATTCTTCGCATATTATGTAATGCCAGCTGGCTTGTTAGAAGTGATCAAATTTATAAGGAATTACAAGTGTCACGTATTAAACACTATATAAATCTTACTGCCAAACAGTTTTTCACTAATTCGACTAAGTGTAAAGGTGTAATAACCCATAGACTAATACGCTTCCACTATTCAGAAGGCTCAAAAGACTAGTGCCGCTAGAGTTAAAAATATCCAGCGATAACCAGTCCGACGAATAGTTTCGCTTTTTTAGCACCTACGAATAACGGATGCTCACCAATCAAATTGATAACTGATGAACTGATAAATACATTTGTTGAAAAAATTAACTCTTTTTTAATGTAAAATTTAGAACAATCTTTAATTAGTTGACGTGGGTTTTTGTAATTATTAGATAAGAAGTTTATTACTCATTTAAAAGTGATTCACACTTTCTATCGCACTTTGGTCCCTATTAATCAGATTTGCAATTTGACAAGGCGAAACTAGCACTCCTTTGACTATTCTGAAACGCAGTAGCTCAATGTTCAGGAATTTCACATTCTGAATTAACGAGTGACAACAAGTTTTTATATATATGTTAGGCAGGATATACTGGCATGGCGCATATATGTTTTTGTTATAGAAAGTTGATCAACGGAAATGGGTTTAAATTTGAAAAGATTTATTAGAATGTTTGATAACAGAATTCCTTCCTAGAGAAAAATCTGACGCACAGACCAAATGTTCTAAACAAGGATGGTTATTTTCATTACTCAGCACTATTTCTTTACAATTTTTGAGCATTTTGATAAACAATATTTAAATCAGATTAAAATTGTATAAAATTTTCCCCAAAAGTGCAATTCTTGCTAAAGCTATTTTTATGCAAACTAATCTGAAAGTCCAGAATTGAAAAACATCCCGAAGCTTTTCGTTCTTTTGTTAAGCGCACTTATCAACAGCGCAGTCTCAAATGCTTATCGTACCTACTAACATACAACTTAAATTCTATTACCTTACATACACATCCATGAATTTTCAACGAAACTCTAACTCGCCTGTGAGCTTAGTTTCCGGACAGAGAAGCATTCGTTCGTAACCAATCGACTACAGAGGCAGCTCAAGCTTTTTACTTAATCACGTAAACCCCATAGACAATATTATTATAACATCTCTTAATTTTCAGGCATATAAAATATAAATTCAGGAAGTTTCTACCAGTGGCAATAAACCATAAAGAATCAAATACAAATCGAATAATTGTTTAGTACTTTGAAACATTTGTGGTAAGAAAATGTTTGTTATCACTTAGAGCGGCCACACAAATACCCCAGCCACTTGCTAGATTAGTGTCTATCAAGATATGTTGCAAAGCGTGTAGCATCAAAAGGCCGTAAAGAAACCCAAAATATCGTAAAAGAGCGTTATAAGCAAATTATGGCGTATTGCATATATTATATACAATCATAGCTAAAAAATAATTTGCAAACGTTTAAAAACATCCAATGAAATCTCAGTTCAGAGGGTTACAACAATGTATGGGTTGTAGCTAAGCTACGGACAATGAAAATCCATTTTGAAATAATAATGAACATTTTCGCAGGACAATCATTTTTGTAAATAATTATTTTAAGTGCGTTAAAATATATACATCAATTAGCACTACAAGCCTAGTAGAAGCATGGCTTGATCGACCAGTGTTCTCCACTATTTTTCTACTTCTCACCTTCTTCTTGTCGTGGATATTGAGCTGCCTTATGTTTCTCGTTACTTTTTTCCATCTTGTCTTAGACTTTCCCATTTATAACTCTCAAATATTCTTTTCAGCGCTCTACTCTTTGCCATCCTCATTATATGTCCAACCCATCTCAATCTCTATGATCTTATAACTCCTATTACGTTCGGATCTGTAAGTAAACCTTAGTTCTTAATTAGTTTGCTTCACCCAAACATCATTTATTTTTTACCTCTAAATATCTTCAATAACATATTTCTCTTTTTTTGTTCTGTTATTCCTCAAATCTACACCTCACATGCAAATGTTACAATCGGTCTTATAATGGTTTTATGTTATTTTTAATTTTCTCGGCGTTGTCTCTACTTTTTTAAATACATTTTATTTCTATTTATAAAAAATTCTTATGTCATTAGTTTTATAGTTTGTATATCTTAATGTTAACGTCCTCATTATATTATCTTTTCTTCTCTCTTAGTATTATTTTACATTTTTTTTGTTTTCATATTATTTCTTCAACAATTTGGTTTTCATATTAACAAATCCAGTCTTAATTTTCTTCTTTTCAATAATTCTATTTCGAATTCTTAATCGAACCTTCTTTCTTGTCTTTTCTGTGCCTATACTCTTCACGTTCTAGAGATTTTGTCATTCCGTCGATTATAGCATTTTATAAGATTTCTACATCATCAGTTTTATTTATAAAATTTAAATTTTTCTTTAAATACAATACGAAATTATAATATTTAATGCCAAAAATCTGCATCATGCAATAATCAAGAGTTATAAGCAAATATTATTACAAACACTCAAGTATGTAAACTCTATTACTCTTAAAAATCCTACTAAAGTATAAATTACTAAAATTTAAAGAAATTCACCTACACTTACATAAAACCATTACAATTTTATTGCTGTAAAATAAAAATATCAGCCAATAAACTGGTTTCTTTAATTTTTATATCAAAATTTTATCTATACGATTATCATTTCAATTTATATTAATTTTATTTATATATGATTATATGTAGCAATCTTTGTTAATAGTACTAATAAGAAATAAAATTGAGCAAACAAATTTAAATTTGAAAACCCTGAATTAAACGAGTACAAAAGAAAGATTTTGTACTTTCGTAAATCGCTTTCGCCACTTTCTGTATAATACCAAGTAACCGAGATAGCACGGATATCTACTAGAAAGTTTTCTTCTCGGATAACCCTCTTTGCAACTCGAAGCTTTTTACGCTCGTGCTACAGGAAAATTCGCCTCTCTGCGGCTACGGCCCGAAATTAAAACAGAATTAGTCATTTTGCACCGGAACAAAACGCAGGCTTATCTAACGAATTTCCTTCCCATTGCTTTTTATTAAAGAAGAAGCCATCTTATTTTCCACAACAAAGACTCTCTTTGGACATTAAGCCGGAGTTCGACGCCGAAGCCATCTAAGTCCCCCAAGATGCAAAGAGGCGGTTAGAAATCATTCGTTACGCCGAGACATCCTCACGGAAGCTAATCCGGCTTTTAATTAAAACCATAATTGTATGCACGGTGCTACTTTTATCTCCATGAATATTCAGCGATTTAATGCCCCATTCAAGGTTAAACTCGGAGGCGCACTATCTGCACGCCGTGTGCCATTTATAAACCCTTTACATCGCGGGGATATGAACTTGATGGATAGTTTTCCGCATCGCACATTTATTACGCCCCTATCTCGCGCTTTCCATTAAAAAGGCACTTTTGATCTCGCTCGCGACGTCGAGCGCACTTCCCCCGCCGCAGATGAACAAATCAAACTCTGAGAAACAATCACCCGCCAACTAATTAGAGGCGGGCCAGGGTTCGCAGGAAAGAAGCTTTTAAATTAAAGAAAAATTATTTGAACGGCAAACCAGCGATTCAAAAGGAAATTAAGAAGAGGCAGCCGCAGCGAACAATTCGCTATTATATAGGCGGTCGCACCCTTCAGCAATTAAGCGGGTCTTTGTTTCTTCCGGATTTTTAATAAAAAAACTTGGGAAATTATTAGTCGGAATGGTGTCCGTACAAAAGCGACCGAGAGTTCAAAAGTGATAATTAGTTATCGCAATTATTCCAAGATGTTAAAGAACTGTAACTATAAAAATATTTTAGAGACAAACTGACACAAATGTTCAATTTTGATATTAGAAAATTACTAGATGGCAGGACAAAATTAACATGTAAAATATTCTAAAACAGTTTCTTCATAAATAAAAATGATCGATTAAAACAGAGAAAAAGAATATGACAAAAAAGATATTGTAAAGAAAAATAAACATTTTGATATCTATAATAAATAGAGAAAAATATAAAAAGAAAAAACAGATAATATAAATAAGAAACATACGAAAGTTTTGCAATAGATCTTTAATGTTCATAATCTTTCAAGATACTTTTTCACCATATTCATGCACTTATATATCCTTCAAACCAGCCCTCTAACCAGTTTTTTCACGTTGTTTCATGGATTTGTATATATTCGTTGTTCTACACCACTAGAAGGTCATTGTCATTGAAACACCATCTGCTTTTCTTGTAAATAGAGCTAGGTTTTCATCTGTTACATACTCTTGACAAAACCAGATGTTCTGTATACAAACTTAATGAGCATCTTGCAGCATTACGAAATAAGTCGTGTCATCGAGTCAAACAAAAAAAAAACTTTCTCACTTAAAAGTGGCTGTGCAAAATAGTAGGAGTTGCCAACGTAGAAAAGCTTCAAACATTTTAAATTTGTCAGATTTAAACAACGATGTTCTACTATTTTTTAGGAACTCTCACTACCACAATAAAATTTATAATCTTCTAATGCAAAGACCATTTTCACCAAACACTGATCAATACATTATCCGCGTGCAAAGTTGCAACGCAAAATTGACCAGAGATCGTCCCAGCAAGCTGCAGTGTATGTATGAATCTATCTTAACACGCTTAAATATGTTAGAATATATGACTATCTTTGCTTACTACTTATGTAATTACTCAAAATACTCAAAATAAAGTCTCTCTCAAAAAAAATTATTTAATTTTTAAGTACAATATTCAAACACAAGACATTGATGTTACTGAATCATCTGATATGGGTTATAAGTAGATATAACCTTCTATATTTCCATGTAAATTTACTAGGTGGGAAAGCTGTGCTTAACAACTAACTGTTCAGTTTGTTGGCGCATTTGGTTGAAAGCTGCACGAGTGGCGTAATGAACATGGATTTCGAGGAGAGTTAATAATATTAAGTTCTGCGTTAAGTTAAGGATAACTTCTAATAAAGTATGGAAGATGATACAGCAAACTTTATCGATAAACAGCACAAATAGTTTCGAAAGGTCAAAAATTCAGTGCATAAGAATTCTAGACTTGGCTACTGCAAGAAGACTACCATCTTACTGTGCATATGATATCAAAAAATCTTAAATAGAGATGTGAGTTATAAAATTTTAGACAAAGGATTAGGGAAACAGACTCGTAATGCAAAAATAGTGTCTTACATAGAAACAAACAATTACTGTTAAATTGTAACAGAAGATCAGAATTTACTCCACATTTGTGTTAACGTTTATTGCCGGAGATGAAAATTGATGCTGTCAATACAACTTCCAAACGAAGTATTAAAATGTATAATAGTGAGGTAATAGTTTATCAGCCTTTACAAAATAAAGCGACAATTTCCAAAACAAAGATAATGTTGATTGTATTTTGTGACGCTAGAGGTTTGGTATACCAAAGATATCTGCCTGATGGGCAAAAAACAACAATTTTTACATTGAGTTGTCGACGGCGCCATCATGATTTGTGAGTATTTGGGCAGTGGTTATTTCACGACAATTTAAAGCCCCATGCTGCTATATCAATTCAGGAATATCCGCCCAAATATTATATCCCTACTTTAACACATATTAACCCATCGTGTCGTAGTGTAATTTTTTTTTATTTTACTGTATAAAGTCCAGCCGAAGTAGACGCGTCAAAAAATATTGCAGCAATTCCAGCAACTGTAATAGGTGCGCTGAGAAGCATCTCCGATGAAGTTTTCTCTCCTTGCATTACCTTTAGAAATAATGGCACCTTTGCATAGATTACTGAGGGGACAAGACTTAAGATCATTCATTGGTAAGTTAAATTAATTATTTTTTACAAGTCCAGTTCTAAAACTTTTCTGGCAAAAGTTGTAAGTTCAGTGTTTCATTTTTCTTATAAAATTTCACTTCTGTGTTGCTTTTATATTAATATCACCATATAATTTGATATGCATTCCCTATTTTAACTTTTTGAGAGTTAATAGTATCATTGAAAACTATGGATTTTTTGGAAGTTTACTATAACAGATTGTCACATAAATTGGTTCGTTGTTTCAACTATTGGAAGTTTTATTTTTTGTCAAAAATTTAATAAACCAATCAATAATGCACTTTTATTTATTTCTATGGATTTTTAGGAATATTCTATTAAACTGTAGAAATCAGTAGGTCTAAATCAAAAAAATTACCAAGTCCCATTTTCAACATCACATTTTTATTAGACAAAACATTTCGTAAATTTTTAGAGAGAAACTGGATAAAATAATAATCTAAATGAATTATATCAGCAAAATATGGTAGATGAGGTAGAAAATCTTTAACTTGCATTTTTGGTCAAATTGGCGACGTGGAAGCGGGTATTGTCATGTTGAAAGAGCATGTCTTGTAACGGATAGGGTAGTTTTGGATAAATTATAATATACTAACGGCATTGTTGTTTTCAAACATTTTGTAATAGATTACATCTTAGCAATTTTACTAAACGCAAATCATGGTCTTGATTTAATATGAGGTGTTGCTTGCTGGGACTCGACTATACTTTCTTCTATTTTATTTTGACGTAAAAATACTGTTTATTGTGGGTAGCAATAGACTAATACAATCCTTGTTTCTATTAGTCTTCTGTTCAAAGTCTGTTGCACACACATGTCAAGGTTTTGGCCTTCCATATTGAATTAAGATGATAGGTGAGTTTAAACTTACAATATAATTTTTTTAATTATATTTTATACGTTACCAGTTTACATATACTAGTATTTTTTAGATGTCTTTACTAATATATTTACAGCTAGCCCAAGAGCTGTAAAGTATCTGTGTATATGTATTTATATTAACATGGAGTTGTAAGGGATCACTAATAACCAAAACGTCAACCTCTTTTACGCAAGAGGTAAAACAAAATTACCTGATACATTCTGCTAAACTATGAATGGGGCTGGATACCCAGCATTAAAGCGTATAACTTGGCACTGCGTTACGAACGCCATGGATAGGCTGATCACACGCACTAAGTATTTATTATAGATTATAACTGGATGGTTCAACTAAAGAGGGGCTGGTTGAAACAATAATTAGATTTGGAATATCCAATATAGCACCTCTAACCAAACAGAAAACATAATTTATAAAATAAATAAAGAAATCTAACCTGCAACTACTCAGCTTATCTGAGCTGAAAAAAAGAAAATAATATTATGAGCTACAACTACAAAAACCGAACAAAGAAATAATTGAACATAATTTCCATAAATGAATTTGATAAACTTGATTACATAATTAATTCTTGAGTCATGATTGTTAATCTAGAACTCAAGAAGAAAGTAAATTATCTAAATCAATGGACCTATAAGATTATACCATTAGGACTTACACAAAACTCCTAAAATTGCAAAACTAGAAGAAGCATATAATGGAAAATAAGAAATAAATTTGTAATGAAACTATTAGGGAAAATTGAACTTTAAAAAGGTACATCAACATCGAATTAAAGCATTTATAATGTAGATATGCAGACGAATATAGAAAATTCTAAACAAAATTTAGACATTATGTGCTTATAAGTACTAACATCTGTTAGACATATTAATCATATAGAAAGCATTACAAAAATTTAAGATACAGGGCAAAGTCAAAATAAAATTTGGAGAAGTACTTCGATCTATTAGGTTGCTACAGTAAGATACTTTTTAAAAGGATTTTCAAAAATCCAGTCCTTAGCCAAACCGTAAAAATTAGCATAAATAAAGAAAAACAAAAACTTAAAGAGACATTTCTGTAAATTATATCTTCGATGGTATTATGGCTAAGCTGAAGAATTCTTTTTTTGAAAACATAGAATGATATTTTTCATACACAACTAAGTCGATTTTATAAATGAATTCACCACTAAACTCATATATTCGTGATTGCTCGCACCTTCAGAAACTCCCAGCAAAATCAAAATAGCACTCCCTCCCTCCCCCTTTTAACAAAGCAGATAAAAATTAAAAAATATGATTTATTAATCGATTGAATCATGATGTTCAAGTGTTGCGATCTCCTTTTCCATTATTTTCAACTCTGGTCCAAACTTTACCTTTAATCTCACTCCGTAAATATTCTCTAAAATCGGATTACAGTATTGTGTTGGCCTTTTTATATGTTAAATTCAAAAAACTGTTATTGTAAATGTTTCATAAACAATGTCGTTTCTAGGTATAATTACTTGAGTGAAAAATAAATATATATGGCTAATTTGGACTTTCATTTGAGGATCGTTACCAAATATTGTGGTCAAACGTAAACGTTTTGAAAACAAAATTGTTTTTTTGTGTATGGTGAAATTATGCAAGTTTGATTCACCACTGTTCCAAACGGGCGAACATAAATGCTGAAGTACATATGCAACAACTTGAAAGCATGTATGCTATATGATCTAACCAATGGCAAGCTTTATTCACTTGTACCTATTGAGCTTTTTCCGTATAATAATACACATTCACATATTGCAAAAGAAACCATAAATAAAATATATAAACTATTACTCTCATCTACCATTTCGTATCTGTTTCGTTCTATAGCACATTTTTTACTTTAAAAACAATTTATTTTTACAAGAAATGTTGATCTAGTATGAGACGTACTCAGAAGATTTGTGTTTCATATGCCCTCAAAATATCGTATATAAAATAAAATTATTTTTAATATAACCGACATAAAATATAAGATTATCATTAGTAAGTCTTTTAGGTGTTAAAGTTTTTTCCCACACCATCACCAAACTGATAATTTCACTGATACAATACTTCTTCACTTAACCCAGTGCACTCTTGTTTTACCATTATTAGTGTGGAAACTTTTCTGGGTCTTATCGAAAAACAGGATCAACCTCAATTATACACTTTCAAACAAACTTAATCAAGAATCATTGATTAACTCTGGACCAGTAACGGTTTTATGATTGTCAAGTTTCTTTTGCGCAGCGCCTGTAAAGAGGTTGACGACACCATGTTACTTGCACTGAACCTGGAGGGCAACAGAGTCGGAGAAAGTCCGCTCATCAGCAGCAGAAAAAATTATGAAACTTTTGGATGTCCCCAAATAGATGCAAACGAGAATTGGTTATGAGCGTATAGATGTTGGAAAAATGTATGCTAGTGCAAAATGCAAACCTCATTAGTTGATCCAGTGTCAACGTTAGCTTTCGTTAAGTTATAATGTGTTACTATCTCAAATTTTTTCTTCTTCATTTAGTAGCTAGTTTATTGTGGATTCTGTTAGTACTAAAATCATAACTAATTTCTGTAATTTTTTATTGAAGCCAAAAGTGTTGGTGTAAACTACAATATTTTTACAGGGCTTTATAAATGGAGGTACTTTCTCTTTATTATGTCAAATGATCATTAAGCATTTCTTCAAAAATTTTCTACAAATAAAGTATTCAAAAAAAACAGTTTATTGCAATATTTCTGACACTCTACTTAATGGTTACAAACATTAAAAAATTTAACTCTTTATTAAGCATAGCATTTGATAATGAAATGCAACTCTATTCATAAAATTCATAAATACGAATGATTTCAAATCCTTTGCAAGACAAGTGGTACGATATTGAGAATTCGTTTCGTTGCTTGAAAATAATTCTGGAACAGAAACGTTTCCATTTTTTTTTAACGGACATAAGTAAAAAGTGTCAATAAGTGCTTTGAGTTCCTCTAATTTCAGATCGTTTTACTGAATTTCTTTTTGAACAACTACACGCCACCACTAACAGTTATTGCATATGCAAGTTTTTTTACAAAATATTAAGCAAGATAAAATATATAAAACCAAATTTTTTTCTTACTGCACTTACAGTGAAAACGGTTGATATTTTGACTTGGCGTTTGACCTCCAGTGGGTGATTTTTCTCCAATAAATTTGTTAAAGCAGTGGACACCTTTATGACGGCTACAGTTTAACATTTATTGGATTTTCTAATTTAAATATCAAATTGTCTACTCAAAAAAGCCTGCATCTTATCTGTCAGAATGTTTTTTTTTAGATTTGCGGCTCTAAAGGTTTCTTTATGTTGTGTTAGTGTTTTTTTCATCGATGGATAAAAAACACAAATACTTTATTGACGTGAACAGATGGAAAGGAGGTGTTTATTTTATTTAACCAAGGAAACAAATAAGTCTTGGGCTTATCTCCACAAAGTCGGTGAAATAAGACAAAACTTAAAATAAGTAACTAAAGATCCAATAGCACACCAATAACTTTTTTTTTGTTGAGACCCATTTGATCTATGTCTCCGGTCGCACTGCAGCCTTATGGACTTATTATGCTTCTCCAAATTTTCTTTACGGCACTTTTTCCAGTATCTTTATTCCTTGCACCAGTTCCTTACTGAATAGTTGCTGTATTCTTCTGGATCCATTATTGGTTTTCCATAAATAGTTTGGCTCCTATAAACTAAAGCCTCACACTCGCAAAAGATATGGATAGGTGTCTTTGTTTTCCCGCCATATTGTCTGTATCTCAAATCTCCGTTGTACAACCCTATCCTTTGCTATGTGAGGAGACCTATAATAGTTTGTGGTTCATTCCTGCTTTGTACTAATAGTTCTTCAGTTCGTTTATGAGATGGCCCTTTTAAAAAGATCTTTCCATATCTTTGTCCCGATACATTTTTGCAGTATTTTTTGTTTTTTTCTGATCCATTCTCTCACTCGGCTTCGTATTACACCTTTAGGTACTGCTAGAGTCAGTGTAGGGCCTATATATAGACTAGATAATACTTTTTATGCTAGCTCATCAACCTTTCTGTTGTCTGCAATTCCACAGTGCTTTGGCACCCACAAGAGAGTTAACTCGTTGTGGAGTACCAAAGCACTAACTTCGAGATGGATGTCACCTTAGGGCCCTTTAATGTCTACAGAGATGCGTGACTTTCCGGAAATATGTTGATTTGTTTATTTTAATAAGCCCTTAAATTATTTTGTCTGGCGCACTGCAGCATAGTAACAATATCTCCTTAAAAAACAAAGGTTTGGTTTGATACATTGTAAGACGCACCAATGATTGTCCTAAGCAGCTTCGACAGAAATTTTCGAATAATATCGACATTAAACTTGCATGAATATTCTTACATTTCTTTACATTTGCTTTGTAGATAATTACTTTATTTTCCAATAACGGGGATGTTTAAACCAATCTCGTTTAGTTTTCTTTTTGAAAGTGTATCCAAATTGATGTTGAAGCAACCGGCTTGGGAACATATATTATTTGTGAATATACTAATGTACTTAGTGAGAAGTGTTATTCCACTTCTGTGTAATTATTTTAGCAACTCAGTGGTTATTAGATTGTATTCCATTGCTTTCTTAATAACCACAGGAAAAATTTGCAAAGGCGCTTGAAAAAGCTTTAATATTGTTATTTGATCAAAATGTAGTTAGAACGTTTTTGTCAATAGCTGTCTTTATTTATTTCAATTAGATGTAGTAATCGGTTCGATTGAGAAGCTTAATTTGCACTTTCAGATTTACAATTGTTTGTTTAGCTGGATCTTATTATTCGTTTCCGTCTTTTTTTTTAATCTCTTTCTAGCCCTAGTCGATAATCATAGTTTTTTCTTCCGTATCAGAGTAAACTCCAATTAAATTTATTAAGGTGTCTTTGTAGGTTTATAAAAAAATGGTTTTTAAGTTATATAAAAAGTGGGGTTGTTATTCACTTATTTATGAGTTAAAGTAAAAGTTTGGTGTTATTATTTGTTAAAATATTTGGCCATTTTTATTACTCGCATTTGAACGCTTGATAACAGTGGATACTGATAATAATAGGTATCGATGTGACAATTTATTACTTTTTACCATATCCTCTTACAAAGTGAACTACTCTTGTTTATTTTTACAGTCAAAGAAGGTAACCAAGTTGTTTGTAAACAAGGACAAATGTATAAAATGCTAAAATTATCCCCGACTATCTACTTAATTAATCCATATTATTTTTGCTCTTCATATTTTTTATAAACAATTAGTTCTATAATTTTTTAAAAATTTCTTATACAATAAGGTTTTGTTAAATTAAATTGACAATGTAGTAATTCTACTAAGTATGTGCATTACAATTTGTCCGTGTAAAGGTAAAGCTGTACTAGACGAAAGCTCCTAAATAGTTAAAAACCTAAAACACGGGCCCGTCCCGCCGCACAGGAGCCGCAAAGCCCCAAACAAGATTAAACGCGAAGGAAAAAAATTGCTGCTCTTTTACACGTAATTCGGAGCAAGCTTTGAAAATTTATTGCACATTTGAGTGGCCGCGTCCGATATAAATGTCGTTTCCTCGAGAGGGCGGTTTAGAGAATTTCATAAAATTCTTAGAATTATTGTCTCAGACGGCGGACTGTAATCATTTTTACAGGGAACGGAGGGAAGCTCAGAAGTTTCATAATCTTGTCGTCGGCTTGCGAAAAGAAGCAAATCGAGTCTGAGGATTTGACGGCTGGGCGCAAATTTAATTGAGGGGTATATCTAAATGGTTCGGCCGTATTCAACGCTTATCAGGCGCTTTGCATTAATATTTTTCTTTCTGTCTGGTGCTCCTGTTGCAACTTTAAAATCCATTAAGCTGCAAAAACTAAAAAGTTATTTTGCGCTTCAAAGTATGAGTTGAGCGAAGATTTGTTCTGTTTTTTTAATTAATCAATAGAAACAATTTTGAACTTTGAAGGAAATAATTATCTGAAATCGATTTCGGATCTCATTGCAAAGAAAAATTTAAGAAGAAGGTGGCATCAAAGCAACAGTTTTTGTGGATAAAACTGCTTTAAACAACGCTACTCAACTGTTAAAGTGGGAGATCCTACGTATTAAAAATGAAACTATAAGCAACTTCTTAAATGAATTGATTAATGGTATCAAACGGATTATTTTCTTTAAAAATTCAGTAAAATTATAAAAAGGCCTATTCTCCGTAATCCACCAATCAAAAATTCGGGTGGTACCCGGGCACATAACCAGCAAAAAAACTTATAGATTTGTAGAGCACTTGGAATAACTTTATAACTAAAGAAGAAGATTTCCCTCAGGGCTGGACACAACCGATACAGCAAGATACAGTCATTACACCAATTTTACCAAAAGAAATTTTTGAATAAATGAAAAAAAAACTCTGGGTTTCGAACTTATTCCAGGTAAAGTTTTGAACTAACTTCCAAGAAAAACCATTGCAAAATTGATATCTTATCAACGTCTCATTCAAAATGAGGTATGTTCTCAATATGTAGAAAATAGCAGAGATTATGATGATCTCTAAGACACGAAAACCTCCACAAGAAGTTTCTTTATACAAGCCTATCTCACTTTTGCCAATAATCAAAGAGAAATTTTTAATCCCTCATCACCATTGTGGTTTTAGAGAAAATCATCCAACTATTAATCAAGTATATAGAACCACAAACCTCAAAGAAAAATTATTAGAAAAAAACGTTTTCTCTACTGTTTTCTTAAATGTGGCCCAAGTTTTCGATAATATATAGATTAAGGGTTTGTTTCATAAGTTAGACATATTCCTACCTCGACAAATCGCAGATATTTGGAATAAAAAATTATTTCTCAGAAAGGTATACAATTTTCTTTTCCCCACAAATACATGTAGGGTATCTAATACTTTTGAAAAACATACATCTCTTTATCATTATAATGCTACCATAAAAATAACACACCGGCTTCCAGCACAACTTTTGTATTATTCCTTTAATTTTTATTATTTTTTATGGTAATGTCCCTTACATTTTTAATAATAATTAAAATTATATTTCAACGTTTTCATGATACATTTTAATATTAACAAACCACTTAGAGAGTCATGCAGCTCATATGCTCCCTGGTTTTACAATAACTATACTTTAAAAAGTGTTTATTTGATAAACAAGTTGAACTTAAATTTAAGTTTCATTCAAATATTCTAAACTTTAGTTATTCATAGGCATAATCAGATTTTCCCCTGCTGACACTATTAAAACTCGTAAAACTTAATGTGCGAAACGTGTTAACAAAGCAATGATATTAATTTTGTGCTACAGACTGACATGCTTGCGGCGAAACCCCCATTGTTAGACAATTTTAATGTAAAATATTAAACTGAAATTGCTAAAGCGTTATATTACAATTAAAATTAAGGTTTTAGGGATAAAATAATGGTACTAAGTGTGTTAGATCTCGCATAGCCACTTCTAATCCCACAAAAATAACTTATTTTAATGTAAGTACGTAGAGCACACATTTTTACAATATGATGCAAGCTATTATCATCATGTTGTAAAAAATTCAAGTGCATTAAAATAAATTTAAATTTGCACTGCAATAGTGAAAAACCATGCAATATCACATTGGTTAAAAACGGAACACCGGACAATTTTATCCTACAACTTTGCGTGTCAGTATTTGAAAGAAATGGTTCTTATGTTGAGAAATTATTTTTATCATCGTGTGAGCAATTGGGTAGCACCAACAGTCTCAGAGAAAAAAATAGTTTCGAAGACTATCAGAGAACATTTCTCACATCAGAAAGCATGTAGCACACCTTTAGGTAGTCAAAAAATGAATATTTCTACAATGACAATTTATACCATTTAACATCCTTTGGATGGACTACGCGTTTTACAATGCCCGAAAATGCAAAATAAATTTGAAACAAAGCATCTCACCACGTCAACAGCGTTTTAAAAGGTGACGAAATTCGGCTTTATTATTAGCAAAATTCCTAACAAAAGTTTCCCGACCATAAGAGTGTCCAGATATTTGAGACGACGCGAAAGAATTGATATGACTGTGAAAAGAATTTTAAATTATTATGACATTTAAAATTGTATTACAAAAGTTTCCTAGTATCCTAAGTATTTATAACTTTTATGCATAACTGCGATCCTATTTTTATAGCAACGTTAATTATAACTTATTCTTTTACTGTCCTCGATTGAAAAGAAATTCCAACAGGAATGTGCATAGTGTAGTAAAGAACTTGTTTAAATGAGAAAGCTTTTTAATGCAGCAAGGAATTCGGGAATATGGGGTAATTATAAAAACGTCCTAAGCAAATATAACAAGCCTCTGTAAAAATCAAAAAGAGATACGTGAAGAAGATACCGTTAAGATAGGGATATTGATTGAGAAAATGCTAGACTATGCCAAATACTCTCAAAAAATCGTCAGATCCTTATAAGTACTCTGAAAATAAAGACAGGAAAATACACTAATACTTGAAAGTACACAATGAAAAAAATTGCAGGTTACTAATATATCACTGAATGACTAGCAAAATCCAGAATTGGAACCCCTAAAGTGCGCATCTAAGGAGAATTGGCAGGATGCAAAGAAAGTGACAGATGAAAACAAAGTAAAGTGGGCAATTAGCTCATGCCAACCTTATAAATCGCTAGGATCTGACTACATTTATTCTGTTTTGTTGCAGAAATAAAGTGATCTTCTATAACACAGGATATGCGGGATATATTCAGGGCGCTGAAGAATACATGACTTTCTAGAAACTAAAGTTACTTTTATATCAAAATCTGGAAAAATGGGACAGGATAAAACTGAGACCCAAAAACCAATTATTTTAATGTCGTTAGTACTGAAAACCGCTTGACAGGCATATTAGTCACTCGACTTTTACACCACGAGCAGTAATTATATAAATCAGGTGCGTCCACAGAAACAACATTGCATAGACTTGTTGCCAGAGTAGAGAATGCTGCAGAAAACAAAGAGGTACCTTTAGCTGCCGTTTTGGGTATTAAGGAAACATATAATAATACATCCCTGGATTGAGTCACTACAGCATTAAGAAATAAAAAATTCGACGAAACAAGCTGCATGTAGTTAGACAGTGTACTTAAAGAATTATTAGTATATGTATCCCTGATGGGTGAAACAATAATGGCTCGGGTTGGAAGATGTCCGCAAGCAGGAATTTTGATTCCTCTATTATAGAACCTTGTAATAAACGAGCTGTTAAAGACACTCGAAGGAAACGGATACAGAGCACTGGGATATGCAGATAACTTGGTCGTGCTATCCTACAGAAGATTTAACAACACAAGTAGCATATGCAAAGAGTCTTAAATCTGACTAAAAACTGGACAAATCCAGAGGGACTAAATAAAAGTCCCTCAAAAACTACTAGAAGTTTAAATGGACTAGAACCTCTTAGGTTACGATGTGTAGAAATAGTTTTCAGGTGAGATAAAATACCTTGGAGTGATTTTAGTCACAAAACTTACCTTGAATCAACACATTCAAAAAATCAATAAGAAAGCAGAGACAACATTAGTGTTAGCCAGACGAGCTTACGAATAAACTTCTAGGTCTAAAACCAAAAGTGATGTATTGGATATATACCATGGTAGTCAAACCATTTATATTTATGCAGCTTTAATATGGTGGACAAAGATGACGCAAAAAATCGCTACAACCATACTAAGTAAAATACAAAGACTTGCATGTCTAAAAATAACGGGCGCCATAAAAACAACACCAACAGTGTCGACGGAGACACTGCTAGATCGTCCCTTTCTTCATTTTATAGCCCTTCATAGACTATGCAACGCATCTATTCGAGGAAATGGAAGTAGAATATCTAAAAATTGATCATGTGGGTATGAGGACACAAGTAATAAATTTCAAAGTTACTATTATAGATCTAAATAAATGTACAAATAAAACAAACAACAGAAACAGATCTGACAAAATCTGATATATAGACGGATCAAATATCGGGTCTGGAATGGGGCATGCGTATACTGTGAAGTGGAAAATTTAAAAAAGAATAGTAAAAAAATACTGTAAAGAAAATGAGAGAAGCGTAATAAGTTTGTGAGATTACAGTACTAATCAAGACTTAAATCAAATGGCTCTCAACAAACAAAAACTTAATTTTTCTATTCGAATAGTTTTGTTGTCATTCTTTAAGACCCTGGTAATAAAGTGATTGTACCTTTCTTAACAATTAATTTAAAAACTTCTAAAGAACTTGTTGTTTACAACAGTAACAATTTGTTTAAAAAAAATTACAATAAATAAACTATTCAAAGAATAAAAAATAATACCTACATAATTATAGTAGTAATGAACTTGTAAGAAAAAAATTGAGACTCTTGACAAAACTAAAGCAAATAGTTTATAAAAAAAAATATTTCTTGAAGAGATTATTGTCTTGCTTCTTTTACAATGTTAAGAAATCAAGATTCAAATTCTAATGTGGCGAATAAAGATGTTAAATAAAACTGCTGGTGGTTGACAGCTTTAGATAAAATTTGTATTTAATTTTTGTACTAATGCTATCTTTATTGATGAATTTTTGACAGCTAACAGATACTTGTACGTCCAAGAAGGGATGGCAAATGCTATAATTCCGGTTGCTAATAACAAAAAGGTAAGTGAACTAACCAGCTTAAATTCCAGACATATAAATTTCGGTGCAATCTAATACAATTATGTACCTCTTGCAACTCAAACAAAAAACATTTTATAAAAAAATATATAAGTACTTACCAATAATACAAAAAGAAAACATTTTTTTGTAGTACTGTTTATCCGAGTTAATTTTTTTAACGTTTTGATTTTTATTAAATGCCACGCTAGTAAAAACATTATTTCTGCTAAGCTATTATTAAGAGTGTCTAAAATTAAGTATTGTTTGAAAATATACAACTGGCAAAAATTGAGCCCCGTTATACTATCAAATTTTGTGTAAACCACGAAATAAGTTTGTGGCAAGAGAAAACAAAAATGCCGTAGCGGATGTTGCTATGGAGAGCTAGACTAATTACCAAATGAGACAAATAAAGAAAATATTTGAAAAAAAAATTAACAAAGTCTGTTTAGATACCCCAAGCAAAATAAAAAAAAGCAATAGAAGAGCCTGACAACTGAGTACTCCTTGTAAGAACAACTCACAAACTCACTAAATGTCATATTGGTGAAAACAAATAAAATACCCTAAATAATAACTAGTCAAATTGATAAACAGCCAGAAAAATGTAAATTTCATCTACTTGCCACGATGATTATACTGTGTGAAATGTGACCTTCTTCTTCTTCATGTGCGTTATCCGTTCCGGGTGTTTGCGATCAATATGGCAATCTTAACTTTGTTGACGGCTGTTCGAAAGAGGTCTGCCGTTGTCAATGAGAACCAAGATCTTAAATTCCTTAGCCAGGAGATGCGCCTGCGTCCGGATCCTCTCTTTCCTAGCACTTTGCCTTGAAGTATCCGTTGAAGTATCCCATAACGTTGTTCATTCCTCATAATATGTCCGAAATACTGTAACTTTCTGATTTTTATAGTTTTTACGATTTCAGTTATTTTATTCATTCTTAGTAGTGCTTCAACATTAGTCACATGGTCGACCCAAGATATTCTCAATATTCTCCTGTACGTCCACATCTCAAAGGCCTCAAGTTTCTTCATTGATGCTTCCGTCAGCGTCCAAGTCTCAGCTCCATACAACAGGACAGAGAACACATAACATTTTAATAGTCTAATTTTTGTATTCAAGTTTAGATCTCGAGACTTAAACACTTTCTGGATGTTTACAAATGTTGATTTGGCTTTCTCAATCCTGCACTTTATTTCTTTAGAGTGGTCCCGTTGACTATTTATCGACGTACCTAGGTAATTTATTGATGTTACTCTTTCAATTGGTTGAGAGTTAACTATCAAGGGTTCGGGTGGAATTGTATTCTCACTGATAATCATGTATTTTGTTTTTTGTATATTCATTTCAAGTCCGTATCGTCGACTGACCATTTCAATGTTTAACATGAGTTTTTTTAAACCTTCGAAGCTGTCCGCAAATATAATCGCATCGTCCCCATATCCAATGTTATTCATTCTAATTCCGTTTAATAATATACCAGAATTTGTACCTTGCAGAGATTTGTTAAATATTTGCTCAGAATAAATGTTGAATAACAGGGGCGACAGAACACATTCCTGTCGCACGCCTCGTCTTATCTCTATCTCGTCTGAATTATTTCCATCTATTGTAATGTATGCAAATTGATTCCAATAAAGGTTAGTTATGATTTGAAGATCTTTGTCATCTATCCCAATTTTTTCCAAAACATTAATAAGTTTATCATGCTTAACTCTATCAAATGCTTTATGATAATCTATAAAGCAAGCGTAAATATCGACATTCACATCTCTGCAACGTTGAAACATAACTTGTACAGCAAAGAGAGCTTCCCTAGTGCCCAAGGCGTTACGGAATATGAATTGAGTTTCACTTCATTGTTCTTCACAGAGCTTATATATACGTCTATGTATTATTTTTAAAAAGATTTTAAGAAGATGTGACATAATGCTAATCGTATGGTAATCGGCACAGTATTTCGCGCTTGGTTTTTTTTGGTATGGCAATGAAAGTTGATTTGAGCCATTCTCTGGGTATTTTTCCTGAGTCATATATTTGATTAAAGATGCTTGTTATCCATGTTATAACATCATCGTCAAAAAGTTTTAAAATTTCGGTTTGTATTCCATCCGGGCCTGCCATTTTTCCATCTTTCATAATATTTATTGTTGCGCGTACTTCATCCTTTTTTATATATGGTCCAGTTACACATGCTATTTGTTTCGGATCACCCCTCCGTTCGTCCTCGAAAAGTTTTGTAATATAGTCTTTACATTGTTCTATTTTTGCTTCTTTATCTATAATGATATTTCCTTCCTCGTCTATCAATAGTCCAACTGACTTGCGTTTGACCATACCTGCCGCTTCTTTTACCTTACGATGCATGTTAAAATTGTCGTGTTTCTTTTCTAATTCCTCAATTTCCTTACATTGTTCTTCTAACCACTTTCTCTTAGCTATTCTTATTTCTTTCGGGATATTTATTTATATTTCTCTATATTTTTCTATGTTGGTTCTCTTATATCTTCTTCTCTCGTCTATCATATACAGAATCTCGTCGGTCATCCATTGATGTTTTTTAGGCTTAGTCGGTTTCAAATGGTCTTTGTAACTTTTTTCTATTGTTGTTCTGAATTCTGCAGCTTTACTTCAATATTATTACTGGTATATATGTTCGCAATCCCTTTCTTCAATGTAGCTACTACCTGGATTTTCATGTTGTCTTTTAATTTCGTCGTGTCGTATTGTTGTTTATGATTGTTTTTCCCTACTTTCTTCAGTCTTACGTTTATTTTGGCTACCAGAGCGTTATCGTCAGATCCTATGTCAGCACTTGGGTAAGTTTTCACTGATTGCATGCTATTCCTGAATCTTTTATTTATTAGTAGATAGTCAATTTGATTTCTGACCACATTTCCAGGTTTATCTTGAGGCGATATCCAGGTATACAATCTCCTGGTAGGTAGTTTGAAGAAAGTGTTCATGATAGCCAATTGGTAATCTTGTGCAAATGCAAGTAGTCTATCACCTATCTCATTTCGGTCTTCCAAACCATAATCACCAACTAACTCCCCGCTATTCCCTTTTCCAATTTTGGCGTTATAATCTCCCATTATAATGTTTATATCTTGTTTTGGGAGTTTTCTAACAAGATCGTCTAATATTCTATAGAATGATTCTATTTCATCTTCGGTTTTTTCTGCTGTTGGAGCATATACTTGAACGATATTGCATTTAATTGGTGTTGTGCTTAAAGTAACTATTAACATTCTTTGATTAACTGGTACAAAATTCTCAATGAATTGATTTATTTCTTTGGACACTATACTTCCGACGCCGTTTTCATGCTTATTTTCGCTGTTGCCAGAGTAATAGATTGTATGTTCTTCAACTTGGCATTGACCTGTTCCCGGCCACCTCATCTCACTGATGCCCATGATGTCGATACATAGTCATTTCATTTCTCGGATAGCGTTATGAGTTTTTCCAGCTTCTTAAAGTGTTCTTACATTCCACGTACTTATTTTGAACGTCTTCCCTTTTCTCTTTTTAGGGGTGCTAAGTTTGCAAGGATTTCGCTGGATGACGACCAAGGGAGCCTTGCATTCTTTCGTGGCTGTTCTCCCCCTGCCGAATCTCGGATTCCGAAGTCCGTGACCAGTATATTTATCAATTCTAAGCTTATCTGCCATATTGATGTACTAGGAATGTCCTTAAGACCTTTAGTGCAGTGGGTTTCCGTGTCCTTCTGCATTCCCATGCCGTTGACCAGTGATGATTCTTTCGCCTTTTGGGACAGTTTCCCATCCCAAGGGTAAGAGATTGCCCTGCCTGTATCATACAGAGGGATCACTTATACCGGCGATCATTCGGTCTGCTTGGTCGGGGACTGCTTATTTGTCAGATAATCTGCTTATTTCGCAGTTAACCTCTGTATCTAGAGGCCATTCACTATCCGCCACCTGTGACCCCGCTGGTAGCCTGCAGTCCAGCCCCAGCGAAATGTGACCAAAATACTAAAACGTCCTACGTCTCCCACCCGCTATAAACTTGATGGAACTTAGACTCATAGGAATAAAGAAATATCAGGACTATTCTGTCGACACCTTTCCAATATATTTAAGCCACATAATTATAAAGAACACGAATAACTCATAATAAAAAAAATACCCGAGATTTTTGTAATTCTCTACTACAAATGTGTTTGGCCAGTAAACGTTGCTGTTCCAAAGGAACAAAAGCTGAATTACGTACTTGAATAATAATGAAGCGCTTGACTATAACCTAAGTGCTGTTAAACTACTTCACGAATTTCCTAGGAAAAGGATTTTTACTTTAACATAGATTTACAACTCTATATTTTTATCTAGTGATACCATTCTTGTAATATTCATGTATATAATATGTAATTTACTTATCTTAACAGACTAGTTGTATATACGTAATAACAATAAATTTAAAAGATTATATAAAGCTTGTCAAATCTGTTACTATAGCATACGAAAAGATACAAAAGAGTTTTGCAAAATATGACCTATTTAGGGCACAAATGTTCAGATGGCACAAGATTTCTTTAAAAGTAAAAGATGAACTTTCTGCACGAAAAACTTCATTATCAAAAATAGAGGACAACGTGGACAGAGTAAGGACTTTTACTATACCATACTATTAATTTACATTGAAGATAATCAGCAGTAAGTTAAATTTTGGCAGATATACTATCCACTAAATATTAACACAATTTGGGCACAAAGTAGTTCTAAAAAACTCCTAAAACCCCCTAAAAAACTGAGCAGAAGGTCAATCAGAGAAATATTTCTTAATCTTTTATGTCTCTTTGGTAGAAAACTAGAAGTCTCCAGTTACCCTTAAAAACCCTTAAAAAACCCTTTTTTACAAAGAATATTTCACAAAGAATTTATGCCCCCAGGACATCCAATCAAGCTTTTTGTCGAAGTTCTTAAAATGCTCAAAAAGAGAGTAGCGTTTGTGCACTCAGGATTTGTAAGCAATTGTTTGGGAAAAGAAAACCATAGAAATGGTTTCTCGACCGTTATATTTGTGAGAACTCCTTGTGTCTTTGCTCCAGCTATTTGGTGCAAAATTTTCCTTTCCTTCTTGTTTTCACTTTTTAGTAACTCTCCTGTTTCCTCCTCTGGGTAACGCATTACATACCCTAACCAGCGTATTTTGTAGGTTTTAATGCAATTTCTGATTTTGAGTTCTCTAAACATCTTGTATAGATCTTTATTTGTTCATCTAAACCATTCGCAATTTACTTGTTTTTATTCGAATATTCTTCCCATACTTCCATCTATTTTTAATACACTTTATTTAGCTCTTACATCTTGACAACCGTAAAACACTGTTAGGCGAACAGTTGTTTTATATACTCTCAGCTTTCCTTTATGTAATATCGCTTTTGAATTAAACACAGATAGTAGATGTTACAACATTGTTTGCATTATTTATTCTTGCCTAGTGTTTTCGCAATTTCCTCATTTTTCACTTATTACTATAGCTAGGTTTTTTGCCCATTTAAAACAATAAGTTGTCCCACCATTAATTGTTATTGCGTTTTCCTTTGTTGTTTTATTATAAATTCCATTATTATATATTTGGTTACCTGCTCAATAATGTTCAACTTCACTGGTTAGTTTTCCTTTTTGTGTAACGTTTTTTTCTAAATTATTTGCATACGCAAAATATATAGCAATTATTACACATTGTTTTGTAATATTTATTTTATTTTTTATTTACTTTAATTTTTACATTTACTTTAAATGCTCACTTTTAATTACATCTGTGTTTATTTTACATCAGCTTCTGTTGTCGATTATTCTGTTCTGTTGCCTGTTGTTTCTTATTTTCCTTTATAGCTTCTTCTAAAATACGTAGCATTAAATGAATTGCTACCATATAATTTTCAGAATTAGCATTAGTTCCTTCCCTAATCAATGGGTTTGATATTATGAATGATTTGGTATATTTTCTATTAACAATTTAGGATTTCCATATTTTTTTTGTATACGTGCTTACTCTTCGCCTTTTATTTACAGTTACATATCAATTTACCTCATACCTTTAAAATTCCACTTTGCTATTCTAATTATATTTGTACTTCAATGCCCAAATGAAAACTAAGATGCCAATTCTATTTTATTAAAAATACCTATCTTCATACTACTGCATGTTCGTTCTATACAATAAAATTATAAGTCAAAGAACAAGAACAAAAATAAAACATTTTAAGTAGAACTATATCCTATTGCAAGGGAGCGTTCACTTTAAAACTAGGTCATACCACACAATGTATGTTTTGATCGGCATCACGTCGTTTACGTTACACCGCATGAAAGCTGTCTCAACCTAAATTTAAAAACTTTTCTCATTCAAAGGGATTAGAAAATATATTTGCTTTACAGCTGCTCTTAACGTTAAACTACAAAAGTTTTGAATTAAATATGAATGCTTCTGGCAACTTCGAACTGCAAGTTATTTAATAAATGTAAACATTTGAAAAACTAAGTACCTATATTCATCAGTACTCTAACTTTAATGTGGATGTGTTAATAATTGCGTTAATTATGTAGTGTTCCAGTGCTAATTGACGTCAAATATTTCGTAGTTGTATACATAGTAGAAAATTGTACTTTTTGCAGAAGTACACTTAATTAACAAACAAAAAAAACTTCAATTATACACATAGAAAAGTATAACAGCTTTTGCAATGACTTAAAAAAGCTGTGACCAAAAAATTTATTTGATATTTTTAGTATTTCAATACATTTTATACATTAATAACAAATTTGGTTGAATAACATGTTGGTACTTAAAAATACATATGTAATGCTATGTATTAAGTATTTTTTATAAAATATGGGACGTACGAGGTGACGCCGTACAGGTAGGACCTTTCTAATGGAAAAAGTTACATCAAAGATCATGTACAGTACAAAATACTTTCTAGTAACTGGTCCTTATAGGGTATTTAGCTCTCATTCATAGCACCGCGTACTACATCCTTGATAATTGCATTCTCCTGCAGGTTAAACTAAGTAAAAATGGTCAGAATAGGTAGGTAAAACGACAACTAGAAATAATTAAGCCCCTTTTTAAATGGAGACAATGACAACGGCAATTTAATTGTCTCCTAAAAGGTTCTACACATAGTTACCAATCTAGGACAGCTAAAACATAAAAGTACAAAATGACATAATTGTAATCGACAATAAATTTACAAACGCCATTAAAAGTACCAAAATCTACCCTGAAGCAAACGTTAACTCTTATCATAATTTTTAATGATCAATATAAAGTTAAGAATAACTAAAAAAGAGTTAAAAAACAAAATTAAACATAAAGATATTAAAAATGGAAAGATAAAAGCTACGTACAGAAAAATGTCATATAGGAATTAAATAAACATACCAGTGATGCAAGTAATGTAGATAATAAATGTGGGGAAAAAACAACCCGTAAGATCCTATTTAAGTTAAAATACTATAAAACGAGAAAAAAAAAGAGTGGATGATAAATAAAACCTTAAACTTAATAGAAAAACATGAAAAACTGAACACATTGATAAGTTATTGAGATATAAGTAAATCATGTGCAATTTAACATGTTTGAAAACAGTTTCTAGTTTCTTCTAATGATGACCTGACATTACTACTATCTAAGCCCATGGTTTATATGATTAAAAACGTTTTGCATGTCATATAACATAAAACATTGAAGAACATTGAGGACCTTTCATAAACTTTATTGATCAGTCTGCAAGTCGCTTCAGCTCCTATAGCTTTGTAAGTAGGTGCTTGATTTTTGTTACACCGTCAATAGATACTGCCTTAGCTCATTTTTCAATTTAAAATTTATTAAAACTTAAGTTGGGACCTCCACTGAATGGGCCGGGTGCAAAAAATAAACTTTAACTAACGCACAATTTATAAATAGAAAGTTACAAGCATCACACGTATTTAGCATTTCAGTTCATTTTAATAATTAATTAGAAAAAGCAAATAAAATTTGTTAATAAAAAAGTAATAAATATTTATAGATTGAAAGGCAAACTTTTTAAAATCTAGGAAAGATTATAGTGGGACATTACAAATAAATTCCTTATCTTTTAAAAATAATAGACAAAGAATGAGATAAGGCAACAAATATGAGTCTATACGCTTTCAGATAAAAATTAAAAATAAAGATGTATATATGTAAATAATTTCAAATTGAAGTGTTTAACTACAGCCTAGTTATAATAACGGCAACTTAAAAATATGTGCAAATATCAAATACTTCAAATATTTAGTTTTAGAAAATCCTTAACCTATCTGTTGTTACATTGTTCTAACAATAAGTCTACAGTTGATAACATTGAAAATTTCCGCGTCACGTTCAATAATTGCAAGATGTTAGAAACCTTTTAGAAACTTCATTAATCCTCACGGAAATTCCATTCTGTATGTTTCCTAACACTCTCAGTAGACACTATACTACCTAAAAAATCTTTTTAAAATTTAATATCTTTAATAACTAACTTATAATTATCATACCTGGGCCATGAGATCCCATAATTTGAAAATAAAAAATCACAAAACGCTCTAGTTTTTTTCTCATTTTAATACGACACACATATTAACTCGGATATGACCAGAGACTATTGCCGAATCGAAAGAAAACGGTTATTGCCACGTTAAAGAGGGGATTTTTTCATGTATATCCCTCAAAGAATTAGCTGCCGAGCTGGTATTGGGCCAGCTGCCCAATACATTATAAGAAAGGAATCCATGCTTTTAAAATGTCTCTAAATTGACACTACTTGAGGCGATTAGGAGGGGCAGCATAGAATCTTGTACTGCCTAGCAGTCAGCCCCAAGAATTTTAGGAAGGGAAGGAAAAAATATTTACGTGTAAAGAACCAATACAATATTAGACATCTCAAAATCAACAAACAATGAATATGCTAACGAGAAATAACCAAACAAAAAAATAGAGTTAAATAAAATAACATTCACCGACAAAATAAGTACAAACGTATTTGGAACCTAAGCACGAAAATGTCAAAATGAAGTATCCATGCCAATAAAAAGAGCATGGAAAAGGTATATCAAACAATAAAATTTATGAACAACCAACAAACGTTATAAGAATATATGCAATAAATAATAGCGCTAGAAACTAGATAAAAGATGCTTTCTTTGAGACACTGACAGAAGGATACTAACCCATAAAGGAGTAATCATAGCAAGCGACCTAAATAGAAAAGTAGAAAGAAAATTTATTGTCGTGGTGAGATATTTTGGAGAAGCAACCAACGATAATAGAAATCGTCTTATTTATTTTTGCAGATAGCAGAAATATGTAGTTATAAACATATTATTTTTACATAAAGACATAATTATATATGGATAGACCTACTAAAGCATCTAAAATCTATCACAGACATGATAGTAATAAAAAATTACATAAACTACAAGCTCGGAATATAAAGGTCTATCAATAATTATAATGTGCAAGCAATCTTACATACAAGAAGAGAAATATTAAAAGAAGAGTAGAAAAGCACAGAAAAATAAAACCATAATGTGGAACCGTCTTGTGGAAATAAGGATGTGCGTCATCAAGTTTTATGCAACGATTTGGAGAAACAGACACTTGCAAAAATGATCTCTCGCAGCCCGACAAAAAAAGAATAAAGAGCTACATTTGTGTTAAACATTGTTGCCAAGGATTAATTGATGCTACTATTTGACACTCAAGAGAAGCACCAAGGCGCCGAATGGCAAGGTCTTGGTTCATGATCCTCTAAAAAAAGAGATCGTTGATCACGTGTTTTTTATGCTAAAATATTAGTGCACTCTAAATATCTGCTTGAAGAACAAACAGTAAACCAAAAACAATACCTCTCAAGGAAAAACGTTATGAGGACACTGCAGCAATTCTAACGGCTGTAAGAGATGTGCTGTGAAGCATCACGGATGAAGCTTTCTCTGCTTACTTCCATGAGTGTGACATTTGTGCATAGCTACCCAGGGGTACTACATTGACGCGACCTATGACCATTAGTTGGTAAGTTGAACATATTATTACGAGCCCAATCTTGGGACTTTTAGGACAAAAGTTACCAATAGCCGAGGAAACTATTTTGACAAGACCTAAGATCATTAATTGATAAGTTGAATGTTTTATTTTTTACGAAGCCAGGCCTAGGACTTTTCTGACAAAAGTTGTATTTTTTGCCAAAGAATTTACTATATGTCATATTTCCACAGATTGCAAAAATACATAATTAACAAAATATAAAGAAAACCCCAAGTGGAAATTAATCTATATATACTTCGGTTTAACTAAAAAAAATTAGAATCCAAATAATAACCTGCATCACAATAAAAAAATGATATTCAAGAGCATCAATGTTACGTTACTACAAAACGTAATATTTTATTAGTAACATATCAAAAGCTGCAACAATAAATTAAGCATAACTTGATCTAAAAGAATGTAGCGTAATAAAACAGCCCTGTAATTAACATAGAAAATCGCAGTTGTGGGAAGACAGTAAAAGTGTAATTAGCGCAAATTATAATTAAAATGAAAATGAAAGACAAACCAATTGCCCTACGTTACATACAACAATAACGTATAATATATAGAATAAATAGAAAATATAAAAAGCAGTACAATTAATTAAATAAAAACGTGTGTTTACGTTAAACTTTTCAACAACTCTGTAATAAAACATGAAAGATAAATCAACTAAATGTACGAGGTAAGCGTCAAATGTTTCCGGCCTAACTATTTTCTATTAACAATAGAAACAAAATAGCAATACTGCCAGATAACACCGTCTTTTGACAAATATTCTTAAAAATTGCAGCAGCCGATTTGTCTTAGCCGCGTAGCAACAATCACTTGAGTTGGTAGTACAGCGTCATTTTTCTTAAATTTTCGCCTTCATATTCTACTGTAAAGGAATGAATAAAGCAATTTCGTTTGAGTAAAGAAAGCATCAAACACCAACCACGTGCAAGTCATTCAGTTGAAGTGTTATAGAAAAAAAAAACGTTGCTCTCGTTGGGCGTGAAGAGCTACAAGATGAACTTTTAAAAATACAAGATTATCAGTAAAGTTAGGGATTATTTTCCAATAACACCTTCATATGAAAAAGGTTAATATTAGATGGATACCACGAGTTTTGTTAACAGTCCAAAAACAGCAACGTATAACCTGTTCTAAACATTTGTCTTAACAACAAAGAAGTTCATCAATCGAAATTTACTGGAGGCAAAACGATAATTGTGTATTATCATCTCGTAGCAAAAACGAAGTCAACAGAATGGGTCAGATTGGAAGAAAAACTATCAAAGAAGGTAAAAGTGGCGAAAAATACCATAGCAACAGTCTTTTGAGATTCAAAGAGAATTTGGCTAATTTATTTTAAGAAAAGAAGTATAGTGATAAGCGGAAAAGAAAAGGTTAGCATGCTGAGTTAAATTGTCCCCCATCGGCACGATAAAGCCTCTGCCCATAACATTTTTCAAATATATTAAAGAGCTAATTTTAATATTCCTATTATCTCTAAAATATAATTAGATCGGAAACTTTTGTTGTGATTGATCTTCTAAATGTTATATTTAGATTTCTACAAAAATGAAAATAAGGGGAGGCAAAATAAAACGAAGAGAAATTATTTTATAAAAATAAATATTAATAAAATTTAAATAATTCTTTTCTTGAAGTCCAAATATAAATGACTATTGAAGCACATAATTATATAGCGCGCTTTACATAATAAATACAATAAACTGCAATATACATATTTATTCGAAATAAATTCTTTACACATAATAAATAACATCAAAATATATCACATAGTACAACACATATCAATATTACCAATACTCAGTCGGTTTATGGACAAAATATGATTCAAAACTTTCATTTTTATGGATCATTTATCGCCTGCTTTTTTATAGCCAAAAGATTCGCCTTTCGACTCTCCACCGTCCTTTGCAAATTCTGCATGACGCTGGTGATGCGCCCCTTCTCCTTGTTTTGCGCTATGCTTACTGTCGGCGGCATCGTAATGACCTTTGTTATATTCCCCCTTTTTGCCCGATCCATCGACATGAGAGCCGGAACTATGATGTCCACCCTTTGCGAAACCGCCATCTTCAGAGGAATGGTGCGAATCAGCGCTACCGTACTTCTTGAAATGTCCTTGCTTATTGGCTTCGTCATAAAACGAATGATCCTTCTTGTATTCATCCTTGTGGAAGACTCTATGGTAACCGGTAGTTTTGGAACCCTTTTTATGGCCTTTTAACTCGCTGTGATTTTCTCCTTTATTGCTTTTGGCGGCCTCATGCTTAGATCCGTAATGTTCGGCGCTGTCGTGGTGTCCCTCTTTATTACCGCCCTCTTTGCTATAGTGGCCCTTTTCTTCCGCTTTACTATGCTCACCTTTCGCTGCAGTAGTGTGGCCCTCCTCGCTTTTGTAGCTGCTTTCGCCCTTTTCGCCCTGGCTAGAATGCTTCTCCGTATCAAACTTTTCACCTTCGCCTTTAGCGTAGTCTGAGCCCAGTTCTTTTCCATATCCATATCCATATTTATGAGGTTCAAAATCAAATCCAGAATTTCCTTCTTTATAATCTGATAGAGGATGAGTGTAGTGCCCACTATACTCCGGATAATAACGCTCAAAGCTCTGGTGTCCACTGGGATTATCATTAGTGTAGCGAGATACTGCTATGGGTGGATAACCGAAGTGAGACATATCGCCTGATGAGCCTTCGAAGCTGACGTACTTCGCAGGGCCATCCGAGTCGGATTGGTACATGTAGCCAGACGACGCTGACGATTGGTCCTCCATCCTGGCCTTCCGCACGTACATCTTCATCTCCTCAGAAGCAGCAACGCCTAGCACGAAACACGTTAGAATTTTTAGCACCATTTTGCACCGACCTGCTGTGTTATCAAAAGTGAACTGCTGGATGCCTCAAGTGTAACCCTTTTATACGGCCGCGTCGGGCTTTTGTCGCTCTTGCGATATATGCATGCAAAATTTCGAGGCCGATCCGCGCGATTTCACCTTATTGGACGTGTGACAGGGCTGATTGAATCAATCTCCGGCAGTTGCGGTCAACGAGCGCGGGTGCTCCAAAGCGGCCGCCTTCGCAGAATGCCCGGAGTCTTAGGCAACATCTGGCGCGGAGGCCGATGCCTTTCCGGGCCGATTCGAAGTTCCTGCGTCGAGTGTGAAACTTTCGCAAGAGGCCTGCGGTTTCACAGCGTTCGGCGCTGGAATTTCATTCATGACAAAAAATTACCGAACGCTATTGCATGAGACTGTTTTAGAAAAACAGAAGGAAATGTGTCAACAATTTAAAAAAATATATAAATAAAATATCTTAATTAGTTTTTTATTAAAAACAGGGGCTATTTTAAAAACTCATTAAACGCTGTTGTTTTCAAAGAAAATGACATTCATTAAAATGTTTTAATTTACTCTTTTAGAGGTAAATTAAAAAGTACTAGGAAGAATAACAAAAGAACTTTTTATGTAAAACAAAAAAATTAGAAATATAATTTTATTAAATAGCTCCTATCTAATTTTGGTAGCATATACAATATACAGAAATATTTTAAAAATGAAATTTTTAACTACTTTATTTTTTTCATATAACATTAATTGCATTAGAAATTTATTTAATTGATTTTTTATAAACAAATTTTAATTAAATTTTAAGGTTCTTTTGTTCTATAACAAAAAACACGTGGGCGAATCAAATATAAACCAACTTATATTCTTTTCATTTATGGAGGTATAAAAATGCAGAAAGTCTTACTTTAATGTATATGCTGAGATTTTTGAAACTAATTAGAGTTACTTTTATACCAAAATCTGAGAAAATAGAATAGGATAGATTTAAGACTCAAAGATTAATTAGTTTGATATCTTTTGTACCGAAAGCTCTAAAATTTGTTTGACAGGTTTATCCAGAATGGTGTATTAGTTAAGTCACTCGACCTCTATATTAAAATCAGTGTGCATACAATCCAAAAGTATCTACAGAAACCATCTACTTAATACCAAAGTTGAGGATGCTGTAGAAAACAAAACAGTACTTTTAGCTGCCTTTTTAGATATTGAAGAAGCGTATTATAAAACGTACCATATTCAATTACTAAAGCTTTTAATAGTAAATAATTCTACAAAACAAGCTGCAGCTTGTTTTGTTGTGAGGTGATCGCTAACATCATTAAATGATGACACAGGTTAAACTTTGTAACTAATGAGCTATTAAAGACACTCGAAAGAAACACATGCAAAGCACTGGGATATGCAAATGACTTGGTCGTGCTATCCTAAAGAAGATTTAACAACACAGTTAAAAAGCATATTAAAAGGGCCCTAAATCTGGTTAAAAACTGAACAAATGCAGAGGAACTAAAAATAAGTTCCTCAAAAACTACCATAGTAACAGTTACAAGAAGGAAAAGCTTAGTTGGACTGGAACCTCTTAGGCTCCGAGGTGTAGAAATAAAATTATCAGGTGACATAAAATATCTCGGAGTAATCTTAGTTGCAAAACTTACCTTAAATCAACACATTCAAAAAGTTACTAAGAAAGCAGAAACAACGCTAGTGTTGGCCAAACAAGCCCACGCAAAAAGGTGGAGTCTAAAACTAAAAGTGATGTATTGGATATACACCACGGCGGTTAAACTTATAATAACAGATGCAGCTTTGGAATAGTGGACAAAGATAATGCAAAGAACCGCTATAATAAGATATAAAGACTTGCTTATCTAGCAATAACGGGTGCTAAAAACAATACCAACAACGGCAATAGAAACACTACTAAATCTCCTTCTTCTTGATTTTGAAATTATGAGAGAAGCAGAAGTAACTATTTATAGACTGCACAACGCATCCATTCGCATAGAATCACAGCTAGCAATCCACATTTTGTGCAAGTATGAGGCTTTAGTTCACAGGAGACAAGCTATTTATCGAACACCAATAATGAATCTGAAAGAATATATCAACTGTCCAATAAGGGACTTCTGTAGACTAGTACAAATGACTAAGACACTGGAAAAAATGTCCATAAAACTGCAAGGAACTTCAATGTGATCCACAACAAATCTTCAACTTCTTGTCGTGTTTGAGGAGCTGTGTGAGACCAGACATTGTTGTAAAGCAAGATGGCGTTTCTAATGGCTTATTTTTACCTTAAAATCAATTTCAGCAATCACCAATCAGCAAACATCCTTGAAAAGACGGCGAACAATGCAAATATATTCCTCAATCCGCTGGTGCTGGAGCAACATCGGTGATCATTTTCAACTAAATACTTTTTCTATCCTCAAAAATAATTTATATTGCGCATACACTTGAGTTTTCTTAAGAGTGTTGTCTTAGTTTTTTTAAAAATTAGGACAATTTTACACGCTTTGTTGCGAGAAACTGGATGATAATCATTTGCACAACGGACGAAGATATCTCTTGTTCTGACATCGTAAAACTGACTAAAGAAACACCCAATGAGAACAATTTCTTTAAAGCATTCCTATCTACAACGATCTCTAGTCATCTCTCGGTACTTAAAAAGAAGCTTTGATTTATATTTGATGAATCATAAAGTTACTTTTGAAAAAGAGGAGATATAAAGAGAAATAGTAAATAATTTATAAATTTGCAATATTTTTAGTTTAGTTAGTAGTAATCTAAATTACAATATCAAAGAAAAATAATCCAAATATACAACCTCTTGCAAGTGTCGTGGCCGGATTGAAAATAATTAAAATGGTAATGTGCCAAACCCACATTTTCTGGCTATCCTTTGAACCAAAAATTGTGTAAAAATCTGCAAACTCCTTTTTACATTTTTGTAAATTTGATCAATTCTTATTCTATACGATAACTTATATTTTCTTCATATTTGAAGAGAAATAATGATGATACTCTACAGAATATTTATATTGCAAAATCTGTTGCTAAGTAAGACTAAAAATGTTAAGAATTGGCATATAATTAAATTTGAAACTATTATTCTAAATTAAAATATATAAACTATATTAAAATTTAACATTTCTGATAATATATTTCGAATATTTAAAAGTTGTAGGTTCCATTCCTAAAAGGTTGGACAAATAGTTTGTGCATAAGACATTTTCGTTTTGTTCTTTAATGTAATTTTGTATTGAGAATTGTAAACAGCATATCACTTCTTAGAATAGATAACACTGACTACAAGATTACAAATAATGAAGATCATCAAGATTCATCAAGCAGTTATGATCTAGTATCAGTTTTTGGAGTTTCGTCCCATAAAGCTGTGCTCAACAATTTACATCAACTTGACTGAATTCACAAGAAGCCTCGATAAAATTTACACAAACTCTCTGAAACACAGCTCATCAAACGAATCGAGGTCCGTCAATTGTTCAACTAAGAGAAAAGCTGGACGGCGTCGAAGTTTCTTCCGCATCCAAACTACAGTATATACACTGTTCTATCCGACTTGTGTTTTTTTCTGATCAATAGAGCACTTTCTTGATGGCTTGATGGCCTTTATTTTAAAAAGTAGTTATTACTGAATAAATTCATGCATAATTTTTAATATTGAGCATGAATTTTTTGGCTAACCTTATAATTAAAAAATACTTAGGATTTACTAGTTTCTTTAACAATAACAAAATATTATGTAATTACCTTCATGTTATGGTATGGTCGTGATCGAATTATAGAAACCATAATGTAAAATAACCTTTTATTTTTTAAATATTCTCAAATATATAAGCAAATTTTTTTATGTAATTGCTTATATAAACTATGAATTACAATAATGTAGTATTTTATTTAAGCCTACGATTGTATATTTTAAGAATATTTGTTGTTGCATCTTAAACAATGCATACCTGTTCTTCTTTAAAAGTTTAATTAACTAAATAAACAATTTAAAGAAGAATAATAAAAAACTAAAAGTAAAAAAAAAGTAACTTGGTGAAACAACATAGAAAAGAATACTGTAATCAAAAAAATACAAATTTTAAGAAATAGAAGATTTATTTTATTTTACTGCGGCTACATTAAGTGCAAAAATAAAGAATGCAAGAAAAATTAAAAACAAAACAAGATAAGATACTAACGATAGATACGTTTGGGAAAAAAAATCTGATAAAAATCAAAAATAAACTAAAGGAAACACAACTAAGTAATATGACGAAAACAAAAGTGAAGAAGGTAGTTTGATAAAACTTAGTTTTCAAATAATTTATATAAATAATGTGTAATGTCAATAAAATTATAATAATAAAAGATTAGAGAACACAAAAGATTAAAAGTAGATAGAAAAGTGATGACAACAACCAGATACAAAGAAATAAAGAACATATAAAAGAAGTTAATGAAACCAATAGCAAGACTAAAGTTAAAAAAAATTATTATTTTGCGATAAAGTAGCCACAAAATATATAAAATCTATAAATAGTAGCAGAATTGCTTCTGTTTATCATAAATAACACTTAAAAAAGAACTGACCTTAATAACTAAATTTAAAAAAAAAGATCCAAAAGTATGTAATAATTGCCAAAGAATGTTTCTAATAAATGCAACAATAAAAATATTCCGGATTGTAATATAAAGAATATTAAATCCTTTGATGGAAGTACTACATGAGAAGAAGCTGCGTGAGTTTAGACAAACCAAAGCATACTTTGAACTTTTCATTAATCCTTGACTGGTTGCGAACGTGTTCTTGAAACGTTTCTTTACTTTTAAAAATTGTGAATTTTAATATTTTTAATTATGCTAAACTACTTATCTCCAAAACATGATAAGTGACCAAATTCTCGACACACTTTAATTTACCAAATAAACAAGTAGTTTAAGATCTTATCCATATTTTTATCAAAAGGGCACTTACCAAACTATATAAGGCATTAAAAATATAGATATAACTACGTCATACAAAAGTAAAAAATACAAAATTGCGAATCAACTTAACCAAATTCTATGATGAACACAAAGCTATCTACTACACTTATCAGTACTCTGAATTTTGGGGATAATAAAAAAAATATTTAAGTTGACTGAGAACCGATTTAATATTGCTCTTTGTGCATTTACAGAACATCACAGAGTCATCTTGTAGTGCGGGCACACACTATGAATGCACGGGATTTCTTAAGACTTACGACATTTTTTGTACATTCTTTAACATTAAAAAAATTAGTTGCTATGACTTATGCCCCAACCTTCGTATAAATATTTACAAAACAATAATTATGACAATAATTAGCAACACTCTGACAATTACCAATATAAAAAACAAAGACAAATGAATGAAACAAGTTACATTGTTTAAATATTTAAAAATGATGTAAGTGATATAGAAGAAATGAGTGATATAAATAATATAATAGCAGCAATAAATAAGTTGTCATATCAATTAAATTAAAAAAAAATATGTAGAAAGGAGAACTTTAACAAAATATAAATCACAATGTACAAAAAAATAATTGTGTCAAGGTTGCTATACAAGGTAAAGAGTAACCAGTAAAGAAAGAGAAGAAATTATATAACAAATGTTGAAAATACGACATCTGAGAAGAATACTAAGAGTTAGATTAAGAAAAATAAGAAATAATATAATAAAAAAAAATTAAAGTTTAAAGAAATTAACATTAACCAAGATGAATAGAATAAGCAGGAAAATTACAGTTAAGTGTTATGTAAACAGAAAACTTACCAGAAAAGAACAGAGGCTAGAACACCAATCACCTAAAAAGAAAAAATTGTTAAAATTTGTTAAAATTTGTTAAAATTCTTTTGCCAAAGTAAAATATGCTGTTTTTTATAAGTCCGCTTTTTGCAAAGCAAAAATATATTATGTACATTAATTTGGAATTCATGTAATTATCATTTTATTTCAAAGTTACGTAATAGCTAGATAAACGAAACGGACGCATTCAATTTTTAAAACAGATATGTCACTTGACTAAAAGAAGGCGCGAAAAACAATAAATTGCTATTTTGTGTTTTGAAAAGTTCGTTTACCAAGGGATACCGTTTTCTTTTTTTAAGATGGCAACCGAAGTCGAAAGTATTTTTCTCAAGGTCTTCATGAATAGAAGGTCTAAATACCTTTTTCGTTAGTAAATTAATTTTTTTACGGCTTGACCGATGCAAAGTGTGACAAACAAAGAACTATTTGCCATCATTTTGTCTTTAAAAAGCTAATAAAATAATACCAAGTACAATATATAATATAATAAAATAAAGCTAAACATCAGTTTCACTTTTTTACCAACCCGATATATGTAAATTTTTATTGAGAACAATATTGAATAGGAGTAATTTTGTAAGTTTAGAAAAACACCAAGTATTTATCCAATTTAAACTTAGACAATGGTTAACATTCTTTTTTCTTTAAAATTGCTAATTTCCAATCGTTTTAAGCAATAGAGTAATAAATAAATGATGTCATAGTTGCAGTACAACACAAATAGGGTACCATTTACTTATAGATCTCCACGGCTCACTCGTCAAGATCTTTGGGTCATTACCTATTTAATTTTTTAATCACAAGAAAAAAATTTAAGATTATAGTGGAGAGTTGTGGACAAACGAAGTAAGTTGGCTAGAAAACACAGTGTATTCAATTTAAAGAACTGCAATACTTGGTGTACGATGGCTTAATGCATTTCCGTACCTCAATTCCACAGCACCACACAGATGTTATATAGCCACATGTTGCTTTCAATTAGAATTTACAACCAATTAATCAATGCATATCTTTTGTCTTTAGATTGACTTGCTGTCTTCTCCAATGATTAAGCAGAGTTTTTAGGAGGTTTCGGTGTGACTGGAGCTTTTTAGATACGTTAGCAGAGTTGGCATCAGATGACTTTACTACAGTGTCATTAATGAAACTTACAATTAAAATATTGTTTGTGTCTTCAGCATAGAAGAGATGTGGAAAAGAACCAAAAATACTTCTTTGCATTGACGAGGTAGTAGCATACACATAAAGTGAAATTGAAAGTATATTTAACAATCCGTAATCACTTTGTCAAATACTTCTTGGATATCTACTTTGTTCTTGATATAATTAACCATTCTATGGTGTTCCTAGATGGTTGAATATCGTCCGCAAAATCAAACTTGTACAGAAAAATTAATTCCGATACTAGTATTATTTCCCTGATTCTATATAGTAGTCAACGATCAAATATCTTGAATAGGTATTGGTCTGTATGAGCTGGCTTCTTGTGAAGATTTTGGTGACTTTCAGTTATAAGTAGTGTATTTGCTTTGTCTTAATTTTAAGGTAGTGTTATTTAAATGTTTTTTAGTTCGCTGATATTACTAAATTAGCTATTATTAAGTTAATTTATTAATAACTGTTATAAGCAATTTATTTTTAATTTATTTAAGAAGGTGTTAAGTTTATTTGCTATTTCATCTTTGTTGTTAGATTTTCTTATTGCAATTTGTGAGCACCTTGAAGGGTTTTGAGAGGAGTCATACAAGAGTTGATGATTAGTTGTAGTGAGTGGTGAGAGATTTGTTCTGTTAGATATTCTGATAGTTAACTACTTCTGCTAATTTTTATTTTTTAGATCTTTGAAAACGGTACATTTTTTATAAACTTAGTCTTTTTTTAGTTTTTAGAGTGGCCATAGGTTTAACAGCGTATACATTAAAATATGTTGTTTTTTATTAGATTGATAATGAGAAAGGACAGCTAAACGCCTACATGCAAACAAGTATGTGGTACTGAAAGAAGAATAAGAAATATAAATTTTACTTTATAGATCATTTTATTGTTTAGTTGAAAGTCAAGGTTGACAGAATCATTGGCAATAGCACTTTACTTCCTCTATGTCTAATTTTTACTGTTTCTTACAGGGTTACCTAGGTTTCGTTGCTCATTTGTTATATCTTAGAGAGGAATGGAATGACGTAGGTCATGAATAACAATTCTGTAGCCTCTTTCTTGTTTAATTGGTTAAGTTTGGTGTATGTTTTCTTTACGTAAATGAGAGATTAGTTTTCTATATGTATCAATAATTGTATCTGGATTTACTGTGTTTAGAATAAAATCTTTTTTCTTTAATGACTTTGCTTAAATTATCGGTCACAGCTCTAAAATCTGTAACTCTATAAGTGTATATTAGTGGAGGGCTAAAGTTTGGAGATTGTATTTTAGAGTTAGCTTTGTCTGAAATATTTTCAGTTTGACTATTTTCCAAAACTCTGAAGTTTGCTTTGTGATTCTTAACCTTTACCGCCAAATAACGAGAAGTTTTAAATTCGCTTGAAATTTTTCTAGTACTCCAATTGTTTGGAAGAAAGGTTAAGATTATAAACCTTAGAGGATCGTTTGCTTCAAGAGACTGAAATTTTGATTTTTTGTTTTAAAAAATTTCTTGCAGGTTTTCAACGGGGACCGAAATGTTTTATTAAAATCTTCAATATCCATGTTGTTACCTTTCTGAGTGAGGATATTTACGACTGCAGAAATCCTGTCCACGGAATTTTCGAATGTTTCGTCGTGAGTATTCTAAATTCGTCTGTAGCGTGACCTTACGTGTAAAAAAATGTTCAATATAAGTTTTTGATAAAAAGTTGTTTTTTTACCATCAAGGTGACGAGAAGAATCGCTCATGCGTCTGAATTTCCCACAAATTTTACTATCCCTTGATAGTTCTGGAAATTGAACTATCAATGATTTGCTCAAATGTCTCAGATCTCTCCCAATATGTCCTCGAATTTTGTGTGGATTAACACATCTGTCAGTTCTGTTTGTGTTTTTTTGTTATTCAACTTTTTTGGCTAGTTTTTACACTTTCATTGAAGACGATTGTACTTTTTGCTCGGCATTTTGTTTTATTTAGTAGATTGATCAAACATTTTTCACACAGCATTTTGTACACATAATAATATAGTCGCGTAATGCCACTTTCAAATATTTGGGTGGTCGAACTTACATTGCATTACAGAAAAAAAACTTAAACTTCAAAGTTCAATTTTTTTAAAAGTGAAATTTTTAGTTTTTTTGCGAATAACTGAATTTTTTTCTTATTTATTATTAAAAAATTGAATTTGTTACCCATCATTAAAAAAAGTCAAAAAGTGGGTAGCTGGGGATGTTCGAAGAATCGCCAAAATAATTTTTAAAGCGATCCGACTTGATTTTTGAGAATTGAGGCATATCATAATATGCATAATTATATGCACACAATTTTTCGGACAAATTTTAAAATCAAGTCGAATCGGTTTTAAATATCTTTTGGTGATTTTTTGAGCAAAATAAAACAACTTTTGTACTTATTAATTTTTTTTTAAACCTCTTCTTTCATCCGGAAAAAATACAAGGGAAATTTTTTGTGTATTTTTTCACGTAAAAAACGATGCCCTAAAGTAAAATTTAAAATAACGCTGTTTTCAACTATTTTTTTTTATTTTGTCAATTTTTTTCCGACTTCCGGTCTTATTTTCGGTTTTTGAACATGTATATCGAGTTGAACTAAAAAGCGCCACACGACATCATAAAATTGAGGCTTCAAGCTTTCATTTGCACTAAGAATCGGCCTATAAAATTGTGTTAAAAATGGATAGGTAGGGGTGTTCGATTTCCCGGAGAATTAACCATATATATACAATACATACATACATACATACATATATATATATATATATATTTATATATATATATATATATATATATATATATATAATAATAGTTCCCCCTTTGGAGTCGTAATAGGATAGGTCTGCTACAATCTAGAGCCTATGATACACAAGGGTAGTAACGTGGCTAGCGCTATTATTACCCCACGCCTATCATTACCCCAGAGTTTGACCTCCAGGTACCAGGTTCGGATGGGTTTCCGCGGTTAACTATGTTGAAACAACTTAGTTCACGGGATGAACCGAGTCTATTTTTGGTAAATTCTCGACGTTTCGGCATCGGCTTTGATGCTATTTTCAAGAGGTTAGCTGTTCACTCGGGGTCTCAATCTACCTACTCCCCAAGGAGAGCTATGAGTCTTTGAATAAGACTGACCTTTCGTGTGACCTGCTTGATCTTTTATAGGGCTGCAAGTGAAAGTATGATCCTAAATACTGCGGACTACATCGTTAAGATGCACAATTTAATTAAATCCTCTGATTATCGCCATGTACCTAATAATCCCACTGCCTACCTCGAAAATAAAACCAAAAACCCTTATTATTAACTCCAACCTATCATCCGATACCAGGAAACTCCTCATACCCCGAGAAAAATCGTCCAGAATTCCCAAATTGTATGGTCTCCCAAAAATTCACAAAGAGAACATTCCTTTACGCCCTATAGTTAGTGCGTTCGGTTCTCCCACCCACAACCTAGCCAAATACCTTGCCAAGACTCTCCAACGTCTCACAGAGCAGGCATCATCTTACGTCCGAAACTCCTATCATTATCCTAGAAATACTGAAAACCTTCCCTATACGCAAAAGTGACATCATGGTTAGCTTTGATGTCGATTCTTTGTTTCCAAACATCCTAATTCCTGATACCCTACAGTTATTAAAATCAACGTATAATATAAATAACAATATCCTCTCCCTAATAAACCATTGCCTATCCAATACTTACTTTACCTTCCAAAATAAATTTTACCGCCAAACTAATGGTGCTCCCATGGGTTCCCCACTTTCTCCTGTCATTGCTAACCTTTTTATGACCGATTTTGAAACAAAAGCCCTTGCCTCCTTTCACCTTAAACCTACCTGCTGGATACGATATGTCGATGACACTTTTGTTATCTGGCCTCATGGACATGATACCCTTCCAGAATTCCTTTTCCACCTCAACCAAATCCACACCAATATCAAATTTACCATGGAAACTGAACATAACAATTCCCTTCCCTTCCTAGATACTCTCATAACAAGAAATCCTTCTAATGACAGCTTTTATTACACTGTCTACAGAAAATCCACTCAGACTAACCGCTACCTAAATGCCAAATCCCATCACCACCCTGCCCAAATCCATTCGGTTGCAAAATCCCTCATAACCAGATCCATCAGACTTTCCGATACGAAAAATCGCCAAACAGAAATTAAATCCATTACCACCACCCTACTGCAAAATGGATATTCCAACAAATCCTTAACCAATATAATCAAAAATATAAATAAAAACACTAACTTTCAATCCCAAAACCCTCCTGACCTACAAAAAATATTCCTACCTTACATCAGAGGCATCACCGATAGAATAAGCCGCATACTAATGCGGCAAAATATCCGCATGGTCTTTACGACCAATAACCAAATATCTGGGCTTATTCGCTCAGCAAAGGATCAATATCCCAATGAATCCAAAGGAGTGTATGAAATACCTTGTGGAGACTGCCAAAGGACCTACATAGATCAAACAAATCGGCAAATATCTAGCCGAATATACAAGCATTCTTTGGCCGTACGGAAAGGCAATAATGGTTTGGCACTTGCCAAATACAGCAAAGAAACAGGCTACAAAATTAATTTCTCTGGGGCTAAACCCATTGCCCCCATTTCCCATTTTACCAGCAGAATAGTACGTGAGGCAATTGAAATAGAAAAACGCCCACAGTGCCTCAACACAAGAGATAACAGCCAGCGTTTGCCTATCATGTAGAAGTCCCTTATTGCTCCGCACCGCCAATTACGCAACACCCTTAATCCTACAAACTTTCCCCAACCCAACGCATCTCCCGCCAAACAAACTTTCACTTCCAGCCCTGTAAAAGATCAAGCAAGTAACACGAAAACTCAGTCTTATTCAAAGTCTCATAGCTCTTCTTGGGGAGTAGGCAGATTGAGACTCCGAGTGAAGAGCTAACCTCTTGAAAATGGCATCAAAACCGATGCCGAAACGTCGAGAATTTACAAAAAATAAACGCGGTTCATCCCGTGAACTAAGTTTTTATATATATATATATATATATATATATATATATATATATATATATAATTACTATCAATAGCGTCTGAATTTTTATTTCTTTTATTGTTGCGTCTAATTTTTATAGCTTAAGAGTAAATTACTGTAGAAGTGTTTCTAGAGTTGGGCATATTTGGAGATCAAATTTGAATTATTTTGCTACATTTGAGATAAGTTAGGATTTAGTTATGATTGGCTTATCTGAGTTAAGTAGTTTAACACTAGTTTTATATTGTATGGGTCGGTTGAAGATTATTCCAGCTATTATTGGATGACCTAGGTATAATCCCGGTTGGGAGCATTCAACTGCATGAATATATATAAACAGTAAAAATTAAGCACAGATGAAATTAAGCAAACTAAAATTTAAATTTAATCTGCGCGACACTGACTGCAATACCAGTGTTGTGCACTCTGTCGACTTTTACAAATAGGAAACCTTATTGATCATTCAAACCAGGCAGAGATACACTCAAGATTCCGAACCTTTCTATTCTGAAGCTTGAAGTGTGGGTATACGATCCAGTATTATAGAAGACAGTTATTAAGAGCAATAGTTGAACCTAATTAGGTTTAGTTAAAAAATAGATTTTATGTTATGCAAATGGTTATTTACTTGCTTTTAAATTTTACGCGGAAAATCATCTGTCTGAAAAAGATAGTAAATTTGGTTTGAATGGAGATATATAAAACTTTAGAAGCAGCAGAAATACCACCAACCAAGGACGCTAAATATGTTTTGATAATTAAGGAAAGATATCTACGCAGTAATATAAACCTAAATCACAAATGTAAAACAAAATAACAGGAAAATATACATACACACATAATTAAAGAGTACTTTTACAAATACTGCTCTTAACATAATTATCCTTAAGTTGTAATTGATTTTTTTAACCAAAATATATTTTTTTATTATTTGTAATTATTATTATATACAAACTGGGGGAGGCCTTCGTCCAACAATGGACGAATGAGGGACAGAAAGAAGAAGAAGAATATATACAAACATGTCATAAAACATTTTTATTGTTATATGGATACTAAGAAAATGTATCTCGATCATCTGTCGCCCATATTACAACAAAAATTTCGGAATATCTGTCTAGAACGTAGGGAAATATTTTATCAGAAAGGAATATCTTTAATTTCACAGACACAATTAAATATAAAATACCATTAAGCTCGGATATACTTGTATTTACAAAACATTTAAAGTTCTCGTAGATACAACAAAAAAAATTACTGTAAAAGAATTAAAGCACCAAAACATAATGACGGATAGTGCGTCGCCTTGCAGTTCTCCAGTATTTTCAGTACCTAAGAAACTAAATAAAAGTGGATAGAGAAACTGGCGGATTGACTTCGGACATCTTAACAAAAAGACAAACATGTACTACTAAACATTAGCTTTATCTTAGACTTACTCAAAGAATGGAAACATTTTCAACGAACTTAAAAAGTTCGTTACTGAATTCTATATGTCTGTCGGTCTGTCTGTCTGTCTGTCGCTGTCATAAAATTATGGATTTTTTAAAATTTTAAAATGGATTCTTATAGGAAATTTTACGCTGATTTCAAAATCGAAATCAAATAGTTTTCGAGATATTCGACTTCGAATTTCGGAAAAATTTTCGACATTACGATTTTAAATGTGATTCTTATAGGAAATTTTACGCTGAATTCGAAAATGAAGCAAAAATTCTATGTCGAATAATTTTCGAGATATTCGATTTCGAATTTTCCCGAAATTCGAAATCGAAATCGAAAGGTTTTTTTAAGTTCGTTCTGGGATTGCTTACAGAGCAATCTGTTCGCCGGCCCCATTTTTCTAAGATAAATCTCAAAAGCGGACACCACCAAATAGAGATTGAACTAGAGGACCAACATAAAATAACATTCTCTATAGGTTAAATCCATTGGCATTTTCTACGAATGCTATTCGGATTACGAATCTCCCCAGCATAAGGTAATGGACAACGTCTTAAAGGGTTTAACAAATAAAATTTGTTTGGTTTACCTAGATGACATAATTATCTTAAGAAAAAGCTGTGAGAAACATGATAAATTAAAAACTGTATTTCGATTAAGAAATCATCGATTTAAAGTACAACTGCATCTGTAAAATTAGATCAGACGTCTAATATAACGCTAGCACTAGACGCCCCCATTTCCAGAATAGCTTTTACTAGTAACCCATACGCTACGATTTATGTTATTATAGTGGAAATAATATTGTCTATAATAATAATATTAATATTGTACATTAATCGTACTAAAGTATTGATAAGAACCCAGATACCATTATGCTTGAGGCATTTTCTTCGGCAAGGAATTACGAGAAAATAGATACTAGACAAATGTAAGTTACAATTATAATAAGATGTATAATAAATATTTATATGTGTAGAAATATAATAATACACCTCAACGCGATATTGAGTATATAAACCAAATAGTTGTAAATAACGCCTTAATAAATTAAGATAGAGTTTCTTCTAAATGTTAGTATATTGGTAAAGATGTCCATACACTCACAACTTAAGTAGGGAGGAATTATTCCATAGAAACTGGACCCAGACACGAAACTTATCTCCGACCACATGGTTATCCTTCTCGGCGTTTACGACATTGAGACTCCCGCATAGAGCGTTCCCTTTAAATAGTAATTGCGTTATTTTTCCCATTAATTATATTGCCAGTTTACGAACACAAATTTTAGTCTGAAAGATTGTATTACGTTTGAAAATAATAAAACGTATTTAAAAGAATGATTATTATCATCAGTAAATAAAAGTTTATTTTGAAAAAACACATTTTTGCGGAGTTCATCATAACAGATTCGCGGAATATTCGTCCAATCGTTTGCATAGTTATACAGTCGCTAGTACGTGCTTATGAAATTGATTGATTTTCCAGGAGTATTTACAGAATCTACGTTAGCTAAAGCAAGTTATTCTAAGAATTTTAAGAGGCCATGCAAAATATGTAATCAGTTTGCATTTCTTGGACCACGTAAATATTCTTAATTGCTCTCTAGACGGTTGTTACCGCAATAAACCCTTATAACCCTGTCTGAACTGAGAGTACGCCAACATGTTGCTAAACTACGCACGACAGCAATACATAAACGTGTGTGACGCTGCAAATCGTGCATCGTATCAAGCAACGCAGTTTTTTAGAAGCTTTCGGTTTAGAACTACTTTAATCATATATCATACAGTCCCGACCTACCACTTCTTAATTACTTTTTCCTATCGAAACTAAAAGATCAAATAAGCGTTGTACAATTTGTAAAATCCTGAAGATACCATTACAAACTTTGGTTTTTAAAGATATTTGCAGAGAGTGGGATTTATGCTTCAAAAATTGATTTCTGTCGAACGTAGAAATGCATCGAGTTGACGAGCAATTATTTAGAAAATAAACTTTAAAAATTGTGCAGGCAATACACTGATAGTTTTTGCCTTAAACTTTCTAATAAAAAGTAAAGAATGCAAATGAAATGTAAGTAATCATGATTAACTCCAAAATGGTCGCCATGGTAACTGACTCTCAAAAAATTCCGGCAAAACTCTTCTTCCGAAGCCAGCCCATAATTGAATATCACAACTATTTGAATAAACATTCAATTATATTCTCCGCAATAAGCCCGCACTCCAAAATAATTAATTCAGGCCCGCAGCGAGTCGTATAAGCGCACACGAGCCATTAATTAAGTAGAAACATTAAATTAATAACGCCAACCTCAATTTATTTCAGTTCGTTCGAAAAAGTTTCGGACTGTCCCTGCCATCGCTCTTGGCACTCCACCCTATCGCGACCAATTTTGTATTACGCAACGAATTTAGATTGCGAAATTAAGGTTTAATGAAATATATTCCTATAAGCTGTAAATTACAGGAATCCATGGAAGTTCGGGCATTTGATTAATTTACTCGAAAGCGAATAAATGCAAAGTTGTCGACTTTTTAAAACTCTGTTCGACAGGAACTTAGGTGGGGTTTCCCAAATAAACTGGTAATGCCAGCCAATTTTCTGCAAATAAAAAATTCAGGAAAATCGATCATCGGATAACTATGCGGGAAACGTTCATATCAAATAGAGGTGAATAACTTTATTACTATTAATTAACATATTAGGTAGGTGTATAAAGAAGTTCTCAGCTTTTTCCTGCAAAATTAAAGTTTTATTTAAAAACAAACAGAAAAAGCTTAAGTATCAAGGTATTCTCCGTTGACATCGATGATCTTTTGCCATCTTTCAGGTAGCTTGCGAATTCCCTGGTGATAGAAGCTCACCGGCTTGGAGACGATAAAGTTATCGATGCATTTTCCGACTTCTTCTTCTGTTTTGAAGTGCGTATCAGCCAAGTGATGCTGTAACGACCGGAATAAATGATAATCGGAAGGGGCCATGTCTGGGCTATACGCCGCATGTGGAAGAAGTTTCCAGCCTAACGCGTCTGCAGCTCATCTGTGTCAAATGTTTGAGGGCGTCCAGCGCGTGGTTGATCTTCAATACTAAACTCTCCTCCGCGAAATCTTTGGTACCACTTTTTGCACCTTGCATGACTTACAGTATTCTCACCATATGCAGCACAAATCATTTCGGTGGCTTCAGCAGCGTTTTAGAAAATCGAATATGCTCTTTTGTAATTGCCATCGTGAACATAGCTGATTATTGAGGTTATGTGCATCAAACGCCAAATCGCATGATGTTTCGAAAGACCAAATGTCATTGCTTTAAAACCGCAAGAGGGCGGACTAATACGTTACATGTAAACGGTGATTTGCGTCCTGTGAAATCTAAAGCTGAGAACTTATTTATACACCTAAAAATTTGCTTTTAGATTTTACCACTATAATTAATGGTTGTTACGTAATGAGTATTACAACACATTATCGGTAATTAAGTACGTGGATGAATTATAATAACTTCAATTTGTTTTTTGTTATTTATTAAAACATTAAAAACACAAACATATGAAGTAGTTACCTTTATACATAATCTCCTGACTTACAAACATATGTATCTCAACAGGTGGGTAGTTCTTTGATCCTGTTATCTTAAAATAAAGACGGTTGTAATACTAGATTATCGCTTCAAATATCTGTTTTTCAAGAGTTTCTTCTAAATAAATAATAATCGCAAACCGATAAGTCCAATGTATATGAGAAGGGTGCGTGTTTTAGTGTGGTCCAGAAGAAATTTTCAACTCGTACGTAACCGTGCGCTGTTTTAAAAAATAAACATAATACCATGATATAAAGGCAAAAATACTTTTTATACTTCTTAGACTTCTTTCTATGATAAAACTACCAAAATAAAAGAAATGAGTGGCTAAAAGCAAAGATGCAATATAGTAAAATTCGTTTAATTAGCAAAATCCTCTTACATTCTCATTATGTGAAGGTAAAATAGAAGAGAGTTTTAAACACCTACATAAGAAGTTTCCAAAACAATTAAAAGCGAATCTAAGTGTTTCTGCTTGGCCACTTCAAACACTTTTTGGAAAATGTTGGTAAGCAAAAAAGAGAGATGATTTTACCAAAATATAGATAGAAAAGATTAGGGGAAAGAAACACATAAAAATAATTGTAAAATACTACCTAAACAGCTATATAAAGAAACGCAAGCTGCCGATAATAAAAAATTTGTCAAAAACAAAGAAAGAACGCAATATAAAAGTATACATATATATATATATATATATATATATATATATATATATATATATATATATATATATATATATATATTAACAATTGTAAATTTACAATCTACTCTACATGGAGTATTAAGTAAATGTGATGACAATAAATAAGCAGTGTTAAGAGAAACGACCCAGCAGTGGCACTCTTGCGGTAATCCTATTGCTTTAGGGGGTTCTCAGGTCGCAAGGCCAGGTTCTGTTTAGTCGTCTCACTGGGACAACGTTGGTAGACAGTTGGTGGACTAGTTCACTAGGATGATTACTAATTTTTTCTTGATAATTCTGACTAAATCGGTGATTTTCTTCAATAATAAAGGGAATGCTGAGATCTTCATGCAGTGTCTGTTTTGTTACATACCATGTTGCATTCACTACGGCACGAAGGGTTTTTGATTGAAATTGTTGAATCGTTTTAATACGAGTAGGTTTGGCACATCCCCATAGCTGAATCCCGTACGTCCAAACGGGCTTCAGGATAGTTTTATAAAACAGCAGCTTATTTGATATTGACAATTTTGACTTTCCTCGTAATAACCAGTACATCTGGCGGAACTTTAGATTTAATTGCTGGCGTTTGGTTTGGAAATGTTTTTCCATATAAGACGCTGATGAAGATGTAATCCTAGGTATTTAGTTTCTTTTTTTGTTGGAATTTCTACATTATCCAAGGTGACTGGCGGACATACGTTGAATCGAGTGGTAAATGTTATTTGCACTGATTTAGTTGGGTTGATTCTAATACGCCATTTAGTAAGCCATTTGTTTATGGTGTTCAGATGTTGTTGGAGATTTGCGGCTGCTAGGATGGCGGTATCATCGGCAAAAGTGGCGATAACTGTGTTTGTATCTTCAGGTAGGTCAGCTGTGTACTCTAGGTATAGGAGAAGTCCGAGGATGCTACCTTGAGGGACGCCAGATTTGACAGAAAATAGTTGGACAATTCATTATTGTATTTAACTGTGAAATATCTGTCAGTAAGATAGGACTTAAGGAGAAAATAAAAATAACTAGGGAGAAGCCTTTTCAGTTTATGAAGTAATCCGGTATGCCAAACTTTGTCGAACACCTGTTCAACATCTAAAAATACAGCTCCACAGTACTTTTTTTCTTCGCGGTCCAGTGAAATTTGATTTATTATTCTGTGCACTTGCTGGATTGGAGAATGCCCTTCGTGGAATCCGAATTCATGGTGAGGCATATGTGACAAGATATCTGTGTCGTTCAGCAGGCATTTAAGGAATAGTTTCTCAAACATTTTTCCTAAGATAGGCAAAAGACTAATTGGCCTATATGAAGTAACATCTTCGGGTCGTTTACCAGGTTTAGGGACCATTATTGTTTGCGCGTGTTTCCATAGTAGGGGGTAGTACGATAGACTTGAAAATATCAATGTTGAAAGTCGAAATTCGTTAGGATTTATATTATTTTCCATTTCTTTTAATTAGTAAGTCAGGTATTTTACTAAAAATAATTTGGCTGCTTTTAAATTTTCGGCAAATTTAAGATTTCTAATACTAGCATATTGTATATTTGAGAAATTAAAACATTGCGGCAGTTTTATGTAATTCTTTTAATTTTAATCTATAGTTCTAAAGAAATAAAAATCATTTTTCATATATTTTCAATTATAAAGTACATACATAGCAAGCACAGTCGGCTGACACTTCTAAAAGAAAAACTTGAGGTTTGCGGTAATCAGTTTTCTTGAGGTTAAATGTAATACTTAATGTTTGTTTTTATTGCTTTGAGATCTTATAATTGACATTTTCACATCCCCAAAACTTAATCTTATAGAATATTGTTCCCTAAAATAGTGCAGTGTAAACAAATTTTAAAATATAGATGTCGACAGCACTGCATCAAGAGGATAGTTTATTAATAATAATTTTTTACACAGTCCTAATACTTTAAAACGTTTTTAATAGAAATACAATCATTAGGTCTTTTCTTCATTTAATTTTAATTTGTCTCAAACCAATTCGAATATAGACTTGGTATTTAATCCCATAGATTTCAGTACGGACTTTAAGTTTTATAATCAGAAAATTGCCAGATAAAGGCTTTATTGTTTATACTTACTCTCAAATCATTTACAAACAAAATAAAGAAGTTTTCTTTCTACCTTTCAAAAAAGAACTTCAATAATTCAAATACCAAATACTTCATTAAATGCCAGTTTCTGAAAGAGAATTTTATAGTCATCAATGTCGTAGGTACCACTAGGATCACACGCTACCGGCATAGTATAATTAGCTTTTTCAAATCTTCTAAATATCTGTAATAAATTTTTTCCAATATCTATATTGGTTAAAAGAAAGGTTTTTGTTACAAAGCAAAAAAACCAATAAACACATCAAGAACTAGTGAAAAAATTACCATTATCTTATCTCCTTTTCCTCATTCTTTCTTTATGATTTTGCTTTTAGAAGCTTTTTTAAATGTAATATAATTTTTTCCGTTTATCTTATGCTTGGTAGTACACTTGCAAAAAATATGTAAGCGTTATTATTAGAGCACATAAGTATTAGAAACCAATCTGAATAAGAAAGCTTTACTGTAAGTTACGCAAGGTTCTTCTTTAATAAACCTGTATTTAACTTCAGCTGGGAGTATTATATTAGTATTGAAAGGTAAATTTAGACAATAATATTTAGACAAATTTCCTTATGGTCCCAGCTAGGAGATGTGATTCTTTTTACAAAGCACTAAATTTGTTGGCAACAACACTCCAGAGTTTGTCTTGATTATGCTAATACTTAGCAAGATGTTTTTTTGTAAGTTTTGTGCAGCTGCTACATTCTCTGGTTGTCTGTTTATGTTTTAACTAATGTTTTTCTTGTTTGTAAAAATAGAGAAAGCTACCTTTTTTCAGAAATTTTTTTGATAAGGATATAGTAACTTTTCAGCAGTCGCCATTATATTTTGTTAGTCTGCCATATCATTTGGTCCACTGTGACTATAAATAGGTTTCAGAGACAACACATCTGTTTTTTTATTGTGCTAATATTTGGTTCCCCTTGTTGTAAACTCAATAACGAGTAAGTACTTTCTCACAAACACGGTAACAAAATAGACTTACTTTATAAATGTCCACGTAATCCTTCAAATGTCCTGTAGAAATATTTCCTCTCTTAAACCTAGGAGCTTTAGGTCCATTAATTAAGTCTCCAGCCACATTATTTTCATGTTTTACAATCTTGTAGTAAGTGGACGCTAGTTAACGAATTACATCATTTACATAGGGTATCTCTCAGGTCTTTCAAATATTTTTGACAACATTGAAAAAAGACTTGATGATCTATAAGATAATAATAACCAAACAAACAAGAATATAAACTCTGACTATCACATATACAAAAATCTTATGATCTTTATTGATTTAGTGTTGCCATATAGTATTGAAACAGGTTTTACGGAGAAAAGAATACTTTCACATTCAAACTAGAAACAATACCATAAGAGAAAATCTTGGATAACTCTTATTTTAACAACAATATCAAATAGGAAAGTTCAAAAATAGCATTAAAATATCAACCTTTCGTTATATGAGGCCCTGGTTTCATGGCGGAATAGCTCGTCTGACCTAATTTTTTTAATATGAAAAAAAAGTCGTATTTTTATGCTGCCTCAATAAATGAAAAGTATAATTCTGGTTTGTATTTGATTCGCCTAGATAAATATTATTTTAACATGCCAAAACGCATAAAAAATAGTTTTTAGTTAATTCAGTTGTACTTCGTAATTGCATTGAAGAGACAACATTTAATCATAATGGGGAAATACTGTATCATTATCAAAACTCATAAATTTTCTCTGCAATTACTGCTGATACATCAACACTAACGCGACTAGCACGCAAACACGACAAAACAATCAATTTTTAATACCACTTAAAATAACACCGATACACATGAAATTATCTTACATTTTTGTATTCAAAGGTAATGTATTTCTATAAACCAATAATTTCATGTTGTGCACAATTATTAAGCTTTTGTAATATAAATAACATTTTCCTTAAAACATACACAAATATACAATGCTACCATGAGTTTTGTAATATCAGTGGCCACCAGCATAACCCTTTCATGTTATAAACATAAAAGCAATTATTTAAATCAATGATTGAATTCAATTAATTGCTGGTCGTTAGTAACAAATCATTACGTTAGATAAATTTCAATTAATTCCGGTAGCCAATAACTAGAATTGCACAATACAAACAACTACCACGTTTATTTGTACCAATTTAATTAAATAGATAACTAATAGGCCATTAAATGAATATAAAGTTAAACATGTTATGACGAGCAGTAAATAAATTGTAACTGAACAAACTTTTCTTCTTGTAACATCTTAACTACAGTATAATAGTTTTTTTTATATCACTGAATTTTATGTAGTTGTTTTTAAGATCAGAGAACCACGCTAACTATATAAAAACTATGTATTCAAATGCGTAAATTTGTAAAAAAAATTCACTTCACAAGTTACGATATAGTAGTTTCAAACTTTTCGAGCACCTGAAGTTTTTTCCATCTTTTTAGAAGTGTATATATTTATTTTATTCATTATCTTAAAGAAATTATTGCTTCATTTTATTCGGAGAAAATGAAAGTGAATTAACACATTTTCTTTAGAAATGTTTTGCATCCTCATTTCGTTCTTAACAATTTTCTTATGCAAATAAATATCGCAGTAAACTAAAGCTATTTCGATAATCAATAAGTTCAAAGTATTGCAAAAATTTTAACCCACAGATAAAAATCTTGAACAGAATGAAATATGAGCAATATTAATGTGAAGTATTTCAGAAAATGTTCCTTTAAAGAGTTTGGTCACTACTAATTATTTCGATCAAAAATGGTCTTCAAATGTGTCAATAATTAAACCTGTTTTACAATCTAAAGCTAATCAATTAGCTAAAATGTTAGGTTTTCATAATTTTAAGTGCTTGTCTGGAAGGACTCGTACATTTAAAAAGCGTCCTAAAATTATATATATAAAAAAAATTATAAGTGCTGCTGCTGCTGCTGCTGTCACACAGGTCAAAGGTCAAATCGTTCGTGCCTTTCCGTGCCGACCCGAGCGCCTCCGAAGGACAAATTTCGGCCCGGCTGCAGGCGCGACCGAGGTAATATACTTCCGGAACTGCAAGCGATGGAAAATATTCGTTTGAGAGCGGGTAATAAAGCACTTATATATAAAAAAAATTATGAGTGCTGTCACACAGGTCAAAGGTCAAAGTTCAACTCTAACTGGGGTATACGTAAATGCGTTGTCATGGCAACGGCGTACGCCAATTATGTCAAACAGAGCTTTTTAATCGTGTTTTTATTTTTAAAAACTACATACTATGCGAAGGGGCTCAAGCATGTCGGAGTTGGACAAGCTCTCCGGGGGGCTGCTGCCAGACCTCGTTAATTATAAAAACAATTGTAGTGAAATTCAAATTTCTAAATTCATTTGAAATCACTTAACTAAAAATCAAAAATTCTGAAGGCTTGGGTACATGGCCAAAACGTATGACGCTCAGGGAACACGTTTAGAAGACTTCCGTGTGTTGTTAGTATGCGTAGTGCCACTATTCTGCTGAAAATAAATATTTATTATTTTTATTCGTCGTCTTTATAGTTCTGGTCGTAGTTGTTCTAGAAAAAGTGTGGGTAAATAACGCCAAATAGTACAACCGTATACCACTCTGTAACCAGTGCACTGTGAAAAGGATTTTATTAAGATTTTTAGGAGCTCACTAACGATAGTTCTACTTATTTACTTTTCCAATCAAATGAAAATGAGGATTATCGCTCATCATGATTATTAAATTTTTATTTTCTTCCAAATCACTGATTCAGTAACAGCAAAATCTTTTTGCTCATAATCTCCAACATTGAGCTGTTGAACAAACTGCATTTTGTATAGTTATATTCTTAATTTTTTCTGCAGAATTGTTTGTGATGGCTCATCACACAATCACAATTCAGTTACATGTCTCCAAAGAAACTGCCCCGAGCTCCTAACTAGTGTCTCTCTCACCCTCTTAATATTCAAGATATTCAACTTACTTGAAAATTATATTATGATTAGGAACGGCCTTGTTCTCGACAAAATAGCCCCAATGTTATTGTGATACACTCACCACTATGAATAAAAAAGTATGTTGTAACGTCCGTTGATGAATTGGTATTCCAATGAAGGAAAAATCCACATAATTCAACCCCTCCCATCATCACTTATTATGTACTACCTGTTCTAAAAACGTCCTAATCCCATCAGTTACTCTGTATAATGTTAGCAACAAATTCAACAAGTATTTTGAAAACTATGAATGAGATCGTAATTTACAATTTGTAGTGTAAATTACAATTTAGCTATATACTTGTTTTATTTTAATATCTTTGTTTATAGTAACTTTTTAAATGCTAATAACGTTACAACAAAAAACTTTTTCCTTTAGTATTTTATTTTACTGAACGTTCTGCGCCATTTAAAAATCAACCATCGTATGTATTAGGAATTGCTTCTGTCGTACAAAATTATCACCGAACGAATTTACATAGTAGTTAAGGGGCTTACTGACTATTCATTGATTATTGTATCGCTCTTGATTAGAGTCTTATTACTAATTGTCAAATCTAAGATAAAAGAAAAAATTAAAGCAAAAGTAAAGATGATGGAAAAAATTCTTTGCCAGGTAGCCGTACAGTACTGTTACATTTATATTTCGCTGTGTTTACACCATGGCCCTTGTAGTAGGTTATAAATTATAAACAAAACCTTTCCTGGAGTTCAAAAGCCTCAGGACAAAGAATGAGTTGTCTATAATAGCTGCCATTACGAAGATCTGCAAGAGTAAGCCCAAGACAATTTTTCCTCCCTGCAGTCATTGCTACAATCACCTCGATCAACATCTACACTCAGCGTTTGCTTGTATCTCGCTAGCAAGTAGAAGGGCTTCAAACTTGCCCGTCTCTACCTCCGATACCGGCCACCAACGCCTTCGAGATCCTAAACAATCGAGAGAAAGGCGTTGAAATGCTTTTAACATCATCGCTCAGATATCCCATCATCCAAAAGAAAGAAGTTTGATCAACTGTCAGTTCCAGGCAAGTTCCAAGGTATTTGTATGTTTGTACCCGTTCTTTTAAGATATTTGGAACACTTAAATTTGTTTTATTGTGTAGAGTAAATCACTTGTAAATCAGTAAGTAATTATATCATCCCTATAACTTACATTATTAACTGTTTTATCATAATTCCCATAGTTCCCCACAGTTCCTTCATCCAAGGTTTCTTTTTAGATGGTTTTGATGGAGATGTTAAACAGAAACGGAGGTAAGTCTCACTGTCTCACTCCACGACATATTTAAATTTCATAGGTTTCTTCGCTGCCTACTTTTACCGTGAGCCACTGTCCCCAAAATATAAGTTACTAATTGTTTTCACATCGTTCCAATCTATATTCTTCATAAAGAGAAGTTTACCATGTTTCACCTTGGCAAACGCCTTTTCAAAATCTATGAAAATCTGGGTACATGTCCAAACAATTTTGTGAAAGAACCTTAGCCCCAAAAAAAACTTCCCGTGTTCCAAGGGCTGTTCAAAAGCCAAATTGGGCATTACTTATATTTTCTTTCAGTTTTTTATAAATTCTCTTATAAATAATTTTTAAAAACAATTTTAAAGTATGACTCATGAATGCAATGATTTGGTAGTCTTAACATTCTTTTGCATTAACTCTTTTAGGGATTAGAACAACGGTAGACAATAACAATTGTTTAGGAATTGAACTAATGTCATGAACAGTGTTAGAGCCCTAAAAAACATCTAGTACTTTATCGTTAAAAAGTTTGATAAGTTTTATATAAATCTCATTAAAGCCTACACAGCTTTACCCGTTTTTGTGTTTTCCAGCACATATATTAGTTCTGGTTTTAAAATTATTAAATTTTTAGTCTTTACGTCTAATGCAATGTTTTATGGCTTTTTGTCATTAAACAGTACCCAGATGTAAGACTTCTATTTCCCTGAATGGGCAATATATACCATATATACCATATATATACTATATATATATATATACCATATCTTGTAGTACAGTTACCATTCCCTGTCCACCTGACATTACTTAGTCCAAGGATATCTACCTTTAATCTTTCCATTTCTAGTACAGTGTTGTAGAGTTTATCTGGTGCAAATAAATTGTACGTTACATGTTCCAATTCTTGCACTAGTTGTTGATAATTTCATAACTCTGCTCACAACGTTTCTCTCTGGAGATCCGATTGGGAACTTAAAACTTTAAAAAATTTAGATTATCAATAATATCATGATGATAGTATTACTAAGGATGTCCATGCGGATCTTTAATTCGGTGGTTTCCACTTGCTTTCTGCATCCTTACGCCGTTGACTATTATATGTGGTTTATCCGCCAAGTCGATTTCTCAAGGGCAAAAAAGTACCCTATCTCTGCTGGTTTCTCCACCCAAAGCTGTTAACTTTGCAAGAAGGAGACTCCTTACACCGACAGTTAATCGGTTATCTCCGTATCTGGTTAGCCTGCAGGTTGATGCACTTGGGGCCATAAGCCGAGAGTTGGGTATCTTGTAAAAACCAATTATGCAGGCCACCTTCTATTTATAATATTAAGTGCGACCATTAAAAGGTACTACATCTACAAAATATTCCTGTACTCCTTTGTAATCCTGTTGCTGTTTTATTAGTACATCTGCTTATAATTTCACTAGTCATCTTCATAGATGGTTAACAATAACTCAATAATGTATAAACTAATCTGACAAGAATTTGATATACAGATACAACATGGAAGTTAAGCGTTGTAACCCTCTAGAGGTTAAAGTCACAGGATCAATGTTTGTTGGAACTATAACTTTGGAACTTTTCTTATATTTATTTCAGAAGTTCATATTTACAACTTTTTCAGTCCATAAAATGTTGTCAGTACTTCACGCAAAGCAAAATTTTATTTTTAAAGTTGATTTAGTCTTTTAATTAGTGTAACAATGATAAGAAGACAAGCTACAAAATTTAATTTTAAAAAAACTTCCGCTTTCTCTTTGCAACCTGTCCAAATAAAACACATATTTCAAGGTAAATATACCTCCACTTATTTTCTTAAATGAAATCGCAAACACAGCCAAGCATGAATTTTAGATGAAATCTCGAGCAAGTGGGCTCTGTTCCCGGCACGCAACACACATGTTGCGACAGAGCAGACGTGCCTGCGGAATTTTCATGTCGTCGCCCACACCAGCTTCCGAGTTTTATTGCGACGTTTCCCTGCCAGGAACGCGGCATTTCGTTTCCTTTGCACCTCCGCCCTGCCGTGATAGACAATCTCCTTTCCAATAAAAGAAGTCAGGAGCCGTCAAATGTGGAGGCGCGACGCGAGCGGCGGCAGCAGGACGTGCAACATCTTGCGAACTTCGAACCTGGAAGCAATCGGCATTCCGCATCCACCCTTCAAATCGCAGAAAAGTCGGAATCCCTCAGCTTCATCCGTCGGCAATGCGTGCCTCCGGTTTTTAATGAACGATGGCGCCTTGGAGGGTTGGCCGACTTTCTAGGCGACCGCCCCAATTTAACAAGGGTGCGTTCGAAAGCGTTCGCCTGAAGTCATCGGTGAAAATTTCCAAACGATTTTTCTGTCACTGAACCCCTCAACAGTCCAAACAAAATATATATATATATATATATATATTTAAACAACTTAGTTCACGGGATGAACCGCGTCTATTTTGGGTAAATTGTCGACGTTTCGGCATCGGCTTTAATGCCATTTTCAAGAGGTTAGATCTTCACACGGGGTCTCAATCTGCCTACTCCCCAAGGAGAGCTATGAGTCTTTGAATAAGACTGGGCTTTCGTGTAACCTGCTTGATCTTTTATAGGGCTGGAAGTGAAAGTTTGTTTGGCGATAAATGCGTTGGGTTGGGGAAAATTTGTGTTGCGTAATTGGCGGTGCAGAGCAATAAGGACTTCCACTTGACAGGCAAACGCTGGCTGTCATCTCTTGTGTTGGCGTTTTTCTATTTCAATTGCCTCACGTACTATTCTGCTGGTAAAATGGGAAATGGGGGAATGGTTTTAGCCCCAGAGAAATTAATTTTGTGGCCTGTTTCTTTGCTGTGTTTGGCAAAGTGCCAAACCATTATCGCCTTTCCGTACGGCCAGAGAATGCTCGTATATTCGGCTAGATATTTGCCGATTTGTTTGACCTATGTATGTCCTTTGGCAGTCTCCACAAGGTATTTCATTAGGGCAGTGATCCTTGCCTGAGCACATACGACGAGAATTTGTCGAGAAGTTCTAGGCCAAATGTTTCCAGGCCGCCTCATCTCATCACACGGTGACATCCTATGGCCGGGTAAATCACCAGACCTGTCCCCTCGCAGTTTCTTTCTGTGGGAACATCTAAAGGCTAAAGTCTTTCAACGCAGGCCACAAACTATTGAGGAACTAGTAGCAGTTCAAATTCCTCGGTAAAGAATGCGAAACTTGAAGGTGAGGCTGCAATACTGTATCTCTCGTGGGAGCGAACGTTTGGACAATATCACCTTCAAAATTTGTCAATAACTAAATGACACGCATTATTCTATTATTGAACTAGGTCATTCCTTTTATTGTTTTTTCGAAAAGAAGATATTATTCTACCAGACCCTATACAAGGTACGCTCATAAATAATTAGACATTCTAAAAAAATCGTTTAATTAAAAATATATTTATACACACTTAATATTCTTTAAGATACCATCTTTGGGCATCAGTACACAGTTTCTAACTGTTTGCCGACGTCTCGTAGCTCATTCTAAATATAAAAATGAAATATGTTTCAAAGCACTTCTTTAGTAACCCTAAAATGGCATTTTTTCAAAATAAATTTAAACTGTACAGGAAACGCCATACTACCTTTAAGTTACACGTGTTTCTAAAATAGAAGTACCAGTAAACCGTAGATGACTCTTAATTTGGTGTCACATACGCTTCAAGCCCATTAGTAAAATAATTCACAGCTACGAGGATATGTTTGTTACCACCCTATATTTGTAGATAAATTCAAAATGTCAAATATCTTTTTTTTTGCCTTTCCTAAATTTGGTTCGTGGATACTTCTTCCCCATGAGAACTATTTTCTGAAATACCAGATTCGCACTTTCGCTGCCGTTTCTTTAAGTCTTTTTTATAGTTTACTCAATAGAACTCGCACATATTTTGCAACATTTTCTTAATAACATAAATTACATAGGACTCAAGACACTTGGCTCCTCGACGCTAACAATCCCGTTCAAGTTGAGTAATATAAAATTATACCATTAGGTTTAAAGCGTTGATTTTTTTCTATTGAGGTATCGTCCCTTGACTCTTTTATTTCAGCACCACTTCTAATTTCCTGTAGCAAACATCAATTTTAAACACAACAGTTCTTCGCTATTCAAAAATCTTCACTACGAGTTACAAATAATTGCTGCATGACTTTATCCATGGGACATTTGTTTCTACCTATTTTTTTTTAATTTCTCTATAAAACTTTTCTAATACTCTTGCTCTGTTTGAACTTATTTTTCAAACCCCCAACGTATTACTCTGAGTTTATCTTTAGGCCTTTACTCAGATTTTTAGAATATTCTTCCATATTTACATCTAACTCTCCGTTAAAACCATAAGAACGTTCTTTATTCTTTTAAATTCTAAATATGTTCTCTCGTAACTGTTTTTATTTCTTGTTCTTTCCTTTCCAAGATTATGCCTAAGCTTCTACATTGTTCTTTCGCGTCCGCCTTTGCTTTTTTAATCCATTATTTGAGTATCTAATAAACCTTCTGGTATTTTATCTTAGATCTATTATCATTTATTGTAATTGTCTTCCCAGTACTATTTTCCTTTTTCTGTCTAACGCGGTCTTCGAACTATTTAACTAATTTTAAAATTTTTATTTTTATTTATTGTAATTTTTATTTACAACTCCCCAAACACTCTTCTGTGTACTCCTTCAAAATCTCTAATGTGTTCTTTTGGGTTTATTTTTACTTTTTTTAAGGTTTATTGAATGATTTCCTAGTTCACCTTTAACACTTCTTTAAAACTTTAGGAACGTTCTCCCTTCTACAAATTTTAGAAGTTTTCTTTTGTATTTATTTTTATTTTTGTCATACCCCTTGATCGAAGTAAACACAGGTATTGAATAGGCCATCCACTGGGCATCGAAAACCAGAATTGAAGCCAAGTCCATCCACACCGCAGTCAAGCTCCCCAACCACTTGCCCACAATGACGGAATTACCAAATGATATTGCTAAAAAGATCTTCAACTTAAAATTGTTCAAGCAATTTATAAATTTTCCGGAGTGTTTACTTTTCAGGAAAACGGACAAACTTTTTCAATTTGCTAATTCATTAACCTAACTTTTTTATTTTAAACAAGATTTAGGCTTACAGCAAAGTGCTAAGCATCTATAAGTTTAAAAATTAACAGTTAATGTAGGAGACTAAGAAGTCTGATATAAATTAACTGGCCTAAGTAGCACTTAAACGGGGCATTTTAATCTCGTAATCCGTGCATGCTTCCCTTAATAGCTTCTAGAGCTGTTAATTTTCAAACTGAATTCAAATAAATTTAGAGCAATATTCGCCTTCAATGTTTCCAAATTTATGACGAGCAGCTTCATTAATTTGGTATCAAAGAGAAATGCGCAATTTTCATTGTAATTTTAACTTAAAAATAATGTATTCGATTACAAACGAATATCTTCTCTCTCTTTAAATACAGATTAAACAAAATTAACTTAAAAGATTAAGCGTAGGGCGCTTCTATTTTAATTTTACACAATTTTCTATATAAAAAATCAATAACGATTGCATCTAATATTAAATTAGCTATTTTCTTTAACGCTACGTAGCACTCAAAATATAGTAACAGAATGCTAGTTATTTACAAACTTTTACAGCATAGGAGATTTGTTAAAAAAAATAGTTATAGCAGCAGCTCTACACGCGAACCGAGAATACTGTTCCCTTTCCTTTCATACAGTAGTTAAATTAAGGTCCCGCAAAAGTTTCAACTTGTTACAGTTACTTCATGATTATTCAATGCGTTTGAAAGTTGTGTTTATGAGGTGCGTTACGAAAATCAACAGGCGGAAGTTTGAGCGACATTGTGCTATCAAATTTTGACCGTCAATTGGAATTAGTTTAGAATAATTAGTTAGTACTGAGTTAAATTTAGACCAGTTTACTCCTATTACATTTTAACGCAGATTTTGGGCAAAACAAAATATGTGTAAATGAATTTTTGGTATTAAAAAGCATTTCTGTAATTTTCCAGTCCCAAATCGCCAAGTAGGTATCAATCTTTTTTTCCTACAGTTAAAAAACCATATAAAGAAATCTGACAGATACCCTTCCAAAACTGCAAAATATGAGGCAGTGGTGAAATTTAATAACAGGATAAAAGACGACTTTAACGAAAACAAAGCTTTTTTATGGCAAATTAAAACAACTGACAAAGATCCGAACCAGTACCTTAAAAAATATGAGCGACAAACAAAGGGATTTACTCACAAATGATAAATATATAGTAGAAATATGGAGACACCACTTCAAAGAAGTGCCAAAACACACCAACAAAAAAGAAGTAAAGAAAGGCTATGATCAAAATGAGCAAAACAGTACGGCAATAAACTAAGATAAAATCTTTAATATCTATGATATCTGAGATTTTAAAAAAAGCTAAAAACGACGACAGGGATAATGGAATAACACCAGATATGATAAAATACACAAAGGAGCAGGAAGAAAAAAAGCAATATTGTGTAAAACAAAAAAATCAGACGGGATGACAGTGGAACTACATAAAAAAAAGATTGTAATAATTACGGGAAAATCATCTCACTAATCACATTATGCAAGGTATGGACAAGAATTTAAAAATAAATTTAAAAAAACTGGAAAACAACTGAAGACAGTCAATGAGATTACAAAAAATGAGACAAGTTAACAAAAAGGCAAAAAGTTTACTTATGCTATATAGATCTGAAAAAGACCTTTCACAAAGTCAAAAACAGATATACACAGAGTATTAGAAAATGGAGATATAATTAAAATAAAGGTAGAGATGGTTGAATATTATATAACAAGGCCACAAATGTGGTAGGAACAAAAAATGAGAACTCAGGCGTTTTTAATGCTGTTTACAATCAGTAAGGACAAAGTAGTGGAAAAAATATAACAGTAACAAGTATCTTAATTATTATACATAGATGACTTTGTGATCTAACCAGAAACATAAAAAGCTCTAAAAAAATAACCTAAGCATATATAATAAAGAAATAAAAAAGTAAAAAATTGAAATTAATACAAAGAAAACAAAGACTGTAGTTATAGTGTCAGATGAAATAAAGCATAATATCATAATGGAAAAGAAATAAGTAGAGCATGCAAACAATTTTAAATATTTGGGAACATATCAATATCACTAGAAAGATATATGACAAAATAAAGAAACGTACATTCATTGTAAGAAAAGCATTTAACACTATAAATAGCTCTTGCAACAAAAAGCGGAAATACCAAAATAAATAAAAGTGGAAGTTCTGAAAAGGTAGTGTACTTGATAAAGGCTCACGAAAGTGAATCGTGAGCGATCACAGATAAATAATATAAAAAGTTGACAAGTACAAAAATGCGATTTTTGAAAAAAAACAAAGGAAAACCAAGACAACATTAACAACACAGCATACAGAAAAGAGTTATGAATAAAGGTAGTGAAATAAGTGTTACAAGAAATGAATTTAAGAGGGATGAAGCTCGTATACAGAATGCAATGATGAAACAGATATTTCAGACAAGACCAGAGGAAAAGAATAAAGTACAAGACTAAGAAAAGGGCGAGAAAAACATTGCAGCAAAAGCTATAGAGTGGAATTTAGTAAAACAAAAATCACAAAACAGAAAAGAAAAGAAAAAAAGCAACCAATGAAAGGGTGACAACCTAGTGACTTCAAATCTTACACAATATGATAGGTGACTCAGGATTATGTATATATGTGTGCACCGTTAGTGGCTTACGTAAAGATTTAATTAGTTTCTAAATAGATTTTTTTATTTTATTGCTAATAATATTGAGATAAAAGTTGAAGCCTAAGTAATTTAATTAGAATATCTTTCCTGTTTTGACTTTTAGTGTGGACAATAGACATGGATAATAACAAAGAAACATTAAAAAAATAAAAATGTTAATAATAGTAATATTGTTAAAGCATGAAATAAAAAGAAGTGGATGAGATTAACTATAAAAATTAAAAAAATAATAGATAATACTTGTCATATAGAAATAGCACAACATGGTAAATATTGCAACTCTACTAAAGCAATCTTAAGATATTTATAAACTCAAAATTAAATCTTAAACCACACTGTATTATATAGCTTCAAATATTTTTTTTTGTTTATTGTTACGTATACTCTGGAATATTTATTTTTATTTCAAATATACCTGTCCAAATAATAGTTGAATAACAGTTTGCTGGATATTGAAGCTTAGTAGTCGATTATGTAAATAAACTGACTTATTTACGTATACATCAGGTGTTTACATACTGAAATTGTTTTTGTTTATGTAAGTTCAAAGCAATAAATCTAAAAACACTAAAATTACTCTCCTACACGTTTTATTGCCTTACCAGCATTTTTATTTTTTGAAGGAAATGTTTACTTACACAAAACTATTTTTATAAATATAAGGTATTCTTACCATTTAACTTTGTATGTGCGTACGTAATTAAAAATATAACTACAAGAATCTCTATATTTATACCTAGTAATCTATTAAGAGCCATAAAATACATATCTATGAGCAAAAATGTTTAAAAAGTTTACTACCAGATTATGAACATCAAATAAAAATTACTGGGTTAGGCTTTGTGAAAATTTATTTCGATTATCGTTAATTGCTTCCAGTGCGATCGCGTAACTGAAATACCTATGTTAAAGCAGATGTTACGCTTTATTTCTGCGAATATAAATGTTTCTAACGTTTGTTTTATGTGCGCCGCGTAGCTATGAAAGAGGGAGACAAACAATGAACTTTTCGACATATTTTGTTTTATTATTCCAAAAAAGGCAAACGTGCCACAAAGGCATATAAACAGGAGCGACATGAAAGTCCATCACAATCAGTACAGGAGATTACTATAACACACTATATAGGTGTTGCATGGATTAGTCTGCCACTCGCATGCATGTCCATCTGCAATTCACTACAAAAATGTTAAAAAAAGATCCATTTTTCAATGATGACGAAAAGTGGGTCGTTCGGATTTCATCCAAAAATCATGCTCCCCGTATAGTGGAATTAAAGAGAAGTAATCTTCTAAGAGCTGTTCCGTTAAATAAAATAATTTATTTAAGTATGTATTTTTCTTCTTCTTCAGTTTTCTCTCTTATCAGAATTAGAGATTATTATAGCAGTATTAGTTTTGTTAGCGGTTCTTCTGAATAATTCCCCGGAACTGCAGTTGAGCCACTCCCTCAGGTTTCCCAAACAGGACAGCCTTCTTCTTTCAACACTTCGCTTTCCCCTTATTTTGCCTTGCACGATGTTTCTTAATAGTTCGTATTTTTTCCCTTTCATAATATGTCCCAGATATTCAAGTTTGCATCTATTAATAGTTGTCATGACCTCATAGTCTTTCTCTAATCTAATTGTAATATCTCTACATTTGTTACCCTTTCTGTCCACGAAACATTGAACATCCTTCTGTAACAGGTCATCTCAAAGACCTCAATTTTCTTAATGTGAATCTGTTTCATAGTCCACATCTCCACTCCATACAGTAGCGTGGAAAACATAAAGCAGCGGAGTATTCTTAGTTTTAAATTATTATTGATGTCTTGACCACAGAGAAATGTCTTCATTTTGTTAAAGACATTCCCGGCGATTTCTATTCGAGTTGTGATTTCTTTAGTTTGATCGCATTGCTCCTGTATCCATGTCCCTAGGTATTTGTAGTAGCTGACTCTTTTAAAATGTTATTGTTGAGAGTATTCATATTGCTTTGATTCTTTGTTATTATAATGAATTTTGTTTTATTTAGATTTATTTTTATAGCGTATTCGTTTCATTATAAATTGCTGTTGTCGACAAGGTGATTCAGATCTAAGTTGCTTGCTATTATCACCGTGTCGTCCGAGTATCTCAAGTTATTCACTATTACTCCGTTAATTACAATACCTCTCTGTTCTCCTTGTAGAGCTTTTTGACAAATTGAATAGAAATGGAGACAGGATACAACCTTACCGTACACACTACGTATTCTATTTTTCTTTCATCTATTTCATCAGTCAATTCATCTTGGACTTGTACCCTAACTTTTTGATTCCAGTAGAGTGCTAAAATAATTTTAATATCTCTGTGTCCAAATTTTTATTAATAAGTATTTTTCTTAGTTGTTCATGTCTGACTTTATCGAATGCCTTTTCGAAATCGATGGAATAGGCATACATTTCCTGGTACATATCTAAGCAACTTTGCGTTAGTACGTTTAGCTCAAACAAGGCTTATCTGCTACCTAAACATTTTCTGAAGCCCATTTGAGTGTTACTTATTTCTGATTCTAGTTTTTTGTATACACGATTATGCATTGTTTTAAGAAAAATCTTAAGTGTATGTACTACTCGCGTTTAAACATCCGTTAGCCAAATTACTTTTTCTAACATAAAAGACTATGTGAGGTCACTTATTAATCCACTTGTAAAATTGTAAATAAAATCTGAAAAGTATTTCTAAACGCATTTATTAATTCGTTTTCTTCCTTTACCAGTGAAAAACCACTGGAAAAATATATTACTAACTACGAACAAACAAACATGAATAATCTTTAAAAGCTAGCTCTTACACAATTTTTAGGAAACTTTACGAATAGATCCAGTGCAAAAGTTTGTTAAAGAATAAATTCCTTAAAATTGTCCTCCTCGACATAACATAACCAAGCCATTTTTTGATTCATTAAAGCAAGGGTTGACAATTGACAGGGATTTTAACTTAAAACATTCCTGATAGTAGATTTTAATTCAAAATAGATAAATGCAGTAATAAACTTATAACTGATAATAATTATATTATTTCCCAACAAAGTTACTTCCAACTTATTGTGGTCAACGGGTCTTAACAAAATTCCGGATTTGTTAGATTTTTTCATTGCTAAAGGAAGTTCATCTAACTATATATACATTACATTCAATTATACTCTAGCATCCGATTACTTCCTGTTAGTGCTACAGTATTTAGAATTGAAGTCAAACTAATGTTACATCGATACCTTCAAAGAATATATAGACCAACACCTCATTAGTGATATAAATCTAAGAAGTCACTATGGAGCTGTACAATGAAATTAACAAATTTATAAGTACTATCCAAGCGGCAGCATGGTACACTATACCACTAAACGAAAATCAAACCCCCAACTAAAAAAACGTTTCTATAAGAGTGGCAGAACTGGTTAAGAAATAGAGAAAATCTAGGGCAATATAGCAATAATCAAACAATATGAACTACAGAACAAGATAAAATCAAATTGCAAATGAACTCAAACGAAACCTTAACAAAGCAAATACGATAGGTTTTCGACAATATCTAATTTGTCTTTCCAGAAACGACTACAATACATGAAAAACTGCAAAGTGATTCAAGAAGCCGCAGATACATATACTTCCATTACGTAACCCATATGACAGGTGAGTAAGGTCACAACAATAAAAAACTGACCTATTTGTGTGACATCTAACAAAAGTAATTAAATTAAGTATGAAAAAATATATTTAGAAGTAGACACCTTCCCTGAAACTCCACTGTAACTCTCACCCCCAATCTGGTAGATTACGCCAGAAGATAAAATTATTGAGCAACAAGAACGAGCCAAGCTACAACCTTATAATTGGCTCCATCTTTAAACAATTATCATTTTTATTTTTAGCATTTTTAGCAATTATTAGCATTCGTATTTCACGCAATTATGTGCTTAGCGTACTGGCCCCTACAAGTAGTACAAACACATCATATACATAGAAATGGGAACATTCTAAGATGATACTGCTGTTCTTGTTTGCAATGAAGACCATCTAAAAACGACAAGATTACTGCAAAACCACTACACATATTCTAAAACGATAGTTTGATAAATAGAGAATTGAGGTAAACGAAACAAATCAATACATATAACTTTTACAAAGGAAAGGATTATTTTTGGACAAAAATAAAAGGCTCTAAAAATCAAAAATATGTACTGGATAATAGGTCAGCAGTTATCTCTAACAACTCCAATTTAGACATTATTCGGAGGTTTAAATCCAAGATAATGAGAAGTGTTACAGATGTTCCATGATACGTGACGACCTCACTCATATGTGCATGATGTAATTATAGAAGAAGCAATTAGTCATTATGGTAGACTGTCAAACCATCCAAACTACTGAGATGAAAACAGAAATAGCCTTAGTACGTACCCTACGGAATAAATTCATCCTCAACCAGTAAGTAAAGGTAATGGCCAGACAGAGCCATCTTCAACAAGTCAACTAACTTTTTCAACAAATTAGCTCATAGAATTCCTCTTAATGCTGAATGCTAATTTACTATATTCAAATAAAGAACACAAGCACTTTGACTGTATCTTTAGTAGCAGCTAACTTGTTTGCTTCTTACTTTTGTGTTCTATTTCAAACATTATAAAATTTTATTCACTGTTGTACAAAATATTACACCGTTTGTTACTTGAACCAATACATCCGGAAATCTGTTGATTTGTAATTAGTTCAAATGCATTCACCGATGCAGAATAGTTTTACCGTAACTTGTAAGTCCGGGTGTCTCTTCCATTATATTTCTGGCACAGCGTCTTCTAGGAATATGTTTCTGACTCTATTGCCAAATTACTTTTTTTTCCTTCTTTGATACGTTTCACTAGAAATCTTATCAAGGTATTTAATAAATCATCAGATCAATGGTTGATGCACCATGGTACGTGAATAACCAAACGCTCCATCAAGAATTAAGAATACCATTTATCACCGACGTCATTCAAGAGAGAAGTAATAAACACCACAACAGACTAGCAACTGATACAAACCCCCTCATACAACCACTATTGCTGGATCGGAGCAACAGACGACTGAAACGACACTGGCCAATAGACCTGAAGTAAGGTAGCAGGGATCTGATTACTGAAGAAGACCTCATCAAGACACTAGTGAATTCAGTTTAATAAATGAATTCTAAGTTAGCCAAATAGCTCATAAAATATGTAATTTCTGATTGCTGTTTTTAATAATAATAATAAAAAGAAAGGTATTTATCAGCTAATTTCCCAATCTCAGCTTGTGTCAAACATTTGCATGCCATTATTCACTCACCACTTAATGTACTCAAAAAACTCCAATCCTTACAAGTGGTTGTAGGGGAAGGGTCTGAACACGCATCAGAGCACGCACACAGAGAGAGAGAGAGAGAGAGAGAGAGAGAGAGAGAGAGAGAATGTTCTAGAACATTCGACGCGCGCATGTATGTCGAATGTTCTACTGTATGCATGTGTATGTGTATGTGTATGTTCTTATATATATATATATATGTTTTAACGAAATGAAAAAATTCGCAACTGCAAAACGTATTGAAACTACACGTAATCGGTTGCGAACTTTTACATTGTAGCGTTTGGGAATTCGACTGTGTAGCATATCTTTTTTATTTGTAGGAGTGGGTTTACTTTTAAGGTTTCTGCGGATAGATCTCATCGAAAGGAACACGGAAATATCAAAAAATCTCTTATCGCATCATGAGCACCAAAGTTAACCGAATATACAAATAACTATTTATAATAATTCTGACAAGCTCGCAAGCCACTTTTGGATATGTACGTAAGTTAGAACAAGTTGTTGTGAGTTCTACCACGTTTTTTGAGTCAATTGTAAGTAATAAGTCTACAGTGGCAATAAATACATCAAACAGTATTTAAAAAATTGAACCATGATCAACTGACATATGATCCGTTAAAAAAAATATTTTTGGAAGGGAGATATTTTTGATGTAGCTTTAGGGAGGAAACATATATAATGTTATAACTCGGCTAGAAGTACAATAAAAGCACAAAAAGACTCCTTTAAATATTAGCGGACATCAACATTGATGTCGTTTTAATCTTCCATCCAGCTATACAATGATTAATGATATTTAACTAAGCAATCCACACACGCTTCATACATCTTTGACTACCCGGAATCAAATACTTACTCTTTGCCGAAATATTTTACCTCTCATTTAATATTCATCATACCTAACTCTTAGATTACCAACTATTTCGTTCGTTTCACAAATATATATAAAATAACCTTGATATTAAGTAGACCATCAAAAGGAACATAGAACTAAGTAATCCCTAACATGGCATAATCCAGCTGGTGGAAAGATGAAAAGACGTCGTCAAGGGACATGGTCAAACTAATTAAAATTTGTTTTAGTTTAAAAAAAACACAAACTTATTCTTCCACTTATTAGTACCGCAATAAAAAAATGTCCTTCCAATCAATTTGATTTTAAGTTATATCGAATCTAAATATTCTTACGCTTTTTTAAATAAATGTTTTGTATCAAAATAATAAGGCACTCTTGAATTGTCTAATAATTTATACTACGCTAGCAATTTAATTTTTCCTGCTTTTTTGATCTAAAAAAATTTAAAAATCCTCTATTCAATTATTTATTTACTTTAGTACATCATATTACTCAAAGGGCTGTTTTTTTATAACCTTTTAAAATGTGTAACGCACGCCGTAAGTAATTTCTAATAAAATATAAGCTGAATATTTAAAACTAAAAGACCAGATGTGATATATACACTGGAAATATATATTTTTCAAACAACGCGAGATTTATTTACTTTCCATGTATTATTGTAGGTTCTTTTATTCCAATTGAATTTTAATATTATTTTCATTTCATAGTAAAGGGAGTGGATCGTTTTATAAACCCGATAAAAAGTAAATACTTTGAATACAGTGACCTTAACATGAGTCTTGGTTTCCTTCTTATTTTCAATTTCCAAAACAACACCAAACACCTACATTTAATCCTATTATCTTCTCAATTACACTTTTCCTTCTTATTCCATTTTAACCCGTACTAGACCAGCAAGGAATGTTAAGACCAAAACCTTTACGGATCTAAATCGCAATAGATCTTCAGACATCAGCACTCCTAGACATATTATTTAATGAAGCGGAAGGATGATTAAAGGGAGAGAGGGCACTAAGAATTGCTCGGTCTGACCAGCGTGCTAAATAACCAGATTGTGGGTAGGAGCATATAAGATAAAAACTTCAACAGATAGTAAACTTAAAAAATGAAGAAAGGACTACAATTTTTGTTGTATGTCGATTGTTATCAAGAGATATCAGATCGAGTTGCTTATATTAATACTAATATCAACAAGACAACAAACTTAAAAATCAGATATAAGATGTGTGAGAATTACTCTATGGCTGTAAAATAACATTCATTTAAATACCAAATAATAACTGGTAATTTTAATGTAAAACTAGGAAAGCGTTAAGAAAAAATAAGGTTTATATTGGAAATTTTGAACAAAGAATGTAAAAATGTGGCTACGCTTAACTCTGAAAAAACACTAAAAATAAAATATATTCCATTCTGACGAACATACACAATATATTTCATGTTGCCACACATTTATACATGTTAAATAGATTTGATGTAAGAAATGAAAATGATCCGAGCAAAAGCATTAATAAATAAATAAATTAAGAGTCAACGGTTATATAAAAACTTAAGAATAAATCTAAAATACCTAAACATAATAAGTCATAAAGCAAAACTATAAACACACATTAGAGGAAAAACTTTAACAAGCAAATGTAATCAGCCGAAACAAAAAAGATGAAACAGATTAATAAACAAAAAATGCAAAAAGAACTAACAAAAAGACAAATAAAAGGTTCAGACAATTCTTTTTGTTCGAAAATATATCCTACAGTTTTTTTTGTAACTTGTGATCAAAGCACGTTCATTTAGCAAACCTATTGAACAGCTATCTATTCGGTTCCTTGAAACAGTGTGAATAGAATTGTTTTTGTTTGCTCTAGAAGTAATTCCTACTCAAAGGATTTTATTCCAAAAGGCGTGCAGCGAAAACCTGAAGTTAATAAAGTTGTCCATTCCAAAATCTGGTGTGCGTCTAGAAAATTTATGTAAAGGATAACTAATTTGATTTTTGCGGAATATTTATTTACGAATTAATTTGACCTTTTTGATCATTTCATTTATTCGAATAGTGGTAAAACTTACTCTCAATTAACAACCAAACCAAAGAATTACTGAGCCTTCCACTCATTCTCAAAGCAAACGCTCGTTAGAGTTGAGCCCGCCTTTGATAAGTTCACAGCTGAACGGATTTTTATCTGCGAACGCGGTCGACGATATCAATTTTCAGTTTACGTCGCCCACGTCAACTTCTAAAACCAGCTAACCCTTTAGTCGGCTGTAAGCACACGGCGCTTGCCATATTTGTAGTAGAGATTGCCTTGAAATTGCAGTGAGAGCCGTCTAACAAGCGCTCGCTAAATATTTGATCGCGCGTAACTTGATGGACCCCATGAATCTATCGGAAGCTGCAGACTGAGATCGAGGTGTAGAATTTAATATTGCTCGACAGCATTAATAATACGTTCGATAAGTTAACCCGCCGTAAAAGCTTCCGCGGCTCAAATTTATTGGAACGTCAGCCGGCTCGACTTGTGTACATGAAAGCAAATCTTTGGCGGACCCTTGGTCCCGTAATGATTATTAATAACGTGACATGCTGCCGCGCTACTGTGGACAGGTTAATTTCCTCACGCAGTGTATTTTCATGACCTCAGCCCAAACAAGTTGTAACTCCTTGCGAAAATGAGATTCTGCGGTGCCTGCAAAATCTCCAAAGAGATAATGATCTGAACTTAAATGTTTAACTTGAAGGTATAACGTAACAAAGTGGTTAATTATGTTTTTTAACTCATGTTCCACTTCAAGTATCTTACTTATATTCTATGAAGATTTTTATTACTTTAAATTAACTCGTAACCAAGCTATAAAGACACGAAATAATTTCTGTTAGTTATGTGCACATTATATGACAGAGCAAAAGGAGTAATAGAGAGTGTTGCAGGTTTTTAAAAACAAGATTATTTTACGATAGGTGGCCAAGAAAGTCAAGAAAATCAAAAGCTAAAGTCGATCTAAAAAGTTTTAGAACTCAAACATCCCCTGATCGGAATGGAAAACAAAATCCCGTACATTGTATGAAAATCTATTGTCAGTGAGCGATGAGACATATTGCTATGTTAACTTTAATTACATTTTTGACCAAGGTTACTACATTGTTCGCAGCTGGAAAGGTGCCCCAGAGAACTGCAACAGAAAGCGGAAGCCAAAATTCCCGAAGTAATTCCTTATCTGGCAAGCTATATGCAGTTGCAGTTTGGAAACCTGAGCTTTCATCACCAGTGCGTCTATTAATTCGGACATCTATCGAAAAGGGTGTTTGAAAAAACATCTTTGCCGTTCCTGCAACATCACGATGTTAAATCGCTTTTTTGGCCAGATCTCGGGACGTCCCACTACTCTAAGGCAACGAAGCAGTAGTACGCTGCTAATGATGTAGACTATGCGTCAAAACAAATAAATTGACCAAACAGTCTAGAACTCAAGCTCATTGGGTAGTATTGATCCATCGTGAAGGGGGTAATATTGAAGAAAAAAAGTACAACAGGATCAAAGTGGGTTTGAACATCATAAAAAATTCAAACAAAGTTTGTACAAAAACTTATGGCACCATTACGTCGTAAAGTTCGGGCAGCTAAATACCACAATGTGGCATAAAGAACTATTTTATGGTTTAAGGCTTAATAACGTGTTTAAAAACTATATGGGTTTAATAAATATATTAATTATTTTTAAATATGTTTCTCATATATTCAATAACGGACGTGCGAACAAGTTTCGTTTTATTCTCGACAAGCAAGCAGTGCAATAAAATGTTAATACAGACATTAATAAATATGTAGTAACCGAAGTGTGTGGTGCAAATGATAAATCAACAAGCAAAACATAATCTACAAACAACAAATTCAAATATGAATATGTTGTCCGAAAAAAGTTTATTTGTAGCAGCCAACCATTAAAAACAACAATGTTATACAGAATGGACCAATACCAAGTTCACGAATATTACAAATATATAACGTTTAATTAGCGAGTTAACCAATAAGTAAGTAAATTTTGATTTATCTCAACAATAATATAGAAATCCAACATCCAATTTTAATTACCAGATGTTAAACAACACGCAGTACTACTACAGTATATTGTCAACTAATGATGCCGATTTAGCTCAACGAGAAACTAATATCAAAACATAACAAAAGCAGCATCTAGCATTAAGAATAACATGGCGCAACGGTTATACAAGAATTCATAAAAAAAACTAACTCAGAATGGATACAACGCTAAAAACTTTCTAAATATAGAACGACAAATTAAAAGAACCAATCTTTTCATCAATTTATAGCCTACAGGTAATAAGAAATTTTAAATAGTACAAAGTATCCAAAATAAAATTATTCAAATAGAGCATCCAAAACAGAACGAAGATATACTGCAATTCATGAGTTGTTAACAGTACAGACGTACCAAGGTGTATTGCAATAAATCCAATGTGTAAGTAAAATTTAATATTCCCAATGCATCCTTGAGTTTCAAAAAAAGCGGATTCAAAAACGACGAACAAGGCAAAATTAATGGTAAACGAAAACGGGTATATGATAGAATATAAAAAAGGTATGACAATGAGGCAGGCAAAATTAAATAAAATAATAAAGAAAAAAGCAACAGTAATTTCCAAAAGCAAAAAGAAGTTATTAGAGACTCTAAATACTGATTATAATTTATTAATATAGAATAAAACCAAAGACGAAAAATTGGTGTGTAGCTATAATCAATAAACGCTGAAAAAAGCTACACAAAGTTGTAAATAGGTCAACAAAGGAATTATGACGGTTAACTTAAAGGCACAGAGAGAACATCTGACTGTAATTAAAATATACGACCCAAAAAACCAAGCAGAAGCAGTAACAAGCAAGAATGCCTTAGACATGTGTATATACAGATATAGACACACAGCTTAGAATAGAGGAAAAATGGTTAAATTTGAAGAGCACTATACATAAAACAGCGTGTGAAGTGCTTGGTAAAAGAAAGAAAAACTACAGGAAGAGAGGAATAAATCTGCAGTGCAAGATAAACAGAACGCTTATAAAAACCTATTTGGCAAGACGAAACCAAAATAAGAAACTTACAAACAAAAATAAAATATAACTAAAAGTATAACGCGCAATGCATATTGTGAAAGCTGGGAACGGTAATAAGCAATATAAAAGACAAGAATTTGCTTTTAAAATCATAAAACACCTAAACAAAAATAACAAAAGAATGTCACAAATATACATAATACACAACGACAGATGTAATAAAAAAGGTAACAAAGAGGACACACTCAAAAGCAGTGACAGTGTTGATTGCATAACTATAGAGGAGCTTAAAAGCGCACTAAGAAGCATGAAAAATAGAATAGCTACAGTAATAGACGCCTTAAATGTAGAGCTGTTTAAGTATGGGAAAATACTTTTAAATTTCGATTGTTACATCTGCTTAATTTATAGAAATATATATAGAAATAAACACATACTAAAGAAATTGGCTGTAGCAAAAGAGTAGTTTCTCTTTAAAGAAGAATGCCGAATAGATACTAATAATTATAGGAACATCAGTCCACTAAATTCAACCTATAAAATATACGCGAGGATAATAACTACAAGCATTTATAGCAACTTTTCGAAGAAGAACAAAGCGGGATCTGCAACAACGCTCATTTATAAACTCGGTATTCACATTGAAACTAATAATAAAAAGCGACAATAAATAAACTTAAAAACGAATATTGTCTTCACAGGTTATATCAAAGCTTTCCATAGAGGCATTAGATATAAAATGTGAAAAATAGTAAACAAAAAAGTATTTCCAATACACCTAATATAAGTATGTAAGAGCTTATAGAAACACACTACTATTATTAATAAAAATAATCCTCGTAAATATACACAGCCAATTAATATAAATCTGAGCATAAGATAGCAATGTTGCCCAACTCCTCTATTATTTAACCTATACATATCCAAGCAACGGAAATGAAGTTCTTAAGGTTGGTAAACGAGTTTTCAAAAATAAACAGATTTATAAATTATAATATCAGGAAAGAATAGACGACAATCGTTAGCCTAAACTAAGAAAAAGAGATGCAGGACGTCCTAGAAGAAGATGGAATTCATAAAGCTGTTGGTGATGATGATGATAATAACCTTTCAAGAAATCAAAATGGAAAAACAAGCTTGGAAAAGCTATCTAAACTCCAAAAAACACACAGATTATGAAAAAAATAAAAACGAAGGAAATAATTAAAAAACAAAAAAATAAACAACTTGGAGAAAATAAAAAATAAAGAATCCATACAAAGAAAAACAAAAATTATAATAAAATAACAAATGATATGATAAAAACAAAAAAGCACCAAATGGTAGAAATTAAAGAAAAGATAGATAAAACATTGAGCACAGGAGAGGCACCAAAAAACTAGCAAGTAGGATTAATAAATCCAATTCATAAAATAAACGGTGTAAAGGACTGTAATAGTTAAAGGAAAATTGCCCTATTAAACACAGTTGGAAAAATATATGCAAGAATCTTATAAATAAGATTACGATATAGAGAACTTAAAAAAATAATTAGAGAAGACGAAAAGATCCACATCTTTTTCATCGACTAAGAGAAAACTTCTGATAGATTACATAGAACTCATATATGGACAGTACTGTAAAAATAAAATAAGTAAAGTAATAAAAGAAGTAAAAGCACTATATAGACAGACTAAGCATTTAAACATGAGCAATCACAAATATCTGAAACAACAAAAGAAGTAAGGCAAGAGTGCATTCTAAGCCCTTTACTGTTTACAATAGTTTTGGATGAAGCTATCAAAAAAGCAAACAAAACAAATAAAATAATATAAAGTAGGACTTTAGTAGTTAAATTAGAATTAAATGCAAAAAGGAGAGCAGCAGGAAAACTCTTCAAGGCAATAAAAACGCATTTCGGACAAAAAAAGAGACGTCAAAGGAAGTAAAAACAGCAATTTTAAAGAAAGTAGCCACTACAATTTTCTCTAAATGAACTCTAACACAAAACCAAATAAGCAAATTTTAAAGCTCAGAAATGAGATTTCTATAGAAAATAACAGGGAAAACTAAAAAAAAAAAGATCCTAAAAACAAAACCAATACAAAATACAGTAGAGAAAGAAAAAATGAGACGGTTTCGACAAGTAACAATGATGTAGGAAAAAAGAAGAAAGAAAAAGAAAGACCAAGGATAGAAGAAGTAAAAAGTACAGAGGAAAAACGTAACATTAGAAAGTATGAAGTGAAACAAAAGGCACAAGACGGTAAAAATTAGAGATTGCTGTGAAGAAAAAAAAGGCAGCGACTTAACTCCAACCACCTTACGCCCTAAAGAGTAGAAAGCCCATCAGATTAAGAAAGTTCTTCTGAAGATGTCCTCTACAGTTGTGGATGAACCGCCAAGAGTTTCCAAACTTCGACTATGACCTAATAACCGAAAAACGAACCACACGATTCTTTAAAACACCAGTTGTAAAATCCTGCGCATTTATTTAATGTATCCTTATGAGCATTAATTAGAGAACAATGCAATCCTCCGGAAATTCATAAAACATGCTAAACTACTTTCGTTACGAGTAACTTTAAATAAGTCAATTTAGAAAGTCTAGTGCCCGTGTTCCTACCGATAATGACATATGTACAACCAACACAGTTTACTCTAAAATTCATCATGTCGGATCAACATTCGAATTAAACAAAGATAACATCAAACCAGTTGTTGTATACGATGTAATAATATATATTATTATAATATTTGCAGTTATTTAAAAAATACCAAAACCAATTGACAGAGCTTCTCATAATTAAATGTAAAAACAATATTGATAAAAAATTTAAATTTTTTAAAAAATTTCCGGAATGTAATTATATTACCTTATAACATAATTATTTAATGATTGAGAAAAAAAAAAGCCCTTGTAATAATTCCTTCCTCCCAATACAACATAAAAATTGACTTACCAGTCGACGCTGCTTCAACTTTTTATTCTACGTCCTAGCACACACTTTAATAAGGTTCGTTTGTATCGCTGCTATAGTCAACTGATCGCGAGGGAACAATTCTTTGGCCGAACTCGACGCGGACAATTCGAGCCTAGCTGAAAACTTATGGACGACTAGCGTCTTACGATTAAATTCCATGGTAGTAGACACCATAGGACCATTACAGTCTCAGTGCTGAAAGTGCGAAAGTTGCGAAAGCAAAACTATCCGAACAAATTGAAACTCAATATTATACGCGCACTTCCACCCGCGCAACCGAAATAATACTGCTATCCGTAAGTCTACAAAAGCATAAGCTATCAAAAGGCACACCTGGCTTAAATGAACAAAATCGGCGCGTCAAAACCTGCAAAATCTACAGATGGACGCAATCGTCCGAAGCATCTGTTAAAGATCCAATGTGGATCCTGTGGATTCCAATACAAGGTACTTTTATAAATTCTGCCGTTTACACGCTTGCTTTCAGCGAATAGTATCACTAGTTTTTTTTTTGTGCGATTCTATTTCATTATCTTTGTAAAATCACTTGCATAAATGAAACCGATGGCTTCAAATAAGTCATATTGCAAATGATTGAGAGGGCAGCACCCAAAATGTCTGCAAACATACCAATAAACAATTTTTTACTCCTGCCTAGTTCAACAGTTCAAATTTAGTCTTCGTACACCCATTTAATTTGCAAATTCACATATATTCAAAATTTTTAAAATGAGTATTAATACAAATGTAATGTGAAAAAGATTTGAAATTTATTTGTTGTAAAATTAGGAATAAAATTAATCTGCAATGGTTACTAGAGTTAGAGGTCACATGAAAAGGTAATGGATATTTATTAAGCATATTCCACTCACTTTTACATTTTAGTTGTACTATTTTTGTATGTCCTCAAGACATTAACATTCAAGAGTGCACATCTATTTAGAAACTAAAATAAAGTATTACCAATTAAGTTACTAATGCGACAGATAGTTACAGATATTATTTGTGAAACATTAAATTCTATTGACAAACTACATTACATATTGACTAAGTGATAACGGGTTATTCAAAATAAACCCTAAATTCTTCAAAAGTTGACCGTTTCCAACTCATATCATTTCTATTAGGGTTTGGAATTAATTTTAAAGGATTTACAACAGATCCTAGTATTTTTTGCCATCAGTACATACTGCAATCAACTTCATTAGGCTTGAATTTTAAGTGTTTGTAATTTTGTCAAGTGTAAACCGTATAATATTTTTGAACTTTGAAATATGTTGACTTTCGTGCCAATAAAACACAATTTGCGAGAAGCATTACTTTTTTGTTTCCATTTGGAGAAATCGACAGCTAAAAGTCTTCGTTTGCTGTTCTAAGCTTATGATGAACATGTTCTATCTATTTCAACTTGTGAATACTGGGTTCGACGATCCAAAAGTGATAATTTTGACATGGAAGACAAGGAGCGTTCGCACCAGCCGAAAAAGTTTGAAGATGCAGAATTAGAGACATTACTCGATGAAGATCTATGTCGAACGTTTGAAGAGTTGGCATATTTATTGAATGTTGATTTATCGACCTTCGGGAATCGTTTGAAGGCAATGGGAATGATTCAAACGAAAGGAAATTGGATGCCACACGAATTAAAGCCGAAAGACATTGAATAACGTTTTTTCATCTGAAAAAAGTTATTTCAAAGACACAAAAAGAAGGGCTTTTTGCATCGTACTGTGATGAAAAATGGATTTAATACCAAAACCTCAAGCGCAGAAAAGTGAGATGTATGCCTCCAAGCATTACCATTGATCTCAACATCGATGCAACAAAAAAAAAATTTATGGTTTGACAGTAATGCTCTATATTTGGTAGGATCAGAAGGGAGTAATGTTTTAAAACATCTGAAAACACATCTTTCTCTTTTAAATGCTATTTTGTTTATCCATAGTTAAGCTAACAAAAGAAATTATATAAGATACATAACATAGAGTTCCCACATTTTGGTGTTGAGAAGTTTAATAAAAATTTGAAAAACACTATACACAGTAATGACTACATTAACACAAATATTTTTTAGTCTTTATAGTCAAGTACTTCTGGTACGTGCCGACTATTAAGAGTGTTTGTAGTTAATAATGTGTTAGGATGTATACTCAAACGCGTTGTATATCTCGCGGCATAGCTTTTAATTTCTTCTTGGTCCTATTTTATATGGAGATCGCTATATAATGTCATGTTACTAATATATCAATGAGTCTGATATATCGTTTTCAAAACTTTGTTCCTAAAGCTTTGAATAATGTTAATGACTGTTTTGTTCATCTAGATATCATCACTCCATAGATTGTTGTTGAATGAGAGATTTGATTTCTAACCTAACAATTACATCTTTTGATGTCAAGTTTCTTCTTTCTGTTTTGAATATGTAATCTCCCCAAATGAGTAATAATCTTTGATTGACATCACTTTACCGTTTAGAGTTACATCCGAAGTAATAATAATACTAAGATTAAAACTTTTCTAGGCATATTCTGTCAAATGTGCTTACCTTAAAGCCACTCTCAACAAAAGAATAACGAATAAATTTAAAAAAATAAACATCACAAAGCACATGGATTTGAACTATAACAACCGGTTAACCAAGTTGAAATAAGCTTAAAGAAAAATAACTATTTATAGCAGTATTCCTGAACATGACAGAAGCTTTTTATAAGGTCTGATATAATGCGCTTTTGTACAAAATCAAAAATGCACTGCCTACTCCCTACTGCTTACTGCTACAATAATACCTTTCTGACAGGTGTTACTATGTTAAATGTAATACTACAATCTGAAATATTTATCAAGTATCCTTAAATGTGCTTTTTATACCGTATCTACACCGCAAACTTGCCAACAACAAAAAATACTACAATAAGGACCCTGAAATAGCAATCTTCGGTAAAATTTTAACCTCGTTCATCAGCGTTTATCAAAATACAAAATAAAAGTAAATCAACACACGCTAATTGCACCACAAAACAAATTATTTGACCCTAAGTTATCTTCCATTACTCACTAATCCCACTCCGAACCAAAGAGAAATATCTTAGTCTACACCTCAACTATAGACTTACCCTATAAAAACATTTAAAGACTAAACGCCAGCAGTTTAACCTACAGCTATGATTGTCTTTAAAAAATAAGATTTTGTTTAGGAATGTGACATCTAACCGAGGACCTACAGTTTATAGCTATGGATAAACCAACAAATTAAAATTATTTAGCAATTTCAGTTTAAGATATTACTAATAATTATAAATGCTCTCTGATATGTTTTCAGCCACACATCTATGTAGATTTAAAGATTCCTCTTGTATCAGAAGAAAACTAGATATTTTCAACAATATACAACCAAAACCTTCTAGATTATGACAACCAATACGTTATCGAACTAGCCAATCCCCCAATATAGTGATAAAATTAAACAGACAGTAGCCAAGAGACTTACCACAGTTAAAAAAGGACAGCTAACATTGTCGCCATCACCCCAAAATTAAAATAAAAAAATTATCGTTGGATATCTTTTCCTACACGTGTATCAGTTACATCACATTTACTTATTTCTCTGAAAGATACGTAACTTGTAAATTGACGTTAAAAAAAATAAAAAAGTTTATCAGGATCCTTTGTGCTAACTTTAACGACATTGTTTGCTAAAAAATATTATTTTATAGTATACTCCTCTTTTTCAGCAATTGTTAGAATTTATTTTGCAATTAATAGGCTATAATTTTATTATGATACATATCATTTATAAATGTTGTTGGTTTGTTGTATAATTTAATTAAATAGATGTGATAAAAACGAAAGTTGTTGCTGGAATGCATGTTTCAATTCCATTTGGTTGAGGCTGTTTATTGCATTAGTACATTTGTTAAAAGCTACATGCCGCTGCGGACCGCCAGCATGAGTTTGTTTAAGCCTCTTATCCACGGATGTTATGTTTACAACACAGAGATAATTATTATTCAGTTGCAGTATGAGTGATAATCTGTGTTTAAAATTGGGAGGCGCTTGAAATTCACTACTCGATATCAGTAGTGTGCTACACGTCCGCACCGCTTGAACGTTATTGAATGTTATTTATAATTTATTTCTAAAAAAGGTAACAATATTTTGCAAAATATATTGTACCTGTCTGAAATTTGAAACATAACAGTAAGTAATCAGTGTTAAAAAAATGTTCGATTTATTCAATGAGTGATCAAAGTAGCAGACTTTGCCAAGATTGATTTTTAAGGTACTTTATGCTCCTCAAATCCCCAGAAATAGTTTTCGAAGATAAACGAGAGGTGGGCTGTTATTAAAAACACCTAAAGAGAATGTTCTTATCACTGGATCTCATACAAAGACCTTCAAGTTGTTTGAACCGGTAAAAATTTGTTGAATTAAAAAAAATTAAATAAAAACATCGAAAATTTTTGGTCATAGTTCTAGTTTCAAACAGTTTGACAGAATATCAAACGTATGTTAAAATTAACAGCTGCTATAATTATATAGATAATAAATACGAAATTGATTAAGTTTGAGTGGTACTTTGCCGACTTTCATCAAGAAACAAATAACACCAAGAAAAAAGTCAATAAATTTTAATCAACTCGCATTTTGATATTTGTACTACTAAAAACACATAAAAATAATTTTAAAAATAAACTCCACAATGTATCCAAAAAATAAAATTGATTGACCAATTGTTCTCCACAGTAATTGCAAATCTCACAAAACAATGGTTGTTACGGAATAACGAATGGAAAACAAAACCGGCATATGGAGCTACCTCTTATTATTCCCCCGATGTTCATGCATACGAGTTCAACTATTTACATTTTTAAAAGCTCGCACATTTGGTTGATACCCGGATTGGGAGCTGTTGAAAAAAGCTACTTAGAATGTAATACATAATGGTTCATGAAATGGCAGAGAATCATGCACTAACAACGGATCATCAACATCAAACTGACCTTAATATCATTTGTAGTTTTCTTTTTAATATTAATAAACGAGAATAAGATAGATTCAGGTAATCTGTTGTAAAATAACGACAATAATTAATATTGTTATAGATAACCATAAAAAGTGAAATACTTTTGCACAAGAATTATCTTAGTGTATGGAATAATAAAAGTCATTCATAACAATTTTTTTCATGTATAAAAAATTACTTTTGAAATTCTCATAATTAATGTACGAGGATGAATCAGAATTTCTCGCCCTTTGTAAGGTGAATTGAAAGGGGCACAGCTTAAGAGCGTTGTAGATAGGAATTCCTGAAGGAGATTTGCTCTTATAGAGTACCGCGCATTGTCGCTTGTATAATTAGTGTCTCGATGCCAGACCAAAAGGCAACTTCGTTCATTGCACAACGGATTATTGTTAAGTTTCTCACGACAAAGACATAAATTTGTTCAAAATTTTTAGAAGACTAAAGGCATAGTTTCACAGACAATATACTTAAAAAGACTCTAGTGTGCGCGTGCTACAAACAATTTTTATGTGAATAATAAAGTTATGATTCTGGAGGAAATTAAAACAATAGCAAGAGACAGGAAGAGGTGGAAAGAATGGATACGGGACTAGATACCATCATCCGACGCTCGAAATGGCATGAAGGATTAAAGAAGAAGAAGAAGAAGATATGAATAATAAGCAATTAAAATTGAAAGTCTTCGACAAGCACCAGCGTAACCGGAGGGGATATTGGAACTGGTCGTCTTCTCAAAGATGACCAGAATAAATTGTGGCGGTGCTCAAGAAATTTGAGGCACGTCATCCTGTTTTATGACAAAGTCTGATCCGATACAACTGCTCAAGTTTGACAGAAAGTTGATGTTTTTTCTGGCTTACAACATAAAACACTTCCTACAATCCAGACTTATCTTTCCTACAATTATAATTTGTTTTGACTACTAAAAGCCATGTGGTTTAGCCTGGTAATAAAATAAAATGTTAAAATATGAATTTAAAATCGCCATGGGTCAAAATGCAGCGATACTCTACAAAATTTTGAATTAAACTCGAAAATTTTCCATCCGAGACACTTTCTATGATGCAGCTACGGGAAGGGCGCTTTATAAAAAGCACAACTGTTTATGTGGCACAAAGCGTTCCGAAAAGGAAGAGAGCACGTTGAGTAGGATCAACACGCATGATGCTCATCAACATCTCACACTTCGAAAACGGTTTTGGACTTTGGCGGACGTCTGTGTATTAGATTGATAGCAGATGAAGTAAAACTCCCACAACACATTATATAGTACATAATGAAATTGCAAAAATACGGAAAGGTTTATTAAACCGTTTGTCGATTGCTCATAAAGTTTTGGACCGTATAAATGAGCCTGTTCTTCTGAAGAAAGTTATAACCAATGATGAAATATGGATTTTTGAGTACGATCCGGAAATGGAAACACAGAGCTTTGAGTATTGCATTACGGAGTTTCTAGATCAAATAAGTTTCGAATCGAAGATAACTCTAAATATGCTATAAGTGGGTTTCTAATTTTTCTAAGTTCTTTTCTCGTTTATGAGCATGTTTCTGCCCATATATCAACGTTGATAATAAGCAACTACTAAAAACTTGCGCTTGAGCTATTTGAAATTTCTGTTTTTAGTATCTTTCTTAATGACCAATATTTTCTTCATCGTTAGTTAATTATTCTGTGTGTTTTTTTCTTTTTTGTTTTCACATGTGGTTATTTGTCTCAGATAGATGCTTTCTTCTGCTCTTCTATCTCATTTTTAATTTTTTTCAATTTGTAATAATTTTAGTTTCACTAAAGTTAATCTTAGACCCTAATGTAAGAGGTAGTGGCAGAAAATTTGGGATACCGCAAGTTTTGTATCCGAACACACCGAATTGAGTTCTGTTTTGGACTGTCTCTCCCATTATGCCAAAGAAAAGGAATTATTTCTAAATAGAATTGTAAACGGCGATGAAACTGTGGTGTCACACCGCTTTGCCCGTTTGTGAAGTCTGCAATTGTATGCAGAACACTATGCCACCGTAACTTACGTCGTAACCAACGCAGGCCAGGCAGAGAAAAAAATTTTAAGTTTTTGTAATATAAAGATTTAAATATTGTAAGTTAAATCGCAAAATAGAGGTCAAAGAACGACTCTAGTCTTTGCTCTAAATAGTGTTTAAGATGTAGAGTTTCAGCCTCAACTCATCACGAAGTTGTTTCTTTCATTTCCATGAAACGATTCTTACATATATTACCATTCTTCTTTTTATATATTTAATTTACAAAAAAATAATTTAGATCAAGGATAACAAGCTGAACCGTCCTATGTTGCTACTTGCGCTCTGCAGCCATCTTATGTAAGTTTGTAACTAACAATCCTGTGATATAATAAATCGAAAAATAAGAACAAAAATTTAATGCGTATAATAAATTTAATGAAAAAGATAATAAAATCATGAGTATAACCAATTTCCTGTAATTCATATCAGTTTTTTTCACATTTTGACACTACATTGATTCAATTCTCTTTGTACTATTCTAACGTAAATTTTGCTTAACAGCATGCTAGTATTTGGTAAAAAAAATAACATATTATTCGATGTGAAATTTTGCCGAGTCTTCAAGATCAGATTGTCTACCGTAACAAAAGCTTTCTTGGATATTTGGACTTGTATCTGTTTTAATACTTTGCCCTGGCAGTTGTTGAAAGTCTATTACCACATATGTTGTATCATTAAATACAATACCTTCAGAATTTTATAATTTATACCTTGATGACCTTAATTTTGATACGTTTTTTCACTTTTGGAACATAAGATAATACATGTTTTACCTTTCTGTGGCACATCCTAATCGAAGTGATTAAAATTTTCTTTAAATTTGGTAACTACCATTTTAGCTTTTTATTGTTATCACTCTATGAGTTATACCGTTGTTTTTCTTTATATTAATAACTTCCTTTAAATCACTTAACGCCATCTATTCAGCAATCTTTAATTAATTTGCAATTTTAGTTTAGAACAACTCTTCTATGTGTTTGGACAAAATTAATTATCAGATATTTTATTGACCAAACATCAATGCAGATTTTTGACAAATTATAAAAAACTTTATATGTTAAACAATTAATAATATCTCAGATTTACATACAAAAGCATATTTTCTCTATTTTTATTTCTCTTACCAGCTAAACGAGAGATATCTAAAATAGCTTTCGTAAAAGTTCATTATATACAATCAACTTCTAAAATAAATACAATAACGCCTTGAAATTTAAAAAAAACAATATCTAAATTTTGCTAAACAATTTAAAAAACTGTGGTTAGTAGAAGTTACATTTTATATTTCTTTTAATCTAGCCTATTTATGGCAATATAAAGATTTTCATAACAAATTCAATAAAATTTGACATCTTTTACGTGTTATTAAATTGTCAGAGTCTAGAAAGTTATTAGGAGTTATCAAAATGTATGCATAATTTGAAGAAAATTTTAACTTCGTTTAATTTATGGTTAACAAAACTTAAAATTTATCATTTACTATATAAAATCGACACCGTAAATCTATCTGTAAGACTAGAAGATATAGAAAGAGAAACTCATAATCTAATAAATCTACTCTAGCTATCAAACTACTCCAATAATGAACCACAAAAAGGAACCAGTAACACACTTACAAAATAAAGAAACAAGTGGCTGAAAAAAGACAAGGTAGGTCAGCTTGGCAAGGAACTCCTACATCAGATAGCACAACACAATATAACCAAGCAATAAGTTAAAATCAAAACTGAATGAAATGAGAAATGAATTTTTCGAAACATGTCTCTAATCACACTAGGAAAGATAATTCCATTTTAAAACTCATAAAAATAAGAAAAAACCCAAAACAATATCACCACTACTAAATGTTTAGTTTTTCTAGGACCGTGAGCGAAAAGTGATAAAGCGAAGACTGACCTATTTACAAAGCATCTCTCAAAAATTTTTTCCACACAAAACAATGACCTGGTTTAAGAAGTAGCTACTCTCTTCCTACTACAAAAAAGTCTGAGATTATTTGCTCCAGAAGAAATTAATGATGAAATTAAGATTATAAATTTAAAGAGGGGCTAGGTGTCGAATATATAACAGCACTAATGCCAAAAAAAATTCCCTAAAAAAGACTTGTCATACTAAAGTATATTTACACTGCTGTTCTAGGATCCAAATAATTAAAACTGCCCAAATAATAATAATACCTAAGCCAGGAAAAATCTTACAGATGTGGGATCCTACCGACTAAATCAGTCTGCTACCAACATTCTCAAAAATTCCCTATTTAGAAAAAACTACTCAAAAGAATTAACAAAGACATAAGCCAACACGGAATGGATCGCAAACCACCAATTCGAATTCTGCCAATCACACTCTACTGTACAGCAGTGACAGCGCTTTGTAAATATTATTAATCACGCACCAACAACCAACAATAGTGGACTACAGTATTTCTAAATGTAAGCCAGGCGTTAGATAAAATATGGCATTCTGGCTTACTACATAAAATTAAAAGAATTATTTTTAAACACTACTTCAATCTTCTAAAATCATACTTAAATGAACGTTAATTTGAAATTAAGTTTTATAGTAAAACTTCAAATCATCACAAAATTCTCTTAAGGGTACCACAAGGAAGCATTCTTGGCACACTTTTATATGTTCTGCACATATAAAATATTCCAGTAATCAAAAAAAACGTCATTAAATACACTCACAAACGAGTTAGCCATATTCGTAACTTACAAAAATCCTACAATAGCTGACGTAGCAAAAGCATTTTAACCTGATTGAAATATGGTTTCAAAAATAAAAAATTAGAGTAAACGAATCTGAATTGTCTCAATTAATATACACTTTTCGGAAAGGTTATAAACCTAAATGAAACAGTCATACAACAGAAAGAAACAGGTACATATTTTGTATTACACCTAGATTCGAAACTAAATTTGAAACATCATATGGTAAGCAAACTAAAACAAATTTATCTAAAAATAAAAGAAAATAATTAGCTAATTGGGAGAAAATCTAATTTAACCACTGAAAATATGTTAATTATTTAAAAAAACTCTGATCAAGCTCATATGAACATACGGAGTCGAGTTCTGGGATTGTTCAAGCAAAGTCATTATGCAGAGATCTCAATTCAAAATACTTTGGAAGATCGCAAACTCTCCTTGGTATACATCAAATTATACCCTTTATATAGAGTCAATATGTCAGTAAACTCATAAACCAAAGAAGTAGTAAACACTACAATGACTTGGAAACCCATCTTAAGCCACTACTAGAGCCTTTACTACACTCCACACCCTATAGAATACTGAACCGATCTTAGCCAATAGATCTTCGATAAAACTGAAGTAACATCGTTAGATAGATCTCTTTCCATGCCACGTGCAAGAAGTTCTGTTTATCTTTTGTGGATAGTAATGACATTAGCTTACGCAGTGTATTTTCTTTCGATTGCTAATAAAATTTAAAAGAAAAAGACTACATAAACTCAAACCAAATATTTCATTCATAGACTAACATGTTCCTGAACGTTAACTTAATACAAACAGTCAAAAGAATGTTCCAATTATATAATAACGCGTTACTAAAAACACGTACATTGGCGTTTTCGAGAAACAAACAAGTCCAAATTCCCATGTGGAGAAATTCAACAAAATAACTATCAACTTTATCTTTATATAAAAGTAAATTAATTATCAGCCGGAACTTTTTTAAAATACAATAAAACATCATAAAAGTATATTATCTTAGAAGCACGTTTTACCCAACGAATAGGTGGTTTTTTGATCCCAATATCACAAAATGAAAGCGGTGGTGACACCAGCTAATCGCAAAAGAACATTTCGACAACATCATGGTCAAATCTCTTTCATTAAAGTGCTTATTTTAGTGATACAAACAAATAATCGTAGAGCGATAAGTACGAATTGTAGGCAAGGTGTTTGCCCACCCGAAAATACGATCGTTTCTGACTTTCAACGAGGCACTGATCTTGTAGATATTTTTCGAAATACAAAGCCACTAGTAATAATTTTTTGAGCACTACTTTAGCTCATTCTAATTTCAAAAACAATTTCAGCAGCCGTTAGTCGGTGGTTCTCTACGAGAAGGGACTAACCAATACAAATGTTCGCCACAGTCACGCTGATTCTCAAGAAACCCCAATGACCTTTACTTTCAACTGCTTCCTTCTAAAAATTATGTTAACGCTCTTTTACATAAGTCCTCTTAAGCGAGTTGTCCTCAAATTGTACCTTAAGTTCTCTCAAAATATAGGACAATTTTACGCCCTTTGTAGTAAGAAACTTGAAAATGTTCTGTTGCTCAGTGGACAAGATTACCTCTTGTTCTGCGATAGCGCAAAGTACCCTATAGAAAGAATTCTCCTCAAGCATTCCCATTTAAGATTAAAAGCCCATTTTCGTTCACGTCATGACGACTAAAAAATAATTCCTTTTTATATTTTGTTCACAATCGTAAAATTCATTCAGGAATGTAAACCCACTAACCATTATTTATGTCTACTAATTCTGATCTTACAAAAAAATCAAAACTCACTTTCGTATAGATAAAGCAGTCAACTGGTCATCAAGATTTTGTAATTTGAGGTTTATTCGACTTTTTCTTGAGGAACCACGTTAAGTATAAAATGCCATATACCATAATTTCTTAACAAATTTTAGTCATTACTTAGTTTCTCTTAATGACCCTTCAAAAAATTTATCAATAGAATTTATCTTATTTCCATTTATTTTTATACCAAATCATATCGCAAATTAAAAAGGCAAGCTGTTGAAGCCAATAAAGCCGTCGAAAGCGAAACGATGGGACAGCTGAATTAAAGGTCGCCAATTCAGCAGAAAAACCCGGCATTAATTCATAATTCAGCCGTCTCGCATCCGAATCAATTTCCGCCGAATTAAGGCGAAAAACTTAGGTTGGTTCCAGGCAAACACGGCGCGAGCGGGAATCGAGTCCGCTCCAGGGCTGGCAATCGAACGCCCCATAATGCAAATACAGCCGCCGGTGTTTTCGGGCGCCGCCTCCCCGAGCTGATGTTCCAATTTTTCAGCCCCTTTCAATTTCGCCGCCTGTAAAATATCGACGGTATTCTTCTCCGGCAGGACGCGGCCGCCGGAATGCCCGAATTAGCGGCGGCGAAATTCATTTTGATCGGCGCCCCCTCCCTGCTAAATGTCGGCGGCGGTATGCAAGAGGGGCTGTAATTCCGCTATTCCTAGGCGCGTGTCGTTACGTCGGAGGATTTGGTGAAAAAATCCGGGGAGATTGGCGGCAGCGACAGCGGCAGCTGGGAAGCTGCCAAACTAAAACAATTCCGAAAGCTTTAAGACTTAATATAAACTTAGGGCTAAAATAGATTTATAAACACTAATCAATTGTTGTAGCATTATTTAGGAAAATCAACATACAAGTAGAATTTGTGTGTTTGTGACTTTATTGTTGTAAACAATTAACGCTTTACTGTATATCTTCTAGAAATAAGATAAACATGCTACAATAAAGAAATATTTAATATAAACTTAATGTTATCATCTTTAATAAGCGTTATCTGTGTATTCATGCACTTAGTTGTAAAATATTTATGTAACCTAAATCAAAAATAAATCATTTTATATTAAATGATTCTTCAGTTTCCGAAATTTTATACAATAGTAAACTGTCATTTCTTTAAAACTCAAATGAGTAATTGCGAAACTTGTTTTATATATGTTTAAATTATTTACTTCTGATACAGGGTAGAGAAAAGCTATCCCTAATTTCAAAGAAAAGTTTTAAAATGCAGAATGGTCCAAAAGTAGAAAAAATGATTTTATTAAAGTAGTCGAGAACTTTCGTCTAGAGGAGTCCTCAGTAGCCAACAAGTTCTGAGCGAACGAGCTTTTGCTGACTATGCGTACATTTAGAATAATAATTCTATTGTGGTTACACAACGTACTTTTCTAACGAACTTTTATCTATTGCTTCGGGTTTCCATTCCAGATCAAAATTAATTTTGTTGTGGGTACGAAACTTCAAAGTACTGGTTCTGTAGTACAAAGCGGAAAATCTTAGTGCGTGCAAACACTAAAAAATATTAATGCAATAAGACGTTCCAAGATCACCGAAAAAATCTGCGTACAAATATACCATTACTTTTCATTTATCCAGTAGTATTGTAAGGCAAGTTTTGCACTAAGACCTTGGATTTTCATCTATACAAGACGATTATTACACAAGACCTTTCCGAATTTGAATGGAAAATTACCTGAAAACGTGACACCTGATGCAGTTGTTTTTTAAGAGACAAAGCATATTTTCACTTAAAGCATATGATAATGCATAAAACTTTCGTTATTGGAATGATGATAACCCACGATATATCCGTAAAGATTTCTCTACAGCAAACGTTTAGTGTGCAGTGAGTAAAGTTACGGTCATTGCCGCCTACTGTTTTGAAGAGAGAAGCTAACGTATCACTATCACTTTCAATCGGTATATGAAAAAAAATTTACAATTTTTTGCACCGAATCTCGATACAATTCGACTGGAAAACCTTTGGTTCTAACAGGGTAGAGTTACATCTAACACAAATTTTTTTTCGAAGTGCCGTGTGAAATATTTCTTGGGTATTTAAAGTTTCACCAAAGTGACATCACTTAACTGACCCACTCACTAGATATCGTCTCTTGTCACTTCTTTCTATCGAGATATCTTAAAGCTGAACTTTATACATATCGCCCTAAAATCTCCCCAGCAAATATTGAAGGGATTAATGAATAACTTTAGAATATTATCACAACAGTGCATTTAAAATGTTTTCTCAACTTTTTTTATGAAATGAAGCTCGCATATTATCGAAAAACATAAATTTTCAATCCGAGACGTTTACCGCTTTAAAACAAAGCACCGGCTTCATACAGTTGCCAAAATCCGACAAAAAAACAAAATTTATTCTGGACCACAATACTTCCTACAGCCTGAACTTTTATTTGGACTACTAAAAGAAGCACTTGGAAGACGACGTTGCTATCTAAGAGAATTAAAAACATATCTATTCTTTAGAAAAATGTGTTTTTATATCTAAAAATTATATAGGTAAGTAACTTTATAAGTTTGTATTTTTATAACGCTTTTTTTATTATTATTTAATGCAAATTTACAAGCTGCTATACGTAAATGGGCTAAATGCTAGACTTTGAAAGGAGACACTATCCAGCGACAGGACTACAGTGAATATAATACAGATTATTTTAATTTGCTATTTAATTAACGTCGGTTGGCCACCTGCGTTTTAGTTATCTTCTGATTTCGGGTGGGTCTCTCAGCTGACTAACTTGTTCATTTGGGTGTCCTGAAATTCTATTTAAGTAGTTGGTGGTGAGTCTGCGGATTTCTTCCTGTACTACTGGGATGCTTGAGTTGTTGTGTGATGTTTTGTTGCTGATGTACAATAGGGCGTCGAATAAAATCCTTAGGACCTTCGATTGGACTCTTTGCAATATTTTTGTATTTAAGGGCTTCGCGCATCCCCAGAGCTGGACTACGTACGTCCAGATCGGTTTTAGTATAGATTTATACACTAATAATGCTTTATTAAATAAAAAAAGTTTCTATTTTATTCGCCTAATTACAATTAAAAAACATCACACTTATTTTTAACAAAGTTGTTACTACACAAGGGTAACAATTATCCTCAACTAAAAATTCTCCTAATTTAGATGAATTATCTGTAAATATGATATACAGCAGTTAAAATCAGGTCAAGTACGTCCTCAAGTGGCAAATACGTAAAGCAGGTTTCAACATAAACTTTGTCTAATACTTACTAATATACAATTGAACGCATATCTCTAAGCAGTCGTATAAATACATATTGTCATGTATTACACTACTTGTGACCAATAAATGAGGATTTTTGGAAAGTGAACATTGTTCTACAATTTTTTATTAAAAGTCACTACAAACTACATTGACACGTTTGCCCTTACAAATACAAAGAAAGAAAATAACACAAACAAAGCTGCTAAAAACATTCAAATTATATTCTGAAATAATGTTGTCACACACATTACATCACATCATACAACCATTGCAGTCCACTGCAGGACATAAGCCTCCCTTAAATTTAAGAGGGATTTGGCAATTAAACGCCACGCTTGCCAGGCAAATTGGCAAGTGGATAGAATGTATGAAGGATAAGAGTATGTAGATTGTGGGCAGGATTAAAGTTCGGACACGACTCACCCCCAGTGTTAGGAGATGGAAAAAAGTCAAGGCTCGCGTGGGAAGTATCACCTCCCTGAAGTAGATCTATTCTCTATCGGAATCACAGAAGAGTATCTACCCGCTACCCAAAATTAATGTTATAAATAAAAGAATATGCCAGATATAGCCAAAAAATTTTAAAAATAATGATTTTAACTTAAAAGATAGCAAGCTCTTCGAACGGCTTTCTGACTTCCATATTAATGCTTTGAAAACTTGTCAAAAAATAATTATTGCACTATAATTTTTAAGCTTGTAGAACAGTTAGGTGTAAACTATATAACCATTATAAAATATTTAAAACAAGTGGTAACGTTAAAAAACGAGTACTGCGCTACTTTTCAATTGATATATGCTTCTCATTGCACTCTCGTAATCCGCGAGTTTAATTTCTCAAAGAAGTTGTTATTGATGAGGAAAAATGAGTACATATAAAAACGTCAATGGCTTAGTTCCAGGAGATAAAGCGGCGCTTCAACCTAAAGCTAAACTTTATCCAGTAAAGACGTAACTTTAAAAGCATAATTTATTTCAAACTGCTGGAGCAAAATCAAACAATTACAACTCAAATGTATTGACAACAACTAGACTATTTAAAGAAACCCATACATAAAAATCATGTGGATTTGATCAATGCTCAGAGTATTATATTCCTTTAAGATAATGCTTATTCATATACAACTCGTATCACCTCAGAAAAAATAGAAAGCTTGGCTGGGAGAAAATGGTCCAGCCACTTTTTCAACAGATTTGCTTTATCAAGTTTTTCAAAAAGGCATTGAAAAAACTGATTTTTTAAACATTTAAACGATTGCCTAAAAGGTAGCACAAAAGCACATCCAGTAAGACAAAATATATTTCAGATCAAAAAGTTTCAAATTTCTAAAACATAAATAACTGTAGAAAGTTACTACAAAAGAACCATCTGGTTTCAAAAAGATACATTTTACAAAATATTACATATATAATATTATATGATTCATTAAAAGAAAGAGAAAACGTTCAATTTTAAAATGTAGGTTTAGAAACTTTGTTTTAAGGGGGACGTCTAGTTATTTTTTTTGCCAAAAAATCGATTTTAAGATTTTTATTTTTTCAGAAAGCTGAAAACCCTAGGATCATAATGATGTACATGTATATATATCTATATATTTCCACGCTCGCCAAGCCATTTTTCCACCCCGTAAGTTGTGACTTGTTTCTTCAGAAAAAAACGTCGTGTTTTTTTGGATAAAAAAAATCAATTTTTGGTTATTATATTTTCGAAAGACTAACCCGACCTCAGAATCATAATGTTTTTATTAATTTATTCGTATCTTTATAGCTATGCATGCATGCTCGCCGCACCAGTTTTTCCGCGGTGCAAGTTTCAACGAATTTGCTCGCCAGTTACGTCGTGACCTTTGAACGAGCGTTGAATTTGATATCATTATGTCTAAATGTTTGGATCTTGTAAAGATCCAAATAAAACAAAGTGTAGTATGAATAAAAAAAGACGCAAAGCGAATTTTTTGTGCTGATAAAAAATCTCAGCAATCATGAAAAGATGCGAGAATCAAGAGAAAAAAGGAGCTTGATTAGCAAGAAGAACTTTTTCAAGAGGCCCAAGAATTACTTTTATAGCGCAGAAATCGCAGACTGATGATTGGTAAGCATTTTGTCTATTATGATTGTAAATAGTTGAATGCGAAATAGAAAAAACTTTAAACGCGTTTTTCTCAAAATGGTGATTTTTCTCACGGTGGACACGATTTCTCGGAAACCATTAATCCGATCGAGCTAAATTTTTGTGTGTTTATTGAAACAATAGCTTGCCTGTATTATACAACCAATTCTCCAAATTAAACCTAAAATATTTTATGTTACTTTAGAAGAGGTTAAAAGGACGTTTTTCCGAGAATTTTTTTTCGCAGACTGTATTTTTTTTCTACTGATCTTGGCAACTTGGTTGTAAAATACAGACAAGATATATATGTCTACTTTAAAGTGCCGTTTAATTTTTTTATTTCGGCAATACTGGTGCAAAGATATCCTGTCCACCGCACAACGTACGGTTTTTCAGAAGACGACTTTGGCGTCCTCTAGTGGAGTTGAAATAAATAATATAATTGTTTTTAATGTTTCTTAATATATCTTTTCAAATGCGCAAAATCTCATGCCTCTAAATAAAATAGATTTCTATAAAAAAAATTATGAAAATTGACCAATTTTCACCCAAAAAACCCAGACGTCCCCCTTAAACATACAGATGACAGCATGGACCCAGTTTTGCAAAATGGAGAGAGTGCACCAATGTTCTTAGGAATTCAAGGAATTTATGGGTTATTACGGAACGATGTGCATTTTGGATATGGATTGAGGAAAATATTTACACCGTTGTGGAAAACAAAAGAGATTTGCCAAAACTTTCAAATACATTAGTGCCTGAATATATTTGCCCCAAAACAGATTCAAATAATCTTAAATGTTCTAGATCAAAAAATGGTACCAAGCATAGATCACTCTGTTTTTAAAAAAGTTTAGAAACTATTGAACATGTTTAAAACAAAAATTCTACTTGATTATTACCCTATATCACTTAACATTAATCAAATAATTGGTTTTATAAACCTAAGAAGATCAGTTTTACCATCCTATAAATCTTTTAAGAAAAATTGTAAAGCCGATTAAAAGATTTATAATTAACAGAGTAAACAAAGATTTAAATTCTCAAAACTAGATTCAAAATCATCAATTAGGATTTCTGCAACCACAACAATGTCACCACATAGAAAAAATTGTTAATTAATCATCGAATACATATCAATATTGTCGAACCATCTTTTTGGGTATAAGTCAAGTTTGAGATAAATATGACGTTCAGTTCTACTTTGTAAAACAGAAAGAGTTGTTCTACCAAGCAACACTACTAAAATTTTATCTTAATGGGCGAAAATTTAAAGTGAAGGTAAAATAGTGAAACCACCTGCTATCTAATGATACATTACGAGTATCACAAGAAAACATACTTAGCTTCTACTACATATCTGTGACTTACTGCAAACTGCAAAAACACATTTAAGCACGTCATTATTATTATTATTGTAACCTACAAAAGCTCTATCAGATCTTTTTAACATCTAAAAACACTTATGATAAAATCATGGCTAAAAAATGGAAAACCAGATTTATCACATTATCTCATATCACGGGTTTTTTTGATCAGAAAACTATCTGTTAACTTTTATCAAGCAAATAAATAGTCTCTGTTGAAGTACCAAAAATTAAATTTTATAAACAAACTAAACTAAAAATATCACATTACTAAGAAAAGATAACAAATGAACTTGAAAACTAGAAAACTTTTTAATCTAAAAAAAATTGTTAATCCACAAAGCGGTTATATAGCCAATTATAACTTATCGTTTATTGATTCGGAGATTGTGCTAACAAATCCAACACACCATCATTCAAAGCACAATTTAAGATACTTCAACCCATAGAAGGAATACTGTAGTATGTTTTGAACTATATCTTATAAACAAATCTTACAATTTCGTATATATGTAAAGATATTAAATAAATAAATAGTAAACATCACCACTATTACAACCCAATAAAAACAAAAAACTCAAAAAATACTAACTCTTAGATCTAAGAACTCATAGATTGTAATACTTATATTAGAATCACATTTTCCCAACAGTTAAATAGTTTTCCAATTCCATTACCGTAACATGAATATAATGCGTCTTTTAGTGGCTCAAATAAATGATAATCTCAAGGCAATAAGTCTGACTATGGGAGGGTGCTCAGTATAATCCAGAACAAGTTCGGCAATAAGAGGTCGAGCGAAGCGCTCATCTTAATGAGAATTTCTGTAAATCACAATTATCAGTAGTGACTAACTAAGCACTGCTACGATTTATTTCATCCTTGGAGGCAAATTCGGCTGTCAATAAGGTGTCGAACAATGCGAATATTCTTTTCAACCATGTGGACTTTTGAGCAACGTCAGTGTCTTTTATTTTCAACTGCTTCTTGTCCTGTATACACTTGAGTCCTTTTAAGCCTTAAGTCTTCTTAAAATTTCAGACAATTATACACTCTCTGTCGTAAAAACTTAATACTTATTGTGATATTGACTAAAGAAGCAGTAGTATAAGATATTCTATGAGAAGAATTCTCTTCAGACATTCCTACGTACAACGTTCAACAGCCCCGCCAATTTTCGTTTACCTAACAACTCATAAAAAGAAATTTCTGTTTATATTTGATTCGCCTACGTATGATCGTATTATTACAAGTTTAATTTTAATAAAATCTTATTAATAGTTCAAGCAACTACGATTACTTTCTTATTAAGCCAAACACACACTTTTAAAAAGATTTTTTTGCATTATTTTAACATAACATTTTTCTTTATCATAAACTGCTACATTACCACAGCATTACAGTTCCATTCTACATTCGCCCTGTGTTGCAAAAAATAATATGTTGGCGTCATTCTGACGCACATATCTGAGCATAACTTTATGCGTTTTTTTTTAGAAAATTTATATTTAGTTATTTTGCATAACACTTTCTTATCAGGCTTTCACAGGCATTCCTTTAAATGACTTTGCATTTACTTTAAACGCCGTTAACTCTTACATTTGACATTTAGTCTTTTATAGCTAATAAAGTTAGCATAGAACACCGTAACATCGTATATTTCCCGTTCCTCAAAAATAATGTTCCAAGTACTTAAACCTTATATTGTCTGAAAGGCTACGTAATCTAATAGAAGACAGAATATTTTTCATTCTTAGTCTAGTATATTTAGGCTAAGTATAAGAATAATAAATTTTGATACAGTAAATGAAAGAATAAAGTAAATTCATTCTAATTACATAAACATAATATTATAAAATAAAATTTACCAAAGAGTAACGTCATAAAACTAAGAAGAACTAAGAACGCAAACTAAAAAAGAATTAATTAATAATGCAACAAAAAATAAATACTTTTTACTAATTTTAAATTAAAATCGCGAGTTGGTAAAAAAGCAGTTGCTGTAGTATTTTATAGTATATTTAATAACCTTTAGCCCAGATCAGACATAACATATTATGACATAGTTACTTACAATTATTGCATGACGATAAGCAAAATTCAAAAATGTTACTACAAATGAAGAGAATATGTTAAAAAAAGTATTGAGAGTGTTTGGCTCGTTATTTGAACCTTTCTAAACAACTATGATTAATTCAATTCTATCGCGAAAAAACATTAGGCTCTCAAAGAGAGAGGGACAACATGACTAAGAGTGATAATAATAACGCTGCTTCTCGCAACACTACAGATGACAAAATTGGTTTATTGTTTCCAGTAGCATCGGTAAGATTAGAATAAACCTGCAAAGCTTGCAACGCATAGCGAAGTGGCGAAGCAGTCTGACCACACTGACCTTTGACCAATCAGTTTCAAAATCACTAGAAAACAAGCCTTTTTGGTCGCCTGTCGATTGGTAAAAACAGAATTTGGAAATTCTCAGCCGTTCTCGAGTTTTTCCTCGGACGGACGGACAGACAGACAGACGGACGGACAACATGAAGTTAGTAAGTGACTCCGCTTCGCTTCGCCACTTAATAATACTAAATTTGCTGCAGTCTTTATTAAACACATGTTCCTTAATAACTTTTCCAATTTAATTAACGAATATTTGTAAATATTTTATTTTTGGTAATTAAAATTTAGTAAAATAAACTGTGTGAAATAACTGTATGTCACATCTTAGCAGACATTACCATCTCTTACTATTTTACCTAAGAGTAAGATAAAAAAAGCTAGTTAAAGGGATTTCTCTATTGCATCCCGTGATTCAACTGAAATGCCTTTGAAATATTCCTCCCGCGTACTTGAAAACTACTTGAAAGTTGATGAACGTCAATTTATAACAACTATGTTTATAACACCAAGTTACCCATACCACAGCTTATTCTAATTACCCTCAAATATGATACTGCAAAATATTTATTCAGTATTTTATATAGATAGGCCCAAAGAGTGTTCAGAGTAGACATTATTGAGCTCTTAACAGCTGAAGGTTGTACACCCATTGACATTCATCTATTAATAGATGCTATCTATGTCAATGTCTGAGTAACTTTCACAACTGTTAGACAAGAAGCGTGAAAAGAAAGAATCCAACTACAATTTTGTGATCAAGCTTGATATGGTCGGTCTATTACAACCTCGCAGAGACAACACCAAGCGTGTGCAGAATAATTCGTGCTAATCCTTACGTATAGGATAGAAGGATATCTTGAAACTATTGCAATATCTCTTAAAGGAGCCCACCGTATCATTCGTGGTTTGCTTGATTACAGGAACATATCTGCAAAATAAGTTCCACACATATTGACTCCTAAAGTGAAATTTCCCAGCAACTTTTGACTCGATTCTAACAGGAAGGTAATAAATTCTTTGTCGGGTTGTCACTAGTGACAAGTCCTGAGCAGTCAGTGAAATACAGCCATAAGAGCTACTAATTAACTTTAATTAAAACTATGGCTGGGCTTCAACAACTCTTTTATAATAACATTTCAGTGAATTCTAATCTTACGAGTAACTTTGTGCTTCAAGATAACAATATGTCAAACAATAATAAATAGCAATCTCGCTTGCCTTCAACCACTAGAGGAGAAATTCATCGTTTTGTAGAAATTTGTTGTAAAAGCATCGACTTATTTTCAAGAGAGACGAGTTTATCGTGGTGCACACAAAAATTCTTTACGATAACTCTATTAATAGATAAAGTTTACAAATAAACCTTGAATTTTCTTTTATTAAGGTGTATTATTATTGTTCTACAAAATTGCCATTGTTATCCATGCGTTTTTTATCCCGTTGGACAAAAAATCAGGCATCTATTCGGTCAAGAAAAAGTCTAACAGTTTCGGTAATGTTCTGCTTCACACGGCGATCATCACAATTTAATTCATCCGTAGTTATCAAAAGCTAACCATATAGATCATAAATCTTATCATACTGATATCCATTTAAGTGTTGTCATAGTCAGCACCCAGTCATTGATAAATGTCAAAGGGCACACAATTCTCAACCGTTAGGTAACCAATAAAAGGTCATTGTTTCTACTAAATATTTATACCAATTGATATTTTAAAAAAGAACCACTAAAGTGTTTTAATAATAATAAGTTAAAAATTATTATAATACCTATGTCATATGCTTCAATGCAATACTATAGGTCCTATCGGCTAGGAGGCAAAAGTTCGTAAAACACCCTTACAGTATAAGGAGTTCCATTCATATTTTTTTATTGTTAAGACTAACTATTGACAATCCCTAAAAGCATTAAGTAAACTCTTTTTCTGTAAAGATAACGTGGAAAATAGCAATCAAGTGATGTCATATTGTATTGCTTAAATAAAGTAACAATAATTAAAACCATAACACTTAAAAACAAATTACATTTGTTACGAATCTAAACCTAATTTTTATATACTCTCTTTTCCTCTATAACACGCATTATCTTTTTGTGTGGTGCGAGTAATATTCTCAAGTTTGTATGGTAAATCTAGTGTATACTATTACTTAAACTTTCAACTATTCTCGCTAGTAACCAGTAAATTTATGTTCTTGTAATTGATTTGGGTATTCTTCGCATACACGTACTAATTCACTTTTTATTAAACACATCTTCAAGTCGATGATTATTTCACTATAATCTATGGCGCGTTGGTAATAGTGTAATCAAATCTTTAATATAAATGTCTCCAATACGAATAAGTCCAAAGATGGTTCTTTTTCCACATTTAGATTCTATTAAGCCAAATGGGTTTAAACATTATTTTGTATATTATCCAAACTACTCTTAAAATTCCTACCTACCACCTAGTAGCAACATCTCAGTTTAATATTACGTTGTAAACATTGCTTTTCAAATATGTATTTTCCAATTAAAGCTTTTGTTGATATAAATACCCAAATATTCAGGACCTTCTGATAATGGTATTTCCATTTTATCAAAAGTGATAAAGATTCTGAATATAATTTAGTGCATTTTGTAAATTTAGTACTGTTCTTATGTAATTCTTATCTATAACTAAAATAGCAATATTGTCAGCAGATTTAACAAACGTAGCATCTTGAAGATAATTAATAAAGCCCGCTGTATAAGTAAAGTATAATAGTTACCCCATGTTATTTCCTTGAGAATCATCTCTTTGTATAGCTTTCATTTTAGTCATTTTTTCTTTATATTTAACCAGTACGTAGCTTTCATATACATATAATTTTAATATTAAATAAAAAGTATAAGGTAAATATTGTTTTAATTCAAATAGACGCCCTTTATGACACGCTATCAAACACTTGGCATATGTCAGAACAGTTTGGTTTTTGTTTTAAATACTACACGATTAACCCATTCGACTAAACCCAAATTAATAGTTCTAAATTATTTTTTCTTCTTATAAGAAGGGCATTAGGTATTTGTGTGGCCATCTCTCATATACTTCACTTTAGTTTATGTGTCAACAATAGTGGTTGTGGAGGTGTATTTAAGGAATTGTGTATTTTAATATGGTCAGCTCATTGTAGATTTTTGAATGGTTAAAAGACTTTTTTAAATGCTCAACATCGCTCCTATCCAACTTCTGTCATTTTTAAAATTGGACGGATTGTTGAGATTGCTTAATACGCTTAGTGGCTTTGCACAAATAATAATAGGTAGTCATGGTAGCAACTTCACATTCAAGGTCACAAGAGAATGTTTTACTTTTATACTAATTGATCATTTTTTTAAAATCCCTAAAAGCATTGTTGTACTTTTGTTTCACCTGAAGGTTTTCCTGGAAAAGTCACGTTTTGTCGATTGAGTTTCTGCTGTAGGTATACCACTCCAAGTTGTATTTTGATTAAAGTTTCAACAGAAGAGATTAGTATGTACTATTTCTCTGAAGTTATCTGTTTATTAGATATGTAGGTAATTGTAACTTTTATTTTCAAAATAATTGTTAAACTTGGTCAAAATAATCTATGGGTGACTATAGCATAAGTAAAACAAATTTTCACCATTATATTTGCATTTTAATTATTGTTTGTGATAATTATTGGTCACATTTATCACAAACAGTAATAAAAATGCAAATATAACGGTGAAAATTTGTTTTATTGCTAATCAGAAATCTTTCCCAGTTAGACGGCAATCAAATAGTTTATACAGATTTGTGGCAGCTGGATTTCTTCTTTCATACCTTCTCAAAGGCGTTGCCCATTTTGTCAATAAATATCATTGGACACACATCCATCAGCAGTTATGAACTTAATGAGAGCGCACTGCTTCAATCAAATCTCCATGTTAATTGTCATTTTATTCGCTAAAGTAGAACACCTTTACATTCCTATGGAATGTTACTGGGCGTCTTTATAATCAGTGAGTTAGATAATATTATGATATTTATTTCATACACCTCAAAACAGTTAACCAATTTGAATAAGACATGCGACTTACAGCTTTGTCTGTCTAACAATTCTTGACGATATAATTCTGCAAACTTCTTTTTATTTCTACGCTTGAATTAAATACTAAAAAAATAATTTGATGATGTGAAATTAAAAACTGTTTTTAGCAATAGAAAAAAAACCGGTACAAGTATTTAACTTGTAGAGATAATATTTTTAAAAAGACTCACAGAAATTCAAAGCTGCAACAAAGATGGATTTTTATATTTTTATCTATTTTAGATAACAAAAACTAATAGAATTAAATAAAGTGGAAACGTAAGCCCCAAAAAACAGAAAGTTAGAAATAAGGTCAAGTTCCTATCCAAAAACTTTCAGCCCATAAAAGTTGTGGGATCTAATCCAATTAAGGCCAAACTATTTCTTCAGAAGGACAGGTATAGAGTTCAACTGAACGCCAAAAGGGCTTTCCCTTGTAAACCTAATCCGGGCCCCAATTTCTCGTATTTGTTATTCAACTCAAATTTCTACACTCCTTTATCTTAGCAATGATTTTATAGTCTGTAACTTGGCTATTTTTGCCTTTGTTTACCTGATGTATTTACAGTGACATAGAAAAAAATAAAATAGACAAGTTACAGACTAAAAAATCATTGCTATGATAAAGGAATGTAGAAATAATAATGATTTGTTAAAGTGGTGTTAAAGAAAATTAAAGACTTCGTCGGAATTGTTATAGAATTTTATAAAATCAAAGTTATTTAGAATGGATGTCGTTTGTGTATTTATTGGTATTAACCTATTTACTCTATGAAGCATAAATCTTAGAACACTGCCTTGTAATACTTTACAAAACACACGAAATATAATTTTATAAATCAGACTATCGTGCCAAATCTACCTAAGACTTGTACGATGTCAATTAAGTAATTGGCCAGTAGTTCTAGTTTTTGAGATCATTTTTCATTATAGTGATACAGTGGGTTTGTTTGATAGTTGCATGATGCAATTGTGTATTAGCTTCATCTTTTCAGTGACTCATTTTCATTGTTATATAAAGCAGTGTGTAAAGGATCTTTGCCAAATAATAATAACAATAATATAATTTCCATTAACTTCAACTAATCAAAACGATATCCTTAGTATAGCACTATAAATATATTGTATTAGCTTATAACCTATAAGCGATAATTCTTTTAAGCTTTTACCCATTATTAACTTTCGAAAGTCTATAAGACCTAGAAGAAAGTTAATGCGACATCTTCCTCGGTATTGAATTTCAGACTTGTAGCTCTCATTTAGCCCGAGATATATTATCTGGGATGCTTTCTCTAGGATTATACACGACAAAGCGTCGTGTATACCTGAAACGAAAATCGACACCCAGAAACACAAACTTTCCAAGTTGTGCCAAAGTAAAATTCCCAATACCCAACCATCCCTGACCAACACGACGGTACATAACCTTTCTAACTACCCTGTAAGTAACCTAACTATTCAGGCTCTGGAAAAAGGTTTTAACTTTGCTGTAACACCAAACCGCATTCCCACTGAACAAATTATATCCCAAATAGAATCCTCCATTTCCACCCTTCCCGAAAATGTGGCACATTAAACCAGGCAAGATGTAGTCAAAGTGCTACGAACAGCCGAATTACCAAAACTAAATATCAAAGCCTCCGAATTGCGCACCTTAAAAGCTCTAAAAGAAAATAATAATATTACAATTTTACAGACAGATAAGGGCAACGCTACAGTAATCCTAAATACAGCGGACTACATCGGTAAGATGCACAATTTACTTAAATCCTTTGATTATCGCCATGTACCTAATAATCCCACTGCCTACCTCGAAAACAAAACCAAAACCCTCATTACTAACTCCAACCTATCATCCAATACCAAGAAACTCCTCATACCCCGAGAAAAATCTTTCAGAATTCCCAAATTGTATTTTTTCCCAAAAATTCACAAAGAGAACATTCCTTTATGCTCTATAATTAGTGCGTTCGGTTCTTCCACCCACAACCTAGCCAAATACCTTGCCAAGACTCTCCAACCTCTCACAGAGCAGGCATCATCCTACGTACGAAACTCCTATCATTTCCTAGAAATACTGAAAACCTTCCCTATACGCAAAGGTGACATCATGGTCAGCTTTGATGTCGTTCTTTGTTTACAAACATCCCAATTCCTGATACACTACAGTTATTAAAGTCAACGTATAATATAAATAACAATATCCTCTCCCTAATAAACCATTGCCTATCCAATACTTACTTTACCTTTCAAAATAAATTTTACTGCCAAACTAATGGTGCTCCCATGAGTTCCACACTTTCACCTGTCATTGCTAACCTTTTTATGGCCGATTTTGAAACGAAATCCCTCGCCTCCTTTCACCTTAAACCTACCTGCTGGACACGATATGTCGATGACACTTTTGTTATGTGGGCTCATGGACATGATACCCTTCCAGAATTCCTTTCCCACCTCAACCAAATCCACACCAATATCAAATTTACCATGGAAACCAAACATAACAATCCTCTTCCCTTCCTAGATACTCTCATAACAACAAATCCTTCTAATGACAGCTTTTATTACACTGTCTACAGAAAACCCACTCACACTAATCGCTACCTAAATGCCAAATCCCATCACCACCCTGCCCAAATCCATTCGGTTGCAAAATCCCTCATAACCAGATCCATCAGACTTTCCTGATACGAAAAATCGCCAAACAGAAATTAAATCCATTACCACCACCCTACTGCAAAATGGATATTCCAACAAATCCTTAACTAATATAATCAAAAATATAAATAAAAACACTAACTCTCAATCCCTCCTGACCAACAAAAAGCATTCCTACCTTACATCAGAGGCATCACCGATAGAATAACTAACTAATTGAAAAAATTTTCCTCAGAGGGAATACGCAAATTTTAGAACTACTGAAAAAACTACTTAAAAAAGAAAAAGACTATAACAATAACGTAATTTTTCAACTCTTACATTTGTATAGATAAATTAAAAATAAAATCAACATTTCATAATCAAATAAATAAGTTAAAAAAAACATTTTAACTTGCCTTCAAATTTGTGTATGTTCTAGACACGTTACTAAGCCTCTTTCTACAAAGCTTAATTAAAAATCATTGTTTTTAAACTAAGCATTCGGGACTCTAATAATTTATACATACAGAGAAATCAAAAGGCGCAAAGTATTCCTCTGCGACCATATAAAAATTGATCCAAAATCCTAAATTGCAAAAAGTAACACTTTTTCAAACTTATATAGAATTAATTTAACATAAAAAGTTCTTATAAAAACTACTAAAATGTTTTTGAAGTTAACTTTGGCATATATTTTCTTAAATAAACCAAAGCGTATAAAAAATTAATAAATAAAAAATCTATAAATATGTTTTTATTTTTTAATTTTTTTTATTGGAAACATGTATGAATAATTCAAAATGCATTTACTAAGTTTGTTAAAGTATTTTAGTTAAAAATTAACGCAAGCAGCTCAAAGCACAAAAGGCACACTATTTTATCTACGCGAATTTAAATTCACGTCCCCATTTATCCTGCCTGCACAATATTTACGTAGCACAAAAGCAGGCTCGCGCAGCGGATGTTAATACATATTTAGTCGCCGTATATGTGTTTGAATTGCGCCTTTATCAACACATTTTATTTTTACATCGAAATTTTCACGCTCTAGCCCCCGCTCCTGGCTAGCAATGCAACTATAAATTATTAAAGGTGGCCTATGCTGAGCGTGCTCAATCCGCACGTACATTTCCCACTATTAAAAATTTACTTTTCCTAAAGCACGCTTTCTGGCATTGCTTTGCGCAACGTGTGCTCCAAAGAGTCCCAAGTTAGCTTTCCACTAGGGCAGTTCGAGTAAATAGTTTTATAATCTACAATTACAGTCATTTATAACATCCACCAACTGTTTTCGATAATTTCCGAATAAGTTTAAGGGATTGTAGATGAGCAATTTTGTGAAAGTCGTCTTTACATTGCTCCTCATGGCTAATGCAACAAATTGCAGCTCTGTTGTTCCTGCTTTTACTCTGCAATGTTAAATGTCGACTATTATCTTTAGTTTGAGCTGTAAGAAATGTTTTCTTTACGTTTGTAGGTGGATCCGCCTTTGCAATTTTAAAGACAATCAAACCGGTCTTCCCAAAAAGCCATTTAAGACAATTGCTTCTGATCACCAAGTACTTTGTTTATTTTCATTGTTTATTCGATATTGTTGAAGTACATCTGTCTATCACAAAGCACCGTTTACTGTTTATTTTATTTTTTCCATCTGAACCAAGAAAACAGTGCAAGCATAAAATTAATTGACAATTTTAAACGCGGCCTCCACAATTTGAGTTCTCCATTCTTTTGTTGGAATAAGTTTCTTAAAGGCTTCCAAAACACTCGCTTATGTTCTTTATTCTCTATTTAATTTGACTTAAATTTTGGTCCGGCCAAGATAAGTTTTCCAAACATTTTTTTTTTGGATTACTTCAGGATATCTTTCCGCGCTTGCTACCTTCGAGTTTACCAAAATTGCTACGTAGTATTTCCTTTCTAAAGATCGGGAGAATTTATTTTGCGTCCTTAAATAAGTTCTTACATAATGTTATTTGTTTTGTCTTTATATGGCCGAATTTTCCTGATGCAGTTTATTGTTTGTATTACTGTTTCGTTTGTACTGTATAAAGATGAATCTAGTTTTTGTCCGTGATCAAAAAATCGTTAAAATTTGTTCTTAAACATTTCCAACTAGTTGTTTTTTAAAAATGAGTAAACAGGGATTATCTTGAGATAATCAAACCTTTTACTAACTCGCACACTTTCACTTATTTGGCTACGAAAACCATAGCATCAACTTTGTTGTTGGCACCTGCTTTCGGACTCTTAAGACTTGCGGTACTTCAATTCTAATAGTTTATTATAAAAAACATCAGTTACTTATGTAAGTAAAATTATTTTATGGATTTATTTCAATTAATCATATATAGTTTGGTTTTCCATTTTGTAATATTACATGAAACGCTTGCGTTTACACAATTTCCAAAGAATTAATATCAGAAAGATTTATAACTGTAGAATTTTAATCTGCAAGAATGACACTTCTTAACCACATGTATAAGTATTGCTGCTGCCCTCTGTAAATAAGCATACCAAATCATATATCTATAGTATTTTAGTGAACGGACATTTATAAGTTTTTCAATATTTTAATTCTCTACTTAATACTAAAAAGATTTTGTTATCTGTCAGTATTTTATCTATTCCAAAAACTAGGTACAATACATGTTATTTCAATTAGAACCATTTACAAATTCTTCATTTATATGAACTAAAGTTCTGCTAATTGCATAGTTGCTAATTATACTCTTATATTCTTTTTGATATAACTGATCATTTTTGAAAATCAAATAAATTACGTATTTTTTCATCGCAGATAATTTTATGCATGTACTCAAAATTTATATAACCATTCTATTTTAGTATTAGTATCATTTATGCCTATAGTTTTTATGATATATATTTCTATATTTTTATAGTATATATTCTTCTTTTTGGCGTTTTCTTCAAAAGAAACTTTTTCATATTATTCTACTTGTGTTTTATTCTTGAACTAAGTAATCCGTCTAATAGTAGCACATTATTTACCATGTTTTATCTAGTGTAGAGACAAAAATATTTAGTTAATAGTTCTGAGATTATCAGAGACAGGCTGAAGGAGCAAATGAACTAGATATCTTCAAAAAAGATTGATTTCGTAAGTCTAGAGGAAAAAATCTAAAGCAAATATCACCTGGTCCTCTAGGTTGCAGATTTAAACCATGAACCTGCTCCGCATCCTCTAGATAATTTTAGCAAATCGTAAAATTTCTAAATCGAATATTGTCGGAATCGAACAGATTTAATCGACAACAAAAATTGACAAAGAACAATGAGGGTAGGAACACAGAATATATGATGAATAACAACAAAGATAAAATATTTAAAGAAATTAAAAATTCAATATAAAGTCTATAAAATCTTGAATACAAAAGTAAGTAGCCACTTATTCAATTTAAATTGAAACTTAAAGGCCAAACTATCATTTTCATAATCGTATATGCTCCAAATAGCAGAACTTCGATTGACAAAAAACAAACTATCTAGATAAAGTGACTAAATTGTTAAATAACACAAATACGTAAAAAATAACATTTTAGTAAGGAGCTTTAATAAAAAAATTAGGAAGCGAGTGAATGACTGTGGTCAATACGGAGAAACTACGTTAAATAATAATAACTAAAGACTTATTAAAGTATTTCAAATGTTTTTTTCAAATAAGAAAGGAATGATTCTAGCACAAAACAAAATATAAATAAACATGGACACAGCACAACCGGCTACTGTAGTCAATAATAAATTTTATAATTATTTTATATGTGTGTAAAATCTTAAATATAAGCATCAACATCTAGGTTTACTTTCCTTACAAAAGTGTCAAATTCTGCAATCTTCAATGTCTTAAAGATGATTCTAGAAGGTTCTTCATTGTTTTTTATTTAACTTTTTTTCTTTACAATGTAGGATGAGAAAACTCTAAATGATAATGTCATGTAAGAAAAAAATATATTAACACAAGTTTCTTCTGTAAGGCTATAAATGAAATTAGAAACAACATGAATCCAAGAAAAGCTCCTGACTTTGAATTGATATCAAGAGAAGTATTAACCCACTTTGTAAGAAAAACATTGATAAAGTCCACCAATCTAATTAATGTTGCATTTAGATTACGATGTGTGTTCAAACACACACACTCCTCATAAAACAATCTCATTATTTTATATTAAGTTCTAAACCTTTAAAAAAATTATTAAAAGAGAAAATATAATCCTATGCTACTAATTTTGATTGATAAATAAAAACTTTACTGTAGATCAAGTCCACAGAATAACTAATATTATTGTAAAATACATGGTAAAAAGAAAGTTTGTTCTATAGTTTCTCTTGATGTGACACAAGGTTGGCGTTTGTCTAGGTGAACTATGAGATGCTACACCAAAAGTTATAACATATCTTTCCCACTACGCAAAAATTTTAAAATTTTAATTATTAGATTAATACTTTTGAATTCAACAAGAGAATACTTAATTTAACTTTAGAGAAACTAAATCTGAAGTACCACCTTAAATTAGTGGCCTTAGTCCAGTCTTTTAGTTGTTCTACACTTGTAATCTTCTGATAACATTACCATCATAACTGTAAACAAAAAATAGCAAAGAGAGAGCAAACATAGTGCAAACGGCCACTAATAAGCTTCAAATACGCTCGAAATACTGGAAAACGGTACTAAACTAAACCAAACCAATTTCCTTTGATTATACTAATAAATAGCACACATCTACAAATAGTCGTATATACCAGCATTACCTTGGTATAACATTTAACATTAACCTTTACTGGAAAGCTTTACGTAAATAATAAAAAATATATTAATTTAAAACTAAACTCTACATTACTAATTAATACGTAAACAAATAGTAAGACCAATTTGAACACATGAAGTACAGCTCTAAAGTTGTACCAGAAACAGTAATATAAAAATTCAAATAAAGTATTAAAGAACATTATAAATGCATCTTGGTGGATTAGAAATGACCACCTGCCCCCATAGGGACCTAAAATTTGTGGATAGTAAAATCCTGCAATTTGCAAGAAACCCATAAGAAAAACTTCTGAAACATGTAAATGTAAAGGCTATCCACCTCCCCAATAATACAAAACCAGTAAGAAAATTCAAAAGCAGGAAACCTTTGAACTAGTGCTAATACTTATATAAGTGTACAAGAAAAGTGTGCTTCAAATTCTTAGCACAACCCAAGAGACGTCGATAGATGATTTTTAAATATTAAGCTGAAAAATAATAAACCTAATTTTTTAATAATAAATTTTATTATTTTGACAAATAAAAATCATTTTCTACAAAATACTTCTATTTTCCATTATTTCCATTGTTCGTACCAATTCTAAAAGGCTTTTGCCAAATACCTTTTAACCATAGATTAGGCTCTTCTAAATATTATCTGAATTAACAAAATGGTACCCTTTCAAATAATTCGTCAGCCAGAAATATAACAAAAGGTCACAGAGAAAGTAGAAAGGTTATAAAATCATTGAAATGCTTTTTCTAACAAAACTTTATCGGCACACATTTTTTCATTCCAGGATCCTGTATTAAAATCTGATGGATGATAAATCAGTTGAAATTTAACTCACTCTGTAATTCTCAACGTCAATCAACGGTCTGAAATCTTTATTCTTTCTGCATTGTTTATTTTTGAGATTGAGCGTCTTCCGGCTAAAATGCACTTCCTCTTTCTCTTGGCTTATAAAAGGGTCTTGTATTATCTGGGTAGAAAATGTTCTCCTTATACCTACTACCTACTGCTCAAAACACAATTTCACTTCAGACAGTCTCAACCAATCATATAGCACCTGCAACAAGCTCACATTTGCACTGAGTTTACAATAAGGGTTATTCTAACTGCTATGTTAAGAGGGCAGAGAGCGGCGAGTCCCTACCAATAAAATTAAATTACTTATTAGTCTCAGGTGTTAACATTTAAAAAAAAACTTTACATAGTACATTTATATTTGCTTATCAAAACTTGTAAAATATCAAAAACTGTAGAGCAGCAGTAAAACCGAAGAACAAAGTAAAATAACCAATCAAATAGATCCAGATCTGAGCTGTAAGGAAAAAAATTCAATTTTGTTTAGAACCATTGTTTATACATGTGCATAAACAGTTTCAGTGATCTGCGTACACCGGGGAAAAGCAGCAAAAATTAAAATAAATAATTTCCTTCCCTAAATTATTATAAGTTCCCCACGTCCGTTCCGCTCTACTGTTCATATTTGGAAATCCCTTAGGCTACCAAGATTGCTATCGATTGCGGAGCGGCAAACCAGAAATTTGGAACCACTTCGGCCTTTGTTAGCGAAAGTAGAGTTTCCAAAAGCCTCATTATTCTTCCGCTCGCTGAATGACAAAGACCAGAGAAGCCGAATCGAAGCACTCCGCGCATCTTCCAGGATTTAGGTTTGTTCGGTTATCAAACAACTGTAACTCGCGAATTAAGTTATTGCTTCAATGGGCTAAAGCGCGGCTGGAAAACGCTCCAGCTAAAAAGCAATTTAGTTGAGCAATAGCAGCTGCGCCTCGCCTCTAATTGTACCTTTTTTGCTCCGTAGATTGAGAAAGTTAAATTCCTGTTTAAGCTGCTATTACGCTTTGCAGCGAACTTTTTTGCGGCGATAATAAACAGGGAAACTGTTCCAAGCTGTGCTTGTAAAGCACACGACCACAACAACAAAAGGAGCTTTGAAATACATTCTACTCAAAATACGATAAAGTACAGGATAAATAATTACGGATAATTCAGCTGTCAACACTTAAAAAAAATGTTGAATGTTTTAGCAATCCAATTTATGAGGTTGACTCAAATCCAGTAAAAACAGCTTAACCAAATTTTCCTTGTTAACTACGTCCTTCACTTGTCACAATCCTTAAGTATCACCCCGAAAATTTAAATTTACAGATACCTACAAACATTATGTGTAATAATGAATTATATTTTCAGATAATGTAAAAACTAGGCAGTCTACATACTAAAATTGTATTGAAAGTGTGAAAAACAAAACAATGTAATTAAACTAAAATTTGCTGGTAAATTGGACACTTACAAATTCAGTTTAATTAAAATGTAATAAATGATAGAGTTTAATTAACCTTCGCAGCGAAGGACAGGGAAAGAATCGATTAACTAAATAAGCAGGTACCATACCAGGAATAGTCGTTTTTAAGTACGGCCTTGTCTGTTGTTAACACGTGGAAAATTCTAGTGCTTAATTCTTATTTAATTTTAGTGTATATTTCGCACTTTAGCTTTGAAACGTAAACACGCGTCAGCTAACTGTGTTCCCAATAATTCAAGTGCTAGATCGGTGATAAACAAATTTTTAGTTATTTGAGATATTATTGCTTACTTTTAAATAATTCATAAATAAACGGCATCACTAGCCTAAGCAATCGTAAAATAAAATTAAGAATGCAATCAAATAGTGGTATTTGTAGGCGCAACACTCAATTTATAATTATAATTATCCTTTAAATGATCAAAATTATAGTCCTGGCTACGAAAAGCAATCTCATAATGTTTCAACTATACTATACAATCAATTAATGACCAATCAATACAACAGCAGCCTATGTTATACATAAATGGACCAAATTTGGCCCCATCGCAGCCGATATACGGTCACAGCCAGGTAGCAAGGTACATACAACTGGTAAGTGCATTTAATAACACACAAACATTTGACCTCGCAAATACATATTACTCACAAAGAATATTAAAACATGACGATGTTATTTCAATAACCAGACACTTCTACAATACCTAATCCTCAACAACGACTGCGTTACAAAAAATGGAAGCAAGCAATCTCAAATAGACGAAGCAGAAGAAATGATCAAAATAAATGAGTTTCAAGCATACGTTTAAGTTTAAAAGACAAAAACCAGTTACAAAATAGTAATTACAAGGTGGTTCAAAAATGGCCGGGACTGATTCGTGTGTAAACAAGCCTCACTGCGCAGCAGTTGTACAACTTTAAGAAAGTGCCCTCCTGCTCTGGTTAGAACCTGTTTAGTCTTGTGTAGGGGTGGGGAAAAACATCTATTCCGCTAAAATTCACCACAGACTTGAATAACAGCATAGAAAAAAGTGTCTCTCACAGACCCGTGTGCTTGAGTGGTGTAAGTACTTCAGAGAGGACGTGGAGAATGAGCCGCACGATCGTCGATCGCAAACATCCGTCACCGAGCCAAACGTTGATCGTACAAACGCACTTACTCAAGAAACTTAAAGAAATACTGTCCATCAGTGTTGGTAGTGTAGAAGACATCGTAAAAAAACACCTGCACTATCGCAAGGAGAATACGCTGTGAATACCATGAACTTTGGCGGACGTGAACAACTGATAAAACGTGGGTGCACTACTTCATTCCTGAGTCTCAGCAGTCATCACGCGAGTGGCGGCATACCAGTTATTTCAAAACCAAGAGAGCGCACTCACTACTCAAGGTCAATTTCCAATATAAATACTAATATTCTCGACCTTCTTTTTCTTTTCGGTTTCCGGAAGCTCCTACGATAAATATATTTATCAAAGGTAATGTCACTTTTAAGAAATATATAAAAATATACAGTATAGTGAACTGCATTTCCAAAGAAATAAGTAAACATCGATTTTTAGTTTCCAGATTTTGTAATTTTAGTGCTTATATTTCTAATAGTTTATATTTTACATAATATTGTTATAGTTTTGTCGTAATTTTTTACTGAGTTTTAGAAAAAAAGAAAAAACATTTTTCAGAAACCGTATTATGTACATATTCAATGCAATAATTCGAATACAGTATTGACCAGATATAATTTTAATTGGCAGAAATAATTTTAATTCACAAACCTAAAAAGGATCCTAAATACGACATACCTTACTGACCCTTTGTCCTGCTTTCTAAACTTTTAGAAAAATTATTGCTTAAAACAATTGATCCTCATTTCACATTTCATGATTGGATCACATTATCAATTTTACGTGGTTACTCTACAACTCAACAGTACCACCGGATTACATATTTCATTAATAGAGCTTTAGAAATAAAGAATACTGCCCAGCAATATTCCTAGATGTAAGCCAGTCTTTTTGACAAGATTGTTATATAAAATTAAAAAAACCCATTAAAGACCAATTGCAAATTCCGTACAAGAGTAAAGTAACGTTTATTCGGTGCTCCTTATTTCACATACAAATATTAACCAGGCTTCATTATTCCTTCAACAATATTTGAACATGGTCCAAGTATAACTTCAGAAATGAACAAAAGTCGTCCCATGTGACTTTTACGCTACGTAGGTAACTATGCTTACCGATTTGTAAAACCACACAGAATTCCTCAGGCAGCATCGGTCAAATATTTGAGTATACACTTAAATAACAAACTAAAATTGACAAAATATATTACCAAGAAAAGAAAACAAATATATATAAAACAAAAAGAAGTCCTATTTGCCAATAAAAAATAAGCTTCTGCTTTATAAAACTACAATTATTCCAATATGGACTTACGAATTTAAACTATCGAAATGTGCAGTAACTACAGTACTCCAATGAGCCGATTTACAAGGACTAAAAAAAATCTCCACTGTAAGGGACGTCATCCATGAATGAAGCATTAGTCGCCACAAAATTTTAAAACTCATACAAATCCTCTGCTACAATCTCTGTTAGAAAATGACGTAATGAGAAGACTGAAACAAAAATAGTCAACAGATTTGCCTTTTGTTTTTTCTGGAATTCTCTTTGCTGAAGGGGATCTCATCGAGCCATAATGCAAGGTCTGTAAGTCATATATCTCAAGCCACCATAGATTACAAGGTATTCTGATTGCTGATTTATATTCATTAAAAAAAACTTTTTATTAATTTAAGCAATTTTAATATTTTATTTTTGCCTTACTAAATGAAATAATAATAATGTAATGATGTAATGGGGGTACGGTCCTGGCGATCATACTTGCGAAAGTATAAAATTTCGCTTCGACATCTAATATAAAATTAGGCGGCATCAAGCTTAGAAAAATTAAATATAGTGAGTGTGAGGTGTACAGTAAATTATGACCTTCAAAAATAACAAAGATAAAGGTAAGAGATTTTTAAATAACGGTAATCAGCTTTTAACAAAATCCAAGTCTCTGAGGAGTCGATCCGGACGAAGGTTTTATCGCGTAGAGCTGATTACAGTCGAATAAAAATACAGGCCCGCATCGAGTTGATAATTGAATAGCGAATATTGAAAACTGAAAACGGAGCAAACGTAAAATAAAAATAAATACAACAAAGCATAAGGAAAATAAAAATGGCTGATTCAGACGATGAAATAAATAAATAAAGTATTGAGAGATAGAACCAAAAAATCCAAGAACCGCTGAATAAATCTCAAAAAACAAAGAGAATTAATTAGATCGAATATTAAATTTGATGGAAGAGAGAAAGCAGAACAAACATATATAAAAAATAAAATACAGCAAATTGAAGATGAGCAAAAATGTTAAAGCTGAAACTTGAAAATAAAAACTTATAAAAGAAAAATGAAGAAATTAGGGGAAAATAAAAATTAAAAAGGATTGAGTGAAATGAGAAGTAGTTTGGAATGGATAGAAGAAGATAAAAAAAATAAAGTTGTCATGAAAGGGCTCGAAATTAACACGAATAATGCAGCTACATTAAAAAAAAGCTATAACAAATTTTATAAAAAATCTACAGATAGATCTAAAATTAGTAACGAAAATAGACCGAAAAATGTGTTTAATCGAGTTGGAAAACGAGACCGATAAATTAAAAGTCATGAAAAATAAGTCAAAGCTGAAATAATTTAAGTCTAAAAAATGTATATCGACAATAATTTAATAAAAAAAAGAAAGAAAAGAAACCAAATAAGATTAAAAGCATGGGAAGAATTTAGAAGAAATACCTAAATATGATAGGAAAATTGTATTAAGTGATGCTAATGCGAATATAGGCGAATATAAACCTACAATAGGATAGTATAGTAAACATGATATAACTAATAAAAATGAACATTTTTTAACTGATTACACAAAATAAAAAATAATAGAACATGGAGATCCCCGGACAGAGAGACCATTAATCAAATTTATTATGTTCTTATTGAAACTCAGGCGAAAAAACGCACAGAAGGTCGGATACAGACCATTATATGATAGAAATCAAGATAAAACAAATCAATCCGACTTTCAGGAACTAAATGAGAAATAAGCAAAGTTGAGGAGCAAGAAAGAACAGATAAAATATAAAGAACTAACTCCTAAAGAACAAATTAAAATACATTAAATAGAGTAAGAACATCGAGGAATAATGGGAAACGATAAAAACAGTAATGAATAAAATTGACAAAAAAACCTAACAGAAAAATAAAGAAAGTAAGAAAACCATGATAGGATAAAGAATGCTAAAGAAAACTGGAAAAAAATAAGTTAAGACTAAACATAGAGAGTTAAAAAATAAGTACGTTGAGCAAAGAAACAAAAGTAAAAGGTTATTAAAAAGTAAAAAAAACCAATATAACAAAAATGTACTAAAATAAATGAAAGAGAGCTTCAAGAATAAGGAAATTAAAAATACATACCAACAAATAAAAAACGAGAAAAAGTATCGGCCCAAACCAGCCTATTACAAGGATAAAGATGGGAAGATCATTGTTGAAGAAGATAAAATATTAAATAAGTATATAGAGGAAACATTTTGACTAGCTATTAAATGGTGTAGAAGAAGTAAAAGACATTGAACAAGACAACATAATAAATATGGGTATAGATGAACCGCCGACGAAAAATTAGATTAAAAATATAATAAAAAGGCTAAAGTACAACAAAAGTCCAGGTATTAATATTATAACAGCTGAAATGTTTAAGTACGGCGTGCAAAGTAGCTGAATCCAAAAATTTATAAACAAAAATGGGAACTAGAACGAATGCTAAAGGAGTGGGCAGAAACAATAATATGTCCCCTATACAAAAAAGGTGACAAAAGTGTTTGTTACAATTATAGGGGTATAGCACTTCTCAATAAAGCATATAAAATCTTAGTAACGTTCATTAAAGATAAGTTAAATAATAAAAGGAAAGGTACTATTGCCGAATATCGATGCGAGTTTAAAAGCACAACAGACCAAATTTATGTATTAAATGAGATGCAAGCATAAAGCTTCGAATATAAAAACAGACAATGCTCTTATTCATAGATTTCAAACAGGCTTACGATGGAGTAAAAATAAGCAAAATCCACAAGATGTTAGAAGTGGAAATCAGCAAAAAATTAATAAACATGATAGAAGTAACGAATAACAGAAAATAAAATAAGAATAAATAATAGAACATCAGAAAAATTTTAAGGTAATAAAGAGGTTAGACAGGGAGATTCATTGTCGTCAGTACTATTCAATTTTATTCTGGAAAAGACTACACGCAATGTCAACGTAAACAGATCAGAACTTATCTATCAAAAAAGACATTAATGCCTAGCCTTCGCAGACGACCTAGTATTATTAACAAGAAACAGACAAGAGATAAAAGAGTAAAGGATTAGAGGAGAAATTACGAAAGCTAGGTATATCAACGAGACAAAAACCAAGTATATGGAATGGAAAGAGACCAAGAATTTAAGAGAACATAACACCTGAGAATAGCAATGGATAGAAGAAAAGTGTACAAGTTTGAAGAGGTTGAGAAATGCATATATTTAACCACAGTATTCACAAGAAAACTTGATGTTAAAAAAAATACAAAGGATAATAATGGCCGGTAATCAATGTATCTATAGCCTTAATAAAGTATTAAATAGCAAACACATCTCTAGAAGAGCGAAGATACCAGTATATAAGACTGTTATAAGTCCTACAGTAATATACGCCAGCGAAACTTGGTCCTTGACTAAACCAAATACGAACATGCTGGAAATATTGGAAAAGAAAGTGGTACAAAAAAATATTTGATGGGAAAAAATAAACAAAATTGGATCCAAAGAACAAATAAAGAATTAAAAGAGTTGTACAAGTAATCTAAGATAGCACTAATAAGAGCCCAAAGGCCCAGATGGTTGGGACATGTGAAAAAAATACCAAGAACTAGAATGCCATATAAAGTGATATTGACAAGTACAATCGGAGATAAAAAAGGAAAAGGCGACCTAAATAAATGTGGAAAGTAGAGACCGAGAAGAATCTAACGCTACTAGGAGTGACGCGATGGAAGAAAAAAGCGGCAAATAAGAAAATATGGAACAAAACAATTAACCAAGCCATAGGCTAACTAGACCCGTAGTGACAATACATAATAATAATGATGAGAATTATTATTAAAGCTAAAATACATAAAAAATATAAGAATACACTAAAAGACATCGCAAGCATTTTAACTTTTGCTGGTATTAGACAATACTTAAAATTAATGCAATATCTAGGTCAAGCTGCAAGTTCAAATTTACTGAAAGATTTTGATAAAAAAACAATATGCAACAAGTTGCTACTTACATTTATATTTTTTACTTTATGAAAATAGAAAAGATTTAGATTTAGACGAAACTAGCATACAAACCTGAACCCATGTACAGGGTGCGTCTATTGAGAAGGTAAACTGGGATAGTACGCATTAATCAAGATCCACGTTTCAGAACTTGTTGTGTAATAGGACAAAGTCTTGTTAACATTTTAAATTAAATTTAACTATATAACTACAAAATAAAAAGATTAATTACGATTTGGTAAGCCCATATTAAAGTTGCATATTTATCTTGAGCATTTCAATTTTTCAAATTAAAATTTAGAACAACAAACGGGTAATGTTTCTTACAATATAGCCTTAATCAATAAAGAGCCACAAGTCTAGCCTTGCACTGATGTTTCTCGGTACAATAAAGACAGTTTATATTAAATTCCCCTTTATTGAGTACAGTCCTGCTATTAATAGCCACCCTTTTTATGCTTGCTAGAAGCAAAAATACACAAAGTTGTCCTTGTAAGAGTTTATACACTTTAAACCGTAATTAATTTTAAGTTAAAGTATGCATATACCAAAGAATTTAAATTTTAAATTTATAACACAAAATTTCATCAACAAGAGGTATATTATTATTATGGCATTTTAAAAGACATTGACAAGATTGTGCCTTACATAAAAATTTAAAAATAAAAAACAATTATAAATAAAAATATCAGACATCTACTTAAGTAATTCATTTGTTCAGTTTGGTAGGAAAATTTAATGGAAACTAAGAATCTCGTCGCAGAGGGTTTAAAGCATAAAAATTAAATTCTTTAGTAGCGCATAAAATGTAACTCGGAAGAACAAACTTAAATAGTTAATGAGCAATTTTTCCGCAACTGCTAAAAAATTCAAGATTTTACGGCTTTGCCTAACAAATTATTTACGCTCAAAACAGACCTTTGGCAATCTTTTCCGGCGTTTTAGCATAACTTTTTTCTGTTTTACATCTGCAAGCTATTTTTAATTTATCGCATAAATTATATCGCAGGAACAACGTCAAACCCAATGATAAACAAACCTGCGCCTGCAGATACGAACTCAATTAGGGAAAAACAGCTCTGAAAGTATTAGTGCGAACAGGTGGCCCGCCTGATAAGCCTTTAACAAGAACAAAACAACTTTTATTACATGTGTGCGAGCAAACTGAAATTTTGGTCTGATTACTCTGCTGTTTTCAATATCCTCCAAAGGTACCAATAGGTATATAAACAAGTTACACAAAATGTAAAACTTTCAAAAGTTTTGATTGGCGGAAAAACTAGAACAGTAAGCAAAGCCGCACTCACCGCGGCGACGGCGTCCCACTTATCCGCTGATCTTGGCACAGTTTCCCAATAGAACCGCAAAACAGAACTTCATCGCCGCGCGAAAATTACGCAAAGCCGGGAAAGCTTGCGATACCCGCCACGGTCACCAGCTTTGGGCAGACTCGCGCCAACTTCGCGGGCGTCGCGGCGCGCTCCGTCGCCGGCCGGAGCGCCGCCGCCGTGCTCCGACTCCTGCGCAGGGCGGCTGACCTGACACGCCGCCGGCGGCATCTTCGCTGACCAGAATAGTTGCTCGACGCCTCCGGCAGTTTTGTTTTCGGGGACACTGATTTGTTATTAAAGGAAAATTCCTGGAGACGACGCCGCCGCCCCGCCGCAAATGAGAGAAAATCGGGGCCATTTCCCACCGGCTTGATTTTTCTTGGCTTGAGTTCTAATTGCTTCTCGGAAAACTTGTAGCTTGGGAATACCTTCGGCGATGTGTGTACTTTTATTGCTTTCGCCATTATAACGATACGAAGAAGAGCTTTAGTTCTATCATATATATATTCAGTCAAGCAACTTTTATTCACTTATACTAAAGTTTATATTCTATGACTTTAAAATTACAACTTTACAAATATTTTGTGAAAAATTCCAAGCTGTCTATTTGAATTTCGAAATGCAAAGTTGCGTTGCGTCCTCGATATCAAAGATTCTTTAGCATCAAAGAACCGAGATATATATCAAGATCTTGTCTAGTTTTTATTCGAGTAAGTCTAGCACATCCCTATACTCGTACTCCGTCTGTCCATATCTGTTTCAGTATAGTTTTATAAAGCATGAGTTTGTTAGATATTGATAATTTGGATTTTCTTCCCAATAACCCATATATTTGGTTGAGTTTTAGATTCAATTATTGATGTTTAGTTTGAAGATGTTTCTTCCATGTGAGACGTTGATCTAGGTGTAAACCATAAGTACTTAGTTTCTGTTGTAACAGGGACTGGGACATCATTTAAGGTGCACCTACATTAAATTGGGAGATAAACGTCACTTACAATAACTTAATACCACTGTGTTTTATGCGCCATTTAGTAAGTTAATTTAAGAAGTTTAGATGATGCTAAAGATTTTCGATTGCCAGTTGGGGATCTTCGTGTGTAGACAGGATGGCAATAGCATCAGCAAAAGTGGCTATCACAGTGATTTCATCTTCTGATAAGTCAGAAGTATAAATCAGATAAAGGAGGGGCGGGCTCTAGGATACTATCTTGAGGGCACCAGATATAGCGTTGTACTTAATTGAGAAAAATCTGTCAGTAAGGTAAGACTTAAGAAGAAGGTACTAATAACTTAGAAGAAGTTTAATTTGCAAACTAATCCGATGTGTCAAACCCTATCAAATGTTTGGGTAATATCTATGAAAGCAGCTCCACAGTATTTATTTTCTTTAAGTCTCCTTGGAATTTGATTAACCATCCTATATACTTGCTAAATTTTTGAATGTCCCTCGCGGAATCCAAATTGCTGTTGATGCAGATGTTAAGAAATATTTGTGTTATTCAATATGCGTTTGAAAAATAATTTCTCATCGATTTGCCCTAAAATAAACAGAAAATTAATCGGTCTATATAAAGTTATTGTATGATGTACTTTTCTAGACTTAGAGGCCATTACTTTTATCGCATAATTCCATAAAAGTTGCCTTCCAGATACTATAATCTTAAAAGTTAAGATGTGCTAGGTAATAAGTAAAGGAGTCATTTTGACAATCCAATAGGACCGCTCTAAGTCGTCGAGGTGACCTTTTGTAATTCCCCTTGTCAGCGACATTACGAGATCTTTACCATTTACCTCGAGCGCATCTTTTTTGGCGATTAGTTCCTTTATATGGAGTGGTATATTGTTTGTATAATAGACTTGTTTGTTTTCAGTAGGCATAGCTTCCCAGATAGCTTCTTAAAAGATAGTAATGAGGTGTCGAACTAATTGATCTATGTCTTCAAGTTGTTTTATCAGCAGTTTGAGATCTCTTTTCTTATCAATAATTTATTGAAATTTAAACCAATCGATTTATTTCGATATCCGTCATGAGGTTGGTTTAAATTGATGGATCCAGTGCTTAATTTAATATTACTAGTGCATGATCTGTAGAGAAATCGCTGTTTGGTTCAACTAGGATTAAATTTGCGGATATTCCATTTTAAATGCAAAATCTAATAGATCAGGGCGTTTATTTAAATCTGTGGGCCGGTATGTCCGTTTACCAGTGCTATCACAATTATAGTTGTCCGTTATGATATAGAGAGGCTTCTACTCTTTGTTGTTGTAAGTCTGGAGCTCTAGTGGGCGTGCTTAAAATTTCAGTATCCTCCAAAAATAAGTCTGTTTCCGAGGGTATGAAAGAATTCAATATAGAAAGGGTATCAGATTGCAAATGCTGTAAATGACTCCGCTAGTGTGTAGAATTCATTAGCAACTTGGAGTCTTTCGATTTGTTTATTTTGTAGATGGAGTAATTAAGATGAAGTGTGTTTCTAATATGTAGCGAAGATCACTGAACGATTTTACGAAGACTTATATGCATCGAAAAAGGAACCAGGCCAAGTAACTGTACAATGATTTAAAAAAAAAAGAGTGACAAATGTAAATTCTGAAGAAATACTAGATATAGAAGAGGATGAAATTGTACATGCACTAAGTAACAGAAAAAACAATAAAGCACCAGGCAAAGACGAAATCTTGATTGAGATGATAAAAGAAGGTAAAGAGGCCTTAGTAAAATCGCTTAAACATATATTTAATACGTGCTTACACAATGGAGCTATTCCTAAAAATTGGAACGATCGCCTCACAATTTTAATATACAAAAAGGAAGATAAACAAAACCTAAAAAATTATCGTCCCATTTCGCTATTGTCCCAGCTATATAAATTGATGCCTATCAATCTATAGAACAGGCGGGCTTTCGCAAAGGCTTTAGTACGTATGACCATCTGTTAACTATCAGAACCCTAATTGAGAAATCCTGCGAATACAACTTTCCTGTCTATCTAACATTTATAGATTATGAAGAGGCCTTTGACACTATCGAACTATGGGCAGTCGAACAGGCCCTAAATAACTGTAGAGTAGATTCTCGTTATCGAAACCTGATACACAACATATACAAGAATGCTACCATGACAGTACAGTTAGAAGAAAATAGGAACACAATAAAAGTTAAAAGAGGTATTAGACAGGGAGATGTTATCTCTCCAAAATTGTTCACTCTGACACTGGAAGATGTTTTTAAAAATCCATCGTGGGAAAACGTAGGTATAAACATAAATGGTAGAAAACTAAGTCACTTGAGATTTGCGGATGACATTCTCCTGATAAGCGAAAATTACGACGAAATGAAAATGATGCTCGAAGAACTAGCAAACGAATCTGCAAAAGTTGGACTGAAAATGAATATGGAAAAAACCAAAATGATGACAAATACAAACGACACAAGAAATATAGTGGTACATGGGAAGACGATAGAACAAGTTCCATAATATATATATATATATAGTAAAACCGAACAAAGAAAACCAAACTGCTGAAACAGCTATAAGAGTGAGACTATCCTGGGCGGGCTTCGGGAAACTATCATACATACTAAAAAATAAGAAAATACCGCAACACTTAAAAATCAATGTGTTTAATCAGCGTATCTTACCAATTATGACATATGGTTCACAAACCTGGCCACTGGCTAAAATCAATATGGACAAACTGATAAAAACACAAAGAGCCATTGAGCGAGGTATGCTAAATATACGATTAAGCGACAGGAAAACAAATGCTTGGATAAGAGGAGTCACGAAACTTAAAGATACAACAGTGGAGGCCATGGGAAGGAAAAAGACAACGTAGGCGGCCACAAATAAAATGGAAGGACGATATTGTGAGAACTGCTGGATTTGGATGGATGTAAAGTGCACAAAACAGACAAAGATGGAGAGAGTTAGCAGAGGCCTATATCCAAAAATGGACGATACCGGGCTAAAAGAAGGAGAAGAAGTGTTTCTAATATTAGCAACACGTTAATTTTGTATTAAATGAGGAAAAATAATGATCTCTTGCTTATGGTTAATGAAATCATTTGCATTTCAAGTAGCTATTCGTATTACATTAGCTATTATGTGCTTTTTTATATATATATATATATATATATATATATATATATATATATATATATATATATATACAAAAGCGGTGGAGATAGTGCACACCTTGTCGTATTCACTTTCTGATAGTGGCAGTTGTCCGGCTTTCTTCGCATTTAATTGTTGCCGTTTGATTTTTATAGAGGTTGTGTATTATTTTTTTGTCTTCGTGCTTTATTCCAATAGCTTTTTTTCAAATCTATAAAAGCTATATAAGTTTGTTTGTCTTTGCTGGTTCTTTTTTTCCACAATTAGTCTCAGCTCTAATATATAATAGCTTCTCAAGTTCCCGTACCTTTTCTGAATCCGAATTGGTCTTCTTTCAGGTTTTCCTCTATTCTTTGTTCAATTCTTTTGTAAATGATTCCGGTAAGTATTTTTGATGCATGTGTAGTCAAACTGATTGTACGGTACTTTTCACATTGATATATGCTGTCATTTTGGGTATTGGAATTATTATATTTTTGTAATGGTAATTCCCAATTAGCTCAAAGAACTTCTGTAGAGTATGTTTTCTGTCTCTCAAATCTTGTACTGCTTTATCAAAAGTTAATCTTAGTATTCTGTCTCCTTATTGCTCCTCCTCGAAGACTACTTTAGATGTACTTTTTCCTTCTGTAAGTTATATCTTTGTGTTCCATTAGTATGTTTCCTTTTTCATCTTTTATCGTGTGATTTCTTGTCTTATCTTCGTTGAGCACGTTTTTTATATTCTTGTATGCTCTTTCCATTCGTCCGCCTTCAAGATCTCTATTAATTTGACCGAATTTTTCTGATATGAAATGATCTTTAGCCTTTCTAGCTTTTCTATTTATTTTATTTCTTAACGTTCAGTACTTCTCTCTATCTTCTTCTTTACGTGAGTTTTTATATTTCCATCTTTCTTTTATCATTTGTACTGTTTCTTTCGTGATCCAAGGTTTTCTCTTCTGGCGTGTTTTTCTTTCACTACTAAATGGTGGCCCTAAATACCTTAATTCACACAACTTGAAATTATAAATAGATTTTGAGTTTTAATTTTAATGGAAATGTGTAAAATGACACTTCAATAAAAATTAAAATAGTAAGATCATCGAGAAGAAATCTTTATTAAATTAAATTAAAGCTTGTTTCTTGAGGAAGAATCTGAGACCAATAATAAATTTTATTTTGTATATTATATTTTTTATGTTATATTTATGTTATTAAATGTAAACTGGAATCATTTATTTTTTAAAATTGAAGAAATAAAAAAACAAATTTATTTTTATTTTTGAAAACTAATTTTTACTAACTAAATAGTTTTTTGCCCTCTCCGTTCACCTAACAGCGCAAAAAGAAATTTTAATTTATATTTTATATATAAAAATCATTGAGTGTCTGCGTTCACTTCTAACAAGGCGTTAATAATGGCGGTCGTCTAAGGCGCGGTGCTTGTCACATCACCCCGTATCAGAGATGATACGCGACGACCGGGCACAGAGGGCAAACATATGAGAACCTCAACCTCTCAGTTCGCAAGCCGTGCTCCCACACAGGTTACAGCCTCGCTATTATTATTATTCTAAGTGCGTATATGTTAATTAAGTTTTTAATACTAAAACTATGAAATCTACTTAAAAGTATTAGAACTTAGAAAGTTTTTCAGCTGTCATAGCTTTTCTAAATACAATCAACTATAGCTGTATAACATAATTTAGTGAACAATAAACTCCTCAAATAAAACAATTTTAGGTTCATAAATACCAACTGCCATTAAACTTAGCCTTATAAAGAGCTATATTAATACGACAAATAAAAACTTTTTAGAACTCTTTTTAATAACTTTAAGATCTCCTATAAAGGCAAAATCGTTAGACATACTGACTGTTATGGTAACTTTGAAACGGTGTGATAATTTCTGATGTGACAAACTGTGACAAACATTGAACCCGCTCATCGTGCCACAAAGACCACAAACAAAATTGCTGAGCTGGATGCAATTGAGATTTAGCCGCATCTAGCTTACAGCCCTGGTCTTATACCTTCCCATTACAACGTTTTGAATCCTTTGGGGAGTTTAAAGAAGCATAGCAAAACTTCTTTATTTGTAGTCGCCATATTGGTACCGTGGACAAATATGACAACTTGCAAAGGACTGGCATAAAATGATTAATAGTGATAAACTATATTTGGAAAAACCGTTATTGGTGGTGTTTTTCGTGTAAATGTTAACAATCTCTTTTTGCAACCTAGCATTATATTTGCTCAAACCATCACTCGCTATATTTATTCCATTAATAAAAACAGACAGAAATAAAAATAGGTAGTTTTCATGCCTAACAATGTATTTTTTATTTTGATACTGCTATTCTACACAGGTTGCTTGAATTCAAATTTTTAATAAACCACCACCCATAAAAGTAAACCGAATCATAATAGTTCTCTTTGCAAGATTAAACTTCCTTTAGTATTATATAAACTAACAATAACGAGGACGTTTATAGGAGACAGTAAAGTTCTTAAAAGTTTTTATTTGGCGTTTTAATATAGCTCTTTATAAGGTTAAGCTTAATAACAGTTGGTATTTATATAGCTAAAATTTATCTGACAAGTTTATTGTTCATAAAATTCTGTTATAAAGCTATAGTTGATTGTATTTATGACAGCTGAAAAACTTTAAGAGTTGTACACATACAATATATAAAGTAATTTTCATTAACAGTAATAATATAAACGAAGGGGGGTAAGGGGTGGCGCCAACATCTAGACACCCAAATGCCAACCTCACCTACACGTGGTACCCCCTGTTAGATAACAGACGAGGCTCTGGCGACCCAGGATCGGGGGGTATAACCTGATACCAGTTGTCCCGAGGTAACGGGGCCCTTGTGGCTGGGCTAATCACCCGCACAAGGTAAACAGATTCAGAGAACAAACAATCGCCTCGGAAATGGACGGAAAACTGGGAAACGGACTCGGCGCGAATCACGGATAAGAATTGGAACGTGGAATGTAAACGGTATAAACGGAAAGGAAGTAGAAATAATAGAAGAAATGGCCAAATATAATATGGAGATGCTAGGTATAAGTGAAATAAAGAAGAAAGGAAACGGAAGACAACTATTAGATCAAGGTTACCAGCTTATATACTCAGGATCAGCAGGACGAGCTAAAGAGGGCGTAGGAATAATCCTAACTACACAGATGGCCCAACAAGTAAAACAATGGGAAGCGGTAAATGCAAGGATATTATATGTAGACCTAAAACTGCAAGAAGAAATAACCATAATACAGATCTACGCCCCACAGAAAACTCCACAGAAGAAGAGAAAGAGACATTCTACGAAGAACTCCAAGTACAAATAGATAAAGGGAGAGAAAGAAGCAGACACATATTAATAAATGGAGACTGGAATGCCAGAATAGGAAATAGACAAGATATAGGATATGGCACGATAGGTAAATATGGAGGAGAATCTACCATAAATAATAACGGAAGAAGAATGATAGACTTTTGTGTTACCAATCAAATGTTAATCGGAAACAGCCACTTTAACCATAAGATAATACACAAAATTACTTTTGAGGCAGCAGGAAGAGAAGCGAAAAGCATTAACGACTATATAACATACAACAGAGAAGCGAAATATGCCATAACAGATGTAAAAGTAATAAGGGGCCGAACTGCATACAGACCATAGACTGCTAATAACAGACACCAAATTTTATAGCAGGGAACCCAGGAAACAAAGAGAATATCAGAAAATAAAAATATCAGTATTAAGAAACCAGAAAAAGCAAAATAATTCAAAAGAGATTAGAAGACACCTTAGAAGGATGGGAAGCGAAAGAAGCAGAAGAAGGAAACCAATGGCCCATGGAAAAGAAGTGGACAATACTAAAACAGAAATAGTGGAACAGGCAGTAAAGACCTGCGGAAAGGTAACAGTAAAGGGAGATCAAAAAAGAACCCGGTGGTGGAACGAAGAAGTAAAAGATAAAGTAAAGATCAAAAAGAAAGCTTGGAAAAGGTATATACAAAGTAAGAAAGATTGCGATAAACAACACTATATAAATAAAAGAAATGAAGCCAAAGAAGCGGTACATAGAGCAAAACAAGAAACTTGGGAGGAATTCGGAAAAGAACTAGAGACGAAATTCAACGAAGATAACGGAAGACAGTTTTGGAAAGTAATCAGAGGGCTAAGAGGGAAATATGGAAAGCAAGTATGGAGTATAAGGAACAACAAAGGCATAGTAGAAACAGAAGAAGGAAGAATCTTGGAGGCATGGAGAGAGTATTACAACAACATATTTAAAAAAGATGATAATATCCGGGGCAGAGAGAGAAGAGGAACAGTTCAGGAAGAAAAAGAAGAAATAGACATAGAAATAGAAGAGGTGATAGAAGCCGTAAAACATATTAAACAAGGAAAAGCAGGAGGTAGAGATGGCATAACTCCAGAAATGATAAAGAATGGGGGAGATAGAATATTAAAGTGGATAAAAGCCTGGAAAGGGGAAAAATACCAGATGACTGGGAAGAAAACATAGTGGTACCTATACACAAGAAGGGAGATACAAACGATTGCGGCAACTACAGGGCAATATGCCTTTTTTCAATAATACAGAAGATATATTCAAGAATACTAGAAAGAAGATTACGAGAAGAAGTTGAAGAAAAACTATGTGAAGAACAAGCCGCTTACAGGCCACAAAGGCAAACACAAGATCATATCTTTGTACTAAGAACAGTTACAGAAAAGAGATTAGAAAGGGAAACCCTTAGCATTCATAGATATAAAATCAGCATTTGACACAGTACCCAAACAAACAATATGGAATGCGCTAGCAGAACTAAATGTATCATACCCACTACAACAGGCCATAAAAAGAGTATACGTTAATGCAAAAGGAAGAGTGCGAATTAAAGGGAAAGAATCTCAAAGCTTTGAAATGGAAAAGGGATCAAACAAGGAGACTCACTGAGCCCCCTACTGTTCCTAATAGTAATGAATCAGATTATTCAGGAAGCAAAAGAACCAAGATTCAATGTGAAGGTAGGAAATTGGAATTTAGAGCCCATATATATACAATGCCTCGTATATGCAGACGACATCGTGCTTCTAGCAGACTCAACTAGAAAATTACAACTAGCAATAAACAAATGGAATAGAGCGATAGAAAGAAGAGGTATGAAAATAAACACAAACAAGACTAAAATTATGAAAATCGAGAAAAAGGATACAAACGAAAACACAAGAATAATATGCAATGGGGAAGAACTAGAATGGGTCAATAACTATGAATATTTAGGAACGATAATAAATAAAACTGGCACGATAGAACAGGAGATTCTGAATAGAAGAGATAAAGCAAGCAAAGTATATTATGCGATTAACAAATCAATAATAGCGAAAAAAGAAGTAAGCATGCAAACAAAGCTTAGGGTATACAAAAGCATATACACACCAGTATTAACGTATGGGGCGGAGAGCTGGACAATACAAGATAAAACCAGAAGCAAAATTACGGCGAGTGAAATGAAATATCTAAGAAGACTAGTAGGTAGAACAAAAGAGATCGCATACGAAATACAATAACCAGAGAAGAAGTAGGTCAGCAACCGCTAATACAAGAGGTAGAGAAGAGACAATTAGAGTGGTATGGGCACATAGTGAGGATGTCAAGAAATAGAGACCCCAGAAGAATTCTAGAAGCAAAGCCAGAGGGAACAAGAAGCAGAGGAAGGCCACGAGAAACATGGGAACAGACCTTAGAAAAGAGGGTAGAACAGAGAGGAAAACACCTAAGAGAAGTAAAAAGAATGGCAACCAACCGAGACAGCTTCCGGAAGTGGTTAGAGGACCCGACGCTTTAGGGCATAAGGGAGAAGGAAAAGAAGAAGAAGAATATAAACGAAAGTTATAATACGTTTGACTAGATTTTAATAAGTAATAATAATAGTGAGGCTCTAAACAGCACGGCTTATGAACTAAAAGGTTGAAATTCCCCTATGTTCGCTCTCTCTGCTCGGTCTGAAAGGGGATACCACTAAACGCAGTGTATGGCCTTCTACGGTTGCAGTCTTTATTTGACTGAAACTGTTGTTATCCAGTATTATTTATTCGTTAAAGTAATATATCACACTAAGGTAACAGAAACCAAGGTAATACGAGCCTGAAATAACAATACGTCTATAACTGCTAAGCTAGATGGATGGAACACTAAAAGAGATATTATGAGAAATAGGCATAAGTTGAAGAGCTCAAATATATTTGTAGACGAAGAGGGAAATATTTAATCCAATATTAGAAGAGTGGCTAGGTATGAGAGAAATTAGGGAACAGTAGTTAAAGTTGGCTATGAGAAATTAATTAAGAATTTCTTAATGTCTAGTTTAGACATGGAATTCTGAAAGGAACGAGTTGGTCAAGATCACTAATCCCAGCTTGATAAAAAAAAAAACTGAAGTTAAACGCACAAACAGGCAACATTAAGATAACTAAGGCAAAAAAATGCATTCGAAAAAGAATGCCATGGTTTTAGACTCATAAAATGTGGAAGAACATATGCAGAAGGCGTTACTAACTTTAGTGAAGGAGCTTAAGGGTTATAGGATAGGCATAATGAGGCTACAAGAAACAAAACAAAGTGGAAAGCAGATAATAAAAGTAGGTAGTGTGTATAGTGGAGCTGAGAATAGAATGTTAGGTACTGGTTTTGGCGTGAAAATGTTTTTAAGTTCAGTACGAATACCCAGGGTCATTTCAAAATTATGAGCGACACCAAAACGGTCGAGTTTTAAAGCGACCAATACTTGAAGATTACTGAGCGGCGGATAACTGGAACAGCAACAGAGAAAGGTTGAAAGTGATAAGCAAACCAGCTGAAATTTCCCCCGCCCCCTGTACGACACAAAGTAAGGAAGACTTAATCGGATAACAAAGTGACGTTTTCACAAAAACCTCACGTTAGTAGGCCCGACTACTACCCACCCATTTTTATGGTCAGCACTACGTTGAAGCACTTAATAACAAATTTAACTCAATGTCAGACAGACTCTGCAGCATGAGTATAAAATAAAAATACAAAAATATCAGTGTAATTAATTCCCAAGTCTCATCTAAAGCAAAAAATGGAGAGATAAAAGATTGTTATTGCGAAAAAGCAGAAAAACTATATTAAAAACTACCCAAAGGAGATGTCAAAATTATCATAAGCGATATTAACGCTAAATTAAGAACAGAACAAATATACAAAACCGGTCATAGGAAATTACACCAAGCATTCAAAAAGTAATGAAAACGGGAGAAAATTAGTAGTTTGCTAAAGAAATGGATTTAAGAATCAATCTTCCTTGCTTACTACTTTGTTTGCTCTACAGTTCTCCAAGCTTTGCGCATTACCCAACCAGCTAACTATTTAGGCCCTGATTTCTTAGGTTAAGCTTGAGTTACTACATAGTCCCATCACTTCGACATTTGATCTTCTCCTCCACTCATCATTGACCATTTTGCCCTTGAATATTCATTTTAAAACCTTCCTTTCACAGCTATCTACCTTCTGTTGATCGCCTTTGTTCATCAGCCACGTCTTACTTCCGTATAACACTACCTGTTGAATGACAGTCTTATACACCCTCATTTTTGTCTCTCTTGATATATCTCCCGCATTTTATACTACCCTTCACCAAACGAGCGTTAACTTTTACCTTTTCTCCTCCTTCACTCGCGATTATCACCCCCGTCCCCCCCATATAGTTGACTCTATTTAATTTTAATATTCTTACTAAGCGCCTCTAGTAATCCATAATTTTAATTCTTTTTTGTTTTTCCTTTCTCTACTTATGTTTCTACCCCGTTAATGATTTATTTGTATTGCCTATATTTTGTTTTTATTATATATTTTTATTGTTACGAGTGCGTTATTAACCGCTCTCAAACGAAAATTTTCTATCGCTTGCGGTTCCGGAAATATAATACCTCGGCCGCGCCTGCCGCCGGGCCAGAATTTGTCATTCGGAGGCGTTCGGGTCGGCAAGGAAAGGCAGCAGCAGCACATATAATTTTTTTTACTTTCCTTATCTTATAATAAGGAAAGTAATGTAATCGGCGGAAATTTGACCTACCCAGTTTTTCACATTTCTGGACAAAATATAGCCCCAGGACACCAAAAAAGTTGGTTTTAGCCATTGGTTCGTGTGTGTGTGTGTGTGTTGTCTGTCGGTCTGTCAGTAAACAGGATATCTCAAGAACCGTAAGAGCTAGTGACTTGAAATTTGGTATTCAAGTTACTTGTAGATAGTGGACGCAGTGCGAAGCTTTTGGTAAAAATCGGCCGAGTCGTTTGGTCGCGGGGTCGCAAAATTGGTCGCAAAGCGGCCGCGAATCTAAACAGTTGAAGATACAAAAAATTCATGAGAATAAAAATGATTTGTTATCATGAGATAAACATAAATTTAAAATAAAAGTTGGTAAAATAGGAACTCGAAAAAAATTGAAGCTTAGGATTTTTAATATACCGGGTGTTCATAAAATGTTTTGGAAATTTATATTACCGGATAGATTAGACCGAGACGAACAAATAATTACAATAATTTTTTTTGATCAGAGGTCAAATAAATAAGTTATAACCGATTAAAAATTAATTAAACGGACCAATCACAGCGCACTTGGAAAGCTTCCGGGCCGACTGCGAGAGGACGGGGGAGGGAGCGCTTGGCCGCTAGGAGGGAGCACTCAGGCGATAATGGAGAAGGCCGTGCGACCGAGCTCGCACGGTTACCTTCAGTGACGTAGCAAAATTTTAAGTACGAGTCAATTATTGTCTTGTACTGTTTATTTTAATCAGCTTTCGAGTGTTGGACTCGTGCCTCGTCCTTTTTTAAATTAGCAAATTTTTAGACGAGAGCCACGCAGGGCCGAGACGATGGACTCGCGCCTCGTCCTTTTTTAAAATAACAAGTTCCGGGACGAGAGCAGCGCAGGGCCGAGACGATGGACCCGGTATAATATATAATAATAGGATAAGGAAAGGCGTGTGATGTTCACACCAGATTTTTATATATATAATTTATATTACAAGTCTTCATCGTCAGAGTAGTCTAAGCGATTGAGGCGCGGACTGCGATACGGACAGATCCAGGTTCCATTCCTGGAGATCTGTGACCTGGCGGGTGGCCGTACTCAGTCACTGGAAATAATTGAATACCTGCCCTCGCTCGAGCAACGGGTAATAATGGCGGTCGTCTAAGGCACGACAACTAGGCAGTAAAGTCGGACATATGAGAGCCTTAACCTCTCAGTTCGCAGGCCGTGCTCCCACACGGGTGTTAGAGCTTTACCACCCTTATATTACAGGTCTTCAGTTTTTCATTAGATTACCAACTATTCCGTTTTACTCTAATCCTCACTTTTCGTACTCGTATTGTACGTCCGTAAAATGTATTGCATATGGTTTAAGAAGAATAGGTGATTGCGCGCTCTTTTGGCGTTTCACGTATAGATTTTATTGTGTTTATACAATTCCTCAGTTATCATGTTTTCCTTTTCTCTTTGTTGAAATTCTTTACTTGATATTTTTGTTGTCGGTGATGATATTCTTGTTCTGTGTATTTTTTATAGATTCATGTAGAAACATCTTATTGTTAGAATTAAACAAGTGTTGATCACTAGCGCTCACTCCGTACATTCCAAACTCTTCATGAAGAGTACTGTCAAATTATTATAAATTTAAGTTCTCTGATAAGTTTATGCCTGTTGTAAGTAGGTATTTCTTTATATTGAGGAAAACTATTATTAATTTTCGTTTTTAAGTTTCCAGGCAGATCCACAAGTTTCTATCTATCATTGTTTATTTGTCGATCGTACTATTTTATCATCTATTTTTCTACTTGTTTGGCGATCCATTCTCCTAATATGATAAATTCTCTTTCTCGCCTTCTTCCCCTAATATTTGATTCGTCTCGTAGAATCTGTTTTAGTTTGGTGTGTTTTCATTATCACTTGACCATTATCAACGACCATAGTTGTTTTATATTCATTTTTATTTTCCCATCTGTTATTCCTCCCCAGATATTAATGTCATACTCCTCTTTTTTTGCTTCTTTAGTTACTACGTTCCATATATATGCATATAGGCTTCCCTTTTTAGCTTCCATTAATATTAATATATCCACGTTTACTTTTTTCTATTTTCATCATGATTTCTTCGATTTATTTATTTATACCTGGCACATTCCATGTTTCGATTTTCTTAGTTCCGTTTGCCAACTAAATCTGTCTGGCCAAGCAATTTCTTTTTTTTTATTAAAAAGTATTTTTCGAGATTTTAAAAACAAAACAGGGTGCAAAGTTAACTGCAAGAGAATAATGACATTAAAGATACTTTTGTATAGCCGTTACCTTTCTGCTTCCAGTAAATTCAGATCGAAGGGTTTCTGAAATGTGCCATTCCTGTAACGACACATAACTTTGAAGAGGGTATTAAGATAACTCAACTGAAAAAGCGTTAATGACATTATTTAGTGAAGGCGCTGCGGAGAGAAAAAGCTTTCCAACTACATAATGAGATTTTAGCAGAGCAGATTTACATCGTCAACTTAAAAGATTGATAAGAAAAGAAATCCGAGAAATATGAGATATCTCTTTCATTAAAACGTAGCTTGCAGATATTACAATTCATGTCCATGAAAATGATCAAATAAAAGGGCCTTCAATAGCTATTATTCAATTAAAGTTTAAAATACAACATTTTTAACTGTGTCATATTAGGACAAAACAAGTTTGTATGATTTTTTTATATATTTATGTCACAGAAATTTAGAAGTAAATAAAGTTTTCTGATTTAATTGCATATGTCGCATATGATAAGCGCTGTTGTCATGTGTTCAATAACGTATGAGCATCCATCAAGAGCTGATCCTAATAAGCGTCTAGTCTACCACATTCTAACATAAAGTAAAAAAAAAACTAATTTTTTACTCGCTCAGAAAAACAATATACAGTTCAACCCTAAAAAATTCGCTAGATTTGTGATCAAACTACACATATTCTTTACTATATTTGAAAGAATCTACGGCGGGTGTAATACATAAGAAAAGTTGCTCTACAAATTAAACTTCGGTATTAAAAAGATAAATAGTTAATTTATTTCGATGCTTATAACTCAACTTTATATATTCTAGGACCTTTAACCTTCGATTGTCCAATTCTTTAATCTCACCATGGAACTGTTCTTTTCCTTTTGAATTAAATAAATCTTGAACTGGTAGAACATCTCTTATAAGGGTAAATTGTTTTTTACAGAACAAAACAAGTAATAGCCTAATGATGCAAAATCTGTACTTGCGAGATCCCATACTAATTCGATACCATCAAGTTTATATATTTTATCTGTAGCTTTCTTACAATGTAGAGGCATCAGTTACCCTACTAAAGGATTCGTTTAAAACTGATTCAAGCTGTACATTCATTACGTAATACGCATACATTCGTTTAGATTCTAATTATTTAGATAATGTAATACTTCAGCATTCAGGGTTTGACTATCTGGAACCAATTCGTGGTAAATCAAACCTTAGTAATTCATTCCATAGTAAACACACAATAACTTTGTTTTCGAAACATGCATATTAGACTACAATATTTGGTAACTGTCCTAGGTCTAACCACTACTTGAGAAAATCAGAATTATACATAATAAAGACAGTAACTGTATGGCAAAGAGAGCAAGACGGATTATGAGTCCACGCTGAACATGATTTTCACTTAATTTACGGGGTACAATTCAGCAACTCTTACAAACTTTACCTAATACTTTGAGGGTTTTTTCCGCTTAGGGTATGTCTTCCTTGATGGATCCATGTTCACTGCAGCCTATGGCTTATTATGATTACCCTAATAAAATAAATTCACAACCAATCTACAATTAAATACCACTGAATCAGCAGATACAAGTCCTTTACAGAATGTGTCTGGAAATCTTCCAGTTCCAAGATTGGTCTCCCGAATGTATGTTGCCTTTTCCTGCACAGCGCATCGCACTTGCATAGGATATGTAAGGCTATTTCTGGTTCCTTGCTACAGAGTCTGCATGCAAAGTCACCATTGAATTTACCAATTTTCCGGAGTTGTTCTTTAACAGTCGCATGTCCTGGGAGAAACCCTATGGTTATCTTTAGCTGTGGCCTACTTAGGTTAAGGAGTTCACCAGCTCTCTTTTGGCAAGGTCCCTTATTAAAGGTTTTGCTGAAATAATGTCCTAGTTGGTTCTTCCAGTATATTCGATGATGAGTGCGTGTCCTTTTCTTAATAAAGCTTCGGACATCACTTCGTGAAATTCCTAATGCAGGTTCTGAGCCTATAAAGCCTCACTATATCCCCGCAATGCCCAGGTGCCCATAACAGTTTCACCGTGTTGTGTTCTGCCAGTGCATTGAGTTCGTTGATGCATTCCCATACCAGTCTAGATGATGATTTAGTGCTTGATAAAGCCTTTAAAGCTGCCTGGCTGTCTGATATAATATAGATCCGCTTGATCCTGTAAGCTCTCTTTCACGCACACACTGTAGTATGGCGTTTATTCTGTCTGAAAGGCAGAAGCGTACTGACCCAGGGAGAAACTCAGCTCTACCCTGGTAGCCTCAGTATATATTCCAGCTCCGGTACTCACCTCGGTTTTAGAACCATCTGTGTACCAGATTAGGCTACCAGGTGTAATTGCCTATCTAAACGTCTCTCTCCTACCTCGATCCTGTATGATCACCTCAAATAGAGAGTCGTCACATATTTTTGAGGTCATGTGGTCCGTCCTCATTTCAAGCAGAGGGCCCCTCAGACTATCAATTATTCCAGTATGGCCTGTACCCGTATGTGTCTTGTAGAGTCTCAATTGTTGCAGTGGGCGTGGTTCTCGTGGCCCCTGTAATGCCCACATAGGCAAGTCTTTGTACCTTGCCTAGTTTTAGTTTGATGGTTTCTTGTGAAACTTTGGACCACCAGACCAAAGCTGAGTATGTAAGAGAGGGTCTAACCACTCTGATATACAACCAGTGCACCATTCCTGGCTTTAACCCCCACGAATTATCATACATCAGTCTGACAACTGCTAGAGTTGTCACCGATTTGTCGACCACTTTCTCAATATGACGGTTCCAAGTAAGTTTAGAATCGAAAACGACTTCTAGATACTTTACTTCTCCCAATATGGTAATTTCTTTTTCGCCAAGGAAAAGAGGTGTAAGCCCCTCTAATTTTTTCCTCCGCGTGAAGGGTATAATTATGGTTTTTCTGGGACTAACCTTGAAGCCTTCCTGTTCAATCCATTCAGTTACCACGTTCAGAGCCCTCTGCATCCATTCTCTGATCGTGCCTAGAAATTTCCCTTCCACCAAGACAACTAGGTCATCGGCATAACCTACAGAAGAGAATCCTTCATCTTTTAAGTTCTTTGAAAATCCATCCATTACCAGGTTCCCTAGCAGGGAGGAAAAATTTCCCTCTGAGGACACCCCCTCGCTACCTGAACCATTATAGTTTCGTCATACATTGACAAATAAACCATCCTTCCTTTGAGCATGCAGTCTATCCACCTGCAGCAGGTCTCCTCCAGGCCACGCCCTCTTAAGGCCAAGGTTATGGAGTTGAAAGATGTATTATCAAAGACCCCTTTTATGTCCAAAAAGGCATATAGAAGGATCTCTTTGTTATCCAGCGTTTTCTCTACTCTCCAGGTGAGGTAGTGAAGTGCTGTTTCAGTCGAAAGACCAGCTTGATAGGCAAATTGGTTCTCATATAGTGGTTGATCTACCAGTATACCTCCCCTAATGTGCATATCAAGCAGTTTTTCCAACGTCTTAAGCAGAAAAGATATAAGACTAATTGGTCTGTAGCTCTTTGCCTGAAAATAGTGGGCCCGACCAGACTTTGGTATAAACACCGCTCTGGTAAGTCTCCATAATTTTGGCAAGTAGTTTAGGGCTAAACTGGCTCTAAGTACCGTGCAGATCTTTGTCATTAAAAGTTCCGAGCCCTTCTGTAGCATGGCAGAAACGATTCCGTCCGGTCCGGGAGATTTATAGGCTTCAAATGAGTTTATAGCCCATTTGATTTTGTTGAAAGTTACCACTCTTCTTGCAGTATCCCAGACTTCCTTTGATGCTGTATTACCAAGACCAAGGAATACTTAAATGTTTATTTACCTGTTTTGGTGTACTCTCCAGATTCAGATTCCAGAGTACCAATCAAATTACAGTGAGAGTATTTTTCAGAGTCTAGCATATGCTGGAGTAGATTCAATCTCCTCACAGTACCTCCTCTACGATATTCTCTTGGCATCTCTCAATGCTTTGTTATATTTAGTTAGAGATACCCTATAGGTATCCAAATCACCTGATATTTTAGCCCTGTTAAACAGTTTTCTTACTTGTCTTCTCATGGTTGCAAGATCTTCATTCCACCAGGGTACATTCCTGCTAGAGGCCTTTACAATCAGAGGACAGTTTTCATTATACGCTGATATGACTGCCTCAGTTAACTGATCCACAGACATTTCAAGCTCAAGGTTATTATAAACCTTCCTTATCATACTCGCCAAGTATCGGTCTAGGTCCACCTTATAGGCTTCCCAGTCCGTTTTACGAGGATTACGATAGTTTTCTATCACTCGCTGAATCCCAGTTATTTCAAACTTAATGTATCTGTGGTCTGAACAACTCACGATGAGAAGAGTATCTGATGAGATACTTGCCAATTAACAAAGTTATTTACAAAAGAAGTACCAATTGTTATATCAGGTACTCTCCTTCTTCGTCTGGTTACGAAGGTTAATTTGTTACCCTTATTCAATATGTCTAAATTATTTGCCACAGTGAATTGTAAAATTAACTCACCTCTGATGTTGGTGTAGGTGCTGCCCCATGAGAGATGGTGTGAATTGGCGTCACATCCAATAAGCATATGCAGTGTCCATTGCCCTAGACGATGAAGGATCCGGTTCATCGACTGGAAGGTACACCAATTCTAGTATGAGCTTGTTGTTAGCATCACTGCTGCCATATCCTGAGAACAGAATTGCAGTAACGGCAGACATTTAATGTATTTTTTAACTAAAATACAGGTCCTGGGTCTATTTCAGGATCTACTGTATATTAGTCCTCCTCCAATTCCCCCCAGACTTTTTACCTTACCTTGATGGGTCCAAGGTTCTTGGATAAAGGCAACATCGCAGTCCTCTATCATCTTACATAGGGCCGCCAAAGCAGTCCTGTGTTGGAGGTTTATCTGAAGTATCCTCAGCATCTTGGACATTTTGGATGGTCCTCTCAGTCCATAGTAGGCCTTGAACTGTTTGCTCTCAAAAACCTTGAAAGAGGCACCATCAATGGAATAGTCCAGGATGGCTCCTTCCTTGTCCACCTTTTGGCGAAGAAGTCGCCAGTCTTCTGTTTTTAACCCTGGGTTTTGAAGAACAAGTCGGGTCCTGGAAATTTTTTCGTCGACTAGTCCAGGCAGCCAAACGAGAACTTTGGGGCGCTTGGGTAGGTCCTTAGCCTCTACCGCTGAAAGTTCAACCCCTTCAAACAGCACTCCCCAGTCTAAGATGGTTCTGCGCAGCCAATCTCTAGTATGGTCATTGGCACACATGATCCATAGGACACCTCCCATGTACCTCAAACTTTCGAACTGCGGTGGATTAGTGCTTCCTGAAGGAGTCTAGTCGAGAACAGTAATAAGTTTTTCCTGAATCAAGTTCAATTAACAGGCTAATAGCCTATATAAGAGTAGAAGAAGAAGAAGAAGAAGTCCAATTGCCCTTGATTCAGTAGAATGTCTGGATAGCGTCTGTCCAGCACTGCCATCCTTGGCCCTTTCATTGCGGCACTGTATTGACCAGTCTGCTCATCGCTCCTGGGCTTCTTTGCTGGTTACTTAAATTTCGGGATTGAAGAGCCTGAGCGGAATATCTTGGTACCCTCACAGGTCTGGGCTTCTCCTTCATCCACGTGCCTTTCCTGATCTTACCTTCTTTTTTGGCACTTCTCTTTTGGGCCCCAGAAAGTCTCTTGGGTTGCAGTCCTTCAGTCTTCTTGCCTACAACCACCTGACCCTTGTCTGACGGTTCCGCCTCAGACCTGACAGATGACTCTGTCTCCTGAATTGGTTCCGCCTCCATGGGCTCAACATGCTTTGTCAGGGAGTCGCTACTAGAGTCCTCCTCTGACATAAGTAAGGGTTTTATGTAGATTATTTCATCTGTGTCCATTTTGTTCCCAGGAGTCTAAAACATAATAAAGAATTAATGGCTATATACAAAGGAGAGCATCCGGTGCCCAAGGGAGGATCCAGGAGAGATTGATCATATAGATAGCCACGCATTCCATTGGCCTGGTCTCAATACCGTGATATTTAGAATTTTTATTGCGGTTGTCTCCTCTCGATTCGGGCGGTTAAGCCAATATCCCCCGCACAGATATCCCCCGTAATACATGTCTACAGCAGAGATACCCATGTATGGTATATCGGCAATGGCGTAACCTAGGGTTCGCCTCTTGCCGGCATCGTTAGCCCAAGACACGATAGCTGGGTTGGGGAATGTTTATCGACTTTCCAGTCTAGATCCACAGGGTTCAGTTTCAACAGGTCCACCACGAGAAGGATGCAATCTCTAGGATCGTATATCACTGTTCAAGTCAGTAATACCCAACGGTCTTGCTCGTTGGTGAGTGTAAAGACTAAACAACTCGGCTCCACTACCTGGGCATGAAATTTTCAGTTCAGCTGGCAGTGCTCGACCCCATGCTTTTAGGTAGGGGCAGTGTTAAGGAGTAGAACCCCTGTGATAAGTTTGCAGTCATGCTCTTACCAACATTTGAGCCACATGCGAGATAGCTTGGGTGAAGCGGTAATGAAATTTGAAGAGAAACGTTACTTGTTCTGTTCAGTTTTTATTTCACTAAAAAGGCAACCCGGAAGTCGTTTTGTTTCTCAATTGCACTTCGGGAGTTGAAATTTTTCCAGTGAGAAAACTCGGTCCGATTTCCTTTGTATCTGATCCAGCGAGGAATCAAGAAGGAACCTTTGCACCAGGAAAGACGCTTCCGATCGGATCCGCTGTGAAGATTAGGGTAACTTGTCTTATCTTCTCGCCCACACCTTTATTTCCTCTTCCTGGATTCCCCAGGATTACAGCCCAGGGAACCGATTTATGCAGGACAGTGTCACTTCCAAAAAAAGGTTAGTGTTTCAGCTTTGGCTTTTGTTTGAAGTTCCTTTGTTTAAATTTAAAATTACGATACAGTCTACTTTTGGTAACATTTCTGCCACTATCTGCCTGCTTTGAGGTAGTGGCAGATAATGTTTTTAGACAGGCTAAAAGTAATCCTACAATTTACAGGTTTGTGCTCCGAATTTGGTTTCTACCACTTATTTTATTATTTTAATATTCTACACAACAGGTTAACCATGGCATTTCTTGTCTTCCAGATTTGCACTTCAATAACACTGATAACAACTTTATGCTATACGCACTAGACCTTCCTCTTCTGCTTCACATATTGTTTTACTTAATTCAATAGCATTAAAGTTTTGTTTCCAAGAATTTCGTAGCAATACGCAGATTTCTAATCTTTCACCTTTCACATCTTTGGTTGTATTACTTGAAACATTCTCAATACCTTAAGCCGGTTCCAAACAACCTAACCATCAACACCAACAACATATTTAGTTCTGAATAAAGGCGAGTTTTTCTCTTCTAAAAAAACAACAAACTTTACCGCATCCTACATGCAGCCCAGATTTTACTTTTTAAATAACGCTCTACAAAATGAAGTGGCCTACCGAAGCCATAGAATTCAACGATTTTTATTAACAAGAAATATTACAAAATTGAAATTTAATACGCAAGTTGATATCAGTGAGTGATGGTAGTCTTTTGCTATGTAACTCAACATTTAAGATATGTATAAATAGAAGAAAATTGTACTGGTGCAACATCACTAACACACATTGCATTGTATTTATATTATCAATATTTACTATATCTCTCTAGTGTCAACAACAAGGTTATTGTATTCTTGTCACAATGGTTAACCCCATAAACGTTCTGCATCTTCTCCATTAACAATATCAACCTCAGGATTATTTCGCATTTTCAATCTTCTTTGAAAACGAAGATTTTACAGCAAAACTCGCAGAAGTCCTAGAAAACTAGAAATTCGTATCTGACTGTTGAAAATGATGTCGCTCATGATGATTTGTACTTTATTAACTATTTTTATCTTCTAAAGTATAAAGAAAAGAAAAACAAGCAAGTAGAGAACAACAACAGAATGATAATCATTCCACTCCATAGGAGAAACAACGACCATTCCCTTCTGCGTTGGCATGTGCCCTCAAATACTTTAAGAGAGATCCAAAAGAGTCCCAACAGACAATCTGCAAACGACACTCCATCAAAAAGAGCCAAATTAATTGTCAAATTTTATTTATAACCCATTCCATAGATACAAAACACAGAAGGAAAGTGAAAGTGGAGAAAAGTCTTGCTATTTTCATGGAGGAAAAATAGCATTATCTAATGGTAGTTATTCCTTCCAAATAACTTTCTGCCACATCAAGTAATCAACATTAATCAATGAGCATTAATCTAGAAGTCGTTTCTCTAAATTCCATCAAATATTATCTACTGGCCTGCAATAACTACAGATGTTCTCCCAGTCAAACAAACCTCTACTATCATAAATAAGGCAAGAAGTGTGAAGTACTTCCGCATATACTACTTCCAAATGTACCAAAACAACTTATTACTCACTTGTCAAACCTATTAACAACACGAAAGAAGAACAAGAAACTCATTCCTCTAAAGGCAACCAAATTGATTCAACTTCTGGAGCTCTTTTTCAATCGACAATTCAAGCACTTTCTTGAGAAAGTTATCGAGTTGAACATGTTTTTCGTCCCTCCAAAAGAGACAGAGTAATGAAGCTTTACTCCTTGACAACGCATCTATTCTAAGCATAATGTTTTTTAACTACAATGGAATATTTTTTATTTAAAACACTGTTATTTTTCAAGAAATCTTCGAAAATTGTCAGAAAAATATGAAAGGCGATCAATGCAATGGATTGTTCTTCATTAGGTATGTATGCTCAATATCAAATGAATCTTTTTTTGCAATTAACACTAAAAATATCTCTCATATAAATTATTGTTCACCTTAATATTTTATATCTCATGTTTAGGTTAAAAATCAAAAGCCATTACATATATTTATCACGCACTAATATCAAATTGCATACCTACCAAATTTTATCGTGATTTGTGCACAACTCCATAACATTCCTTGTAAAAAGAACTTGACTTAAAATTGTTTATTTACCCCTCAATTTTAAATTAAAGAAACACCTAATTATATAACAAATCATCTCACCTCACAAATATTAGATCTAAGAGCATTGAATTCAAATAATATAGGATCAGATTATAGTCTATTGCTAGGCAAATACAAAAAGTAAAAACAATAAAACCAATATATAAACAACCAAACAAAAACTGCTAAAAAAAATATATAAATATACAAAGATGAACAGCATTGGCACAAAATCAATAGAAAGACAAATGTAAAAAAATAAAATCAAAACAATTAGCAAAACCTCAGATAACTAAAAAGATACTGAAGAGAATATTGGATTAATAAACCATGAACCAGCATCAATGTTTAAGAGACAAAGTATAACCAGGAAAATTAGAAGTTGAGACAACTATGCTGAATAAGACATGAGTGGTAAAGAAGGTACTAGTAAGAAAATTTCTGAAGGAGCAAAAAGCAAGATTAGGAAAAAGTGGATGGTAAAAGTTGAAAAAGTCTGAGATACCTTGAAGTTTAGAATTGGAAAAACAATAATATAAAAAGCAAACAAGCAATTACAAAATGGAAAGGAGTCACGCCCAAAACAAATAGCCACCTCCTGAACTGGTTTCAAGGAAGTTGGGAAATAAATGGTACTAATCCCTCTAAAAATAGGGCCTGGTAATCCTGCATGAGAGACTACAAGGAATCAGAAAGCTTACAGTTGGGGATATTCCAAAAGCTTTAAATAAAACTTCCCGATTTACTACAGAAGGCCATCCAAATCAAACTGCATTTGAAGACTGATATTATAACTAATAAAATTTTTGAACAAATTTTAACTTTTGGTAATGTTAATTAGCCGAAATTTTAAGGTTAGAAAACGATACGGAAAAATCTACAAAATGCATTTTTTGATATTTGTAAACTGGTTTCAACAATTTATTTAGACTCAAAAACGAAAAGAAGTTTGCACCACCATATTAATAAAACAACAACTGCATTTTCAACAAACATATACTCTCATTTATATACAAAAATGCCAAGCTCGTATTTTCAGTCTCAATATACAAATGGATATGTGTACAGAACATCTAAAGCTTACATTCTAATAATATTAAAATATCCCTATAATCGGTATACCTTTGAGATGCCCTTTCACAGTTGCTGGGGTTCAAAATTCTTCTTAAAAACACCGCCAATTTCCTCAATCATATCAGAACAGATCATAGAGCGGCCCTTCTTCGCAAAAGCTGCTGCATTACACATCCTGGTCAATTTGCAGGCAGCATAACAGGCTACCATTGTACGGTCATCATGGTCCACATCTTCTTCCATTTTATGCATGAGAGTCCACGCATAAAACGTTGACAATGCCCCAGACAATAAATCACCCTGTCCACCACAACGTCTCCCCGAACCGCCTCCTGAAACCCTCACCTTCTTTGCATAATCCATGATTTCATCCTCAGCTCCTTTCCGAAGCACCGTAATCGTCCGTCCCAGCTCAAATTTAGAACCTTGTCCTCGCTCAGCCGTCTCTGGATTTATTAGTCTAGAGTACTCCATTGCATTAGGGGTCAAAATTAAACCAGGAGCTGGATAATCCTTAATCACATCTGGATTTTGAGCAACGAAAAACAGCCCATCAGCATCAATGACCAGCGGTTTACTGGAGAGGCGGCACAAATTGATAACTTGAGCGATTACCTGAAACGTCTTTGGCTCCCGGCCGAGCCCAGGACCGATCAGAACAACATGCAAACGCTCTAGCCACGGTTCTATCTTGGTGACGGCGTCACTATCATCCAGAAGGGGATGGACGATGAGCTCCGGGCTGTAGGATTTTATGACAGTTCCTGCGTCCTTTGCACAAAATACGTGCACCAAATCCGCACCGACCTTCAAAGCGCTTATGGCGGCGAAGTAGGGGGCGCCCGTGTATTCCAAAGAGCCTCCAAAGACGCCTATCCTGCCCGCCTGCCCCTTGTGCCTGTCGTTTGTGAGAGCCGGCGCGGTCTGCCTACAGGTGAACGCGAAGTTTTTCTCATCCATTGAGGTTATGTCCGAACTCATAGCGCCGCAGACAAACAACCGAGTATTTGTTAATTTCGGTGCTGTAGCCTTTATATATTGTGGTAACGTACGTGATAACATAGATGACTAGATGAAGGTTAATTATATTTACGAACTGTCAATATTTATATGAAATTGACGAGTACGAGCGCCGTTGCCAAATTTTCATATTTGCCTATCAATCTAATACTTCAAGGTAAATTTTAGTAATTGAAATTTTTCTGCTGCTATTAAAACGTAAAATAACCCAAATAATTGCGTTAGGAAAATTTGTATTAATTAATCTATGTCTTTTAACTAACAGTATCTCTGTATCCATATGCAGTATAACTTGTAATTATTAGTGATTTAGCCTATTAGAACGAGATTTATCAGAGTAATGATCGTAAAATTTGCTTTTTAAGACAATATGCTCATCTATGCAACTAAATTTTATTTAGACGTTAACATATAATGCAAGACTACATGAGCCATCTATGGTGTCAATGCCACTATTATTTAATTAATCAAATTGAAATAAACAAAAAAAACGTATCACAATCTGCAAGTCTAATTTAATATAATACTCTAGAATAAACAAAAAAAAATTTTAAGAAAAAAATGTTGAAAGTACAATTTGGCAAAAAATAACAATAAAAAAATTAATTTATCAAAAAAACTAATACAAACAAGACTCAAAAACGCTATAGCCAACCACAAATGATAGACAAATGTTATCAATTTTGGTTTCCCTTTTTTTAAGACAATTTCCTGTTAGAAATAAACAGATAATTCTGAGATAAATAAGAATTGAAATGGATGAATGGATAGCCTTTCATTCGAAAAATAAACTAAAATAATATTCACTTATAGTATTTTATTTACAATTTTCCGTCACAAACGACATTTTGTTTGCTCATGCAAAAGTACATGATTTACTTATGTATATAAAAAAGCCATATCATTGAAATCACAAGGTCAGATGCCCAGTTTGGCTGAACGAAAGCAACTCTGGGCATACGGCCTGGTATGGCATCAATTATCCTAATCACCTACCAAACAAATACGCTTAGAAATATCACAGCAGCATCCACTTGGAATGATCAATTTGCTCCAGTGTAGATGAAACACTTCTGCTATTAAGTACCTATTAAGACGAGGATCACCTACCAATCTCTGAAGTGATAAAATTCATAAAACATTCGCACATTCATGTCTGTTTTAATATAGAGAGGTTAGATTTCGTTCATTAATTTCCGATTGTGGTAAATTACTCATAGGATATGTAACAAAGTAAAAACATGATATGAAAACGCTAAAACCATAGATGATAGTTAAGGGGGTTAGTACCTTTAAAATCTTAAAATTTTCGTGTTTTTTTTTATTGTTCTATTTGAAAGAGCTACGCTTTACGAATACTTTGCCGCAAACCCGAACGCGCTACGTTCAAATTTGGCGCTGCGAGAGCTTGTGACGTGGCGCAAGGTGGGGGAAGACGCTCCGAGCGAAGCGGACGACAGCTGCCAGCTGACTTCGTTCCCCTGCCTTGCGTATGCGCTCTGCGCGCTCTCGATGCGCGCTTTTCTCTTGTTTTCTTACGCGGTGTGTTGGTGCTCTTTTACTCTATGGGATTGAGCGAGGCCTTTTCGATATAGTTTCTCAGTGGTTTTCGTGGTACGCATGAGCTCAGCGAGAAAACAAAAGCACAACGTCAGATTGTTTATGCTTTGTTTTTCTCACCGGTGAACGATATAACCTCGACTCTGACTTGTTTATTGTTGTTATATCTTTGGAAGTATTTATTACAATGACTGGCCGGGTCTATATCGGTCAAAAGGACATGGGGAATATAAGGGAAGACCTTCCGAAGAAAAAACGTGTGCCTCCGAGCAAACGAAGAAATCAAACGCCCGAAGACAACGCGGACCTTTCTACGTCGGCGAAAAACTGCGAACTAGTACTGGCTCCGAGGGTGTCGAGATTACAGACTTTCAAGGATACCGAATTCTTGATTTGTGGACTTTTTGTCATTCCTAACTTCTCTCATCAAGTGTCGCGAGTGTGATGGTGAAATGAAGTTTTCTGAATCAGCTGTTCGCGGGCTTGGCTTCAAAATAAACATTTTGTGTGAATGTCCTGAAGATCACATCCCTCCTGCCGTTACATTGGAAAATCCTACGAAATCAATAGGAGATTCCAATTTGCTATGCGGGTGATAGGAATTGGATATAGCGGACTACAAACATTCTGTGGGCTTATGGACTTGCCGGTGTTTTTAGCGAGAAATCATTACGGGACTTAGTGAAAATGATCCGTGATGCGTGCAAGACTGTTGCAGAGTATTTTATGAAGAAGGCAGCTTCCCAGGAACTCCAAATTACGACTGAGACATCACCATTGTCAGATCATGCCGGCATTTCGGTATCAGGCGATGGTACGTGGAGGACTAGAGGCCACACTTCACTGATGGGTATGGCGTCGATCATCGGATTCTACACGAAAAAGGTGATTGATGTGGTTATAAAGTCACTGTTTTGCAAGATGTGTCTTTCCTGGGATGATGGGAAACCACAAGAAGAACATGAAGATTGGCTACAAGAGCACAAAGAAGTGTGTGAGATTAATCACAGTGGATCGAGTGGCAAGATGGAAGTAGACACTGTAGTCGAAATGTTTCAACGATCAGTCGCTTTCTCTGGTGTGAAATATCTAAATTACATTGGGGACGGAGATTCCAAAACCCATAAAGGTGTCACAGCAAGCAAACCATATGGAGATCAGCTAGTGACGAAGAAAGAAGATATTGGTCATGTGCAGAAACGACTAGGAACCAGACTACGAAACATTAGAAAAGAGAAGAAATTAGGAGGGAAAGGAAAACTAACTTTAGCTACAATAACCCAATTATGTAGCTATTTTGGAAAGGCTATAAGAGACAACTGCCAAGATGCCCAAGCCATGCACAATGCTGTATGGGCCACTTTCTATCACATGTCTTCTACAGACGAAGATCCCCAGCATTTCTACTGCAAATACATGAAAGCAGCCGCTGAAAACAAGCTCCAAAATTTCAAGCATCCGTCTCGATTTCCTGTAGAAGTACAAGAGGCCATCAAACCAGTCTACACTGAGCTCACAAAAGAAAGTCTTTTGACCAGGTGTGTAGGAGGTTTTTCTCAGAACCCGAATGAGTCATTTAATAATATTGTGTGGAAGATAGCTCCAAAGCTCTACTTCAGTGGCCTCCCGACTGTGGAAATTGCCACTTATGTGGCAGTTTGCCTTTTTAATGAAGGCAACAGCTCCCTTCTGAAGATATTGCAAGAACTTGGTATCCAGATTGGCTCCAAAGCAAATGACTACACCAAACAAGCTGACAAAATGCGCTGGGACAGATCCTTGACTAGGCAAGAGGAAAGGACGAAAGAGGCCAGGAAGAAGGCCAGGAGGCTAGGACCGCAAAGGATAAGTCCCACACTGATAAGGAAGGTCCCAGTATGGAGCTGGAATTGATTCAGACTGGCAAGTGCACTTTCATTGACATGATCTCACGTATGACCTTGTAGTTTGATAAAACACGATTATCTCAGTTTCACTTTTTGGACCTTCCGTACATCATAATGTAAAACCGTCCCTCAGAATTTGATGAAATTTTCAGGGCAGGTTAATAATATGATTATTTCCATTGTGACACTAAAATATTTTGTTAGAATCATAATAGAAAAAAATTTACAATTTTTATTCTTATAAAAAGGGCGTTTTGTCTAATACTTCATGTTTAACTAGTGAAAAAAATATTTTTTCCAAAATTAAAGAAATTAACAGTGTCACAATGAAACTACAACTATAAATCAACTAATCTTTCTTTGTGCAATTGTTTCAGATCCCCATAAGGTCAGCACAGTGTACGAACTGCCAAGTTGTTCTTAAATCTCTCCAACGTTGATTGTCCTCCCCATAAGAGGTTTTTAAGTCAAAATTTTTTAAAATAATTTTAAAATGTATTTTAAAGTATGATTAAATTTTTCTGTTAATTTCAATCTACTTGAGTTGTTTTTTCTAACATTTTTTTTTTTTCAAAAATACCGTATTTTTAGGGATTTAAAGGTACTAACCCCCTTAAAAAATAGAATCTTATGCAGGTCCAACGTTCTCCCAATTGGCAAGCATCTTCAAATTAATGTTCTCAAATCTCCACCTCTGCGTCTTTGAATTCTCGTCACAAGTTGTGACGTACAGTCTCTTGGCACCAGGATCGCAATCGAGGCACCTTGGGTTAACACCATGTAAAAGCCACTGCTTTTCCTTTAAACAATACTTGGTTTTAAATTGTGGTGCACGCTTAAAAACTTACTTACCACATCGTACTTCCAATACTGATTGCCTTTCGAGCCATGACAAGGATAGAGCACCACATCTGCCTTGTCCTCCGGATCTGAAATGTCCCAACATACTGTCCGTCCGATCGGCCGTATGTCTTTGTGCCATGTCAAGGTGAAGTTTTGTTCGCCTCGCTTGTGCGTGTCTTTGGTGCAATTCTGCAATCCAATTACGTGGTCTCTGGGTTTAAACTCGGAGTCAACACACAGCTCTGGAGCTGCTATATTCCGAATCTGTAAAAACACAACTTTGATTAACATAATTAAATACTCAAACTATTTGTTATTATCTTGTTAAGAATAATAGTTCACAGAAGATTCAACGAACAAAAGACTTTGATGCAGTACCTAAGAACTGTAAATCGTACAAAAAGAAACATAATAATACTAATTAACTATAGTAAATTATGTTCAAGACTGTTGTTTTGACCTGGCAAGGATAACAAACTACCGGGAATGAATAAATAATATATGCTCATAGAATAGAAGTTATATTAGACCTTATAGTCACAGATATTAAATACACCAATGAAAGAATTCTACTAGTAACCTTGGAATTTGATGAACAAAAAACGAACATATTAATTTAGGCTCCTAATATAGGACAACCTAAAACAGAACAAGAAGAATTCCAAGACACTCCAAGATTTAATGAACATAACACAAAAACATGAAAATATTCTATTAAAGGGTTTCAATGATCGAATAGGGAATGACCTATTACCAGACATAAAACAATGATTCAATGATGCAGCAATTAACTTCTCTGGAGGGAAACTTGATAAGAGTTCTGCACAATAAATGAATTAAAATTAATAACACAGAAAATAACATAGTCAAATTTCAGAGGGCAGCAATCTATAATTGATTATAACCAACAAAGCAATACTATCTAACAGATTCTAGACTTAAAATCTCATAACATCAAATCACAAACTGGCACTATGTAAATTAAATTTAAAGATAACAACTCAGAGAAGGAGGCCATTATTTATAGAAAAAATAAACATCGAAGCTATAAATGAATCAAATGTACAATTGTTGTATCAAAGTAAATTAAAGCCAAAGCTAGAGGAAGAATTAGGTCGCTCTACTGACAAAATATACGAAAACTTAAGACAAAAATAATTGACACTACTACAGAAGCTTTAGGAAAAAGAAAAATTAACAAAACAAAAACTAAGGTAAATACACCAGGGTATGATGAAGAGGTAAAGATATTAGCAGAAAAAAACGTTTTTAAAGCTCAAGAGTAGCAACACACAAGATAATCGAGAGAATTGTGTACAAATAAGGAACAAAATAAATCGAGAAATACGAAATATCAAACAAAATTGCTGAGAAAAAAAAAATATGGAACACGACTTGCATAGCATGCATCAAGAAGTATGGAAAATGCTATGTAATCAAAATAAAAAAATAAGTGAGAATGTATGAATCAATAACAGAAAAGCACCAATAGGTAAAGGATTTTCTAGAATTGTATGAGTGAAAAAGATGATGCCGTAATAGCACAATATGAAATTAATAATATTAATGACGACCACACCACCAGTATAACAGTTGAAGAAGTTAAGAAAGTGACCAGTAAATTAAAAAACCAGTCAGAATAAACAATGAACTCCTTAAATTACAAGGTTTGTCCGGAAAGTGATGCAATTTGTCTGAACATGTGTCAACATTTCCTAGCCAAACAAATCAAGTGTGGCCTTAGTTGCTCTTGCCTTAATTCTGTACATTGTTGTCAGGTAAAATGTTTGCATAGACCCACAATGCAAAAGTAGATGTTTATAATATATTGCATCCTTTTAAAGTTCCACCAATTGAATTTTTGCTATAAAACTGGATTTTGTGATTAATGTTGATGCTTCATTTCGTCTTTGAAGATCGTCATAATACACCCACTTTTCATGTCTAGTTACTATTTCATACAGGTCTTTTCCGTTGAACCTCAACAAGTCACATGGAGTGTCTTGTTTTATTACAAACAATGAATATATACAAAATTCAACAATATATATTTTTTAATTCTACCCAACTTTTGTGACTGGACAAAAATGACTTCTGTTTATTCAGCCAACCTCTCTAAATCATTATCTTCTAATTTCTTTGGTTATCCAAACATCTATCATCATCTACAATACCTCACAAATAATTTCCTTTGCCTCAGACATGCTTTTTAATTGAAATATAAAGCAAGTAATACCTAAAACATTGCCCATTAAAATTCCATGGTGTTTACTATCTTAACTGTGTTTATTATGAAATTATGTCAACTATATATGTTGGTTTTATATTTTAGTTTGTTCGTACTTTGTAAACCTAAAGTCGGCAGCAATAACTCTCCTCTTAAATAAATGATTTAATTAAAATGAATTAGGGCTAATAATTAATTTGTATACCAAATACATTCTACAAATAAATGATGTAGACAACAAATTGCTATAAATAGAAGGACAGATCAAAAACGGGATCAAGACAGAGAAGAGAAAGATAGCAAATGTTCAGAAAGATATTCGCAAGTTTACAGAAATGGCAGAGCAAGACATAATGCCTTAAGTTTAAAATAAAGAACGAATGAAATGGGGTCTATATCCACCGAAATATATAAAGTGGAGAAAAAGAATAACAGTTCAACTACTTAAAAAGGAAAACCCCATGAAACGCGGCTACTTAACAGATGTGATATCACTACATAATAAACTAGCTTTTTAATCAAGAAAAAGTTACAAGAACAAGTAGGTTCCAGACAAGAAGCCTAACGATAACAGCTCGAATTTCTAAGAAAATGATAGAAAAGAACTGAACATTTCTTATAGTATTTGTAAATTTTACCAAAACCTTTGACAGGATAAGTAAAAATAGGAAAGCATAGAATGGTCTGCAAAGTGAACCTGAAAGGCAGAAAAAACACTGATCAAAGCACCTGATCACTACCCAATGATGATGGGGCCTGCCATTTTCATGGCATTCTTATTCATCTGGAAATAGAAGTACTTATTGTAAGCCTAACAGCAGCTTTCCTTTGGGAAAACACTGTTTCAAATGCTTAGGTGTGCTATATAATCTACAGTACTCGCTTCAGATCTGACAACATATTTCCTTTCTGGAGGCACTGGTTAGTGTCTAACCCCTATACATGAGCTGTCCATGTTTACCAATCCTATCCAGGAACTAATAGTAATTAAATACTTTATTACATTAGCAACCATTAGTGTATATGTGCAAAAGTATATAAGATGCTTTACCTTTCACCTCTCCTTCATACAGAGAGGTTCTATGTAAACAACACTCACTTATTATGAATGCAAAAAGACGGAAATAGGATAAAAAGAAAAAAGATCTAAAACAACTATACATGGATCAAAAAGAAATAAAACATGCCAAACAATCATGCTCCCATCACATAAATTAAGTTATTCAATAGTGCTTCTATATGCATGCAATATTTAAGTTACATCAAAAGGGAACCTTAAGAGAAATTAAGTCTACATAAACAAATGTCTCACAAGCATATTAAGTCTTTTGGCCTCATACAATTATGATAAAAAATCTGGTGTGAACATCACACGACTTTCCTTATCCTATTATTATACATTATACTGGGTCCATCGTCTCGGCCCTGCGCTACTCTCGTCCCAGAACTTGTTATTTTAAAAAAGGACGAGGCGCGAGTCCAACACTTGAAAGCTGATTAAAATAAACAGTACAAGACAATAATTGACTGGTACTTAAAATTTTGCTACGTCACTGCAGGTACCCGTGCGAGCTCGGCCGCTCAGCCTTCCCCTTTATCGCCTGCGTGCTTCCTCCTAGCGGCCAAGCGCTCCCCCCGTCCAACAGTCGGTCAGGAAGCTCTCCGAGCGCGCTGTGATTGGTTCGTTTAATTAATTTTTAATCGACTACAACTTATTTATTTGACCTCGGATCAAAAAATTTCATTGTAATTTTTTGTTCGTCTCGGTCTGATCTATCAGGTAATATAAATTTCCCGAAACATTTTATGAACACCCGGTATATTAAAAATCCTGAGCTTCAATTTTTTTTCGAGTTCCTATTTTACCAACTTTTATTTTAAATTCATGTTTATCTCATGATAACAAATCATTTTTATTCTCATGAATTTTTTTTATCTTCAACCGTTTAGATTCGCGACCGCTTTGCGACCGATTTTGCGACCTTGCGACCAAACGACTTAGCCAATTCTTACCAAAAGCTTCGCACTGTGTTCCCTACCTACAAGTAACTTGCATACCAAATTTCAAGTCCCTAGCTCTTATGGTTCTCGAGATATCCTGTTTACTGACAAACCGACAGACAGACACACACACACACACACACGAACCAATGGCTCAAACCAACTTTTTTGGTGTCCTGAGGCTATATTTCGTCCAGAAATGTGAAAAACTGGGTAGGTAAAATTTCCGCCGATTTCCTTATTATAGGATAAGGAAAGTAAAAATGTGGAGATAAATTAAAGTAAAAATAAATAAGTAAAAGTTTGAGAGAACTAACAGTAATTGCGGCAGAAAATAAAGAAATGCTTTGTGGAAGTCTGGTAATCCATAACCGGGTAAAAAGGCAAATTTCAATGAAAATACGAGAAATAATCACATCTTATGCTAATGTATGTGCATGCAGTGATAGAGCCGTGAACATGAAATTAGATATCGGCCAATCATTAGGTCATCAATCATTCTTCATCAAAAAGATTATGCTAAAATTACAAAAAACAAAAAAGGAATGTTGTTAAACTTCTTAAAAAAAGGACTTTAAGTTTTGCAAAGACATCATGAAAAGATTTATTATAAGCACAAAAATGGCGATCATACGGGCAATGAACATAAAATTCAGAAATTATTAATTTTATAAAAAACAAAAATGTTAAAACTAATACTTACAATCCCAATACTGTATTAGCAGAACCTAATTTTTTTCACCAATAGCAGATGGCTAATAAAATCACAACTTTCATGTTGAACATAAACTTCAAAAATAAAGAAGAAAATTTATAACTTACATCTGAAATTGTAGAATTAATTGAAACCAACAAATTTAAAAACAACTAGAAAGATATAAACCCAAATTTGCAACTATCGAACGCTTTAACTAATACGATGGAAAAAAAATTGCCCGATTTGGTTGAAAATCAAACTCATGCTTTGTTTTGGTCTAACATAACTTGTGTACCAAATTTGATGTCAATCAGAGCTTTAGTTTTTATGTTATCGTAATGACAGACACACACACAGATGGGATTGTAATCTTATTAACTACCTCTTAAGTGTTAGCACGCTTTTGGTAGTTAATAATGTATTTTTGCCAATTGGCATCGAGATTCTCTAGTACTTGTGTCTACTAACATTCTAAACAAGCTAACATTATTTCTTCTTCTTCTTGTTCCACTTTTACCGGAGATTGGCATTAATTATTTTACTCCAATTTTTTTATTTGTACATTTTTCAATGTTTCCTTTGATGATTATTTTCTCTTTGTGAAACAATCAACTTTTAACAGTTTACATATTAATGACGTTTCAAATAAACAAAAAAGAACTCCATATGGCTTTTAGTTATATGAGGCAAAAAGGAAAAAAATCATGGAAATTGCGGAATTATTCGGCATCCATTGAAATACAATAAATTGTGCAATAAAACAATTTAAAAAAACAGACAATATCAAAAATTTAAACAGATCAGAACAATAAAGAATAGCAAATGATAAAGCTCATCAGCAAACCATGACCACTCTGACAACCAAGATTACTCTGACAAAGTTGTTAAGTAATCAATAAATATTGCATTTTCCTTTAAATGAATTGGAAACTTGTGTTGATTCAAAGGGAAAAAATAATCGTCAAAGAGGGCAGGTATAGGGGAAAAAATTTTCATTAAGGCTTTTACCCTATCCTATATACGATACACCAACTAGTAGTACAATGAATAAAAACAATCTCAAAAATTAATATCTGCACTCACCTCGCCAGAACCAAAGTCGTCAGGCTCAATGGGAGGATACTTAAGGGGCAAGTCAAACGCAATTTTCTCCATAAACCACTTGAAGGGCTTGCACTTCAGTCGCTCCCTTAACGCCTTCTGCTCTGTCAGATCCCCTGGATCAAGGCTCCTGTACTGCGGCCTGCGCTTGTACAAGAACTCTGCATACTCATCCATCCACACCTCTGCTACGCGTTTATAATTCTTTAAGAAACCTCTATCAAATAAACACGTTAATGGATGTCAACAGTAGTACTTACTTTGCCTACAAAGTCACCCCTTCCGGGATTCGGAAATGGAGCAAACTTGCGATAGATGTGGCCAACCCTCGAACAGGGTGCATCAACCATCTGTCCACCACACTGCCAAATTTTGAAACTCAACTCATACTGCTCACCACCCCATATATCCAATCCCTCATCGTAGCCCCCCAGCTCCCAAAAAAATTTACTGCTGATCGCAAACAGGCCACCAGCCATAACTGGGCTCCTGAAAATAATTTTATAAGAATATATTGTAAGAAAACGGCAAAAATCACCTAAATGGTTCCGTGGGATGCTCCAAATCTTGAGGAAGAAGTGGCAATCTTTTGTAGTAAAACTCCCAATCAAAAGCCCCGCGTGCGCCTTCATCTTGGGCACGATACTCAAACGTCTCATACTGAATTACATCAATGAATGGACACACGCAAGTTTTATAATCTTGAGCAATAGGTTCTAAAAAAAACTGTTTAAAAACTCTTAGAATCGAAAAAAAGTGCAATTTACCCAAAAGTGGAGGCAGCCAATTCACATTGGCTTCAGTGTGTGAATCCAGGAATATTAAGACTTTTGCTGTGGCTGCTCTGGCACCAGCTAGTCGCGCCCGTATTAGCCCGGAACGTTGTGGCAAATGAATCACCCGTACTTTCGTTAGATTTGCAGCTAAGTAATCGTCTAGAGGCTTTTTGGTGAATTCTGTGCATGAAAAAATTGTTATTACAAAAAAAGGTGTCATCCAAATTTAATTGAAAAGAGACAATGATCAAATTCATTTTAATAAAAAAACTAAAGATAGACTAATTATCTATTTATAAATTTTTTATTACTCCAATCAAATCTATCCTGTCTTATTATATAAACATTTTAAGTTTCACTTTTATGCTAATGTAAGCTAACTTAAAAAAAATCATTTAAATGAGCATTTGTATTTTACCTAATGATATCTCAAAAACCTCGTGCCTTTTATAATTTCATTTCAAGCATTAAAATTCTATTTATTTTTATCACACATTTTTACATCGCCTTATCTATTTTACTAACTCTGGTGTTTCCCAAATATACATTTTCTAATACAGTTTTAATGAACAATTAATAATTTCAAATAACAAAGCAAGCTTAGTAACATAGAAGTCCTCCCCACCACCATCACCACTACCATAAAACACAGCTCAATTTTATCAAGACTCCTCTTCTGAACTTGTCTATTACAGTTACATATGAAACGTCAAAAGTACAAGTCAGCCCAAGAACAGGTACCATGATGAAATGACACATTGTAGGAAGATGTCTACCAAATAGTTTTGACAACATAGCATTCAGGTGAGAGAAGTACTTACAACAAAATGGTGATCATTCGAATAGAGTCATTTAAAATTTAAAATCCATAATACTGGTATATTGATTAACGTAATAATACATACTTTAAAACAAATTTTCTTATAGTTCCTTTTCAAAATTGCAATTGGACCAGTAAATACCAATACTAATAGTTGGAAAAACAACAAAACTCAATACTAAACAAATGAATACACTCTTAAATGAACTTGTATTCTCATACTATAGCATTGGGGTCATTTTAACAAGAGACACTCTGCTGCAAGAATATTCTCACACTTTCACAACTGCAAGTAATTTACCAAAAAATTTCATAATTAGGTGTCACAATATAGCATATCTAAAAAATAATGGTGGAATTATACAACCCAATAAGCATAATTGCTCTTTTTTTTAATTAAGTCAAGGAAACAAGTGCACAACAGACGATTTATTGAATATACAAGCAAAAGTCAATAACTTACACAACAAAGTAACTATTTGGTGAAAAAATTAGTAACAAACAAACACAAAGATTTTGCAAGATTTTGGGTGTATCAACATAATAGGTGTATAAATAAGTTCTCAGCTTTAGATTTCACAGGACGCAAATCACCGTTTACATGTAATGTATTAGTCCGCCCTCTTGCGGTTTTAAAGCATTGGCATTTGATCTTTCGAAACATCATGCGATTTGGCGTTTAATGCACATAACTTCAATAATCAGCTGTGTTCATGATGGCAATCACAAAAGAGCATATTCGATTTTCTATCCACTTCGCGTTTCATCTTCAGAAAAACGCTGCTGAAGCCACCGAAATGATTTGTGCTACATATGGTGAGAATGTTGTAAGAGGAGAGTTTAGTCTTGAAGATCAACCACGCGCTGGACGCCCTCAAACATTTGACACAGATGAGCTGCAGACGCGTTAGGCTGGGAATTTCTCCCACATGAGGCGTATAGCCCAGACATTGCCCCTTCCGATTATCATTTATTCCGGTCGTTATAGCATCACTTGGCTGATACGCACTTCAAAACAGAACAAGAAGTCCGAAAATGCATCGATAACTTTGTTGTCTAGAAGCCGGTGAGCTTCTATCACCAGGGAATTCGCAAGCTACCCGAAAGATGACAAAAGGTCATTGATGCCAACAGAGAATACTTTGATACTTAAGCTTTTTTTGTTTGTTTTTAAATAAAACTTTAATTTTGCAGAAAAAAACTGAGAACTTATTTACGAAATTGTCAATTTTTCAATTCCGATTATAAAAAGGATATTCTAACATGCCATCAGCTGCAAAGGATTGTCAAAAACAATAGAAAAGGAATATGAATATAAACAATACAAAAATTAGCTCAAGCTTTTGATCGTGTGTGGACTGAAGGTCTAAAATACAAAATCACTAATCTTGGAATTGCAGAATATATGAAAGCCATCTTATTTTCACATCTTGATAGCAAAACATTTTCAGATAAAATTCACGCAAGTGTATCATCAACAAGCAATATCAGATCAGGAGTTCCCCAATAGAGTATTTTATGTCCTATTCTATTTAACATTTTTACCTCTGATATCCTTAACACAAACGCAAACTTAGCATCATTTGCTAATTATACTGGGCTATTAATTAGGAATGAAAACCTATGTCGTTCCACTGAACAAGAGCGCATGTAAGCACAAAGGGCAATGAAAAAAGGAAAGGATCAACTACCATAGCAAGCTGCAGAGCTCAAAGGATTCCTGGAGTTTGACTCATCCTGAGGTCGCTAGTTATACAGAGAATTGGAACCCTGACTCTGAATGATAGATAGCACACGGCATTAATGGGAGCCCTGGCTAGAACGCTTATCTCCTCTGTGGAAGTAGGCAAGTTGGTGGACGAATTTATAAATAGGAACACTGCGCAATGGTAACAGGACAAGGTAATTTTAGAACCTATCTTGCGAAAATTGATAAATTACAAGACAAAAAGGTCTCACGTGTTGTTGACCTGTCTATTTGAGAAATAACATCGAGCAGAACCAAGAGCAAACTTATCAAGAAAGGACTTAAGTTGTCATGATCTCAATAAGAGGTTATGGATTTAGTTGAGTAAAGGATTTGGTGGAGGGCGTTCAAAGAGTTTGTAGTGGCAACTGAACACTTAGGACTGATGTGGCAAAGACAAAATATGTGAAAATACCCAGGCTCTTGTGAATATGGTGCAAACTTATATGTAACTTTTGGGTAGCATAGGTTAACAAGATAAGGTAGCTTGTCAGTAATTGGACGTGCCTTAAAGACATAAATGACACATAGGCTAAGCAGGTATAAGAAGCTTCCACCATGATAGATAGTGAGTACTTTTTTTGTGGTGAAATTAAACTAGAGGTAAGTCGGATAAGGTGGCTTAATATTCTGAATCTGAGGAGACTGTTAATTCAGGTTTTCTGTGGTTTTTCTGAGTCCTGCACAAAGGCAAATGCTGGAATAGGGCAGTCATCCACGGCTAGGTTAGCGTGTAACCTGGACTGACAAACCTCTTGACGATCGTCATCCAATTAGACTGAATGTTACTGTTAGTGTTGCAAGACGGAACACTGTCAGACTATAGTCAACCAATAAATTGTACAGTAATGAAACACTTAGACCTGTACTTGGACAATCATCTCACCTGGAAGAGTAGTAGTATGTAGTAATGTGTCATAATGATTTATAAATAACTAATATGGCCATTAGTTCTATACAGTTGTGTTATCTGAAGAAACACATTCAAAAGAAACCTACACAAAATACAAAATAAAATCCTCAAAATTTCAGTGAATGCCTTTGGTACATTACCAACAAACAACTGCATTCAGAACTCTACAATTTTAGAACACTTCCAAAAATCAAGCAAAAATTTCCACACAAACATCAACAATTATATTAGCCCATTGTTCTATGGACTTGGATGAAGACAAACACATATATGATCAATATGCAATTTAGACATGATTAACCGAGTTACATAAAATAATCACATTGTGTTAAATCAAAGTTTTGCAATGATTATTTTAATTTATAAAAGTGACATTATTCTTCCTGTTATTCTGATATTTACAATGCATTATTAATCATGTAACACTACCATTTATAGCATTTAATTTACTGAACTAGAACAATATCTAATAAAAAAACAAAAACAATTGAGATACAGTACTTTTTAAAGCTAATTAAACATTGATATAATTCCCCAAAACATCCAATCACACTACATTCTTAACTTCATTATTTAATTGAGAACTAATCAAATTACTTCTGATTAGTAATTAACATGTGTTTTCAGATAAATATTGTAACTAGATGCAAAAACATCATCCAGAACAGATTTAAAAAGCATTAAAAACTTAATTAAAATTTGCTTAACGCTAATTAAATATTTAATTACCTTTGGAGCTAAAGTCATCAACCAAAATAATCTCTTTTAGAAGGTGAGGTGGGGACCTGTTAATAACACTGTAGGTGGTGCGCAGTAGCGTAGACCAATGCTCATTATGGAAAGGTACGATAACACTGACCGCACTGAGGTGCTTCAAGTACTTCTTCGAACGACACCTACACATAAAATATATTAGAAACACCTCTCTTCAAGCAGCATACTTGTTACCCCTTGTGTCTAATATCAGGCAATGAGCGATCTACAGGTATTTTATCACTTAAAGCTGCATTAAAGCCATTTTCCTTGTACAATTTATCGTAATCGTCAGATTCTGCTGCTGAAAGATGACCAGGTTTGCCCTGCTCACCAATTCCTGTAACGCAAGTTACATAACATTTTATAAAAATGTAAGTATTAAAGGTTCTCATATCCCTTTGTAAAGCAAAATTACCTTTCCTCATCGATTCTTTTTTTATAGCTTCATAATCATGCCAATCTATTTTCAAGTTATCTTTCGGATCCCCATAATCATCCTAGAAGAATGGTGTTATAGTAAGATTCACAAATCTTTGCTTGCATACCTCGGGGGGAACCGGTAGAGGACCGCTGTCCTTCTGGACCAGCAGGGCCGCTTGGCCGACGAGATCGGGGTTGCGAATCAGCCGGAAGAGGACCACCGTAACGGCCGAGGTGACACCAGCAAGGGCCAGGAACTTGAACACGCTTCTCACGTTCCGTTTCATGGTTGCTCAGGACGCGCACATAGTTGCGTTCGCGCCCGCTCTGATAGGCCTGCTCCTGGCGGCGGTACTGTATCTCGCCGATTAGGCGGTCCACACGCTAGCTGTGCAAACAAGCGATAGACATAACCTCAACCGATTGGAGTCGCAGGCCCCGCGACATTTGCGCTATCACGAGCGGAACTGCCTCGCTGTAGCCATGCAGCTTGCGAAACCGCGCCCAGATCGCGCAAAACGCCACTTTTACTTCGTGTTGGCCAACAACTCGCAGCTCATTGTGCGCTGCCCGCCGCAAATCAACTGCCAGCAAACAGCGTAAAAAAAGTCTGCAAGTAGATGACCTCGAGGCAAATGTCCAATGAATTTTTAAACCGCAACGCGACCGACTTGAAAAAGCCGATTGCCTCAGCTTGATATGTTAATCTCATTCAGACGGCATTCTTTGACTTTCCTGTTATTTAAAAGTGGAAATTAGTTTGGTTAGAAATTGGCGCATTAATTTTGATTGCTAACAAATAATATTGATTTAAATTTTCTTTCGCTGAAACAGGTTTTTCAGTTGACCTTGAACTTTCCACTTTTGTTATTTCAGCATGACCGTAACCTCAATTGGTCTTCAGTTATGTATATCCTAGAACTGTAAAAAAAAATCCTTTTTTTAAATTTTATTTAGAGAAAGTTTTTAGAATTTAATTATCTCACAATTAATATTATAAAATGTGCAGATTTTTAGAATTATATTTAATAACAAAAACTAATTTTTAGTAATCTAACCAAATGATAGAATTTTAATATTTATTAGAGACACTTTCATAGATTTTTTGGATATAATGTAGTAATTCTGATTATAATAATGTTCACGAACCGTACCATTTTGCTTTCCCCAAACAAAACAAGCAATTCGTACAAAAAGTTTTACAAGAGATTACACAATAAATAAGCCAAACGCATTTTTTTAATTTGTAATAGCTACAGATTCCTTCTTTAAACTATTTATTCTTGATTGTTCTACTACTACCCCCACTTGAAGTCGCCCTGTACTTTTTTAGTTGAACTGATTATTGCATACTACAATAAGCAAGTTCTGGAAGCCCCACAGTCTTCTCAATCAACAATTGAATATTAATTGAGAGTTCTGACAACCCTCCTGCAAATTTTATCCATCTAAATACCATTTTCAATTCCTCCCTTCTTCTTTCCTTCCCTCTCACCCCCTTTCTTTCCTCTTTTCATCCATTACTGCTATGAAATAGGAGAACACCAATTAATAAAAGAGTACAAATAAACACCACAGAAGTAGAAAACTTGGTTGCATATTTTGACATACTCTACCTTAACGCTGAAATAAACAACGAAGAAGAAGAGGAAGTGAACAACGAGGTAAATACTGACCACGAAAGCATTACATTAGAGCATGTACAGAGAACCATACCTAAACTGAAAAACAAAAAAATCATTGGGTACCGACAATATCACTAATGAAGTGACGAGAAAATGAAAAAAAAATTGTTCCAGAAGATTGAAAACTATGGATCAATACCACGAACGAAATGGAAAAGTGATACACAGAAAAGGTAAAAAATGATCCAACTAACTAACTATCGGCGAATAACACTGTTGAGTTCTCTGCTCAAACTACTAGCAAATCTTAACGCAAAAAAATAACAATAAGGTGGTTATATGCGAAGAACAATAAGGATTCAGACCAAACAGATAGACAGTAGACGCAAAATTCATTCTACAACTAATTGAGAAGTCAATAGAGTTGCATAAACCGATATTTATATGTTTTTAGGCTTAAAACAATCGTTTCGCCGAGTATAAAGCACTTAAAGACAATCAGGAAGCTCTTACGATACAGACTGATAAGGGACTCACCCAAGAAGTAAAAATAACTACGGGTATTACACAAGGAAACACCGGACTTCATTCAACATCATCATGAACCAAATTATTAGAAGCGTAAACGAGACCAATGCTGGATATAGTATGGATAATTGATCAATAAAAACATTGTACTATGCAGACGACGCCATCCTTATGGCAGAAAACAAAGACGACCTTAAGCGCTTATTATCTAGATTTCAAATATTATCCAAAAAATTTGACATGCTCATATCTCCTGAAAGAACACAGCCACTAGCGATAGACATATCAAGCAACGGACATCTAACAAAAAAAAATGAAAACGTAAAATAATAAAGCAACAGGAATAGCAAGCTATCTCAGAGATATAATATGGAGAAACAAATATATTAGTGAGAAGAACAAAACTAGAATATATGAAACTTACGTCAAACTAGAACTTATCCATGCCGTAGAAACAAGAGCGGAAATGACAAAAAAATTATAAAAATAACGAAAATGAAAATGCTAAAATCTATTAAAGGAATTACCCTCAGGGCTAGGATAAGAAATATTGCAATAAGAGAATAGCTTGAAGTACAGAATATAGTGACATGGACGAAATCACAACGACGACACTGGAGAGACCACATCGACAGGATGGATGCAGAACGTTTAGTAAAGTGCACCAAAACACAAAGACCAGATACTAGAAGACCGTTAGGTAGACCTCCGAAGTGTTGGTATGGCACCTGGACATTTACGTTCCAAGAAAAAGGATGATCAGAACTAACAAAACATTGTCTTATCGAAAGGACGAAGAAGAAGAAAAAAGTTGGTTCTTCCTCTTTACTGTCTGATATCCCAAAGGTACCTTTCAGCCGATCATCATACAAAAAAAACTCATTTTTCCCATTATCAGCACTAAATTTCCGTCGTCAAAAACCGACAGCCTTTTCGTCTGTTCTTTATTTATATCATAAAAACACAAACCGCCGGTTGAAATATACAGATATCTGCTTACCGATAGGTACATACAGGCCATAATAGATGGTGTGCTCTGCTCTACATTTACTTACAAAAATGCATTCAAACTCCTTCTATCACATTATAAGAATACCCACAAATAGTTTATGCCGCTGTTGTATTGTCAGAATGATATTACTCAGAAAATTCTTAACTACTCTTAATATTCAACGTAAGAGCATTGCTATTAACAAAAATTCTATTTGTCTGAGTAGTTCGAATTCTCAAAGAAGTAATGACGTGTAGATGAATTGTCCTAGTAAGTAAGAACATTTTAGTAAATATGCATAGTGCTCGGTGGGCCTGAGGCGCTTTGCTGAGGTGTGGATGAAGAGCAGTGCTTGCCACATCGCCCTGCATCAAAAATAGCGCGCAACCTCGTCACAATAACTTTGCAACTATGAAAGCCATAAAAGCAGACGACTGTGCAATGATGTAAGGAATACTAGTGACTTTCATTAATGACTTCGTTAAAGAAAACCTTAACCTAAAAATATTATCAATTTTCCTACGTAGGTTGCACAGAAATAAATCAAGCTAGTAAATGTTCCATCTACTGCATCTTACGTAGACCCCATAACTATGAAATAGCCTAATAATATGAGAAGCATCAAACATTGTCATTGATGTGAGAGCTTTTGCAACGTTCAATATTAAGTTCACTGTGAAAATTCTCATCACTCAAGATTATATTAACAATTGCCCATCTCCATTATCCATTTTGGTAAAGACCTAGTAGAAATGACATCCGTTTTTCCAAGAAACTCATCCGTAATAGAAAAGAAAGATACCTTTTACTATCGGAGTTAAAACGAAAGTCTGAGAAAAACATCAGCATGTAATGACTTTACTCTGATGACTAGCAAAAGTCCAAAAACAGACTAATGAGGTCAAGATCACCGCCAGAATGATCTGCGAGAAAACTAGCAGTCCTTAACACGAGATCTTAACAAACAGCCCATTACTAATTCTACTCATCTAAGGAATGTTAGGAAATTGATTTCATAAGACACTTAGCGAGATATTAATATAATTTGGTCTGGCAAATTTTACATAGTTGTGAAACTCAAAAATAAATATGTAAACCCATATATCGAAACAAGTTAACTTAAAAAAAGCTCGGAATGTAATTTTATAATATTAAAAATTAAGATGTAGATAGCAATAAAAACTAAGCAGCAGAATTTTGTGTATCTTCCATTACAGAGACATTTGAATTTTAATAAGACATACCTCTGCAATTTATGACTTTGACATTAGCTTGGTTGCTTCAGCAGTATTTAAGAACAATAGTTGCTCAACAATAGCTCGTAAGAATTACAATTACCTCTGTATGAGAAAAGGCGTCGTTGACAGATAAGTTGAGAGCATCTTGTTGCCTGTGTACTATGTCTATTTCACAGTTCAGTTGGTGATCTCCTTCATACAGAAATTAAGTTGAAGTAGTCCGTTTTAGAGGTAAACCATATTTTACAGTTCATAATCGGCTGTTTCGCAATTTGCTCCTTGAAGAACATAACATTTATTTTTATAGAGCAAAACTATGCAAACCGAAGATTTATTTCAATATGTTTTGTAGAGAATATTGACCAAGTGGTGTCCCTCTTTTGCAGTGCACTGTTAAATTCGCTTTCTGAAGTTTTTCATTGGTCTTCCCAACAGGCGTTGAGAAATACACCTACTTTCTTGATGTGTTGCATTACGTAGAACTTGGAATGTCATAGGGAAATTCACATAAACCTCAGCTTTGAGAGAAGAAGTCACACGAGATCCCATTGGGAGTTCAGGCATTCAAAAAACACCTTACGCAACACTTCGAACGAAGCTCCTATGTGTTCGAATTGGAAGTAACAGTAATACACTGGCTTTTCTCCTCAAAAAAGTAAAGGCCGGTGACCTCAACGTTCGTTAATTAACGCATCCCAACAAATGAAAATGCGTTTCATTGGTAAAGAAAACAACTACAGCACGTGGAACACTTTCCACATACTTCCAGGCGACTTTTCTATTTACGTTTGAAATGTTTCTGTATAATAACCATCTTGTATGGATGAAAACAAAGATATTGATGTAAAATTCGCCGCACAATACGACTAGACAAGCAAAGATCAACGGCATATTTGCGCGCTGATCGCCTCGGAGACTACAAAATGGAACGTCTTACCCCATCGACATTTCCGGTGTTTACGCATTCCGAGGTTTTCCTCCTTCCCTTCTCACTATAGGACCAATATTTTTTAAGTTCCCTACCCACAACAAAATCAATTGATCGGAAACTGAAGCCTAGGGTGCAAGTTAAAAACGCACCCGAAAACCATATTGTGGGGTCACAACAAAGTCATCGTTTCGAATTATGTTTCTATAACAAAAATTTTCGGTTTGTCCATGACATGTTGAACACTAAATGCTCCTATAAGCCTAACTTCCCAATTACTTGCGTCTAATAAATTCACTTCCCCACCCTCGGACCACCCTTCGTTTTATATCCGTTTTTGAAATTAAGAAGTGTTTTGTCCCATCCTTTATATATACATATATACATATACGATGACTGGATATCTCATGAGTTGTTATAACTCCAATAGAGACAGTTTCGTTACTAGTGCATCTCGACAGTCAAAATGCCCATCGCTGGTAAAACAAATACATGGGTCATGTAGCACGTTTTGCTAAATGTTTCCATCATGTTCGGCATCAGCTTTGATGTCATTTTCAAGGAAATTTAGCTCTTCGCTTGTCTTGGAATACTTTGTTATTTATAGGGCTAGAAGTAAAGGTTTGGCGATAAATGCATTGAGTTAGCACAAGTTTATCGGTAGAGGTGTTGCGTAATGGATGGTGCGGAATAACAAGGGCAAGCGTTGGCTATCATCTCTTGTATTTGAGCATTTTGGGCGTTTTTCTATTTCAATTGTTTCACAAATAATCCTGGTGATAGAATCAAAAATGGGAGCAATTGTTTTTGCCTGAGAGAAGTTAATTTTTTAGGCCGTTCCTTTATTATGTTATGCCGAACCATTATTGTCTTTCCTTACAGCCAGAGAGTGCTCATAAATTGGGCTAGATATTTACCTGTTTATTTGTCCTGTATTGGTCTCCACAAAGTATTTCATAAACTTCTTGATATTAATTGGGGCAGTAATCTTTAGTTTAGATGGAAAACGAATTCGGAAAGCGTATCTTGTCCGTGAGGCCAGGTAACACAAATATCATTGACATATCCTACCTAATAGGTAGATATAAGGTGAAAGTGGTGAACCCATGGGAGCACCATTAGATTAACGGTAAAATTTATTTTAAAAGGTAAGGTATATACTAGATAGCCAATAGTTAATGAAAGAGAGAATATCATTATTCATATTGTAAGTTGTTTTTAATAATTGTAAAGTATCAGATATTGGGATATTGGTAAACAAGGAGACGACATCAAAGTTAACCATATCATCTTTGCGGATAGGAAAAATTTTGAGTATTTCTAAGAAATGCTAAAAGTTTCGGATATATTTTTCTGGATTACAAATTAAACTACAAGGAGAAAGGAGTTCATGACCCATTAGAAGTAGTGTGGTACAAAAGTAAGGAAACGCTTTGCCATACATATTCTCTAATATAGTGTTAGATAGAATTATATAAAAAATATCTTGTGGAATGAAATCCAGATTATGATCAGCATTATTAAAAGAAATACAACTGAAACCTGTACAACATTAAAGGAGAACTCAGAAGAAACAAAATAAATATATGAAACGAAATATATGAGAATATCAAGATAAACAGAGCAAGAATTACAAGTACCTAATTAGAGTAAATAGTTTCAAATATCTAGAATCCATAACTAATATAAATAGCGATATAAATAAATTCAGCTAAACTATTCAAGTACCGAGGAGGCCCTGTCTATGCGAGTCTTGGTTACCTACAAACCCTCTATCTTGGAGATGAATAGTACACGTAGACTCATAAAACATAATTACCCGAGGCGAATAGTTTTTCGGAATTTCATACTGTGCTTCGATAATATCACATAATATAGTAGACCCCTACAAAAAATTACACGATCATGACAAATGATATGAAGAAAAAACTACACGCAACAAAAGTGGCATAAAAACGAAACTAATAATTACAACGTACACTGTTAAATCCCTACACAGGGGGGGGAAATTAAAAGTGATCAAAATTAGACGGGACATTCTAGGACCGTGTAATAAAGTAAAAGAACGAAACAGACCATTTCTTCTATCATAATGAAAACTTTGAAGAAAATGTGGGAGGAGTAGGCTTCATTATTGACAAAAGAAATAGCAATAAAGAGCAGCCATATATATGACATAAAAATCAAACAGATAGTAAAATTAAAGTATTATACCGACTGTACAAAAAGATAATTCATGTACGAACAATCAACATGACTTACCATAATCTAATAATTGGAGTCTTCAATGAAAAGGTAGGAAAACAACAAAGGAAGTCAGTATGGGTAAATTGAGATAAAGGGAAAGGTAAAGGTGAAATGTTATTAACTACCTAAAAGAACAACAGTTAGGCCATAAATACACACCTTAAGAAAAAAATCTGAAAAAAAGAAACCTGAATTAGTCCTGATGGAAAAACTAAGAAAGAGATAATTTCTATGTCATCCAGAAGATAAACTATACAAAAGATGTGTCGGTTACAAATATATTCGCACTTACAAAGCCAGTAAATCCACAAGTGAACAGTAAACAACTAAAAGAAGCATATCACAAAAAACTTAATAAACAATTGTGGTATAATAAAATAAAGAATAGTGACTTAATTGAAAGTATAATAGAAGTATATGCAAGAAGATAACAAATTGCATGTAAAACCCCGATTTAAAAGTTGCTAAAAAACGGAAAAGTATTTGAATAAGGACACAGACTAAAGATCTTTTAGTTAGACAGAAAGAACTAGTTAAACATAGAGACAGAACTTCAGAAAGGTATAGAGAAATTAATCGAAATAAAGAAAAACGTTAAAAAAGGCATACGATGTTACTATCACGCATTAATTAAAACTTGAATAAAAAACAACAGCAGTATAAAAGTGCTAAGAAGGAAAATTGTAGAAAATAAAGAAAAAATATAAAATTCAAGATAAAAACGGTATTGTTGCTATAGATAAAAATAGATTTATAAAAATAAAAGAAAACTTCTATCGACAACTGTATGAAATACACAAAAAATTTCAAAAACTGGGTCTCATGGAATGCGGGAGGTAGTAACTGAAGAAAACAAAACAGCTATAAGTGAAATGAAAAGTAAAAAATCGAAAAAAGCATTATTAAAAATAAACATAAAAAAATAAAAATACTATTTTCAACTCAACATAAGTAGGCATAGATAAGTAGTGGAATATGTAAAACATGTGTATACCTTGAACAGATCATTACAAAAAAAATCAAACTGCAGAGGTGAAGAGCAGAATTAAATTAACACGGGTAGCATTTGCCAAGTTCCATTATATATTTAAAAATAGAAAACTACCAAAATGCCAAAAAGTGAAAGTATTCAATCAATAAATAGTTCCCATAATTTTATACGGCGCTTACTAAAAGTATTATAAGAGAGCTGTAAATTACTCAAAGGAAGAATTAATTTGGAAATTACACTAACAAAGAGAAAGACCGATAAACGGATAAGAGAGGGGACCAAGATGTTAGAGAGAGCAATTATAGAAAACAAAAAGTGGAGATGGGTCAAACAAGTGACTATGATGGAAAAAACAAAATGAACAAAAAGAATGGTAAACTGAAGACCACATCATGGTAAGCTGAATGCTGAAAGACTGATGAAACGTTGGAAGAGCGACATTAAGAATATGGTAGGAACAAATTGGATTAGAAAAGCACAAGATAAGTAAAAATGGAAGAATCTTTGGGAAACCTACATCCAAAAAAAAACGAATAAAAACTGATAGAAGGAGATCTGTCATCTATGAGCTAATAGAACGTACATATTCAAAAATATAACTATATAATATATACGTGCGAATCACTAGTGAAAAGAGAAGAACAACGATTAAGAATTTTTAAAAAGAAAATACTTTGTTTTTTCGATCCAATACAATGCAGATAAGAATGGAAATAAAGATACAGAGAAGAAATAAGAAGAATATAATGAACAAAATGCGGTAAAGGTCATTAAACACATGTAAATAGTACAATGACTAGGGCATATACTATATAATAATGTTCAATAGTACAATCCAAGTGTTAACAGTCTAGGCCACACACAAGATGGATAGACAATGTTGTCCGGGATTTCTGAAGGCTAAATGTGAAGAATTTGAGAGATGTCAAAGATACCAACTAAAATGAGAAAGATTAATGTGTCGCTAAATACCCTAGGTAAATACTAAAAGACAGGGGTAGAAGGAAGATAATGTTTTCTGTATCACATTTGAAGGTAAAATGCCCATTATCTGTTACTTCATATTATAGATTATAACATTATAGAAAATACCGTTATATAACTGAATGTAATGGCACTTTGGTAACAACAAGAACAGAAATTAGCGTTGCAATGAAAATTAATTTAGTTTTCCTTAGACTTAAACCGTTAAATAATAAAAAATGAGTCGTGGTATTTGACAAATACAAATGTTTTGGCTCTAAAAATAACTAGTGGATAAAGCTGCGCTACGATCTCTAACAAATAATGGTATTATTACAATAAACGAATTAAAGAGAAAATAAACCACAATATGCCCTACAATTAATTCCACTAGTTAATTGAAATAAGATATGTCGCTTTGTGCAAGCAGAAGATGATAAACGATCCGCCGCATTGTTAAAGATTGTATGGGGAAAGCCTAGGCTGAACATAAAAATAATCTCTTGACAATTACGCAACCGTGATAAATATTTAATTACTTGCTACGGTAAATAAATTCATAACTAAAGTCAGATAACGATAAAGACGTAAACGATACTGTAGTAAATTAGAATGAAAAAAAATGAATCCTGAGCAGCAAGCTTCTTGTAAACATAGCCTGACTTGACTGAGAATGAAGTGGAATAAGTGACCTTACTTATGCCAAATTTGGCATGTCAGTATCGAGTAAGCCAAGGTTTGTTGGCTGCTGCACTTCATCTCTAACAATAAAATTATATTAATTGAAAAACTACAAGTCAGCATCTAAAAGTTTCCGGACTTAAAAAAAGTGCAGGCTTTATTTATCTAAATTTATCCGTCATCATCGTCAAAATATTCCGTTTGATGGTCTAAACATTGGTCTTTTTTGAAACCATCTAACATAGCTTGACATTTCATTCAGATTTTGTATCGTGTCTTAACTATATCCCTTAGAATCTAAAGTGAAGTCATCATGCAAGATTTAAAGTATATATTTATGAGACTACACACCTTTTTGGAAGTAAAAAATAGATTGATATGTAAAATGGTCTACTGTTAGCTAACAAAAAACACCCTGACATCGGAGAATAAACAAAAATGAATCGTAAAAGAATATTAGATAAAGAAAAAAAGGAAAATAGAAATAAAGAAATATCTAACTGCAGACTGTTGAGCACCGAGATAAAAAATTTTAACATTTAGAGCTCTAAAAATTAACAAAGAAAATATAATTCATTTTTTAGGAGCAATAACAAAATTCGCATACCACTAATAGACTACGCTAAAAGTTCTATTAAGGGTAATTTATAATAAAGTGTGTATTTACTTTACTACAGACTCTGCTTTGAATCTAAAATTACTAACCACTAACTAGGCTCAGAAAGTCTTCATTTGGTGTAACTTAATAATGAAGATACACTGCATTTATTTGCAATATTTCAAGAAAGAAGCTAACCTTCTAGACCTACAGAACCTTAAAAAGCCTCAATGACATTTGTGAAGGATGTGGATTGAAAATTAACCTAAAAAGAACAAATACACAGTAATCCTCAAAACTCGATGCAAATAAAACAATAAAAACTTATGATGTTTACAAAGATAAAGGCAATATGTGGCAACAGAAGTGTAGCCCTAAATGCAAGAAGGACAATGTTTCAATATTGTGTACTTCCAACTTGACTATGTAGTATAAAGGCCTGTATAATAAAACATACTGTTGCAGAAGAATACTGGGTAATAAATGTACAGCAAACAAGACAAAATAAATACAAACCAAAAAAGAAATTAGATAATTTGGTCGTGTCATAAGGGGATCAAAATGTCTGTTACTAGAAGGAAAAATAAAAAATACACAAATTCTAAAGAAAACATCCTAGCTGTATAACTAGAAAATAGTTTTGGGTTAAGTTTCAATACACAATTGCTACAAGCAAATTACAAATTTGTATGGCAACTTCCAACTTCTGTTACAAAACGAAACCCTAAAAAAAGTCCAGACAACTGGAGCAAATGCAATACAGAAAGGTAATAAATAGCATTATGGTATCCGTTTATTTCAAAAACTTAATACAGATTCCAAAGGCTGTTGTCAAACCTAGGACTGCATGCAGTATTTTAGCTTGCTTAGTGCTACATCTTCCCCATTCTGTTATATGGATGCGAAAGCTGGACGCTAGATCCAACCATCGAGAAACGATTAAATGCTTTTGAAATGTATTTATACAGACGGATGCTACGTGTTTCGTGGATGCAAAGGGTAACCAATGACGAAATTCTAATACGAATAAATAAAAATAGAGAATTAATGAACACTATAAAAGAACGAAAAACACAGTACATAGGGCATGTAATGAAAGGCGAACGATATTAATTATTAAGAATTATCATTGAGGGAAAAATATAGGGACGACGATCGGTCGGAAGACGCCAGAATTCCTGGCTAAAAGATCTGAGAAGGTGGTTCGGGTGTACATCCGCAGAAATTTTCCGAGCCGCTGTCTCTAAAACTACAATCGCCATTTGGATCGCCAACCTTCGACAGGAGAGGGCGACATAAGAAGAAGAAAACAAGGACACCAAAATCTGACTAGAATACAAAGAATAGCATGTTTCAGCATCTGTATAATCATGAATATTAAATTTGATTCTTCTAGACATATGTATATCTAAAGAGAAAAGCCTAGTTAAAAGCACATATAATGAACTACTCCCATAATTGCCATGTATACAAGGATGTACTCAATCCAACCATACTCCAACAACTTAATTCCAAAAGAAATCATAGAATATGACGAGAGAATAATTAGAGAAATGTTTTGAAGAGAAAATTCAAAATAAAAGTCTTTGGAAGCGAAAGAGACTAAGGATAACCCTCAGAGTCCACATAGAATCGAATAATAAACTTCTAAATGAAATCAGGAGTGTTGATGACCCATCATTAGCCACTAAACAAAATATATATATATATATATATATACATATATATATATATATATATATATATATATATATATATACATATGCACGGAGGCATAGACTGAAAAATGAACTCAGTGAAAAATCTTTTAACAGATACTAACATGCTCTGTGTAAGACAAATTCAGAGCAATTGATAGGACTTACCAGAATACTACCATCTGAAAAAGCATCTTAAAAAACAGATACAAATAAGACCCATTATATAGTTAATACGAGAATAAAATGAAATTTTGCACTTGATACTTAACTGTCCTATCTTCAGAAAGATTGTAAAGGAGCATTTATACACAAACACCTTGTACAAAAAATACTACTAGTTGACCGTATAGATTTGCTTGATAGCTTTTGGGGGTGTGCAAAAGACCTGAGCAAAGTGCTAAAAATAGGTTGACGATGTACCGTAACCGTAAATGAATCGATCAAAATTAATATAACTAAAACGGAATTCTGGAAAAGATGGAAAACCAACAGTAATTTTAAACGGGTAATAGTAGTCTCCAGTTAGAAAAAAATAATACGTGTGAAGTTAAAATAAATTTATGCAACGGCTTATATCACACCGTAATTGATTTCGACAGTCATCATCATAAAAGTCCAGCAATAAACAGCATTATGCATCAAACTTCCGGGTATGCATTTTGCGTTACACTTGAATTTTTACTTTTCTTATCCTATAATAAGGAAAGTAGTGTAATCGGCGGAAATTTGACCTCCCAGTTTTTCACATTTCTGGACGAATTATAGCCTCAGGACACCAAAAAAATTGGTTTGGGCCATTGGTTCGCGCGCGCGCGTGTGTGTGCTGTCTGTCTGTCAGTAAACAGGATATCTCGAGAACCGTAAGAGCTAGAGACTTGAAATTTGGTATGCAAGTTACTTGTAGGTAGCGGACGCAGTGCTTTTGGTAAAAATCGGCCGAGTCGTTTGGTTGCAAGGTCGCAAAATTGGTCGCGAATCTAAACGGTTGAAGATACAAAAAATTCATGAGAATAAAAATGATTTGTTATCACGAGATAAACATGAATTTAAAATAAAAGTTGGTAAAATAGGAACTCGAAAAAAAATTGAAGCTCACTATTTTTAATATATATAAAATTACAATGAAATTTTTTGATCCGAGGTCAAATAAATAAGTTATAGCCGATTAAAAATTAATTAAACGGACCAATCACAGCGCGCTCGGAGAGCTTCTTAGTCGACTGCGGGAGGACGGGGGGGAGTGCTTGGCCGCTAGGAGGGAGCACGCAGGCAATAATGGGGAAGGCCATGCGGCCGAGCTCGCTCGGTTACCTTCAGTGGCGTAGCAAAATTTTAACTACGAGTCAATTATTGTCTTGTACTGTTTATTTTAATCAGCTTTCGAGTGTTGGACTCGCGCCTCGTCTTTTTTTAAATTAACAAATTTTTAGACGACAGCAGCGCAGAGCCGAGACGATGGACTCGCGCCTCGTCCTTTTTTAAAATAACAAGTTCCGGGACGAGAGCAGCGCAGGGCCGAGACGATGGACCCGGTATAATATATAATAATAGAATAAAGAAAGTCGTGTGATGTTCACATCAGATTTTTTATTCAAATTACCCATATTGCGACAGCTACTTTAAAATTCCTTGTATTACTAATGAATTGCTAAAGCAACATATAATGTTGTACTTACCAACAGTCAAAGCAAATATCAAATAACTCTATTATTTAGCTAAGTCAGTTGCGCACGCGGTAGAAATCGGCAATTTTAGTGCACGTTCGAAGCGATAAGTCCCGATTAGGATGAGACTGTATACTGAAGTGGCTGAAGCTCTAATAGTAAGTAGATATTACGTGTCATACTGTACCTGCCGATAGGATCGACTGATTAAATATGTGGACACGTTTGCGGTACACGCAGCTTCATATCACAATTGCCACCAATCGCATTTAATACCGGTGTTTTTTAAACACGGCATGATTGTTGTGGCATATCGTTCTGCCATTAGCAATTAACGGTTTATTAAGCCGCTGCTATGTAAATTAACAGGTACTTAAATTTTATCTAATTATCAGATTATATGCAAAGATACAATCAAATAATTCAGCGCGACAGATAGCGCTGATAAGAAGTTGCTGCGGAAAAAATAAGTCAAGTACACATACAGAAGCATTCTTCTAATGAATAAAATAATTTTAAAAACATATAATAGATACAAACCACTTGCCTTGGTCTGTAAATCAGTTTATTAAAATGGCAAGTCTTACTGCTGCAAATTAATTTTTAAGATGACAGCGAAAGTCAGGAATATTTTTCCTGGGCTTTCCATAAGTCTTTTCAGTTTGTAAATCGATTAAGTAGTTTGACTAATTCGAGGCATGACAAACAAATAAAGAAAATTACCGGCCATTTTGTTTTGTTCTTTTTGGCACGAAAACTATATCATCCAAGAGTGTCTTTGTCTAGACACAGTATGTCCTTTTACGTTTATTTCTCCGATTTTGAGTAAAAATTACTAGTAAATTTAGAGCTTGTGGGGCTGCGTTTTTATTTCAAGATGAAGGAGCATAATGGTCATTTCCGTTTTTAAAAGGGTTATATTGTTTAGTCAAGTGGAGGTCAAAATAAATGAAGAAAAAATAGAACCAGTAAATAGCTTTCAACATCTGGGCGGAACTATAGAAGAAACAGGAAACCCAAGTATAGAGGTAAACAGAAGAATAGAGTCAGTTAATAAAGTGAATTATGCACTGAGTAAAGACCTTATCAACAAAAAAGAAATATCAAGAGATACAAAGTTAAATGTGTACAAGATAATATACGGACCAATTTTTACCTTTGAATGCGGGTCTTGGGTGCTATCTGAACAAAATATAAGCAAGATCAGGTCAGTAGAGATGAAATATTTAAGAAGAGTAAAAGGTATATCAAAAAAAGAAAGAATGAGAAATGAAGCGATTAGAGAAGAACTAAAGATTAATTCCGTAGAGGATTTTATTGACAGAAAACTCGGCTGGTGGGGACATCTATTAAGGACGGAAGAAAATGCACAAGGATGATTTGGGAATCGAAAATGATAGGCAAATAGAGAAAGGAAGACCAAAACAAACTATCGAGAAAAAACTAAAGAAGAAAAGAAAATCGTGGGTAAAGGCCAAAAGGTTAGCAGTGGATAGAATTATAAAAAAAATTTTCGAACTGAGTGAAGAAAACAAAATTGTGGATATAAGCCAAAAGGTTGGCTGTGGACAGATAGAACTGGAAAAATTTATATTAAATTGAGAAACTAACTCAGTTACTGTGTTTAGGAATACTTAGTGAAATGCTATCGTTAATAAATTAAGACGATCCTTACACCTTCATGGGTATGTAAGAATTTGATTATATATATATATATATATAATCAAATATATATATATATATATAATATATATATATATATATATATATAATCAAATATATATATATCAATAATCAATCATATATATATATATATATATATATATATATATAATCAAATATATATATATATATATAATATATATCCTTAAACTAACAAACTTTCCCCAACCCAATACATCTCCCGCCAAACTTTCACTTCTATCCCTATAAATAACAAAGTAGGACACACGAAATTCAGGGTGCTGCGTAATTGGCGGTGCGGAGCAATAAGGGACTTCCACATAACAGGAAAACGCTGGCTGTCATCCCTTGTGTTGAGGCACTGTGGGCGTTTTTCTATTTCAATTGCCTCACATACTATCCTGCTGGTAAAATGTTAGTCTCCAATGTAATTAAAGCAATGATTTTAACATCAATTTGCAGAATTTCGTAACAGTGAAAATCATGGTAGAGAATATCTGAAGACTTCGTCACCAGCTAGGCCAGATTAGAGTTAGAGCAGCTAAATTATAATTCATTGTGGTTTTAATAGAACTAGTTATGAATAGCCAAACATCTTGGTTCATTTCTAGTAACTAGAATAACATCTTTATAATATATTGTATTGTGCTTGCTGAAGTACTGAAAATAAAATGGTTGTCAGCTCTTCAACTAACAAATAACTAGAAAAAACTCAATGAAAATGGTGACAAAAGTAGACTACTGTAATTACAAATGACTGTATTGTAAGACAAGATTGGCTGATGAAATATTTACGAACATTTCTCAACTAAATACAAATAATTAATTGAGAAAAAGAACATCTTTGATACAATAATAAAGGAGTTTTATGAAAATACAAAAAAAAACCTCAGAATGAGTCGGCTTAGAAAAAATACTTTCATAAAACTCGATATACTTATTTTCTAAAAACTACAAGTGAAGTATATAAGGAAATAAAATATTAAAATACTTTATATCAAGTCACTCTCAGCAATCAGAAATCATTCAACAAATCAAAAAAACATATGCTTATAAGAAAATTTATTGCATTAAACTATACACTAAATTTATGTTAACTATACTAAATGAACTTCAAGTGGCTGTACAAATAGTATGGAATGAGTATGCAAATTCAGTGCTGTACTAACAGCATTAAAATTGTTCTGAATACATAAGCTATGTTAATTTAACAACTAATTCATAAAACAATTTTGATTACATTGCATCTGAACAGAATGCAGAAAGTCAACCATAAAGAATTAAAACAAACGTGGTTTTGAAGCAGGATGCATCAAAATATTTTTAAAACCTTTACGTATCATTACAAATAACTTCATACAAATAAATTACTGTACACAAATTGTAAGAATACATGCATGCCTTTGCATTGGTAATAACTGCAGGTATATATTGTCAAGTTTGAGTAATTTTTATCTAAGAAATATAAAAAAAACTCAAATAAAAGATATTGGTAAAGATAAACTAAAATGCAATAAACTACGACACTGGATCTCTCTAATCCAGAGGCAAACCACGGCGTACAAAATACATACGTAAAAAGCATGCAAAAATGATATCCACACGTTAAAATCTACGTATAAGGCACAAACATGTCTTAGGTTCTATAATTAATATGGCAGTCTTCGTTGTTCACTCATCAAGCTTAATATCTTCGCTTCTGGGATTCAACCGAGATACGTGCATGTACTTGCTAGAATTGTACTTCTCCTGAATGGCTTGCTGTGCATGTGTGGGTGCCTTGCAGAACAAAATGAACAGATACTCCATGGTTTTCTTCAGATCTTTGGCATCGTATCCAGTCTTGCGTTTTAAATCGACAGTCCATGGCTCAAGTTTGAATGTGTAGCGCGCTACAGCAATAGAAGCCGATGCCATGATCGATGGCAGAGTTTCCAAATACAGGTCAGCTTCCAGCATGGATAACTCACTCAGGTACTGGAATCATGAGCTGTTAATACCACTACATGAGCAAACAGACTTGAGCGTTACCATAGCAAGATACATGACCTTCTCAGGCAAGCGAGTGGCAATCGAAATTGCGGTGATGAAGGTAAGTGGAGTTGGGACTGACAAGTCAAAAGATAAGACCTTCAAAATCAAGTGCTCCATGCGGATCACCTGCTTCTTGGTGTATGTATCGTCAGTAATATAAACAAATTCACCTACATCTGGAGGATAAATCTCTTCATATTTGCTGTTGAAAGAAAGTTTAATTATTACATTGACAAAATAAACTTCTTCATAATAAACCAAAAAGAATATAGACCTACCAAAATGTGATTGTTCACATTTGGCTTTTAAAAAGTAAAAACGTGTCTGTTACAACACTGTGATAATAAAAGTTCAATAAAGTGCAGTATATCGTCTGCAATAAGAGGTGAGTTGGTCGCCTCTTAACAAAGCAGACCAAGTAGGTAGGCACTTTTACCAATAAGTGGTTAACTATTCTACACAACAGCGCAAGAAATGAACAAGTGCGGTATTTTAGGCACTTATTAAGACATTAAATTTATCCAGTACACATTATCAGTCTTGTTATCTTTTAGAACAAGTTCCACCCACCCTTAACCCAAGTAATTCACAATCATCAAATGCTTTCCCATATACAACATTCATATCTGCATTTAATCAAAATGTTGCACTTATGACTGTGCCACAGACTATGCAATCAATACATCAGATATACATAAGAGATTCATAACACTCACTAATAAATGAAGATAATGAGAATGAAAATGAGCCAACTATAATAATTAATGAGCAGAAACTATCGTTAATATTGACAATTTTACAAAGGGTACTAATAAAATGTATCACAGTTAGGCCCTAGCAAATAATACTGTAAAAATAATAATACAAATAATATGGTAAAAATTACTGCCCTCGCTAAAAACACATACAGAAAATTAATTACCCGCGAAAAAATGAAAAGATAAATCACCATATTTATCAACTAGAGCAAGAAACTGAAATGTCATAAGAAATTTTCAGCACTCAATTTTAACTGATAACACAAGAATTAAAAAGGCTGATCATGAAATACTAAATGTAAGACAAAACAAACAAGAGACCCCCTACCAATGTTCTATGTAGACTTAGAAACCCATAATAAAAAAACCACAAAATATTTGAATTGTGTTATCTATGGGACAAAAATAACCATAGGAAGAATTGAGTAATATAGGGTACAAGATGTCAGAATATATATATATATATATATATATATATATATATATATATATATATGTATATATATATATGTATATATATATGTATGTATGTATGTATGTATGTATACTAAGCCAAGATAAATGTCAGCCAGCAAAATGCAGTCTTTATCAAAGTAAACATCTAACTACAAAGAATGTAGGGTTTAAGAAAACTTATTGTACTTAAGAAGCGTACCTCTATGTAATGCCAGTAACACAACTGCATTCCAACATTTCTCCTGAAATTCATGTTCATATATATATATATATATATATATATATATATATATATATATATATATATGTATTATGTATGTATGTATGTATGATATGTATGTATGTATGTATGTATGTATACTAAGCCAAGAGAAATGTCAGCCAGCAAAATGCAGTCTTTATCAAAGTAAACATCTAACTACAAAGAATTTAGGGTTTAAGAAAACTTATTGTACTTAAGAAGCGTACCTCTATGTAATGCCAGCAACACAACTGCATTCCAACATTTCTCCTGAAATTCATGACCCCCCCCCACATTATCACCATAGACATAAAAAAACAAATAATGAAATAAGCGCAAATAGCAACTGAAACAACAGGAAACCATACTGAAAATGGCCTATTTTTTTCTCAATATTTAACCATCTTATCAGAATTCAAAATTACGTTTAGCCAGAAGATGCAACAAAGCAACATGATGCTAAATCTGCTAACAAACATCGTTAATAAATATAACTAAATACAAAATAATTGCTACCTGGAATACAAATAGGCTTGTTAACCATAAAATTGAATTACAGTTTTCTTTCAGCTACAAAAAATCAATACTATGCTCATTTTGAAAGCAGATTTTACTGAGAGAACAAAAATTTACATTTCTAATTAAACTACGTACAGTAAGTCATCCCGATAGAATTAAGTACTCAAGTTCTAATCAATACATTTTCAAGCTCCTAATGTACATATCACTCCCTTACTTTGATCATATATGGTCAAACGCAGAATACCAACAGAAAAATGTAGAACTTTCGTCCAGATTTTAAATCAAGTTTATTGCTAGCAGGGACTAGAATGCAAAGCATACATACTAGGGTGCTCAATTAACTCTCAACAATGAATAATAAAAATTATATACATCTTTTAACTGGCAAACCCACCTACTAGCTAAATGATCCTTATAAAATCCCTGACTTGTTCGAGGTTTCCACAGTTGTGGGCATCTTCACTAATTATTTTCTTGTAGAAGACAACTTCGACTTAATTTTTAACTACTCACTTATTATAATTACTCTGGGCACAAAAGTAATATTCATACTATTAAATCTCATCCTAGCCACCAAATTAACAGACCGGAAGTAATAACAAAACTATATTGAAGAAAAAATTGGTTTAAAACACCACATTAAAGAAGTTCAAGATCTCACAGAACTATACAGAAAGCTGCATGGTTCATTACGTCAAAATTTAACATAACACATGATAAAATTAACAACATCATTCCAAATAAATCAAAATAGATCACTATACAATCCTACAAAATACGCATTTATAGCAGATTGACCAGAACCCTTAACAAAGCACTAAAAGAATACCAGAAGTCGTGTTTCGAAGACTATAATTAGGAAATTAAATAGAAAAGATCACCATCTCAAGTCACAAAAAATTCAAACGTCTAAAAATTAAAACATTTCCAATATAAAAAAATATGGCACCTAGACATGATCAGATAAAGAAAGAACTGATACATTTTTTCGTCCTTTTGAATCAGCCCCAAATTGAAGTACTGAGGAAATAATTAACTTCTACACTTATTTTACCAATTATTACCGGTGTGAAGCATCTCCAGAGAAAAGTTGTGACCTTATTAACCATCATTAACCAAATATTCAGTTTGTCATACTTTCATATGCAATAAACACGCCTTACTTAACTCATATCGATCAATTAACCTATTGCTCCTAATAGAAAAACTTTTTGGAGAGCTTCTACAAAAATTTCAAACAGATTTGGAGATGATTAATACCAAACCATCAATTCGAACTTAGGGACCATCATTTCACTTTACAAGGCCATCAATTTATTAACTTGATAACCAACAGCTTCGAGGAAAAAGTTTTATATGATGGCTTTTCTAGACATTAAACAGCTTTTTATATGACGTGATAACATCATTTATCATATAAATTCAAGAGACTTTTAGTGAGCATCTATTATTTATTAATAAAATCATATTTCCTTATTACTCTGCAGCAAAATACAATAACCAACTCTCTTTTATACCATCCAATAAAAGCAGGTGTTCCCATATACAACGACGAAACAAAAGTTTCACAGCATCTACAACCACATTTAAGTAGTATAAGTGAATGGATAGATTTATGGTAAATCAAGATAAATGAAATAAAATCTGCATAAGTCACCTTATGACGAGAAAAACTACATTGTACACCAATTAAATTTAAAGGCGTTGCTGGTTAGAATAGAAACTAAATACATTGGGCTTCGTCTAAACACACAGATAACTTGATATCCTCATCTCAAAGCAAAACGTACACAGATGAATCTAAAATTCAAGCAAATGTACTGGCTCCTGAGACTTGCATCAAAACTTTCAATTTAAAATAACGGTACTGCTATATAAAACAATGCTCAAACCTATCAGACATATGGAATCCAGCTCTGAGGGTGTGCCAAGAAAACTAAGACAAGCACAATCCAAAATTCTTCAAATTCCCTTAAAAGCACCTGTATTATCCACAACCAAACCCTACATGATGATCCAAATATTTCATTTGTAATGGATGGGTAAAAATGTCATATTCCGGCTATCGATTTGGTTATTTATATATTTTTTTACGAAACATACTCTACGATTTGAGTATAATGATAATATTTTTATGTTGGTTAGTCAACAAATAAAAAAGCTATAAATAATTGTTTTTTTTTTGAATTTGGCGCCATTATTTCACATCGTCACCATGGCGACCGTTTAAAATTTGAATTTATCCGTATGTGGCGCTATTATTTCACATCGTCGCCAAAGTGACCGTTACAATTTGAATTTAGTTGACTGTGCACGTAGTGAACATTCTTTTAGCTGCGGCATCCTTTTTATAGTTTTAATTTGTTTTAAAGTTATTCTTTGGGTTTTTTGGTAAGTATTCATTTATTTAATTATAGTTATTGTATTTATTGGTTATGTTGAAGCAGACAATGACTGCAAGGCCCATTTGGAACGTCATGCGGCTGCCGAGGGACTCCGCCGAAGGGCGTCAGTGGGCCTACGATCAAGGGCTCGTTCCGGCACAGCGTATCTGCCGACGTAAAGGCCACGGAGCGTGCATCTTGATCGAGGAAGACACCTTTGGCCGTTTCCGGTGTAACCGATGCCGGAAAGAAAAGGGCCGCGACTACCAGGACATTGTTCGAGTGCGTCAAGCTGCCTCCCGACCACGTTGCTTTCATTATGTACGGGTTTGTGGAGAATTGGCAGTACGACGTCACTCGGCATGAGGTCTGGAATGTGGCACATCCCAACACTCGTCCGGCATCATTTAGTCAACATACATTGACCAATTGGTATGTTTGGTTATGAACATTCAGTAGCACATTCTAATTTATGTTTTGGTAAGAATGCACTTTAGCGGAAGTGGCGGACTGGGCCGGGAGGGGTATCATTCGAAAGGGCTCGACGAGCTGAGTCGAATGAGACCGGTCCCAACTTTAGGAAACGGTCCTAAGGAATTTTTTGCTGCGCATAACGTCTCATAGACTTAACATGGGGAATTTTTTTTTGCTTAGGACGGATTTCTTTCCATTGAAATTACATTGAAACTTCGAAATTTCAATGAAAAAAATATCCGTCCTAAGCATAAAAATTTCCCCCATGTTAAATCTATGAGACGTTATGCACAGCAAAAAAATCCTTAAAATCGTTTCATAAAATTGAGAACCTAACTTAACCTTTTTTTTTCACGCAGGGGAAAATGCATTGAATTGCATACCCGCCCGCCCTCGTGTGAAGGTCGGGCAGCGGGTTATGTGGGGCTCTCCTTCCCAGAGGGGGAAGGCCTACCCAAACTAAAAACCCCTGTGATGTCCCTCCTCTTCGTCGAGTGGTGGGTGGGTGTCACCGGGTCACTCTCGGCTTTCGACGGTGACCCCCGCGACGGAATAGTATCCCGCTGGTATTACGCGATTCTTCAGTCCTTGGTTCTTCGGGCACCCCGTTTCTTAGGCGTCCTGCTACCGCTTGAGCCGGGTGTGTGTTCAGGGCAACTTCTTGCCATTAGTTCGGGCGAGTGAGTTGGCGCGTGCAGCGTGTCCTCTTTACACCTTTTGCTCTTCGGCGGATTGGGTCCGCGGTCGCGTCGTCTTCGCGCACCCTCTCAGCGGCTTCCTTCAGCGATGACAGTTTCGCAGAAGGATGCCACTGCACTCCATTTTCTGTTGCTATCTAGCATGGTCCTGACTACGCCCAGTCTACGCCATTCGCAGACATAGGCAGCCGTCTGGTGTTCCAAAGACAAACGTAGTCACCTATTACAAACTACAAAAATAACACTGAAAAAATTGAACTGAAAAAGAGAAAACTTAGCACAATTGAAAAACACGACTGCTCTCGTCAACGGCTAACAATCAAATGAAAAAAAAAGCAATAGAAAAAACCAATAGAAAAATTGGACGTCGTCTGAACGCAATGAATGCTCACTTACAACTAAACGTAGGAAAGCAAGTGTCGCCTCTTTTATACTAGAATGTCACTTGACGTTTACCACTCGTCCAACCGAGTAAGTCGACACCGACATGGGCTCATTCTGACATTTCCGCTAAAATGCATGTCACCCTATGTTTTAGGTATCGTTATTGTAGGGAGATGGTCTTTGACCACTTCTCCCGGAACCAGGAGTGGGGCGGTCAGATCGGTGGCCCAGGCATCGTCGTTCAGATTGACGAATCCGTGTTTGGGCACCGAAAGTACGAGCGCGGTCGTATCATCCCTGGACACTGGGTACTGGGGATGATTGCCAACGACAGCAATGACGTCCGCATGGTGGTTGTTGAGCGCCGGGATGCCGAAACACTGATCCCGGCAATTTTAAAACACGTGGCGCTTGGCAGCATTATCCATACCGATGGTTGGCGGGGCTACATAAGCCTGCCTGAACATGGATACAAGCATCACGTGGTCAACCACAGTGACCCAATGCATCGCTTTGTTGGCAAGTCAAAACAACAGTAGATTTTAATAAGTTTCTAATTGTTTTATTTTAGCGCTGGATGGTACACACACCCAGCGCATTGAGGCAACGTGGCGTCCAGCCAAAAATTTTTTCCGTAACCGCCCCCGTTACAATGACGATAGGTTTGCCGACCATATGAGCGAATACCTGTGGCGCCGGTATTGCGCGAAAAACGATATCGACAAGTTCGAATATTTATTGGAAGCTGTCCGCGCCGAGTATGGTGACCATCGTACTTAGATGTGTCCCTACTCAAACAGCTCTTTTCAGGGCTCCTCTCTAATGAAGATTTACTGAAGGGAGGGGAGAGTGATGCTGATCGCCTCCGCGCGGTGCTTTCCGGGCAACAGTTTAACTGGCTAAACGATCAGCAATTTAGGTTAAGTTACGCTAGGTTTTTATACGAAAAATGTAAGATTACCTTAACACCTTCACGGTAGAATAAGGTTTAGATTATATAGATATATAAAATGTAAGATTGTTTGTCCAAAATTGTAATTTTCTAGCAACTTTGTGCAATAAAAAATTATTTGCCCAATACTAAATTGTATTTGTTGGACTCAGCTCGTCTAATGCTACTTGTGGACACGTGTCAACCAGATCAGTTATCACGGGGGTAATTAAAATATCTTCCAACTTCAGCTGACAGTTCTGCACCTCTACCCTTTTTAAATGCCATCACTCCAATCTTGAATCATAAAAAAGATTTTTAAAATATAGTAATTTATACAAAGAATAACTACAAAGCCTTGAACTAAAATGTATAAGTATGAGAAAACTCAAACACACGCTATGTACCTATTTCTTAAGAAAGTTATAAATGGCGAAATGGTATTCTTAATTAATTCTATTGATAAATATTAATATTTGTAAAAAAAAGTACTAAACAAAACAAATGTTTATAGTCTACTAAAAAAGAGGCACTCGCCACGGGGACTATGGAGTAATAGTGCCCCAGACATTCGAATAAATTCAAATTGTAATTGTTACTTTAATGACAATATGAAATAAACCTGCAAAGCTTGCAACGCATAGCGAAGTGGCGAAGCAGTCTCCCAAACTAACGCTGACCTTTGACCAATCAGTTTCAAAATCATTAGCAAACAAGCCTTTTTGGTCACCTGTCGATTGGTGAAAACATAATTTGGAAAGTCCTAGCTGTTCTCGAATTTTTGCTCGGACGGACAGACAGACAACATGAAGTTAGTAAGTGACTCCGCTTCGGTTCGCCACTTAATAATGGCGCCACACTCAAATATATTCAAATTTTAAACGGTTGCCATGGTGACGATATGAAATAATGGCGCCAAATTTAAAAAATAAATTATTTATAACTTTTTTATTTGTTGACTAACCAACATAAAAATAGTATAGGTATATTCAGCTCTTAGAGTATTTTTTATAAATATATAATAAAATAACGAAATCGACAGCGGTATAGGAGCCCTTTAGCCGAATTAAAACCGTGTAATTTTATCGTACTTTGATTTAAAATTAAAAACAAAAATAACATTTTTTAAATTTTTTCACGATATTTTGAAAATTATCAATAATAAGTCAAATCTATTTTGAGATTCTTGATAAGCATAAAAATACGCAACTTTGCCCTAATTTAACTAAGTTTGTAACTCTCAAGATAACGGAGATCCCCATGGTGAGGCTCGAAAATCGAGCACCCAGTATATATATACACACACCCAAAAATCAAACAAGAATTGTAAAAATAACTTTAAAACAAACAAAAAAGTAAGTTCTCAGCATTTACACGAAAATTAATCAATCAAAAAACATATCAACAATATGAAATTTGTGGAATATGATACACTACAAGAAAGAACAGGGCAAGAAGAGTTAAAAGCACACCAAACAGTAAAAATTGAAAAGATCATAATTGAGACACTCAATCAGGATAGTTCAAGAAAAATCACGAACCAAAAAAAATATATTTACAAATTAGAAGACCCAAAACAAAACAATAAAATGGTCTTACAGTAGTGAGGAGGCAATAAAAATGGCTGCAACCTTTTATATAAAAAAAAATTATATGCAACAACTCAGAAGTATGACAGAATAGAATTGGAGCTCAATAAGATCAATGTAGCACCAATAACAAAATCAGATATAGAAAATTAATTACCTGGAAAAGATGGCATTACGTATAAAATTAATTAAACAGGTATAGAAAAAATTAATAAAAACTATGCACATTTTTAACAAAATTACATCAGAGGAAGAGTTGTCTTCCTAATGGATAAAATTGAAAATATTGTTTTCACAAATAAAGAGAAAAAAGAAAATAACCGCCCAATCATCTTATGCATAGAGAATTTTCGCAAACATCATTCAACGCCAATTATACACTATATGGCTAAAAGTACCTGGACACCTATTGTAGATCAGAGACTCGTATGGCAGGTATTAATAAATGTCGGTCCACATTTAGCATCAATTACAGCATGCACTCGTCTGGAAAGGTTTTCCACCACCTTTTGCTATATGTCCATAGACATTACCTTCCATCCTTCTACGAGAATTGCAGTGAATCCAGCCACTGAAGATGAACAAATTGGCCTAATGTGTAATCGGTATACCAATTCCTCTCAAGGGTGTTCAATAACATTAATATCAGAGCTCTGCAAAAGCTAATCCATCCAGTTTTTCAATATCCATCTCTTAAAACCATGACAGATTAACCTTCACCATGTGAAAAGAATAGTTATCTTGTTGATACAAGAAAGATCCTTTCCTGAACTGTTGCTAGAGAGTTAGAAGCACAGAATAATGAAGAATATACTTTAGCATTTACTCTTTTGGCTACAGGAACTAAGGGGTCCAGATTAAACTACAACAAACAGTCACTTAGATAAGAAAAGTTCTTCTAGCATCCGCTAAACTCAGACGCGTCATTGGATTGCCTGATCATGCAGCGAAATTCATCACTTCACAGAACTCGTTCAATAGCAGTGATCTTTTGCACTATTACAAGAGACGTTTAGTATTGATCCTGCTTATATTGGGTTTGTGAGCGGCCTCACAACTAAGATAATACATATTTTTTTAAGAGTAGTATTTATTCAATATAGGATTCTTAGATGATATTCTAATAACAAAAAGCGAAGCTGAGCTATAGCTGTTGGTAAATAACTGTCTTAAAATAAATATTAATAAAATAGAAATTATCACAATGAAAAACTCAATATCATACTAGGAAACCAAAAAAATAGCATATGCAGAAGAAAACATAATTAGGCCAAAAATTTCATTTATAACAAAATGATCCAAATAAGTAAATAAAACAGAGCTGGAGAAAGTTTTGGACACTTGTGCAAATACTTAATACTTGTACCAACATTATCTTAACATACACAAACTTACTCTAACAAAATGTTAATTAAAAAAACAGGAGGCAACACAATATGGAATGTTTAGAAACATAAATTAGTGTTAAAGAAAATTAATAAATATGGGCCAAGGGTAGTAACGTGGCTAGCGCTACGTACCGACTGCCTATTATTACCCCGGAGTTTGACCTCCAGGTATTCATTTATTGCAGCCTGAGTCGAGCTGGACTGTAAAAATGCCAGGAAACGAATTGGTAAATCATTATAAGAAGCAATTATCTTTAAATAGAAAGTTAATACGAGAGTACGTTTCAGAACAATAACTTTTTATATTACATTAACCTTGATTTCTACTCACAGTTAAAATAAAAGTTCAATTCAAAATTTATTTTCAACACACTGAATATGTTATATAAAAATCAGTTATCAAATTTTATAAATTCACTCAAAATCGATTGTTCTGTTCAAACTAAATAATTGAAAAGAACTTCTAGAAAAATAAATGCAGTGTGTCGAAATAAATATTAGTGATGTACTAATTGAAAACAAATGATGAAAAGTACATAATAATATTAATCCAAAAACTATTAATACACAAAGAAACAACTAAGATGGAAGATGTGAAATTGTGAAACGACGTATTAAAGATAATTTGCATTCTTAACTTCTTTTACGTCGCCTTCCACTGACAGCCCAAGATCAATTTCATTTGTAGTAGGTGTTATAGACAGTTGAAGAATGGCAAAATAGTTTTTAGTAACAAATCCAGATTTCATATGGATATGATCGCTCAAGTATGGAAGAGTATGGAAAGACACTTGACAATGTATAAATTTGGACATCATCGTTGAGTAACTTTTGCCATAATTGGATTATGCTCACCGACATAGCACAAGTTTCCCAGGGTTGATTTGTGCTGTCGACACCCACACTTGGGCTACCTGATCTTCAAACTTATTGCTTACAGAACATGTATGGAGCTATCAGAAATGCCAACTTCAACCATCAGCAGACTTGCAGCATTAGAGTAACAGTTGTAATAAGAATCCTCCACGAGATGGCATTAGATGTCTATGACATATCACATTATATCATTGCATGTATTCAACAGTACGAATGATACAATAATGTACTAAATTATTATTCAGCTGTACAATTTTGACAAACCATATAGTCCACTTGTCTCAATATTCTTTGTATCATAATTCCCATTATCTGTGATAAAATTTCGTTCCATAGCAACGTCTTTGGGGTATGACAATTTTTATTGCCATAAGTGTAGTAATAATACTGGTAACCCCTCTACTTGTAACTGAAACTTGACAAATTATTATTTATTGTAAATATGTGAATCGTAACATGAATAATTATCTACATAGCTCATCAGAAACAGTTGTACATCTACCATAAATTATATGAGAAGAAAAACCAAAACAAGGAGTAAAAAAGGCACAACATATTTTCCAATTCCAAAATCACAAGAATGCTATACCTTTATCAGCAGATTTATATCACTTTACGCTATACCTTTATTAGCAGATTTATATTACTTTACGCTCATTTATTGTTAAGTACCGTTTATCATTATTTTTTTATTACTATTGTTTTGGTAGTTAAAGCTATGATAAATTAATTGTTCAAATGTAAAGCAGTAATTATTATTATAAACCACGAACTAAGCACTTACTACATAGAAGTGTTAATTATGTTATGTTTGTAAATATATTTGTATGCAATAGCAATAATCTGTAAGTGGAGCTTTAAAATCCAATTTTAAAAATATAATTGCTGCATTTTGCGTCCAAAGTCTCTGTGAGATTCATAAAAATTAATTATGTTTTTTTCAATAAATACTTCAACTACATAAATGGTTTCTCAAACAACGAAATTGCAGCAAATGTAGTATTATTTTAATCATTTAAGAACTAAGTTATACAAAAGTTTAGCTAAAAATACAATTTAATGATTTTAGCAAAAAATTATGGAGTTCTTATAATCTTTGCAGATTAAATAGTGACAAAATTCCAAAATCAACATTAAGATGTACCTATGCGTGAACCAAATTAAACTTCAGAATTTCAATTGCGCGCCGTTTGCATTCTATGAACCTTCAAAGTTTGCATTTGTACAGTTGATGTCTAGACATTGGCAAAGTTTACCAGAAATGCCGTACATTTTGTTAATTGGGTTTTAGAGAACAAAGCAGTTGATGCTGATATTTACAAGGAACACATATTAAGCGATAGAGCTCATTTTTCTTTGAATGGCTTTGTAAATCGTCAAAATTGTCACATCTGGGGTAGTGAAAATTAACGTACTATTCACGAAAACCCAATGCACCCACAAAGTGCAGTTTGGTGTGCATTGTGGGCTGGAGGAATCATAACCCTTACTTTTTTTAGGCGAAGCTAGCAATGACGTGGTGTACACTATCGGGAACTACTAAACAACTTTTTTTTTAAATAAAACCAATGATTTGAACTTCAATGATATGTAATATCAACAAGATGGGGTCACATGTCACCCAGCACGCGAAACACTCATTTTATTGCAAACCATAATCTAACCCTACTAGACTTTTTCCTATAGGGCTATTTGAATGAAAGGGTTTATATTAACAAACAATTCGAGGGCCAAAAGACAACATCAGAGTGTAATTGCTGAAATACAGCCGCTTTTACGAGAATGTATTATGGAAAATTTCAACTAAAAGAATGGTCACGTCAGACGAGTCGTGGAAGGCACTTGGCTGATATCATATTTCATATGTAACTGCTAAGTCTGTACTTTATACTGATAGCAACAAAATTTGGATTGTTCCAATATGTTGTTTTTTATTTAGAAAAAACATTCTGAACTTCAATTTGGATCACCCTACATAAACCTTTAGAGATAGTTTTAAGTTATTGAAGTTTCTTTAAGTCTTCTTGAGTTTTTATGGCACCTTGAGAATAATCAAAATCATTTTAGGATTATTTAGAACCTTAAAACACATTGTAATTACTTTAAATCATAAAAATCAGTTTAAATATTTTTATAGCTATTTTAGAGTTATACAAATCAATTACATAAATTCTTTGGAGTTACGTTTTTTTTTAATAGATTTGGTGACAACATTTTAACGCTTCTATATGACTAATCAACATATATAAAATGTAGATTCAACAGAACGGCGCTAAAGTAAATAAAGTGAGACCAATAACATAGGTAGTTTGTTATATGTTTCCCCAGCACATCATCCCTCCTTTTGGTCACATCTCTTGGCTGTATTGCTTTCTAGATCTACCTGTTTCTAACTACTAGGTAAAGATAGCTACTCACTAGGAAATCATTAATGTAAGGAAAGGATGTTGGGAAAAACAATATACTTTAAGGTCCATAAAAAATGGGAGGCATTACTTGACGAACATTATTTATAAACTGCATTGGATAACCTATCACTCTGTATAATTATAATTAGTTTGACATAACGTGTGAAATTCAACTATCCATGTATCTCTGGAAGAAACCATATCAATAAAGATGCATATTTTGGAACAAGGTTTAAGATTATTATTTTTGACGTAAATGTCTACTAAAACCATGTTCCTGAAGCTAAATAGTGAATCTAAGAAGATTGGTTTTAGGTCAGATGTAGTACACACTACATATGTCTTGCATTATCTAACCTTCAACTGATCCAATCAGAATTACATAATACAGTTTCAAACTCCAATTAGTAATTAAGAGCAATACATTGTTATTATAAATGCCAAAAATAGCGCCAAAGAAAAAAGTGTAATAAACAGCAACCTTCTAGATGTTCTTGATAGTTATAAACCGCAAAAAAATACAATGTACTCCAAATAGTACATTAGAGTATTACACTAATATGTCACCGACATATATTATAAACGACGAAAAAACGATTTGCATATTATTGATGTCTGATAAGATTCCATCTTATATGTGTAGCTTCGTTTATAAGACTAATTACATAGCTCAAAAGTTATAGCTATTTCATGTGACATATCATAAAGATTAAAAAAGCTATATTCACACGATTAATTATCAGTGCTACATGTTGGCAAATATTTCTGAGACACCAAGTTAATTGTCACTACCAATCTTTTTAATCCTATGTTTTCTAGACAAAGACGCACTAACGTGTTGTGGAAAATTGGGTTTGAACGATTTTAAAAAATAAAAATTCAACTGTTTTAGTAGCCTCCCTGTCAGATCTGTACCTTAAGGGGGTAGACCAGGGTAGAAATATTTTTTGAGCCTAATTTTTTTTATTGGCTTAAAATGTTCCTTAGAGAGTCTATTTTTAAGATTCACTTATATAAATGTTAAAATATGTTAAAACCGCGTATGGGGGTCTGACGCATCCGAGCGCTCAAATGCAACCGATGTACTATAATAGTTACCGACGGAATAGGAGTCCTGTTAATTTTTGATAGTATTACAGAGACCATTGGTATCAACTAAAATACTATTCTCAACATGATTCGTTTATGGTAAACAGTCTGAAAGCTGGTGCTTGTCTCACGTCTGCTTATTTTGTCACTTCGCTTATTTTTTCAAAATATTTTTTAAGTTGGCGGGAGCTATAACTCATGAAATATACATGCAATTACATTATACCTTTTTATAACTTGTGAGTCGGCCTTTTTTCTACTGTAGTACGTAGGATTTTTGCAATATATTTTAATTTAGATTTTTGGTCCACGTTTTTATAACGATTTTTAACGATCTTTATTTCAGAGTGCCGCCATTCTGTTAAAAACCATTTTTTTAAATACCCCTACGTACTATATTAGACAATATCATCAGTTCCAAAGCAGTTTTTAAAATTTTGTTCAAGCTTGAAAATTGTGGCGTTCAGAGCTCCCACCAACCGCCCCCACGCTCCGCGAAAGCCTTTCGTCAATATCCGTATAATGTCCTCTGTGTGCAAGACTTTTAATTAAAAAAATAATATAATCTTAAGGGTGTACAATAAAGGTTTAAAGTCAGTTTTGTAATTTGTTTATTTTATTAAAAAAAAATTATCGATTGAGCGTCACTCTAGTCTACCCCCTTAATAAGAACTTATAAGGTTGTTTGTAATGTAAAAAAAGACAACAAAACAAAGCATCGTACTTTAAGGCATTTCAAAGACATGCAATGAAATTGATCTAAAGCGCTTTAAAAACCTGGTAGAAAACATGCTGTTTCTACTAAAGGTCATAGTGGCCACTGATCGCTGTTATAATTTCTCTTATTCCTTTACATTTTTTTCCTCAAAAATGTATATTTATTTTGTCCATAACAAAATGTTATGTATTTTTGAAAATGTAGTGTTTTCCAATTCAATGTTTCAATAAACTCGCAAATACTTTAATTTTTTTGTATTTATTATCATATTAACTTTTCAGATAAAAAAAGTTTCAGTAAAAAAATTTAGTGTGAATGATTTTATTGTTGCAGTTATGGCTAGAGAACTAAACAAATTAGAGCGAAGGAAAAGAGTAGTGCAAATCTCTATATTAAAATCACTAGACACATTTTAATGAAATTGTGCAAAGAAGTCTGTAACAGCACATATGTAATTTTAAAATATAGCCCACAACAAGCATTTCTATGTTACTTTAAATTACTATCCTACAAAAGCCTTTCGAAAATATTTTCTATAACAACAAATTTAACGCAAAGTCTCACTAAAAACCAAATGCAAATCAAAAGGGCATTTAAACACGAATAAAGATTACTAATTATAAAGGTGATACACAACATGGGTGGACAGGACAATTTTGCCCACGCTTGAGTGCTCTAACCGCCACGCCGCTTACATAATCAGCGGTCACGACAGCTTCCGTTCTCGCCTGGCGAAAAGTTATAACAGCAAGGAAATATACAAATGCAACGGACTACACGACGTCGCCTTGCAGAACGAATCAGGAACAAAGAAATAAGTAAATCTATTAAGGTAAATTCAGACACCCAAATTAAATAGCGGAAGTTTTGGAAAAACGCAAACAGGTGGGTGTGATTTGGAATCCGTAACGGATCATATCAGATTTAGGGATAACTGAAAATATAAAATTGTTGAGCAAGTGAAAGACGTAAATTAAAATGGGTGTTTTCCATAATAAAATTAATAAAGTGAATTAAAAAAAATACAAAAAAACAGATTGAGAAGGTTGCAACTAGCACCTGTCTCAAGTCGATTGCAGAAAAAATAGCGCCTTGAACACTACAGCAATCAACAGACGTATAAAAAAATAATGATGAGTTGTCTTAAATATAATTAAATACAGAATTACAAAGGTAGAAACAGGTAATTTAAAACAAAATAACCTACATTTTGAAAAAATTAACTTTAAACATAACTTTTTCTTAAAAAAAGAATGGCTAACCAGAGAGCACTGACAAAAACTAATCATTTAATAACGTTATTAAATTTCAGTTTATTTAGCTTTTTTAATATTTCTATTTTTTATTTGCAATCCTACTATGGTCTATTTTCTGTTCTTTCAAACTCCTACTGTATTTATGTAAGTCTATTTCCTGTTCTGATTATTTCAATTATTTGTTTGTTATTCCTAAGAACATCTTCAATAGTCCAATAGTTCAATTTTCCTTTTCTGGAAACTCATATACGAAAACCCCAAAAACTATCAAATATATTTTCGTTATTTCGTTCTCTAACCTTTTTATTCTTATTTCTTGTTGTTTCAGAGTTTCATTTAGTGAATTTGCATGTAGTTTCTCGTAACGAGTATTTACTATAAAGAATAGAAAAGTTAAAAATTAGATAAACCAATATCGACCAAACAAAACACCTAAACGGTTTGATTACTTTAAACAGAATACAATTTTTTAATAGAGTGACTTCGCCTTCCATATTCCTAGCATCTCTAACCTCTTTCACAGCACCACAAAATATGTAAGCAATCGCTACATAAGGCATTAAACAAATGCAAACTAATTAAACCAAATTAGTCTTAGATTTAAACTTCAAATTTATGATCCTTAGATTTGGATGTACACAAACATTAAAAATCTCTTGTGGCAATGTCATCAAAAGTAAGTAGATTTTGTTGTGATATAAATCAAACCAGAATTCAATATTATAACCATATTTCTCCCCCTCTCTCATTTACCTTATCACTTTCATTTTTGTACTATACCAAAATATATGTCTAAAGAATATATGTGCCAAGTCTGGCGAGAACCGTGAAAGTTACAAAAAATCCAAAAACATTTGAAAGTTGGCTTATTGTCCTTAGTTGAATACTGAAAACGTTATGTTTCTATCTATCACAGATCAAACATTATAAAGCTTGACAGATGTCAGAAATGACAGAAATAGAAACTTGTGTAAAGGTTGTGTAAAGCTGCCTTGATCAAAAATTGAAAAATAAAAGGACAGACAGACGACATTACTCTCTACATAAGGTTTCTCATTTTAATGTATAGAAGCCTTGTCCTAGACCTTTCGTTGGTATAAATGGTTCCGAAACTTCCTTTCCATTTTTTATTTAAGTTTTACTATCTCTATACATCTCTTTTATGATGTATATAAGTTGTTCATTTATATTCATGGTGTATTATAAAGCTTCCCATAATTTACTTCGAGGTACTAAATCGTACGCTTTTTTCAAATCGATAAATGCTAAATGAGTTTCTTCTTCCACTGCTATTCTCTTCTCTATAAGTTGTTGTAGCACGAAGTATGATTTACCTTTAGTGAAACTACTCTGCTCGTCACTAATTTTTCCTTCCAAATTATCCTGTAGTTTGGTCATCAAAACTCTTCCAAATAATCTGCTAAAAGTGCTGTTAATGCTTAAACCTCTGTAATTTCCTGGATCTTTCCGAGACCATTTCTTATAAATAGATATAATAAGATTCTTTCCACTGAGTTGGTATTTCGTTGTGTTTAATACAGTGCTTAAAGAGACTTGTTAATCTAGTTATTAAATGATTTCCTCCATATTTAAGTAGTTCTGCCGGAATTTCACCAGGGCCAGGCGCTCTTCCATTTTTAATTTTCTTCAGCGCTACTTGGATGTCGTTTTCAGTTATTATAATGTCTGATTTAATATTCCTTAAAACGTTACTTTCATCTAGGTATTCAGCTCTGTCTTCCTTTAATAATTTATTATAATGTGTCATCCAAGTACGTGTATCAATATACATTTGATTTATATTACTATTGTCTGTCTTTAGCGTTTTTAAGCATCGCCAGACTTCTATAGATTGCGCTCCCCCTAACATGCTATCAATTTCTATGCATTTGTATTCCCATGTAGCATTTTTAAATTTGGAAATTTCTGTCTTTGTTATTCTGTTTAGATGTTTATATTCTTGCTCTCAAGAGACTCAAGCCATTTATAGAAAATGGTAACCTAATACCGAACTATCTATTTGGATTCCGACAAAAACACTCAACGATTGACCAAGTTCATCGAATTACGGATGTCATTGAGTGCGCTCTAGAAGAAAGGAAAGTCTGCTCGGCAGTCTTTTTAGATGTTGCACAGGCCTTCGACAAGGTGTGGCATGAGGGCCTGATACACAAACTAAACAAACTGCTCCCAAAACAACATGTAGAGATACTAAAATCATACATCTCGGACAGACTCTTCAGAATAAAACAAGAAGACCAGTATTCGGAACTGAAAGAGATAAAAGCAGGTGTACCTCAAGGTAGTGTACTGGGCCCCATACTCTATCTGTTGTATACCAGCGATTTACCGGATCTAGAGGGAATCACGGTTGCCACATTTGCCGACGATACAGCTCTACTTGCAGTAGACGAAGACCAAGAGTTATCCACTAGAAAACTACAAACAGCCAGCAACATAATACTTGACTGGACCAAACAATGGAGGATCAAGTTAAATGAACTAAAATCTACCCATGTCAACTTTACCAATAAACTGCTCAAACACCCGCTGTCTTTAGACATTAATGGTACCATCGTACCTTACGAGAACAACGCCAAGTATCTAGGCATGACTCTAGACGCCAAACTCAGGTGGAAAGAGCATGTGAAGAAGAAACGAGCAGAACTAGCCTAAAATATAGACAATATTATTGGTTGATTGGAAGAAACTCCAAACTTTCAATCTCCAATAAACTACTGATTTACAATCAGATACTGAAACCAGTGTGGCTTTATGGCATACAGCTCTGGGGCTGTGCCAGTGATTCTAACATCAAGTGTATCCAAACATTTCAGAATAAAGTTCTACGAAACATAGTAAATGCCCCCTGGTATATCCGAAATTCCGATCTTCACAGAGATCTACGAATTCCAACCGTTGAGAATGAGATCAAGAGGTTTGCTGAAAAGCATGAAGCTAGACTTCACCTCCATGTCAACGCAGAAGCTCTTCAACTGCTGGATAACCAACATCAAGTCCGAAGACTGAAGAGAAGAAAACCACGTGACCTTGTGTAGTGTGTTGTGTATAAAAGCAGAGCACAGTGCGCGAGTGCAGTGAAGTACGCAAAACAGAAGAAGCCTAGAAGACATCATTGGATGGACTCTAGTATAGACAAATACCTAGTTTAAGATCTCAGATGAAAGTTAATGGTTAGTCCTATAGACTAGTTTTAACAGCAGGCACACAATGCCAAAAAAAAAAAATATTCTTGCAATGCTTCAGCAGTCCTTAAGGCCAACCATTTATGGTATGCGTTGTTTTTGATTCGAATATAGTTATCTATTTCTTCGTTCCACCAGAGAGGTTTTCTTCTTCTTTCCTTTTCTATTCTTCCCAAAGCTTTTGTCAGTTTAGTGTGTGCACTTTCTATGTCATTAATCACCATATTTGCTTATAATTTCAGTTTTAATTTGTTGCTGTATAGTTGACTAATACTGTCTTGCTTAAGTAAGTGAAGCTTATATTTTAGATACGACTGTGTAGTTTTTGTTACACTTGATGATGTTACTTGTTCTTTTAATTGCATTGGAGGTATTATAATTTTTGCTGTAAGTAGATAATGATCTGAGCCACAGTTGGCTCCTCTTTTTACTCGTACGTCTTGTATTTTGATGTTTGGTTGTTTTCTTGTGATGATGTAGTCTAAAATAGATTTTTGATTTAAGGAAGGTCTCTCCCATGTATACTTATGTTCGTATTTATGATCGAAAAATGTGTTCCAAATTTTAAGATTATATTGTTTACACCTATTTATTGGTCTCCCTCTCCGTTCTCATTCTCTGTTGGTTCGCCAAATTGGCCTACTACATCGTCATGTTTTCGTATTCCCATTCTTGCATTCATATCCCCTGCTACAATCACTTGTTGTCTATTTGTAATTACGTCCAGTTGTTCTGTTATCGTTTTGTAGAATTCTTCCTTCAGGTTGGCTAATGCGTCCTCTGTTGGAGCGTACAGTGCTAATATTATCAGTTTTCTGCTGTTTATTTTTAAAGTTATTTTAATACATCTTTCTGATATTGCTTCAACATCCATAATTTTTTTACTGTTTTTTCTTTATTATTATGGCTACTCCTGCTCTACCGCGTCCTGTTTAGATACAGATGTAGTAGGTTAAACATATTTGTAGTCAGCTTAAAGTCCGATTGGTATTTATAAACTTAACTAACATAATATTCTTAATTTTTTCAAAATTTACATAGATTATAAAAGAACATTAAGAAAACTTACAAAAGTGTTCCTTTGTTTAGTCATTAAAAAAAAATTGAATGGTAACTCACTAAAAGCTTAATAAAAAAACATAGGGTATGTGCTGAAGGGTTTTCCAGCTGAATTTATACAGTGTGCCTCTCCACAATATATGGCTTGATGTTATCTTAGAAGAAAATTAAGTAATAGTTTCTTAATATCCAGCCAAATAAAAATAGCAATGTAAGGTGTGGAGTCTGTGGAGTTTATGAGTCAATTTTGGTTCCAATATCACACTGTTCTGATCTTATTAATCTCTGATGTGTTATTACTGTAACAGGAAAATGTGTGTTTACCTTAAAAAACATTTATTAAGTTTTTTATGTTCTGATTGTCAATCTGATCTTAAAGAGGTATCCTCCTTAAAGGAAACACTCAACTATAGAAGAACAAAAATTATTCAGAACTACATTACAAACTACATAAGCTAATAAGTAAACTATTAATTAAAAAAATAACGCCGTTGACTTGAGTTTTGAAGACATATAGAGTTATCAGACAAAGAATGGGGTCCAATTTAATAATGTTTAATGTAATGGAAGATAACAGCTCTAATATTAAAGGGAAAAAAGGTAGGTAATGCAACACTCTTTTTAGCTAAGAACAAATTACCATATGAAGTTAAAATATCCAACTACTAAGCAACACAATCACCTAATCTTGATTTTCCCGCCTTCTTAAGAGTTCCGCTTTTCTCCCTTTGTTAGGCTTCTATACATTAAAATGAAAAGCCTTATGTAGAGAGTAATGTCATCTGACTGTCCAGCCTTTTATTTTGCAACTTTTGATCAAGGCAGCTTCCAAGCTGGAGACAAGAAGTTCCTATTTCTGTCATTTCTGACATCTGTCAAGCCTTATAATTTTTGATCTGTGACAACGTTCAACTATAGACCAAAGTCAAGGCCAGACGCCAAAAATCAGCCTGATTGGAAAATCTCGAGACCGGTTTGACCGAAGTGGCCGCAAATTTTTGTTTATGTATAGAAGCCCCGGACATAGATGGAACCGGAGTTCCATGTCTGTACTTGTTTTATTTTGTCAGAAAGTATTTACCCTCGAATAGAAGAATATACTTTAAGTATACTTCTCATGAACACAAATATCTCACTAATCTACAAGAAGAGCTTGAGGGACGACTGCAGTAAGAATATAATCTCACCATATGTTATCTGTACCAAAAATTGTCGAAATTAAACCTGCAAAAAACCCTAAGCCATAAATAAGTTTATAGTATTAAAATCAAAAATTCAGGTTTAAGCTAGATCTTTGAAAAATTGTAATATTTTTATATTAACTAAGACTATTTTGAGATATTAACATAGATATTAATTAGGTTTTTGTAATTACTGTTCCATTCTGGTAGATCTAACTTATCCTGTCAAAAGAAAGACATCAGAGGTGTTCTTGTAGTCAATAAACATTTTTAGACTTTACCATTACCTAAACTAATATGTTCTGAGCACCTTACATTAAAGGTAACTTCTGGATCATTAATTGTCATTATACGCACCGCTTATATACTGCCTAGTATAAAGAGTATTTGAATATCATCATGTTTAGTATAATTTGATAGATGATTGATCTTTTAATCTTCCAGACTATATAGAATTCCATAGACCTTCCCTTGATGATTTTTTAGTGCAGTAATTACAATCTTAAGGGATGTTCTTTTTTTAAATCAAATTAATATTACTAATTTTTCTGGTAAAATACTTTTTGTTTTTTTTAGTGATTCTTTCAACAAGGTTTAACCAAGTGTAGCTTTCCAATTGTTAAAATTTATATTTGATATTTACTCCTAATCAATATTTAATATAAAGCATCCATTTGGACATAATTTAGATCATAAAAATTGTATTGGATTTTTCTAAAAATTGCATAATCCTATTATATCCTATCAAAATATACTAAATGGTTAACCTCTTGAAGAAACTGAAGATATTTTTATATTGTCTAAATCATCTAAAAAGCTGACATTCAAAAGTAAAGTCTGCATCTTCAAAATTGTCAGACTGACATTTTCAGTTGCTATATTACATAAGAAGTATTTTTATTTACTATTAACATTCAATTTTGAAATTATCCATGACTATAAACATGTAGCCGTTTATAAAGGAAAACATGTCAGGCTTGGCAAAATTTATTTCAGTTGTAAGATGAATCTTTTTGTTTTACATTTGTTTATCTACTCTTTACGTTACGATTATTAATATACTAATTCTTAAAAACATTTGAAACTATGCCCCATCCAGAAAACAATTTTTTTCTGAACGAACCAACATTTCAGTGAAGTTTAAAGCATATAAAACCAGTACATTCACCAGGTGACGATCATTATTAGCAATTCTGTATAAATTCTGAAGCGTAAATGAAATATGACAATACATTTTTGATTAAATTACACATATCGTCTTGTAACAGATTTTGTTATTATTTCTAAAAAAAAAAAATTAAACTTTGTTTTGATGGTACAGATCTTACTTTTGAATTCAAGGGCCTTTTAAATAATTTAGATTAATTTGCACTTGCTGGACACTTTCAAATATTCAACTTCTTCCACCAGCTCATAACTATAAAACAAATGCACAAAGTATGTATGTAAATAATATGAATTACTATGACTTAAATACTCAGTGGTAGTCAACACATACTTATTGTAATTTCTGTAATCTTCATTAAATTAAAGTTAATTATGGTACTTCATTCAAATACTGTTATTGTTGATTCTATTTGATCAGGTCAATTTCCATCTAAGTGAAAGCCAAGATCCATTCGTTTACTTTTGATCATTCAAAAGTTTTTCGGGTCACTGATATTTTTTAAATTCGCCCCTAATATTTACCTTTGTGTACTAAAAGTACAGCATGGTTTCATTCCAGGGCGTTTTGTAGTAACAAACTTTCTAAACTACATTTTAACACGTTTCCAACATCTGATGCAGGTTAACGCTATTTAGATTTTTCCGAGATCTTCGATATGGTAAACTATAAATTACTTGTCCATTATGCAATCTTAAGACGTTTTTTAAAATGAATCTTTAGTTAGCTAATTGAAAAAAATCAGGCTGTTAAAATTAAGTATTTTCATTTTAAACTCAATAGTACATGATGCAATAAATTTCTAAAAGAAAAACCTACATGACAATATACAAAACGATAATTTATAGCAGATACCTTCAAAATAATACTGGTGAAACAGTAGAGAAAAATACTCTGTCCAAAATAACATGAGCCTTGAGTCAAAAATACTCGCCTAGCAAATTATTCCAAATTTTTAAAATTAAATCATTAATAGAATTTAAATTTGAAGCTTCCCTTGTTATCGTTTTCTAATTTCTTGATGCAAATCAAATTTTGATACAGCAGATTTAATCAAAGCTCCCTTTTCATTTTTCTACATAAAAACCTACAGGTAAAAGATCAAAACTGTCAAAGAGACAGTCTATTGTGTGTATTTTGTTCCCCACAAATCAACTTCTATTTTTACCACATGGTGAGCGACGCCATCTTGCTGGAAAAGATACTTGCCATCAGTAGTAGTCTTAGTTTAAGAATAAATTCTAAGATTATTGTCTAGTATGTCTTGAAATTTTGGAGGATTTAAAGTTCCATTTATAGAATAAAGACATCCCACCTAGACATACATCTTTAAGCCATTAATGAGCTACAGTATTTTGTGGTTCTTTTTAAACAATCCTTACAGTATGCCTCTTGCGACTATCTCAAAGACAAAGCTGATTTTTTTATCACTTCATATTACTGATACCCACTACTATAAGGTCCTATTCTGTTACTGCAAGGTCATTTTCAACGATTTTCTATACGTTTTATTGTTAACAATAGTTTCTCTTTCATATGCTTAAGAAATAAAATAGAATACGATAGTTGCATTAATTTATAGGCATACTCTCTATACCTTGTAAAACATAACTCATTTTACTGCTCCTATACAAGCACTAACTGATATATTCTTTTCTGTGGCTTATTAATGTCTTTTCTGTAGCAGAGTGTTTACCGTTTTTAACAATGTGATTTAAAAGCCCCAAAAATTTCAGAAAGCTTCTTCGGTGGCACAATTTTTTTTTTAGAGGTAATATAAGGGCCCTTTTATATATTAGTATTACATCTCTAACAGTAGATTACAAAATAATTAAATTTTTGACAATTGTATAGGAGGGACTACCCAATATTAAATAATTCTACAATTTTTTGTCACATTGCTTGCGAGACAGGTATTACCATGAGTCATTTTGTAAGCAATTATATATATAATCAAAACCTATATATATATATATATATATATATATATATATATATATATATATATATATATATAAATATAAGAATACAAATTATGCAAAAAATAAATTAAATAAAAAATATGTATAGATCATGACAAATTCAGAAAATAGGAGCGTGGGGAATGTTCGCAGATAAAATGGTTTGTAGAGCTAGCGATATTTCACCACCTAGAAAGCAAAGTGCAAGAAGATCACTTAAAATAAATCCACAATCAACAAGCTAACACCTAACATTAAAAAGAAGAAGATATTTTCATCCACTAAATCATGATCTTCCCTATCTCAGACAAAACTGATCAAATATAACCAAAGTAACTATAACTGCAGAAATCAATAGCTATTATATTAATACACAATTCGGTAAAATTGCATATTCATCTTAAAAAAAATTATATATTTAAACTACCCTCATATATAATAAAACACAGAATCACAAGATTTGTTTTGATGAGATGGAGAGAGGTATAGAGGAAGCATTTAACAGTTACATTTCACAAGGATCTACGTTGCAGCCAATGTTATATAACATCTCAAAAAATGATATAAACAGTCCAGAAGTCAATACGGTTCTGGTAGCAAAAGCTAAAACCAAAACAAATAAAATGTGAAAGAAAAAGAAAGTAACTTGTAACATAAATGACAATAATGGAACAATAATTGTATGATGACTAAAAATCTCTTTAAATGGCTTAACTAACAATGAATCTCTCTTTGTGTTAATGACTGAAACTGGTAAATTATAAAACACTGTCATTAGCATACCATAATTGAAAAACCTATGAACTATACAAAATTAAAAATTTTTAGCATGAGTCGTCAACAATTGTTTCAGAGGATAATACTGTGACAATTTCAATAGTTTGATGCATTACAGTTTGATACGTTTCTATCCTTTTTGTACTATTCAAATTTGTTCCATTCTATTACAAATTTTGAAAAGCAAATTATGTAACTAATTAATTGAAAGCAATTATTTTTGTAAAACAAAATAAACCATTGTTTAATGTAATTTAAATAAATAATTTTCTAGTATACAATTTAAAATATTACTTACAAACTTAACAAAAACCTTCAGTTTTCAAAGTTATCAACAGTACCATACAACAAATGGCAAATTATTGATAGATCAGCCACATGCTGTTCTTGCTGATATTTAGGAAAATCAAAAACACAAAAACGACTTACGCAGCAATAAACATTGCAGCAGTCCCCACGAGTTGCAGCTTGGCACGAACAACCGACATGTAGCTCAGAAAGCGGTCCACGTAGTTTATAGCAAGGTACAGAGTCTCAGTTTGCAGCTGGTATTCTTGTGCCACTTCAACCAGCCAGTCAACAAGTATGGTCCGCATACTGTAAGTTATGTCAGGCTGCTTGCGCATGTAGCCTGCTTTTGGACGGTTGTGCAACTGGAAGGCATGCAAATCAAAAACACCGCAACCCAAACGCAAATGCTACTGACCTCATGATCCCTCAAGTAGGAGTAAATCTCTGAACGATACTCCTCGTTCTCGAAGAATATGTCCTTGTTGGTCCTGGGCTTGGCGACAAACTTGCCAGGGTCGTTTTCCAAAGACTTCTCGATGCTCATGGGTATTTCCCTCTCACGGACCGGCAGCACGGCTTCATCCTGCTGCTGCTGGTCACTCAGCCCATCTCGCTTGTGCAGGACTTCCAGAAACCTGCTGCGGGCAGTCTCCTGCTCCTGCTTAGCCTTCGCTTCCTGAGCGAACCACTCCTTCTTGGCGATCTTCAGCTCTACGTCCGACGCTTCAGTTTCGTTTGGCTTGCACGGCTTGGAGTCTTGGGTCTCAGTCTCCTTGGAATCCTCGTACACCTTGAAGGCTTCGAACTGCGCGACGGGCACAACGGGCGGAGGCGGCTTCTGGAGTGCTTGTTTGATGGCGGCGCCTTCCTTGGCCTGGGCCTTGGAGACGCCTAGGGGCTGAAACGGGTCGGGTGCCGCAACGCGCGTATTATCAACTCGATCTTTTACCTGCTTTCCTTTAGCCACGTTCGGCCTGTTGGCGTTGTTCTCTATAGCTCCCAGCACCGTCCTCTTCTGCTGGACCGGAGCCATGTTCGCCTGCTTTGGGCGCAATTCCGCGATGCCGCGGTTTTCCTGGTCCTCGTGGATCCGAAAACTTGCCATTGCGGTTAAAAAACGTGTATATGTATAAAAGTGCTAAAGATGCCGGTAAAGAAAGCGTGCAAGGTTAAAAATTTCGACAGGGCGCGCGTTTCCGAACGAGACCGCGGCCGTTGCAGGGTTTCGCTAACGGAACTTAACCGTCAAAAGCGACTACACGGCCGATAGTGTTCTAAACAGCGCAGGCATGTACGAACAGCTGAACCCTCGCAAACAAACGGACCAATCGGAACCTCGCAACCGGGTCACGTGCCCAACTTCCCCTAATTTTTGTTGGGCTATTTCAAAAACTACCGCACGAATTTCGAAGGGGCCGACGACCATAAAAAATATTTTATTTGATTAAAGATTTCCACCAAATAGTCAGTTCAAATTCGTACTATTTAGCCTAAATAATTTAAAATGTTAGCCGACATTAACGCGCCATAATCCCCTCCTCTTAATTACTTGTTTATTATCAACTATAATCAGTGGCGTACTAGTCAAATAATTTATATATCTTTATTAGACACATTTAAAAATGCACAAAGCCAAGTAAAATTAACAAAAATTTAAGTCAATGTTATAAATTATTATAAATCATCACAGTAAAATTTTTAATCGATATTGTTAAAATTAAAAACATTTTTATTGTGGTTATCGCCACCAATGTATTCTAGCGTGTAAACAGTCAAGACCGCCAGAATTTTTGAAAGTAACTTCAAAATTTTTGTAGAAAATGGCAAAACAGTTCAAGTGAGTTAGATTTAATAACTAATACTTTGTAATTTGAACTATCCACAATAATGTTTCAGTTTTAAAGTAATTAGACAAATGTCTCAGCATTTCAGAAATTCCCTTTAATTCAGTATTGCTAGATTGCTAGAAGTAAACTATAATTTGTCTGTTATGGCTTCGTCTAATTATACATTTCTATTTAAGAAATAATTAAAAGCTAAACCGCTGAAAACGTGGATAAGTGAGGTTATGGTAACCTTTTTACAGATCCTTGCATCCGACCAAGTTCTATCGGGATCATTTAAGCCACAACGTGAGGCCGGATGGCAGGTTGTTGTCTAAGTTCCGCCCTGTGACTATAAGCGTCGGCTCTATAGAAACAGCAGATGGATCAGCACTAGTTAGAATAGGGCATACGACTGTAGTTTGTGGAATAAAAGCGGTGCGTTCGGCTCCATTGTCTCTAGCTTTATGACGACAGTCTTATTAACAGGAATTTTGCCAGCCCAAGGCAGAAAAGGCCGACGAAGGCTTCCTGATTCCCAATGTGGAGCTGCCGCCCTTGTGCTCCCCCAGTTTTCGTCCAGGGCCGCCAAGTGACAAAGCCCAAGTTGCCACACGCTTCATAGCAGACATTGTGGAAAACACCAAGTGTGTTGACTTGAAGGACTTGTGCATAGCCAAGGAGAAGCTTGCATGGTGTTTGTATGCAGACATGATATGCTTGGACCATGACGGTGCCATTATTGATGCTTGTCTTTTAGCACTGGTTACGGCTTTAAAAACAGGTAAATCTTGTTTTGATTGTTGTGTAAGGTGCAACTGACTTAGTTAATTTGCTAGTTCAGCTTCCTCGTGTTGAATATGATGCAGCGATAGACAATAAGCAGGTACTAGAAGAAGAAAAGAAGTTCCTGAAGGTGTACAACACTCCCGTTTCTACTACTTATGCTATATTTGAAGAGTAAGTTTTTATTGTGGTAGTATAAAATTTTTGATCAAAGGGTACATCACAAAGTCATTGACTAAAGCCAGCAATGCTGGTTGAAATTTTCTTCATCTTTTTTTTTATGAGAAAATGTATTAAGTTAAATTAGAAATGCTGAAATATCGATTAATGGGACTTCCCCTCCTTGAAAATATAAAGCTTTCTAGTTGTGTCTGAACTACAAATAAATGTGAAGGTTTTCATGATTAGTGGCTTGATGTGTTTGAAATCTAAATTTTAGAGGATATTTCTTCTAAAGATTGCAAACTCACAGAAGGAACATTTAATGGGGCTGGGGAAGATGATGGTTTCGATTTTTTAAGATTTTTCTGCTTGGAAAAGGGTTATACAATAACATAGCATTCTTTGAAAGAAAAGCTGAAATTGAGAAAAATGAAAATTGAAAAAGTGACTTTCAATCTAAACGACTCACCAGCACTGTCAACTGTTGCGATAGGAAAATTCACGAATTAAACTTTGAGTGAATTCCTATCCACTTGTTCTATGCATAAGGCCCAATATAATTTTCTTCTATTACTAAACTTGAAGATCTAGTTTTATTAACACCCATGGACCGAATATTACAATCTGTCTAAAGATCATAAAAGTAATCGTTATGTAAACAATGAAAGTATGATTATGCTGATATAACAAAAAGATAAGTTAATAGAATAGAACATATAGGAAACCTGCCTAATATATTGACAAGCTCTCTAAGTAAGCATATAACAAAATATGTTTAGATTATTATTTTTGTTATTACGAGTGCTTTATTACCCGCTCTCAAACGAAAATTTTCTATCGCTTGCGGTTCCGGAAATATATTACTCGGTCGCGCCTGTCGCCAGGCCGAAATTTGTCCTTCGGAGGCGCTCGGGTCGGCACGGAAAGGCATGAACGATTTGACCTTTGACCTGTGTGACAGCAGCAGCAGCAGCACTCATAATTTTTTTTATATATATATATATAATTACTAGCCGCTGCGAATTTGCTTCACTGAGTTATACATCCAATGTGTGCAATTTTCCTTGAAATACAAAAATAAAATGGCCATAGAGTCAGTTTCTATCGCAATTAGAACACGAATTTTGTAATTGTTCAATTCCAGCAGTTTTAAGGGTTTGACCTTGTGTGGAGAGTTATTTTCCATGTAACGATAGAAAATAACTACGCGCATGTGCAAGTTTCCAATAATGAATTATATATTCCAATTGCAATTCAATGATTTTTTTTAAAGTAAAATTATATCAACTTTGGGCAGGCTAAGGCCAGTAATCATGACAAAAATTATTTGTCTGCTCAGCGGTTTTTCAGTCAACTGATTTCAAATAAAACATTACATTGATTTATTTATATATATATTTATATATTTATTTATTTATTTATATATATAGATTATTATTATTATTATTCAGCCATATGGATCCAGTTGTCGGGCAAAGGCTTCCTCTGTATGTTTCCATGTGGATTTATTTTTTGTTTCTATCATCCATGTTATGTTGATGATATCCTCTTCCCATCTTTGATTAGGACTTCTTGTTTTCCTCTAGTCATCTCTTGGAGTCCATTTCATGTTTAGATTAATTTAGTATTAATGTATAATAAAATATAAAAGTTTAGTTTCTTGGAGAATGGTCCAACAGATCAAGTCGTTTGAGTGTTTTCACTGTGGAAACCATGAGAAGTTTCCCAACCAAGACATTAGGGTATATTTTCAAGTAATCTTAATATTCTTTCTTCATGAAGGAAATTCGTAAAACTGGATATAGAATTGGTTTAGATATATACCATGGCGCTTTGCATATTGCAATATATAAAAATACAAGCCATATGCCTACAGGCCTGAAGAGCTAGTCATATATGTAGAATGCTGGTAAGAAACTAGTTATGATGAGGGTACATAGATAATTTACTGAAATTATGTGAGAAAAAAAACTGTTGAATTGCAAATGAAAGGGGACATGTCAATATGACTGTAAATAAGGATAAATGGAAAATTAATTAAAATGCTGGAAGTGGTGAAGTACGCCCCTTAAAAAATCTAAAAAATAGATATTTTGTCCCCTAATAGATGTGAGCTACTAATTATTTGTCACAGTTGTGCCTCGCCATACTTTCTTTTGTTACTAATCGCAATTGTCTCTACAATGAATGAAGTTTTAAGATTTGCTAAATTTTACAAAGCTTTACTTTTAGCGAATTAAGATTTTCACTTGATCATTAGTGTTTCATAGAACGTAATTTAATGTGAAAAGAAATGTTATGTACTACGAGGATGTTTGAAGGTGACAATTGTTAATCGACGTTGTTGCCAGGTTTAACACCCCTTTATTTTTATTTATATATGATAGATAACAGTATTGCAGTTTGGAAGATGCAAGAATGGACTACAAAAATGATTGAATATAGAAATGCCACGCTATAAGTAAAAATTAACGATGATGTAAAAACTGAAAAGATAGAAACTGAAAGAGGAATTAGGCAGGGGATACAATATCACTAAAACTATCTACTCTCGCCCTAGAACACGCTTTCAAGAACCTTTCATGGGAGCAAAAAAGCATAAAATAGATATAATCCTAATATCCTCTGATCCCAATGAACTGGAACAGATGATGGAGGAACTCAATCAAATAATCGAGAAAATAGGGTTCCGAATGAATCTTGGCAAAACCAAAATAATGAGTAAAGACAACTTCCAGATTAGTATAGAGGGAAAATACTTAGATATCATAGATGGATTATATATATATATATATATTTGGGGCACAATATAACCATTGGTAAAGAAAATCAAATTTTGGAAATACCTTCAAGAATCCGTTTATCATGGGGCTCTTTTGGAAACCTCAGACACATACTACAGAATAAAAACATATCCATAAATTTAAAGCGAAAAGTATTTGACATATGTATTATACCAGTAGCTACATATGGACTGGAAACCATGGCTCTGATAAAGAAAAGTGCAAATCGGCTACGAATAATGCAAAGAGCCATGGAAAGAAGGATATTGGATATCTCTACAGGAGATAGAATTACAAATGTAGCAATAAGACAAAGAAAAGGAACAACATATATTATGGAACGTATTGCAAAACTGAAGCTCAGGCCACTAACAATAAATGGACATCAAACATCACCCACTGGAGATCCAGAGAAACATGGAGAGGTAAAGGACGGCCGTTGATGAAATGGGTCGACAATATAAAGAAAATAGGTGGAAAGGAATGGTATCAACAATTTGGGAGAAGTCTACATCCAGGAGTCGATGGCAAACAGCTAATGAAGAAGAAGATAGCAGAAACGAGGAAAAAACTGCAGCTAGGGATTGCTATATAATTTATTTATATTTGTCAAAATGCCCATGGATTTTAAAGATGATACATACAGCTATGTAATGCATGCTAAAGATGACGAAAAAAATTTGCTGGCTTGCCAATAATTTACAGATAATTGAATAATTTGAAGAGAAAGAAAAGATTGAAAAATAAAGAAGAAGAGAAACAAATTCTAGCAATTATTGAAAATATAACACATCAGCTAAAAGTAGGTATAAAATTTATGATTCAATTTCTTCAAATCGTGACAAAAAGTCCTGGTAGAAGGTTTTTTTATTTAGTAATTTTTATTTGTAGAGGTGATGGTAAAACTTACTTCTACCACAGCAACTACTCCAAGACTTTTATTTTTATTTGCTTCTTGCCACATGTGTTATGATTACTCTTTATTTTTACAAAGCGCTTATTTGACATCTGCTTTTCTCATCTCTCCATTTATTTTATTCAAAACAATATTTTTAAGGCATCAAAGATTTTAACTAAAGAGAATTTTATTTTCTTGGTTTTCTTGAAGATTTCTTAAGTATTATGGACTGATCAAAATAATACCTTTACAAATAGTCAAAAAATTAGTATTCTTGAATCAATTTGTTATGTTTATCCCGTTGTCTTCAAACATAGCTTGTTATTTCAGTCAAGTCCTTCATTTTTGCTAACTTTACATTCACATAATTAATTTTTTCTTTAAATACATTGATAATTTTTTACTAAAAACTTTGTTTTTGTTCTAATGACTCATTTTATTTTTCTTCGTGTTATAATCCGATCATGAGCATCAGTATTTCGTATATCTGGAGTATTCTCATCAAATTCCACTTGAATTTGAGCAGTTGTCCACTAAAATATAAGTTTTATTCTATTACACTGAACTTAGGATATTATAATTATCAAATGGCCTGAATATGAAATGCTCTTAAGACGTCATGCCACTTAAAGGTAAACAAGATTAGTAAGATGAAAGTCTCGAATCATTAATTAATATATATTTGTTTGTTTATAGCAACATCATAACAGATCCTACTGCCGAAGAGGAGAATCTGAGTTCGGGAATGGCAACGATCGTCGTGAAGGAAGGAAGACTCTGTTCGGTGTATAAGCCAGGAGGTAGCCCCATAAGCGACGGGAAACTGGCAGATTGTATGCAAGAGGCAATAAAGCATGCAGAGTTGTTAAGAACACTCGTGGACACGACCATATCTGGAGAAGCTGACTAACAAATGTGTATGCCTTGTGTGGACGTGTTCTGTGTGCAAATAAATGAGAGGCTGTTTATAAATCAACTTCTATATTTATTTCAAATACTTTAACAGGTATCAGTTTGATACACTATAGTGTTTGCTTATTACATCTGCACATGTTAAAGGTGTTTGGTTCGACTATGCAGTTTGCTCTCGCACTTTGCATTTACATGGTGGCACACCTAACTCCTGTATTGATGTATAGTTTTAAATAACTTGTTGCCAATTCAAAATCATATGTACATGCAATTAAATGATCAGTGGCTGTTACAGTGCAAGTGGCGGCTTCATCTAAACGAGTTGATGTGATCGATAGGAGGGTTAGATGTGAATGGCTTCGGTAAAAAGGTGGAAACCGAAATAAATCAATCCATTTAGATGCAGAGTGCCACATAGCAGGTTCAAACGACAATTTTGTAGAGCAGGACACACTTGTTTGAATCAGAATAGTATTGCCAAACAGTTATTAAAACATGTATATTATATACAGTAAATTAGCGTATACCCATACAATATACATTATTACAAAATACTACAATGCACCACTTTCAATATACAAAATTAAAAATGAGACACTAACAAATTAAATATCTTCCTATACAGACATTATACAGTTATGTTGCCTATTATCGTTTCAACTGTGCGGACAGTTCGTCGCTGCACTGCATTAGTAGGATTGATTAGAAACTATTAAACATATATCACTGAAAAGAAGAGAGTTTATAAAAAAATACGTTAAAATTATTACTATCTAAATACTGTATATACACATCTTACATTATACATACGAAGTGTTCGGTTAGGTTCATAAGCGATCCAGTCATTTGGCAAAGTTGCTCTGTCCGAAACTGCACTTGGTCAGGTCATACAGAAACACAAAACGCACAACCGCAATCGCGTAGAAAGGCAGCTAAATGAACAAGCGTTCTCAATAAATAATGATGCGCCACAGACAAGAACTGATTTACAAACCACGAGGAATGAGACAAGCGACATAAATCCATGCCTTTCACTTGTTTGTAATGTGGCGCCCGCCACTCCCTACATTAAGTATGAAGCTTACGATTAACACATTATAAAACCTAGACATTGTGAAACCAATTCGGTTTGGTTCGTTTATGTACTAACTAATATCTAATGCACTTAGTGTGATGCCTTTACAAAACGAAATAAGTTAAGGTAAAAACTAAACCACCACGAATATGTACAGTTTTCGTGACTAACAGTAACTTAATGAAAATAACTACTATAGCGCTACAATAAAACTATACTGTTTGTCATTTGCACAAATTGCCAATCGATTGAAAATCAAAGGTACTCAAAAACAAATGGCAGTAGTATTTTAGGCCTCACTATATTAGGACATCTCATAATGCAATCAACTTAAGGCAGACATTTCTATAAGAAACTTTCTCATGCATTTGTTAATATGCACATTCAATCAAAGGTGGTGTTAATGAACAGACATTGCTTAAGCTTCACAGGCTAAAAGTCTACAGCAATTTTCAATAACGTATCCACGACTACTGTAACTTTTTAACCTCATTGCTGCATTTGGGCTGAAAATGCCAATGTTTGTAGGACCTGTTGATTTTACATGCATATGCTTCATCAAAACTCAGCATTGTGAAGATTATAAAATGATTTAAAACAACCAAGCGTTAATTTTGAGAATAATTTAGAATTATCATCACGCTTACATCGTTACATATATTATTTGATCGTAATTTCACGTGAAAACAAAAATGAACACACCAATCAAAAAATTGATTGTCGCTTTATTGTCTTAATGCTAATTTAAAACTTGAATAAGGTAACGAGTTGTTTGCTCATTTACGGCACGCTTCGATATAAATGTGATGGCAAAAAAATTTTCAACGGTTACACAAATGGAACACCGAAATAGAAACGAAACAATTGGTTTACTCTAGAGGCTGCTAGTTTGGCACTAAGTAATTATTGTTCCTAAGAGGTGCTACATTTGATATGTCACGCTCAGGCGCCATGGTGTTTGCCAGCTGCGCCGCCCGGAAAGAAATGCGCCTAGTTTCTTGGTCAAATCGGGTTAGGAACAACTGTGCAAGACAATACAGTATCTGAGATCAAGATATCTCTCGTAAAAGATATGCAACAAACAACACAAAACGTGACCGCCTACTTCGCTAAGGAGGCGACTGGTAAGCACTAATGTCCGGCAGTTTCCGTTAGAAGTACTTGTTCTGTATGAAGGTAAAAAAATAATTTACAGCGAAAGCTCTGGCGGGCGTTATTGCTGGGGCTCGGACGCGTTAGATCTTCGCCGAACTTTGGCGGCGATGTTCTGCGCCAGATTCTTCTGTTGCTGGTTTAAGCAGAGCTGCTGGTACTGCTGCAACTGGGCTTGCTTCTGAAGTGTAAGCTGCAGCTGCTGCTGGTTTGATAATGAACTCATAGATGCATTTGAAGGCAGCGTTACTTGGGCTGCAGCTAAGAACGTTTACTTTCAGTCTTCTTGGCAAAATTCAACAAAACATGTTTGACTTGCAACAACTAATTATCTTTCGCGTTAATAATATTAAAGTTACTGTAAGTGTAAAGCTTTTCTTGACTAAATTACTTTCGTGAGATGAGCTCGAGGCAACAACAAATAACAATTGCAAACGTTTGAAAGACTGACTTTCATTTAGTGTTAAAATGTAATTGTAGCTCATTCAACTGACTTGCGTTAGGTGTGGCCATCTTGATAGTAATCGGCGTTCGCTGAACCCCGCGTGTCGTTATATTCTGCTGGATACCAGCTTGTTGCATTCTAGGCCTTTGCAATGGTGTAAGCAGTTGAAACTGTTGCCCGCCCTGCGACAATGTCACGCTTGCCGGACTGGCAGTTCTTATACTCTGTTGGCTCAAGCCTTTCACTCCAGACGTAACTAATTGAGCTGCACAAAACAAAATTGATTAAATTAAACTCCTTGCTTTTCACATGAAATTGATACAAATATACATGTTGGTATTGTGCTCTAGAACGAGTACAGCCGCTTATACTAGTGTTGCTACAGTCATGTGAGGTGTTGACATTGAATCTAAAAAATGTGTAGGTGTAAAAAAATAAACAAAATAGGTAATATAAAATAATTAATAATAATTCTTCAATAAGTTTTCTGCATGGTTACCCTAAACCCTATATGGCGTACCGAGTGACAAGATTGTTTATTCCTTCATCACGAATTTCTGCCACCAACCAATTCAGAAACATTATGTTTACCATCATTAGCTGATCTCCCACTTGTATGGTGTTTCCCCTCCAAATAATTCTACAAAGGTGAAAATTAGAGAACGGTAGGTGGATGATCTAAAACTTTCTTGTCGAAATTCTGAGACTTTTTCTTTTAGTAGTATAACGTTAGATGTTTGCATCAATTTTTCAAAATAAAGGCCATTAAAGCAGGCGTTCCCCAAAGAAGTATGCTAAGGTTGCTGCTATTCATTTATATCAGATATCCCAACCACACAGGCAAGCTTAGAAACCTTCGCTGATGATAAGGCAGTCCTAGCGCAACACCCCAACCTCAACCAAGCCATAAGGAAAATGCAGATCACAATATACCAAATATGCTTACGGTACAACAGATGGAATATACAAATAAATTCCACTGAATGTTAAGTAAAAATATTCTCCCTCAAAAAAATCAGAAACCCACCTAGCTTAGCAATAAACAATAACATTATCTATTGGAACCTCACTGACGCAGCAGTGAAATACCTGAGAGTGCTACAAGGTACACGACTTTTCTGAAAACTACACATAAACCTCAAATTAAATCAAAACTATGTGAGACAAGCACAACTGTATCCCCTCAAACAGGAAATCCTCGCTTAAGCCTAAATAAACCATCCTAATATACAATAATTAATAAGACCACTAGTGCTTTACGCATCACAAATCTGAAGTAAGACAGCTAAATCCAACTTAGAAAAAATGTAAAGACTCCAAAACAAAAAATAGCGGTGATCGCCCTCTAGTACATCCACAACGCACAACTACTCTATGAAACTGGACATACCCACAGTCCAAAGCTATATCAGTACGAGTGCTAATAAATTCTTCAAAAACATACATAAATGCGATGGTGTTATTCATTATAATATAGGTAGACAAAATCTTCATCATAGACTAAAACGCAAGCTACCTCAAGATTTGTACGTATACGAATCAGACAGTAATTACCTAAGTAACCAAATATCACGCTATCATGTAGGGGTACTATGAACCTCCATAAGTTATTAATTATATTACTGTTATTAACAATGGAATGAATACCATTGTAATTTATTGTTGAAATGCCAAATAAATAAAAGTTTAGCTGTTACCCTAAAAGGGAACCGAACTACTAGATGACGAGCAATTTTTAATAGTTTCATTATTGCACATTTTGCATCAGAGTTTATCAACAGTTTTTAGAGCATGAATTGAATAACCAATAACAACTGAAGACTTTTCTTTCCCAAAAGACAGTTGTCGTCAACTTTCTGAACTGAGGGGCTTTTTTGATTGACTCGCAATTTTTCCTCTTTGTATTGAGATTAATTTACAGAAAATTAAAGCTCTGTGCAACTTTAGTGTGTAAAAATTGTAAATGTGAAAATTTATTAAATGGAAAGTTGTTCAGTTCTAGAAAAGCTATAAGGAACAACATGCCATATAACAGTAAATAACACGATATATGGACAATGGACAAATTTAGAAACTGTTATACAAGAGTGCTTCCAAATAAAGGCATAGAGAGGCAATAGGATGGTTTTATGACGCATGTAGGGCGATCATAGAAAAAAGAGTACTAGAGGCTTTATGGGTCCATGATTTTTTTTGGCAAGTTTCTTCCATGTCTGTCCCCCTGGAGACTTTTCTTTCCAATTCCTATCCAGTTTATGTAATTTTTTCTGCACCTCTACTTTCCATTTTGACCTGGGTTTTCCCTTTCTTCTATTGCCTCACATAGTGCAACTCCTTTGGTATTTTTTCTTTGTCCATCCACAACACATGACCCATCTTTAGCTCATTTGGTTTGCTCTTATCACTTTCACTAGTTTGGATTGATGGAACAGCTGTCATATACCTTTAGACTTTCTTCCTCTCAAATATTTTCCTGGGCACCCTCCTTTCCCATACTCTCGACACTCTTTTGTCTTCTCTTGCTAATATACATATCTCGCTTCTATAAATCACTGCTGGTTGGATAACAGTCTTGTGCACTCGAATCTTTAAATGGCTTTATATTTGTTTGTTCTCAAGTATATTATTTAATGCATACACAACCTCCTGGCTTTCTGTTACCCGCGACCTCAATGTATGTATTATTCCTGAGATCCTACCAAATCTCGTTAGGTAACAAAACTATCCACTTCTTCAAATTTGATCACTTTATTCGTTCTTACATTCAGAAAATGTTTCCTAGTAAAGTCACTATCGTCCTACATCATGTATTTTAATTTTTTTCATCTATCTTCAGCCCACGTTCCTCAGCCGTGCTTGCAAGCCTCATTGTCATTTTCAACCCCATTCTATTTATATAGCTTTTTCGTAGTATTTTCTCTAATGCTATGTTAAATAGTTTCGGTGACAATGGGTTTCTCATTCTCAACGAGGAAGTGTTCAGATTCTTGGCCTTCTAATATTACTTTTGTATTTTGGCCGCTTCAATGTGTTTTACCAATTTGACTAGTTTTATATTAATTCCTAACCCTTTTATGGCACTGATTATTAGTTTTTCCAACTCATTGTATCGGACACGACAAAAATTAATACACAGAATATTTCACCTATGCTCATAATTTTCCATTTGTGATTTCTTTCAAACAAATATGTGAAGCTATATAACTTAGCGCCCCTTGTGAAAACCAGACATATATCCCCCAATTAAATTCTCTAAATTTGTATCGAACCCATTCTTAACACGTATTAGCAGTATTTTATATACCACTCTCAATAGCTTTTCTATAGTTTCCAAAAAAAGGAGCCCGCAACCACTGTTTTAGTATTGTTTCATTTCTCTTGTTTCTTCTTATACTTCGACTCCTCCGTACTTAACTAGCTCTGCCTGTATTCAATTATCTCTTGCACATACTATGAATTATATCCAATCCCTCTTCTAAGCTGAGGGCGCCTATAAGTTGATTTTTTTGCCTCACTGCTTACTCCACTGTCCTGTGAATGCTGAGGTTCTTGAGTTTTGTTCAAAAGCTTCCTATTGACTTTCGTTACTTTAGGTGGGTTTTTGATTACTTGATAAAAATGTCTTACTTCATTATTACTAAAATTTTCCTCTATTCCTTGTTTTCTTTTTTAGCATTATATTTTATTTCGTCTGCATACAGTTTCGCACTTGTTTTTTTGTAATATTGTATTTTTCTGCTTCTCTCCTCCCTAATCACATGGACCTTCTTCTATATTGACCTTAGTTCTCAGTTCATCCTGGTATCCCTCATCAAATCAATCCTTTTATATCTTGTTTTCCTCTTTTGGTAGTCTTCCTATGGCTTTTTCAATTATTTTTCCTATATTCGTCCACTTCTCATTCCATATCCATTCCTTGCTTATTCCGTGTCAGCTTTTCTTCTCATATTTTCTTATAGATTTTTCTTTATTGTTCATCTCTTGTCAAGCACGCCGTTTTCACTCTTTTTAATACCTGCGCTTCTTGGTATGATGTTTAATTTTGATCTCAACCATAAAATAGTCTGCCTCGAGGCCTCTGGTAACCTCTAACTTTTATTCTATTTCTTTTTCCTTCACTATCTATTAGCACATGGCCAATCTTTTTATCGAAAGTCATCTACGTATCTTTATATATGCTTTTCCTTTCGAAATAGTGCTCATGATTTTCATATCCCTGCTCTTTGTTAAGTCTATCAGCAATCTATCATTTTCATTTAATTTCTTATGTTTGCTTTGGTCGCCAATGATTGGTCGATATATTTCTTTATTTTAAACTTACGCATTTGCATCATCTAGCATAATCATGTCATATTGTATTATATCCAATTCCACCTCCACTGCTTTGTAGAACTGCTCTTGACGTTCACATCTGCAATATCTGTATGTGTATGGTAAAACTTAACTTTTAGTACCTGCCTCTGATTCTTAGTACTAATATTCCTTTTTAAACTAGCTTATAGCTCATACTATCTTTTAGAGGCCAATGAACCATAAAATGTGTTCTCAATAGTCTATCGTCGCCTCCCCCCTCTATTTAAGAATACGTTTTACTTGCGCTGTTCCTCTTCTATTCTAATTATTTTCTTGTAAGGCTGCTATATCTGCTTTTTCTGCCTCAGCTCACTTACTCATTTTTTCAATGCCCCTTGTTCGAAAGTTATCTTCACATACGTTGCTGCATTTAATTGCTTTTTCTTCAATTATTGTTTCCTTTTACTGGCCCCATTTTTTGCATCTTCCATCGCCTTATTTTAAATTTCTGCTTTTCTCTCTAGTTTTTGTCACCTGTGAGATTCTAACCACGTTTTGGCTTGCTTTGTCTCAGTTTCTCTGTTCTCTATCTATGAAGCAGTCTTCACTTTATTCTTTCTTGCTATATTTCTATGCTCTGTTTTCAACACTGTTTCTCCCCAAGTCAGATCAGTGTCTGTATATACTGATTAACATTTTAATTTGTTTTCTAGTTTCATATATAACATTTACTTCTTTTTACATCGTCATCCTTTTTCCTATTAGCTTTTTAGTATGTTGTGACTATATTTGTGCTCCCAGAATTTCCTAATAAATCCTTCTAATTCTGTTTTTAAGTTCTCGTCTTTACAATTAAGTCCTTAATTACTATGTTGTTTTCCCTTCCTTTACTTCCATAGAAGTAATCCTATCTTTAAGGTGTCTCCTAGATCGAATACATTCTTCTCTCTTAGATTCTTCATCTCTAGAATAAATTCTTTCCGAGTTTCCTTTATTTGCGTAAATTATTTGGGATTATCCTTTTGCTCACCTGGATTTATTTGGAGATAAGCGTACCTTTATTCATTTCCCATCACTTTTCCCTTGCCTGGATAAGTGTAAGAACAGCAATAAAATAAAAAAATATGATGAGAGCAAAAAGAAAGCAGACCATGTGCCTAAAATTTAAAAATAACGTTAATAAAAAGTTATCATATATTCAAATTTAACAAGTTCTATAAAGAAATTCATAAAGAAAAGACTAACGGAGATAAATTTAGAAATGTATGAGAGTGAAGAAAGGCTAGAACAACGGAGCTGCCTTTTAAATTAATGAAATTAAAGTATATTTAAAGGTCACTGTGAAGAAATACAAATAGAAAATGTAAACTATGTTAGTCAAAAGATTTCACTAATTTTACACATAAATATTAAACATCCGTTTATTCAGAAGATATAAGAAATAATATGGTAATTAATTATTGCAGAAATTTCAAAATACAGTAGCTAGATCTTGGTAAGGAAGATACATAACACAATTTAAAGGGTATAGCAAAACGAGAAAATACCTATATAATGGAAGAAAAGGAGGGAGGAAATGAATCTTTTCAAACTTCTTAAAAGTTACTTATGTAGTACTCGGCTGCGTGTTGGCTAATAGACTAAAAGAAGTGGTTGGCATGCAAATAGGCGAGTACCAAAACGTGGGATAATAAATGCACCTCATCATATCATCTGACAGCAGAAAAAAAAGTTAAAAATAACTTAACTTTCATAATCTCTTTATAGATATTAAAAACGTCTTTGTTAGAATAGACAGGGTTCCTACATTTCGCCCTTTTTGTTTCTAGTTTTGCTAGCAATTTCCTTATATAAAATAAACAGTAAGTTATTTATTGCTTGTGATGCATGAAGAACACTCATTTGTTTACATCAATTTGATAGTTGTGGACAAATGGATTGTACTAATCGTTTTCTTTTTATTCCCAATTTCCTTACACCCTTATATAGAGAGCGTCGGATGTGTGTCATTCATTTGTTTTATTTAATTCATATCTATGAATCCATTTATTCCACTCCAATTGTTTCTAGCTAGTTTCTTCATTTGTACTATTTTATTTCCTATTTCTGTTACTCTCTCTATCCATGTCTTCCTTGGTCTCCCGTCTTTTTTTCTTGTCTTTACCTGTTTCCATTACTCTTAAGTTTGTTCTCCTTCATTCTAATTAGATGTCATAATCATTTTAATTAATTTTCAATTTTCTCTGGTACTTATTCTTATTTTATTCTCTATATAATTTTTTTATCTGTTACGTAATAGTTTGTTTTTCCACACAATTTCCTTAACCCGGCGTCATGGCAGTGGAAAAGTGTTACACGGATATTGGGGTGGGTCCTACACACCCACCTATTGGATATGATTTATATCAGTACTCTTTTAATAAACAAGTAACATTTATTAGGGTATATCTTTTTAGGTATTTAATAAAAGAAAAATATCATATAATATTAAGGTTTAATTATATTAATTGAGCATTTTTAAAAAATTAACAAAAGTCAATAAAAACTATATCTTCTAGTTAAGTATTTGATTTCTATAGTATGTATTTTACTTTCACATGTTTTTTGGAGTACCCAAGATTAATTTCCATATATAAGTTTTATTTAACGCAAAATACATATTTCTAGCCTTCATTTGTCTATTCACAATTTCACTGTCCGTTCTTCCATAATTTTTTAATATACTTCCTAAATATGCATGTTCCGACTAAATCTTGTTCTTTACAGGATACTTTTATATATTGTTTTTTTATTATTTTATACCTTTTTAGGAAACCTAACTGTTTTGTTAATTCTGGAGTTTCATATTTTATAAACAATTATGTACACTGGCACTAAGCTTAATAGATTAATAATGACGTTATCTTTCATTAAGTTGTATCACTTAATAAAAAATACCCATAATTTTCTCATTTTCATTTCCAGCTTTGCCATTATTTTTTAAAATTAAATAAACAATAATTTGACCGTTTTGGTCAAATGCATCGTTGCTAATACATTGGAGGTTTTGAATATAGAAAAAAAATTAAATTAATTCGGGAACATTTACTAAAAAAATTCTAACTCGGTCACAAGCCAGCAGAAGCTCAAAGAAACATTTGCTTTACTAAAGAAATCCAGTTTTTTTCCCCGATATGATAATTATATACCGACTACGGTCTCTCAAACGGACCTACAATGAGGATCTCAGAAGCCATATCTCAAACTGTTGAAACTAACCTGAAGCGAAGCTAGGGCTTTATAAACATTTGGTCATCCTCACTTCATTGCACCAGGAAAAAAGCTGGAGAAGAGTACGGCGTCAAAAATATTTGAAGTAAGACGCTAATTTTTTACAGTCTGGAGATGATCCCTTCATCGAGCGAATTGTTAGGTGCAATGAAAAGTGAACATGTCCAAACCAAATATCAAAATCGATTCCCAAATACAATATCATAGTATGTATTTGGTGGAACTTCAAAATTCCCACACATTTTCTTCCAAATGATTGTGGCGTGTCCGCAGAACTTTACCCTGCTCAACTAGATGTATGTAGGTCACAGTACGGTACAGTGCTATTCTGCCTTGTAAATAGTAAATGGCTATTGCTATAATAGGATTACACTCATCATACAGCTCAAAGAACAAAACCCAACATCCAAAAATTTGATGCAATTAAAATTTTTCCTTTACCCTGCTTATAGCCTTAAACTTTTACTATCAGATTACTACTTATTCCGGTCAATGAGACACTTTCTCTAGGATAAGCAGTTTGAAAACAGGGAGCACAGAGTGAGCAGGAAAACTTCTTGCTTCTTAGGATGAAGCATGGTACAAGTACTGACCAAAAATATATATAAACCTTATATACATAATCTTATTTCTTTTAGTTTTCATAAATACAATTAAAGGGTAGCCTGCAACAATGTTGTATTTAGCAACGATATAAACACGCTTAAACAGAACATCTTTACAGTTGTACCACGTCTTAAAAGGTTAATAAAAATACAATGTGTAATTAAAAAAAATTAATATTACAAAGATTTATAGGTACATGCATACAGCTTTTTGGCAAACCTTAACATTTGTTATGAAATACTTTATGGTGTAAAGTCTTCTTGAAATAATTTCATTAACTATTCTTCTTTCATGTTGGTATATTATCAAAATTGTAGATAGGTATCAAGTTTGTGCATTATAATTTAGGTTTATAAAAATTCTAAAAAGTACATATTTTCCAAGGTTTTAGAAGTTGCATCCTCACAAGCATTGACATGTACGCTCCTAAAAATATTCGATAAAGAAAAATATATGTCTGTACTTACAAAGTTGTTCTGTGTACCTTGTTTGGATGTTTAATAGCTCCGTCATATATATTTCGTAGTGATAAATATTTCCCTCCAACATTCCCGCACAGTTGGAACTATTTATATATAAATGCCTTCTTTTTCTTCAAAGAAATACAGGTAGAGAAAATTTGTACAGTCATTTCTTACCGTCAGCAATGCTTGACAACCTGGTTGTTTTGGTCGTACTACGTTGTTCAGGGGACAAAAAAATTCACACTTTAAGAATGTTACATAAATATTTTCAAACATTTTAGATCTTTTTTTGTTACTATCACCTTCTTGTGAGTGTATACTACATCTATTAATAGTAAATCTTGTATTTCAATAAAATGTTACAACATTGCTAGTTTACCCTTCAATATACAGTAAATTTGACGGAAAATGGAACATCCTTTCTACTGAAACTGATTCAATAAACCTGCTTTATAATTAACTTGCATAACTAACAGTTTCTAAATATATTCAACTAAAACTCTTAACATAATTGTTTATCATTCACCTATTAAGTTCTTTATCTAGATTTTTAATATACATGAGTGGTTTGATAAGCAACTTGGTTCGCATACTCATAGACAAAATAAAATGGATAAAAATTAGATTAGTATGATTCATATTTTTTGAAAGGACACCCGCAAAGGATATTCTTAATGGAATTTTGCGTTAGTTGGGTGACTCATATCCTTCGTATAAAACTAGATTTTGAATAAACGTGTACAAACATGACACAAGAAACATCGATAACGCACTACGTCTTGGAGATTTAAAAATAACTGTCAAGTCAGAAAACATCGACAAACTCCATGATCTGGTTTTAAGGCTATGGAAATCTCAACTGATTTCATTATTTTGCATAAATTACATATGAAAGAAGTTTGCGTAAAATGGCTGCCGCGTCCGCTCACTCCAGAGTAAAAACAAATTCCTATTTTTGTGACCTTAGACAAAAGTTGGAAATGAAACAGCAATCCAAACAGTGGACTAGACGAGATAGGAATACTCCTGATTGAATACTGTAAGAAGGGAAAACTATAACTGGTGAATACTATGCGGCACTTTTAGAAAGACTGAAGGCAACGATTGCGGAAAACCATATTGAATACCCAAAAGTGATGTTCAAGCCTTCCTACTGCATAAAAATTGACTAAATTGAGTCTTGTAGTTCTTCTACTTTCATCCTGTTTGCTGATCTGACTTTCTCAGATTACCATTTTTTCCCGAAATTCAAAATTTTCTTAGCTGGACAAAAGCTTTGACCAAACTAAGCGATGATGCATTTCCTATCTATATTCGTAGAATATAATCTCTTGGTCTAACCTTGAAACATTCAAGTTAAAATAAATTTGCAAAATTTTAGCACAGTTTGATTAAAAAGATTTGTCTCGCAATCTGCAAGGTGATAGTCTGACAGAAAGACCCTTATTAGTATCAATAAATAAAGAGATTACGCTATTTTATGGTACGGAGATTAATCTGAATTAAAAATTAATCTTTCTGAATGGCCATTTTCGATTTTTTTTATTGCACGAGCATCATATGCCACAAAAGAGCTGTAACTTCTAACGAACGTAATTTTTCAGTTAATCAGTTGTCCATGGTTTATTGATACAAACATTAGCTTAAGGTGGTAAGTCTGTTTCTTTTAGCTACATTATTCTATTAAAAATTAGTGATCCCCATAGCATTGCTATCTAAACTTTAAAACGACTGTTCTGAATAGAATGTTTGTGATTTTTCCATGCTATTTCAGATATGATATCTTTCTCCTGCGTGGCCATCTTTTACCTAGGAGTTGGATTCTATACAATCCGTTATTTATTACATGAGGAGCAAAACGAAACAAAGTTTTTCTGTTTTTTATTATCTTTATCCCATTTATAAGATACGTTTACCATCCTTCTGTACACCTATAATTTGAATATCTCCAACTTGTTACAAACTTTTTTTGGTTAGTACCTATTCGTCCGTAATTATTAAAAAAAAAAAAAAAACGTAACGCAGTGCGTATCCCCTCGCCCACATCAAGATTGCTTAGCCTTTCATTGATATATCCTGTCATTCAAGATTATTTTACTTTGCCATAACGCACCTAGACCTTAACTACTTTTTTCGATTTTCTTCAATCTGATTTTCATTGGAAATGCCAGCACTTGGTTAACTCTTGACTTAAGTTAGATTTTTATTTGTCATCATATAATCAAGTTAATTTCTAATAATATTCATTTGTTTGTTGTCTTTAGACTACCAACTGTATATCCTTCTAAGTGAATGTTTCTGTTTTCCATTTTTAAATAATAGCATCTAACAATGATTTGTACTTCCATGCAATCAGTTTTGGCGTTTAAACTAACTATTAGTATATTAATATCATACTTTTTAGCGATTTCACTATTGTCTTCGTAAAATTCTTCTACATGCAATTTCATCATTCTTATTCTAGGTACACACATCTAAATTAAGTTCATATTCGTTGGATGCGACCTCCAATTAAACATGATAATATTTATTTACTTTCTTATTTATGACTAAGCCCATTCCTTTTCTATGTTCAAGACCAGAGTTGCTACTATAGTATATTACGTGATCAGATGAAATGAAGCTTCCACTTTCTGGTCACCACGTTTTACTAAGGCTTTTTATATTTACCTTCAACTGTTGCACTTCTTTGACTATATTAGTAAACACATCAAACTTAAACATTCCTTGTACATTCCATATACCTATTTTTAGTACCCTCAAATTTAAGATCGTCCAAAATCTAAAGGTCGGTCATGATAATGGTACTAAAAATGTTGATTAAATACTTGAACAATGCTGTGCTTTTCCGTTGCCTTCTGTATGGCAATATTATAATCAGTGGAAACAATATGTGAATCTCATCTACCGTCCGCCCTGAATATTTTATTACTTTGATACTCATCATGTCCAATAATCAAGAGCTAAATTCAGAAAATATACGAAACATTTAGTTTTAGCAAGTATTAGTATGAAGAGTTCAATAAAAAACGTCTGTCCATATATAGCTCATCCTGTGGTGACGTTTGAAGAGCAGAAAATACTAAGTCATTCGTGTTCCGCACGTTCGTTAGATTTATCTTGTATCAAGAACTTTGGAATATAATATTCAATTCAATAGAATAATGCATCATCAGGGTGAGCGCACATGAAATTGATTTTCGTATTTAAATATTCTTGAATTTGAACAGGATTTACCAATTTGTGTTATTTAGAATTTGATCTTCAAGTGAAAAGAAATGCATAAAACACACTGTAACTGATATTTTATGGGGAACTAACATAAAAAACAGTACTGCCATCTAGCGTAGGACACATGGATTTTCAGATATATGTTCGTTTAAAGCTTTTGGTTCTTTTTCCTAACAAGAATTACCTTCTAAAGTATGTTTGTACAGTTCACATTTACCCTATATGTTAGAAAACATACAAAATTTCTGAATGGTTTATATTAACCGTGCAACTAACTCAGTCAGAAATAATGTTTATTTTAATTTTTTAGTGAAAAAAGATCATTACAATAGTCTTCAATGATGATGCAAACAACAATGGTGGCAAATGCGCCTCAAAATAGAAGAAAATATTAAGAGAATCAAAAAAACTTCATTAAAAAGCCCTTCAATTTCAAACACCAGCAACAGCACAAGTGTAATGTGTATGATGAAATATTTGGTCTTATAAGACTACGGAACTCAGATCCAACAGCCATGATTTGAAACGAAAATAGGAAAATTGTATTCAGCTAAATAATAATGGAAATTGATGAAGATAAGAAAAATAATTTGTACAAGGAGATTCTCTAGTGAATGTCATTTGTCAAAATGTTAATTCTGGGGTACCAAATAAAAGATGAATTCAGTAAAAACATGTGAGTAGATAATAGTCCATGCAAGATACAGAATATGTTTGACGTGTTGCCCAAAAAGTAAAAGGGTAATAGTTTAGTACATTGATGCAGTTAAAGCAGATTTTTATCAAAAATATTGTAGTACGTAAATGTTCATTATCATTCAGGAAGCGAATTTAAATGTTCACTGATTTTTCACATTAAGTATGAAGGTTTCTTAGACTGTGATAGAAAAATTTGCTGATATTTAAACTATAAGGCCAATTAAGGTCAAAGGCCATACATATAAGATGTTAACAGATATTCAAACAAGTGCAACAAGTTTTCCATTATTGATAATTAAATATTAGAATTATGTGATTAGCAGATTTTCATGTAAACCAGAAATCATGTTTGTGTACTTTTCTCAGGTTATGATATTTAATGCAAAAGGATCAAACTCCATTCATGGTATTTTTTTAATTTGTTTCTTCCATGAATAAATTTATAGCATATACTGTTTTTCGTCATTTGAAAATCGCGCTTTTAATAGAAATAACTCATCTTCAAAGCAATTCCAACGCCGACTTGCGAAAGTCAGTTATGATAATAACAATTTTCGATAGTGTCGTAAATTATAAAATAAGAAAACAAAATCATAAAGTGTGATACATCCTTGTAATCAGAAGAAAAAACTGTATTTGAAATTGTAAAAATCCAATATGGTGGCCATAAGAAAAAAAGTTGACTATCGTCTCTTAGACATTTTTAGATTAATTAAAACTGTGTAATTTTACCGGTTTTCGATTTAAAAATTAAAAACGAAAATGACATTTTTAAATTTTTTCACGATATTTCGAAAATTATCAATAATAAATCAAATTTATTTCGAGATTCTTAATAAGCATAAAAATACGCAACTTTGCCCTAATTTAACCAACCCTGTAACTCTCAAGATAACCGAGATCCTCATGGTGAGCCTCGAAAATCAAGCACCCTGTATAGTGAGTGACTTATTCCTCTCTATAAAATCGTTTCACTTTAAATAAACGAATTCACCGACAACGCCCATAATATGGTGCACAAGTTAGCAAAGGTAACGGTCATTGTAACTGAAAAAGTTCATTTTATTTTGCATAATAAATTATATATAAATAAGCTTTGAGTAAGATAAATGGTGCATTCATCTACTTCAGAGTAAAAGAGAATTCAAATTCGAACATCAGCTGACTATTTGCAAGTATTCAAGAATATAACCATGTTTTTCGTCATTTTGTCGCCTTAGAAAAGAAAGTTGTATATACCATTATACACTGAAAACAGCAGTAATCCAAAAAGCGCATTTAAGTTGTGTTACTGAGCAAAAATTCACTAAACTAAGGCTTGAAATTTATTTCCGCAACTAAACTGTTCGGATTATAATCAAAAATTCAAAACTTTTCTAAATGGACAAAAATTTAGGTCTGTTATTTTGAGAGCCTCGATGAAACTCACTTCCGCGAACCTGGAGAAATGTTACAACAAACACGTTAAATTTAGAAAGAACTGCATCGTAAAATAAAGTACTGTATAAAGCTCAAATTGTTTTTGATATGCTCATAAAACCACCCTCACACTATTGTGGGGACACATATTAAAAAAAAAATCTAGAAGATATTAATAAAACCATTGAGAGTTGGTCTATAGGAATAGAATATTCTCGCACGGGGTTGCTAGTTTCCCATTGTGCGTCTCTCCAGGTTATAGATAGTGGAATCCTCACCAAATGTGGTAAATACAAGGAATATAAAATACTCAGGGCAGACCAAAACTAACAGTAGCGCCTGGTCCAGAGTGGACGGATTAATTAAAAAATTCCCCATGAGGAAATTGTGCCGTTAGGCTATAGCAACTTATTACACAAAAAGTAAAACAGCTAGAGAAATTTTTATCGGGATAAAAAAAAGACATAACTACACGCCTTACAAAGAAGGTGCCCCATCTAATATAAATGGGGAAGAGGGGGCAATTCTGCGTAGAATTTTAAGAATCCAGCTTTAAATCTCTGCCATAACCAAGCACAAAATTGAAGAAAAAGAAACTGAGTACCTATTACAAAAAGAGGATAACAAAAATCCCGAGAATAGCAACGTAGAACACACAAAGATTGGAAGCAAATAGAAAGTAAATAATGACGGAAATAGAACGGATATATATATATATATATATATATATATATATATAATAACAGCTGGGCTGAAAAGTTCGTAGGCTGACACATAAGCGGCGCTAGTAGTATTAAATCCATGTGCTTTTTAGTTAACCCTAACCTTCAAAAGACTCGTGTATAAATTTGACAACTGTCGGACTATTAGTTTAGGAGATATCGTATTTTGAGTGAAGCAACTATTGTTAATTTTAAAAAAATGGATAAAAAGGAATTTCGAGTATTAATAAAACACTGCTTTTGGCAAAAAATACCGTTGAAACCAAGGCTTGGCTTGATAAGCATTATTTAGACTGTGCACCAGGAAAATCAACCGTTGAGAAGTGGTTTTCCAAGTTTAAACGAGGCGAGATGAGCACTGATGACGATGCACGCAGTGGACGCCCGAAAGAGGCTGTAACGGACGAAAACATAAAAAGTTTACAAAATGATTATGAATGACCGTAAATTGAAGTTAAGCGAGATAGCTGAGACTCTGAAGATATCAAAATACAGTGTTGGACATATCTTGCATGAATATTTGGACATGCAAAACTGTGTGCAAAGTGAGTGCCGCGAGCTCACAATCCAGCAAAAGTTTCAACGTGTCGTTGATTCAGAACAATGTTCAGCGATATTCAACCGTAATAATAACGAATTTTTCCGTCGATATATGACAACGGATGAAACATGGCTTCATCACTACACTCCAGAGTCAAATCGACAGTCAGCCGAGTGGACTGCACGCGATGAACCGAATCCAAAGAGTGGAAAGACGCAATAATCGGCTAGCAAGGTTTATGGCATCAGTATTTATTGATCACCTTGAAAGGGCCAGACCATCAATAGCGATTATTACAAAGCGTTGTTGGAGCGTTTGAAGGACGAAATCACGAAAAACGGCCCCATTTGAAGAAGAAAAAGTGCTGTTTCATCAAGACAATGCAACGTGCCACAAGTCAATGAAAATGATGGCAAAATTGCATGAATTAGGCTACGAATTGCTTCCGCATCCACCGTATTCTCCAGATCTGGCCACCAGCGACTTTTTCCTGTTCTCAGACCTCAAGAGAATGCTCGCTGGAAAGAAATTTAGCGCCGATGAAGAGGTAATTGCCGAAACAGAAGCTTATTTTGAGGCTAAAGACAAAATATATTTTAAAAATGGTATAGAAAAATTGTATGATCGCTATAATCGGTGTATCGCCCTCGAAGGCAATTATATTGAATAATAAAATCCAATTTTATCAAAAAAAATTTTTTTTCTATGTTAGCCTACGAACTTTTCAGCCCAACTGTTAACTAAAACAAAGGTAATAGAAAAAAGTAAAAGAACGACAAGTGAAGTATCAATATTAATTAATGATAAATGGATCAACAGGATACAAACGTGGGAAGAAATTAAAGAACATTTAATAAAAATTATAATGAAAAGACATAAACAAAACATAAGAGTTTTAGAAGTAAATGCTATAAATGACGATGTGCAAGAAAGATAAAACTAAAAGATCTTAGAGACAATCAGTATGCAGAAAGAAGATTAAAAATTAAGAAGAAACTGACAAGTAAGAAAAAGAGCAAATGGAAAAACCAACAGAGCATGTATATAAAATTAAAGTTCTATGTCAAGAAAGTACTATAAAATAATACTGAGTTAGATTAGAAATACAACTGGACGAGAATATAGTGGAAAAAAAATTAAATACACAAAAAAAATGAAACCTTATGTCAGACCTACGGATGAATATTATTGGCTATTTGCAATAATAATAAAAAATCAAAACAATATCTATTGTATCAGTCAAGTTATAGGAAAAACACGCAAAAACATATTACTTTTGTAGAATTATAAAAGACATATGACAATGTATCATGAGGAGTATGACATGTAGGGAGTATAAATTTTAAGAATATTGAATATGTATGTTGGAGAAATAGCATAGAACTTACAGATAGGAGAAGAAATTATAAAGGTATGCACAAAATACAAATAATTAGATTCAGTATTATAAAGTACAGAAAAAATTGAGGAAGACGTAAAAGCCAAAATAATAAAATGGAAAAGCAAAGCCCTCTACAAAATATGGAATCAAAATCTTGCTAAAAATACAGAAAAAAATCTTCAAAACAATTGTAGAAAACCTAACAACTTATAGAGGAGAACTACAGCATATGACAAACCAAGTCAGGAACAGACTAAGAATTGTAAATCTAGACTTCATACAAAGTCTACAATATATACGCATGAACCTAATAAGAACGGAGTAAATCTGAAGGAAGTGGAAACTTCGATTACAAGTAGATTAGAAAAGATGATATGCAGATGTCTAGAGAATGGAAGAGAGATGGCCCAAAGTAATTATAGATCATCTAGGGAAAAAAGAAGAGGGCGATCGACACTTAAATGGAGAACATAATAACAGAAAAAGGACTAACATGAGAACATTGAGGCGCTAGAGAGTAATAAAGATTGAGAATGGCAAACCTGTAATGGAAAGGTACCTGAAAGAAGAAGAAAGGAGAATTCATAACTGAAGAGGAAAGCCAATAAACAAAAAGAAATAAAGAGAGATTAACAAGTAATGGATAATGGATACATAAAGCGTTTCATTAAATGTGAACATTGTGCACAATAAAATTATCAATGTTTTTCTGTTATCTTCTTAAAATATTATGTTAATTGTTTAAGGTATATGAACCATTGTTATTAAAACGAATAAATTAGCGGACTTTTATGTTAACATGGCTCATCAAATCTTGTATAGATTATTGAGTAGTTGTATTTGCCGCTTATCTTCAAAATCCTTAAGGTTCCTTGATTCTTGCATAGTGCTCTTTCATCAATGTCCAGTAAGTTTCCACCAGGCACAGTTGTGTGAAGAATTCACTGATTTTATATCATTTATATAGCTCCTCTGGTTAGCAAAGCACTTGGGTTAGATACTCAGAAAGATATCTTTTAGTTACCAGTACAGAACAGCTTCTATTACAGCTTTCTTATTGCTTTCCAGGCTCAAATATTCTTTTGAAAGTTGTAAAACCCACACTATATAGAAAATGTGGTAGAATATTTCGTTTCAGTTTTTGACGGTTTTATTATGTAAGCAGTTATGTGTGGATAGGTGTTATCTTACAAAAATGATACTAATATTTGCGTCCTTTTTCTCTTGTTCCTGTGGCTCTCTTCAATAGCTTTTTAAAAACACCGAGCAATATTCAGCGTTTGTTGTGTGACAATCTATGAAAAAATTCACATACCTCTATAATCTTACAAGGTAATGGACATATTCTTTCAGTAGAGAAAGTTCTTTTTTGAATTTTGGAGAACCTGAATAATACAGTTATATTCAACAACGTTTGCTCTCAGATATGCAAATAATGCAGCCACATTTTATCCATTATTACAAAAGCAAAAAACTGTTTCCCTTTCAACTACGATAACAATAATTTAATAAGTGTTTAAGGTGTTGCTTGGTAATCGTTTTTGTACTATTTTCATTAATATTTCGTATTTTCAGGCATCTTGCAGTTATTGTTGTATGTATATGTGCGCGTTTTTTACTCTCGCCTTTTATGGAAGTACTTGACTAACGCATTTGGGATTCATTCTACTATTTTCCTTCAATTTTTAAACATGCTGTTCCATTACCTACACAAACAATTGTCAGTATAGTAGGTATTGGAGAAAGTAGACTGGAGATTTTATTCGCTTATTTTCCACACAAAAAAGAACTGGAACTGTACAATACATAAATTAAAATAATTCTAGTTTTGTTGTGAGTTCCCATTTGAACTTTGAAGAGTAAAGACGTGCTGTTTTGCTCAGATAAGATATCAAATGCAACATGACAAGAGCAAGGCCAACTGGCCAAGTGTTGCTGTGATAAGTGTTTAAAAGCATAATAATACAGAACTTAAATTACAGTTTACAAATATTTAGAATTGATTTTAAAAAATTATTTTACAATAATTTTGGACTAGCGATTACATAAACTAATTGCTCCCTTCAGGGAACTTTCTCGGATATGACAATAATGGACAACCAGTTTATCAACAAACTAATATAACACAAGGTTCCCCAACAACAAGCAACCAAATTTCACCCCAAACACAACTAAATTTATCTCACGACACCTATGCAATGGCTCTCACAGCCTAACTTTGCAACTCCTATACAAATACAAATGCTGCCTAATCAGTACAATCCCTATTAAACACAGTTACAAAGCCAACAGGAAGTAGCGACACCTGATCGTTCTCTGATGAACAGAAAGAACTAAAAACATCAACACAGTTTGGGATAAATTGTTAATGAATCCACTGTATAAAGCTCCTAAACTTTCGCCTCAGTAAAACGAATTTTGAAAATAAGAAAGATTATGGCCACCCATCTATTATTACCATAAATAAAAAGTGCTAATTTAGAAAATCTATTAACAAGTTTTGACATAAAACTAAGATAGTTCATTTAATAGTTATTGCTTTAATAAAACGAAATGAAGTTTACTCTATGCCTCTTTTGCCTAACAAAAGAGATCTATTTCTAGACTACGTTTTTCCAGTGAATGAATAAAGCTAAAAGATAAAATATTTCCCAAAAATTGAAGATGTGCCAAAAAATAAATAAATAAATTGGAAAAACCACTACAATTTCTTAAATTCTGATGCATTACAATAAGGAAGTTTTATCAGAAAATTGTACAAATGCATTAAGAACTGCAAAACTTGCTATGATTCTCTGTCCTACCCTACATACCATTTTTCAATTGTTTTGGGTTCTCATTTTTATCTTAATTAAGTTTACTACATGTGAAAATATAATGTTTTAAAAATTAAATTTAAATACTTTGGTTATTAAGTGTGCAAAATTACCCTTTTATGTAAATGTTTGCAATAGCACAATACAATTAAAATTTTGTAAACATAGTCGTCTGGTAAAATACTACCTCATATTTCAAAGTAAAGCAGATTAGTCACAATTAATCAGATCAGAAATCAAAAAGGTCAATAAACGACCAAGATCAAATGAAGAAGTTGGAATGACAAAAAATGATATCCTAATACCTTAACTGATATGCTCTAATCTTGACACTACTTACTTGTACTCAATTTAAGACAATTAATTATTATAATTGATATAAAATAAATAAATGAGTTTAACAAATCTCTCCAGGAGGATCTTTCATAACATACTAATCAATTGAAGATAATGCCATTAACTACTTTAATTAAGTTAGGAATATATATCTTTCTATATACGTTTAATTAGAAAAGTTGTGTGAAGAGTATTAAACAAGTGTAATTTTATGTGGAATACTTCATAAAACTGCATGCATGCAACACAGTAAACTGTTTACCTATATTTCCTGCTCCGGTGCTGGTTAAAACAACCGTGGGACTCGTCACGGACGTTACTAGCGTGGTCGTGGCTTGCTGAGTTATGCTGGTAGCTGTAGCAGTAGCTGTGGTCACAGGAAGTGAAACGATAATACTTGTGGGGTGGCCTTGAATGGTACCCGCCGACGAAACGTTCAAAGACAACGCAATGGGCTGCGAAAACCCCGGCAACTGCACTTGCACATTTTGTAGACCTGAGAGATTCTGTAGGGGCGTAAAGTTCAAGCCTTGCACGTTTATCGTGTTGGCATTTTGTGGCGGGGGGCTCGACAACGGCGAGATGACACCCTTTGGAGACTGCACTGTGTATTGGGCTTTAGGGCTTTGGATAAAGTTCGTGGGACTTTGAGCAGGATTCGACGTGGTGCCAGAACTGCCTGCCAGCTTCTCCAGTAGGAGTGAGCTCGTATTTGGGCCCACAATATCAGGGCGGTCAGCAGCCGGAGTGCCGACCAGCAAAGCAGATAAGGCAGACTTGTTATCACTTGCACTAGGCGTGAGAACCCTCTGATTCACTATCTGCTTTATAGGTACACTTGAGTAATTCGTTTGAAAGGTAGCGTTCGCCGACGTCAATGTCACTGTTTGTCCTTGTGAACTTAGCTCAGATAAATTCATCCTATTATTATTGTTGTTCACGGCAATGAGGTTACTGTTGTTAAGCACACGCGCATTAGGTACATTAGATAAAGTCATTTTACGTCCTAGCAATTTTTGATTAATAGTCTGCATTTGCTGAGGTAGAAGCGAAACACCTGAAGGATTGTTTATTGCATTCACCACTGCCGCACTCGCGTCACTGTTTATGTTGCTTGCAGGCGAACTATTCAGAAGGTTGATGATGGCTGCATTGCTACTGACAGAAGCCAATTTTTGCTGTTGCTTCGCGTTCGCTGTGCCACAAGAAAAAATGTTAATTTAGACATAAAATTTATATGCTCAAGAATATACCTGCAGCCTGAAATTGCTGGGCAGAATTCATCAGCTTCGTAGCCAGGGCGTTGATCTCCACTTCAGGGCTAGATAGCTTTGAAGGGGTGCTTTGTACTTGTGTTTGCTGAAATTGTTTGGGTTTAGGTTATAACACTCTCACAAGCAATATCATTACCAATATGGGCACCGACGCATTCTGCACAGGCTGAGTTTGAGGGACCAGGGTGATTCCCGATCCTACTGTACCGTTAACCAAGGGCATCACACACGGCTGTGTTTGTAAGTTTTGGCCTACATGTGTTAACTGTTGTTGTGCCAAGTTCACTTGTGCTGTTGCATGTTGTGACTGCATCTGCAATAGAAGAGTAATTATAGCACATATTAAACACAATAATTAAAAATATGTTAATGAACCACCAAAACCACCAAATTATGAAAACAAATAATACAAAAATTGTACCTTAGTATCTATAATTTACATAAATCAATATTCAAAGAATTTCTTGAATATTAATGTAAAAAAGAAACAAAGATAAAATTACACATTCAAAAAAGATTGAACGATTGGATCTAGCTATAAGAACCTCAGATAACTCCTAAAAGATCTACATATCACAATGTATAAGTTCAAAACAAATTACAGGTTTTCAAATGGCACTTTTTTATTGTGCTCTTTAGGAAAAAAGATATTAATAATTACTGGATAGAGCAAAATTCAGTTCATATTTTGCACAACGATTATTTTAAGAAAAAGTATAGTTTTTCATATATTTATCTGAATGATTAGGTTTGCTTGAATATTTAAATCTATTCATTATATTTCATTTGACGACAATGTAAACTTTCATAAAGGGAAATGTGCAACACAGGCCAAAAAAATGTTCTGATGATTATATCAAGATAGTGAACTGATTGCAACAAATTAATAAACTCACTATAAAAAAATCAATGTTATGCGACATGAGAGATAACCAAAGTATTTAAAAAAAACTGTTGTAAATATTTTGCACATGATCTGAGAGTAGGAATCACAGAGAAGCTTCTGTTATGGTATCATATTCTACTTAGATAACTGTAAGATCTCACATATGTTTGGAAACTCAGCAAATTATACAAATTGGAAGAGTGTCTACTTCGTCTTCCACATTTACCTGAAGTCAAGTCATTCAAATCTCCAGAATTGCATCAATGAAAAGTCTTACTTATTTGAAAGTCTGAACAGCAGTCATGGACAGTTTTTTGCCCAGAAATGGTGTTCAAAATGGCATAATATAATGGCATAAAAGTATTTTTTAATACAAAAATTTTATATTTAAATATCACCTAAAAATACAAATTTGGTTTTCACTCATTCCAATATTATCAGGAAGATCAAAATAATTTAATAATTTGGCTAAAAATTGCTCCAGCATCATACAGTGCAGACTTCATAGCTTCATACTTTCATTTTTTTAGATCAATGAATACATTTTTGAACAGGTAACGTTCTAATTCGGACTAGTCAGTTTGTTGTATGTGAGTTAGCACTATGAAAAGGTTAAGTTTTCAAAATTTTGGATAATATCTAGTGTTTTAATTAACAAGTTTTGATGAACAGAGAATGGTTTACCTGAAAAACAGATAAGAGAAACAATTAGCAAGAAATACCAGCAGGCTAAAGTAGCTCTTAGTTGTTTTTGGATTAATCTTAAATTTTAATGCTGATAAAAAATAAGGGAGATAAACAAGAGTGTCTTAAGTTTTAAAGTTTTGGGTTATACAACACACAATGCAGCTTGCTGTATGATTAGTGAGAAATAAATAAAATTTTGCGGAAAGATTAGATATGATTATGAGAATGACAGATTCTCTACAGAAGACGGCAAAAGGAAAAGAACAAAATAAGGTATTTTGTCTAGCAGTAAAATAAACGGCTAGATCATCCAGAAAGTAGAAATCCAGTAGTAAATCTGAAATTAAATCATAAAAAACATTATGATGGAAATAATTAAACATTAAAGAAGTGCGGTGTAGCCAAAAAGAATAAAAAAAATTACAAATTTAGGAAAGAGTTAAAGAACTAAAAAAAGGAACAGTACAAATACTACAATGAAGTGCCCATAAGAAGGAAAACGTAAAATTGAAACAAAGTGGACGAACTGGTGAGGAAATGCGAAAATATAGAAGGAAATTAAGAACGCTTAAAAAGGAAAGATGAAAAAAAATCTTATAATATTTGGATCGGAAACTAAAGCAAACAATGAGGATATATTGAAAAATAAGGTAAAATATGTTATAAAAAAGAAATTAAATTTGGTGGTTATCTAGAAATCAATGGGAATTATTACATAAATAAAATCCTTTATGGAAAAACCCCAAAGAAGCAGGTAGATTTCGTAACTTAGCGAATTTGTATAAGTCTAATCAGAATTTAATGCAAGTTAGTAAGAATCAAAAATATTTATAGCAATATTTTCCCCACTCCCTCATCTGATCCCCTTCATTTTTGGACTATGCCTAGGTATATACATAAAAAACATATGTATCAAAATCTGGCGTGAACTGTAGAGTTGCAAAAAATTCAAAAACATTTGAAGGTCTTTTCCCTCACCCCATTGACTGATTTTGATTATTAACGGATTTGGCTGAGTTATTGGCCCAATAAATGTGTATACAAAAATTCAATTGAAAGTCGTGACATGAAGTTGTCTGCAATAGGCGACATTTCTTCGAAATCTACCTAAGCTGGAAATCTTTGAGCTAACATAGAAAAAATAGTTTTGAAATGTGGCATTACAGAAGGATGTTGAAAACCTTGTGAAAACAATATATAACAAACAAAAAACCTAGGAAAACAGGGAAACACAGACAGTTCCTAGATATAATAAAAAAGAAATTAGATTATTTCAAACATATAATTAGAGGTTAAAAGTATGAGCTCATAAACCTAATTAAGAAAAGCAAACTCTGAGGCAAATGAAACACACGAAAGAATCAAACATCCCGACTAAAAAATCTATGACAATGGTCAGAAATGTCAACAGTTACACTGTTTAGGCCCATGGTTAACAAACTAAAATGGACCGTTGTCGCCGAAGAAAATCACCAAAAGAAGAAAACATAAAAAAGTCCACATTTAAAACGCCATCTTTCTATGTTTATATTGGTCTTTAGGTTTATGATACTATTCTTTGAATTAATATCATGCTTATGGAGTATGATATTAAAGATAAATTACAATTACAAGAAAACAGGGGTAGTAGGTTTCTTTCTTTTACTATGCAAATTAATTTAAACCAGTAACGCATCTACTAAGTTTTCACCAAAAAATGTAATAGATGGAATACTTTTTTATTGGTACTGTTAATGTGTAGAGGCGTAAGAATTATCTACCTTTGTTTATCGTTTAATCACGCAGCCATGCAGTACATGACACCTCTATGTTACATTATCCATTGAAAACTAATAACCATGTAAAATTATGAAGTTCATGACATGTTTTATTTGTTGTGGGGAGTTTAAATATTTTTTCCTGAATTTTAACAGCACCTCTGACCAGATGAGTATCTCAGAAGATTAGAGAAACCTTCATAAAGGTTCCTTTTAAATGAATGATAATGCGTTTATATATTGCAACTACCTGCTTTCCTATCTGTAAAGCGGTTGTGCAAAAAAATCTTGACTGCCAATTACGTCATTATGTTTGCCTTTCAATGATGATAAAGTTTTTCTTGTTGCTCTTTTGTAAAAAAAGAACTTTTGTTAATAATAGAGATTCTCTTTACTTTGAACAGTTATGAAGAATAATTAAACATTTTCCAAATGGTATCATTTACATGACACAATAACAATATTAACTGTTTTACTAGTCCAGTTCACAAATATATTTATTATTCTCTATTATTAAAAGTTCTACACATACATAACTGATACAGCAACCCCTTTTAATTGCCCCTAGCATACCTGGGTGGCTTATGCAAAATTAGTGACACTAAGAAGAGCAATAATATGATCACATTGTTTTACTACACTCATGCAATATTCTGCCATATTCTGAAAACAATTCAACCAACATCTTTCCTGTTAAATTATTGTCCCATCAGCCCTCTGCGTAATAAAGTACATCACTAAAGGTAATGTGTTTAAGAAGCTACATAAAATCATTAAAATTTATATTATTTAAGAACATATATTATATATATATATATATATATATATATATATATAGTGTGTGATTATTAAAAGCCTCAATTCCAGATAAATAGAAGGAAGAATGTGTAACGTCATTCTCAAAAAAGGAGATTTCACAAAATATTCAAATTGGCGCAATATAACATTGCTAAATTTGATTTATAAGAGCCTAGCTCATTTACTTTCAAAAAGAATAATGGACATAATACAGACCTATCTTTATGGAAATCAGGATAATCTTTGACTGAATCACTTGTGTATGGACCATGTAAACACACAAAGTATTCCCAAAGAACAATTAGTAGAATAGTTATTGATGTTCGATAGCTCTCAAAACAAAATTATCAAATTAACTCAAGAACTCTACAGAAGTGACACCTAGAAAGTAACTTTCAAAGGTATAACTACTGATTTTATAAACATCAGAACAAGAGTATGACAAAGCTGTGTGTCATCGCCTCTTTTTTCAATATTTTACTAGATACAGTTCTTAAAAAGATATGCAGCAGAACATGATGCTATGCAGTTCTATTTGATAGATCTTTATTAGTAACAACTTTTGCAGATATAGAAAACAACTGAACATATTGGTCAATGAAACCAAGCTTAAAAATAAATGCAAGAAAATCAAAATCTATCAATAAATTCTACAAATATAAACACTTTTTCAAACAACAACAAAACTAATATATAATTCTAGTGCAGTCTGTTGCTATACAAGTCTGAAAAATAAAAAGTAATAAAGGATATAACATCAAAACTTCAAATATTCGCTAATAAATGCCTATAGCGAATATTGGTATCTATTAGTCAGAGTGACTAAACAATGACAAACTGTTTCAAAGAACAAACCAGAGCCAATTAGGAAAAGAGATTCTACATCGTAAGTGGAGATGGACTGGTAGATATAACTACAAAAATCTATCAACAACAGCAAAAACAATTTTAAAAAGAATCTACAAAGGCATAAAAAATGTAGTAGAGCATGATTGACCTGCTGACCCTTCTAGATGTCTTAAAGACTTTCAAAATAACATTAAAAAACTCTTATTAAAACCCCATGTTCCACCTAGAAGATTAAGAATAACTATATATAAAAACCTTTTAGAAAATCGTACAAATTGCAAAAAACCAAGTCTGAGGAGACATTGCTAATAGCAAATGTTGTAAGCTTTTTCCCTTATCTTTATAAACAATTTGCCCAGTCATGATTAAGGGTATGAAGATGGTATGATATACCAACGACAGCACTAATAGTATATCTGTTAAAAATTACTGAATAACTTGAATTTTGAAATAAATTTAAATAGTTCCTATCGACAATAACTCATCAACACAAGATTATGGAGATCCTTGAATAATTAATATTATGGACAATGAAAGCAAAGCACAATAAGGACATCATATGTTATAATGATAAAATTGAATTCCTCATACCCTGGGTGCTAGCACATTGATCTGTCTTTAATAATTTTGGAATCTATCAATAATACACACAATCTGTTGCTTTTATAATTCATAGTGTATCCATCAAATTACAAATATTCTGTTATCATACTCTCCTTCTTCATTATTTCTTTCAGAACTTAATAAGAGAACTCAAATAACCGTTTAAAGAAGTCCCATATCTTCCAATTGTGCATTTTGTATTTGAGTACAGTAGCACAGGGTGTATCACTAAATATTCCGGATTTTGTTTAGTTATTAAACTTGTGATAACAAAACAGTTTGTATTGAGTTTTTTCAGAAGTATAACCTTACTATTTTCAGTTTCAGACTTAAATGTTTGGGACATAAAGAGTTTTTCATATTTATTTTAGACTGTTAAAATTCTAACATTCTGGGCTAAAAAACGTTAGTGCTATAGGTAGAAATTTCAAGGTCACAGGTTTGGCTTTAAGATTCATTGTACAAAAAAGGTGAGGTTGATCAATTGAGATGCTTGTGGCCTCTGCTAGATTATAATCTCTTACAAAATTGTCAGCCAAAACCATATCATGGACTTTGTTAATGATTTCTGGCATAAAAAGTTTTTTCCAGATCTCTAAAACATGGTAAGTTTTGAATGTTTATTCTCTCATCCAGTTCAAGCAAAACATTTTCATCAGTTTCCTTATTACGTTTCTTAAAAAAAATTAAATTATACCACAAATTATAATGTTATCCATTTTGCACTAACCAAAATTTCAACAACTATCAAACAATGAGTTAGTGTGAGAATGATTTGTAACCGCAAAATATTCATCATAAGAAACTTTGTGAACACCTGTACAGTTGTAGCTGTTATGAACAAAGTTATGCGTCGAACCACTCAAGTAGGTTTATTTATGTTTGTGTGACCTCTTTAATGAGCAAAATTTCCGTTGGTGAACAGAGAGCAATCCCTAACAACTTTGTATAGCTAACATATCAGTTATAGTAATGTGCAATTAATGATGCAAGATAGTGCAGAACCTTTTGAAAATAAAATTCACTGAACTTAGAAAACTAAACGAGTAGTTTTAGCAGGAAAATTTTCATAGCAATAAATTTTATTGAGTGTGAGTTGCATATTTACTTAATCTAGACCTTTATGACTTTTTTCTGAGGCTTTTTAAAATAAAAATCTATAAACATTACGTAACAGCCACTGATTAACTGAAAATTATTATATTCAAAAAGTGGCAGCAATACTTCCAAAAATAATCGATCATATGGTACAAATCTTCAAAATATGTTTTGTTGTATTTGAAGTTCAGGATATTTAGCTATATGAAAGTTTTCATTAAAGATAGTAGTTAGTTATTTTTCTTATGTATTTCATTTAGACATTTTTTTTTAATATCAGTTCTTATTCGGTCCCCGATTTTTAATATTGTTTTTTCTTCTAATCATAATTTGAATTCATTGGATTTCTATACATTATTTACTTTATCTTTAAGTTTTTTAAATAATTGCTCTGTTAGAGTTTAATAAATTTATAATTCCAGACCTTCTAATTTAATACTATTGCCCAAAAAAATTTATTTCAAGCAAAATCTCTTATTAGCTAATTATATTTTAAGAAAACGCCCTTTGTTATTCTTTCAACGTTACAGCTTTGTACTTCTGTACATTACAAAATAACAACTTTATAAAATTGAACTGTGTAAGTTATACTTTTTTATTGATTATTTTACAGTACAATCAATCTATTGTTACTACTACATGATTTTGAAACTTTATAGCTGTTAACTAGCTGATACAAATCAAAGATTAACGTTTATTGTATTAACCATTGTTCAACTAATATAAAAATTTATATACTTAAAAAGCAATATTCTATTGTATTCTATTAACAACCACCACTATTTATTGGCGGATAAAGTAATTGGTAACTAACTTTAAGGAAAAAAGTTTGATCAAAAAAGTACATACCAAATGTAAAAAACAAAAAAAATACAAGTTTTCTACAATTTCCACTAACCTGTGCTTGCGCCTGTGCAAGTGCAATCCGCTCCCGGTAGCCCTGGCTCAACCCGTACTTAATCCTAACAGACTTCCTGCCTCCTTCCGTAAAGATCTCCGTAAACTGCTGGATATATCTGTTAGCATGCGCCCGTGTGCCCAGGGAGAAGCGGCAGGCGACGCCGTTACGTTCACCCTTTTTGTGATCCCTATCCAGATATAGCTCTCCCAGGTACTCCGAGTTTGAGGGCCGTTGTAGGATGGACAGTTTGATGTGATAAACTCTGGACTTGCCCTTCTCCTTAGAGGGCATGTCCGTCTCGAGTACATACTCCTCGATGAGCTGAGGCAAACAGTCACTCGTCTCTTTCGGGCGCTCATAAGCCTTGAACTCCTTAATCGAAACTCCTTGCATTGGTGGGTTTAACACTGCGACGTCCAGGTTAGGTACTGGAACCGGCTTAATTTCATCGTGAGCCTTCTTAGAGACTTTGGAGCTCAACGAACTCAAAGCAACACCACTCTTTGGTCTACTCCGCAGTCGGGTTATATAATCAAACAGTTCCAAGCCCGGACGATGTGTAAATTGGTCAAGTTTTCTCTTGCGATTCACAGTTACTTGTGAAAACTTGCGAGCCGTCCGCCGCAATCTGTGTGTATTCAATAATTGTCGGGTGTGGTTCAACCTACTCTGCACCTCACATATCGAAGGGTCTGGGTCGAGACACAACGTTGGATTATTTGCTACAAGTATTTGGCTTTCTAGTTGCTGCTTTTCATCGATGCCCCAGTCCACTTTGTCATCCATAATAGTGTTGATATCAGTTAGGACACTCTAAAAAGTGATTATGCAGCAAGATAATAAAAAAAACAACAGTTCTTACCTGAAGAGTAGGTTTAAGTAAGACATGGTGAATATCACATTTAAAGTGAGGATATGACTGCCTATAATCTCTAACTTCTGCAATAATGCAACCACTATAGAATAGAAAACTAAATTGACCCTCCAGCACGTCAACAAAAAATGCTGGCAACTCCTCGTTATCAATACACCTGAGTAGCTCCTCTTCCTCATAAGGCCACTGTCTTGTTTCCAGCATGTTGGCAGTATCATCAAATATTGGAGAAGATTCAGAAAAGCTGTCTGAATGAGGAAATGAACGGAAAGCTAGAGAGTAACCTTTGTTTCCAGGGTAGAGATTTAGAATTACAGTGTTCAGTCTTTCCTGAGCTATCAATTTTTCTAGCAGATGTGAATTTCGTTTCAAACCCTAAAAAACAGCACAATAAGCATTACAATAGTTCAGACTAAAAGGATTATTATTTTACCGTAGATTTTTGATTAGGATCCTTGGCACATTCTTGCTCATGTAGTTCTCTTAGCCGTGTGTGTATACAGAATGGTGGTTTTTGAGTTAGAACATCGGTTTGTTCAGCTTCCTGGGGGCGAGGTGCAGGCAAGGAGGAACGACTGATTTTTGCTTTCTTAAATGTACGCTAAAACACAAGTTTGAATATACCTATAGTCAGGCACACCTCAAACAGCTTACTTCACCCTCCTCACATGCCGCCTCCAGGCTTTGCATCGTTAGCGTATCTCAGTTTCAACATTCAGTCGACCACATATTTCTCCACATGTATGGCTTAATATCGAATTCTAGTATCATCGCTGCAACAAAACGTCCGTAACTGAGGTAGCTGCTTCCAGCAACCCCTAAAATTCAGCAGAAATTATGCACCAATGACGACTTAAAACGCTGGCGATTTTTAATTAATCAAAAAGTGGCACATACGCCGAAATTCAGCGGCCGCACGTCCCGCCAGTAAAAAACGCGCTAAACGTTCGGCCGTTCAAACGCACCGCGGCTGCAGTGACAAGTAGGTTTCAAAAGTGACGTTTACCATAACAACCCTTTCTGAGCGAATTTTGGGGGCTAAAGCGTGAAATAGCCGCAGTTTCGCTCACCTACCTTAATCTACAGGAAAGCGCAGAGGGCAGTCTTTTTACATGTTGCATGTTTAGTATGAATTAACACATAGCGAATCATATTCGACCGACGAGCATACGGCCGCAAGGGTAAAACCTAACCCCTATTTTCACTGGAAAGTGGTTGACACAGTCTTCGAAAATAAAGGGGTATTACCGCGGAGCGGAGTGCACGCACACTAGTTTTGAGTGTCCCCAGTGAAATCTCGCAACGGATTTCAATATTTTTGGGAAATTTCAGAAAAACCCAGTTTACAAACACACTGGGTGCCCATTGCGGACATCTACCGGTAAAATTCTTGCGACCAATTGCCAAGCGCCGATCCTTACGCGCCAAATTTTGAACCGAGTTGCCGAAACGCCTGCTGCTTGAAACTGGGCGTCTAGGAGCGAAACCAACATTGAAATTGCCATGGTGGTTGCAATTAATCGAAAATTCTGCTTGTAGCTGGAACATTTTTGGTTTTATACGAAAGTTTGAGGGATTTGTGAATTCTCGTGCCGTTTTCACTATACTGGGCTCGTTACGTAAATAAACTATTAATAAATAGCTTGTGAATGAAAAACGCTTGTTTTACAGTGGTTTGCCAAATTAACTTTATCTCTACTGTTGCTGTAGGTAAATGATAAACCAATTTGTATATAACATTCTATAAATTACTATAAGACAAGATAAATATTTATATCTATTTTTTAAAGACATTGCAGTTTTTGATATTACATCAATTTTTAATTATTACAGTTTAGTGTGCACATTTCTAAATAAATTCGTCTTAATACTTAAAATGTAACCATTATTATAAGAGAAAGCACAATAAGTTGATATGCAAAAATAAATTTGTACATCACATACGAGGTATATCCTAAAAATAATGATAACAACTATTAAAAATATATTGATTGATTTAATTTGTATTTTTCTAAAAAAATTATATAAAGTTTTTAGTGATTATTAATAATTCGAATTTATTTAAAGTTGATTCATCAGAATGTTGGTCCGTCTGTCCATCTCTATTTTCAAAAATGATTAACAGTTTTAAAATTTCTTTGCTAATTGATTCTTAATTTTTGTGATGTACAAAATGTAAAATGATTTCACCCCTGCTTTGTACATTTATCTCTTGGCCTACACGCAAGATTAAAACCTAAAGAGGTAAAAAATAATTCATATAATCAACCACGGCGATTATAAATATTAGTAAAATTATAACGCGATTATTTTACCACCAAATGATGCACTTAACACTACTTCAAATATAGGGTGGGGCAAAATTATCTCTATTTTTAGGATAAATTAAAAAATGGTAGGAGGTATACAAACATTATTTTTACATGGTAAAAAGTTGAAAGTTTTATTTCAATGGATTTTAAAGAAGATATCCGCTAAGTGGTGTCTCTCATTTTCAATGGACTACTGAAGTGGTATTCTGGTATTTCATTATTTATGTTGAGGATTTTTTGATATACTGTATTTTGTGTAGTTTGGAAAATTCTAGGGTGATGTTTATAAATCTCAGCCTCGAGATGTCTCCGTAGGAATAAGTGATACGGTGAGTAGATTTACCCAATGACGTCACTGCAGCATTTAGAGGAAAACTCTTGGTGTGTGTGCTGTGGTTCCATCTTGTTGTAACTAAACGTTTTTCAATTTAAGTGTATCGAAGAATTGTCGAAACATTTTCATTGTCAATTGGCTTCCCCCATCAAATAAGTTAGGGTCGATAACCCCAATTTTATTCGTCGCACATCGAACAGCAAGACGATCGCCGTGAAAAGGTCGTTCCTGCATGTCTCGTGAGTTGTCATCGCTCCAATACACCTATACATATTATAACCCTATTTACCGTTAAGTACAGTACACTAAAATGTTAATTAAACTTTATTCTGTTCTGCTTCATTCTCCTTGTCCATTCTTTTTTATTACGTTCAATGTTCTTCTCTTTTAGTATATCTTCTAATTGTCTGTCCCACGTTTTTTTTCTTGGTTTACTTCTTGGCTGTTGTCATGGGTTCCATTTCCAGTTCTTCTCGTATTTTGCTATTTTTTATTCTGCCTCGCTTTGTTATCCCCAATATCCTGCTTATCACTCCAATAATGAAGTGTATTAACGCACCCCGACAAGTGGAAATGCACTTCGCCGGTAAAGAAAACAATTGCATCCTAAGACACGCTTTCCAAATTGTATCACACTTTTCTTTGCTATTTTATCACGTTCGGAAAGTTCTCATATAACAATCATCTTATACGAATCAGGTCTTGGTATAAAATTTGCTGTACAGTATAACTAGCCAAAAGTAGGTTGCAAAATAAAATGTCTTACTATATTGATGTTTTACATATTAAAGTTTTCTATCTATAATAAAATTGATTTTCGATTGGGATCGGAAACCACTTGTGCAACCACAACATTGTTATTCTTCCGAATGCAAACTTCAGCAGCAAACGCTCTCATATTGACTATTAAGAGTTTCTATAGGAAAGATTTCCCAACTGCCAGCATCTAATAAAATCAATTTCTCCACCTTCCGGCTACTTTTTTCTTCATAATTTTTCTTTCGTGGAAAAAGTTTTGCGCCACCTTTTACAGTTTTCTTTGATCCATCCTTTCAGTAGACCAGCAGTTTTTCTACAAACTTGGTGATACAGATTATCCCACAAATGTTCTCTCGTTTTAAATGATAAACTCAGTGTTTATTAACTTAGAAGCAATGCATGGTATTCGAGAAAATGTGTGAAAAAAAGTGTTTAGATCGATGAATAAATGGTTCAAGTAGTTTACACAATTACACCTACTAAGCTCTTCAAAATCCATGAGCTGCTGTGAAATACCATTGAACTTACCGAGGGTCACAATGTGGTATGGAATAGCAGTCTGGACATTATAGGGCCATTTTTTTACCAAGCTGTCGTTGGTGATGCTTACTTAACCACACGCCATCAAAATGTAAGGATTTTCCTTGACGCAACTTTTTCAAACAAATGATTTGGGGAAATAGCAATAAGTGTAACATTTACTGATAAAACTGTCTAGAATTATAAGGCTACTTTTAAGTGAAATGACACAATTAATCGACACCATTGTATTTACTCAGCTTATTAAAATTTACCTGTTGCTATAGAACACTATTTGAACGTATCGGGGGTTATAGTGTTGTGTGAGATATGAGTAATGTGCATTATAGAGCAATTTGTTGCAGAAATTTGTCGGTCCACTCGTTGAACTGTTGTTTTGGCGACGAAGAAATTTGTTTTCAGCAAAACGGAGAATTTTTCTGTAATGTAAGGACTTTTCTTGCTACGACTTTTTTCAATACATTTTTTGCGCGATTCCTAGACCTTACTTCAATAGATTTTTTTATAGGGACACTTCAAAAATAGGATTTAATGCACAACACCAGCAAAAAATGATGAGCCAAGAGAGAAAATTAAAAAACAATACTTTACTGCGCCATACGCAATGTTTTATAACGCTGTGGAGCCCATTAGTCTGCGTTATCGACTGCTTGGAAAGAGATGGTAAACATGTATTTAATTCTATTTAGTTTTTTTAAAATTTAAATCACTAAACTATAGTTTTTAAGTCAATAAATTCTGCATTTGTTGGTATTTAAAAAGTGAGTGCATTTTTAAAACATCCCTGTATATCTAAAACTATTGTTATGTCTCTTAGAAGCTGTGTTATAATTGTCTGAACGTTTTCTGGTTGGTCGATAGATAAATTCACAAAGTTTTTATTGAACTGAAAAAACCAGAACAAGGTAGATATCGAAAATCGTTCTAAATAAATAAGTAAATTTTTAGTAGAAATTAAGGAGCTTTAAACCATTTTACATAAAAATTATTCTTGTTGGAATTTGATATATTTTTTCATTTGCGAGATTTTATTTGGATAACATTATACTGAAATAAAATAAGAAGAGAAAATTCTTTCAGATATTTTACAGAGAACGATGAAAATATTTCCTGTTTTTAAATTCCATGGGTTAATTTGATTTATAAAAAATCTTATTCTTTCTCATAATGATGAAATTTTCTTTAGTTTTTCGAACCTTCCAACTAGTTTTTGTTACAACAATTTTGACATTGCGATTGGTCCAAAATAAACTAAAAGCTATGAACGTTCTTAGAGATAAACATCAATCAAATTTAGGTCTTCCGATCAAATGGCTATCTTGTTATATTTTCTCTACAAACTCATCTTCTTCCATAAACAAGATTTAAATAGTTTATAATGAAGACTGAAAACATGCTGGAGCACCATCATGCATATATTACATTATTAAACTTACATAGATAGAAAGATTATCCAGGCAAGGAATAGTTAATTCTTTAAAACAGTGCTTCCTGAAATGTAGATTTAGATTTATTCTTAAGTTCTTCTTATAAGGTCATTACCTCTCAAGGATTTTACTTATTGCTACTTTTGTTGGATTATTCTATGGTCGTTCCCTAGATCAAATGTACTCAGAACTGTTACATCGTAAAACATGATTTTTGTATTGGTACGAGAGCAATCGATTTCATTTATAGTTGTTTTGTTTGGATGAATCCATGCATCATTGATTTACATATTTTTTATCTTATATAATCTTTGTTCTTCCATAAAATTTAAGAATTTGTCTCCGCCGTCCACCAAGTTTGGTAGCAGATAGATAGCCTTCTATGAATCCGATATAAAGTAGATCTACTTCGGGGATGCGAATCTGCCAACGTAAGCGTTGGTTTTTTCTCATCTCTTGTTACTGAGAACACAACATCTTTATATTTAATTCTGCCATTCTTCAATTCGACTTTTCCTTGTCCTTGTTTTATTCCAATCCAACCAGCGTGAAATGTCAAGGCCAAAAACTCCATAAATTCAAATTTAAACCAAAATAAACGCTCAGACCTTGCACTTTTGTAGATTCCAATTAAGATAACAGAAGGATAATCGAATGGAAAAGAGGTGCTAAGAATTTCTGGGTTTGATCAGGCTGCCATATGACAACGTCATGGGTAGAAAGAAATGTAATATAAGAATGTAGCAGATGATAAGTACTGAGTTAGCAAAAATAACATACGATATTATAAGCTTCGGTGAAAAAAATAAAAAAAAAATTTGATCTCCTGGTCCCTTATTTACTTTCATCTACTTGTCTAACTTTTTTCCCGAAATTTTAAACCCATATTTGTTCGATAATGTTTTATATTTTTCAGTTACGTATTTTTTATATAACAACAATTTTAAACAACTTAGTTCACGGTATGAACCACGTCTATTTTGGGTAAATTTTCGACGTTTCGGCATCGGCTTTGATGCCATTTTCAAGAGGTTAGCTCTTCACTCGAGGTCTCAATCTCTCTACTCCCCAAGGAGAGCTATGAATCTTTGAATAAGACTGAGCTTTTGCGTGACCTGTTTGATCTTTTATAGGGCTGGAAGTGAAAGTTTGTTTGGCAGGAGATGCGTTGGGTTGGAGAAAGTTTGTAGGATTAAGGGTGTTGCGTATTGGCGGTGCGGACCAATAAGGGACTTCCACATGACAGGCAAACGCTGGCTGTCATCTCTTGTGTTGAGGCGCTGTGGGCGTTTTTCTATTTCAATTGCCTCACGTACTATTCTGCTGGTAAAATGGGAAATGGGGGCAATGGTTTTAGCCCCAGAGGAATTAATTTTGTGGTCTATTTCTTTGTGGTGTTTGGCAAGTGCCGAACCATTATCGCCTTTCGTACGACCTGAGATTACTCGTATCTTCGGCTAGATATTTGCCGATTTGTTTGACCTATGTAGGTCCTTTGCAGTCTCCACAAGGTATTTCATACAATCCTTGGGATTCATTCGGGCAGTGATCCTTTGCAGAGCGAATAAGCCCAGATATTTGGTTATTGGTCGTAAAGACCCCGTGCGGAAATTATAATATATTTAATATTTTAACATTGTTTAATAAACAGTGCGTTTGTATTCTTTCAAGAGTAAACATTTGTAAGTTCTTCTTACATAATCTTTGCTACTAAAGTTTTTTATTTGCTATTATTTTTGCTCGGACTATTCTGTGGTCGTTTCCTACATCAAACATATTTAATACTGTTAAATTCGTCAGAATGTAATCAATTGTTTTTAGTGGTTTTCTTTAGAGATATCCAAATTATTTTAAAATACGAGTTTATGATATATAATACTTGTTCTACTAAGAAAGTTAATAACGTTTTGTTTTCCTCTGGGTTGTTTCTATTACCATGTCCAAAAATTTTTATGTAAACCTTATTTTCTTCTTAACGCTTTCCTAATTTAGCACTGAAATTTCCAAACATCGTGTGGTAGCCGGTTAGATGCTGTTTTATAGCCGTTCTTATATAATTATACAATATTTTTAACTCTCTCACTATGATTACTAGTTGGGGCACGTGAGATTTTTAATTGTATTTTTTTATATTGATATTAATATAAGCTAGTCAATCCGATATCGCCTGGAAACAATCGATATAGGGGGTTATTCTTTATTTTATCAGAAAAACTATGCGACTGTGTACATCTCTATACATTCAATGTTTGCTTAAAATCAGATAACACCATTAGAAGTCAAAATGTCATACTACTTTCGAAAGTTTTATCTGAAAAATTAACAAAACAATCTTATCAACAACTCTCATTTAGAGAATTTTTTATAATAAAAAAATAACAAAGAATAAAAACACTAATAATAAGAATAAAAAATATTGCATAATTCAACTGTTACTATTTGAAATATTTCGGAATTGTTTATTTAAATTTACTTCACACCAATTAACTTCTATTTTTAAGAATTAAAGCACAGTTACTCTAATAGTTTAAAAATATTGTACTTTAATTGTTTAAGCATAACAACAGTCTGACCGAAATCCAAATCAAAAGATTAAATTAATAAACATTTTGTTATTAAATAATTCAAATGAGTCTGTGTAAGTGCACTAACGACAATATTAATAACAATAACAATTTGTTGTTAATTTATTTGATTTGTATTTACGCAAATATTTTGTTTGAGCTTCGTTTCGAGTCGTTAATTTGAATGTTTCATTTTTAACTGTGTAATTAGTACCTAAATATAGATTTTAACTTTTTTAAAATGTTTGTTATAACTATTTTTTAGGTCTTTTTTATAAATAATCCCAATTTTAATAATCCAAATGTAAATCAGGGAAGAAAATTAAAAATTCTATTTATGACTTCATCATTTATTAATTATAAAAAAGTTTTTATTTTTTGAATTGGAATATTCTTGGAGTATTGTATATTTGGATAAATAATTTTATATGCTCCAAAATATGTATATGTAATAGGTAGATGCAATATCGGCGAAAGATAGGGATATTGTGTGATATTTAAGCCGAAATCTTCTAATTTCTATAACGTTTTGTCTCCCAGTATCAATTTAAGTTGATCTAATTGTTGACAATAGACCTAGATAGTAGTTTAATTAATATTTAGATTTTCAAAGTGAATTATATTCTTCATATCTCACTAAGACTTTAGTATAGGATGAGGTGTCCTTTCCGCATTCACCCATTGATGCAAAAACGGTGCTCTATTTCAATGGGTAAAGTGAGATAAATGCATAAATATTAGTGCTATCGAGTTACATAGCTTAATTGATGTAAAAACCATTTACCCAATTTAGACACTATTTCGATAGTTTGAAAATGCCTGTAAATTATTGCAAAAATAGAATGTAGCTTGCCCAATTTCTGTACTATCGGACTGCAATTTTTCCCCATTGTTTTAAAGATTAAAGTTTTCAGATTTGAATTTGTATTGTTAACACTCTCTTGGATATTCCCGTAGTGCACATGTTACTTTATTTGCTTTCATTTCAATTTTTAATATTACAAACCGCATTGACCATAATTATGAAAAGAATATGAACTACGCTTTCCGAGTCCTTTTAAAAAATGTGTAAAAACAGTTAGCATCTCAGGAAAATCGGCAATATTTGCGGAATAATAAAAATGAGTCTACAACATGTTACATATTCTTATTAAGCAGAAATTATTAATAATAAATGATTATTAACATTTGTAATAAAACATTGTAGGTGGCAACTATTGCAAGCCAATTATTCCCCCAAGTGAATATTTTATTATCTCAAAATTATAATCTTCGTCGGAATATGCGATTGTGTGGTTATGATTAAAACATTAAAATGTGTAATCAGTCATCATTAGCTGCTTGTACAAAAGATTAACGATTGATGTTAATGACAGTATGCGATCCGTTAGATAAGTTGCAAACACATTTAATGAACCTATAAACGTTACTAACAAAATTCCATTTTCCCTTCGTTCTATTTTTATGAAAAATAACTTGATTTTCCGTAGTTTAAATATTAATGAGCATAAACACATTATATCTAAAATTGATGTGAATATGCAACAGTATTTATGCGCAAGCGTGATTTTTCCATTCCTTGCTGGGATATTGTCCTGCAGTTGTACACCAACATTGTTGAAGATGAACTTTTTAGACCTAATTCTAATGGGAATGTGCATAAACCAAACGTGTTTAACGAATACAAGCAACACGCGGCTTGTGGGGTCATTTTATCAAAGACGCCTGGTTTTAAGCAATCTAAAAAATGAGCTGAAAGGGAGACATTTAAGGATAGCTACCGTGCAGGTCTGATTACGATAATAATAATACCAAAATGAAATTACAACTATTCTTGCAGAACGGTGCCCTCAGCTATGCAGTTAAAGAAAAAGGAACGTGGGTTGGAAAGGGGGTGGCTTTCGACTTGCTTAACATTTTGCAAGAGAAGTACAAGTTTAATTATTCGGTAATATTGGCTGAAGAAAATTCTGCGAGTACTAACCAGTTGGAAGTATTTAAGATGCTTTACAAGGGGGTAAGCTTTTAGGCGAAAATTTGCTTTAGTGGTTTGGTGTTAAAAAACTTCGATAAATTAATTAGAATAATGGCGTGTTTCCTCGTGAGTCATACAAAAATGTTTTTTTTTACTTGAAAATCAACTTTAGTGATGTCCATTACTTTAATAGGCCATATATGCGTGATTTGTGATTGTGCTTTATGTACTTCGAAAATTTGACCTAAATAACTCATTTCATTTTATTAAACAAATGTGTTTACTCTTACTTTACTTAAACGTTAATTAGTAAATTATGCTACAGTTACCACAATTAACTTGTAAACTAAAGTGACAGTACATTAAATTATTTGATATTTAGAATTTAAAATTTAATAACAAAGTTAAATGTAATTACAGTTAATTATACTTATAACAGTGCTACAGAAATAAAACAATCAGTATAAAGTATCAGCAACGTATAAAAAATGTGAAGGTAAATATCTGTATAAAGTTAAAAATTTACTGAAGATGCAATAGAAATGCTTTTATTGATATTTAATAGATAAAGAAGCATATAAAATGAAATAAAGACGCCAGATTTACGCAAACTGTTTCAAAACTGTACTTGTTTTTTGCTTATTGCAGAGATACAAGAGCGGATAAAATATAAACCGAAATTTCCTTTTTGTTCTCAACGGAGAATTGCAAAATTTCTGAGGAAATTTTCTTGAGTCAGTGCCACAATGTCAACACAAGAGATATTCTTGTCCGTTGCACAAAGAACTATTATTAAGTTTCTCACTACAGAGGGCGTAAAAACAATCGAAATTTTGCAAAATCTTGAGACACGGTTTGAGAGCAGCATTTTTCAAACGACTCAAATGTATGCGAAACATAAACAGTTTTTGGGAGTACGATGGGCAGTTGCAAATGAGCGTAACTGACGTCGTCCCAGGATCAACTAAGAAGAATATTCGCATTGCTCCATATCTTCTCGGGGATGTTGTTAAATTATGATGGAAAACAAATGCTTTATATTAAATCAAAGCTGCAAATGTTTTATTTAGATAATGCGCACTAAGCTTCTCAATAAAAACAGTGTCTTTGACGTCACCACTAATCAGCATATTACTCTGTGGCGGTGTTCAAGGCAATTCGAGACGTTATCTTGTTTATGATGTCCAATTCCATACAGCTATTCAAAATCGACAAAGACGAGGATTTGTTCTGAACTATACTAAAACAACCCGTCTTCCTCCCTTAACAATTTGGACTTATTGCTTTGGAATCTTTAAAACACTAAATTAAGCAGTTATAGTACAGAGACTTCACGACAATGTTACTTTCGAATTTGTTGGCTGATGTCAAAAATGTACCTGTCCGCTGAGAAAAATTTGTTTCTGAGTCGGAAGATTATTTAGAAAAATAATTTTGTACATTAATGAAAAAAAATTCTTTACGTTTGATTTGCCCTTGTATATTGTATGGTGCTGGAAATATGTATTGTACTAATAGGAGGTAATCGTCCAAAAAGTATTAAGATATATTTACCTCAGGAAGAAAGTAGCAGCGATGTATGCAAAACAAAATAAATATATTGTTATCAAAAACATTAACAAGTAACGACACAGAAGAAGAATAGAACAATAAAAAACAATACAGAAAAAATCACACGTAAAGCGTAATAAGAAAGAAAAAGAAAACCAAAACCAAACAAACTCTGAAACTATGGAGCGAAGAGCTAGAATGAGCCATAGAAAAAAAAAACAAGAAGCATCTATAGAAATCTTCCAGAAGAGTACATAAGGAGCAAAAAACAGTATATTTAAAAGAGAAACTATGTCAAAAAGCTCACAAAGGAAGCTCACTAAAAATTCTGGGACATGATAAACATGAAAACCAAACACTAACAGGAGGAAGATGTAATGAAATTGAACATAATAAAATAGGAACAATAAAAAACAATATAAAAGACTGCAGTGCAAAAAAAGTAAAAGTCAAAAGTGACGAAACAAACTTTAATGATTACAATCATCTTTCTGAAGTTGCTAAGATTATAATGGATTACAAAACACATTACAGACAATCCCCAGGATTAGACAGAATAAATATGGAGTTAGTTAACTCTGTCGTCTAATATTATTATACTTCATAAATATGTGTTGGCAAAAATTTCAAATTTATGCAGAACCCTGTTCACAAAAGCAATAGAAGTGATTGCCAAAGCTATTTGAGGTATTAGCCTGTTGAATACTGCGTATAAAACATACTTAAAAATCCTTAACATCTTAACATGGCTGAAAGTAATAACAAACCCTTCTACAAGAAAAACAAAATAGATTTCGACAAGCACCTTCGTGCAGCGGTCGGTAAAAAATGTAGATAGTTTAAACTTGATACCCATATGTCGTATTAATCAAAATAGAATATGAACAGTAATGTTAGTTAACTGATACCCACCACAACTTATAAAAGGAATTAAAAGCTTTTATAATAAGACAAAAATAGTGATAATAGTATAAAACTCACATTTAAAGATATATATTTTTTATTTTGTGTTCGATCAAAGATAGTTTTGATTATAAACCAATAGGCCAAATATCGCATTTTAAAAATTTAAGCTGCGGCGTAAGTTACGATTATTATTATTACGAACATTAAATGACACAAACCAAAAAGACACGAAGATCAAGTTTCATAAGACTATGACTACAACAGTACTGATATATGGAAGCGCAAGTTGAGTAAACACTAAAAAGGACGACAGCAAAATATACGCAGCAGAAATAGGATTTTTAAGAAGAGTAGAAGGGCGTGTGACAAGAGATTTAATAAAAAATGAAGATATGCAAAATGAATTGAATATCTACACTATAAACAAAAGAATAGTCAATTACAAATAAAAATAGATACAGCGCATTAATAGAATGGAAAATGAAAGAATAGCTTTTTAATTTCAACCCCAAAGGTAAAAGGCCGAGAAAACGGCAGTCATAACTAAATCTGCAAGAAAACGTAATAGACAAATGTTTAATGCATGTACTGCAGAAGAATAAGGAGGCAGTAGTTCAATTGTTCAATGTTCATTTAGGTTTTTTTGTTTGATTCAATTTACTATCCAGCTATGATTTTTACAAGTTTCAGGAACAGATGGTCGTCTGAAAGAACTTGATCGAGAGAATAAAATATCCAAAACTTGTTTTAGTAACTTTTGCTTAATGACCTGGCTTCAATACGCTAGTACTTAATGGACCACTTGTTGGTCGCTATAGAACATTTCTGCTATAACTTCTTTAATTTCTCCAACAGTGTCACGTAGTAATGTTTTTTTTCTTTCTCGATCTAGTCGGTCAAAAAGCTATCAATCTGAAGCTGTCTAGAGGTTGAAACCCTTTCACTTTTTTTGGTGTCAGTTCACTTGATCTAATCCGTTGTTTGGATTGTTTTTTCGTTTTGGGTAGTCCGTGGTCACTAACTTCGATAAATTCTTTTTAAATACTTCCAAACAATAGACTGATGTTTACGTACGAATTAGCTTTTGCTCTGCGCAGGGACGGTGTCTATCTTGTGCAATTGTTTTTCTTATATAGTTAATTATGCTTCTTTTGATCAAAACCACATTGAGGACTTGGCCGGTACTTATGCCGGCTGGCTAAGTATAGTTGTGTCTAGTGCAATGTTCGAGTCAGAGCAACCTAGAAGATGCTGAGATGTCCGCCGAGACGCCGTCTCCAGCCCCTGTTCGGAAGCAGCATTTCGCCCGATGAGTGCTCCCTTTCGGAAAGGAATCCTGTCCGTTATCCTGCGGATGAATGAAGTCTAGCGTTCTGTACGCAAGGCCATCCATGAGCCTCATATCGGCTTTATATATACTGCAACTTCTGAAGATTACCGGTGCTTCACTCGCTTTCTTGATGAAGCATGAGCACCACTTTTAAATACTCAAGGGAGACTAGTCTCTTCGGGCCGTGATATGAAATGTCTCATAGTACGTGACCGAGGAGAAGCTGAAGCATGAGTTCCAAGACAATGACATTCCTATCTTCACAGTGGATGAGGAAGGACCCCCACTGCCATCCAAGTATCGCTTATATTCTTCGAGCTTGAGCGAAACGACAAGGAAAAAGACATTTTTAACGTATACGAAGAAGATGGTCAGTCAGTGCCACTGTTGTCAACGTTTCGGACACGCTGTCGCGCAGAAGAGTGCAAAAATTGATCGCACCTGGGCAAAGTTACACTGTAGCGACCAAGGGAAATGCTGCAGGCCCACGACCATAGCCAGCTCCACAGGGTTTTCAGAAAACCACCATGCCACAACCATCGTAGCGACCACACAAAACGCTACCAACTTCTTGGAGGTATTTGCAAATCACATGTCCTGTAAATACGATGTTCCCACCATCTTTGACATGTTCAGGAAGCACCTGAAATGGCACACCAACTTCTAAGCCAGGACTTTCCAAAGAAGAAAGGTTAGGATCTTAGACCCAGGTACCTTAATGCCAAAGATGTCAATGTCAACGTCAAGGAGAAAAAGTCAAGTATCGGAAGCAAATGATTGTGCTAGTGAAACATAAATAGTGTTGCAATAAATACAGTTATGGAGTGTAATTTTAAGTTTGTTAAAGCATAAATTCACCAAATCAGTCTTTTATCTCAGTTTATTGGTGTATTTTATTCTAACCAAGGTTAATGAAGGACATCTGTTATTGTTCATGGTGAATGCGACATACTTGAACTTACTTTTGTTAAGTATTTTTCGTAATTTTTATAACCATACTTAAAATTTACTCAAACGAAGTTGTGTGATAACAGAACTAGTGATAAAATTGTAGTGCGATGTTATATTTGCAATATCATCCACAAACGTTGCTGTGTTTATGTCTTTTATTACGAATACGAGCTTTATCAAGGCCATGACTGATACAAACCTGCCGTATACAAACATAATCATCTTATAAAGCTTGTAAGCGTTGACCATTTTAAAGTGTGAGTTACGCTTTAATTAAAAAGAACAATACTCTTAACTGTTTCCACATGGGATTTGTTTGTGCAGCGGAATGAGACTTGAGTCCCTATAAGAATATAAATCGTAAACGTTTTTGGTCTAAGGGATCCAAATAATGTTTTGGTGTCTATTTAGTTGGATTGAAAGAGTTTTATTGTAAGTTGCTATTGATTTAACGAAATATTCTTTACAATTGGACAAACAAGGAAATAATTAACATAAAAGTACCAGAATTAAAAACAGATAGAGCAGCGTTTTCTATCACAATAAGGACAAGCCCCACCCACCTTTATCTGAGATATACTACTTTATTATTTTCTTCAAATATTGTCTCATGTAATTATTATACCCCACAAGAAGTAACAAAAGAAATTAAAAATAATATAAATCCAAAGAAATCTCCTGGATTTGATCTAATTACAGGAATGATTTTGAAGCAGCTACCAAAAAAAGCAATAGTTAAATTAACAAATTTAATAAATGCAGTGTTTAGACTAAAATATGTGCCAAGCGTCTGGAAAGTGGCTGAAATAATAATGATTCAAAAGCCTGGGAAACCCCAAATGAAATGACATCATAGGCCTATTTCACTTCTGCCAATAGTCTCAAAATTATTTGAAAAGCTATTTCTAAAGCGACTCCAGCCAATAATAGAAAGAAAAGATACCCATACATCAATTTGGATTTAGAAATCAACATTCCACAATAGACCAAGTTCACAGAATAACTAATATAATTGAAAAGCCTGGAAGAGAAAAGGTATGCTCAGCAATATTCCTAGATGTCTCACAGGCGTTCGATAAAGTGTGGCATGAAGGATTGAACTATAAACTACGTAAAGTATTGCCTAAACAACATTCTGAACTACTAAAATCATATCTCAGTGATAGATTTTTTAGGATCAAACAAGGAGATAAGTATTCTGATTTATGCGAAATTAAAGCAGGGGTACCACAGGGCAGTGTCCTGGGGCCAACACTATACCTTCTGTATACCAACGACGTGCCCACCAGCGAACGAACAACTACAGCCACTTTTGCGGACGATACCGCTATACTAGCAGTAGGGAAAAACACTGAAGAAACAAGCGAAGCACTAGCAAATCATAAATGAAATAGAAGTATGGACAAACAGATGGAGAATAAAGTTAAATGAAACCAAATCCGTGCATATCAACTTCACGAACAAGAGAGACCTACCAGTCATACTAAACAGTAGTATATTACCACGCTAATACAGCAAAATACCTTGGAATGAACCTGGATGTAAAACTACGTTGGAAGGAACACATTAAGAAGAAAAAGAAGAATTAAATATTAAGTATAAGAAGATGCACTGGTTGTTGGGAAGAAAGTCCCAGCTGTCAACTTACAACAAATTACTACTTTACAAACAGATACTAAAACCCGTATGGACGTATGGCTGTCAAATGTGGGATGCGCCAGTAAAAGCAATATCAACACGATCCAAGTCTTTCAAAATAAAGTGCTAAGGAACATTATTAATGCGCCCTGGTACGTCAGAAACAGTGATATTCATAGGGACCTAAGGATAAAACTGTGTCTGAAGAAATCAAAACTATAGCTCAGAAACACGAATACAGGTTACACGAACACGTGAATATAGAGGTTCTACAACTCCTCGACACTGAGCAACTAGAAAGAAGACTTAAAAGGATAAAACCATTTGAGTTAGTGTGAGAGTGTAACAGTGCAAAAGCAGAGTAAAAGTGAGAATATGTGAAAATAACGTGTGTGCCAGATTACTAGAACTGAGAGGACAATCGTTGGGTAAAATCTCATATAGTTCACTAGTTAATTTAAGTTATAACAAAATTGCTGGTTAGTCTTTAAGACTAGTTGTAATAACTCTAATAAAAAAAAAATGTAATTATTATTGTTTTTTCCTAAAAAAATTGTCAAAAAATGGTTTAGTCCAGTAAATGATATAAAAATGCACTTTGAATGATATTTTCTTGCAAACTACAAAAATTTTACAGAATAAGTCGTGTGTAACTCAATAATATAACAGATAAAATGTTTTTCTTATTTTCGTACAAAACGAAAAGGACTTTTGGGAACATATCATATAATTTAAAGAGAATTATGGTACTTTTGTGGATAATGTTTAAAGATTAAAGAGTCTGATCACCCAAAATTTCCTGTTTTAAATTTTTTTGGCCACTCTTCTAACCATAATTTACTAATTTTCAGCAAGCGGACTTAGGTGCCGCCTTTCTACCCATAACGTCCTTCTACTGGAAGTACGCAGAGTTTTCAACAACTTTGGATGTTGGAGAATGGGTAATTTTGTTGAAGCGGCCTCCAGCATCCGCGAGCGGCTCAGGACTCACGGCCCCGTTCACTCTGAACGTCTGGTTGCTTATTCTAGTTTCGTTTTTAGTTGTAGCTCCTATCATGGCTTTAATTATGTCAGCCCCAACGAAAATTTGTCCGGAAAAAGAAGTAAAACCAATTACCCTGCTAGAATGCTTTGTGGTTTGTCTATAGTGCACTCTTGAAGCAGGGAACCACACTTATCCCTATATCAGGTTCGTATGTAATTACACTAAGTACTATAATTACTGTTTTTATTATCCTTAAAAAATTATCTTTTTTTTCAATGAGAAAATGATGTATTTATGAAAATGTTGATATAACTGTGTAGTTTGCAAAACCAGTAGCTTTTCATATTTTTTTGGTTTTTTAAATATTTAAGAACATCCAACACCGTAAGGGTATATAGGATACCAGAGAAAGAAAGAAAGAAATATTTAAGAACATTTAACTCATAATCTTGCTTTTACGGTTTTTTTTTGAGAAGTTTAAGAAAAAGTTTTATATATACTATAAAAGTGCTGGAATATCATCTACAGTTGTAACTGATTGTACAACCTTTGTCAGAAAAGCTACAAAGTGATTTTTTAATTTTTCACTGATGATATTCAAACACAAGTAATAGATGTTATTCAGTCACCTGTATGTATTTTAAATAGACATCGCCTTGGGAGCGTCTTCATGTAAACTCATTAGGTGACAAGGCTATACTTGAGAAAAACCCCTAGTTAAACAAAGAATATCATGCAGTAAACATATGGTGACGATATATTATCAAAAAACCGTGACTTTATGTTCAGAAAAGATTTCGGGATGGCAGAAATTTAGAGTTTGACAAGACCTAAGACCATCAGTTGATGAGTCGAATAAATTATTTATCATCAGCCCAGACCTGGAAATTTTTTGACAAAGGTAATATAAGAACAGAATTTTCAAAAGAATTTAATTTTTAATTTTTTTTATAGGTAACTGAAGTAGCATGTAGGGCATAAAGTTTTGTGAATTGTTTAGTTTAAAATATAAATTTTAAAATGCCATTATTACATTACTATTTCTAAAAGTAATGTATAAAACACAATTGAATTGAAATTAATAGTTCTTTACATTTGTAGATTCATCTAGATTAATATTTGCTACATGGTGGGTATTCATAACACTTCTGACGGCATTTTATACTGCTAATCTGACAGCTTTCCTTACGCTGTCCGAATTCACTTTGCCTATAAGAAAGCCCTACGATATAAAAGTCAAAAATTTTCCTTGGGTTGCAGCTGCAGGAAACGTCATACAAGAAGCTTCTAGTGAAGTAATAGTTTCTTCGCTTCTTTTTTTCAGAAAATGATATTTGTGTTTTAGCACATGGAATCATTGTACAAGATTTTGAACGGATCGAAAGGCCGCTTCGTTACAGATGACGGGCCTGAAATTTTGAAAAAATGGGTTTCCGAACGTAACTACTTGTACATAGCCGAAAAACCCAACGTGGATATATTGCTGTATCAAGACTACTTGAATAAAACGCACATAGGGTTTAGTGAGCGCAAAAAGTGCACCTACGTCATTACCAAGTGGGCTATTTTTAAGCGGCCCCGCGCGTTTGTTTACTCCAAAGGATTCAGATTTGGGCCGCTCTTTAATTCGGTGTAAGTTGTATCTGCAAATGCACAACCGTTGTTGGATTCTGTTGGATCTTTCCAGATTGCGGTCGTTGTTCGAAGCGGGGTTAGCCAAGCACTTCTTGAACTACAAACTTCCACATGCTCACATTTGCCCTCTTAATTTACGTAACAAAGAGAGGCAACTGCGCAACGCAGATTTGTTGTTAACTTACTACATAACTGGAGTTGGATTTGCAATTTCTACTATAATATTTATTTTAGAAAATGTTTTTCCATTTATTGGACGTATCAAAGGAATCACAACAAGCAAATCGTCTGTCTTCAAATGGCAAAAACAAGTTTCGACAAAACGACTACCGCAGAATGTGTTAGTTTTTAATTATAACGTATACAATTATAATCTAAAGGGAAAAAATATAAATGGAAGAGATTATTGGCTTGCCAAGTCAGAGAAAGAGGGAAAGCCATTTTTCATCCCTGTACGTTCAGCATCAGCTTTGTTATTCCAACAACAAAGAATACAATAACTATACTATCATTTGGATTTTAGTTGTGGTATATAATATAGTTGTATGATAAATAATGCAAGGTCATTCCGTTTTTCTTTATTTAACTCGAAAAGGGGCAGGGAGTTTTACCCTACCTCGAATAAGAATACTCCTTATGCAATCGTTTCACTGTAAGCGAATAACTCAAAAGAGAAAGTACCAGAGTTGAATATTCTTTTTGCAGTAAACGGGCGAAAATGTTCTTAACTCAAATCTTACCTCCTCAATTTCATAAACTTTTGGACACCTATATAACAGACAGAAAATTTCGAACACGCGTTAACGACGAAGTCTCTCCAGTGTATTCAATCCAATCTGGGCTCCTTTCTTTATACGTTATATACCTCAGACCTTCCAACCTCCCCAACCACTACTATAGGAGCATATGCAGATGACACAATTATACTTGCGAGACACACGGACTCAAACCTCGTTGTGGAATATGTCCAAACTCACTTCAACTTACTTGAAGACTGGCTCCAACACTGGAACATTAAGGTAAATGAGTCCAAATCTACTCATGTGACCTTCACTCTTCGCAAAGGGATATGTCCTCCACTATATCTTAATAACATCGAGATACCACAATCCCCATCAATGAAATACTTGGGTCTACAACTGGACAGCAAGCTCACCTGGAAGGAATACATTACTAAGAAAAAAAAACATATAGAGCTCAGATTTAAAACCCTCTACTGGCTACTAGGCCGACACTTCCCATTATCCCTCTCTAACAAAATCCTTATCTACAAAACCATCATTATACCAATCTGGTCCTATGGAATAGAACTTTGGGGCTGTGCTAGCAAGACTAACCTCACAATCATGCAACGAAGTCAATCTAAAATCTTAAGATCTCTCGTTGATGCTTCCTGGTACATCACCAATCAGATGATACACGACGACCTCGGCATCCCGATTCTCAATACGGTAATACAGGTCAGAACCAGGAAACATCATGAAAAACTTACCACCCATGACAACCTTCTTCTCCAAGAACTTCCACACCATTAAGTCATTAGACGCCTCAAGCGCCGCTGGCCTACAGACCTCCACTGAAGAGGACCCCACATGGGCCCAACACCTTAGTACTATTTTCTAGGACGAGGACCAGCCACTGGACGGGCCTTCATCATGTCAATTTATAAACCAAAATATTAGCTTATAGAAATACAATGTATTCTGATTGCTAATGTAATAAAATTAAAAAAATCATTATGGTATAAAAACCAAACAGTCATTATTACCACTTACATGAAAATTATTTCATAATCTGTTATCAAAAAGAATTAAATCAATAGTAGAAAATCAAAAATTAATTTTGAATTACCAATTTGAACTTAAGAATCAACAATAGAACAGATTCGAGTAAAAGTCAAGATTCACAAACCTATCACACTATAAAATATTAATATACTTAAGAGAAAGATATTTTTAGGAAGAAATCTCATGTCTACTACCTATACTATTAGGAGTTCCACAGGATAGCACAATAGGACCAATTTTTTTATGGGTTATATACAGCAGATCTTCCACAACTTTAAGCTTTGCGGATGCTACATACCTCTGTATTAAATTTGAACATAATTCTCCTGTCCCTAGAATTTTTCTTATCTCACCTTTGGAATGCACGCAGCAAATTTGAAAATAACTTGCTTAACCTTAACGACTTCAATGCCAAAGTGGGTCAAGGCAAAGTAGAAGACATTGTGGGAAAATTTGGCTTGGACGAACAAAACGATAGAGGAGAACGACTAATACAATTTTGCCAAGAAGAAAACGTGGTCATCATGAACACGTGGTTCAAGTTACCACCTAGGCGCCTCTATACATGGACGTCTCCACAACACACCCGGAACACATTATACGAAATCAAATAGATTATCTTCTAATTAACAAGAGATATAGAAATAGATTAACAGGCGTTAAAACATATCCCGGAAGTGATGTGGGCTCAGACCATAATCCTGTTGTAGGAAACATTAACATACGTCTCAAAAAAACTACGAAAGCGATATAAAAAGAAAATAGATTTACAGAAACTGAAAGAACCAGTCCACTACATGCAATTGGCTCAGACTCTAAACGAAAATTAATAAATAATGTAATTACTGATGTAGACGATACAGACTGCACAGAGATTATCGAGTCTATCTGGAACAAAATAAAACTAGCCATCACAAACACACAAAATACCATAACTGGACAAAATCGTAACAAAAATAAGAAACCATGGATGACATCAGAAATATTAACGTTAATGGACAACAGAAGAACATACAAAAACAAAAATCAATAACAATATAAGCAACTAAATAAACTAATACAAAAGAAGATAAGGCAAGCGAAGGAACTATGGCTAAATGAGAAATGCAATGAAATAGAAGGATTAGAAAAGAGACACGATACTTTTAACCTACACAAAAAGATCAAAGAAACTATAGGAGAGGCTAAGAAATATAACTACAACAAAGATCTAAAACAAGTATGGAAAGAATATATAAAACAGACCTTTGAAGATGTGAGAACTGAACAACATATAACAACAACAAAGCATGCACCAAGTATATTACAAAGTGAAACAACAAGCGTAATACGAAATTCTAAAAACGGCAAAGCAGCTGGACCAGACCAGATTCATAACGGATTTTTGGAACTTCTAAATGAAGAAAACATAACATTACTTACTAATCTTTTTAATGCAATCTAACAAACTAGGAAAATGCCTTCTGATTGGATGACATCGGAGTTTATCACTATACCCAAAAAAGCTAACGCAAATAAATGCGATGATTTTCAAGTCATAAGCCTGATGAGCCACGTTCTCAAGTTATTTCTAAAAATTTTACACCGTAGGATATATCAGAAATGTGAAATAGATCTCAGCAACTCCCAATTTGGATTTAGAAAAGAGTTTCGTACCAGAGAAGCGCTATTTAGCCTGTCAGTTCTGCTACAAAAATGCTGTGACCAACAAAAAGATATCTACGTGTGCTTCATCGACTATGAAAAAGCCTTCGACCGGGTAAAACACGACGAACTATTGAGAGTATTGACTGAGCAAGGACTTGATCAAGAAGACATAATAGCTATTAGAAACCTATACTGGAACCAAAACGCCACAGTGAGAATAGATAATGAAAATACGGAAGCTACCTCAATTAAAAGAGGAGCGAGGCAAGGTTGCATCCTCTCACCACTATTATTTAATATTTATTCAGAGACAGTTTTCGGCAAAGCCCTAGAAAACTCCGACGACGGAATAAAAATAAACGGTAAACTTTTTAATAATATAAGGTATGCTGACGACACCGCAATAATCTCGGATAGCCTAGAAGGACTACAACGGCTGATGGATGCAGTAAGCCGTGAAGGAGACGCAATAGGGTTAAAGATAAATACTAAAAAGACAAAATACATGATTTTCAGCAAAACACCAATAGCACAAACACAACTTATAATATATAATCGACAAATAGAGAAAGTACAGAAATTCAAATACCTGGGAAGCTGGCTGAAAGAAAATGGAGACCCAGAAACGGAAATAAAAATAAGAATAGAAACAGCAAGATCAGCATTCCAAAAACTCAAGAAACTGCTCACCAACCGCAGTCTTCATCTTACAACCAGATACAAATTTGTGCAGTGCTACATATACTCAATACTATTATATGGTGCTGAAGCGTGGACCCTCAAGGCTAATACAGGAAAGAGAATACAAGCTTTTGAGTACTGGGTGTTGAGAAGAATGCTACGTATATCTTGGACGGAGCATATCACAAAAGAAAAGGTCCTGAGACGAATGAACAGAAGAAATGAACTCCTATTAACTATTAAAAAAAGAATATCTTGGACATTTATATCGGAATGACAAATACAATACATTGCAGCTCATTATGGAAGGAAAAGTTGAAGGTAGAAGTGAACGAGGTCACAGGAGATGCTCCTGGCTTAAGAACATTAGAGATTGGACCCATATACACATGAGTTGATAAGAGCCACTAAAGATAGACAAAATTATGCCTCGATTGTTGCCAACATTCAATAATGAATAAGGCACTTTAAGAAGAAGAACCTTAAAATCTCCGTTTCGGCGAAGGTTAAGGTCGGAAGCTAAAAATTAATAGGTTTCTTTTTTTCTTATGACGTACTCATGTACCAAATTGGAAAATATTTTTCCAATCTCTAAAATGTTGGACATTACAAATCAATACGATTATCCTTCCCGCTCAGAAAACCACATACCAAGTTGAAAAATCTCTATAGAATTCGTTCCACTTACTAAGTAATCTTGATAAATGGTCTGTATGTGTACCAGAAAAGAATTACTAATACAAAAGCTAAGGTTTAAAAGTAATTCATTAGCAAATATAACAATTTGAACAAGAATTTAAAAAAAGAAGAAAAAAAACAAGAACGGTGTAATACCGTAAATATTCTAAATGAAATCATTATTGCTCCTATTTCTAACCGATTTGGCTGAAAATCAATCCCAAGAAAGGTAGTGCCCTAAGATGTGTGTATGCCAAGTTTGAAGTGAATCCGTTGGATAGATCGGAAGTTATCTTGTCTCCAGACACACAGACAGACAGACAGGATGATAATTTCATTAACTTTCTACTATAAGCTTCGCTATAGAAAGTTAATAACAGGTAGCCATCAGTTAATATTCTATAAAAATATAGTATTGCTCCTATTTTTTTTTGTTTTAGAGCTTTTTTTGTTGTTTTCTGAGTTTACCTTTTAGCTTTCTTGTAAATCGGACGACTAACAGTCTTTCCATCGTTTTTAAGTATCATTATTTTAATCATTGTCATTTTTATTATTCTATCATCCATTCTATATAACTGATTTCTTATTGTCAATTTATCCTTTACTTTGCTTCTATTTCATTGTGCTGTATTTCTCAGTGTTAGCTTATTTATTCATTTAACTGTAAGGTAAAGTTAAAATTAAAGTAGAAACTATTGATTTATAAAAATAAATTTATTTATTTGTTCTAAATGACAGTAATATACTGCCAACAAATTATTTAGTTTTAAAAAAATTAGATTTTATTTTTCCAGCAGCATACAGAACAATGTCCCACCTGTGATTTAAACGCATTTTCCACGTGTTCAAGTTTGCAAAAGTGCAGGTGTGCTGTCTATCGCCATGGCAACAGATGCAAATAACTGTCGGTTGTTTAGCATGTGGGTGAATACGCGAAGTTTTAGTTATTCGCGATTTCTCGGTTGCTACGGTTGTGATAGTGCCCTAATCGTTTCGTGAATTAAATCCGTTCGTACAAACGAAATTTTTTATTCAGGTAACTATGAAACGAAAAGTGAACAGTGCAAAAGAGCTGCAAAGACTTTCACGAAAACCAGGCCTACTTCTGCAAAAGTAGTAAGTTTTTTTTAAATTTTTTTAACGATTGATTACATTTATTTTTGTTTTTATTGCTATCAATGTTATTAGCTTATACAAGGTATAATAATAAAATAATAAGACTGACATATTTACTGAAACTTAAATTTGTTATTAGTGAATTTTGTATGTCGGTCGGTTTATTAATCAGTTGGTTAATCATTTGAAAAATAAGGTAGGGATGTTTGACGAACCAATGATGGACCAATCTCTTAGTCCCAGTTCTACATAGTCAAAGTAACATACAAAATTATTTTTTTAGCAGATCTAGATAGAACGATTAGATTTTTGTCGTTACTTATGAGTTTAGACGAACATTGATGTGGTCGATAAAAATACAGAGTGTGCCAAAAATAAACCTAAAAATTTAGTAAAAACATTTTGGCTAAGGTACACCCCTAGCAAGTTAAGTATTCACGCCAATCTTTATTATTTTGTAGAAATTATAAAGTATATTTATCCTGGAAAGGTTGATAAAAAAAACTTTTGTTCGGTCCAATCTGGTATCGAGAACTTACTTGCTTAATCCTAAGTCTATTAAGTGAAATTGTTTCTCTTGGATAGTAGCTTCCTACATATTTGCCTCCATTCCTTTTGATTTTAAGTTGTTTTCGGTATTTTATTATATGTTTCTCCTACTTTCTACTATTTCATTCACTTCGTCCCTTCGGTTCCTTCTTGATCTGCTTTTCTTAACTTTTCTTGGAATTTTTTATTCTATACTTTTTTGCAATTCTTCTATTGTCCATCCTATATATGTCTCAACCAAACAACCCAATTTATTTGCCTTATACTACTTCTCTTAGCTTAGGTTCCACCTTGATATTATCTTTGTATTTGTATTTCTAGTTTATTACCCCACAACTTTCCTTAGATGTTTTAATATACTCTTTTACGTATGTCATTTTCTCTTTCATGATTGTCACTGTACTTCAATTTACTTTTTAAATTTTTTTATTTATTGTTTAATATTCTTTGCTTTCAACTTTTGATTAATTGATTAATTTAAAATTATTATTTTCAAATTGCGGTTTCAGGTTTACCCTAAGGTCTTTTATTTATTGTAATTTTATTGAATCTATTAGAAAACAGTCGATTGACCTCTTCTCTCGACTCGGATTTCTATTGTGTATTCCTAAATATATCTGTGCTTAAATTAAATCGATTTAATACAAAACTTTATTACTTTTCCCCTCTTAATGTTTTTTAATTATTAGTGTCTAAATGTGTTTTTATTCCTCTATTATCCTTAACCACGCGCCCACTTAGGTTTACAATTGTAATTATACCGTCATTGGTTGTGTCTAGTTCTTTTTGCAAGTTTGCGAAGAATTTTTTTATTGGTTTCTTTTAGATCATACTCGTTTCTTCATATATATATATATATATATATTATATATATTATATATATATATATCATAAAAATCTTACATGACGCTTTCTCTATCATCGTTTTTATTCCTATTGTCTCTAATTATCTAGCTTTCTTTCCATTTTTTCCCTAATCTTCTTAATATTGTGTCAATGGTCTTTTTTCGTTTTTCTTAACTCCACTCTGTTATTTTCTTTATCCATCGATTATTGTCCGTCCTTTGCTACTTATTAATTTTCGATTTTAGTAGTTTCTTTCTACATCATACTCGTTTCGTTCATACACTGCAATTATTATTCAATTTAGTCCAATTTTACATTTACTGTCTAGTTACATATTTTTTTTATACTTTTTATTCTTGTTGGGCTCACTATTAATCCTACTCCTACATGTACTTATTTATTGTTTACGCATTCAATACTTCTTTGCCATTCTTTTTAGACCTGTCCCTCCCTTTGTTGTTTTTGTAATCTTAAAATCTCACTTTGCCTTTTCATCTTCTCTATTACTTCTTCTTCCTTACCCTTTATAGTTTGAATATTGCACATTTTTATTTAAATATTTTTGTTGTTTATGTTGCCTTTTATTTTCTTAAGTTACTAATGTTTTTCTATTGTTCATGTGTTCTACTTCTGTATTTGTTTTCTGTAATATATTCTTCTTATCTTCTTTCTTTCTTTATCAGATTTTTATTCCTAATTGTGTTTTTTAAAATGCTATATCAAAATCATTTACCTTCATTAAATCCCTTTTGGTGTTTTGTAGTTTTTCTTCTACTTTGTCTATTAGTTTTTTGTCCAAAATATATGTTTCATTCTCGATGATAATCTTTTGGTATTCTAACTTTCTTTTGTTTCTTTTCTAACTTCCTCTTTTGATATTTTCTTGATTTATGTTTATATGCGTCTCTCTAATGTTAAATTTTTTTATGTATGTTTTGGACCTTTCAGTTTAGTTTAATTTTTTATTTTCTGTTTTGTATCCCATGCTTTTTTGTTTTACTACATTCACTGTTTTTTCCCTTTGTTAGTTATAGATAGAGCTTTGTTAATTTCCCCGTCAACCTGTAGCTTATCTTTAATAAACTACATGACCATTTCTTCTTTTTGATAACTATCTAATTTTATTCTTTTAATCATCATATTTAATCTTTAACTTCCTTTTCACGTGATTTTCTCATTTATCTATTTCCTCATTTTTGATATACTATACTGTTTCTCTTTTTTGTTTTGCACTTTTAAGTCCTTTTTGTTGTGTTGGTGGTGATCTAATTATTTTCTTACTCGATTTAAACGCTTCTTGATATCTCTCTTCTCGGCTATTTCAATGCCTTACTCTTTTATTATCATTATAATTTATGATATTTGGGCTAAGCTCTTGCTTATCTTTTGTAAACTTTGTTTTCATAGTTTTTACTAGTAAGGCTTTATATCGGCTTAAATTCAATTATCCGATCCCAATAAGACTCCCACGTTTGACTGCACAGATAGATCCGGATTCAATTCTAGGCTCAGATGGCTGCTAGTGGGGGCCTACTCAGTCACTAAAAATAGTTGAGCATCTATATTAATTAAGGAGTAATAATGCGGTCATCTAAGGTGCGGTTTTTCAATATCGTCCTTCAAGAACTAAATTTTAATTTTCCCTTGGTATGTTATTTGCTTTTACACTTTCTACATTTTTGTTATCGCTTTTTGCTAATATCAATTTCAAACCCAAATTACAATACAGACAATAAACGTCTTTAAAAAATGCAAGATAACGGGTGATTTTAACATTTTAAAAATCTGTTATAATTATTTGTGTTAAAGTTTAATTTAACTTAAATTTGTAACAAGTCAGCTAATTTTAATTCTGATTATGTCAAAAATCTATATGATTTGTAAGACTAATTACAATTTTTCGAATATATTGGTAGAGCGAGTAAAATAGTCACGAATAAGTTCCTTAAATGTTTTCTATAATACTATTTAAAAATTATAATTATAAATAAATTTAATTTGGTTAAAAAATTTAAGTACACGTGTTGGTAAAATCTTTCATTTTGGGTGATTTCTGTTAAATGTCTTTATGTTACACACTTTTTTAATAATATTAAATATTGTTAAACCAATTTACAAGCATTTAATTTAATATTTTGTAACTAAACGTTTTTGTGTTAGGTAAACTTATTATTTTATTTGTTAAACGTGTCTAGTTTCTGAATTAAATTTTAAATAATTTTAACTACGCAAAATAGTCGTAGCAATGACGCAGATAGTTAATCTACAATACATCATAAGAGTAGAAAGTTCGTTTAAGATGTCAATATTTGTTTATGTACATTTTGTGTACGTTTATACAAATATCTATGTATTATTAAAGCAAATTCAAAATTTAAAAAAAACTTTTATTTTATAGGACGAGGGGCTATCTACAATCTGGTATAGAAGCAACTCAATTGAATGACTTTAAACTTTTGATTTTATGCTCTTCTTTACTATTATTTAGTAGGGTTAGCGAAAGTCGGTTTGGATGTGTTAATTATCTCCTCTTTTACTTATATCACTTTCAATTCGTCACGAATTTCTTTGTCCGGGACAAAATAGGCTGCGTTATTATATGAAGAGCCTTGGATTAGGACCGTTTTATGTTTTCTATGTTTAACAGTAATGCAGTATTCCAAAGCTTGATACCATAGTTCCATACTGGTTTTAGCACTACATTATAGATAAAAGGTTTGTTAACAAAGAAAGTTTAGAATTGTAGCCTATTAGCCAAAAGGTTGAGTTGTTTTCTTTTAATCCAGATGTAAGTTTTCTAAATTAAATTTCTATCGAAATACAGGGCCAGGTATTTTATGCAAAAATATGAGGTAGCATTTGACCATTCATACTGACTTCAGGTACGGTGAGCCATTTTTTGAACCAATCACAAACTTTATTTAGACTTTGCTGTAAAGTTTGTGGTGCTTCGATTGGACCTTGATGTGTACAATTAGCATAAGTTGCCATGGTTGTATTAGCTTCTCTGCAGGACTCCGAATTTAATAGGATTAACATCAGAGATTGCTTAACCAAATTTAACTTGAAAGAAATTTTCATTGAGGTAGCATTTAATGATCATACAGTATAAACGCAAGATAACCTTCTTGAACTCAAATTACAAAATCATAAATTTAGATAGCAAACTAACATAGAACGAATACATAGTGAAAAAGCGCAAACAAATACATTTAAAAGTAAAAGACCTAAATTGACTAATTAGTAGAAAATCTAAAACGACACTAGAAAACGAAATCCTTCATATATAAGACCATCATTAAACCGATCTGGACATATGATGCTGAGATATGGGGATATTTTTACATATAACTAATACACCATGGTATGTATCCAATCGAACATTGGGGACCTAAAATCCATTATCTTAAAGACATTATCCAAAAACAATGTTTAAAACATTATGACAAAAGCCACACAAATATTCTACTTCATCCATTGTTAAGACCTTCAAATAGAAAGAAGGTTGAAGAGGACTCCTAATTGGAGAAGACTTTATTACGACAATTAAGAAAATTCTCATTTTTGACAGCGCATTAGCCTATAAAATGTCATATTATCATTGGTAATAAATGAATTCAAATTTAAAAAAAAATCATAAACCTTTATGAGACACTTCGCTTGTTTGGTTTACATTAAGAAATAGTGCAGAACAGTAGTTTTTATTTTCAAAGATCATATTAATATCATAATGTATGATTAAACTGGTGATCTGTTATAAGTTGCTCCTTTTTAAGAATGAAAATAAGTCTTTTTGGGAAAAGCCTTCCAAAAAGTTTAGAGAATACTGGTTCTAAGCGAATGGGTCCTGGTCGAAGAGACATTTTTATATTACACTAATTTCTATAAAGTTAAAAATATTAAAATATTACAAAAAAAATAATAAATTTGGAAAAAATTAGAATATTGCAGTCCTGTATAAAATGTGATAGAAATAATGCAGTCATCTTGTATTTTAAATGTCCCAACAAGTGTACGATTGGTTGCCTACACTTTTCCAGTTACATTTACACAATCTAACACAGGAAGTGAATGTAGTGAAATCGCTACTGAATTTGTAATCAAAAAGCGTTTAATAACATTAGAGATCAACGCAAGCAACTCCGGCTAAGGCGCTTTCTCTTTTAGAAGCAGGAGCTCGTTATAAGTATCCGCAACCGCATACGGCGAAGGTTTCTAACCTAAACCATAAATAATGTCAGGTTGCAACGAGCCCTAATTAAATTTTAATGGTTACACGATACGCGCGCTGATTTGTATGCACGAGCGTAATGCACTAGTCGCATACGGTTACGCTAGCAGAATGTCGCTCACAATTCAGCAAATAATTGTCGATGCAAAGAGACTTACGGAGCGGCTGAAGGAACGGGACTCCGTCACTGACGTTTTGCTGAACGAAACGCACGCCATCAACAAGAAAATAGACGCGATGAAACAAGTAAGCATGCTTGCGGTCTGTGTTATTGCAACGTGTTAATGCGCCATTTAGTATCAGGAAGAGGTTGAGCAACTTAACGAGGTGGCACACCAGAAGCCCCACTCACAGCTCATTGCTAACATTCAAAAAGAAAACCGGCACCTGCGGGAGATCCAGCAGGAGAACCGAGAGCTGCGGGCCGCTCTGGAAGAACACCAGACAACCCTGGAGCACATTATGTCCAAGTATCGGCAGCATACAACGCAGCAGATTTACAAATCGCGAATAGATTTTCTGGCAGTGCAGAACAACAGGTACAATGAGGTTATTGCGAAACAAGCAGAGAAGATACAGGAGATGGCAGCCGTCATGGACCACGCCGCTTTCATTGATGAAAGCCAGTCTAATGAAATCAGCGAAATAATGTCCAGGCTAAGAACAGAGAACCAGGTGTGTGGATGTTGCAGTAATGTTACCTAAAAGGTGCTATTATATATGTTTCCTTCAGGGGTTGAGGCAGTTATTAGAAATATCTTGCAAGTTTGGCTCATACGGCAGATCTTTGCGGGGACCAACTGAAGACAAAGTGGTACAAACTGATGGTGGCACTTCTACATGAACACCTTGCACATTTAGATGTATTAATATGATCTTAGGTCTTGTTTTGTTACAACATTCTAATATATATAAAACTATAGATTAATATTATTATTTAGACTTATATATATTTCAATAAATATCTATTTATTCCTACCACAAAGTACTTTCTGATTTTCATTTTTATGAAAATTGTTGTTGTTTAATATTTTCCTTAAGTAACCTCTCTTAAGTCTAGTTTTGGAGTTTGTAGTCTACATTATTGTGCACAAACTTATTGGTTTTCAGATATATTGAAATTGTTAGTTATCTTCTAGATTTATTATGGCTAACATACAATAATTTATTACCTCCGAACAACTTTGAGTGAAATAGCGGAAGCTTATTTAAATAAAGATTTGTTATTTGATGGAAATAAATGACTAATGATTTTTTAATCCGTCTTTAATACATCATGTTAGCCTTAGTAAGTCTGGAGACATTAAGCAACTTTTTTTTTACCTTTATTACATCAGGATAAAGTTGAACAACTCGTAGAGCTCTTGTTAGCTAATTGCAAAACCCAGTTACCTACAATAATGCTTATAGGTTTCTATTGTCTGATAAAATCTAATGATAAGGAAAATAAATTAAAAACAAAGCTCTTTCTAGACAAGCAGACTTTATAATGTAATTTAATTTACATTTAACATGTTAAGTGCAAGGATCAAAAATATAGTCATATTTTTTCCGCCTCCTAAAAAATTCTCTTCGTTTTCAGGTTATACATTGGTCATTTTCCATTCCTATAATCGTTTTGCTCCTTATGGTGAGACATTGGCATAATAAATGTGTACAACATTTAATCCAAATCCAACAAGAATTACGACAGTTATCTCCATAAAATCTGTTTAATGTATGTGTGTGTATGTTTTTTTTTCTTTTATAAGCCTGTTGCTACTTTGAGAATAAGCCTCCCGTAGATCTTTTGAAAGCCTACTATAGTGGTCTACCTGCATTCACTTAATTTTTTTGACATCATTGCCCTCTCTTATTCACTCCAGTTCCATTTGAGTTGGGCAATTCTGCACAAAGCGTGGCTGTGTGGTTAAGGCATTTGGCTGCGGTATGGACGGACCCAGGTTCATTCCCAGAGCTCTGACATCTGGCAGGTGGCCTACTCAGTCACTAAATATAATTGAGTGTCTGCGTTCACTTGAACTAGGCACAGTGCTTACCATATCGAGAAGACCAACATATGAGAGCTTTAACCTTTCAGTTTTCATGCTTCCACTTGTAGTGTTAAAGTTGTACAATTATTAGCTCTGAACAATGTCTTGCATTTTCGTTCTTGATCTAATCTATTTATTCTTTGATTCTTTGCAGACATTCCTAAATTTTTCTTTTTATGCCCTTTTGACTTATTTGAAGTTTATATAGAATGGATTTGGTGAGTATCCACATATCAGTTTTATATAATTTTAGTGTATGTATATACTGATGATGTAAACGAACTTTTAGGGGAAGAAGTGCAACCATCTGTATATAGGGTTTTAGCTTTCCATACGTAATTTTATTGGTAATATTTCTTCTGAATTTACATTGATCACTTTTCTTCATTTAGTTTCTTTGTTTAGTTCCCATGGAAGTTCTGTATAAAATTCTTTACTGATGATGTATTTCTCTTTGCTAAGTATGTAGCCAATTTAATTTTTGGGTTTGCGGCCAGGGCTTACCTAAATTCATTTTCTACTACTCTTTTACTTCAAGGAGGTTTTCATATTGTAGAACGACTTACGTTTGTCTACCAATTAATTTTAAAATCTCCTTTACTAACGTGTATTTAGTTATATTTTCTCATAGAGTTTAGGAAATTCATTGCAGCTCTTCTCAATTTTTTATCATTCTAAGATCCTGTTGGTAAATAAACCTATACTACTTTTGTCTTTGTTAGTTTATTTATTTTGACAATAGCATAGATGATTCTGTTTGATACCGCATTTTTACCATCATATTTTCCTTTAATCTTTTAAGTATTAGGAAATCTGCACTGTTGTGGCTTGAATCTATTTTATGGTTATTTATTATACAGCATGTGAGCGATTACTAATGTAACATAAGTTTCACTACCCCTATTTGTTTTGGTCAGGCCAATATCCCACTTAATTCACTCCTCTTCTCCTTTCAAAATTTCTAATTTGCCCTCTAGATCTAGTATTGCAGTGCTGTTGACTTTTTACAGCCTGGTCTTGTCTAAGTATTCTTCACACCTGCCATTCCATTGTTTTTATCGCCGAAGACCTTACTGATTCGAGGTCAATTACAAAATTTGTCTTTCATGGTTAAAGAGGTATTGATAGAACACCATACTGTCCAGGCGGGTTGGTGAGTTTAGATAAAATTGGGTTAGGTTAGAAAACAATGAGTTTGCGTAAGGAGTATATTATATATTCCTGAAGTATATCTATTCTTTACCCGGATTATATAGAAGTATTTACTCACTATATATACACACACACACACCTATTACAAAAGTCTTCATGTACAGAAGGTGGTGTTGAGTTCTGGAGGACATGAAACAAAAACTTCATTGGATTTTTCAAAAAGTCATGTCGAAGACTTTTGTAATAGGTAGTATTTCTACAAAATCTACCTGAAAAACCTAAAGTGAAGTCTTATTGGGAGCAACAAGAATATAACAGTATTTGAACATAAATAATGCATCAAGTAATAGGTTTTAGATAACTATCAAAATTAACTGATGCATGCATGGTACTTACTATGTTGAGTAGTTTAATTGGTTTGATTTATATTTACATTGTTATTTTGATTAAAAAGCTTTATAGCTTACTCTATTCTACTTGAGAAAAACAATAAAATTGTTATTTGCACCAGTTGTACAGAATAATTTCATTAACACTGTCTAACATTCTGCTGCAGATGAACGATCTCTTGCTCTAAAGAACGGTTTTTTAAAGTTTCTCTGTTAATTGTGTGCCACTTCTCTGAAGGAGCTTTCTAAAATCAAATTACATCTGCTAGAACTCATAACTGCAAATGTTCATTTGATTTCAAAGATATATACAAATAAAGGATTGTTCACAAAAGGTTCGATGATATTATTTGAAGATCCTAAAAGTAAGTCTTCTTTAGGAATATAAATAGCTTCTGCTGAAATAGGTGTTACCTGTGATGTCATTGAGATTCACTCAAACAGATCTAAGATAAATATTATAATAGTCAAGGCTCAACATTACAGAAAATCTTCAAACTTCCAAATCATGACCTTTAAAATTTGTCTGTGGAATTCAAAATGATTTTTTCAATTTCATTAAATTAAGAACCAAAAAGTTATCATTTATATCTCTAGATATAATAAGAGCAAAAATATTATATATCTGCGTCATATTTTTCAAAATTGTATACATTGTTGATAATCTTCTACCAACTTCCATTATAAAACTCAAAATTATTAGTTTCTTGAACGTGTTTAAAATTTTAATATCAAAAGAGGAAGTTCCAATAATATCCTTTCTGCATTATTATCTCAATGTTCAAAAGTACTCGTTCAACCACTTTTATATCATCTTTCCGATCTGTCATTCAACCAAGGCGTTTTTCTGGATAAATGGAAGTCTAGCTCTGCTATTCCCATCTATAAATCTGGTAATGAAGCCAATGTGGCAATTTTGCAATTTTTAAATTATTGCAATCTGTAACAACAGAAAAGTTTAATGCAAAAGTTCAATTCTGTTATAAGGTATGTTATAAATTCAAGCTCTGGTAATTCTAGGCGACTCCTTTATCCGACTAAAAAATCTTGATAATCTTGTTAACTGGTCTGCTCGCAATTGTTTAACATAATACAAACAAATACATCAATGCTTCTGCATCTTATGTTTCAATAACAACCTTACATTTTTCCTTGTACTATTGATGTTGTAAATTATTAACGACTTGGTAGTGATTTCGTTACTCTTATAGATAGCATAGTAAGGCATTTAAGTTCTTTGGTCTTATACTAAGAAATCCAAAAACATTTTAAAAGTATATTTTTACTGAAACCGTCATATACCACGTTAGTTTATTGTTCATCTATGTCGGCATTGGTATAATAATAATAAAAAAAAACTATATTGAACAGTTCTAAAATTGATTTCTCCAGAGAATTGTTAATCTACAAAAACATTCTATATAATCAGATTGACTATGTTTACATTGATAGGATGATGACTTTAAGATCTTTACATTTGTGAAGAAATAGGATGCATTTTAACTTACTATACAAAAATGTAAATAATACTTTAAATATCTTTAAAAAATTTCTGCACATACACTTGTTATCTGATTTTGTACCTTAAAGTACTTTATGTTTACGTTATTAGATTAAGAGCAATTATATTTATTAAATTTGATAATTATATGTAGTTGAAGTATTGATTCATTATCATTATTAAATAAATAAGATAAGCTAACAGATATGATTAAGTGTTTTATGTACTAGCACTTTGTCTCTTTGTGTATTTATGTTAAAGTTATATTATTGACATTTGCATATCGCTGAATATTACAGGAAACTTGTATGTTAGAACACAAATTGAGACCACAAATGTAATTTTTGGTGCTGTTGGATATTTTATTTTTAGGCAATATGTAACTGCAATTGTCCAAAAATTCTACATAATTAAATTGTGATTTTTGATCAGCGAGTGAGAACAGTGATCATACGTTAAAATTTAAATAATTTAGTAGAAAATAGGGTGCGGGGATGGTAATACAAAATAAAAGTGTATACTCTTATACTTCCCACAATTGCAAAGGTTTAAACGCATTACGTTTACGTTTGAAATAATGGTACATTACTAAGCAGTGGGACAAAAGTCTAAAAATTTTCAAAAATTTACTGATAGGAAAGGGGGATTAATAAAACATACAAAAATATCAAACATTCCAAAATTTAATAAGTGGCACACAGTAAACATATAAAGTTATCGGAGTTTACCTTTTGTGACACCATCATCGATCTTACCATGATCTATTGGTTGACCCCGACTAGATTTTCCAATTTTAATAAAAACATTTCTACTACACTTTATAGCAGCCATTCTTACTTAATTTTGAAACGTTGCCTTACAGTGATTATTTAGTGTACTATCTAACAGAAATTCTCTTTTGTCATAAGCATATCCTAATATCGTTATTAGACTTTTTGGTTTGGTAGGATGTTAAAGTTAATTTTTTGCCTATGTTGTTTGAGGAAATTCTCCAGATAAGTTTTGTGTAATAACATTAACTAGGAATCTAACTTTAGATTTAACTTCTGGTACTTGTAATGTAATGTATGTTAAAAAGCTAAACAAAGTTTTGGTTAAACTTGCTTTTTTATGTTCGATTTCAATTTGGTTAACTTTTTGGAAATCTTCCTTATTTGATACAGGTATCTGCATGCTTCACCGTGATGTAATTATTTGTTGACATTTATACCTTTTTTTATATTGCCAGGAATATAGTAAGAGGTACATAAATGTTTATGGTGGAGTTAAAGTCTGTATTTGTTACACACCTATTGATCATTGCCATTGTTATCTACTATTTCAGCAGGTTCATTCGATAATCCTGCACAATTTGAGTGAAATCATCTTTGAAAATTCTCACTTTCACAAGAAGTTAAAATGGTAAATGGGTTATTAGGCTACAAACAACATTTTTAGTATTCTTGCGTTATTGAAAAAATAATTCTTTCATTCTGATGGACAATTATTTTTCTCTGCATTTCTATAATTATTTTCATTGATCATTGTCATTAATTTGTCGTATTGTAAGGCAACGTTGGGCAGGCTGGACCAGTGCTGCGTTCTGCTCAGGTTTTCATTGCTTTCAAATTATTTAACCATTTGCAACTTAGCAAAAGCTCTATTTATAATTATGTGTCTACCAGAGATTGGTTCACTTCTATGTAGTGTCGTTAAACTTTTCTAAGTAGTTTTTTAGGTGAATATTTTATTAAGAATCGACACATTATTATTAGAGTAATTAAATTTATTTCTGTTAAGAATTAAAAAAGTCATGTAGCTAAGTGGTGAGCAAAGCTAGTCAGTTTGGTAAACAATCTTTATCTGATTTCATTTACAGCTTTCAAAAAAGATTTGGAAAGGCATTAGGGCATTGAGAGAACCTTTGTTAGGAGTATTTGGTATAAAGCAATGTACAAATATGTTATAAAAAAGAAAGTTCTAATTAATAAACTTTTCCAATGTAAACTATATCTTTTGAAATTATATTTGAGTTGATATGTCATGTATGAGTGTGGGGTGCTAAGTATTAGGTTGTCTCATGCATTTTGTTTTTCTGTTCGTTTTTAATAACAATCTTATTTTTTGTTGAAATGTTTGACAATCTAGTCTAAGCAGACTATGCGGTAAACGACTATAGCACACTACCCATGTTGAGTTCTGCAACACTAGGTTCACGGTTTTTTTTGTTGTGTAAAAATTTTTACGTTTAGTAAAATGGTAGATTTGGGCAGAACTTTCACTCCAAGCTTCCTGGTGACAATAATTTTTGCACAGTACCCACTTTTTTATGCACATCAGGCTTAGCAAACTGTTTGGAATTATTATTAAAGTTAATTTAAATTTGCTGGCTAAAACACCCACAAGGTAACCTGTTGTGGTTTTGTTAGGGATACCGATTGCATAGCACATCACAATTTTTGTAAAGGCGGTAGACTCTGTAGCCTTATAACATTTCTCTTGTAGAACAGAACCTAGTACATAGTGCACTTAGTTGTTGCTATTATCTTCTTTAGATCCCATGGTGTTTGGCTCCTAATTAAGGACGTTCAGAGAACTGGGGTTTCCAATTTAAGGATTATAATTAGGAAACACCTTTGAAAGTGAAGTCCTTGAAGGTAAAAAGCGAGGAAGCATCCTGACCATTGTTTTCAGGAAGGTACTTTAAGGGACTGTTTAGGGCGCATTTATTCATATAGAAGAGATAAAAGTGTTGGGTACTATAGACCTTACAAATAACATTTATTATGATATAGCTTGGTCTCATTCACCTCTCATTAAATGGTTAGACGAGATGCTCTTTGTAGAAACTGTAAAATGATTCAATTCATCACCAAAGATTCAATTTTTATTTTAATAACAAAGAATTCAAACAACACTGAATATTTTTAGGTGTGAAATATCTTGAAAATGGTCATGCATGCCCATCGCAAATTTTGATAAATTTTTACATATTTTAATATGCTAATTATTTTTTTTCTAAATGCAAAAGTTCTAACTTGTTTAAAATATTTGGTAAATTTAAGTGAGGTAGGAAGGAAAACAGCCACAACATGTCAATAATTGGCCATGTCTGTGCACAATATATGTGAATGATGTAGTCTGCAGTCTGTTGTAAAGCAGGGTGTGACATGAATTTGGATGCTGCAATTATCTTCTCTAAACCTCACACAGTAGCATTTAGATCGTAATTAAGGGTGTCATGAGTAACTAATTCCTTCTTCAGAGAGATGAGATGGGGGCTTCCAGTTTTAGGTCATGGTGAGAAAATAGTGATGAGAGTGAAACGCTTGAAAGTAGAGTCAGCTAGCATCCTGATCACTGTTTTAAGAACATATGATAAACAACTGTCTAAGTTGTCTTCAAACAGAGAGATAAAAGTGTAGGTGCAGTAGACCTGACAAACAACTTGTAGTATGAGATGGATAGTTTATGGCTCTCACATTTAATGGTTTGTTCAGGTGCTTCCTGGTAATAAAAAAAATGTGGCAACAAATCACCAAAAATTCAATTTCTTATTAAGCAGTTCGAGAATCACAAAATATTTTTAAAAGATTAGTTCTTTTTTGAGGATGGAACTCTGATTTTGGTTAACTTTACCTATTTTATATATTTTAGTTGAAGAAACGTTGGATATATAGGTTTTGTAATTAATGTGAATTTGTAAAAATTTAACTTGGGAATCTAAATGTGGTAATTTTCGGCGTTAATCATCATAGCATGTGCGGTCAATGATATCTAATATTTTCTGATTGTACCACAAAAGGATCACTTTTTTCAATTCCATCATCAGATTTAGAAACTTGTTTGGACACTACTGTGTACAAATATAACCAGGAATTTTGTTATAATTTTTTAAATCCTTATTTATTCTTAAAAATCTATTTCATCGCCTTCGAAGTAATCCCCCTCGGCTGCAATGCACTTATGCCAGCGAATTTTCCACTCATCGAAACACTTTGAAAAGTCCTGTTTCGGTATGGCCTTCAGCACCTTCTTCGATTCGGCTTGAATCTCTTCTATCGTGTCAAAACGGTGTCCCCGGGGCGGTCTTTTCATTTTGCTGAATAGCCAGAAGTCACATGAACCTAAATCAGGCGAATACGGCGGTTGTGGAACGATATGGGTGGAATTTTTAGCGAAATGGTCACGAATAAATAGAGGGTTTTTGGAACCAAACTAGATTTGACTTTTTTGAGACACAAAACTTCCTTTAAAATGGTGTTGACTGATCCATTTGAAATGCCAACGATGTCAGGAAGCTCTCTAGTTGTCAATCGACGATTTTGGAGCACCAATTCCTTAATTTTTGCGACGTGCTGTTCGTCAGTTGATGTTCTTGGACGTCTTTGATGTGGTTCGTCTTCAACGCCTTCACGACCCTCTTTGAACATTTTATGCCATTCGTATACTTGTGTTTTAGACATAGCCTGTTCACCGAAGGCTTTTTGTAACATTCTGAGCGTTTCCGCAGCAGAAATACCATTTCTAACACAAAATTTAATCGGACTTCTTTGTTGAATATTTTCTGACATGGTAAAAATCGAAAAAGTTAATTTTGGTTGTTTACGAAAACCAGCGTCACTCTTCAACTAATTAAGATATTAACCTAAAATTTGACACAGATGTCAGTAGCAGTCCTATCAACTTAAAACTAAAAGGTTTGTGCTCAACGAAGTGCCCGCGCAGTTTAAATTAAAAATTCCGGGTTATATTTGTACACAGCAGTATGTTTAAAGTTTATTCAGATCTTTCACGTAGGATTGTCAAAACATCTACATTTTGTCGTATGTTAAGATACTGATTGCATGGCACATTGTTTTGTGTAAAGGTAGCTTGATAATCCCTTTGTTGTATTACCTTCTCTAGGTCATGCAATAGCCTCCACTTCTTAATTAAGAGAATTGATAGAAAATATATGGTAAGCAACTGTCTAGATTGTTTTCAAACAAAAGATATGTCAAATAGATGCGAAGGCTTTCACGGCCGGTGTTATGGTGCATCGTGTGGTTGGTTCTCGGGTTATAAGGCCGTGGTCGGAGTTCAGACGTTTCGTCCACAACTGCGGCAGACATCTTCAGAAGATAATCTGAAGATAAGTGACTGTCCCATGCGTTTTCGCTTTTATACTCGTGCGAGTATGGTAGGGATGGTGTTGGGGGGGCGTGGTTGACGTCACTGGGATGGTGGATGACGTGATCTGGCTAGCTGTTAACGTCAATCGGGACGTTGCAGGTAGTATTTCTTTCGCCGTATTGCGGTCTGTTTTTTGCCCCTTGAGAGCGACATCAACAGGGTTATGGACCGGAAAAATCCTCAACAAACACAAGGTGGAAACCATCTATACTATCACCACCAAGATTTGCTTAGACCAGCCAAAGATACAAGAAACCCACAGGATACACCAGGGGTATACTGCAAATCTTGCTCATGTAAGCAAGTCTACATTGGGACCACGGGCCAAACAATTACTAGCAGGATAAAGGAACACAAACATCATCTACGCCTCAATCAACCTGATAAATCAGCAGTTGCAGAACATGCCTTGGAAAATCCTAACCATGAGATAGCATTTGGGTAAACACAAGTTTTATCCAACTGTAGGAATTAATACCTGAGATTATACAGAGAGGCGGTGGAAATTTATAAATATAAAAATAATTTTAACAGGGACGACGGATTTAATCTACCTAGGTCTTGGTTTGTCACTCTCAAGAGGCAAAAAACAGACCGCGATACGGCGAAAGAGCGATTGACCTCAGCAGCTAACCCGATTACGTTATTTACCATCCCGGTCACGTTAATAACGGCCCCCCCAACACCATTCTTACCACATTCGCACGACTACAAAAGCGAAAACGCACGGGATGTCACTTAATTTTTAAAAGATTTTCTTCTGAAGATGTCTGCCACAGTTGTGGACGAAACGTCAAGAGTTTCTGAACTCTGACCACGGCCTTATAACCCGAGAACCAACTACGATGCACCAAAAGATATAAGTATTGGGTATAGTAGATCTGACGAGCAACTCTAATTGTGAGGTTGACAGTTTGTGGTAAGAGTAAAATTATTTAGTTTAGAAAATACCACAGAGGTGTCATAAAAAATACGAGTATATCATTATAGTGTGACACTTTATTAATGGTAAGTGGAATATTTTTTTATTTTTTGTTTTGCTTGTTCTAATAACATTGAATAAGTGTTTGGTTGTTTATCTATGACCTACAATCAAATTGCATGGAAACAATTTATTTTTCTTACAAATGGTTGTCACTTCAACCAAGTGAAATATAGAAACTTTTAGAATTAAAAAATTCAGTTTGTGATGAAAATGACGATGTACAAAGCTTGTATGTCTTGTGACAGATTTGAATTTCTTGTATATTGTCTCAGGTTTGATAACAAATAAGAAAAATTAACAAGATCACAACTTTTAGAACTCTTTATGGAGAACTGTAAAACATAATCACTAGGTACTTGCGTTACAATAGATGATGAATTAGTGGGCTTCTATGGTCGATGTCATTTTAGAATGTATATCCCAACAAGGTTAATAAACATGGCATAAAAATTGCAATGCCATATTTGGGCAAAGAAAAAACATCAAGAATTGAAAAAGTTATTTGAACCAATTCATGGCTTCAACAGAAATATTACTATGAATAATTGGTTTTTGTCGGCACTTTGGCTATAACAAACCTTATAACTTGACAATGGTTCAGAGTCGCAAAGTTGGTACATTAATGTTGTTTTTTATAAACTCAAGAAAAACTAAGTGCTTTATTTTCTGTCCACAATTTATGACAAACCATCTATCAATCTAAAAGGTGGAAAACCCAAAATAATAGAATGTTATACTTCTACAAAGGGAGTCATTAACATGTTCCAGTATGTCAACCAGTAAAAAAACAAAAGGATGGCCACATTGCTTATTTTACAAGAAAAAGATTTATACAGGCGGGATTTCATATTGAAAATGACAGTCCTTCATGAATACACACATGCTTGAATGATTCAATACCCCGACTTTACAACGTGCTGTCAAGAGAAATTCCACAAATTGAACAGTGCCAAAATAATTGAGCCTTAGGCAGATGTCACAAAAAGTTTGTGCTCAGCGCTCTCAAAATTAAGAAAAATTACGTTTTTTGTAAAAAAAGTACATATCATGCACATTTGTCTTGGCTGTATTCCTTAATTTTATCAATTATTTTTCAAACTGTAGTTCTTCCAAAAAATCATTAAAAATATTTTTTTATGGTTAAATAGATTTACATGCCAACGGCACATTAGCTAGTTAATGTTTGTTCTGATAAATACATAAAATTATAAGTGCTGCAAAGTCAAAATGGACGAGACAAGTTGTTACATTTTTTAAAAGTATAAATTTAAAAAAACACTAAAATATCTTACATTTTAATGAAACACTCAACTTATCAGATACAAAAATCCCAATAACAAACACAACTATTCAGCTATTATAACCTTTGTGCTCCAAATGTTATACGCGGCTAGACAGGTATTCGCTAGGAAATGCAAAGGAGTGTGACCCATGTGCAAAGATGTTTGGCAAAAGCCCAGCATTTGGAATGATGTTCCAAGAGAGGGTTAATGTAACATTTTTGTTGCCCCTGAAAGTCACATTTCATTAGATATGCCCAAAAAGCACCAAATCTGGTTCCATACTTTAAGCCGGTGCCATCGTCCCAGAAATAATACTTTGTGTTCATGTTCTTAAAGTTAAACACAGCATTCTCCCCCCGCAAGATGATCTTATCCCAAAGCACAACCTGAAAAGAACACAGACTTTATATCCCAAATGTATCGGCATTACTGCTATTTACTTGATTCAGTTGGTTATTTGGAGTTTCATATTCAGCAGTCAAATACAGGAAAAGCTGCTTCACGTTCCAATTGAATAGGCGGGTCAGGTTCGCTTCCAAATTGAACTGGAACGAGCCGAGGTCGTTGCGGTCCTTCCACACCCCGTACTCCGAATTGCTCCGCCTGGAACTACTCCTGTACAAATTTCAAGAGGTGATTGTAATGGATTTTCTTCGCCAACTTACACAACTACATTAACGGGCTGTACGGTTACATTTGTGCGGTAATCCAAAAACACTGTGGATGCGAAACATACAAAAGTAAGGCAGGCCAGCACGCTTAGAGCGTAGGCCAGAATAGCGTTGCCTCTCTGCAGTACGGAATGCATTTTGTGATTTACGAATATGGGATATTAAACGATTAAAGCCACATCAGCTAGCTAAATGCTTAAAGACACGTATATAACCTCAAAACTTAACAAACCAGCTGGATCGATAAAACAGTTAATTTTTGTAATACACATGTGTTATATATATTTCACTCATAGATGGCGCAAATTATACTGGTTGAAAATATTACTGAAAAAGAATGTTAGATTTAAAAATGAGTAATATTATTTATAGAATAAAATTTAAAATTGGTATAAAATGACTGCCTTATAATTTAATAAAAATTACTAAATATTATTTTGTTAATGTAATATTGAATTTACGCATCGTATCTTATCAGTAAAACTTTATCACTGGTATACTTTTCGTTATTAATCATCCTCTAATAACAGACGTAGTAATGTTTAAATTTCTTCGTATTCAATATGAAAGTTAGCTGTAGTTTTATATGTGTGTTATTTATAATTAGTAAGGGGGAATGGTGAGCATACAAAGGCCAATTGATAAGCAAGTATTTTTTCAGTTCATTTTAAAGATGCTCTTGCTCAGTCCTATTGTTTTCAATTTACGTGGGTGGGCCCCAATTTCGACAATTCTAGCAATTTGAACACCACTTACGAAGAGCATGTGGAGAACACTTGCATTTCGGGGATTCCCTGTCGCTATCCCTTGGTATATACTGGTATAGTAGTTTTATCATTTCGAAAATGACGGCTTTGAAAAAGCGCGCATGTTTCAGAGGACGGCTCTCCTCCAAACATAGACTATTTGTGGGAAAACCATAGAGAAAGCATCTTGTGCAGACAAAGCAAAGGGGAGGTTTGTGCCAAATACAGCTACTACTTTAACAGTCAGCGTGAGTATGAAGTTGTCCCGTGTGATGGACGCTCTAATGAACAGCCAGGCAGCCACATTTAATTTTTCCGAATCGGTTGAAATGAAAAGCCGCCGGAACGCGTACCGAATTAGCTTTTTTCGCATCCCCCTCGTTTTGAAGAGACCCGAAGTACGATATCTCCGGCCCATTCAAATAGCGGCGCAGCCACCGAAAGCCGGCTAAATTTGTTCTGTTTCTTCTAAATGGCTCCCGCCCCGGTTTTGTGAAAACATCGTCGGCTATTAATAAAAAGCGGCTTTGTTAGCTCGCGGTCCGTTGATTACTATTTTTCCTTGCACGCAGAATTTCGAACTCGGTAATCTTTCTGAATGCAAAGCATCGTCCGCCAGCACGAGCTGGTGATTACGGCACAGTTCGCAGATGAAAGCAGTAACTGAATAGGGAGAGGAATTGCGGATTGTTTGGCATTTTTGCAAAAAACAACTTTGGGCATAACGGTGAAGCTGAAAACGCGAGCGAATAATGCTGATAACAGCAATTGGTGATGCGGTATCAATTTCTGGTATTTAGGAGGAAACTGACTTTAGCTGAGTAGTTGGATTATAGATAAGATTAGCGGTAGAGTAGTGACGCATATATCGTGTTCGACAGAAATGGATGACGCATCGTCAATTGATTTTATCAGCATTATTCGTTTGCGTTTATTATTATTATTAGTAGTAAGAGCCCTCTAGATCCCGAAGTCAGACAAAGCCCTCCCTCTTCTCCTTCCATCTTTTTTTGGTTCCATCCATCATATTTGTCCAGCTAATTCTATAATTTCTTCGCTGTCTTGGACGTCTTCTTCTATTTCCATTTTGTATTACCCATTTTGTTATTAACTGCGTCCACCTTCTATCTTCCAACATTCCTAGATGTCCTGCCCAATTCTATTTCAGACGTTTAGATTATTTCAACATGTCTTTTGTTTCTAGTTTCTTTCTTATGTTTGTAATCCTTATTTTATCTTGTAGTCTTAAGTTGTATATAGATATTTCCATTTTTTATTGCATTATTTTTATCTTGTTACATAGGTTTTAATGTCTAAATTTGAGCTCCATACATTACAGGTCAAGAATATAACAACCTTTTTAGTATTATTGCTATAGTTTTTTTGTATTTTTTGCTGAAATTTTCAATAAACCTTTTTTTATGTATTTCACACGGCTCCTCAACCGATTTTTCAAAAAAAAACAAAACAAAACAAAACAACTTAACTGGAAAACAGCTTTATTAACACAGCAAAAGCGATCAAAATACAACGGACCAAACATCAAATAAAAATACGGGAATAACTCTAAATCACCGCAAATCAACTAAAAGTGAACAACAACAGTCTAATACTTAGTAGCATAATTCTTGGTATCAATGAGGGCCTGGCACTTGCGAGGCATGGTGTCTAGAAGAGTATGGATAAAGGAAAGGGGGATGTTCTTCTATTCCTCCTCGAGTTGGGCATACTTCTCATCCGTATTTTTAGCATTTCTGCCAACCAGAGGCCTTCAATGATATTTAGGCCGAGAGCTTGACTGGGCCAGCCAAGGAGGGTCATACGACGAGAAAACCAGTCCTGGACATGCTTTGAACAATGTTTGGGATCATTGTCCTGTAGGAAAATAAAGCTTCTACCCATATAGACGCATGTTGTTCTCGAGGATGTATGAGATTGATCTATAATGTCGTGGATTTTGCTGAAGGAACCTGTGCCAAGACCGGAGACACAACTCCAGACCATGACACTTTTGTTTCCGACCTTATCGTGGGAATCTGGTACTTTGCATTATAACGAGTGCCCTGAGGACGACGAATCCGTTGAATCCCGTCGGTTCCGAACAACATGTACTTGCTTTCATTACTCCAGAGTACATTTTCCCATTCTTTCCTCGTTTAGTTCTTGTGTACACGTGTGCTTTCTTGTTCTTTTCCGAAATCATAAGCTTCTTGACCGGATGACGTACAAACAGATGGTTTCGGGTCCTGGGGTCACACAACTGGCGAAAATATCGGCTGCCATGAGGCGGACGTTATCGTAGCACATGCGAATGACGTTCCCGACGAAGAGTCTCGAGGAAGTCTTGGGACGACCAGCCTTAGACTTCTTTACAACACCACCTTAGATCTTTCAGCTCTTCAGGATATGAGAAATAGTGCTTTTGTGCGCTGCAAGCTCACGGAGAGTTCGACCTTGGGCACTACTATTGTCAATCGCCTTCTGGATATTTGGAGATATGTTGCGGAAGCCATATTGTTTACCTACACCTGAAATGATCTTTATTATTTAATTAATGCAAAAATGCAAGAAGAAACAATCAAAATGTGAGGTTTTTAAAAGTCAATAAAACAGTGATTTTTACTGATTACTGTGATTGCACGCCATTATCAGTAGGCGCTTGAAAAGGTCAAAATTGTTATTCGCATAATTGTGAAACAAATGTCAAAACACTGTCTGAAAATTTGAAAAATTTTTATCAGAACATAAAGTTATTTGGGAAATACCAAAAGTTGATATATTTTTTTGACCAGCACTGTAGGTCAAAGTAAGTCTTTTTTCAAAAACTATCAATTAGCCTAGACAACTTTTTGTGCATATATCAATTTATTACTGAAGGTTATGTTATCTGCTTTTCTATTGGTCTATTGGGTTAGTTTTTTCAAAATTGATTTTTAATCCCACTTTGCTACTCTCCCTTTCTAGCTCTTTCAACATATCTTTTAGTTTGGATTTGCTTGCTGCTAATAAATTATATTATCAGCAAATCTTGAATTTGACAATTTCTTTTCTCTTAGGTTTGCTTTCCCAGTGTAGACTTCTAAAACCTAGTTCTACAGCGGTTGTTAACAATTTTGGTAACAATTTCTGTTTCAAGGCATTCTCTATATATTTCGGATGATTTTGATGTACTTTAAAGGTATGCACTGCTGATTTCGAGATTGAAATATTGAGTCATATTTGAGGGTGTCAAAAGTTTTTGAGTAATCAAGAAATGAAGAGTGTATGGGTTTGTTGTATTCTTGGAATTTCTCTGTTACAAGATTTAATATTTGTAAATTGTTGGTCGTTGAGTAGTTTCTTCTAAATCCAGCCTGCTCCAGTGGTTGATGTTTATTTAACGTGTCTATGATTTTTTTAAATGATGGTATCAAACAGTTTACACAGTGTTAATATAAAGCTAATAGCCCTGTAATTGTTTATTTCGCCTTTTTTTCTTTTTTATCTATTAATATTATTTTAGCACATCGCCGTTGTTTTGGAATTTTTTCTTCTTCAACTATTTTGGTAAAAAAAGGTATATTTAAAACCTCTATGTCTTCTTCTGGTAGATTCTATAAGTGTACATTTGTTATTTTATCCTCCCGAGAATTTTATCATTTTTCAACTTGTTTAGAACTTTTATTATTTCTTTTTTTTTTATTTCTTGCCATTTATTCTATAATTATTCTGTTATAACTATTTCCTCAGCTTTATTTTCATTATTGTCTCTGTTACTTTTAAATAGTTTTTTTTATAACGATCTATAAACACTTGTATGATTCCTTTTCTTGTTTTTTTCTGTTTTACCTTCTTTATCCGTTGAGTTATCTAATCCAGTATTTTTATTTGTTTAGTTTTTTATTTAGCCTCTGCATTAAACTCGCATTTTCTATAATTTCTTTTCTAATTTCTCTTTTTGTCAACTTGTCTAGCTTATCTTTTTATTTTTTAAATTTCTTTCAATTTTACTAAAGCTTTAGTTTCATCTGTTTTTCTTCAACCTCTCTGGTTCTTTTTCTTTGTTTTCTGTTTTGCTTTTATTGTTTCTTCTAGCATGATATATAGGTTCTGCATTTCACACTCACCTTTCATTATTTATCTTTATTCTTTCTATATTAGCAGCTACTTCTTTTTTCATTTCTTCTCCATATAGTATTATCTCTTCATTTTTATTTCTTTTTATTATTTAGTCTCAATTTTTCAAATATCGTTGTGCTTCTTGCCATTCTACGATCTGTGTCAAGTTCAAATTTGTTTATAACTTCAGTTTTTGTTATTATTTTTCCATTAGTGATTATCACAAAATTAATTTTATTTTTGTTTGTTCCATTTAGCGATTGTCATGTCCATTTCTGGCCTTTTATTGCTATTTAGAAAGTATTTGCTATATATAATTTATTTTGAAAGGCAATCTATATCTTTATGTTACAAGTCCGTTTTTTTTTTCATGTTTACCTATCCTACTATTAGAATCACTCACTAGTAACAATTATTTGTATAATCTTGTCACGGAAGAAAAAGTTTTTATTTTATTTTGAAGACTATATAAAATGGTTAAGTTTTAGTGAATCGCTTTCAGGTTCCATAACGGAATGAGTATTTTTTGTCCTCCTTATCCAAAGCTTGTGATGGTTCATCTTTCCATAAAATGTCTTCTGGTTGCTTTTTGCTGCATCGTTACCATTTTACAAACTGGACATTTAAAACTTATGACTCTGTATATGATTGTAGATTGATTATTGTAGTAAAGGAAATTTAGATTATAGAATAAATATGAGAAGAGCTGAGATTATTAAAAATGTGCTACAGCTTAGTATTGGTTTGATCGGTTCAGGTCAAGTGGATGTAGCGTCTAAGCAGAGATAGTTCAGTTATTTTCTGAGGATATGGAAGATAAAAAAGGATTTTTGAGTCGTAATTGTGTGGAGATAAATTGTTTGCCTCTGCAGGATTTTAAAGACGCAAGGTCGCACAAAAGTTTAGCTTTCGTAAAACTCGTTTTTAATACAGCTTAGTGTTTCCTCTCTGTAGGGGCGCATGAGATGTTCGAAAAAGTTTTTGCGATTAAAAATAAATGAAAAATTTAGATTCACGAGTTGAATCACGCCGAATTTTAGAAAATTTTCTTGAAACCTACCTGTTGGATAAGGTACGTCGACAACACTTTTGGTATCTCACTTCATGAACAAAATGCGCTTTTCCAATTTCTTTCTCACCTAAACATATTTTATACCAATATCAAGTTTACAATGAAAGTCGAACAAAATAACCCCTGGCTTTTTTGATTCTCGTGATAAAAAATCCTTCAAGTGAAAGTTTTATTACAGTACCTATAGGAAATCATTTAGTTGCAAATTTCCTTATTACAAGTCTCTTAAACTGCTCGACACTAAGAATCACTCAATTAAAATAATATTCTTACGTACTACAACCTTAATTCAAAACGAATATTTTAAATATTCTTGATCCATATCATTAAAAAGACTAATAAAAACACAAATTTTAAATCTCATGACCTTCCCGACCAAATAAAAGCACTTTTTTTGCTTTACATTAGAGGCATCATTGACAGAATAGGTCACATATTGAATAAGCAAAGTATACAAACAAAATACCTTGTTCCTTTGTCCTTTATTTTGTTTATTTTATGTAGCTAAGTGACTTAGTTAGAGTGAAATCTAGATTTAGATTGTGCCAATAGAAAAACTTTGAGAGATTATTGAACCTATTTTTTTTTATGCACAAGACATAATTTCAGCTTTTGTTTCGTGCTTTTCTTGGCTGTAGGTAAATTCAAAAACCCAAAAGGTTGTCTTTTTTTTATAAAGCTCCTCTTTTTGACTAGGGCAAGATAGTACGTTAATATGCCCTTTTCTATTAGTTGTTCAGCAAGATTAACAATAAATGCTAGATGTCCAAAATCGTTGTATAATATGCACACATTCATTGCAGCCATATTGAGACAATTGCAAAAGACTTTTTCACATTATTTGACAGAGATCCGTGGAGATTTTCGAGCTCTGCTAGATCAACTCCATCCATCTTTTGCTGGTAAAATGCAATGGCTTTCAAACAGTCGAGTGACTCCATTTATTTTTATTCGTAACTTTGGTCAACTCCGGTTTATGTCAGTTGCTCATTACTAAAACTTCTTTGGTAATCTACCATTTCACGTGAACTAATTCCGTTTCGATACACCTGTAGGCAGATTTTTCCTAGTTGAGCTTGTCTTGAACAGCGGATATATTTTTACAATTAGCTCTACAAGTATCTAATGCAGCCTAGTTAATGGTTTGTAATCAATTTAAACTTGTAAAGAAATTATCAAAATATTGGATAATGTCTGGAACGTTAACTCGTTTTTTGGAAAATTTTTACTGTAGCACACATTGACACAAGGCTACAATTTGATACCACTTTTGGTTGGTTTTAGGTACATGTATTGCTACAATAAAGAACGCTCTTTGAATTTAGTAATCGATTCTTCTGTACTTTGAAAGAGGTTATATTCGCAGTATATATTGAACATATACTTCAACTTATGTTCCATCAAAGTAAATTTTTCGTACAGATTTTATTTCTTAGAATATAATTTGTACAGTTGAATTTAAAATGAGAGATAATTCACTTTTTTTCTATTTTTTTTTTATCAGTGAATATTGGTTATCCCTAAAACTAAAAGAGAGTATTTGAGGAATAAAATTTTATCATAGCGTGATTATTACAAAAATTCAAAATTTTTTGAATGATCAGGATCAAGCATTACTATACTTAAATATAAATGGAATAAACTTTTCGAAGTGTAAGAAACCCCGCGTGGAAAAATAACATTCTGAACATTCTATGTACCCTACTTTAAACTTTTACAGCTTTTAGGTGACAATCGGTTTGTTTAAATAAAATTTTCTTAAAGCAATACTAAAGAAAAAAGCTTTTTGGAAATATATTCCAAAAGGGATGTCTAGAAAAGTTTGATTTTTTTGGGATGTAAGACAAAATTGACCAGACCCTGAATGTCAGGCAGTTCTTTGTTGATTAGTTCATTGCTGCTTCACACTACTAATATTTAGTCTTAATCTGTGCCCACTTTTGTGGATACTCCCATCTCTCCCACATATGATTATAATTGGATTTTGTTAAAAATTTTGATAAATTGCTGATTTGCTATGGTATTTTCTTTACTTGTCGAAGGTTTTACAATGGAGTGATGATTCGACGTAGACTGATTTTCAATGTCATCATTCACATTTGTTTTATTTTCTTCATTTTTACCCACCTTTGGTTTTTTTGCTGGCTTTGTATCCACGTTATGAAACTTCTTTGTTATTTTTTTAGGTTTGTTTTCTTTCTCAAATGGAGATTGATTATCTCTCTCTGCAGAATTAGAAGAAGACGAGGAGGAAGGCTCATATTCAGATACATCTGGGGAGAAGTCGGATTCATCTGATAGTATTTCATCCCATAGTGATTGTATGCTTGGTTGCTGTTTTTCGTTAGACATTTTGAACACTGAAATATTAGTTTGGGGCTGCGCTCACACACAACGACAGTAAAACGAAACTAATTTAATGATGCAATGGCGGAATTCATGCAAGCCTGGACAAGACAGTGGGCATGATTGGTCCCCTACCTCGATTATGGGTTTTCCATATCATTAGGGCCGCGGTGGGTTAAAGTAACCCACCAAGAAAAAATTTAATTTTTGGGGCTCAAATTTAAAATTTTGAAAACTTAATTATGACAGTTACATATTTTGAGTCAAGACAAAAAAATAAACCGATTCGAGTAGAGGGGCACATATCGCATCCATTACGTGGTGGCATTTTACGTGATAAAATACAGGAATACTGGTGAATTCAATTCGATGGCCTTTCCCGTTACTTACCACATGAAGATAGTGCCCGTACACGATCTCCCTGCACGAAAACCTTGTTACTGATCACAAAATGTTAAAGTCTGGCTTAATTTCTTAATTATAAGATTTGTTACTACTTTCAGAAGGGTGTTAAGTAGATGAATACCCCTACAGTTTTGTGGCAGTTGTTTTTCGCTTTTTTTTTTAAATGGGAATTACTCTTCCAGTTTTCCATTCTCTTGGTATGTTTGAGTTTTTAAATACTTGTTGTATAAGTTTACATATTTTTTGCAGTGTGTTTACTCCGTATTTTAACATTTTATTTGTGATTCCATCAGCTTTTGGTAATTTCCTATTATTTAATTATTTTATTATCAATGCTATTTCTTGCCACTTTGTATTCTTGATTCTCTGCAGTTATTTACATATTTTAGGTATGTGAAGTTCTTCTTTTTGTTTGTTATTATTTGTTTATCCTTCTTTTTTCTAATGCGTCTGTTGCTGCTTTTATAATATTTGTTTTTAGTATTTATCAGTTTATATATAATTATATTCAAGTGATAATGTGTTGTTTGTAAGGTAACTGGCAATATTCCTTTAGATATGTACTCTATTTTATCTATTATATTTTCGTATTTTTATTGATTAAGATCCCTACTACTACCATAGCTTTTTTGTCTTTATCAATTCCACTAGATGTTAAGCTATAATCCATATAAGGTATTACTTCTTTTATTTTTATTTTTGTCTCTGATGGGGAACATACGTCTGTTTTTTTCTCTTGTAACTCTCTTCGTTGGTATCAAGATTGAATATTTCAATATCCAGTTCTCAATATAGTTGTCTCCAAATTTTGCTTTTTCCATTGTCTCGCCATTTTCGTCTACTTATGATCCGTCCCTGTACGCGGAATATGTTTGGCACTAGAAGTCAATTTATTTTTTATGCCAGGTAGGTAGCTAACTTCTCCCAGCAGCCCTCCTATTTCTTTATCCAGGCTTGGGACAGGCACATTAACCTTTAAGCTACTCAATATAACCAAAGACTGACTCAGGTGTAGTTTCTATTACCTTAAAATCTAAATTGCTTTTCTGCTGAACCCTGCTAATCGATTTTCTTCTTGATTTATCCTAGAATAATTCTTGTTAATTTTCTAGTTATGCATGTGAGGATACTCAAAGTTATTATTTGCATTTTTTTTGCTAGCGTTATTATTAAAGAGTGTTTAAAATAATAATAAATATTTCCTTTTTCGTGTATATAGTTTACGAGGTCATAGTTTGTGTTTTACATCACATGCTTTCTTAAATTTTAAATTTTCGGTGCTTTCTCAAATTCTGTTGTTAATATTGGAAAGCTTAGTTTTTCAGAAGTAAATTAGTCTTTTTTGATCTTTTTTTGATCTTTTCAAAGTTATTCATATAATTTCCAACACTTCGTTGCAATTTAACTGCTATTTCATAATTTTTTATTATTTTGGTCTAATTCTCACTTTTACAGTTCCCAAAACTTTTATGATGGGGCTATAGCAGTTATTAGTGTTTATCTATTAAACTGTATTGGTTAAGCCATTATTTTCTTAGTCTGTTATATTCTTTTTATCTGTGTATATTTTTTCAGTTCCTCTGTTAACCAAGTGTTTTTGGGTTGTTGTTGTAAAGTTCCTCAAACTTCTTTACGCACCAGTTGTTACTGCTGTAGTATTTGTTATTGTAAATTTCTTTCTGTACAGAAGTTTACTAAATTTTGGCCTTTTCTATGTTTAATTCTTAGTCCGTATTTTTGGATTGTATTCACTTTTTGTCCTTCACTACAATGGCCTAAAGAATCAATTATTCTATTTGTTTTGAATTTGTCAGTCATAATTTTGTCATTGCAAAGCGAGTAATTATTTAGTTCTTGGTTTCATTTCTTGGATAATATAGTTCCAACTTCTGAGTAGATGATTCTAAAACTATCGCTTTAAAAGCGCTGTTTTGTCTTTACACTTAATTTCACTCATTCCAAGAATGTTTGGGTTTATTTATACCATTTACATTTTTATATATTTAATTTTTCCACATACTTCTAATGAACCACACGTTACGATTTTATTGATTTTGTTCTTCTTTATCTGCTCTTTATCTTTGTTTACTTTTTGTTAGTATGTCTGTTTAATTGCGTTTCAGTTCGGAGAGCTAATTGTGGGACTATTTGACCTCTAGAAAATTTAGTATTAAACGTCTTCTTCTTCTTCTGTCGTCAAGTCTTAGGCCATTCTGCCTGTTCCGAACTTCATTTGGACCATCTTTTCTTCGGTCTTCCTACATCTCTGCGTCCTCTTGGGTGGTAGTTTAGGATTTGTTTCGGTATTCTTTCTTCTCTCATCCTATTAACGTGTTGTCTCCAATTGTTTCTGTATTCTTCTATTTTGTCGTTAACGTTGAAAATTTCTAGTTCTTCCCTTATTTCTTCATTTCTTATCCTATCATTCCTTGTGCAACCTTTAACATTTCTGAGAAATCTCATTTCCGCTGCTTGTATGCTAGATTTGTTATCCACGATTCGCTTCCATAAGTGAGTACAGGGACGGCCATGGTCTTGTAAAATTTCATTCTTGTTTCTTTTCTTGTTTTGTGTTTTAGCGTTCTATTTATTGTCCCGCAAATTGCTTGGAATTTATGAATCTTGTTTTCTACATCTTTATCATTTTCGTATGTGGTATCGCAGCCTAAGTAGTTGAAATGAGATATCTGTTCTAAAGTCTTTCCATCTATTATTATTTTCGATCGCACTGGTTGTTTTCCTTGGAAGGCCATTATCTTTGTTTTGTCTTTAGATATTTTCAAATTGTAGTTTTCGCAGAGTAATTTGAGACGGTAAATTGATCTTTGCAGATCGTCTACGTTCTTTTGAATTATTGTTAAATCATCGGCATATAGCAGTAAGTTTATGTTTTTGTCGTCTCGTAGTTTTATCCTGGGTTTACTTGTGGTTTCTAAAGTTTAACCACGTCGTCGATATAAATATTAAATAAAGTGGGTGATAGCCCACACCCTTGTCTTAGTCCTTGATTTGTTTGAATTTTATCAGACTTACTGCCGTTGTTGTTTGTTACTATGTTTGTGCTAATATATAATGATCTTATGATTTCTATAAGGTGGTTAGGGAATCCTTTTTCTTTTATTATTTCAAGGAGTTTATGTCTGTCTACGCAGTCAAAAGCTTTTTCGAAATCTATAAATGCAAGGTGGGTTTCCAAGTTGAATTCTCTTCTTTTTTCAATTAATCTCTTTAAAACGAATATGTTGTCACTACATGAGCGGCCTTTGCGAAATCCAGATTGCCCTTCGTCTAGTAATAGCTCAGCTATGGGTTTTGTTCTTTCATTAATTAAACGTAAAAAATTATTATTATATAATGCTTTGTTTTGAGAAAATAATGTTTAAATGGCTCTCCTTATAGTCATCTTTTTTTGAGTTATGGCTATTATTTCCACATGTAGTCAATTCTACAAACTTTACTATCTTCTTGAAGCACTACTTTAGTTTAGCTGTTGATTATCTCTAAGTAACCTGTCGTACGTTAATTTTTTTATTTGCGTTGGGTTTTCCTTATATAAAAGGATTAGATTACCCAAACATAAATGATTCACAGAATTACATAGTGTTTAGAATTTATTGTTTTATTTACGTTAAAAAAGCAGTAAATAATTACATCCACACTAAATTTCATTATTTTATTAACAAGCAATAACTATTATAAATAGTAAACAAATAAATTTAAAGACTAATTTAAGGAAACAAATTAAATTAAAAAAATTTGATTTACAACTTTTGCTCTTTAAATAACTGTAGCAGGGCTTTATATACATTTTAATATATTTTAAAGCTGATCTTGGACATAAATATTGTCAACTATTTTTGGAGTTTCAGCAACATCATATATCTTAAAAACGTGTTTAGTTTGTAATCCATCTAAAAGCGCACAAAAAATATGTTCAACAACGTAAATTAAATTTGTACGTAAATTTATGAGAGGTATAACAAAAATATGCTTAATAAGATACATAAGTTTGTTGGTAACATATGCTTCCATTCTAGTAATATTAGATAGTTCTATTACTGTTAAAGGGGTTGTACTTTCTTATTATTTAAAGATTGATATTATTAGTAAATTATAAATGATAGCTATGTGCCATTTGTTTATGTTATAAATTTAAGAAACGAAGATAAGTATATTTTATTTATTTTGCTTATTACAAATTTACTTATTATTTGTTAAGTTTTATAAGTAATAAGTGAAAATTTGACTAAACATTTATATATTTATTGTTGCTTCGCAATTTTTTATTTTGTAATTATTTTTAGTAGAAATTGAAAAGTTTTTAATGAGGCACTAAATGTAAAATAATTTATTGCCCATCTATCTATGTTGGCCCCTTTCCATACAATAGCGGATATGGAACTTTCTAAATTGTTTTCATTTGTTTTAATCTGCTGTTTTTCTTATCCAACTAAATTCAGGAATCATCTTTAAATTATGCGCTTATCCCATTTGTGGACGCCCTTCTCCTCTTTGCCTTCTATGGTCTCCATTGTTGTATTTCTTTGTCCTACCTGTTGTCACATAGTGTGACTAGCTTCTATTTTAGAGACGCTATGTTTAACATTTACCTTTTCATCACGCTTTAAGTTTTCGCTAGCTTGGCCATAATATATTTCTTGCCAAAGTCTATGTTTGTGCTCTCTATATGTTTATATAGGAAGGACGGTTGTCCATACTAGTGGTAGTCTTCTTTTAGTTTCTGCTATTTGGCTTTGTTACGCACATGTTATCTTTTGTGTGTCCGTGTGTTTATCTACATATACCTTTCTGTGGTTGTGTACTTCTATTTATTTCTTCTTTATGGTTAGTTATCATTTTTATTCCTTATGAGGCTTATTTGTTTTGACTGTCATTTTAGTTAACAGATCATTATTTGTAGTTCTTCAAAACTCTGGGACATTAACACAATATAATCTGCAACATATTTTTGGTTTATAAGAATACCCATTTTTTTAAATATATCCTCCAAAATTCTTATAAATAACTTTAGATTTATTGAGTTTTACTTTTCTTCTCTTCGCTATGGATTGCTTATTGGTATATAATTATATTCCATCTCCATTTCTACTAGCCTTTTTTTAATTTTGTTTTGGATATAGGCCTCCCCCATGGTTTTCCATTTTTTTCTGTTTTGTAGCTTTCTGTATTAGCACAGTCTAGCCGCCTTTTTGAGATCATCTGATCACCTCATTATGGGTTTACCCCTGTTTTGACTTTTCTGCCTATGGTCTCAATCTTATGATCTTGTTACATCATCTTTCTTGTTTTCTCACTGCGTGGCCCGTCCAGTTTTGTGGTATTTCAGGATTACGTTTAGTATCCCTCTTTCCATTGCTCTTTCATTGACACAAAGTATATTTATGATGTTTTTGGTGAAGGTCCACGTTTTAGACCCTTATGTTGCCAACGGTAATATACAATGTTTGTAAGGTTTTGTTTTTAGGTGCATAGGTATCCTCATTTGCATTACGTTTTTTAATTTGCCGTATGCCGCGCAACTAAGTCTTGTTCTTCTTTCAACCTCTGCTATTTGGTTGGACACCAGCTGCTCCAAATAAATATAATTCTGTACTTTTTAAATTATTTTTGATTTTATTCTTACCTCTAGGTTCGTGTCTTCTTTTTTCATTATTTTTATCTTGTTTATTTCAAGCCCCACACTATCACAATGATGTTGTCTGAAAATTTTAGGTTGTTAATTCTCTCTCCTTCTACCAGTATTTCCTTAATTTTTCATTTCAATTTCTTAAATTCTTTTGAAGACATCACATCTCCTTGTCTTACGCTTCTTTTTATATGTATTTTTCGATGCTTGCGTGCATTTTAATCTGGATAGTTGTTCTATTATAAATTTGCTCAATGATATTAACATATCTGTAGTCAATTCTTGCCTTTTTTAGTGATTTTATTAGTGCCTACATTTTGATGCTGTCAAAGGCTTTCTTGAAATCATTAAAACAAAATCATAGATGGATGTTATATTTCGTGACTTTTTCAATTAGTGTTCTTCTTTTAGTTTTATTATCTTCTTTTTTATTGATATTTCTCTGCAAAATTTTTTTATTTTATTACTTTCCTCTAATAGCCTTCCAACTATTTCCTCTTTATATTTTCTTTTTCTATTTTCTTTGCTGTCTTATTAATCTTTGTATACTCTATTGTGTCTTTTATCCTCCGTTATAAGTTGTCTTTTTTCTCCACTATTTTTTTTGTTGCTTTTCTTAGTTTACCTTTTTTTTTTGTTTTACTATTCGCTGTATTTTTAGATTATTCTTCTATTACCTTTATTATTCTTTGATATCGGTCATTTATTTTATATCTTTATTTAGTTCTACTCTATTCAACTTCTGTTTTATGGTTTTCCTTCAATTTTGTCATATTTAGTTTTTGTTTTATTTGAGTTTCCGTTTTATATAGATCTTAGCTTTAACCAGTATATGGTCGTTTCCAATATGAAAACTATTTATAGTATTTACATTTGTTACTACATTCTTATTGTTTGTTAGTATGTAGTCTATTTTGTTTTTAGTTTGTTTATCTGGGCTTACTCATGTCCATTTTCGTTTTCGTTTATTTGTGAATAATATATTCATGCAATATAACTGCTTTTCTTCCAGAAACTCTACTAAATTTTGTCCTCCTCTATTTCTTTCCCCTAATCTGTATTTTCCAACAAACTTCTTTGAGTCACCAGTTTATCTACCTATCTTAACATTGAAATTGTCTAGTATGAATGTATATTGCGTTCTTTTTTCCTCTATAGTCTTTTTTAGATCCTCATAGAATTTTTCAATATCTTCTTCTTCGTATTTACTAGTAGGAGCATAGCACTGTACTAACTTTATGGGGGTAGTCTTATTTATTTTAATAAAACATACAACATTTTATCTGTTATGGAATTTATCTCGGTAATAAATGGCATTACCTTACACTGAAAGGTATACAGGGTTTACTGATTATATTATATATATAATAAATGGCATTACATCTTTATGTATTATTAGTCCTACTCCCCCGTTGCTTTAATTTTATTTCTCTTTATAAAAGAGTACATATCCTTTCTGTATCTCACATAATTTTTCTCCTCTTCGTCTGCTTTCTAAGATACCAATTATATCCTATCCGATTCGTGTCAACTCATATTTCAATTGCTCTAATTTTTCTTCTACAGTTATTACTTGTACGTTGTACACTTAGACTATTGTTTTTCGTTTTCTTATTGGCGGAGATCTTGTCTCTTCCAGAATCCTTGAGGCAATCTGATGTGGCAGTGTGGGATTGTGGATTGTATATTCTACCCACCTGGGGCAAATTTGTTTTACCTTCGACTTTATATTCATATGGAGGTTTTTGGCTTTAAATCACCACGCTAACCCTGCGGGTTGGCTAGTTAGTGGTGGTCTAACTTACTAAGACCTTGTACGCCATTATATATATTATATTGGCATACATCCAAACGTAACCCATCATTCAGCTACGTCGTTGAGGTCTAGTCTTTGTTTGCTGTGTTAACAAACTACCACAGTATATAGTAAAAAGTAGTTACATTCTGCGTCGGCACCTTTGATCTCGTGTCTTCAGACATGGCGACGATGGATAATTCAAGAAGATATTTAGTCGCCTTTGATTATAAACTTGAGCACAAATTTTAATATTCATCTATATACAAAAACAATCTGTTAAAAAGCAATACAATTTCATTTATAATTTATATTGCAATAACGATTTCCATATCAATGTATCATAATTTATGCTCAAACCTATGATCACTAAATAACTTTTGAATAATTTATGTCTAACATCGTTGCCATGTTTGCTTTTACATCTTGCTCGGTGGCATATCTTAAAACACGAGATCAAAGATGCCTGCTTTACTTTATATTGGAGCAACTCCCGTAACCATGTCGACTCCTGGGTCCTGCGCAGTGAAAAATCCGAGGACAAAAAAACCCTAAGAGGGGACTTTACTGTATACTGTGAAAATACTACCTGGAGTTCAGCCTGTTCGTCCTCAGGGCGTATTTTATTTTTCCTACCCTTTATATCTAGAGAGAATTTCCTATCCGCCACCTGGGGACGCGCGCTCTAAGGGTTACAAGCTCCCCGAGGAATCTAATTATACTACTATCTTTTATATTATCAAAATACTTTCTAGTAGTCTTATAAGAGCTAGGCAAAGTGGCAACCTGTATTTATTTGATTTTTCTATTGACGTCCTTAAAGTTAGTAGGTGGTATATCGTATTGTATTTTTTGCGAAAACTTGCTTGTTCGATTGATAATCTTTTAATTTGTTGTTAAGTTTAGTAATTATTATTCTAGTTTTATAATAGTAATTATTATTCTATCTTAAATGATATATTGTTTTTAGCATCTTCTCTATTTGGTACCAGTTTCACCACTTCATTGGTAAAGGAATTTTAAGATGCGATGGTTAATTTCTGCCGCATTTCCTAATTTTAGGTTATTTCACGCTGTAAAGATATTGTCTATATAATTATTACTAATCTTAAATACAATAGCAAAATTACCGAGTTACTGCTTACATTTGCTTTCAGGTTTTTAATTTAGCTGACATCGATTTTTGCTCTTTTTGGGCTAATTTAAGTTGCAGTTGCAAATTAATAAACAACTCAATCGTAGAGGTGATAAATAATCGCTATAATGGGTCAGTTTAACTTGATGTTTAAGATTTCTTAATCTTTGTGACGTTTGTAAAATTTTTAATAGAAATTTATCACAGAATAATAAGTTAAAAATAGTAATGTATTTCATGGTGTATTTAATAATTTTTAAATAAGCATTATTTGAGAAGAAAGGCGAAATTTAAAAATGTTACGATGCATGAAGCGAATACTTTACTTCCCTGCTTATCCAAATGCTTGTTAGTGATTGTTCTTGAGTATTATGCTCTTATGAGTCTGTTGGTCTCTTCTGGCAAAAGCTCATTTATTTATTTTGGTTTTAGGCTTTGCTTCTAGCTTCACTCCAATCAATACACTTCCCCAGTACTGACATATTTATTTTTCCTACTTATTCTGTTTTCCCCGATTTTCCTTATTTCTTGTACCATTTTTATTGTTATATTATCCTTTACCCGTAGTATATTATTCAACCAATCCAGTTGCCTTCCTTGAATTACTGTTGTCACCGTTTTTATGTACAACCGATCTCTAAATATTTTATTACTTAATTGATCTCTCTTAGTTTTGCCTTTTATCTTTCTTAAGAACTTTATTTCCGTGTTAGTAATCTTGGATTTGTGTTTATTGAAGTTGTCTAGAGTCACCATCACTATTCTCTTTAAACATTATCACTTTAGTTTTTTTTTAGGGGGCAGTTTGACTTTCCCAAAGAATGTGTTTTTGTTGTGGTGGATAATCTCCACATGTTTCCTATTTGGTCTTTAATCTCGTGATTTAGTTTTCTGTATTCTTATGTATTTACATTAGGCTACTTGTTCTGCACTGATGTCGTTTTTCTTTTTTCTACACCTATTATCATATGTTTTGTTTTTCAATATTTATAGTCATGCTTATTTTTTGTAGTTTTTGTCTACATTATATTAAATGGTATTGTAAATTCTCTTTGGAATCTGCTATAATTACTATGTTATCTACAAATGTTAATTTTAAAACTGGTATCTTTTCTTATTTACAATATTATAAATTAATTTTTTTAGCCCTCTTCTCGTTTCATTTATATTTTCATAGAAGAAATATTAAAAATTTTGGCTTGTTGTTTGGTTCATTTAAAACAGCGAGAATTTTGTTAATTCACCACAAAACAGTTGCTCCCGTGACGAAAATGGCAAAAGAAATTAAAAATGATTACAAGAGTAATACAAAATAGAAGGTTAACAACACCGTAAAAAAAGGCCAGAAAGACCGGGTATAGTGATAATGCTAAAATTTTCTAAAGAATCTTTAAATTTTGTTTAAGTTTATATGTAGTTATTGTTGGTAATTATTGTACAACCCCTAGGCTTTTCAGAGAGTGACACATCCTTTTTTGAATACGTGCACTAATGATATGTCTTAAATTAATAATCTTTATTTTTACACCTATCTTTACTTAATTTTGGAACTTTTTACCCTTATAGATATAAGGTCGGAAAGAGAGGGTTGTGTTATGCCCTAGGTTTTTTTTTCTATACCCCATTATATTTTTCTTGTTTTACATTTTATACATCACTTCACTAGGTTCTATATTTCTCTTAACGACTGCGTTATCTAACATTTTTCTTGGGTTTCTTCTTGTTTTCTCTTTAAATTTTTGTGCTTTGAATGCTCTTTTTACAGTCTTGTTTTCTTTTATATTTATTATGATATTTAGCCAACTTAACTGTCTTTACTTTATTGTGTTTATATTAGTTTAATTTTTAGATTATCTTTAATGACAGCGTTCCTTATTTTGTCAATTTTTGTTTTTCCTATTTTTTTTTTGTTTCAAGATTAGGGATGATTATTTTTTTAGTGTCTCCATCTTTATTTCTTTTGGTATTTTTATTTATTTAAATGGGTCTTGATTTAGCTTGATGGTCACGTTAAGTGACTCATCGTATTGTTGAGATGTTGGACCATTTACCGAAACACCACGAACTACAAGCATACTGATTATGTATTTATTGTATATTTTTACGTTATTCATTGTTTTTATCCTTCTAAATAAGCGACTATTTTATTATTTAATACATAGAAAAATAATAGTATTATATTAAGCATTCCTTATTGTTAATAACAAGTTGAGAAAATGGTTTTAAAAAATAGCGGTTTAAGGTATTTTAAAGTTATTAATTTTTCCCTATTTTAACTGCTTGAGAGAGATTGGACCAAATACGGTGCAGTTTTCAAGCAACGATGTTTGCAAATGCTTTTCAAATGACAATGTAAGGCGGTTTGCGTAAAAAAGCTATATAATTGCAAGTAATTTTTTATATATAATCATGTGGTTGTCGTAAATAAGAGAGCTGTATATTGGCCTATAAATTACATCCTATTTATCTTGTATAAAACGTTAAATACGCGTCCAACACAAAGCGTACGCAAAAGATTGCTAACAATTGATTTGAGCAAGGCAGTAGAGGAAGTTAGTGAGTAAAGATTGGAAAAATCTTAAATTTACAAGATTTTTTATTTCGATGTAAAGCTCAAGATCGTCTTATAGGCGTTTTTTTAAATTTTTATTTTACATGGCATTAATACCAAAAAATTTAAATATAAGTTTAAACTTTTGGTAATCTTTATGTTTTGTGAATGATAAATAAAATCATGGCATTTCTAGGGCACCATCACACTTATCTATATTTATATATAAATAATAAATGTTTTTATTATTTTTTTATAGTGCAAAATGTGACCTTCATGTGCACCAAAGTTGTGGTAGTAGGGGAAGGTGGGTCTCCCGGCGAAGGGTGCTACAAGCAAATTATCAACGAGCACGAAGTTGAGCTTTGCGTGTGCGAGTCCCAAAAAGACTCTTACAAGCCCTGCAACTCTGGAATGAGCCATTCCGTCTCCGTTGAAAAGATGCTGATGTTAGTGCTTCTGAGCATGCTAATTGCTAATTATCCGGCAACTCCCGGCTAGGTCGCACGGGTTGAGACTCCAAAGTAGACGTAATTTGAATATGCAACTGAATGAAATGTAACGATATTACACTAAATTAAATTTTCGTCGTTATTAATAATATTCAATCTGACCTGGAAGTAGCGTCCCCTCGGAAATCATGCGCTTATGATATCCTGTGACACCCGCTGATGGTAGCTCGGTCTTCGGGGACCGAGGGCCCTCGGAAGGGGAGACGTGAAGACGAAACCAAAGCAGCCGGCGCAGAGCTGCTCTTTTATTTTGCAAAATACGCCCCGGAGACTGAAGTTTTAATGGACGGAAGAGGACTATGAATAACAAAATAATATAATTTCCTCTTTTTATTGCGCTGATACGGAGGGTACACAAACATCTTTGCGTGAGTTCGCCTTTTGCGTCTGCGTTTTCAATTAGCGCCTTTGAAGTAGGCGAAGTGTCCGCAATAACTCTGTTAGGCCCTTTAGTCGGCCGTAATGAGTCCCGTTACGTTTTAACTCGCGCTAATTGACTGCTTGTGATTTCGATTGCCGAACGAAATGTGGAAGTGCCCCGAACCTCCCTTGCTTTGCCCCCTGCGCGTCCTTGCGCAGATTTTGCATAATAAAAGGATCTCTAAGCACACATTCTGCATGTTACGCTTTCGCGTCTGTTTTACGATTCAGGAAGTTTTAAGTGAGCTCGAGAATTGTTCGTTTTAGAGTGCAGTGAGGAGTTCGCGTTTTGTAGGTTTAAGCGCCGCCAGAAGTTTCAACAACGCGACAGATTTAGGCAGGTGCAAACGTTCTTGCATCGGGCTGTAAACTTTTGGGGCGGAACGTGATTAAACTAAATGGCAGGAAGAAGGGCATTCTGACTACTTTGCTAAATTAGAAAAAAGCCACTGATTTAAACAATTATTTTAAAATAAAACGCAGACCTTGTATGAATAGTCACAAAATTAAAATTACAAACATATTGATGTTTATCGCAACAACAGACGTTCACTTATAATGATGCATCAAATGGTTGGTTCTTGGGTTGTTGGGTTGTGTCGGAGTTTGGAAACTCTCGACGTTTTATCTACAACTGCGACGGACATTTTCAAAAACATCAAGAGTTACCAAATTCCGACCACGGCTTAACAATCCGAGAACCAGCTATGAAAGCCTTCGCATTTATTAGTTCATTTATAACTTTCTAAATGAAATAGATAAAGTAAAAATTTTTATTTGAAAAATAAGTCTTGCAATACAACGAAAAAATAATTTTGTTCTTAGTGTAATCTGCTAACCCGATACTTTTAAAGATACCAGGGAGTAGTGAAGAAAAGAAAGTGTAATTTGCTATTTGTTGCTAAGTAAGTATTTTGCTACTTTGATTTGGACAATTATTTTTATTTTTAGTATAGTTGAGTCTATAAATCTTCCCAGAAAACTTAAAGAGTTATATTACAAGTTAACTTATGCAAGAGCAACACATCTTCACATCCACAGTTCAATACAATGTCATCTATACATTACACTTCGTGTGCTATAGTTAGATAGTATAAATCTGCTTGTCTCAAATAGTTAATCTTAGTTTGCTATTTATACCAAATAACTATATAAATATAATAATTAATTATAAAGAATTATAGACTATTATTGATTTATAAACAAATATAGTTTATAGTAAAAGAAGTAAGAGTAAACAGATGACACAAAATAGAAAGTTACCAATATTTGCCAACAGGTGTATTAGTGTCCAAACAGGCAAAAACACTAAAATAATAAAATAAAATATAAAATTTATAGACAAATATCATAGAACTTTGTAAAAAAGCTATTATTAGTACGAAAAAGAAGACATGTGAAACAACAATCAACAAACAAGATATAGTAAAAGGACAAAGTAGTAGAACGATGAGATAAAACAATGATTGTAAGCAAAAAATTACAGTGGAAGAATATTCGAGCACAAGAAAAGAAACACATTGTGCAGAACATAAGAAGAGAAGAAATAATGTATAAGTAAAAATAAAAAAACCTCAATTGGATTAAATTTAAAAACTGGTTAAATGGAAAACGAGAAACTATTATGCAACATAATGAAAAATATAAAACACAAAAAAGTCATATTTTCCAAGAAATAGCTGATAAATATAATAAAATATTAACTAAAAAACAAAATATTTAAAAAAATGTGTTCAATAAAGTATTTTAAAATTACTAAGAAGAAATTATTAATAACAGAATTCAGAGTATTAATAGAAAGAAAGAAAAAACCGAGGCCAAAATGGCTACGATCTAGTAACGAAGATAACTGTCAAACATTTAAACAAATTAGAAAACAACAAAAACAATAAAAAATAAAATGTAGAGTTAGACAGAAAAAATGATTAATAAGCTAAAAAATGACAGCAAGGGCATTACGAAATTATATTACTAAATTAAGAAATAAAAAAGGAAAAGGATTACCTGTGCTGACATAGTAAAGAAAAAATATGAACAAGTTATATAAATGACGCGACAGAAATAGAGAAAAAAATAAAAATGAGTACAAAGAAGAAAACAGGGAAATAGAAGAAGGACTAGAGAAGTCATCAGAAGAAGAAGTCAACAATATAATCCAAAATCTAAAATCAGAAAAAGTGACAGGACCAGATAATATTAATGTTGACTTATATGAAATGAAGGAAATGAAATTAAACAAAGGTTTTACGGACTAATGAAATAATAAAACCATGCTCTAAAAATAAAGGGAAGGAATTATATCAATTATAACGGAAGTAAATATGTTATCATGTGAAAATTATAAAAAGATAATTAATGAATGGCACTTAGAAGATAATAACCTCACTGATATCAAAAAATCACAAAAAAGCCAAAAGGGAGTGCCAGAACAGAAGATCGGCTATAGACACAATTCATATGATGAAGCAAGTAGTAGAAAAATGTTACAAAGAAGATATTAAAACAGAGACACTATTTATAAATTTTAAACAAGTATTAGGTACGTTAAAAGTATGGTTATATGGAATTCAATAAATTTAGGAATATTTAAAAGCGGCAGTACTTACATATGTAGGTTAACAAAAGAACACCGATTATTGCGATGCTATTTAACATAGTAATAGAAGGCACAATAAGGAATTGTGACATAAAAGGAACAATAATAGAAAAGTCTGTTAAGTGGTGGCTTACGCAGACGATATTGCTATAGCAAGAAACAGAGAAAGCTTTGAGGAGATAATAGCAAATATAAACAAAATAAGTTAAAAATATTAATTATAAGCATATAAAACTAATCAGGAAAGAGAAAAGGAATAACAACAGGCTCATAGTATTTAATGTTGTCGGCAATGGTAAATGTGATTTTTTTGTCGGGTATGCCAACCATATTAGATAAGGCACCAAGACCACACTGGTCTATTGCATAAAGATGTGCCATGTTTTAATGCTATGATTTAAACTTAGACAATATCTGCCAATTGTTGTATATTTATTTTATGCTTAATACGATTGTTCTATTTTCAATAGCTAAGTTCTCAGTTGGTTGTAAGTTGTTTTATTATTTTTTTTGAATTATTATTTAGCATTGTTATTCCTGCTTTATTTATCTTCCAACACTTTCTTACAATCTTGATCAAACCATTGTTTGCATTCTGTTTTTGTTGTTTAAAGTCTTAGCTGTCTTTATTACGGTTTCTTCAATAGTTCTACGCTATGTGTTTTATTTTCTTCTTGTAATTTTCGTTTAGTGTTGCTCTAAACAATTTATTGTTATTTAAATTTTTTTCCATTGATTATTTCTCCTTTTTGTTTATTGGGTAGATTTTCTTTTATTTTTTTATCATCAGAAGGAAATGGCCAGAATCAATATTTGTATCCCTACAGCTTTTAGAATTTTTACCGATCTTGCATGTTTCATCACCAGTATCATCAGCAGATCATTTTTCTCATCCAATCTTACCCTGTCACTCTTTTTATGTCGTTTGTCCATCTGGTCTGCGGTCTTCCCTTATCTCTTTTACTTTCTTGAGATCTCTATTCTATGATCCTACGCGTCCATTTGTTATCTTGCATTCTTTCTACATGTCCAGTCCAGTTGCATCTTAGAGTACACAGTCTCTCCATTATATTGGTTACTTTGGGTCCTCTTTGTATTTCGGTATTCTGTATACGATCACGTAGCTTAACGTTCAGTATCTTTTTCTCCATGGACCTTTGTGTTACTTGGAGCTTATGTACGATATTTTTATTGAAAGCTCAAGGTCTTCAAATCTTTGCTTTCAGTGTATTTGGTATTTCCGACTAGAATATATCTTGTAATTTTGCGAACGCCGACCAGGCCAGTGATATTCTTCTATGCAGGTCTGCTGTTTGTGGTCGATTCTTCTTTTGGTCATCTGGAGCAATCAATGTATCTTTGTGTATGTATTTACTATTGAAATATGTGATCTATTCTTATTTCATATTCAATAACGAGTTCTATAATTTTTTTCCATTCTCTTTACTAACACCATGCTTACTTTTACTTCCTGTTATCCTTTTGTAAATATCTTTTCTTCCCACCTCCGCGTTAAAATCCCCTAGAACAATTTTTATGTTGTATTTAGGTATGCTATTAACTATGTGTCCTGTATTTGTTCATAAAAGGGGGATTGATCTTTGCCCTTATCCTCTGAGGACATTCACAATAGTTATATTTCTGAATCTTCTTTTTATTCTAATATAATATAATCTTTCTCAAGTAACTTTAAACTCTACTACAGCATCTTTAATTTCTTTATTTAATAAAAAACCTGTACCAAGCATTCTGTCGTTTTTCCGCTTTTAAAATCTGTATACTCTCCAGCATTTGCAATATCTATTTCTTTATCATCTACTGTTTCCTGGACTGCAAGAATTTGGTTCTTCTTCATAAACGTTCCAGGTTCCCAGTTTAATTTCAGCATTTAAAGAATTATTTTTTTATTTTTTATTTTTTTTTCATTTCCTTTTCAGATTGCTTAGTTTTTCCATTGATTTTAATATCCATTTTTATAAACTGCTTTGAATTTGTTTCTTCGTTTCTTAGCTTTGCTTGTTATTTTTTTACTGGTTGTTGTGTGGATTTTATTCTACTCCTGTCCTAATATATTTTTTATTCATTCTATTTCAATGTTTGTCTATCAATAATTAATTTTTATCATCTTATTTTTACTTGTTTTTCACTTTTCTTTTCTTCTTTAGCGCTCTTCCTAACGAATCTTTGAATTTCTCTTTCATTACTAGTATGATCATAATTAATATAATATGTTATCTTTATTTAAATTTCTTAATTTACTTTTATTCTTCATAACTTTTAATTTATTATCTTTTTATGTTATTATTTTCTTCTCTCAATATTTTAATTTTAGTATGTTTTTTTGCACTTCTTTTTTTAATTATTGTATTTAAAACGACGTATTTGTCATTACTTCTAGAATTCTATGTAATATTTCATCACACTTTTGCGAGTTAACATAATAGGTGTCCTCGCTGTTCTTCCGCTTCTTCCTTTTCCCTTTTCCTCTTATTTTTGTCTAACGAACCATCACATTCTACTTTATTTTTTGAATACAGCTCTGTTTTTGTAAGTTTGATTGCCTAAGTATGCTACACCGAGAAAAGACAGAATTCAGATACTCTCATTAGAGGTTATCCATCCTATTGGCGTTTTAAACCGGGTTTTTTCTAAAATTCATTCTCCTATTTTGTAATTTTTTTGGGATTACTTTGTAGCGGGCTTTAAAAAATAACCATTAAAAAGTTAAAAGTGAAACAAACACTTGATGATCCAAATCTCAAAATTGTTTTAGAGCATTGTTTACAGTTTTTATATCTGCACTTACCAGGGTCGGACTCCCGACAAGACAGTTATATACAAAATTTTGCAAAATGTTTTAAACAATGGAAAAGACGCTCACAAAGTGTGCGAGATTAAAAAGTGCTTACTTAGAAAGGAACTAAGTTTATGAACAATATATATCTCCTACTATTTTTGCTAAATATATAGCTTTTTGATATTGTAATCTTAATTTTTTGTATTACGTGCCTTAATACTTTCGGAACAGACCACGTATAGTAAAATAAAATGCTAATGATGTTATAGTTTTTTTAATATAATACTTTTATGTTAATCTAAATAAATTAAGAAAATCAATTAATGAGCACAGGCTACGGAAATTTACTGATTTAAACTTTGAGAATACAAATAAAAAGTGTCTAAGTTATGGAAATATCGAGAAGACGTTTCCAATTCCCCCGCAAAGGAAGTATTTTGCGAAAAATGAATAAAAGAAGCGGGCGGTTGTTTTGAGGCGAGTAAAACGCGTAGAAAGTGGCGCTGATTATCTAAAGCCGCGATCAAATTGGCGTCGACAACTTGAAATTTGTTGAACGGAAAAGTCCTGATAATGATAACGAGAAAACAATAAAATTTACGAAAAATGACTCGGCGAGAAGAGGGAAACACTGAGAAGGGAATTTGGGCTATATTTTGTCAGTTTTATTGCAATAAGTGCTTATTTATAGCCCGAGTAAGAAGGAGGACGTAATTCAGATCCTGTCATAAACAAAACGCGAAGGATAAATGTTAAAAAAATGGTAGGTAGCGCGCCCGAAAGGGCGTATGTCAATTTGACAACACTTATATTCGAGCACGAAAGGTGTAGTTGGGGCGCTCTAAATCGCGCTTTTCTCCGCTCGCGTTGTCGAAGCAACCCTACACTTTTCACCGGGATAAAGCGCTTTACGTTCAATCTAGAGGAAATAATTTTCGCGGCATATCGAGCGCTATGGGCTGAGGGTGCATTTTTTAGGAGGCGGAACACATAATCGGCGTTGTTATTTGGGCGAGACGCGTCCTCGCACCTCGCGAGGAATCTTTTCACTTTCCCGAAAGCGCCCCCGGCGTCACCAAACTCGCTTAAAATATGCTTCTGCCCCGCGACACTAAACTGGAGGGATAAAAAGCGCCGCGGTGGACGTGATGCATATTACTTGGTAATGTGCTGGAAGGGAAGTCAGAAATATGCAGTTACACATATAAATTGTCAGGAACGACCATGCAAGTGACACATTTCCTGCGTTCTAAAGAGGATTTGTGGCGTAAACATACCAACATTTATTTTATTTCTGGAAGTGATATAAGCTAAGGGTTTAGGTAAATTTAGTTATAAGCATTTTTTTAAACGTCTCACGCGTAATTAATGGAAATAAGAGAAGGATATATTGATACAACAATTAAAATAATGAATATATTGGAGAGAAGAAACTATAAAAATGAAAGAATATTTAACAAAAAGCATGTAAAGAAATAACTAAAATGCTATTAATTTGATTAACTTGCTTCGTTTTTAAGTTCTTATTGTTGCAGGACGTTATTTAGTTCTAAAAAATGGTAACTATTTTTCTTTTCTTTTCTTATTTCTATTTATGCCCCAAATTGTTGAGTTCTCATCCATCTTTATAAATGCCACTTTTTATATTACTTTGATGGTTGTTATTCTTTTCGTAGCCACTTGCTTAATGTTCACTCACTGGACTCGGGGTTTGGCTCTTGTTCTACTTTCTTCTACTCTCGTTTCAGCTATTAATTTAGAGTATTCTTGAATTATTTATACTGGTGAGGTCCAAACCATTTTATTTGTTTATTTATTTTTGTACTATTGGTTGTTAGTCCAGTTCAATTGTTGTGCTACTAATTTTAATCCTACTACTTCAAGTTTTACCTAATAGTTTTCACAGGTACTTTATTATCGCTGTTTTAATTTTTAGTAGTGTTTGTTTACTATTGTCTTTGACTTACCTGATGTGGAAGTGTAGATAGTTCTATGTAAGTGTTGTTAATCTTATACTAGAGTTTATCTGATATGTCGATTTTGCTATTTTTTTCTTCATCTATTCTTTCATCATAGTTTATGATTATTCTTAGGTGCTTGTATTGTTCTAATGTACATATTCAAGTCTTGTTTCTTCTAGTAAGATGGGTTTTTGTCCTAATTTGTCCCTTTCGTTGATATGCATTACCTTGCTTTTTATATATTAATTATCATCTGCTTTTTCTCTAGTTTTTTTTCTGTTTATTTATACTGTTTTATAGTTATTTTGTAATTGATGCGTTTATTAAAACCTGGGTCATTACGAGGTTCATATTATATGTACTATGCCTATATGCCTATAAACAGGTACCATTACACACTGACTAGAATGACAAAATAAAACGATGAAATGTTTTTGCATAATATTTTCAGGATTTATTAAATAGTTATTTATAAGTATAATTACAATGGATTTATTTAAAATAGCCACCGTTAGCGTATCCATAAGCTTTAAGACGTCCGGACCACCCGTTTACGGCAGCACGCACTACATCCACTAGAAAAGTATTGACTGCGGCCGTTAAGGCTCGCTTTAAAGAATCAATATTAGAGTGTCTTTTTAAGTAGACTACGCTCTCTAAAACTGTCCATAAATTCTAATTTAATGAACTGATATTTGGGCTACTAGAAGGCCAATTCTCAACTGTTAAAAAATTAGGTACATTGTTGCTTAGCTAAGTAAGAGTTCACCGTTCGGAGTCTTGCTGAAAGATCTAAGGTTCACTTCGAAAAAGTGTGTGATTTAAATGTTTCAATCTACCTTCAAAAACATTCTGTTGATACACAGGTCAGTTTTGACTACCTTTTCATACAATGAATGTTGATTACTCAGTCATAACACACTCACCACCAGACCATTAGAGATGCTGGATTATGCTTCTATAAACCCTTGGCAGTAGTTGAGATGTTTTTTGAAACGACCTGGCGTGAACCTCGTCATTTTGTTTGTTCAAAGATTTCTCCACTGTAAAAACATTTTTAGCCGTAAACAAAATTTTTCTATGGCCATCATGCCTGTGCTCAGTCAACAATCTTTTTGCTTTTTCTCTCTTGCCTTTTTTAAAACCATCTGTCAGCGAATGAATTGTATGATTTTGTAAGCAACTAGTCCTAGATTTTCCTTAATAACACGAGACGGGAAGGTTTTAGAAAATTGCATTTTCCAAGATAATCTTTTTCGTTTAATTAGAGCACTTATAGCTTTGACCGCCTGAACAGCCTGAACTAAAGTTGTTCTTCCAGATCTTGGACTATAAAATTGTTTAATGAGACCGGAGGTGTTCTCATTAAACAATTTTATAGTCCGATACACAAACATACGTCTAATGCCAAGAGGATGCAGGGTCTTAAAAATTACACTTTTTTCAATTTCATTCATGTAATGTTATTACAACAATACGTTTTTCTTTGTTACTCTACTTGATTGGTAAATAATCAAACATGACAAGAAACGAAATCTAACTTACAACTTTAAGACTTGATAATTGTAAACTTATGTTAAAGTCACGGATATCTTTATGCTGTGTAAGGTAAAGGTAGGTTTGATTTTGTAGCAGTATTTATGAGAATACTAAGTAGTACCATATTCGAGTACTAATCATTAACAAAATGTTAATAACATGTTTTTTTATGACAAACTGCACCTTTTACTAGATTGTAAGAAGTTTTCTTAACACTAGCTAAAAATGTAGGCTTTGTAAACTTATCTTTTTATTTAAAACTATTTCAAAGTATACAGAATTATCAACATCTCACCAAACTGAGATTATAATTTTCTTGTCGAGCAACTGGTGGAGGATTTTGGCTCTAAGAAACCCAGTGCTTGGAACGATTAAGATTAACAGGGTAAATTTATTCTTCACCACAAAAGACAGTGTGCTCCCAAGACTGGCTATTTAAGGGATTTTCAAGTAGGTGGCGACAAACCTCAGCTTTTATGTTAACTTGAGCTTCAGTCAATTTGTAAAAATGACAAAGTTTAGTTGACGCAAATGATTCTAGAGTATTATGTGCTAAATGTCAAGTTCAGCCCACAAATTACGAGTGCTTAATGAATATTAAGCATCCAAAGCAGATTGCAAGTATCCTTCATCTAAAACAGATGGTCGACTGGACGTGACTGATTTTTAAGGCTAAAGTCACCTGAATTAAATCACTTGACATGTATTACTGTTTCTTGTCTTTCAGTATCGCAAATTTCCTTTGAAACATCTCTTATCGACAGTTCCAGTTTTCAGGAATAGCGGATCAAAACTCGAAATTTAATTTTGCCAACTGACACCTGGAATCAAAAATTAACATAGTTACTATGGTATAAGCACGGAAAACACCAAAAGTACATAGAAACATTTTTAAGTATTAAGAAACTTTTTAGAAAATTGTTAGTTTTGGCAACAGAAGGTTAATATACACTAAATAAAAGTTTAGATTATTTCAGCAGCAAGCGAGACTGACAGTGGCTCTGCGCATCGAAAAATAATTGCGTGTTTAAGAACATCTTTGTCAACAGTGTTTAGTTACTCAATTTATCAGGACAAATAAACGACCAGAACTGTCAAAACCGGGTTCCTAAAATATTTAGAACAAACAAAGCGAGCAGTGATATAAGAAGCTTTTAAAAATCTCTAAAAAACAGTGACACAAAAGTTAGAAGAAGTAGAAGAGTGCTATTTACATAATGTAGGGATGTATGAATACGTCGCCAAAAAGAAACCTTTACTGACACTCTTCTAGAAAAAACGTTGACAGAATTGGGCAACAGAAATGTATTCTTAATCGAATAACTTTTTCTAGTGAATATTTCTTCAGACAAACGTCTCTATTTCTAATTTAATGACAATTGTTTAACCTGAGTAGAGTTGGATGATAAATTTCTGCACCAGACACTAAAATATGAAAAGTTATTAACTTTTGGACTGCACTGTGACCAAAATAGTTCATTTTAGACAGTGACAATAATTGTATTAAATGCTTTTTTTTAGTTTTCTGATTAATGAAAGCTGGTAACTATTATAGTAATGGTTAAATTTTTTTAAAATTTTGTATTAAATCGATACAGTTAGCTTTTTCTCTATTAAGAAATGTGTTTTTAAAAGGAGCTGTACTTTAAACAAGCAAAAAATATTCAAGAACTAGTTGAAGAGCGAAAGCAGTTTTCATAAATACGTTCTTATTTGGGGCTTCGCGTACTTTCGAGGTGCTTGCAGATTGAAAATCTGAGCTGGCTCAAGTATATTTGCTTTGGTTATTGCATATTCTTGAGTAGAATAGAAACCGGATGGAGCAATAGTCGAAAGGAGCTGCTGCCGCACATCCTCCTCGGGGTTTTCTTACACCACGGACAATAAAGGTCTGGTCTCTGCGAGTTGGAAAGGCGGACATGTGCCACATTTAACCTCAAGATAATTGTGAACAAACAATCCGCCATTAGTGGAATCGTGTAGACGGCGCCCTTGACCTGCCGCTTTCGCAAAATGCAAATTGACGCTTCACTTTCTTATTAGGGCGCCTATCGGGGCGGCGGCAACGCTCCGCGGCGTGATTACTCCATCTAGCAACGTATGTAAATCCTGCCGCGGAATGGTATGCACACTGTGATATTATGCAAATCGCAGCCTCCCCCGGCTTGAGAACCCGCGATGTTCTTTGGTGGCTGCAAAGCACCCGCCATGGCTTCATCAGGAGAGACGCCAGTGTCTGCCGCCGCCGCCGCCGCTGCATATGCAGCGCGGCTCTTGGTCGGGATTTGCGGAATAGATAAACGCAAATGCGGGATAATGAAATCTAAAGCGAGCTTCCCGTGGAATTCTTTCCGGTTTCAGCTCGCGGGGCTGTTTTGTTCCTATTTATTTTTCTTATCGCTGCGCCGGAATGCACCCGGCGAAGCGGTGCATTAGTTTAGTTCTTAATTTCAATGTAAATGGCTCTATTTCGTTCTTCCCGGTTCTGCTTCGCCGAAAGCACAAATTTTCTTTAATCAGCAGTTTTCTTTTCTCCGCTAGTTCTAATTTACATAAGTTTAATATTTATAGCTTGAAATGTGGTTGCTTATGCAAGTAAGCAGGGCAAGATTAAATTGTAACTTAATAAACTCAATTTAAGCAAAACTGCGTTTGTCTAAAATATGCTAAGAGACTTTTATTCAATTTGCCTGGATGTAAATGTTTTAATGCAACTGCATGCCGTTACATTGCGAGAGTTAAATTTATTTCGTAATTTTCAGTGATTTAGTTTAGGAATTTTGAAACATGTTTCGGTATTTTGTTCAAATTATAAAGCACGGGATAAAACTACAAAGTTAATATATTTAAAGATAAGTAAATTGTAAAAAGTAAGAAAACTACAGAAAAATATTATAAGAACTAAGGGTAAACTGTATAAATATCAATAATTGGAAGCCGATTGTTTTTTGACAACATTTCTAGATAATGGTACAGATAAGAAACAGTAAACGAGAAGCTTCAATAAAAAAGTAAAGTAAAAATAAAATTTGTCGCCGTTGTTTTATAATATATAAGAACCTCAATGGATAAACTGTTAAGGTGAACACACGGCTAATTATAGGGGCTGTCCTTATATTAAAAAACAAAATAAGAGAATATCCGGAAGGAAAAATCACTTCCAACACAACATACATGAAAACATGTAATAAATAACACAAACACCCCAAGTACCACACAAGTAACCTTAAGCAAAGGGCATTTAATCTTGACTCTTGCAAAAAAATCTTCCAAATCATTACAGATGAATACAGAAAGATAGAGAGATAGAGAAAATGCAGTAGGATGGTGAGGTTCTGCAGTAATATGTTAATTAAACGTAATATAGCAACATCAGTGAAGTTATTAAATGAAGCTGTAACATTTAAACTGACAATGACAAACAATGTACAAATTACAATAGTTTCTGTATATAAATCAACAAACAATAAATTAAATCTACAAGAACTAACAAAAACATATTTGAAGATTTACAGCCCGAGATGATAGTAGGCGATCTCAACTACAAAATTAAGAATTGGGGTTATAGAGCAAATAACTTAAATGGAGTAAAGCTAAATATTTTTACCTCCCAACTGGCAGTTGAAATTTCGCCAAATATATTTACTACTTGTATAGAACAAATCATCAGCCGAATGTTTTATAATATAGTTCCCGTAACGGGCCTCAAAAGCCCTTTGTCAAAACATTATTGACATTATGATAAATAGCTTCAAGGACGCAGAGGTTTTGGCAATCTAACAATCTACAATGCATACCAAATCTCAGAAATTCTCAAGTATCTAAGTACTCCCAACATATATACTAAAGCTGATTCGAGACAAGCACAGCACATTTAGATTGTGGTAAAACATCAGAAATTCCATAGTTAAAGCTAGCCTAGATAATTTAATTCGACAAATCAGAACTAAATTGAACCAATATCGAATTTATTCTTGCAACAATTACATTGAGTCATTGAACCTAGAAGACTCTAATATACGGAGAGCAACAGAAAATATTATAAAGTAACGTACAATCAGACCACCACTACAAACGAATACGCACACTACTACTGAACACAAAGATAACTGCAAAATCTTTACTTAGCAGCTTAAAAATTGCTTAAACACCACATACAACTAAAACGACACGAAATATATTACGTGTACCAATAACAGAGTAAGGAATTAGTTATATTTTTGGAGAAAATATAACACTCACCGAACCTGCATTCCTAACAGAAGTTAAACAGTAAATAAAAAAAGGCATTTTAATCAGATATAATACTCAATACCCTACTTAAAAATGTACTAAAAAAATCGGTAACATATTTGACTGCAATATTTAAGGTGTGCTAATTAGATATTTCCTCATGGTTTGAAAACATCCAATAATACTAATGTTTTCTGAGCACTGTAAACAGCATAATAATCCGGCATATTACGGACTAGTTAGTTTTCTATCCACCGTGTTTAAACTTCTAGAAAGAATTATCAAGAATAATACTCTTCCAGTTCGAATTTAAATAAGTACGGACGTGGAACTCCTTTTCCATCAATGTCCGAGGCTTCTATACATAAACAAAAATTTGTGGCCACTCCCGGTCAAACCGGTCTTTGAAATTTTTCGATTAAGCTGATTTTTGGCGCCTGGACTTGACTTATGGTCCTTAGTAGAATAATGAAAATGTTATGTCTCTATCTATTACAGATCAAAAATTATAAGGCGTGACAGATGTCATAAATGGCAGAAATAGAAGCTGGTCTCCAGCTAGGAAGCTTCCCCGATGAAAAGTTATAAGGAATGACATATTGGAAGCTAGGTCCGCTAAAAATGCTTATTGCATTGTTGTAGGACATCCCATCTATGACAGCTCACGGATGTGAACCCGGTAGGCCATAGGTTTTGGAATGATAACCCCCGTATGTCTTTAGGTTCAGTAGTTTTCAAGTTGAAAGTCGCGACAGACGTCCGAACCGAATTGAAACAGGCTTCGAAAATAAAATATATACACTAATAGCCTTTGTGGATGTAACGCAAGAATTTAACCGACTGTGGATAATGGATAAGTGGATTAATATATAAATTAAAAACCTTGAACTTACCTGCACACTTGCTGAAGACTTTTAAATCATTTCCTCGTAGATAGAAAATTTTAAGAGAGAATCGATCGACATATAACATCAGTACCGGAGTTCCTTAAGGTTTCATATTGGACCCCATATTATTTAACATTTTCATGTCTGATATTCTAGAACCAACGAATGCACATATCGCTATGTATGCCGATGATACGGTGTTAATCAAGCAACATTCCAATATTAATCAGCCAGCATTGAAATTCCAGGAGAGCGTGCACCAGTTAGTTCTTTGGTACCAGAAATGGCAAGTAAAAATTAATCCCGATAAGTACAAAGAAAAATATTTACTCTTCGCCGGTCCTTAATTCCACACCCACACCCTGAAACCCCAAAGATAATGCTGTCAAATATCTTTACCTAGATCGAAGATTAAGCTGAAGCCTCCACATTAATAAGCAATTATCGAAATGATATGGAAGAATTGCCTTGCTCCATCCTTTCTTGAAAAAATCACCGCTTAAGATCCAATGCAGCAACTTATCTACATGCCAATAATTAAACCAATATTCATTTATGGATGCTGCATTTGGTGTGCAACATACAAAGCCAATCATAATAAACTTTAAGCAATACAAAACAAGGTACTACGTATTATAATAAACGCACAATGGTTCGTAAGAAATTCTCAGCTACTTTTATAAGCAAGCATCTTCCGTATCGAAGAGTATATAACCAAAACAGTAAAAAAATATACCAGACCACAAATCAGTGCAGTAGAGCTACATATACAGCATAGGTTAAACACAAATACACAGGTTAAAAAGAAAACTACCTATAGATTTAATAAACATTGATTAAATCCTCTATTAACTCAATACGTGATTTAAATGTTTAACAGTTAATAGTGTAAATGGTAAATTACAAACCTCCATAGATATATCAAAGTTATATACTAATTCTAAATTTAATAGTATTGTTTATAGCATATAGTGCTGATTGGTAGAAAGTTGTTACCAGGTCGGGCCCGGGCGGTGATGAATCGGGCGTCGGGACGCTACGACCGGCAACGCGTGGGGCACGGAAGGCTAAAAAAAACGAAGCGTGGGCTCCAACTTACGATTAGAATTATATTTACAACCTTACAAAACTTAACCTACCTTACGCTAATCTAACCTACTTAGCTAATGTACAACAACTTAACTTACGACTTAATGTACGCGCTGAAAAGGGCAGCGAGCTGGCGCAGCGAAGCCGGACTGCGAGCTAGACGCAGCAGCGCAAGCAGTGGGACCGGTGGCGGAACCAGGCAGCAAGCAGCAGGTCCGGGTAGCGGGACCGTAAAACGAGCAGCAGATCCGAGTAGTGGGGCCGGAAAGCGAACAGCAAAAGAAACCAAAAGGAACTCACCTGATGACTCTTGATGATTTCTTCTTAAGGGGCTGGCAACTGAGCGCAAATTCTTTGGTGGCTCAGGTTTTAAGAGCTCAGCTCGTACCCCACTCTGCTGGTGGGGTGGAGAGTTTAGGGTGAAAGCACGTTGAGCCCGCTGGGGGATGCGGGGATTGGTGGACGCCGGGGGCGCCTTTGCGCTGATTGGAAAATGCGCCGGCGCCCTTGCCTTGGTTGGTAAATGCTGTGGCGGCTATGGTTGGTGGCGTTCGGGTCCACTCGGAATCGCGTGGCACGACGCGGCGCGGTAGGTCAACTAATCCAGTGTTGCATACGGCGCCACAAAGTCGGCCTCAGTTAACATTCCTTTGGGATTATAAATTCTAAAGAACGGCCTTTGTATTGCGCACGAGCCGAAAAAGTCAGGTCACATCAGCCCCGGCGAAATCGGAGCCAGGTAACAAAGTGTATTTAAAAAAAATAGCTCAAAATAAAAAAATTTAAATAAAAGGATTTTTGAATTGCTTTTATTATTAGATTTTTATTAAGTATTAAAGTACAAAAACTCCGACTTTTTTTATTTTACGTATTGTTGGGATTTAGTATAATACTAATAAGTAACTTACTTCTAATCTTACTATACTAGACATCTTAGAAACTAATAGTCACCCATTGATGTCTTTATTAACTTTGTTAACAAAATTAATAACAGTTGAAAAGCTGAAATTGAAAAACGAAATGCCTTGGGAATGTCGATTTATCGTAGGGTCCTAAAAATACTATAGGCGGACAGAGTACGAAATGCTGAAGTCCCGAAAAGATTAACTAATAGAATATAGAATAGTGGAAATAGAACTTACCATCAAAAGAGGGAAATCAGAATACTTTGGAAACTTGATGCGACATGAACAATTTTGCAAGACATTTTACAAGACAAAATGAGAATAACAAGAAGTGCGAGAAGAAGAAGGATTTTATGACTGAAGAATTTAACAGATTTGTGCTGGAAAAAAGTGTCTTCTTATCTTGAGTCGCAGAAAATAAAGTACAGACAGCTGTTGATTGTCAACCTCCTATAGGAAGGAGAGGCATTACAAGAAGAAAAGAGATTTATGTCTCCGTCATTTAGTCTAACTATTAAGGCACTTTTGCTTTCTGCTTTTATGTTAATTAAGTCACTACACTAACTCATGAGTTTTAATTTTCTTAAATTATTTTATTCGATTGCAGTTATTGAGTTGGATGGTCTCAATATTTTCATATTATGTCAGGTGTAAACTGGAAATTAATGAGAATATTATTAAACAAATAATGACCTTCAAAAACTTGGCAGTGAAATTACTAAGTTATGAAGGCGTTAGAAAAGAAGACTCGTAACATGTCACTATAATTCATAAAATACCGAGTTGTTTAAATGAAACTATTTGCCCAAACACATTTTTAATCGTTAAAAGAAAGACTGAACTTTGAGGTGTGTATAAAAAGATTGATAAATAGTAGCAGAAAACAAACAAAAATTGCCTTTATTGTGTTTCAAAATAATCGCTATCCTATACAATATACTTTTGGTAATGTTTTTAAAGTTAGCTAAAGTCGCTATATAAATCTATCACAAAACCTTTGTCGCATATTCTTGTATTCTGAATAGAACTGAAAGCAGTAGATCCCATCCTCTGTGTCCTTATAGACAATGGTGTGCACTGTATTCTTATTAAGGCCCAATATATCCACTTTTAATTATAGAGTCAATTGGCGATCTAATGCATATCATCACCATTTATGATTCTCGTCGTAAAGCACTTGAAGTACTCGTAAACATATTTTTGTTTGCACTTTTTTGTTTCATACATTTGCACCAACATTAGATACGTCTTTGTCGCCGTTTCCTTCAATTTGTAACCTTGTCTCTCACAGTGACTACGTCTGATTGTCTGCAGCGAGTTTACCTTAATTGTCACTTGTACTTTATATTTATGTTACCGTTAAAATATCGTGTCACTCATTGAAATTTTTAAATATTCCTTTCATATATGTATAAGCACCATTTACACCACTACAAAGTCAAGATTATATCTGGTACCTCTGAAACAAAACGAGTATTAGAGACAAATAAATATACGTTAGAAAATGGTTGGAAAGACATTATTACAGTGGTGGAAATAAATATAAAGCCATTTTTAAAGGACAAGTCTAATGCTGCTAGACATGTCAATTTGGATGCCTAGCATACTAGTACAGTCGACAAAAATATATATTGGAATCAGATCTAACCTTTTTTCAAAAATGTGCACGGAAAGAATTATGAAGGCGCCATAGATCACACATCAGTACTTTATCTCTTCTGTAATATTAAGTCACGCTTGCATAATAACCTCATCGAGATCAGGAACATTGGAATATTGTTTGCCATTTTTGTATACATCACGAACAACAATTCTCCAAATATCTTGATAAGTGATTGATGGCAGCCTACTTTAAAAAGAGAATTTTATGTGCGATTAACCATCCTGTCAACGCAAAAGAGTTCATTGAATATTTTCTCCGAGAAGTTTCTGGCAGTTTCTTGAGTCTATTCAGGGCTTTAAGAAAGCCAAAGGAGTAGTTCCGTTTTATCCAAAGTTGCCTCATATCTAAATTAAACTCCTTTTTGTTGCTGACTATTTTTCTCCAATATTTTTTGGTCCATGACATATGATCACAGCAAACTTTATTCGGGTTTCTATGTGGTGATGCTTAAGTAGTAGTTTGGGTGCCTATGTTCGCCATTTGAAGACTTTGAAGTTTTGCCCACTTGCCGAACTCTTCTAGGTGTTTTTGAATGCTTGAACTTCGGACAGAATTTGGCGCTAATCTGTACTTCACAGTATCTTCGGCCTTCCTGGACTAGATTTCTTTCCATATTTGGCTCTCTTTTTAATAAAATTGTCAACTACGGTAGGGGAGCGACCGATCTTGATAGCAATTTGCCGATTTGTCATGTTGTTCTTCTTGTAAGTTAAGATCTTCCCCTTTTCACTTACTTAGCGGTTTTCCTAATGGTATGGATTTTGGGCCTGATTCTTGAAGGTTTCTCAGGTAAATATATTCTAAGACTGGCTTCAGGAGACAAGAAGTTGGAAAACCTAAAAAATAAAAGCGTTTAGACCACTTTGAAATAACTGGAACTTCTTGCCTTTATGATTATTTCGACCTCGAAGTTACTTAGCCCGCATCAACTTTTTTTATGGCTCTATCTATTCGATTTTGCATTTAAACATTAAGTTTAGTGATAATTTGAAATGGGTGTGCTTGACTCAGATGAATTATTGTAGTGCTTTCGTCCGAAAATATGGTATACATTTTTTTTGTGTCCGAGAATATGATATACATTTACATTTTTAATTAAAAATGATTTTATTTATAAAATAGTTACATATATCTAGTAAAACAAACAATAATTCAAAAAGTTTTGATTTAATAAGGACGTAGCTGACTCCATAGCTTCTATGGAGTACGATAATGTTGTTTGTAATCGTCTAATAAGTTTTGCCTTATTAATGTGTGAAATCTTATAGAACTTTTTTCCTTTTGCTAACAAGGTTTCTTCTAGACAAACTTGCAATGTTAGAAAAATATTATCAAGGGTTTGTATGTTTAATGGATTAAATGTATTTTGTATGCATTCAATCAGTTTGTCGACTGTATTCGGTGAAGCTGTATGAGGTAAGGATTGTATAAAATTGAAAAAGCTAAGATCCATTACATTAAAATCTAGCTTATTTGGCGATTGTGAGTTAAATCGAATAGAAGGCTTTAGAGCAGCAATTATACACATTTCAAGTTTTGCCAAACTGTACAAGTAGTAGATTTTAGCCAGGTATGAGTTTTACTAAACAACTTCTTGCAATCCATCTGAATCGAATAGTCTGATCTACGTGCGCTGATATGTAATATAGATTTTGAACAGATTATTCTGCTTGTAAATACACTATGCTTTCGATCGGTTAATCATTCCGTTTCTTCTAAAAAGTGATGATTATTCTGTGTTCTTGAATTGAATTTGAACGTGAAAGACTGGTTAGATGCAGAATGTTAAAAATGTAAGTGGAAAATCATCTACATAAAGCCCATTTATAAATGGACCATTAGGAATAATAGCCCTCGTTCGGATAATGTCTTTATGTACAATGTAAAACATGCCAACGTGAACTAATTTATGGTCTTTATTAAATATGCAGCAATGGTGTGCTGAAATCTTGATTCTTAGTAAATTGGAATAGGGCATTTCTTTAAAAACATTAAACTTAATATTGCAAACTTTGCCAAGTAAACGGTGCATTTGCGTGTTCCGTTTCTTTATCGTTGAAAGTGATCACCAAAGCGTTACGGTTGTACACATAAATGCTTATTTATAATTCTGATTTAAATTGCCGTGTAGTTGGTTGGTCAAAATATTTTACAGTAAATTATCCTGTAATAAATTTTAAAAAATTAGTAACCTTATTTTTACCGTTTTAATGTAATCGGCGGAAATTTGACCTACCCAGTTTTTCACATTTCTGGACGAATTATAGCCTCAGGACACTAAAAAAGTTGGTTTGGGCTATTGGTTCGTGTGTGTGTCTGTCTGTCTGTCGGTTTGTCAGTAAACAGGATATCTTGAGAACCGTAAGAGCTAGAGGCTTGAAATTAGGTATGCAAGTTACTTGTGGGTAGCGGGCGCAGTGCGAAGCTTTTAGTAAAAATCGGCAGAGTCGTTTGGTCGCAAGGTCGCAAAAGCGGTAGCGAATCTAAACGGTTGAAGATACAAAAAATGCATGAGAATAAAAATGATTTGTTATCACGAGATAAACATGAATTTAAAGTAAAAGTTGGTAAAATAGAAACTCGAAAAAAAATTGAAGCCCTGGATTTTTGCCAAATTACCCAAATAATAGGATAAGGGAAGTCGTGTGATGATCACACTAGATTTTTATTTAGTGTTGAAGGAAGTTCAATTAACGCCTAGAATAATTTTAATATAAATTATTATACAATTATAACAAGCCAATCCAGATAAAATTGTGATGCATTTGATGATAATTTTGTGTTTTAAAAATAGAACATGGCATAAAGAAGGACGACTACTAGAAAATATACTTAAAAATTTAAAGAATAATTTATTTGACACGGAGAATGAGGGTCTTGGTATCAAAACTAAGAAAGCTAAATATATAAAGAATTTATCAGAAGATTTAAAGATTTATTTTTAGTTTAGTTTGTTAAAAGCCCTTTTGAACTATGCCTCTGGTGGCATTACAGCCTCATGGACTATTATGTTTCTCTCATTTTCTTTGCAGAATCTTTTTTTATTATTTTTGTTCCTTGCACCAGTCTGTGCTAGTCCCTTAGTGGATAGTTGCTATATTTATTCTAGGTCCATTATTAGTTTTCCATAAACAGCTTGCCGCATGTGAACGTCACACTCATACAAGATATGGATGGCTGTCTCTGGTTCCTTGTTATATTTCTTATACTAACCCTATTTTGGTAAGGTATTCTACGAGAAAAAAGTGTCTTCAAAAAGACCTGTAATAGTTCGTAACTGATTCCTGTTTTGTACTAACAGTTTTTTAGTTGGTTTATGAGATGGTACTTTTATGAAGGTTTTTTCATGTCTTTGAAATTTTTCCGGTATTTTTTACATTGCTTTGTGTCCTCCATTTCCTCACCCGGATTCGTATTGTACTTTTGTGTACTTCCAAAGTTCTTATATGTATATGGAGTTAGTGACCCTTCTTGTCCTTTCAGTTTGTTGTTTGAAGGTTACGATAGGTTTTTTTTTATAGCGCTAATGCCCTCTATTTCAAAGTAGATGTGTCTGTAGTTAGAACAACTTACCTCTTTAGACACATGTCAATTTTTGACAAAATTACTAGCAAACACAGTACATGTTGTTATATCTATGACCTTCTTTCTTTGTATATTGATAAAGTTAGTTTTATTGTCTACATTTAGTATGTCTAAATTATAGTAAAAACTTACCTCGTTAATTCGTGTTCGTCCTTTTCCAGGTTATGTGTTGTAAGTTTGCATCACAGCTGATGATAAATTGCAAAAAATTTTCTCTGCATCCCATTATCAGTTCCTCTACTTCTCTGGTTGGTAGTAGGGTAGGGTTGTTGTGAGAAAAATATGCCGATCCGAACTATTTCCACCGTAAAGACTCTTTAGAACCCTAAAGGTAACCCTGCTCAGCTTATAATAAGTCCTAAACTGAAATGCTCTCAAGGTGCTAAAGAATGCTTCGTCAATAGAGTATGCTGCTCTCCCTTTTCTACCTTTCTACTTAGGAGAAGTCAGCCTCCCACTTTTAATTCAAGGTTTTGTCTGCATAAGCGTGTTTTGACTTGTTATTCCTGCATCTCGGAACCAGGAAAGAACAACCGACCCAAGTCATCAATCGCCTTTCTAAGTCAATTTTTAGTACCTTATTAGCGCAAATCATCCACGTCCCATCACTAAATGTTATTCTGCTAATTTGTAATGGACTGCTGCTCCTAGTAGGAATACTGTTCATTGTATCAATAAGTTGTTCCTAAACAAAATTGGCTTATTATTGGTTATCTCAGGATGGTGTGTCAATTACTGCCATTTTAAGTCCACTATCTGCCTCACTGTATGTGCCAGTTTGCACCTATGTGTTTTTTTTTTGTTGTTTGTCGTGGGGATTTGGAGTCTAATTGGTTTTAATTAGATCCCTTTTTCTTATGTACTTTCCTTGCTTTGCTGTGTTTTTTGCGGTTTCCTATCGATTCATGTTCCTGCTGCAATATTTCTAGCTTTTACAAGTTTTTTTTGCTGGATCTCAGGTAGTCTCTTTTACTGCCATTCTCCCAGATGCTGCTTTTTTTCTTCCCCTGGTATTTCTATGTCTTAGTCCACCACGTTAATAGTCTGAGCTTCAAGATAATAAAATTTGTTTTAAGTCAAAAGCCTTCTCAGATATTATGTTTTGACTTGTATTTTTTTTTATTTATACTATTCTCACGAGTATGGAGGAATAGAAAGTCTACACCTGCGAAGCCTCTTGCATAAATGTAAGTATAACTACTCTGAGAGATCGCCTAGTAGCTTAGGGGCTCTGTTAGTGCTATTAGATAACCCCAGTGTCATTCATCTTTCAGCAAATGGTCCGATAACTCCTTGGATTGGATTCAGCCTGTCTCTTGTGCAATTTTTGAGCGGCGTTAACTCAACAAAGAAGAGAGGTATTTACCGTTTTTTTCAGTCTAGAGCCAGGGTAGGAATCAGTACATATTGATCCCCAGTCTTGGTTTTAGGAGGGTTGCAGTGCTAGGTTTTTCTAAAATCCCTAGCTGGGTCTGTGCAGTGGTTTTCACCCAAACAGTATTGCAGTTTTTAAACAGCCCAGGTAGAGCTCCAACCCTCGTATGTTTGGTAATTTGTAGCAGTTATTCTAGGGAAACTAGTGTACTGGTTTTTCTTTTTTCTTTGCAACACAGAACTCCAGTCTTTATGTTATTATAACTCCGCCCGAAGAAATTTGCTAACAAGTCATACCGATGTTTTATCTCTGCCATTGTTGCAGCACTGGTAGCCACTGCTACCCTCTATGAGGCCTGTTGATTTGCGGGAGGTATTTTATTTCCTTTTTATGCGCCCTCTTTGAATTACAAGCTCATCTGAGGAAATGTATACCAATAAACACAAATTTTTATTATAATATGGGTAATATTGTTTTTTTTCAGAAACAATAGAGCCGTCTGTTTTAATTTTGTAACTTACTAAGTAAAATCTCCCGTAGTATACAATGCAATGTAACAAAGACTGATTAATATATACACTCAAAGCTTTTTTGGAATAAGTTTTTGCTGTAATGCAGATACTCTTAATGATTTATTTAAGAAAAACTTAACAGTTAATAGCTTTTAATTTTTTAATTTATATTTTTATTTAAGATTTAAATGACGATTTTTATTGTGCAAAGTATTTAAAAAATGCAGCTACGATTTAATAAAAAAAGACTATTTTAAATTATAACGTACTCTAACTAGCTCATAGTTGCATTAAAATTTATAAGTGGATATGGTTTAAATAAATTTCAAGCGAGTTGGTCATTTGTTTGCGCAAACAAACAAAAGTCCAGCAGCGTAATTAAACAAACATTGACTGAAGCATTCAGAACTCTTTGCGAGCGCATAGCAAATGCACAAATTTCTTCCTTCATATTTGCATCGCAAATAGCGTTTTCTTAACGTCCCGCAACTCCAGGGCCGTCGACTGTTAGCAAAGACAATTTAGCCTGATTGCTTCATATCCCGCGATGACCAAGAAAGTGCAAACACGCCGCATTAGTGTTGGATGTTCCGCAACGGCGATGCAGGATCGATCGGCCCGTAAACAAACTAAGAATATGAAAGGATGAACATTGAAAGCATCTAGCATTGTTCGCTAACAAGAGCCGAGTTCAATGACAATGTCGAAATCGGTTTCAGCTCGCCGAGCCCATAAGCTTAATGAAATACGTCGATACCAGCCTTGCTGCGCATTTTGCTGCGTTTTGAAGAAGCGGATGAGTTCAAATAATACATACGCTGCTGTCATTTTCTAATTTTAAAGAGTTATAATTAAGATAATTGATACAGTATACATGTGGTACCAAAAATTTGAAAGTCGCTAAAATATACCAAAATAATGGTAGTTATGTAGACATATGGACAATCCGTTTTTGAGATAAAAACCTTTGAATTTCATCAGTACTTTGATATAATACTCTCAAAAATAAGGTAACTTTTTAATTTGCAACTCGCGCGAACGGTGTAGGTCAAAAAACTTTTTATGTTGCTGCAACCTTCAATGCTATTTGCTCCTAATTTTAGTTTGATATGTCAAATAGTTTGTAAGTTGCAGCAATTTATTTACTTCAACTTTTTGCTTTTTCTTGATTTTTAAAATATCTAATATTTCCGAATAAAAAAATTAATTAAATTTTGTGTTAAAAATTAACCCAATGCCACTAAATTGTTTAAAATGGTGCAGAAAGCATTAAGTAATCAATTTATATCTAGAAAAACTGCATTTTAGTGGCATAAGCTATTAAGAGAATCCATAGGAGAACCTCGTTCTGGTCAGTGTGTACATATACGTTATTTAGAATAACTTCACTACGCACTATATTTCATCATATTCCCATATAATTATTGTCTTGTTCATATATAAATTAAATAAACTGTTGGTTAATTATTACTGTTTAATATGTCTTTTCGAAGTTTTCTTTTGAGTTGGGTGTAAATCGATTTGCGTCCAATGTTGTAAAACTTAGCTCCATTGCATTAATATTTGTTGTCATAAAATTGTTTTGTGGTTTTGGTGATTGTCTGTTGAATTGTAGGAATTTGCGTTTCTCTGAACAAATGTGAATTTCCAATGTACGTACCACTTCACTTTGGTGATACTACATAATACTTTATTTTGCAGTACTTGTAATTTGTTTATGTTAGTTTTAAATGTGGCGCACCAGACACTGTGTAGGATTTTGATATGTAAACTCTATTTTAGGTATCTGGCTAAGTGCATGCTTAGATATCGTATTGAGCAATTTTTTAGGATTTTAATGAATTTGAATATTGTTAATTGTTAGATTTGGGGGATCTGGAGGTGGACGTAGTGTAATGATTTTAGATTCGTATTTACTTGCATTTCTGGTAATTTGCCATTTGCCACTGATTAAGTTGGTCCGGTCCTATATGTAGGTTCATGGCTGCTGTGTTAATGTCATGGACCTGGGTGATAATCGTCATATCGTTCGCGTACATTGTTATATTGGAACTAGGTAATATCGGAATGTCATGCGTGTAAATATTAAACAATGTTTTACCCAAAATTGATCCTTGCGGAATACCTACTTTTACATAGCGGATTTGCAAGATAAGGGTGTTTATTCTCACTTGATATGTTCTATTTGATAAAAATGATTTGATTATGTATGCTAAGTATAGGAATATACGTGTAGCTAATTAATTTTTGAACTAGTCTTTATATTGTGCTATGCCCGCAAATTATATAAGCGTGTAAAATCTGTTTTCATAGCCTTCCTCTATTATTTTTGTGATATGTAAGTTTTGATGTATCGTTAAGTGTAAGTTCCTAAATAGGAATTGAAAATTGAGAAATTATGTTATGGATTTCTAAATGATTGTTAAGTCTTGTGTATATATCTCGCTTAAAAAGTTCAGATATAGGAGAAGAGGCTTATTAGGCGATAGTTTGCAGAATTGTCGTGTGGCTTGCAGGTTCTGGGAACATTAATATTGTTGTTTTCAGGCATTGGGGAAGCATATCTGATTATAGCATACTTCTTTATTTTTGTTCGTGTCTCTTAATTGAGTTATTTTTATGTCTGGATTTTGTAGACGCATTTTATTTTATTTTTTAGACGTACGACAAATAACTCGCATGTCTCTTGATCTTCAGAATATATTTTCCTTTACGTCGAAGTGTAGGGATGAACGTGGGTTGCTTTAGGATTTTGTAAGTGACTCTTCACATGCTGTTGTCTTCTGGGTCAAAGTATTTTATATGTCTTTTATAAGAATAGATCCGATATTGATCCAGTTTCAATTTAACTAGTCTTATGAGTATTTTTAAATATTTCTTAACAGTTGGGTTTCAAGTATTTTTCCACGATCTTCGAGTTTCATGTTTTTCTTTTATTAGTTGCACAATGTGTAGTAGTAGAGTTAGATCTTGACGTGGTCGATAAAATGAGTTTTTTATTGGTTTGACTAATCTCAACGTTGCTGCTTCTTTGAATACTTCAATATCGTTGTTTATTTCTTTTTGAGTATTTCAATTCAGATTAGTTGTTAGTTCATAATAGTTCTAAAGTTGTTCCGTCATCTTGGTCCTTCGATTAGCCTTCACAGTTAGGGTAATTACAGGGCGAGTAGGTGAATGTAACTATAATGGGGAAATGATAGGAATCCAATTCAGTAAGTATAGTTTAAGTTATTGGTAGGCTAACATTTTTATGCATTATGATATCCACGATGTCTGGTTCTTAATTACCTCTGTAGGAATAATAGGTATATTATGTGGGAGTAGGTACCATAACCCTCAATCGGGAGACAAAGTCATTTGGTTTGATTCCATTGGGAGTGGTTGCTTTGCACCTTCAGTTTTAGTTCTTGCAGTTAGGGGCTCCAACTCGTATCGTGGAATGATCACTTTTAAAGATGTGGTTCATTTTATTAAAGTTTTAGTTAGGAGTTGTTATTTAGGAATAGCTTGACTGCAACGGCTTCTAAGTATTTGATATTATCTAGTTATGTTGTAGATGTGGATATGATATCCTGAAATTATAATTTTTTTGTTTATAACAAGATGTGTTTTAGTGATATACATGTTATATCGATTATATATCTGGTTAGAAATGGATTAAGTACTTAGCGTTGGTTTTTAAGGCCATTAGCATTTTAGTTAAATAAGGGCTAAAAGCATAGATATCAATGAGATGACTAAATTTTGAATTTGTTTATTTATGATGTGATTAATTCAATAATAGCTTGCAGGAATTTAGGTATAGTAACGTTAGAGTCAGCTGTTTGGGTACGATGGCTGTTATTATCTAATATAAATGCGTAAGTTGGGTTGTTCGTAATTTTTTTTGTTATGTTGGAGTATGGGTTTATAGGTTCACCGAGAGGTAGGAATGTATGTAAGTTGTTACATTCTTTAATATAGGGAGCAGTATGTTCATTTTCGCAGTGTACACATGGTGGTAAATGACAATAAATTTTCGTATGCCCTATTAGTTGACAGTACTTCTTTGTCGTGGTTTCACCATATCATACAATAATGTGGTTTGTTTAGATTAAACATATTGCTAGGGTTTTCTGTTTTTTCTAATTCTAATGCGATGGTTGGCATTGGTTACTAGATATTTCAATCGTATTAGTTCAGTCATTGTTTCTTCTTCGGTTATTGAAATGGGAACATTTTATATTATCGCTGAGATGCTCGAGTTTTCGAAACTTCTATAGGTGTAATAGTTGATATCCTTTATTGTCGTAAAATTTTGTTAGTTTATTGAAATCTTCGATACTCTTTAAGTTAATCTTTAGTTTCTTTCCCTTGTAATTTGTGAAGAAATTACAATTACAATGACCGTTTTCTTGATATCAGAGATTTTATTTTGATAATTGGTGCTACACATTAGGAATGAATATAAGTGGAATTTTTGGTTTGTTGGAAGTAATATTTGATATCTGTGGTTGTATGATTGTTTCATTTGTTAATTTTAATACATAAATTTTTTTGGGAGATTAGAGAATCTCTGTTAAATAAATATCTTTTGTTGTGATTACGGCGGAGAGGTAATGTTAAAGATCTTTTTAGATTGATCGATTTGTTGGTATTTATTTCTTGATAATCCATAACACTTGAATCATAATTTGTTTTACTTCTTTTATAAATTATGATAGGGGCTTGATTTGGAATTTATTTGGTTCACTCATATTTAGAACGTTTTTGTGAACCGGAAAATTGTTTAAATATCACTGCAATGTAGTGCTTTGCATTTACTTGTCCCACATTTGTAGTTACAAGTAATTCATTTTTAAATAAAAATAAATTTTAAAATAGTTAACAATTTGTCAAGTTATTCTCTTTAGCGAAAGAAACTCAAATCACCACTGTACTCGAGCTAACCAAAACAAAATTGAATTAAAAAGAAAGTAGTGTTTTTTAAAGCAACGAACAAGTAGCTTGGCACATATTAGACGTGCTTTTGTATTCTGTGCAAGTGAAGCCCGTTTAAGGTAGATAAACAAACTGTATAAGATAGCATTTCTTCGAGCTCGTAAAACCAATAAATCATCTTGGGTTTCATCTTTTCTCGACAACCTTATCTGCAAAACCATCAGCGTCTTATTTTGAATGGAGTTGCATTAAATTTTGTACTTAATCGTTTTTATGGCCTTTTGTACTCCAGTAATAGTGTGGTAAACAAATTTTTGTATTTTTTCGGACATAATATTATAATTAAATAGTTTATTATGCTAGAAGGTTAAAAGGTAATTTCCGCGGTGCACAAAAAATAATGCAAACGCCATTTCTTTGGAAGTAGCGTGATAAATTGCAAAAGTCAACGGCCACTATACATTGTTAGCTCGTGTCTAGATACGCTACAGATAAATGCAAAAAATAAATTATTACAATTCAATAGAGTACACAACAATGCTGTTTTGACGTTAAAGGTGTGGAGTTGACAGATATACTTTCGACCAAGCGATTAAACGGAACCGGACAATGAAATGGAGGTTACTCTTTCTGAGTGTAGGATCGAATTTCGATTCGGAGCCTTCAGGGTCGGGGACGAAACTGGAGAAGGTGTGATTCGGGGACGGGCGAGGTCAGCCCGAGACAATCGGAATGCTTTTCAATAATTTCAACTATTGCAATTGTCGGTGCGCCTACGTGACGCGCGGCACTGAAGGATGAGTGAAAGGCCCAATTTGGGGCCGGCGGAAAGAGCCTAATTGAAAGCGGAGGAACGAAAAGCGGATTGGGGATGCGTTTAGGAACAAATCAAAACCGAACGTGAGGCGGCGGAGATGAGCAATCCTGACGTTAGTTGGTCCATTTTTAGCTGCAGCGCCGCTCCGGCGAGAGGCGAAACCCGCAGCTTAGACGGAAGCGCTTTTACGCCAACTCCGGCACGGTTCACTTGTTGAATTGGTTTTGTTCGCGTTTCTTTTCAACGGGAGAGTCGGAAGAGCCTGAAACTGTTAGCTTATATTGATGTCAACCGTGTCCATTAGCTTTATGTTCCTTTGAAGCGGAGGTGTGCTATTGACGTTTACAAAATGATATAAACGAGCACTCGCGGATGGAGCCGTCGCTTATATTTCGCTTGGCTGCGTCGCCTTTTCTTTTTAATCTCCTCGCATTTCATGTTACATAAAAATAAAACTCCCGAATATTCCAGAATGAAAGACGAAAACTCATTTCTATAATTCAAAGTCGAAGGGCGAGATACAACATTCTTCTAACTGTTCGGAAGAAATGTTCCTGATAGAAAGTCGATAGTGGCATAAACGCTATAAGGCCTTTTGTGCGATAACTGTTAATACTTATATCTTTACGGCGTCTATCCTCTTTAAATGAAATTTTGTGATTGCGTTCTTCTAACTGAATAATTTGTATAAATTCACAATCTATCTTAATACATTTTTTCTTGTAGATAAACTATAAATAATGTTTCCTTTACTCACTTTGTAGATAGTATGCCTTTAAATACTGTTACATACTGATTAGAATGGCAAAACAAAATGATTAATTGTTTTTTCATATTTTCAGGATTTATTAAATGGTTATTGGTAAGCATAATTACAATGAATCTATTCAAAACGTCCAACTTTAGCTTCTACATAAGCTTTAAGATATCCGGGCTATTTATCTACAGGAGCACGCACTACATCCATTAGAAAAGTATTAACTACGGCCGCCAGGGTTTGCTTTAAAAAATCAAAATTATAGTGATTTTTTGAGCAAACAATGGCTTGTAAAACTGCCTATTATTTTGTAATATAATAAAGTGAGATTTGGGCCATTAGAAGGTTAATTCTGAATTTTTAGAAAATGAGGTACATGTTGCTCGACCAAGTTCGTTCTTTGTATGCGGGTGCGGAGTTTGCTAAAACATCCAAGGCTCACCTCAAAAAAAGCGTGTGATTTAAACGTTTCATTATATCTTTGAAAACATTCTATTAGTACACAGCAGCTGAAGTTTTGACACTTTTTTCACAAAAATGAATATCGGCCACTCAAGCATTTTCTATCAAACACTTAATTTGTGACACAGTCGACAGTTGGATCGTATTAAGATATTGTGCATCTACTATTCTAAATCTCAATTTCAAATGTACCGTACCTAAAAGAGCTTGGTATATTTAGACTTATAAACTTTTGTTGTACCATATAACAGCTAGATATAACTAAATTTAATTAATTTATAAAAGTTTGTGTCAATAAATTTGTTTCAATGAGTTGTAAGGTATCAAACTAAATGATATTATTTTATGTTCTTTTTGTTACAGCTTTAATTGGTTATTAATATAAAATCTAATAATACATTATTATTATTAAATTTACCTAGATTACCAACACAGCATGCTATAAAAGATGTTTCTTAATTTGCTTATATTAGTTTCCTGTAAGGTTTTATTCATAATTTTCCAGTCTTGCTTAAAACACTTTTTGTCTGTTTTGTAGCGCTAAAAACTTACTTCGAAGTTTAAATTTCTTTGTAGCTCAGATAAACCTTCACACTTCTATCATACTAGTTTAGCTTGGCGCTTCGCCGAACCCTTTATAAGAGGGTTGTAAATTAAAACTCTATTTAATGAACAATATTCTATAAATTACTGAATATTGGCTCTGACGTTTTATTACTCCTATAAGGCTTCTGAACACTAAGAGATATACAGGGTGTCCAAAAAGTGTACTCACTCTTTAAATGATAATAAATGTAGTGTTTGTTGACTTAAAAGCAATAATTTAATAACTAATTTATGTTTTTTAGACATCGCTTTTGCAAATGTGTGAAAAATACAAAATCATGTTAATTAATAAATAGTTCATCACTTAACCTACACAATTGTATCTACCGATCTCTTCAAAATCCGCATTTTATGATGGAATACTATTTCGACTTAACCAGATGTTACATTATTGTCATTTAACGAGTGGGTACTTTTTGTGAAACTCTATATACATTATTCAAACAATTTGGTAACAAAAACTATTTTTATATTTGTTGTTTTTGTCTTTATACATGTTCTAGTTAAAATTTGTGTATTATTAGATAAAAGTGTTAAAACAATAAATGAACTGTTTAATAAATTGAACAATTGATAACATGCCCAACAAGTACTAAGATTTGTTAAAAGATTGAAAAGCATAACGAAACAAAAGCTAAGTCGCGCATTTTAATTAATATCATTTTTTAAATGTAGTTTATTTTAAGTTTCTTTTATTTTTATCTCTAAAAGTTTAACTTATAGTTGCCGGGATTGTTAAATTTAAAGAAAGCTTTATGTTTTAATCAGATTTTAATATGTACATGGCTTTTCGCTTTTAATTATATTTACAAAACTTAAGTATTTCCAAGTAGAAACGTTTATAAAAACCATAGTTGTATTTAATTATCTATGATATTTATGGTTGTTGCAGTTAGCATTGCTACTACCAATACAATTAGATAACAAGCTTAGATACGCAAGTAACATAGAACATGCATAAAAAATTTATATAGAAAATCAAGAAATGTTTCAAACGTCCTAAACTTTTAGTCTGCAATAAGATATGAAGAATGGGAAGGCTACGCCTGAGACTGGTAGAGTTAAAAATTGTTTTATACGAAAATCATATAGAAGCAATTAAAATTAAATATACAACAGGTGCATATGTATATGCTGTTTTTTTAAATCGTTTTTTAGATATCAAATGAAAATACTCTGAGCAAAGTTGTATGAAGATTTTAAAAAAATGCCCTTCATTTTTATTGAAAATAAAATTTAACTCGTTTACATCCAGGTTGACAATTACATTGAGACTGAGAAATCATTTTTTTTGCAAATGAAGGTGAAAAAATGACTTGCGACCAAAAAAGCTGTTCTTTTCCTAAAAAAAAATAAAACTGTAAATGATGCTGTTTTGAGAGTTTCTTATTTAGCTTTTAGTAGCTTTTTGGAGAATTTAAAAGTATATCTTATCAATTTTACAAGAAAAATAGCATATTAAAAGTGCTAACTACGGTTGTTAGCAAACCAATACTGGAAAAATTTCTACAAACTGCTAAATGGAAGAAAATCCCTAGAAATTAAAGTTTTTTAATCGTTTTGTAACATAGACATCCTGTTGGTGGCAGAATTACGCTTTATCCATAGATCTTATAATAAAATTTTCCATTTTAATAATTACAGCACCGATGAAACTGTACGTGATAGTTCAGAAATAATTAATTGAAATTAAAATTTACATCAAAAGCTGTCAGAATATCAAATTAATAATTAACAGTCTATAGTATAAAAACTAGTAAAAAGGCCCGTCCCAAGTACGGACCACATAAATCACAGCATACACCTCCTGACAGCTAACACATAGGTGACACTAAATACTATATAGATTTAATTTTAAAATCTTCCAAATTTAATAAATATACAAGTTTTTTATTGCCTATATCGACAAAAGATCACAAGACAAATGTAACTACTTTTTGACTCTGTAGGACAGAATCTTTTATAGAGGGAGATTTTAACGCTAAGTATATGCACTTTAAATCACTACAAAACTACGAGCAAATAAAATTTCAAACTAATTAAACTTTGTTAATGTTAATAGACTTAGAACTAATTCTATAGACGTTACACCCAATTATGACATAATGTCTGATCATGCTCTCATAATAGCTATCATAAGCTCTACTGTTGTTTGCAAATAGTTTACTGCTATACTGAGCAATAAATGAAATAACTGGGAATTATTTTAGAAATACAATGTATAAATAAAAATGTAAGCCTAAAAACTGCAAATAAGATTGAATATGTCACAAATAATTTTATAACCACTATACAAAAAGCAAGCTGGAATGCTACTCTATAACATATCGAAATCAAAATAAATAGTTTCGGTATATCATAAGAAATAATAGAAATAGTTAAACAAAAAACACATGCAAGAGCAAGATGGCAGGGCACACGTAGCCTAGAAGATAAACGCATTGGATGAGAATGCATTTGGTGGAAGTTCTGATGAAATAGATTAAGAAAAAAAGAAGGAATTATAAGCGTCCCTACAAATGCCTTTGTCAAGACAAAAAAAATCTGGTGTGAACATCACTCGACTTTCCTTATCCTATTATCCTATATTATAACGGGTCCATCGTCTCGGCCCTGCGCTGCTCTCGTCCCGGATGTTATTTTAAAAAAGGACGAGGCGCGAGTCCAACACTCAAAAGCTGATTCGAATAAACAGACAATAACACGACTTGCACTTAAAATTTTGCTACGTCACTGAAGGTAACCGTGCGAGCTCAGCTGCACGGCCTTCCCCATCATCGCCTGCGTGTTCCCTCCTAGCGGACAAGCGCTCCCGCCGTCCTCCCGCAGTCGACTAAGAAGGTCTCCGAGCGCGCTGTGATTGGTCCGTTTAATTAATTTTTAATCGGCTATAACTTATTTATTTGACCTCGGATGAAAAAATTTCATTGTATTTTTTGTTTGTCTCGGTCTGATCTATCCGGTAATATAAATTTCCCGAAACATTTTATGAACACCCTGTATATTAATAATCTTGAGCTGTAATTTTTTTTCGAGTTTCTATTTTACCAAATTTTATTTTAAATTCATGTTTATCTCGTGATTACAAATCATTTTTACTCTCATACATTTTTTGTATCTTCAACCGTTTAGATTCGCGACCGCTTTGCGACCGATTTTGCGACCTTGCGACCAAACGACTCGGCCGATTTTTACCAAAAGCTTCGCACTGCGTGTCCCCTACCTACAAGTAACTTGCATACCAAATTTCAAGAGAAATGTATTGCCATTTTTTATGTTTTGAATTACACAAAAGCTTAATTTAATAAAGTAGATTTTAATTTACATTAATAATTGCGATAATGGGTACTAGTGTTTAGTCTCTTGTATGGATGGGGCTCAGGAAGTTCAGCAAGTAGAAACATCAACAATAGATCAGTGTAAACGTTTATTATGAAAGCATTCTAAACTGTTAATATTACATCAGATTTGGAAAATTTCTTGAATTAAATATATATTTTCGGTCATTGTTTTTGTTTTGTTTTATTTTTGTCCAATTAATTAGTTTAGTTTTCCTGGAATGGTGATTGTGTGCTCAATTTTTGTTATTTTTTTAAGTTTTAAAGTTGAAAGCAATTTAAATATTTTAAATTAAAAGTGGTTACACTGGTGTTTTGCTGCCCGTTTTCATATACAATTCTGTTCAAAAAATAAGGTAGCTGTTTGAATACTATTTATTTATTTATCCAAATTTATCATGTTTTCTTCAAACTTGTACCACCCCATTATTATACACATACGACAACGTTTAATTCAAATTTAGAAGCACTTCCTATCCACCTTTCGAAATTTCCATTAGTGTCTCTTTCGATTTTTGTTTTATCGAGTCAAATCGGGTTCTTCTAAGCGTTTTTTTTAATCAACTGAACAGGAAAAAGTTACATGGTTACATATTTTGAGAATAAGTTGCTTTTGGAGCAATTTTTGATAAAAAACTGACGAATAATGGTTGCTGAGTTTTGACAAACGATCAAGCCCAAAACATCACTTAAAGTTACGTCTGTTGACATGCTAACATTTTCAGTAAACTCTTTTACAGGAGCATTAATATCATTTTACACACAAAATTTAATGCAACTTTTTTTTCAATATTAGACATTAAGAAAAAGAAAACAAAAGTTTCTGTAAATAAACTGCTTTAAATTATAAACTATTTGATATATCAAACTAAAATTTGTCATTGTAAGTTGTGCCAACATAAGGAAAAAAGTTTATTGAACTACAACTTTCGCGCGAGTTTCAATTTAAAAAGTCACCTTATTTTTTAAACAGAGTAGTATAATGCTGCTATGTATATTTTGTGCTTTAAATGTATAATTATTTAAATAGTTGGAAATACATTGTACTGCTGATTTCAGTAATTTAGGAAATACATAACTTTTCATGTGTTATTTTTTGTTCATTGTTGTGGTTCTAAAATAATTTTAAAAAAGTTTGTGTGTGCTTATAAGTAAGCAAAATTAATAAAAAATGCACAATATTTATAATATGATAAATGCATTACATTTATGCGGATATACTACAGAAAGAACAAAATAAAAAACCTTAACCAGAGGCACATTTATTATTTTAAATTAATGGATGTTTTTATAAATAAGCATTCATCAGTCAAGTAAAAATGTATCTTTCGTAAATAAGTAGAACGACTGTAGCACAATTTAAATTATTCTCCGCTAGCATTTCGGAATGCAAAGGGAGGCAAAAACTTCGACCCAACAGCGTTTTTTGTTGTATTAACAAACTCAATAATAACGGCTAATGATTGTCGAGAACCAACCAAGCATTTTGAATCAATAGTTCATTAATTCGCATTATGTACTACAGAAGTGATAGAGCGGATTCTAATGAATACAACACATCGTTAAATTTACATAAACGTGCTTTAATTTGGGTGCAAATTGCGAGCTTAATGGCGTTTTAGTCGGCGCGCCGAAGGGGTCGGCGAAGGCCTCGCCGCCGCCGCCGCAGGTCCGAGCCCTGCCTGTTATCACACGACGTCAATTGTAAAGCTGGTCATATTGTCCGTGACGAAAATAATAAGACAGCCGGCAGATGGGAAGATTGGGCGCTATCGCCGGCGCTGAAACATTCTGGCGAATTGGCTCTCGCAAAAATGGGGCGCCGGCCGTCAATGACGCGATCTGTATGCAGATTGGCGTGCAGGGCCGGACCCGCGGGCCGCCCGATACGGCCTCAACGTACTGCTGAATCGTGCTCTATCTTCGTCACAGTTCTTATGTTCTTGACGGCCGAGGTGTCGTAAATTTCTGCTATCGCGCCCTGTGATCTTGTTCTGGCCGCCCTGATGGATGGGAAAGCGGCTGTTTGTTAATCCACCGCCCCAGCCGTCGCCGCGTTTTGCACACATTACTCAACAAACCTATCAAACGGTGCAGTTTTTGAAGTAGGTAGAAGTTGATAAAGTACCATAAAGTATATAAATTTGTTACCTATAAAATGAAGGCACCATAATTAGAAACAAGGGTTGCAAGCTTATCGAAAGCTATAACAAAGATTCATACATTCTCAACTTTTAACTGCAATAGGCGCCCAAATAATAAACAAAATTTGGGTTCTACAAAAACCAACTAAAATGGCGTGAAGCTCGAGAGGTCACAAAAAAATGGAATTGCAGTTATCGGCACTATCGGAATATATTTATTATCCGAACAGACAAAATCAACTGCTAGATATTATACTGCGCAAGAACTTCAAATTTTTAATTAATTAAACAGTATTTAAGGACATAGACTTTGACCAACTACCTGTTGTTTTCACCCTATACAATTCTTCATATTATTACCCTAAGTTATTAAGACTAATTAACGGCCCAGTTGAATGGAACAAATTTAGAATAAAAATAAACTAACATATCCTAACCAACCTAATATCACCTGAAGATATTGATAAGGTAATCATCCTATTCAAGACGATAGCCGTTCATGCCATATAACATGCAGCAAAGAAAGTGCAACCAAACAGTCAAACCCTCCCCAACATAAGTATATAGCCTAATTAAAGAAAAACACAAGACCAGTAGACAATAGCAAAATGTCCATGACTTGAATAATCTAATCCGAACCGTAAAACAAAAACTAGATCAATATAGAATGACTATGTGCAACAATTACATAGAATACATTAACTCAGGGACTACAATATGTGGAGAGTCACCAGAAAAATAATCAGGAAACCGATACTGATTCCTCCGCTTCCAGTAAATGGTCAAACGCACTTACATGATAAAGGAAAAAGTGAGATTTTTGCGAAATCATTTACCACCTCAGTTGACCAAAACAATATCGATCATTGTTAACAAATATAAGGGAAACTAAAAAATACAAATTTGCCGATATTACACTCACCGATCTAATTGATGCGATATATTAGAAAACTGAAATAAACCTGTTTTTCAAAAATTTACAAAATAAAGCAATCTGCTATTTAACAGCAATATTCAACGCTAGTTTAAGAGTTGGAAACTTTCCTGAGACAACCAATCATAATCATGATACCTAAGCCATGCAAACAACATGACAATTCGACAAGTTATCGGACTTCTATCCACCGTATCCAAAATACTTTAATGAGTCATACACTCACATTTAAAAATTATATATATATATATGTTGTGAAAGTATGTATATATATATATATATATATATATATATATATATATATATATATATATATATATATATATATATATATAGATACATACTTTCACAACACCAATTTGGCTTCAAAACCTCACACTATACTTTACATTAACTGATAAGACCCACGAAAAGATAGAATAAGGTTTTGCAAATTGGAAACACATACTCATTGCCTTCGTTGATGTAGTGCAAGCCTTTGATAGAGCCTAGATTAAAGCACTCATGCATAAAATGATGAAAATACAGACACATTATTACCTACTGCAAGTAATTGCCTCCATTTTAACAAAAGAAACTTTCCAGGTAAAAGTTAACTATTATACTTCTACAACTCGTTGTATACGAGTAGGTGTCCCTCAAGACTCAATACTAGATCCTCTCTTGTTCAGTATATTTATGAATGACAATACCCACACCTTCAGGAGCGGATTTAGCTATGTTTATAAACGACACTGCAATAATTACTCAGGATGAAGACATGCGTAATGCCGCAAATAACTTCTAAGAAAGTACCGATTAAGTCCAACAGTGGTTTAACACATGGTGCATTAAAATAAATACGACTAAATGTGAAACGAAAATCTTTATTTTACGGCGGCCACCAAATCTGCTTAATATAGTAATAAACAACATTCCGATACAGTGAAACGCAATAGAGAGGGCTGTAAAATATCTAGGTATTTATTTAAATAGAAGGTTAACACTATTAAAATTAATTTAAATGAGTTTTTAAAAAATTAATCATTTATGCATTTGGATTTCCCTCTTCTATTTTCTGATACTTTAACTTGCCACATCTTCTTGACCTATTTAGTTTTATCCTTTAAAGCTCTTTTATTTAGCTCTGATGCTTTTGATGTCTTTGTTTTTTTTGCTTTGTTCGTTTTTCTGGTATCCTTTAATCTTTCTTCTTCTAATCTTTATTTTTTAGTTTTTGACAAAACTCAGATTTTGGCTCCATAACAAAATTGGTTGATATATTCGTTTATAGTTAGTTTTGTGTAGGTTGATATTTCCTTTTCTGTAGATGACTTAAAAAATTCTGTACCACTTATCTCGGTATTTATTTCTTCTAAAGTATCTCTTATGTTTATAGTACCACCTAGATATTTAAACCGCCGTCTTGCTAGATGTCCATACTTATATTTATATATATATATATATATAAATATTTATATATATATATATAAATATTTTTTTTTGCTATTACAGTCACTCTAGACTTTTCTGTGTTGTATTCGAGTTATAGTCTGTTAATATAATAAGATTATTTTGTCAATGGTTTTTTGTATCACTATCACTTTATTGGTAAAAGCATACATTTAATAAAAAATACATTTGAGATTTTTGTATCGTACTGTAAAAGTTTTTATCCTTCGTTTACACTCTATTATGATTTTCTCCTCAGCATACTAAACAAAAGTGGGCTCAATATTGGAGAGAACTTCTCTATACGATAAAGTTGCATACCAATACACATCGTTTATTATTTTAGCGACTGTTATTTTGAAATGTTATACATTTAATTTTATGCTCCTTGATTATTTTCTATAAGAATATCTAAAAGAGAGTTAAACCAGAAATTATAAAAGCTCTGAAAACAAACGTCAGCAAAGAAATGCAAGCTGTGATAGCGAACACATTGGCAAGGACTTTTCAAGATATGATATAGAAGTCTATAAGTAGTCTAGATGGTGGTTACCTTTAATTCTTGTTACGATTTCATTAAATTTCTCTCAAAATGATATAAGTGTGCTTCAAACTGTACTGTAATATCTTCTTGGTGTTAAAATTCTAAAAAAAATCCGGTTTGGATAGAAAGTGAAACAGAGGCACTTTTCTATAACTTGCTTTTTTTATAAATTAATATAGCCACCATACGTAACAAATTTATTTTAGTTTTTGTTTTTTGTGATTTGGTATTATAGCAGTTTAAGATTTTTTTTTAACACTCTAGGTGTAAATTAGTAGATTGTTTATATTTATTTTTAATTGACATCTGTTACAATATCTTCATATTTCATTTTTATTTTATTTGGCATACTATTTATTCTTTTTTTATTTAAATATTAATTCTATTAAATACGGATTTGTTAACAAATTTTTATTCAACTATTTCTTTATTTACCTATCTGTTACTTGTAAAATATCTATTATTAATAATAATATAATTTACTTCGTATTTGGTCTTCTTTATTTAAAGATATTTCGTTTTGTTATGGGTATTTGTGTTGGAAATAGGTACTTCTGAGTGTCATTGTTGTTTTTGCTGTAAATTACATTGTGTTCATCGTTGCTATTATAAACGTTTTTTATTATTTAATGTGTTACCAAATGTAACAATATATAATTGTTTAAAATATAGACTTTTATTAAAATGGAAAATTATTTATAACGAAAAAGGTGTAAACCCAAATTTGCAACTATCGAAAGAACATATTTTTTTTTGTCTGAAAATCGAACTCGTGCTTTGTTTTGGTTACCAAATCTGGTGTCAATCAGAGTTTTAGTTTTTTAGTTATCGTGATGACAGACAGACACACAGACAGGATTGTAATCTCATTAACTACCATTTAAGCGCGCTTTTGCTAGTTAGTAATGTAAGTACGAACTTGCAGTTAACTTTGGTGCTATTTTGTAATTCATTACAATAAGTTATCAAAATTACGGAGGGCTTTGATGAAGATTTTCTTTAATCCTTGGTACAAGTGCAGGGTTAGCAATATATGGCTGACTGATCAAAATTTTTGATTTGAAGGTTATATAGAAAACGCATATCAAATCAACTATAATTTTTTTACGACTTAATGGCGCATGTATATGTCAAAACGATTTTTATTTTACGAAAATTATGGGAACATTTTGATCGCAATAATATACAGAGTATTAACACAGTTCGCCAGCTGATGTAAAAGTTTTTAGAAACAGGTAGTGATAAAGATATTTTGAGGCTTGTACACCGGAATATTTTGAAAAGTGTGTAACATAATCTCATTATCTTTATCAGTCTAAAAAATTGACAAAGACTTAGAACTAAGACAATACAAGACCTAGGGGACTCAAGGACGTTAATCTAGAGTGCTTAAACTTAGTATAAAAGTTTTTTTTTTTTGAAAAGGTCATAATGAGTAATCAGACCCATTTGGGTTTATTTGGATTTTGGATTAAAACTTATTTAGATATGTTAATAAGCAAAACTGCCATATCTTGTCAATATCCACAACAAACATCCACGCCGGGTAATAGTTTAGTGCGGGATTTTTTGTAATGTAATTTCACCTTATTTTTTGAAGATGAAGGGGGGGATTTTCGTACTGTTTTTAACTGTTTTTACTGTTTTTAAATTAACTTGGAAAACATGTGATTTCTACATTTTTTTGTTGAGAGCTGTGGACATATTGTGCTTCTGTCATTTTTTTGTAGCACTTTTTTTTAGTATTCTTGTTTCTTTTACCTGTTTGTACAAGTCCCTTACTGGATAGTTACTGTATTTTTCTAAATCCACTAATGGTTTTCCATAAATAGCTTGCCCCCTATAAGTTAAGGCCTCACGCTTGCACAAGATACAGATCGCTGTTTCTGTTTTCTTGTCATATTTCTTGCAACTCATATCTTCATTGTGCAGTTCTATTTTGTTGAAGTGTCCTCTGAGAAAATAATGTCCTGTGAGGAAATATAGGTAATAGTATATAGCTGTTTCCTACTTTGTATTAACGGTTTCTCAGTTCGCTTATGAGAGGCTCCTTTTATAAAGGTTTTCTATGTCTTTGTCCCGGTACATTTTCCCAGTACTTGTGTTGTTTTTTGACTTATTTTGTCACACGGATTCGTATTGCACCTTTAGGTACTCCCGAAACCAATTTGGGGCTTATATATGGAGTTGATAATTCTTTCTGTACTAACCAATCAGTTTTTCCTTGATTGAAATTGCACAGTGCCCCCGATACCCATAATAAAGTTAATTTATTGTGGTCAAAGCATTAAGTTTTTAGCGGCATTCTCATACCATCGTGTTCTTCAATGTACGCCCGCTTTAGGTGGACATTTATCAGACATTCAAAACTTTATTTGAAACTTCAAATAAACGATTAATCATAAAAATAATATCTTTGATTTTAGTAAAAAATATTTGAAAATTAATTCAATCAGTTATATATTGCACTCCTACATAAATTGTTTCTGAAAGATTGAATGCGTAAAGGATCCCTAGACTGAATAACCTTTATAAATTAACTAGGCTAGCTTATATACTTAATTAATTAGCACAAGCAATGTTCAGCTCATTGGAATATACATTTGAATGATTCATGTTTCACGCTAAGTTGTTTAATCATTTCACTCACTGAAATTCAAAAGATATCTCGCTAGATGATCTCGTTAAAGGCGTAACCGGATATGTAAGCGCCTGCGTGTAGGGTTTTAGAGCTTGCCTGCAAATTAAATTCTAAATTAACACTGCTATTGAATTTTTGTCATTGTTACTGTCTTAAAGTAGTAAATTGCACCGATTAAAATTGTAGAATATATGTATAGAAACAACTTTTTGCTTGAACCAAAGCAAATAGAACATAGAAAGCTTAGTTAGCATGGTATTAGTAAAAATTAAATGCAAATTCAGCAAATCACTTGTCTAATGCGTGAATTTTTTGTCAGATTTTGCTGTTTCGAATACAAATTTAAATATAGAAAAGAGCACTTCTGCGCTTGTTCCGTGTTTTCTGATGGATGAGAAAACTGCTATTTGTTAATCCGCTTCTACCTCCGGCTCCGGTGCCCATTACTCACCGAACTTATTAAGTGCCGTAGTTTTCTCCGAAATAAAAGCCTGGCCATATTTACTAAACTTCTCCGCAACCGTAGCTGCTCCTATTCAAGTTTAAATGAAGTTTAAATTTATCACGGCGCCGTGACAAAAGGATTATACTCACCGAGATCCCATATAAATATGTCTGCGCATTTGCAATTCTAATGCCGTCTCAACTTGCCACTTCTCGAGCACGCATATTGCCCTTCGAAACGTCAAACCCTGAGGGTGCGCTTAAAATCTTATGGGCCGCGAGTTCTTCGCGTCGCGGGTTCAAACGCCATAAAGAATACTCTTGTAATCGCGGCCGCCCGCCATAAACCGCTTATCATCTTCGACTGCTCTTTGTGTCCGTAATGGCCGCTGCAAGAGGTTTCTTATATTTTAAAATGAGCGCTTTTGCGTGTCCGCCCTATCTCATACTTCCCTGACTTATTTCGCATGAAAGGGCCGCGCGCTGCTCAAAGAGGGACGCCGATTTACTACCAAAAACTCATTTTTTCGGCATTTCTCTAAAGGGACGTCATATTTTGTGCAAAATTTTAGATTAGCTATAAAGTACTGCTTCGTGCTTGGCGCAATCGCTTTGGGGGTCGACCGTAATACTTTGCCTCCTTGCTTGAGTTTTTATAATCTTGGTTGAAAGTAATTTTACTGCTTTCTATTTTTTTATTTAAATTATCATGTATGTATACAATCAGTAGATATTAAGTGCACCATTTAAACAGTATCTGATAGAAGCAATCAATTAACTTTCCTTAAAATTATCAATATTACTTGTCTTTGAGACATGTAACTGATTATAGTGATTAAGTATTATTTTTACGTTGGAATAAAATATTTCTTTAGTTTTTAAATTTTATTTTTTATTATTTTGTAATTATATAATATAAAGCTTTCGAACAGTGCCCAATCAGTTTGTAGACAAGTCAATTCAGCCCAACTGAATTCAATCAGATCTTCATAAGCCAACGTACCATACTTCTTGCTGGTGACCTCAACTGTAAACACACGAACTGGGGATGCAGAATGACTGACCTATAACTTAATAAAACTTAATAACCTTATTTCTCAACTGACACTACAAGTACCTTTCCAATATACTTACTACCCATATTGATGTAACCAGCTAGCAGATATCCTCGGAATTATTCTACATAAAAATGAAACTCTATCAATAACTCAGATAGTACTTGCGAAACTCAATTTTAATCACCCGTTAGTCTCACTTGCCTTCAGTTCTTTGATCTACAACTACTAATCAGCGGACCCATTGACTGGGAAAAGTTCTCATCTAATATGAATAATTTATTGACTTTCTTTTCCAACTTAAAATCTCATGAGGATATTGACAAAGCGATGGAATTATTGAAAGATGTAACAACTCTAGCAATTGAACAAATTATAAAAACAACTCAAATGTATCAATACTGCAACGACCAAACTTCGTCTACACACATACAACAATTAATAAATGATAAATATGCAGGGTGTGGCAAACAACCCATAACCCAGCAATCATAATTCAACTAAACAGATTTATTAAGCTAGTAAAAACTAATCTAGACCAATTCTTAATATTTTCTTATCAAAACCATATAGAATATCTTGATCCTAGAGATGCCAATATGCGGAGGGCCACCAAAAGGTTATTAAAACAATCAGTTACAATACCAAAACTCCGATATGCTGATCGTACCTATTCAGAAGGTTCAGATAACTAGGAGATTTTCACAGAGCAGCTGGAAAAAGTTTACTATTCCCCCTAATCAAAATCATATTAATCGCTCTAAGCAAACTGAATTAAACTATAAAGTTCCCTCCGGTGCAACAATTATTTACCAAATTTCGTCATCAGAAATAAAAACGTATATTAAGAAACTCAAATGTAAGAAATCTGCAGGAATAGTTCTTATGCCAGATAAATCCACCCCTTATCTGACAGTGCTATCCAATGCATGCTTGAAAAGTTGGCACTTCTCTATCGTTTGAAGAAGAGCGAATATTATAGTAATTCCAAATAGGATTATAAATAAAATTAGATTTTAAAATTACCATAAAACAACATACCAGCTTCTGTGACTCACAGAGTTGTCAGAAGAAGGATTTAAAAACAAAATGCACATGTTCGCTGCATTTGTACATATAGCAGAGGTATTTGATCGAATATGAAATGGCGGGTTTATCTATAAAATGATAATGACAAATATTTTATTACATTTACTGAAGGTAATTATCTAATTTCTACCCGTTAGGGTAGCATGAATTAATTTCTTCACCTTTTCTATCCGTCAAATTAACATTAAGGTTTCACACTGTTTAATATATTTGTCTCATATTGCCTCCCCATATGAACCAAGATTAGTTATATATGCTGATGATACAGCGATTATCACTCAAGATCATGATATTATAATATGAATAAACTGGAGGCTCTTTTTATAAAACATTGGCTTCAAGAGGTCGTGGAGTCTTACAACACAGCTAACGATGGCTATGTGGCCAAGGCTGACGTTGGGTGATTAGTCATAGAGTCAGCAAGGGCCACCGCTGTATCGATGGCAATGTAAGAGAGTTTGTTCTTTCCGAGAACAGTTTTTTTAAATTCTAATCAATCTTTAGAGTTGTCAGCCATATCGAGGTTCTCTACTTTGTTCTCCTACTTATAGAGGAAGTACTAGGTGACGACAATTTTTACCTTGCTGTCGAATTTTTTACATTTTCGCTAGCATTTGAGCCTTGCAGAAGCAAATCTCTCTTGTCACTAGCGTGGACACGATTACTGGAAAACGTAATTGAGTTGTAGATAGAGGTTCTGGACTGTTGTGCTGCATCTTCCATGTATTCGCTAAAGTAGATGATAGAAATGAGTTCCATAACGCCTTTCAGATGGGTGGAAGAAAACGTCGTCTGCACACTTAGATATTCTCAGTGTAAAGAAAATTAGATTATTAGATCCAAATCACTAATATTTTCTGTAGTATGCTGCATGGAGATCTCTTTGGGGATAGCCATGTAAAGGTCTAGGTGACAGGGTAGCATATAGTAAGTTTCGAGAGAGAGAGGGGGGGTGGCTTACCATAATAATGCTGCAAAGTCCTGACATTAATGTCGATCTTTCAACTGTGTTACGAGGGACCCTTCCTCAATAATGCCGTCAAATATATTCCGTGGTTTATGGGTATAAGCGGCGATTAGCCTAAAAACATTTTCGTTTTCTTATCTGGAGGAAAATAGCGGTGCCCTGCAGGTAGTTGGTGGCCGGAAGCAAGGACTGGATGATGCTTCAGGCAAGTTTTCACAAATACAGTAGTTTATACGTTTGCTGTTAGCTGGTGGTCGGTTTGGTAATAGATATAACTACATATTTTTCCTTGAATCTCGCTGGTCAAAATAGCATCAAAATTATACCCAGGGGCAAATTCTGATAGCTGATTCCTCTTTTAACAAAAGCCGACTGCACTCCAGAAGGAGATCTCTAAATGGACAAACTAGAGCAGTTGCAGGAAGTTGGCAAAGTCCTGGGCATTGCTCATTAGGTCTGTCACTAGTTCGCCGGCGTTACTAGTGCTGATTATTGTTTCAGAAATTTTCCCATGTCTATGGTACACAAACGGGTTTAGCTGATGGCTTTAATATTAGTGTGTGTATAGGGGGAGATCAAGTGACTGGGTAACTTGCGGTTGGTGGTCGAAGTAACATGACACTTGGATGTATCAGGTACTAGGTGTGAAGCCGGGTGGGATGATGGAAGGGTCGAAGCCGATATTTGTCACGAGGCTAGTCGCGGTGTGGACCTGGCAACAGAGTGGCGTTTTAGTAGTAGAATACCTTCAATAATTAGCTGAGTATGCATCAGAACAATTGACATACATCGTTGGGGTGCTGCAATTGCAGTCACTGGAGGAGTCGACATGGCGGTTTTCTTCTTACGTGACTAATTTTCTTGTACCATAAGCTGTCGCATGTGTTTGAGGTTAAAAATTCCGACACATGGAGAGGAATATTTTGACGGAAGAGATCCGCCCTAATTTTATCGTCAGAGAAGTACTCGGGGACAAGCTTAAACGTTAATTGTCTTCTGTGGCACAGTTTCTCCTTCAACATCTACGAAACGGTTTGTTAGAGAAATTTTAGTTGCGGATTTTTCTACGGCTGAATGGTAGCAAACTCGTTTGAATATTTGGATTATAAAAAATTTGTTTTCTGAGCCTGAGTCTTTCACTGTCGAGTATTGCAATGAGGTTTTCCTCTTTTTCTATAGAATAATTGCTGCTTGTATCGAGAAAAGGATCAGGGATTTTTATATCCACGTATCCCCGAGTTTCGGCACTATTTGGGAGTGTAGCTTTCTCTGCTGTGAAAATGCCAGAAACTGGTTATTAATAAGCATTTTTACACGTTAGTGGGGTCCATCGTACTGCCGCTGCAAGTGATGGATCCTCCTCAAGCTCTTAACGAAAGAGTTAGGTCTCCTTCAATTGGACGCGCGTCTCTATTACATTAGTCATCTGACACCGATGACCTCACTAAGTACTATAGTTATAACGTAGCACTCCAAAATGGCAATATACAATACCACAGCAAATCGCCTTACACTACACTTCAAAGTCTTGTGACACACGACTATGTAAAAGTGTATCATACATGTCGCAAGAGAAACGTTTGCTTGAGTGAAGTACCTTACGGAAATTTTTTTTATTTTTGCCTTTTAAAAATTGTTAAATTCGGTTAATTAGTTGTGTACAAACGATTTTTTTTGGCTTATTCTCATTAAAACGTTAAGCGCCAACCACCCAATACTGTTGGGAGAAGCCAAACAAGTGAAGCATTCAAAATTTTTTTCTTTTGCTATATTTTGATTAATTGATTTTGGTGAGCTTCAGAGAAACAAACATCTTTACATTTAATTGACGATAACTCTCACATCATTGCAGCTTTAGTCTAGTACTTTAGCTTTTTTGTTAGTACTTAAATTATACATTTTTTTGAAGTATTTGTATTTTTATTAAAAACTTTCCTTTCTCTAAGATTACTAATTTTAACGCTTGTGCCCAATTAACAAAAGGCGTTTTTGGTTATATTACAAACATGATTGATAAAATAAGCCGCATATTAATGAGGAAAAGAATCTATATGTCAAAAACTGTTTGGCGCTTGTCAAATAACTTAAAGACACTGACCGAAAAATTGACTTATCTTATGAAAAACTATTGCTCATATTTTTCATTTTACCATCAAAATTATTTCTAAGATAAGCCGAATCGGAAAGTATCCTCAATGCTTAAATATAAAGATTATATGGTATACAGAAACCCCTCATTACCCTGCACCTTCAGTGAGGCAACACATCTAAAATAACATACTTTCTCCAATCTAATACATCTCTTAGAAGAATACTATTCATTTTAAAGCAATAAATATGTGGAGCAAGAAGGAACATAAAAATCAGTTCTTATGTTAAAATTTATAGCTTTACGTGGTGTGATGTCATATTAGTATTTCAGAATTTAAGAATCTCCTTCAGTGAAAGAGCTTAGAACTCTTGAGACATTTGCATCAATAGCCGTTTATAGCCCATAAAATTTGAGAATTGCCTTCATAATTACGACACGTGTTAAATCCATAGATGAATTTTAAATTTGTTTTTATATCGTTATAATTTAGGTCTAATATTCAATAGTCTTCATGTTAATAATTATTTCTGACTGACATTAAATAGTATTATAGCTTAGTCACTCTGGACATTGATACTTACCAGTATACAAAACAATTGGTTTTAGGAACAAAAACGTTTTAGGAAGAATACTATTCATTATAAAGCTTACAGATTTGTGGTAGCAAAATCAACATAATCATATCGGTTCTCATGTTTAAATTTAATTTGTAGGTTGTGTCATTAACGATATATAAGTATTTTCAAAATTTCAAGAAGTCTCCGTTCAGTAAAGCATTGTATTAGAAAATTGACTTTGAGAGCATTTTGACAAGTAAGTTTATAGCATAAACGATGTTGAGAAATCTTTCATAATTTTCTAAAGTTGATTAGTTGAAGTCCGGTGATAAATAAATTGCAATAATAATTGCAACAAACAGTCCGGCACATAATCATTAATACTAAAATTGTAAAACAAAAATTGTTGTAATACCTTTTGTTATTATAAAAATGATTTATCAATTAGTTTCTCTGTTATACCACATGAATAGCTTTTCTCTGCAGCGTCGCCTTCAGGCCATTTTTTTCGGTAAAACTATGCTTAAGGGTGCTGAAAAAGTAATAGTCGTTGAGAGCAAGATTTGTAGAATGTATTGGATGACTAAGAAGTTTTCAACAAATGCTTTTTAAATTTCCATGATAATTGCTGTGTATTTTTCTGTCCCATAATGTTAAAAAAGTTTCTTTTGAGATTACTTTATGAACAGTAGATGCTGGAGACGATGTTGTACTAATTTCTGTAGGTCTCATTACTAATGGTGACTTTTTATGGATGACAGCAACAACAAAGAAGCTGTTGTTTCGGAAGTGGTAAGCACTGGCTTTTGCGTTACAGGTTTGAAAAAATATTTGTCTTTATGGCGATTGAGAAAAGTTTGATAAATCTGTACCTACTTTTTGTTTTCTTAAAGTGTCAAATCGTGTAAAACAGTTTAATTCTTCTTAGAGTTCTTGTTTATTTTTTTTCAAATTAAGATAATCACCAGATGTAAAAGCTTTTATTTATCTGACAAGTTTGTGAGTACTTATAATAGGAATTGTTTTAATAGCTTTATATATTGTTTTAAAATGTACCCTTAAAGGATCGAATAGTGTACCCGTCTTTAAAAAAATTTTAAACTGCCGTTGAGTAATAATCTTTTTACTGCATTCTGACTCAATGTTTGATTAATATTTTGATTGTCTTTGTAAAGTAAAAGTTCTATAATTCTAACTTATAGTATATTAATTTTAAAATTTACAGAATTTTCGTATACCAGATACATCGATTTTAAACATTTCGTGATAAAACATGAGAGTTACTCTTTTCAATTAAAAAAGTTTCAATTATTTGTTTGTATTCAAAAACTTATTTAGTTTTGAGTCTTATAAACGTTCTGTTAATCTTTCAGGGATTGAAATTGTTACTAAGTAGTTGGGTAAAATTGAAACAAGACTTTTTGTCCCACTAAAGATACTTTGCAATAAGTGGCATTTTTATATAGTTTTGTTAGTAGCATTTGCGATAATATAATAGCTAGTATATAGTGCCATTGTACAATGTTATAATAGAGTAGTATCTTCAATATATAACATATTAAAGTATCGTTATTCTTTTGATGATGTGTTGACAGTGTGATTTAGACACGTTATCAAGAAGCCAGGTATTTAAATGGCATAAAAAACTAAAAGACAAAACAAAATCCAAAATACCGAGATGAATACTATTTAAACCAGGGAGCTTATTGAGGGTTATTGACAAATATGTGCTATAGTGGGTACTAATGATTATGTGTTGAAATTTTAAAAGGTTGTTACAACACGAGTCCATTCGTTACGAAAAGAGGGAGCGCAAATTCTTACACGTGACAAAAGTTTTATCTACTATTTTACCTTTGAGTATGAAGTAGTGAACAAAAGACAAATATCTACCCACCAAAACCAAAACGCACAATAGCCGTGCAACTGTGTTTTGGAATCATAAAAGCACTGATTTTTTATCCGAAAAAATACAATCAATGGCTTATAATACTGCAATCTGCTGATAAAGATAAAAACATGTAAATTATTTTTTTTATCTCGGTATTGTTGTGACACCAGCTAATTGAATACGAACATTTCAATAGAAACATTGTACCTTTAGTAGACCATACAAATAATAATTGCAGACCGATAAGTTCGGAGTGTCAATAGTTTCACCTCAAGACGCTATCGTATCTGATCTTCGTGAGAAGACGAAAGAACATTATCTGGACATTTTTCTAAAACAAAGATTGTTAGTAACGGTAGTTTAAGCACTGCTACAGCTTATTCCGATCTCAGAAACAATTTTACCAACCGCCAATTGATGGCCATTTTTTAGAAAGTGACTAGTAACGCAAATAGGCTCCTTAGTTACACTAGTTTAAGGGAGACATTGATAACTCTTATTTTTTAATGTTTCTTAAGGGCGTTATCTCCAAATTATGCTTTAAGTCTTCTTAAAATCTTGGACGTTTTACGCTTTCCATTGTGAGAATTTTATAATAATTTGCAGGGCAACGAACAAAATACCTTTTGTTCTGACGTCGTCATACTGACTAAAAAAGCGGTAGTGCGAGATACCTTACGGAGAGTGTAGTTTTCTTTACTCAACCCTACCTACAACCCTTATATATAATTTCTCTTTTTACTTTGCGGATTATAAAAAAATCTTTTTATATTTGATTTATTCGCGTATATGTTCTTGTTTAAAGAATTACCAACCACAATTTTTTTACAACTTTTATTTTATTAAAATTTTGCATTTAAAAAGCTCAAAAATTAATGATTTAAACAAAATCATAAAGTATATTAATATTTGCAAGAGACTTTTATGTTCAGTATTCTAAAAAGTTATTTTTTAAAATTATAATTGGCTGTTACCAAATTATTAATATAACTAATTTTGCAGATGGTGATATGAAAATTCTGGACATGTAAATGGTAGTTAGAGTGGTAAGTTCTCCTAAAATTATTTTGAATAATGTGTGTATTAGAAAATAATTTATTAATATTACATGTATATGTACATAAATAATTACTTATTTTTAAGGCTGCTCTATACTTTTGCGGAGTTCTTTTCATATATTTTTTTTATAGAATCATATCTCTTAATTTGTAAAATAAAAATACAAGTACAGTTATTTACTTTCAAAACCTTGTATAAATAACTTTACAGCCAATTAACAAACCATATATGCAATTAACATTAATAAAAATGTTAATGGACATTTGCAAACTTACTATAGACTTTGACTTTCGTTTTACATCTTGTTCTCCAGACAAAGATGCTGAATAGTAAACATCAGAAAGGTAAAATTGCGTATTTATTTTGCTACATCTTTATGTGAAAATTATTTGCTTTGAAATTAGTAGTTGATGAACATTAAATTCTATTTAGCTTTCGCCTAGACACTTTAATAAAGCGCTGGTTGCATAAAACCGGTTTTCTACATTGCAGCAACAATTATGTTGAGTACTTCTTAAATAAAGCTTACAAATTACATATATAGTTGCTAATATATTAAAACAATAATATATAAGATACTATATTGCAAATTATCTTTTGGATTTTTAAGGATTTGTAATGCTTTATGTGAACATTTTATATTAAGCACGCACTTTTACATTTAATGATTGCACTGCCAATTTTCATAAACCCAAGAATTTTCCTGTAGCAAAGAAACATGATTTGGCGAACGAATTACTGATATTAGAGAGGAGCAGGCCGAAATTGTCGGTAACTTCATTGAACGGAGCGATTTTCTCCGGCGTTCCGGATGATGCGCAAACACGGGTGAAATCACGAATTCGAGCTTCCGACGTGCCTTGCTCGTGGGAAACTGCTGGCCACGACTACCAGCACTTAAGTTAGTAATATCGCGATGGTTATTGTTGAATGATTTATGCGTTCCACGCTTTTTGCAGGGCTCTGTAAAATATTTTGCGGGGCCTTTGTTGCCCTTCTGAAGGGCTTTTTATATCGCAGGGCTGCTGAGGCTTGACAGCGAAGGCAAATAGCTTTTTTAATGACTTGTTGGACTTCACTTTATTCAGTTCAGCTAGATAAATATCTTGTAAAGTATATAAAAGTTTTTGAATAACTAATTATATGCACTCCGCGCAACATGAATAGAACCAGGTACATAATGGAATTTGTAGCTATAAAAAATATACGAGAATTGGGACTTAAGTCATGGCAACTATTTTTTGTAAAGGTAAAGGATCGTATTACAAAATGTTGTATGTCTCAAGAAAGCTGTGCATTCGTAGTGTCCACAACACAAAATGGTTTTATGATGTTTTGTAATTACACAGAGAACAACCTTAAATCAGTTGTCAGTCAACTCCCATGCAGGATGAAGTATATCGTTCGTATATCAAAATAGCCGTCCTCTGTGGCAGAAATGCTAGTGAGCGCTGCATTCAATTGGTACACGCCGTCGGAAATCTTCCATAACAAATAGTTGCAAGGTGGTCAGCAGAGTTTCAGCTAGGACTTTAAGCAACCAGCAACCAGCAATCGCCAGGACATTCATCCGCACACTCACAGGTTGTCTTGTCGGTTACGGTCACTCCATAAGACACAAGACTCATTTAGACTAATAATACACTTCACTGATCAGTGATGAGTACTTTTACCATTGTTTCTTATAAGCTCAAATATTCGAAATGGAATAATTATACAGCGTCTTCAAATAGTCGAGAGGAAGCTCAGATCAATTTTGTTTATGTACCTAGCGTAGCTCTTGAGTGTAACTGAATTGTTTATTAATTTGAATAAAATTTTCGTAACAACCATTCCCAAAGTTTTTTATGATGTTGAGGTCAGGAAAGAGCGACCGTCTATGTGTTGTTTTTAAAACCAGCAGAATAAATGCTAGTGTTGTCTTGTTGAAAAGTAAATACTGGACTTGCCATAACATTTGAAAACTTGTCTTTTACCCACTCTGGAAGCTGCATGTACTTTTCCAAGTTTTGATTGCGTGTTAGTAAAATTAAATGAATAGGTCCATTATAATATAGAGTTTCTTATACCACAATTAAACTATAAGCTTGCCACCGTAACAAAATCATTTCCTTTTTATGTTGATTATGATAATAATAGGAAAACGCATCCAGTCTGTTCTGTCTAGAATGAATTTTTTTGTCACTATAAACGGTATTATGCCACTTCCTTGTCTAACCCATTTTTTTATGAGCAAATCAGAGACATGAAGTGCAATATGATGTTATTAAAGCAGATCTTCGTTTAGTTTTTCCATGTTTCAATAAAGGACAGCTCTTAAGTAGCTTTTGAACAGTTTTTACCGATGCATTTGTTCCCCACTTTTTATGATTTGTCTAGCTGTTAACGGTAAATTCAATGCTTCTATGTTTCTCTCAGTTGTACGCTTTTTAAAACGTTTTCCACAATTTTTGAGATTTTGATAAAGTTTATCACCGCCTAGTATGAACAAATTATTTTTCTTGAAATAGCTTTCAATGAATATCGTTTACCAGAAAAAAACCGTTCATGTGTTGGGCGGTGATTGTCTTTATTGTACAATTATATTTTAATAGCATCAACAATTCAAGAAAGGAAATTTTAATCTGAAAGACATTTCGAAGTCAGCATACCCATCTTCGCTTGTTACAAGAAAAAATATAGGTGTTGGCAGGTTCAACGTGTAAAAGAGTGTTTTGAGATTCCTCCAATAATTTATGCTATTTTTTACAATCATCTTAAAGTGAGAAAAGATTTGTACAAAGCATTTTGTAATAACACAATCTGCTTAATAACAAGTTTGAAAATAGAAGATATTGCCAATATAATTGTAACAAGTCATCAACGCTTATTTTTCTTTATGACATAAAGAATAGCTTGTACAGGAAACAATTTTCTAACTATGGCTTAAGACACCTAGGCCTTTAAGGAATCGTTGAAGGGTTCGTTCGAAAAATATACATGAGGTGCAGTGGAAGGCATTTTGAAAGATTATAATGTGAAGAGATCTATAATGGTTCGAGGCTGATTTCTGTTTTATAATAACAGTTCTTCAGTTTGTTTTTCTATGTTTTTGTCTCGATACATTTCACCAGTAATTTTTATGTTGTTTCCTGACCCATTCTTTCACCTAGTTGTTGTATTGTATCTTTAGATAGTTCCAGAACCGGTTCTAAGCTTATATATTGAGTTGATAATCTTCTTTCTGCTAGCTTATCAGCTTTTTCGTTGTCTAAAATTTAGCAGTGCCCTGATATTCATAATGAAGTTAATTTGCTGTGGTCTCAAAAGGAAAGTTTTTTGCGGCGTTCCCATTCAAACCTGGAAGTTACCATCAAGTTTTTCTATGCGTTCAACCTTCAATTATTTTGCTTGGCGCATTGCCGTATATCAAATATCTCCGCTTGAAAAACGGATGTAAGTTTTTCTAATGAAAAGCTTTACTGAAAGTTTTTCTTTTTACAGGATACGCTCCTATTTCATACTCGCTCATTGATCCGCTTGTATACCAAATAATTTTTCCTGGTCTGTTTCCGTTGTTTATTTTGTTTATACATTTATTTCTATCCATAATAGTAACCTGATATTTTACCTCCCTTGATAATTATTATACTTATACATCTAAGCGCTTAAAAGGCCCCAGTGCCTTTATTTCATTTAAATTTTTTTCTACAACTCAGTGTCTAAGAGGTCCCGGTCTCTCTAGCTTTATTCTTTTTGTAAATGCTACTATGGTAGACTTAGAGATAATTATGTTTAGTCCTTATGCATCTCTCTAATTTGTAACTATATTTAAAGCCCTTTGCATATGCTTCCTAATTATATTGTTAGATTTTCTTTAGGATAATATTACTAAGTCATCTGTCTTTCCCAGTACTCTGTATTCGTTTCCTTTAAATGTCTTTAACAGCTAGTACATTATAAAATTGTACAGAACTCCTCTTACGGATATCCTCTTATAATCCGAGCCGTCATTATTTCACCCACCAGGGATACATATACCAGTATTTCTTTAAACATACAGTCAGTTTATCTATAGCTTGTTTTGTAAAGTCCCTTATTAATCAACACTGTAATGATTGAATCTAGGTCTGTATTATCACATGCTTCCTTAATATTCAAAAAGGTAGCTAAAAGTACGCCTTTGTTTTCTACAGCATTCTCCATTCTGGTAACAAGTCGTTGCAGTGCTATTACTGTGAATACTACTAGTCTTTCTTTAAGCATACAGTTTATTTACCTTTTTCTTGTTTTATCGAATTTTATACTCCTCAATGCAATAATTGAATCTAGAGATGTATCATCATACGCCTCCACATATTCAATAATGTAGATAAATGTACCCCTTTGCTTTTTATAACATGTTCTACTGTGGTAACGAGTTTCCGTAGCTACTCCTACTTTATATGCGTTTTGATGTAGAGGTCGGCTGACTAATACATTAAATTAAATTGGTATTAAAACCTTAGTCTTATCCTGTCCTATTTTTCTAGGTTTTGGTATAAAAGTAACTCTAATTAGTCTTCAGGCTTTTGGTATATACCCCAGAGCAACACTTGCCTTAAGTATATCGCACATCTTGTAGTACAGAAAGTCAATTCCCTTCTGCAACTAAATATAATACGTAGATGCCGCTAGGTCCCGGCGATTTATAATGTTGGAATTCTTCCTAGATGCCCACTTTGGGGGTTGCAGTTTTAAATTTTGCCAGCTACTCGGTGATATATTAGCAACCTGCGACTTTGGAAAGTGTGTCCTGAGTAGTTCTCTCGTTGTTTTTTTTTTGCAGTATTAGTGTACTTTCCTGTATCCGTTTTTAGAGTTGTTATAGGGCTCTGAGGATCCTTTGAGAATATTTTATAAAGTCTTAATGAACTTAATATTTTTAATAGACGAAAGTTATTTCAGGTCAAAATACAACCCTAATAAGTTATTTTAGTTTATAATTAATTTATAATTACAGCCATTATTGTCAACAGTTAGTTTGCTCATTAAATGTAAGAAAGTAAAGAAAAATGCCACAAAACTTTCATAAGGTTTTACGTCTATTAAAGAAAGATGTCAAAAAAACAAAGGATTAGGTCGCAGTTTTGTTACAGGACGACCCTTTAAAGCCGTCATTGTCCTTTACGTTGAACTCCATTAAGGGCCTATATATCACTTCTAGTTCCGCTCCGTTTGCCGTTTTGCTTAGATTTGTTCGCGCTCGGAGCTTAGCGGCGGAAGGTTTAGCGCGCCGCGGCGGTGGACGGCGACAAAAAGAGCGCCGGCTCCGGCGCAAATGGAATTAAGTACAGCGGCATTCAAAATAAAACCGAATTGGCTATGAAATCGATTGGCACTGCGGCGGAGCGCGGGGCTCTAAATATGAAACGCGCATCGAGATAACTGCGAAATTCATATGGTTTATTCATGATTACCATATTAGTGCGGCTGAACGTAAAAGCGGATCATTAGTTTATACATTTTGAACGCGACAAACTCTCCTGCGAGACTAGAGCCACATGACATTTTTATAGGGCACGGGAACGCTAAACAGCAATTATTATTTATGCAGCCGTTTCCTAAATACAATACTTCATTTTCTTATAAATATTGAGTTTTGCAAGCGGAATATTAAAAATAATCCGCCATTCCGTCTGTCTTCCAATAGGATAACACATCTTGCTCAAGTTGTTGTAATGTATGCATTTGCATTCGGTATTGCAGATTTGCGTCATGCAAACAAAGCATAGAGGAACGATAATTTATGAGCAAAAAGCAATTCACAAAATCCCTGGCTTTTACCAAATATAACAGTTGGGCTGAAAAGTTCGTAGGCTGACACATAAGTGGCGCTAGTAGTATTAAATCCATGTGCTTTTTAGTTAACCCTAACCTTCAAAAGACTCGTGTATAAATTTGACAACTGTCGGACTATTAGTTTAGGAGATATCGTATTTTGAGTGAAGCAACTATTGTTAATTTTAAAAAATGGATAAAAGGAATTTCAGTATTAATAAAACACTGCTTTTGGCAAAAAAAATACCGTTGAAACCAAGGCTCGGCTTGATAAGCATTATTTAGACTGTGCACCAGGAAAATCAACCGTTGAGTAGTGGTTTTCCAAGTTTAAATGAGGCGAGATGAGCACTGATGACGATGCACGCAGTGGACGCCCGAACGAGGCTGTAACGGACGAAAACATAAAAAAGTTTACAAAATGATTATGAATGACCGTAAATTGAAGTTAAGCGAGATAGCTGAGACTCTGAAGATATCAAAATACAGCGTTGAACATATCTTGCATGAATATTTGGACATGCAAAAACTGTGTGCAAAGTGAGTGCCGCGCGAGCTCACAATCCAGCAAAAGTTTCAACGTGTCGTTGATTCAGAACAATGTTCAGCGATATTCAACGGTAATAATAACGAATTTTTCGTTGATATGTGATAACGGATGAAACATGACTTCATCACTACACTCCAGAGTCAAATCGACAGTCAGCCGAGTGGACTGCACGCGATGAACCGAATCCAAAGAGTGGAAAGCCGCAATAATCGGCTAGCAAGGTTTATGGCATCAGTATTTATTGATCACCTTGAAAAGGGCCAGACCATCAATAGCGATTATTACAAAGCGTTGTTGGAGCGTTTGAAGGACGAAATCACGAAAAAACGGCCCCATTTGAAGAAGAAAAAGTGCTGTTTGATCAAGACAATGCAACGTGCCACAAGTCAATAAAAATGATGGCAAAATTGCATGAATTAGGCTACGAATTGCTTCCGCATCCACCGTATTCTCCAGATCTGGCCACCAGCGACTTTTTCCTGTTCTCAGACCTCAAGAGAATGCTCGCTGGAAAGAAATTTAGCGCCGATGAAGAGGTAATTGCCGAAACAGAAGCTTATTTTGAGGCTAAAGACAAAATATATTTTAAAAATGGTATAGAAAAATTGTATGATCGCTATAATCGGTGTATCGCCCTCGAAGGCAATTATATTGAATAATAAAATCCAATTTTATCAAAAAAAAATTTTTTTCTATGTTAGCCTACGAACTTTTCAGCCCAACTGTTATGAACTTGCAGCGGAGCATGTAATTATCGTTAAAATAAACAAGGGATAAATTTCGCATTGTGTATCTGTTTTTAATGAATCCGCCGCAGTACGTTGCCGTTTTAATTCTATTTTGCAGGCTGGCGCACTATTTTTAAATCTTTCAGGGCTTATATACACGTTGTATAATATATGCTGCTACCATACTGATCTTAATGACCTTTTATTAAAAAAGTATTCAAACGCTTAAACTAATATATATGCGCATAAAATTTACCATAAATAGGAGGATTTTCAAAATTATTGTACAGTGGGGGCTTATACACTACAAAGATTATAGAAATCGTTTAAAGATTTTTTGTTTTTAAAACAAGATTCCTAATTGAAGTTGTAGTATTTTGAAAATCGTTGTGTATATATACAAATTGGTGTGATCTAAATGAGAACATGTACTTAAAACAAATGTGAAAATTTTTTTTGATAAGAATGGTGAATTTGGTTTCAAAATGTAAGATGTGTACTAGTAAATTTATTTAATGATACTATGTAAGATATTTATTTGGTGAAATAAGTTAAAAACATCAGTTATAGTGATTACAGAACGTTTTAAGCTATTATTTTATACTTACCAGTTTGCATAGAAAAGCGTATAAAGGTAAGCTTAAAGTAATTAAAACGACAAAACCTACAATACAAGTGTTAGTCTCCTTTTAAGTTAAATATTTTTCTAATCTTTGCTTCTGCTTCTTGAATGCAAAATGCCAATAATTTTTCGTCAGGGCGTTAAAAAAGTTGTATAACTTCCCATTGTTCTTTGTGTTCCTCGTCATAACCATTTCATGACAATTTTATTTCTATTTTCTATATATCTCGCAACTTTTCTACCTAATTCTTAGGTTATTCAATTGTTGGTCGGTTTCTCAATATTACACCTGTAAGTTTTAGATTTGTTGTTTTTTGGAATGTTAGTAATTTTTACTGTTTTTAATGTAATCGACGGAAATTTGACCTACCCAGTTTTTCACATTTCTGGACGAATTACAGCCTCAGGACACCAAAAAAAGTTGGAGCCATTGGCTCGTGTGTGTGTGTATGTGTGTCTGTCGGTTTGTCAGTAAATAGGATATCTCGAGAACCGTAAGAGCTAGAGACTTGAAATTAGGTATGCAAGTTACTTGTAGGTAGGGGACGCAGTGCGAAGCAAAATCGGTCGCAAAGCGGTCGTGAATCTAAACGGTTGAAGATACAAAAAATTCATGAGAGTAAAAATGATTTGTTATCACGAGATAAACATGAATTGAAGCTCACTATTTTTAATATACCGTGTGTTCATAAAATGTTTCGGAAAATTTATATTAACAGATAGATCAGACCGAGACGAACAAAAAATCACAACGCGCTCGGAGAGCTTACTGGCCGACTGCGGGAGGACGGGCGGGAGCGCTTGGCCGCTAGGAGGAAGCACGCAGGTGATAATGGCGAAGGCCGTGCGGCCGAGTTCGCACGGTTACCTTCAGTTACGTGCAAAAGTTTAAGTACGAGTCAATTATTATCTTGTACTATTTATTTTAATCAGCTTTCGAGTGTTGTTCATCCTTTTTTAAAATAACAAGTTCCGGAACGAGAGCAGCGCAGGGCCGATACGATAAACCCGGTATAATATATAATAATAGGAGAAGGAAAGTCGTGTGATGTTCACACCAGATTTTTTATTTAGTACCCAGGTTTCAAAACCGTATGAAGCTTTTTTAAAGGGACTAATTTTAGCTCAGCTGAGTTTTAATTTCCTGTTTACTTCTTATCGTAATTTTGTTTTTTTTTTATAGCGACTGTCTAAAATAAACATATAGGTCAGTTTTTTTTATATATCCTGTTCATTTTACTTATTAATACTTCTCTTGATTTGCTATATATTTGGCTTTTGCGAAGTTCACTTCTAACTTTTTTCTCGTGTTTCTATTTGTAACCCCTTAAGCATTTTCTTTAGTTTTCTTTCTTGCCCAAAGATATTAATATTGTTTGGCTAACATTAAGTTCTTAAGTCTTTTATTCATTATGCTAATTTGCTCATTTTCTCATTTTAGTCCCACTTTCACCTGTCGTAGCAAATCTTTTCATAACCAACTTTGAAATAAAAACCCTCATTTCTTTTTACCTTAAACCTACCTGTTGAACAAGATATGTAGGTAATATCATTGTTATTTAGCCTCATGGACAAGACACGTTTTCAAATTTTTTTTGCACGAAATTTGCACTAACATCAAAATTACCAAGAAAACTAAAAAAGCAATTTTATTTCCTTGCTAGACACTTTTATAATAAACAAACCCTTTAGTCGATAGGTTTAATTAAACTTTCTATAAAAAACCTATTCATACTAATTGCTATCTAAATGCCAAATTCTATTGTCTTGTCCAAATATCTTATTAGAAGATAGATCAGGTTTTTCTACATAAATTTTTTTTTATCACCATACTACTAAAAAACGGACATTTCTAAAAAATCTTTATCATACATAAATATAAATCTTCAGAAAAATATTAACTTTCAATCCTAGGACCCTTTCGACCAACAAAAGCGTTCTTACCTTACATAAGAGGCATTATCAATAATATAAATTGTATACCAATGAGGCGAGAAAATACCTACAGTCTTCATGACTCTGTTAACAAAATATTTGACTTTATTCGTTTAGCCCGAGATCACTGCCTCAATGAATTCCAAGGTGTTGATGATATACCTTGATGATGTTAAGAAAACTACATAGGACACATCAAATACAAGAGCTCTCTTTGGTCGCAAGGAAAGGCAATAATATTTTGGCACTAGCCAAACATAATAAAAAAAAGATCACAAAGTTAACTTCTTCCACATAAAAACAATTACTTCCATTATCCATCCCACCAGCAGCATCATTCTTGAGATAAATAAAAAAACGAGGCAGTAAAAAAAGATAATATACTACCAGAAATATCAAAGAGAGTTCCAAAAAGCTAAAGAAAAAAATTAAAACTATGGCTGCATAATTATTTTTGTAGTTTTAAAAAAGGCGAAAAATAAGAAATAAGAAAACCAACAACATTCAGGAGCCTGAAAAATCGTACACTACATTTATCTGTAAACAGTTTTTTTTTGTCGGGAATATATAACAAGAATGTGTGGAATAGTATCATTAAAATAAATAAATAATAAGTAGTATCATTAAAAATAAAAACATAAATGTTTGGACCTATGTACCGTAGTAAATGAAATTATTGTTCTTTTTAAGGTTAATTATTAACAGTTGGTGCTCAAATTCAATAGAGAAGGTCTTATGTATCTACTGAATGTGTGTGAAGTTTGGTCAAAGTTGGTTGAATTGCTTATAGTTATCGCTCGGATACATTCACAGATCCACATATGTCCAGACATCATTTTCCCCATACCCACTCACCCTTATTGTGTTCTTAAAATGTACCTACGGTACATAATAAATTGAATGGGACTCTAATGTGCAAACGCATATTATTGGAGGCATAGATTTTTAAACAGACTGAAAAGATTATTTTCACTTTTCTCTAAAAATTTTTAAATGTATAAGGTAAAATTCTTTGATATTTTATTGTGTTGTTTTAAATTGAAGTTATAATTTTTTTGAAACTTTTTTAAAGCACCCCCAGACTATCTAAGGATCTCTAGACTTAGAACTAATGTTTATTTTTAAATGACTTAACTAACTGCCTTGTTATTATATTGTCTAATTTTATTAACCCCTTTTCTTAAGAACTGGACATTTTAACATATAAAAATAATTTTCTAGTTTGTTTTTTAATCTTTTTTTATATGATGAGTTTAAACTTTAATTATAGATCTCACCTTATTTACAAATTTATAAAAATTATTTTTGTATGTAGCGCGCGCCACCAGTTGTTTAAAAAATAAATGATTTTTGTAAGAGAAACATTAATTTCTTATGAATAATTTTATAAATACTTTTGTTTTTTATTAATAACACTTTATTAATGTTTCTATGTAAGTATGTATTAAGTTTTCTTTAGAAGTGAACTTTAAAGCTTCATTGTGCCTAATTGGGATTACTATAATAAAAATACTAACTTTTCTTTTCATTCAAGTAAATGTAACAGCTTTCATAGCCTATGTCTTGAAACAATGTGGTAACTGTTCTCAAATTGTTAGGTCGTGTTTGGAAACTCTTGACGTTTCGTTCACAGCTGCAGAGGACATCTTCAGAAGAGGAATCTAAAGTTGAGCGAGTGTTAACTTCTGTAGTAGCGCGTATGCTCTAGAATAGCGCTGGAGGGCTGTCGTTAACATCATCGACTTGCTGTTGACGTCATTAGCCTTGCTGCAGATAACTATTTCTCAGCGCTTACTAATGTAATGCCTTGTATTTTTTGTTGTACTAGAGTCCCATTTTAAACTTTTCAAATTAGCAAAACATAATATTTTTCAGGGTGTTTTTGATAAATAATTAAAATTATAAATAAAACAAATCATCAGCGTCACCTTTTAGTTTTGTAAGGATACATAAGAAAACCATTGTGCACAGTTTTCAAATATGGTGACCTTTTATGGCTTTTTTCTATGTAATAGAAAATTATTAAACTTATACTATATTATCGCCATTTTCACATAATTTATTAAATTCCGTCTTTACAGTCAATTATTTATAATAAAACGGGAAACTAGCATGACCAACTTGATAATTCTGTTGGAACTATACCGGTAAGATATATAAAAAGAGAGCGTGGTAAGTCGCAGTAAAGGTAGATAGTTCACATTAGCGATCAAAGTTAGTCTGGAGACAGTAACATATATAATGAAAAATCAGAAACTGAAAAATCCCTCGTTGTGCAGTGGAACAAGCAATTAGAAGCTCTTACTTCAAAACACATGCTGGGCAGACTTTCAGTTTTAACCTACGGTCTTGAAATAGATCAATTGTTAAAAATTTATAAATTAAATGGCATGGATTTGGTAGAAATTTGGTCTATTTTGAAATTAATAAAAAGTTTGTGGCCAAATAAGAGAAATATGTTTCGACACTACGTTAAGCAATACAAGGATGAAAAGTAGACTCTGTATATTTATGGAACAGAAAATGGAAAGAGCGTTGCTGAATTTAGCATGCTGATATCATATTTTTGAAATTGTTCTATATAACATGTTTACGGAATGTATGATTTAAGTTAGCATTTTAACATTGCCAGACAGAAATCACGGTTCATTTTGAGAGTGTAATTAAATTTTTAATTTTTAAAGCAATAAATAATCAGTCCTAGGGTGATTACAAAAAGCTGCTGAAATTAAGTTTGAATTTTCTTGGTTTGTAATTAAAGCGAGAAGTATATTTGTTGGTTTACAATGTCCGCTACATGACAAAAATCATATATTGGTTCTAGATTGATAATGAATAAAATCAGTCGAAGGGGTGGGCAAATATGATCTTTAAATGTTTTTGATTTTTTGTAACCTTCACAGTTCTCTTAAAATATAAATAAAAATTGGTAAATATGTATATTAAATATGTACCTAGGTACTCTGTAGAATTTTGATAAGAGGGTCACATAACTCAGAAATATTTTTATTTCTTTGCTTAAGTCACAATCAGTTCTGATTAGATTTACATCACATACCTTCTCCTTGGAAAATCTGTCATAATGAATTTTTTTTATTATCAAATTTACTTTTCATCGATTACTACATTATTTTTTATGTTTGCTATATTTACTTATATTTTTTATTTTAAAGGATTCTCAATGTTCCAGTTTCTTCTTTAAGTTACTCTTTTAGGGCAGAAACTTCTACAGTGGCGTGAAAAAGTCTTATCTTATTTTCACCCAATAGTATTTTATTTGTAAGATATATTTCTTACATACTCATTCTAATTATTTTCAATTATTTGACAGTTATTGCTATATTACTAATGTCTCCCCAAATTAAATTTGTAAAAGAGTTACTGGCAATCACAAAGTGTACTATTAAGTAAAATATAAAAAAACGTCAATTTTTATTATTAACTAAGCCATTAAACTAAAAGTAAACTTTATCAGAAAAGATAATTGAAAATTGTGATCAGCTTCCAGTTGCTTTAACGCTCAATTGGATGATACACCACGTGTCTGGTTATTAGCAGACTGCAGTTCTTGAGCTAAGACAATCTTATATGGATGTAAACGTAACTTTAACACTAAAACTCGCCAAATTGTCGTTTGCAAAAGTTGCAATTGTTGGGGACATTGCGGAATTGATTAAAAGTCACTAGCTTGATGGCTAAAGTGTTTTCCTCCCTTCTTGCATTTAGTGGTCTTTTAGGCGTTTTTTATTGTATCTTTCGGCAACTTGACAAATTACAAGCTCAAAAGAATGATTATTACAACTGTAATTTTTGCGAAGTGTACAGTGCGTTGCACGAATAGAGTTCCAAGTTCGATATATTTTTTTATAATTTCCAAGCATTTTAAAAGCGTAAAACGATACTTGATTAAATGGTGGACTGTATTGAATATAACTGATACGCATACGGTTATGTTTATATGAAAATCGTAAGGTTAATATGATGCAAACATAGATGAAAATAAAAAGTTAATGTAATGCTGGCCGGCTAACAAAAGTGTATTCATGTTGACAGGTGCACTTAACTTTTAATGTAACATTGTTATTGTTATTTGATATATTTGACAAATACGTAAATGGAACAGCATAATGCACTCAAATATTTTTATCTTTTAAGTTACAATTTTACTATTTTATTAAAAAACTTTCGCATACAGGCCCATACGTTGTTAAAACTGATGGAGTGAAGAGCAACTAGGCAGACGGTTTATTAGAAAATTGTATGCAGTTCTTTACGGCCAATTTAACGTAGCTCTTATGTTATAGCTAACTAAATATTTAAAAATTATTCTTATGCTTAGGAAAAGTTTTCATTATTTTTATTAGTAGAAATTTCGGACTGGTTTTGGTATAGTAATAGCTAGTTGTAAGTGAAAGAATCGAATGCACTAACTATAGGACGTAAAGGAATATTTTCTTTATACATTTTTGGAAGACAGTGAAATCTTGAAATTCTTGAGGATTTTGACGGATTACTAAATTATAGGTTTGAGTTAATAATGAGAGTTTTAGTTTTCTTTTTATGGTAGGTGTTTTTTTTGTTTGTATGTAAAATTGTAATAGAATTCTTTTGTTGTAGAACTTGTAAGGCATGTTCTTAGAAAACTTTAATATTGGATATTTGTAATGCGGCTGTACATCTAGCATGGTCCCGTGATTGAGGGACGGGCTGCACGTGTATTTCTCCAATGAGCTCAAAAAATGCTTTCCAATTTTTTCTGATTCAAAAGGTTTTCTTATAGAGTAATGACCATTTATTGCTGAATCCTATAGGCAAAATTTGATAGTTAACTAAAAAAATGTTTAACCCATAATATTATTAAAATTCAAGACGAACACTACCTTTGAAGAAACAACATTGGTATGTAAAATTAGTAAAATTATTGATTAATTCTTGTTTATAAAATTGTATTCTCAATCTTCTGTGATATGAAACAGCACATGCAAGTAAATAGAACTAAAGGTAAATTTTCTCTAGGATAAGTTATATATATATTAAATATTCTATAGACTATTTATATAAGTCTCATGGCTTATTGTCAAATCTTTCGTTATAATAACAAACAACTAAAACTATACCAGGTTTGCTTCAGTTCCTAGGTTTTGGACATTAAATTACTCACAGTGGCTGTCTAATACCATATATTAGCAATATCTCACGAATGTAACGCAACAACTACCAACTAGTTCTGTAAAATTTCTACTGCTTAGTATTCTTTATTTAATACAATCTCAACTTTAAAATTCTTAGAAACAAGAACACAAAAGAGGCACAACTAATTGTAAGTGTTGCGAATTTTTTACTCTTAAACACAGACAAATAAGCAAATAGGATTGATGTTAGTTAGACCAAGTATTTCTCACGTACCGAATATTAGCAGAAAATCTCACTAAGTACAAGAAACTAACATTCTGCAGTGTAACTTACACCTACCTTTGCTTTTATATTTTGTAGATTGACACATAATCTCCCATTAATAGTATTTATTCTTTTCCTACTTTTTCGTTCATACGCATTGTTATTATACTTAATATAAATACCCACATTTACTTTTTAAAATTATTCAATTAATAGATGTTTAATTTTGCATGTTTTCCTTTTTATGCCTTGAGTTTATTATTTCGTTTTTTACTCCATTCTTCTTATTCATTTACCAACCATATTATTTAATATTTCCTTTAAACTCTTTTTTTAATTTAAAATACATGTTCTTTATCTAGTTTCTTTTCATTTTCCATTCTGTATTCATTTTTTTAGTTTTGTTTTATTCAATTTCACGCCAGCTATTTTGATTTCATTATATTCTTCTTTTTTCACGGTTTTCTTATTTCTGTTTTGTCGCTGAGCCCCTAAGGTCTCTGTTTTTAGGTTTAACCTTTACCTTATTTTGTATAATCCTATTTGTACGCTTTTCTATTCCTAGTTCAGTTAACTATACCTTTTTGTTGAATTATATTTTTATTTTTACTTTAATTTTTAGGTACTCTTTAATAAAATGTTTGCTGTTACTTTTAATTGTGTTAGTCTCTTTATCGAAAACTCTGTTATAACAGTATTATACTCCTCACCCACTTTTTATAAGTCATTTATATTGTGTCTTTTGCTTTGAAAAACCTCTCTTATTTCTTTATCTTTTTTATTGATTTTTTTGTTTTTAATTTCTTTTGCAGTTTTTACCTCTTTTTTAAGATTTGGATCTCATTTTTTATATCTTTTTAATCATTACTCATACTTCCCATCACATTTAGGATTGCATGTCTCTTGGTGTTGCTGGAATTCTTATTTTTTTATTACTTTTAAAACAGCCATTTGTTTTATTTAAAGTTCTTCTTTTTTGTTTCACTACTCTCTGTAGAATAGTCATTACTATTCGTCGGTTTTGTTTTTTAGATCTCTCTAACTTACTAAATTTATTTTTAGCGCCTAAATAAACCCTTTAAATAAACAATTTACTCATGTTTCAGTTTAACCAAATAATATAATATTATGTAACCCTACCTTCTATCGTCCTGCGCCGCTCTTGTGTATATAATTTGTTACCTAACTCACGGACGTCAATTTAGAGATCTGTGCGATGCTTCGTTATCCCTTGTCAGTTATATTTCATGCAATTTTCAGCTTTGCTATTAAATTTCCATAAGCTCTAAAAGTTACTACATAACTAATTTCCTTACGGTATTCTCGTTGATTTTATTTTTCGTATTTTTATTTTTCTAGTGCTTTGTTTTTAAAAATATACAATAAACGAATAAATTTTCTTATCTAGTTGTTGGAAAATTATCAAATGAAAATGCTAGAATACTGATTCTTATATAAATGTTCATTAATTTTTTTTACAACATAAACATCATAATATTACACCCTAGAGTAGAGTAATAAAGTTATGATTATGTATACAAGGGTTTCCTCGTTAATATAGAAGCAATGTTAATCAAATGAAAGTAATCTGCGCTGCTTGATGGCAGCTGATAAGAGTGAACTGTAATGGGTTGGGTATGTTGGGTTAATTGGGAGTTAGTCGCCGGTGAGTTAGTATGTATAGTGCATTATCGTTTTTTTTTTGTTTTTTTTTGTAATGACCGAGCGAGTAAAACACCGAATCTGTTGTTTGTGTGAAGCTGGAACATTTCTTCTTATGACCTATTCGGATTATTTAAAAACGCCCAAGAAAATGTTAAAAGTAGCTCACGTTTTAATAAAATCAACAACGGACAGAATACTGGAAAAAGTTAAAGGTGTACTCTGGCTACAGTTTATAAGAATGGACAACTAACATTTCTAGAATTAAAAGACAAAAAAGTCATATCTTACAGTCCAAATTTGTCTCCTTGGGACTTTCGTCTGTTTCCAAAATCTAAATTACTAAAAAAATTATTAAAAAGACCGTCGACGAGATTCAGGCCACTACAGTAAAGTGGTTATTTGCTATTTCAATGCAGGACTATGTAAAAAGTTTTGAACGATGGAAACAAAGTGTGTGATCTCAATGTGCTTACTTTGAAGGTTACGTATATTGTTTACATCTTGTACTTATTCCCTAAATAAATAACATTTTGTTATTGTAATTGTAGAATTTGGTGGTATACTGTTCGTTACATTAGAATAGGCGAAATAACTTTTGGTTAAATAAAACGCATTAATGTTTTTACATCTAATCGTTTATTTAAAGTCTAAAATTATGCTTTGAATGTAAAATCTAATAAATATTTACTTTTGGAGGCCGCACATGTTCTCCATTACCTTTTTATAGACATTGGAGGTCATGCTTCCCACAAAATTTCTTTGAATTTCTCAACTATGTCTACAAGATCACTTCACTAAACCGGGAGGTTAAACGTATGAGAAGAATTATTTTTATGTCTATTGTCACTTTTGCCATATGACGTGTTGCGCCATCCTACTGAAATCATATGTCTGTAAGTAATTAGGTATATGTGTGTGCACTTAATCTAAGTTATTTCTCATATATCCATTTACATAACTTTATATAACAAGGACTTATTTATATTTCTTTAAATATGTTTTATTATAGTTTAGTGATAATTAAAATATATTTTTCTTTTGCTATAAACTGTCACTAATTAATGCAGATTAAAATGCTAGCTTTTTACTTTAAATGCCATAAAGTTTTCTCGTATCGATCCGACATTTTTAATTAAACAAAGGCTCGCACATTTTCAAAGTTTATGCGACGAGTTAATTACAGAACAGCCTGCCAAGGATAGTGTGGCATTAACTCGTTTAAAGTGTTATTTATGAATATGCATTCGCTCTAAGTTTAGGGTGTATAGTCTAAATGCACGTACTTAAGTTATTTGAATATTTAATGTGCGGCAAGTATGTTATTCCGTAACGAGTTAAGGCCATCTTAACAGCGCTCAAGTGTGTGGGGATCCGTTTTTTCGGCGCAGTAGCAGTTGAAAATGGAGTTGCCGTGTTCATACCAAATTTAGTTAATTAGATTTAACTGTTAAAAAGTATTACATGTGCGAAAATAACTACAGTTCCATTAATATTACTTTCATTACACGAAATTTAGTTAATTAGATTTAACTATTAAAAAGTATTACATATGCGAAAATAACTACAGTTCCATTAATATTACTTTCATTACACGAATTAATCTGATACCTGTAAAATTTCCACAAAACAACGGTGCGCACATTTTTGTTTCAGTGCTGCTGGTTGCATTTACTATTATTGCAACAATTATGGTTGAATATTCAATTTGGAAGTCGGTTTTTGCTCCGCGGGCGAGGCACTAATTTCCAGTTACTGCAAATCCAATTAACGTAGTCTCATTAAGCGTACGTGAAAAATAATGTCTCTCACTCCGCTGTCATTGATTTTTTCCGGGGCTCAACAATTGTAGCGCAGTGCACCCGAAACTGCATTTTCATTAAATTACAGCCCGCTTCCTGGGCGGCCTAATTGATTTTTGAGGCCGTCGCGCAATCAAACTGCCGTAAAGCGGGGCACGGGCAATTAGCAACTCCCCGAGCGCGTGGTTATTACGCAAAATAAGTACAAGTTGTCTGAGGCTTCCCTAAGGCGCAAATAATATCAACCAACTACCTGCGAACTTCTGATCGTTGCGGTTTCCAAATTGTTAGTTGTTGCGTACGGGTGGCTTAGGCAATTATGTGAAGAGCCCAGAAGTCAATTTGCTGTACCGGGTAAAATTAAATTTGTTGTACCTTGAATTATACCAGCACTAATGTACAATATAATTCTTGTTAGTTTTTATTATATAAGAGTCAAACGTTTTAATTATATTTTTTAATAACGCGTTTAATTTGAGGAAGATCGTTCATTTATAATATATGAGATATACTTAGATATTTTTTTTTGTTTTGAAGTGAATACAGATACTCAATTATTTTTGGTGATTTAAATAAGCCATCCATCAAGCATCTGAAACTAGGATTAAACCCGAGTCTATTCGCAGCGTAGTGAGTCGTCAACCTAACTACAATATTTAATGCTGCTTTTCGTTTGTCGTATTGTCCCAAAAGACTTAAAAACCAGAAATTATAATGCTACCAAAACCTGGAAAGCCACCCAACGAAGTAGTCCTACAAGTCTCTTGTCGTTATTTAATAAATTCTTGAAAAAATACTTCTTCAAAGAATACATAAAGATCAATAGTAGTAGATACCTAACCATCAGTTTGGATTTTGATAAACACACTCGACTATCTATCAGTGTCATCGCATAACAAACAAAACTAACAAATTTTTTAATCAATCGGAGTATTTCTCAACATTATTGTCCTACGTTATTATCTGAATAATCACTAATTTTATGTACGACATGGAACTGAAACATTTAAATCCTGTAATATCAATTCAAGTGTACTATAAGGTGAGTCACTGTTTTATGCTGATATACCAATTATGCATGAATCAATAATCATAACCTTCTCAGACTACATAGCCATTGGCAACCCGTAGAAATCCTGTAGAAGATAGTCAACTTTATTAAAAAACATATTTACTTAATTGATAATTGGTTAGAAAAGTAAAACATTAAATTCAACGGAAAACATCAGTGTGCATAATGTGAAAACAGTGTCCTTTAATAAAACTTAATAACAAAATGGTACCGCAACATTTAAACTTTAGTCTAACTTAATAAAACACTTATAGTAAAGAAGAGGAAAAAATTGACTTGAAAGTCGAGCAAATGTGTTGATTACTAGCCAAAAAAGCGCAATTCTCAATTTAAAATAAAGTACTAAGTTACAAAGTTATCATAAAGTCAGTGTGAACGTATGCCATCAAGCTTTAGGAATGTTCAAGTCAATCAATTATAGCTATCATTCAATGTTGCCAGTCAAATAGACTATGTAGTTGACGTTCGGATAAAATCAAACTCTACATACATTTTGTTGAAATAGTCTTCAGTAACAGGTCGCTAAATATTAAAGCGAACTAGAAGCACATCTAAATAAACTTTTCTAACCCCATCTGAAAGTAAATATCTCAAAATGTTAAAGAATAAATTGCTATGTGAAATAGTGGATCAAGTTCATTAAGACAAAATACTCAAAGTTTTCCAACAATTCGTGTAGTGGACTAAATACAAATATCATATTGGACATAAGTAATGTACTTGTACTTTAATCTTCTAATTACTACTGTAATTAAATTGTCACAAAATGTTAATATAAGGGTATACACAATTACATACAGTTCTGACTGCAAATTAGTCCCTAATAAAATAATATTAATACATCTCAATATTTTTTACTTTCCTTATCCTATAATAAGGAAAGTAATGTAATCGGCGGAAATTTTACCTACCCAGTTTTTCACATTTCTGGACGAAATATAGCTTCAGGACACCAAAAAAGTTGGTTTTAGCCATTGGTTCGTGTGTGTGTGTGTCTGTCGGTCTGTCAGTAAACAGGATATCTCAAGAACCGTAAAAGCTAGAGACTTGAAATTAGGTATGCAAGTTACTTGTAGGTAGGGGACACAGTGCGAAGCAAAATTGGTCGCAAAGCGGTCGCGAATCTAAACGGTTGAAGATACAAAAAATTTATGAGGATAAAAATGATTTGTTATCATGAGATAAACATGAATTTAAAATAAAAGTTTGTAAAATAGAATCTCGAAAAAAAATGAAACTCAGGATTTTTAATATATCGGGTATTCATAAAATGTTTCGGGAAATGTATATTACTGGATAGATCAGACCGAGACGAACAAAAAATTACAATGAAACTTTTTGATCCGAGGTCAAATAAATAAGTTATAGCCGATTAAAAATTAATTAAGCTTCCTGGCCGACTGCGGTAGGACGCGGGGGGGGGGGGGGGTGCTTGACCGCTAGGACGAAGCACGCAGGCGATAATAGGGAAGGCCGTGCGGCCGAGCTCGCACGATTACTTTCAGTGACGTAGCAAAATTTTAACTACGAGTCAATTATTGTCTTGTACAGTTTATTTTAATCAGCTTTCGAGTGTTGGAGTCGCGCCTCGTCCTTTTTTATTTAAAATAACAAGTTCCGGGACGGAGCAGGGCAGATAAGGAAAGTCGTGTGATGTTCACACCAGATTTTTTTATTTTTTGTAGAAGATTCCATACCTTTTTGCTAGAATGTTTAAACTCGATTTCTTGCACTGAAAATTCTATTTATTTATATATTTTTCAGCTTTGGTATTTCTCGTAAACAATACTGCTGTCTGTAATTCGTTTTGGGTTGTGTTTTTTAGCAACCTGGAGTACTAGTTTTGTGAAACTTTTATAATTGTCGTTAGTAAATGTTTAATTTCTTCATCCAGTTTGCGAGCATATTTTGCTCTGTTAACTTTTGGTAAAGTTTAGTCTTGGGTAAAAGTGTTATCGGTGGAATGTAGGCTCTAGTTTCATATATTAATGGCCGATGTTGTTTATGTGGAAAATCTGCCAGCACTTTTCTTAATAATGCTATTCATCTAAGTTTATCGTTTAAAGTAACAAAACTGAATTCTGAAGTATATTCTGATTATCATTTGGCAAAAGAGTAGCTTCATTTATCTTTTGTATCAAATATTAGCTGTAGTTTATATAACTCTGCTCATTACATTAATGTTATACTATAATTTTCAGATTTTGTACATTTCCACTCAATATGATGGCTACTAAAATCCTCAGCACATATTGTGGGATACGCGTATCTATTGACTACATTGATATGCCATACGTCGTTGAGTGCTTTATACATATTAGTAATGTATATATTTTAAATTTTTGTTATGATTTTTTTCATTTTCCTTTTGTTTCAATTAAAAATTACTGAAATGTTTTTAAGATCATTTTTAACATATGCTTGCGATACGTACTATGGGTTTTTATGGTTAATTGCAGTTAGCCATAAATTCAACCTTTGGTTGGAATTAGTTTGTTGTCTACAGTGTGTGTTTCTTGAATAAGGGTTACATTAATATTTTGCTGTTGAAGTTTGGAAAGATATTCTGATTTACTTCTATATATTTCATTAATATTTAGTTTATAATTCAGATAGTAGGTCCTAATCTTTCTGATCATTTGATTCTAAAACGGATAATTTCTATTATTTTTGTTCATTTAGTGTTAAACACTAAAGAGTATGTGCGGCTTTCTATTTCAGACTCGAGTAGAATCACCCCCTTAATAAAGAAATAGAGGCTATTAGTTTTTGTATGATAACTAGTTCAAAGATTTCTAATAAGTAGATTTGACTATATAGAGATAATTCTTTAAACTATTGGTAAGATTTTCTTTTAAATTTTATTTTATATTAAAATGCTTCATATAACAAGAGTGTTGCAGATTAATTAGTTTTTTGACTAAATATTTGCAAAATATCTATTTTTTGCTCTTTGAATTAAAAAAATCAATATGCTGATTTAATTCACCAATTAATTGCAAGTTAATCAATTTTTACGCTCAGCTTAACAACGAGATTAATACTTAATCGACCTAAATGAGATATTTTTATTGTTATGCGGTAAAATTGCGGTAGGTGCATTCGAGTGTGGAGTAAGCGGCGATTGAAAGTGCTTAAGGTTATGATAAATGATATTTCTGAAAATTACAACAGCAATTACTCCTACAGGTGCGGTTGCTTATTGCCTGAAAGCAAGGCTTTGGGCGTTTTCTTCATTATTGGGCGCACCGAATTGTTGCGCAACAAATTTATTTATGTAATTTAAGAAAAGGCTTTTAGAAATAACAACCTAAAGTTAATGACATTAAAAGTTGGAGGTAATGCAAAAACTTCTAACATAACAAAAGGCGCATTCAATTATTTACTTGTTCATTATTTGTATACGAAACGCAAATAAAGTGAGTGTTGTCAAAGGTAAAGTTGTAAAAGGGTTTTAAAGAGGCGGCTATTGTAAAAAAGGTTTAGTGGCTTAAAACACATTTATTGGCTTTTAAAGTAGTCTGAAATTGATTTTTTCAAATTTACAATAAAGATATGACTTTCCAAATTTAAGTCAAAACATACTGACGTGAAATATTGTTTTTATGGATATTTAGAATACAATTTCTGAACATGTAGATTTATGTAGTTGATTGTTTCAAAAAAAGCGATCGTAAAAACTTTTTTATATTAATCAGAAATATACTAATAATTTTATTCCAATTAGACATGCAGCAGTTTAAATTAATTGCAATATATACTGTAGCGTTACATGGCATTTTCTTACACATTAAAAATTTGCTTTCCTCGGAGGTTTTAAAACACGACACTAATACACTTGCTTAATTTTTTAATATACTCCAAAATTAAAAATATACCAAATTTTGGGTGTAGTCGTCTGTTGGTAATCCATAAAGACAGAGATTTTAGGATTCTATTTTGCAGTGCTTGAATTCTTTGTAGTTTTATTTTGGACGCGTTTTTTTAGAAAACACCGTAATGATCGAATTAGTGATTTATAAAATAGCTCAAAAAATTCCATTTTGAAAACAAATGCAGTCTTGCATGGACCTCATTTGACTTTTTATTATATAAATTCTTTAGATGGCCAAATATAAATCTAAGTATTTTATTGCTTTTTCGGTGTTATTCCACGTAACAGACTGATTATTTATTATTGATGATAGGGGCTACTTATGATTTATTGTAAAATTCTGTTACTTAAACCACCTTGTCAGAATATTTGTGGTAATTTGTAATTGTGTGATTGCATCTGGGAAGTTTTCATTCCCAACTAGTAGTGTTTATTTACAGTCTCTGAAGTTAACTGGGTAGTTAGATCAAGAGCTGATGCAACTTAGATGAGTTTTTTTGTCTTTACGGCACTTAGTATACATATAGTTATGCAGATAGTCTAGGCATTCAGGTTGTAGGCGCTAATATTTTTTAGTATGGGTACAGAGTTGACATCTATGACACTAATGCCTACTTCCAGATGTTTTTCGTGATTCTACTTTAACTAATAAATGAAGATTGCTGTGAGTCGCACTGCACATAAGAATATTGGAATTTTACTCTTATTAAGCAATCTTGTGATATCAATTTGAAGAAGTTTATATAAAGAAAGCATTGCTTTTTGATTTTGTTCCATCAGGGCAAGTGAAAGATTTTTAATAACACCTGACTACGGTTTTTTTAAAGATTTTATTCCTTAAGTAAAATATTGCTAGTATCTATTGTTATTTTTTAGTCGAAAGAGTGATTTTTTAGTAATGTTGCATTAACATGCTGTTTGATATCAGCGAATAGTTGTTTATGACTAACTGACCCATATAAAAATAATAGCGAATTTTAACTTCAATACACTTTTTGTTTGGTTTCGGAGTTGTATTGTTGTTGTTTAATGATGCGTTTACGCTTGAAGGTTCTAGATCTTCTGAACACAACAAAATTTGATTTTCTCTAGTAATGATGTAAGTTGTCATTAATATTTTTTGCAAGTCACTGATGTGAAATGATGGTTTATCGAAATTTCTTTTCTTTGTTACCATTATGGTATTTTACTCTTGCGAAAAAAAGGAATTAAAAAGTATTTAAATATTTATATATAAAATTTCACTTAAATAAAATTATTAAGTATAAATTTAACTTACACAGCCGTTAGATGATAAAGTGCCTAGGCTTGTGATATTACTACAGTCACAGTTCATACACGACCATTCATAATCGATCATAATATTTACCACTTCTCTTATTGAAAACACCTTGAATATGAAATACTTTGAGGTTAGTGTGGATGGTGTAATTGAATACAAATCAGGGAACATCTGCCATAATTCTGAGAACTTTTAAGCGATTTATTGGTACAATCCCAAAGCATAATGCCATAAGTCTAAATGAGCTTTATTAATGCTTGGTAATTGAGGAACTTATTTTTCACTGGAAGTCTTAGTCTCCTTTCTATTAACTAGTTTAGTTAACCGCACTTCTAGATCTATATATTTACGTTTTTTAGTGTTGCGCCTCTTTCAATTTAGTTTTCTGTCTAAAGCTAGTGAGAATAATTATGCCATTTGCACGTGTACTTATGCTTGTGCTTACGTGTGTGTTAGTAAATCTGTCGTATATAGGGTGTATAATAGAAAACTCAAAACGCTGTTATGTGAATCTTCTGAATGTGTTAAATAAACTGATTGTTATAAAGTTTGTTGTGCCAAAAAGCAGAAGGAACAAATTCGTACGTCATTGTATATAATTTAAACTTTTTTGACTGACGATAAAAAACATTTTGAAACTTACGATTTTGTTCTTATTTTATAGGATCAAAATACATTAAAATGTTGTTAGTGATAGATTGCAACTTTGCTAAAAGAAACAATTTTTTATTAACTAAAATTTCGATATTATCGGGGGTAAACTTGCGTTTTGTTAGTGGAAATCAATTCCTTGTAAACATAATAAAGTTGTATCACGTTCCAAAAAATGGATCACATAAAAACACTTACATTTAAGGGATAGACAAATGTTGTTTATGTCTGGAAAAATATAAAATCTGCTACGTTTTCTATTTCTAAAATTATAATTGCGCCAGAAGACGTTTAATAAGTGGCAAGAAACTTTAACTCGCCCAGAAATAAAATTGATTTTAAACATACTAATACAAAATATTTTAGAATATAAAGAAAAAACATTATAAGCATACTTATAATTTGGTGAGTTAATTTTAAGATTCCAGTTTTCATTTTTAAAGAAAATTCCAAATAATGGACTTTTTTTAATAAAGACTGGGGCAAAATTTCGGTTTAATATGGAAATGTATAAATAAGTTTTGTCTTACTCTTAGTTTTAATTTTATCTTCTAAATGACGAAGTCATATAGTGGGAGGTTTCATTTCTTTACGACGACTGACTTTACGACAAACGTATTTACGATTACCAAAAAATAACTAAAATTTAAAAATTAGGGAAATTAGAAGATTAAATTAAAAATTAAACTAATTATTTTAAATAAAAAGTCAAATTTCTAAATGTTTATAAACGTAAGAGGTAAACATTTTTTTACAAAATGAAGAAAACGAAACTCACTGCGTAAATCTCAAAACTTTTAAGTTTTCCATTTTGTTCTGTGGGATTTAAGACGTTTTAATGCCTTCAATGTTCGAATGTATTTTTTTTTGTTTGTTAAATATGAACTTATTAAAGCTAATTTTGTAGATCGTGAAAACGTGCTCCAAATGAAAATATGTAGTTTTGAATAGTCAACCACCACACCAATGGTTGCAGTACATTATCATGTACAAGTCCTTGTCCGTTTCACAACTCAATATTCGTTTTCCAGATTATGCAACAGAAGATACTAAAGGGTGCTTAAAGTTTGAGTATAGAGTAGGTGAGCGTTAACGCCTTGTCTCATTTAAACAGGAGAAAACTCAACTTTAATCTGAAAATCTGTAACTACTACTGACAAACAATTGTTGAACATCTATTAGTTTTTTAGCTTTAGAATAACTCATTAAGGTAGAGCTGTTGAAGATCTTATTATGTGAATACAGATTTGAGAGTAGCAAACTATATAAACTACACTTTCTTGAAGAAAAACAGTTGGGTTTGATCATTAAGGCATTACCTTTCTGTAAAACAACACACTACCTCATGCTACTGACTACATCACATATGCATTGGAAAATTTTTTGAAAGGTTACTGTCAAATTTTCCTTACGATTTTAATCTCGCACCAAGTACTTTTTTGTCGCTGTCGTATATTTAAAAAACTCGACGCATTGTTTCAACCTACTGAAACATCTTTATCCATTGGTAATATTCAAACACTAACAAAACAGATTCACCAAGTAATTGTAATTTCTATCGCTATAAATTTATTCTGTTACCTTGCGTAATCAAAAGTTTCGGTTTTATTAATTACAGCTTATATGTCTTGTTATATGATAATGTCTCAATTATAAAGATATGGTGTACTCTGTATTTGATTTTTGTATTTATTTTGACGTCTTTATATGTTTAATACTTTAGATTATTAGTTGTTTTTTAGCAAATTAATATATCATAATTCATTTTATTCAAAATAACACAAATTATGCATTGACATTTAGAATTATTAATTATTGTTTGTATTACTTGCTTTTTATAAAACGTTATTGTCGATCAAATTCTTCGAGTAAGAAACGTTAATACAGTAATGAATTAAATTAGTGTCAGTACAGAAGATCGTCTTTGATCTTCTGTATAACCTTTTTGCAACAGACTCTTCCGGTTGGGTGAAATACATAAATCACAATGCTCTCAAATCTGCTAGAATAATTTCGAATGCTTTGGCTCACATCAAAGACTTCTGAAAACATTTTCCAGCTTCGGTTAAGACGTTTTTCAGAATGATAAAGACCATTATCTGCCTTTCTTCCTTTTTTGCGATGCTTCGGAGCGAATCGGTTTCAGATTCCAGTTCGACAGTATTGGTAAGCACTTTCGTAATTGAATAGAATTTCAAGTTAGATTTGCATGAACGACGCACTTCAGAAATAGCATCCCAATATTGCCTTACTTTTCATCTTGGATAGTTCCAATGCACTCGGTGCTTACCAAGTTGCAAACGGTAGCTTAATCGTAAATATCGCCCGACAAGCGCAATCGCTTTTTAGCTCGAAAACTGTGCGGGGTCGGGCGCGAGGTACTCTAAACAGAGGGTCGCTCGCTCGTCAGGGTGATGTAATCTTGTGCGTTCGCCGAATGCAGCAATGCAATTAAATAAGTAATCTACCGCCAAATTGGAGCTGGTGGTGCTAAACCGTTCTGCTGCATTGGCGATGTGTGGGCATAATATTCTCCCCTAATGAGTCGCTTCACTACGATGGCATCGCGGGAGCCTCTAATGAACGCGTATTGAACAGCAAAGTATTTCTGCAGAGCGCAGTAACTTGGGCCGCGCCGCAAATGAGCTCATGAAGATACGATATCACTTACACCATTATAACTCATAACAGCCCAAGAAGTTTTTGCGCGTCTCAGGAGTTCCTGTGGACCCTCAGGTGCCGCCGGAACAGAAAATCGAGTTCCCGTTCAATTACCGATAACGTCTACACGATAGAATTGGGTTTCATCTCTAATGCCGCCTCATAACCTAAAGGGGTTACCTTTTTAATGCTTACGTTGGAATTTGGCTAGATGTAATTTTCTGCAATTTCCTTTCAGATGCAAATTTGCTTACGCCGCACGAACTTTCCCCACTATGAAAATCAGCGCTGCCGTTGCGGTTGATTTGTACGCCATTATGTTTTGTGAAGTTACATATGCCAATAATTTGAAACCCTGTTGTATTTCTAATTTTATTTAAAATGACGGAGTAAAGTGTTAAAGAAGTACTTTATGTATCTTAAAATTTATTTTATTTTTATTAGCCTCTTTCGACATAAAGGCATTTTAACTAACAAAGGTTATATGTGGTAAACCATGTATAATTTATAAAATAGGTTTTAGTGACTCATTAACAATTTTTGTTGAATCAATTTCTTTACGGTACACTTATTTTTTAAAAAATTCTTTGACTGTCTCTTTCCTTATCCAAATAAAAAAATAACACTGCAGACAATTTTATAATTTTAGAAGAGAAAATAATAGAAATAGTGAAAGAAGTAATAAGTGAAAATTATAAAATTATGCACGACAAATTATCAACAATTATCATCTAGAATAAAATGATGACTATAACATCATTGCCAATAGTAACTAATACAGCTATAAAACCTCCCACTTTTCATAGAAAAATAGTTCAAAGCCACCATAGAAAATAAGTAGCTCTTCTGTGGGATTTTAGAGAGTCTTAGGAAATAAAAAACGACAATAAAAAATAGCCTAATAAAATATTGTAACAGATGAAGGAAGAATTGAAAGATAAGAGTAGCACTTAGGGTATAGTAATTACAAAAAAGTAAATAGACGAAAAGTAAAGGCGGTTTTAAAAAATTAATATTTGACAAGAATTAGTAAGAAAAAATGCAAAACCTCTTTTCAGAAAGGGTAATCTCAAAACGTATGGTAAATATGAAAGTATCAAGTTAATGAATACTCTGGGAAAAGTGTGTAAAAAATATTTAGATTGAGACTAGAAATAGAATTAAAAGAAGAGCAAAGCGGATTAGTATAATCTTAATATACCTATAATCTGATATTTGTCATAAATCAGTCAATAAAAAATAATTGGACAGAATATCGTATTATACTTGAGATTCGTAGATTTGGAAAGTTCATATGATAATCTCAATAGAAGCTATCTGCACATCTTAGCAAAACAAAAAACAAAATGTCGATGCTTTGTAACAAGTCTCAGAATAAAAGGAGAGCATTTTGAATCAATTATTGTTTGTAATAGTTACGAATGAAGTTACAAAAGTATGTGCACCAACGATAAAAAGATGCAATATAAAATGCAGATACTTTCATTTGGTAACGTAAAAGTGCTGATATATGCGGATAACTTATGGTTGATCGCTTCTACTGTTAATACGTTACAGAAGAATCTGAAAATGTAAAATAAAGAACTTAATAAGAGAAAAAAGTATGAAATTAAGAGATCAGAAAGTGAAAGAAGTGGACTGTTGTGAAAACATACTTGGGGATGATTAAAAAAAACAAGTTTTTTAGACTATTTGGAAAGCTGAGATTTCAAATTATTTATGAAGATGAATCAAATATTAACCAATTTTTTTTCTTTACTCTCATTGCAATAAACAGAGAGGAACGCGGCTTCTAAACAATGTAATTAGAAATTCTTGAAAGGCACTGCCGCTTCTTCAGTCAGTATCGCGATGTCGGAGCAAGAGGTACTCTCGTCCCTTCTGTAACGAATTGTTATTAAGTTTCTCACAACAAAGTGCGCAAAGGAATAATTTGCGGACAGCACTTTTGAAAAAACTTAAGCATATCATAAATAATTTTTAAGAGGACGAAAAACCTTTGAAAATAAAAATCAACGATGTCCCCGAAGACAAGAAGAGCGGATTTTTGCATTATTCTTTGTTTTTTTGAGGATTACTGCCAATTAATGGCTACTAAAATTGATTTTGAGATCAGAATAAGCTACGATAAAGCTAATATAAAACATTATCTTGCTTCACAACAACGTTTGGCCCCTATACAGTTGGTCAAACTTGACAAAAATTTAAGATTTGTTTCGTACTATGCTAGAACACCTTCTACATATTCCGGGGTTATTGTTCGACGACTTGAAGGACAAAGATTTTACGAAAATGCTGCAGTCTATACATTTGCACATTATATGATCTTACAACTACTTTTATTTTACAATATCGGGATTAAAAACTACCTATTTGTTAAACAAAGTATGTTTATAAGTCGGAAAATTTTGCAGAAAACAAACTTTGCTTTATTTTATAGTTTGAGCCTATAAAATATAGATCTACCCCACCTTTAAGAAATCTTTAGAAAGCCATAAATAATTTTCACCCTAAAAAATATTTTTTATCTGTTTGCAACTGTAAAGAGAATCTTTTGCGTTTTTGCACTAAAGCTCAAATTATAGAAACTTGTACACTATTCCTAAAGAAAACTTTCAGAGAGCACTATATAAATAATTTTTCTAAGCGCTTTTCATGGCTTTACAAAAATAAGAGTGAATGTAAAGCTCCAGCAACTTTGGAAAATGGACTCTCTTTTCTCACTGATGCATTCAGTTCATCATTCTGTAGAATGCTGTAATCTTCTAACATCAAAAAATTCTTTCATTCGCTTTCTGGCCTATAGGTACCGAAAAGTAATGAATTTTTAACGAGCGTCAGCCCTTACATTAAAGAAAAACCGCCCGACAGAGGAAATTAAGACAGGCAAATTGCTGTTGTCACTTTTAACGGCTGCCCTTGTTGCAAACTAAAAGGCAAGCGCTCGAAGAGTTTTTTAAACGGCGGCACGTTTTCGCCATCAGCGGGGGCGCGTTTTTATTTAATTAACAATAATAAACAGTGCGCAATTCGGCACCTTCGTTGCTCCCGCCCGGCGTGCGCCGTTAAAGTGGCGTTCGCCGAGACGGTCTTGCGAACCGACGTCATTAGGGCGCCGGAGTTTTATCGCGCCCGAACTTTTTTAAATGGGGGCCCGCGCTACCTCTCAGCTTTTACATAGCGGCGTTTAGTTTAGAACTATTTTAGAGCCGTCGTAAAGTTGAAACTTAAGAAGACAGATCCGGCAGAAATTGCATTAGCGTCGTTGCGATGCACCCTGGAAGGCCGTATGGCTCGGAATGATGGCTGATGTCTGCCGGGAGAGAATAAACCTCTTTTAGGGTTCCGGCGCTAAACTTTGTTTATCTTGGGCGCTCGCTCGAGATCTCTCAATCTTTTGACATTTACGCGCTGCAGCCAGCAATGGTCATGCTGTAGCATTGATATGGAAATTGGTATTAATATTAATGTGTAGTGTCTGACACAACCGGTGCATATGAATGGGCATTTCGTACAGGTGTGTGAGCGACAACTTTCACGCTGCGGTGGGTGGCCCTAATAATGTCAAACTTTAAATAGACAAAGATCTCTTTGTAGGTGGCATGCTTTAAAAGTTAATGATTGATATAACTGGCTGACTAACATAAATTTTCTGATCAATCGTTTACCCTAGATAGCTTTCTTATTACAATCTAGTTTTACTCAAATGTCTTATATACTTGATTAAAGATGTATCGTTCACTTTTTCACATGATTACCTTCATGTGTGAACAGGAAGCTAGCCGTGCTACTTGTTATGACTTTTGCAGTGCAATTAAATTGCATTGTAGCAGATTTATTTCTTTATTGACTTTTATTCTTCAAAACTTATACCTATCTAAAGACTTGCTAGCTTTCGCAATTTATTTAAAATCGTTAATAAGTATTTTCTTAAAATTACTATTAATGTTGCTAAGAAGCTTTTTATACAAGATATTGCTCTATCTCTCCTATTATTTACTTTTTTCACGGCCACACCACATTCATTGCTTTTTACATTTTGATTAATATTATTTGTATTATTTATCACTCTTTTTATTATGTCGTTAGGTGCTTCATTCAATCTAGATACTCTACAAGATCTTTTTAATGCGGTAAGTTTTCCATCTACTCTAGGTAATTTTGTGCGAGAAACGGCCTAAAAGATTGTTGTAATTAAAGACCGTGCTTGTGCTTTTAAGTGGGCTGCGGCGTATATTCACCAGTAAAGATACATAACAAATGATATCATTACTGCGTTAGTTAATTATCTGCTAATACACAATAGAAATAAATAGTACTTGTATATTATTAAATATAAAGTGATCTAAATTAAATTTTAGGATCACCAAAGACCACTAGAAACGCTATATATTTGTGAACTTGGTTTTACAAAAAACTCATATTGAGCAATAAAGTTCATTTTTTAATGGCTTTGCGAATTAATAAAAATTCAAATGCTATTCATGAAACACCAATACATCCACAAAAATGCACTCTTTGGTGTACGTTGTAGGCTGGAAAAATGATTGAATCGTACTTTTTTGAGGATGAAACTAGCAAGATTGTTACTATTAATATTATTTGTTATCGGGAAATAACAAACCACTTTTTTTTAATTAAACCGATTATTTTAACTCAAATGACGTTGTAGTTTTAACAAGACAGAGTCAACATGTCACATAACACGTGAAACATTCACTTTACTTCACACCAAATTTCTTGGTCGTGTTATCTTGCAGTGGGGTGATACCGTTTGGCCAGCTTGGTCTTGCGATCTAGCCCCATTGGACTTTTTCCTCTAGGGTTATTTGAAGGAAGAGATTTATGTCAACAAATTTGCTACAATTACAAGGCTAAAAGGAAATATTAGACTTGTAATTAGTGAAATAGAGGCGCAGGTGTGAAAAAGCATGATAGAAAACTTTGCTAAAAAAGTGATCGAATGTTAGCAGAGTCGTGGAAATCATTTAGCCAACATCATATTTTATATGTAACTGCTAATTTTATACCTTATATTGCCAACTATAGAATTTGGATTGTTCCAATATTTTGTGTTTTATTCTGAAAAACATCTTAAAGTCAAATTTGGATCATCCTATAGTTATTAAATGGCAATAAATATTCTAACTCTCAAACCAAATCTGTTACAATATAAAAAAATGTCTAATACCTAAATGCTCAAATTTAATTTTTTTTATAGAGAATGCTGTCATATAAATGATTTCAACCATATGTAAAAATAATTGATATATAATGAAATTTAAGGCGTTATTTCAGCTACTTTTTAACTAAAAATTTAATAAGGAGACAATAGTCTACCCGCAACATTGTTTTAAATTAATAAAGCACTGAATAAATCCAAAACAGACTGTTGAAAGTATTTCTGAAAGGGTGCAACTCACCTACATAGAGTTCTGTCGATAGGTTCCCTAACTCCAGTTCTAAATACGTTGGAACCAGCAAGTGATTTTACTAACAGTGAAAGACAAATGATGAAAATGTTGCTTCGAACGCATTTCCGGGTCCATTGATTAATGAACAAGCTGAACAAGATAAATTGGTGCCCAGCAACTTTCTAAAAAGACCTAGAAAAAATTATTGAGAGTTTGTTAGGAAAGCGATACAATATAAGGTAGTTTAGGTTGTCTTTTCAACCCTATAAATGTCCTGGACCTGATAAAATATTTACAGCAACTTTATAGCTTTGTTAGAGCCTAGACATGAACGTCCCACTCACCCGCACGTTTTGTTCTGTTAAAAAGGTTCCTTGCTCTTCTCTTCAGATTGGTCAAGTGTTAATACTACCATACTACTTTTCTGTTACACTGCCTTTTGATTATTACCCTAATATGAGGTTAACTTAGCCTCACTTATTTGATCGACCGGCATTTAGAGAGCCGTTCCTGCTGTGCGCAGCTTCTTGTTCTGAGTCTTCAACTCTAGGATTTTCTTCTGTGGTTTAGTACTAAAGCGTTTGGTGCTCACATAAGCATTTTAGCTGCATTTAGGATTTTATTGGCCAGGCCTAACTTAATTTTAGCTTCTTTCCATAGATTGAAATTAGAAGTCATGGATATGAGTCATGAGTTTCCTCGTTCTTGCAGAAGAGGATTTACTGCTGCTTCATTATAATAACATCTGATGAATTGCGGGCCTGTGCCCTCTTCACCGGGTTATATCTGTCCAATTAATGCTAACTGAACTTAGTCAGTTTCTATCTTCATTAGTTTATGCTCTGGGTTGTCCTAGAAAATTATGGTAATTTTGGTTTTTTAAGGATATTGTTAAATATTTTTTTCCCACCTTTTTGCCCTTTTCAGCAGCGCATGGTTTCTTGGCAATGGCTTTTCTTGGGGTTGAGGTGTTCCCATATGACCTCTGCCGTTTTACAGAAGGTGTATATTAAAGGTTTTACCTAAGGTTGCAAATACAGCAGGTTTCTTTTTTGGACCCTGCGTTCTGGGGTGTATTGATTTTCCTAAGGTTTTCATCCTTTCAGTTGCAGCTTTCTGCCTTTGCGCACCGGATGATCGCTTGGTTGTTTTTGTTACAGTTTCGGAGGCTTGGGTTACATCCTCCATGCCGGAATAGACAATGTGATTTCTCTCAGTTATGGTTTTCTCAGTCTCGATTGAGTTAGATGAATTCAGGAAGGTTACATAATCTTTATTGAAAAGGTGGTAAAATATCATCTATATTTAATTTATTTTTTTATAAGTAGTTACATTTTTTAAAACATGAATGGCTAGATACAATACAGTGTACCCGGTGCCCCAAGGAAAAACCAAGAGGGACTAATCTTCTAATCCTGCCATGGGGCGTAGGTTTATTATTGAGGTTGTCTTCTGTTGGTGCAGCCAGTTAAAGCCTCCTGACCGTAAGACCTAACTACAGGCAACAGGGTAAGTGAAAGATATATCAAACTGCTGTACATAACTAAGTTAGGCAGCAGCCGGCATTGTGTTACCCTAGTGCAAGCCTTTAACCACGGCACGATAATTGAGATAGAGGAAGTCCAGGGGTAAGTCGCTCAGACTCCACCTATGATCACTGCTATGTTACAGGTTTTAAGTCATTTAAGCCTGCGGAGATGGTACGATAGCTGCATGGAATTTTTGGTAATGGATGCAAAACCTTGTGAGAATATTGCTATCGTTAGTCAAAGTGTTGCTTAAAATCCGAAAACATTTACTTAGTATTATTTACAATAGTAGCACATTTCGGGAAATTCTCTTCACTAAACACTGACAAAAGGCCAGCACCTTTATGCGTACAACATTTACCTGGTTCAGGAGCTTAAGTTTGCTGACCATTTTCACTATTGGTTATCAGTTAATTTTTTTTAGAATATCATGAACTGCATTTTCAGTCCAGGCAAAAAAATAATTTTTAGTGCATTTTTAATTCGACGAATTTGTACTTAAACAAAATTTATGCATTTGAGCTTAAAAATTTATTGTGCAACCCAAAAAACGCATAATAAATCACTGGTATAAATTTTCTGCATGTGGAGTGATTAGCTCATACCTCTTCAAAGTTAATGCTGAAAATACTGTAACTGTGAATGGCGATCGTTACCCTTAAATAATAATTCAGTTTTGTGCATAAACTACACATATGGATCTGGAGGAAATGTACTTCTAGAAGGACGGCGCTATCACAATTAATAAGAAATTGAGTATTTCAATACTCAATAAAAATTCAACCATAAAATCAATTCAAAAGTCGTTTTAAATTGGGGCCACCCGTTATAAGATTTTAATAATTCAGATATTTTAAAATCTTTCACAAAATTTTTTGTTTTCGGTTCATAAGTATAAAAGTGGGGCTGTTAGTTCCAAGTACACATTCGTATCCCAATATTTCTCGTTTGAGGCAAATGTTAAGCATTAGTGCTGCATATATCTAGGCATGTTTAGGTAAACAGCACCAGTTCAGTTAAAAAAGAATGACATAAACATGCCCAACGCTGGTATCCCATACCATAATGTATCCCCTAAAAGTTCAAATAATGTTTTATAGTAACTTGTCAATTTTGAAGAGCTCGATATGTATAATACAATTTTTATTTTTACTAAAAAATTATGTTTATTGTTTATAGAAGTTTAAATTAGAAGTTTTATTATATACTACACAAATCAAAGTTGTGCCGCTTTCGTCTACTAATGATAAGAATTGTCCACGTGGTGCATGAAACACCGATGGGTGACGAAAACTGTCAAATAGTAATTTGATCTATAACAAGTCAACAGTGACCTAAATCAAAAATCTAAAACCTCTATGCAACAAACCGTTTCGAATAAGGTATTAACCTTTGAAATCTATTCACAACTGTAGGAGCAGTTGCAATGTTAGTTATAAACACACATAGTTACATTTTTCAGTTTGGAGAGTAGATATTTATAGATTTTTTTATATGTAAAAAGTTTAAATGGATAAGTAAAATTTAATTCCTGCAGATCTACTCACAAACGGCTTAACATTTTTCTTGTGTTTGTTGATGATATTATTCTCAACATAGTTATTTCAACATTAATTTTTTGACTTAAGTATACCCGAATAGAGATACATATAAATTGTGCAAAATGTATTTTACGTTAGACAATAACTTGATTACAATACGTATTTGAAAAAATGCACATGAAAGTAATTAAATAAGGGGCATTTATTAAAATGTCTAGGTATTTCACTCTGTATTAAGCGTACATTTTTGTATACTGAGCAGAAATTTTGTAAATTATCTAGTCGGGTAAACATATATAATGTGTCCTAGCATTAATTTGAGCCTCTTATATTACTGCTCCTTAGCTAAAGTACCCGTATAAAAATTTTTAAATTTCTGCTTTTTTAGTTGTAGAAATATAATGGTGACAATCGTTAACATTAAACTTCTGCATTTAATATAATATAATAAAATACAAACAAAATAATAGAGTCATAACACCATATTAAGGAGAAAAATCTGTCGCAGTTGCAAAAAATTTTATTTTCGTTAATAAATTAATTCAAAAACAACAATTATTTTTTAAAATTATTTTCTAGGGCCTTTGGCATCGATCTGTATCCAGATCTAATTGAAATACCACTTTTCCGGATGTGAATTAAAATACTCCCGACACGCTTCTTCATCTTCATCGAAAGTCTGGCCTGTATTTTGGTAAGCTGGTGTGGATGTTGCCAGGACTTACTGTGCCAAGCTGCTGAAGACTCTATACTATCTTCTGATCAACTACAAGCTATTCAGTCAAGTACCGAGTGCTCTAAGACGGTTCGGCATTTAAAGCAGCATGCAAATCTCTGTAATCCAGAACATATTGTTAATCAGAACATGGCGGATCTTTTTCTATTATCCATCCACGGTTGTTGCTTCCAGTAGTAACGTATTAAGATTCGAAGTTTAGCTTTGTCTGTCTAGAATCAAAGAAGAAGGCAATTGGAATATTATAAACACCAAACAGTAACAATAACACGAAAATCAAATTTTTTACAAGTGTGGCGTAATTTTCCCCTCAATCTATAGTTCTATATTAGACATATTTTTTAATTTATTAGAAGTCCAAAAATAATTTATACAATTGGTGGAGTTAGTAAGAAGCTGTGGTACAATGATTAGAGCGTTTTCAACACGAAATTTCCGAAAGCTTGAATTTCACGTCGGAGTAAATCCTTTAGTCGAAATCTTCGTAGTCGTTTAGTTTCCGCTTGTTGTAAGAGTTATCTTAATAATTAATTCAGATGAGCTTGTTTATGGCTGTGTTTACGTATGGAACTTTGAAGTTTTTATATAGTGCATAGTTGGTAAGATATTAAGGTGATTCTACGAGAATTTTGAATTGGTTTCGCTGGATTATGGCTATGTTAGACTAGCTGACACAACTCTAGAGTTTACTTCCGTAAGTCAATATGAGATTAATGACAACTTTGTGGAAAAGTAATTTGTTATTGGTTGACAGGATCTGTTAGTATTGGAGTCTAAATATGGAGTTAAATATGTACACTAGACTTTTTGTAGCATTTTTGTAAACATTTTGGCTGTAATTAAATTGATGATTGGTGTATTGTTTCCTTTAATTTATATTACATTGTTATTATATTAGATTGCTGTTACTATAGATTTTCAAATATAATTATCCTAAAAAAGTTTGACACAGATTTTTAAAATAAACTATTTCTTATATTTTGCTTCTTATCTAATCGCATTTTCCTGCTGTATAGCGCAAGATGTTTTACTAGCAATTTGTTGGGGTTTAATATGCAAAATAAGTTCTTTGGCAGCGTACTGATTATTATTGTCAATATGGTCATTGTTGTTCTTATAACCTTCAATAGACGTGAACCACATAAAGTGTTTTAACAATTGTAGTTGCTCTATATATGCACTATAAATTTTAGTTACAGACTATCAAAAGTATGTGAAGTTGATATTTTGTTATCCTATGATTAAGTGGGTAATAAACTGCATTAATAGTTATTAGGAGTATAAATTTATAAGATGTAAATTAGTTCGCACTTTAATTTATGTTTCTTAAATATGGTTTTTATATTTTGGTAAATAGTAATAAACTACAGTTTTTTTACAAGTTTTGCTGAGACCAATTGGCTTTACCATCTGGACAGATTGTATTTTGAATTCAAAATTCAATCTATCAATTAAATTAAATATTAAAAATAGTGATGACAGGGAGTTCCGTCATATTTTTGTCTATTTTATTGGTAAGTATTTATAGTAATTATATTATGTTTTGGAATAATGCTGATTTTTAAATTCTTCTAAGAATTTGAGTAGTATACTAGATGTGATATCATAATTTTATTCTGCTCTTAGCTGGTTGTATGTTGTGAGTATGTTGTAGGTTTCTCTAGTGCTTACAGTCTTGATAGTTAGCTAGATGGTTCCAACATATAACGCGTATTTTGCATGGACGTCTTTGGTTTTCTTACATATTGTGATGTTATATGTCCTCTCTCATTTGATGCAAATATCATTTTTTAAAGTGTCCATATTATTGCCACCTAGTGCATTGCATTATACTGTTTTGGTTTATTTTCAAAGGATTTTTATAATATTATTTTAAACTTTTTTATTTTATAGACATGTTTGTTGTTTGCCATTGCTTTTAAAAGTACAGATTAAGTGCCCCTTCGTGATTCTGCGCTGTAAATTTATTATATTTCAGACTGTGCACAAATAGTTCCTTTTTATATTGATTAAGTGGTGGGAGTACTTTCTATTGGTTCTATATGTTATATTTTCTAAAATTTCTAAAGAGTTTTTTGTAAGTGTGGGATGTTCCACAGTTGATTTGTATAACATAACTAACTAAACTTTTTGTGTGTTATACCATTTATAGTTGGGCCAGTATTAAATCTATTGCACTCACAAACATTTTCACATATATATTACACAAAGCAAAAACCAAAATAATGAACAAATGAGGCAATAGGCAGCTATTAGCATGAGTATAGTATTCAACCGTTACACAGATAAAAATGCTGACAGTAATACCGCCTGGGCAGCAAACGTCAAAAGATAATATACTTGTGCGTGTATGTTTTGAGGGTAGTTTATTTTATAATAACTTTTTTAGTTATACCAAAAATAAAAGTATAATTAACCATTATTGGTCTATTATTTGTATAAATCGTAGTACAGACAAATTTGTAGAACGTAAAGAAAAAAGAGCTACAAAAACACCGCAGCCGTGTGACATGAGGTACGTTGTCGTTGTACAGCATCTAAATGTGTGCAGTATTTGGTCGTACACGTACCTTATTTTCCTGAACTTTTCAAGGACTTTTCGATAAAAAATTTGATTGCCAGTTTGTCCTGAGGACACAAGTACCTAGATATAAAAGAAAACTGTTGAAAATCAAATGAGCCTCAACTTGATTTTAGAGTTGTTCATTTTCGTTTTTTGGGACGGGGAAAATTTTCAGTGTGTCACTCTACATAATCCATAATTCATTACTAATGATTATGCTACTGAAGAATTTTTCCCTTTTTACGACAGTACAAAAGATCAAAATAGATTTCTGCTTATCCTCAAGTTTCTTTAATATCGTCTTGGTGCGTGCTTTTGTAATACCCAAATCCTATGTTTAAATTTGATGGAAGGTAAACTAGTTCAAATTTTAACTTACCATTGATTATTTTTCACGTCAATAGACAGTCTAATATTACAACAGTTCTTAGTATTTATACATTGTCGTTTTTTTTGAGGTCTTCCAACGCAAAGTTTTTGGTCTTCTTAAAAAGCCTTTGTAGCATCTGAACATTTGTGTTCTAAATAGAAAACGTTTTTATGAGATTTTTGTAACTTTTTATATGATGTAGCAAGAGATTCGTCTAGATAGGATGACAAATAATAACAATACAATTTTTTGACAATTAAAAAATTTATTTTTAAATTAAATCTAATAATTGAATAAAACATGTTTTTTTAAAAATGTTATTCAAATTCAACAACATTCAAACGAATCTCAATTGATCTTTATGTTCTTTAATTGCAATAGATTCAAATATTGTTTCTATTGAGAAATTATTATAGAAGTACTTTATATGACTACCAGTTTCTTTTACACTTATTAGACGTATTACAAAACTATGGTAAAAACTTTTAAAAAATTCAGAATTTTCTACAAGGCCCTCTGTACGTATTTATTTTGTCTCGGTTATTTCACGCTTTCTAACTGCAGCAGTTGTAACTAACCAATCAGCGAAAACATTTCTGATAAGACTTAAGTTTACGAGCATTATTACATGTTAATCAACTCAAGATTTTATTGTTTATTCTTTGAATTAACTTGAGTTGTTACATATTAAGTTTATATATAATTTGTTTTTCTTGCAATATTCAGTGTAATACATTAGAGTTAAGTGGCAGTGATCTATTGTTTACATAATTTTATTGCATAAGTTTTAAAATATCAAATTATGAAGTGCTTTGATAGTAAGAATCTCAATAGCGAACGCATTTGTAGTACATACTGCATTGTCTGTTAACTATCGTCTAAACATCACTTACATTTTTGGCTAATATTCTACTGGTTTGGGTAGAAGTGTAAACAATTTCCAAGTTTAATTCATGTTAATGGGTTAGCCCAAGTAATGTAACATTATTAGATAATAGTACAGCAGTCTGCTATAGTATAAGCTACTTATTAGACAAAATCTTGTATTTATTTTTTTTCTTTCTTATAACTTTATAGTTTTTACAATATTTATACTTAAATTTAATAAATCTTGAGATTGACTGACAACAAGTGCAGCAGTGATAAGCTAAGTCTCTTAATCAAAAGCATGATAAATGCTTTGTTGTTTAAAATTAAAATCTGGTAGTTTAATAGCTAATTATTTCTACTCATAGATAAGGTAAAAGTACAAATATTTTTTTCCTGTTTTTGGTACACTTTATCTTATTAGAAGAAACGTTAATGATGTAGCTGTAAAATAAAGACATAAAGTGAATAAGTTTATAATTGAACAAAAAATTTTTGATGGAAAAAAATTATCAAAACAGAAAAAATTTGCTAATTAGCTTATCTTATCTTTAATCGTGTGAAACATTTTGTTTGCACATTTTATTTTGGCATTGAGAAACCACATTTTAAAATAGTTATATGGTTCATCGTTCCTTGGTTTCGGTATTCATTTTTTTTTGCAGCATTTCTTGTTGACAGTTCCTGACTCGAGAAAAAACGAATAAAAACTCAAATTTTAATTTTGTCAATATCCACCTGGAATCAAAAATGAAGATTGCTACTACACCATAATTAGAAAAGATAACAAAAAACCATTAAGTGTGTTAAGAAAAAAATTTTTAAACTTGTATAACTACAATGTCTTTAATAGCTCAATCTAACGAAACCAACAAAATTTATGGCATGTTGTGTAATTCCACTTCTAAGAGGAAAAGGAATAAAATGCTTTAGATGGATTTTAAAAATGGCTGCTCACAGACGTAGAATTTTAGTATGTAAACTCATCGTTAAAATTTATGAAACCTGTGTTTCACTTTTTAATTTTAATCCCCAAGAAAGTAAAACTTGTTAAAATGCATTGCAAGGGCTAAAATTTAAATTTTTAATGACTGCTTAGGTCCCACAGAACATAAATAAATAGCACGAGCATAATAAATATAAACAAAAGAAGATTTTTAAAATTAAATTGTGGAACTATCAAAATGCCAGTAATTGCTAAATTGAGATATTTTAATTTCAAGAATATTTAGTATGGGGTAACCTGTTTTCATATGCAAGAAGTATTTAAACATAAATTATCCAGAGTTGTGTGGATCAAAGCTGAGTCGTATGGTTTGTTTCTAATAAACCTTCTTTAGTGTGTTTTAGAATATCTTTGAGACATAAGTAATTGCAATTATCTCCAAATACTTTTATATAATTACGTTTTCACGTTTTTCTTATAAATTCCAGTAGTTATTTTTTTTTACTTGAAACAACAGAACTTAAATATAGAGCGAATACTGTAGTTGTAAATTCATTGTTTTGTTTTTTTACCATAAAGCTTTAGGCTTTAGAATTCAAAAGTCGAAAAATGACAATCTTACTAGATAGTGAAATAAAGTATATAAACTGGTCTTGACCAAATTTTTTCAATCTGAAGTAGAAACGGATTCATGCACGATCCAATAAATCGTAAGAGATAATTTGTAATCACAGATTTACGATTACATACAAGAAATTCATTTAAGTAGCGAATTAGCTGCAAAAATCGTTAGCATTAGTATTTTGAAACGTGAAATGAATATTATCGATCGATTATCTTAAAATGAGGAAAAATGTTATCGAACAACAATTCTTTGATAAGCTGAAAGTAATAATTCAGGAAAAATGCCCCGAAGTGAATTAGAAAAAGAAAGTTTTTACTACTACGTTGAACTAATCTATCAACTGTCTTAGGTTAGTAAAAGCAAACAGAAACAAAGTCCTCAAGGAATCCCCGTCTACTTTATATGCTAGATTTAACTTATTCAAACCGATTTTTACCAAAAGCTTCGCACTGCGCCCCTTACCTACAAGTAACTTGCATACCAAATTTCAAGTCTCTAGCTCTTACGGTTCTCGAGATATCCTGTTTACTGACAGACCGACAGACAGACAGACAGACAGACAGACAGACAGACAGACAGACAGACAGAGACACACACACACACACACACACACACGAACCAATGGCTAAAACCAACTTTTTTAGTGTCCTGAGGCTATAATTCGTCCAGAAATGTGAAAAACTGGGTAGGTCAAATTTCCGCCGATTACATTACTTTCCTTATTATAGGATAAGGAAAGTAAAAATATTTCGATCACATGAAACGCTAATTGATATGATTGTATTTAGATGATCTTAAAATAAGCTCTTTCCAGAAATGAATATATACAAGAATTAAAAGAGAGTGCGGTAAAATGTAAAATTTAATTTGATTGCATTCGTTCTGTTCTTATTTGTTTCATTCTCAAAAATTTTTAATTTATTGTATTTTAATTATTATAATAAATTAAAAAAAATAATAAAATATATTTATATTCTTAATTACTTCGCAACTAATTTACTACAATAAAATCAAAAAGAGCAACATAAATACGATAAAACATCAAATAGAGAAAAGGAAATATTTATTTCCAACAATAAGCCTGTTTGTAAATCACGAAGTAAGAGCCAAGTGTGCTATTATCCTAAAGATTAAAAAAACATTGAATATAAAGAATTTCGCTCCTTGTTTGGATCTATTGTTTACTATAAAATGTCAGGGAAATTTTTAGTTACTCAATACGTTTAACATGGTTTCTTTGAGTACGTGACTGCAGGCAAATTGTGAAAATTACGTGCCCATCGTCAGCAAAGCTTTTACTAGTTATAAATGTTAATAGAAGTTGGCAAAAAAGCTGCAACAGAACCAAATAACAAGACGTGTTTACTAACATATTAAGGTAAAAGAATTCCCCCACGGTACGATAATAAAAGCAGACAAAGAGAGGCGAGGCTGAATTTCAAGTTGGCGTAGAAAGGAATTGATAATCGATCTGCATTTATGACCGGTGGGTGGGAATGTCATTGCTCGTTTACGGTTTTCGTACTCGGTGGAACAGCAAGCGCTATGCAAATATGTGAAGTAATGAGAGTGACAACGCCCTCAAATTTTAGGCTTTGATTCTAATTATTACAACCTTGTAATTTATGCTGCTTGCTTAATCCTTTTCCATATAAAAACTATTTGTTTCCGTAAAAAATGTTTGCAGGTGCATTACCACTTTTCTGAGTGTAAAGAATGCTATATGACTCCCAGCCCAGATTATTGTGCTGACAATAATGAATTTTAATTGCCAACTTATTTGTTCCACAAAGTGTGCTCGAGCTAAAAAAAACCTGGGTGCTGCTGCTATCAAAAGCAACTTAATAACTTAGCGTGGAGCTCTTAACGAAGGCGCTAAATCACCCCCGCAGTCAGCAATTAATTTCTAATTAAAACTATTATTACTTTCAAAATAATTGGCGCCACTCGTATCTATCATAATATTTTAGCAGGGGAGTGATATGAAGCGGGGCCCGAACTTATTAAACTATGCGCGCCTTGCTAGAACTATCGGAGCGCCGCGAGCATAATGAATTATAAAATGAATTATAAGTACTATATTTTCCGGCAAGTTCACTTGCGTACCCCTTCTGAAGGGGTTATTTGTTTCGTCGTATCGTCGACTAAATATTTCTAGCAGAATTATGCACATATATCAAGCAAATAGTTGACTGGATGAGCGGACGCGGATAGGGACTGCAATTTGCTAAGCGGAACTTCGTTGGCCAGCACGAATAAAAATAGCTTGTATTTGTTCAAAGCTAAATTAATGTACGTTGTTTTAGTAGTTTTTACCCTGTTTTCTACACGAACCAGAGCTTTGTCTGCTTCTGCCAAAACGAGCTGCGGCGGTTGCATCAAAAATTTAATTTAGTTTTAACCGACATGTAGCTAATTCTGCAACAAGCTCTTTGATTTTCTTATTAACGTTTTACGAGGGCAGAATAACATGTTCCTAGAAGTTAAGTACTATTAATAGGCCAAATCAAATTAGTTAACTAGGTTTGCTTTATTGCTACTCTCGGTCATTTCTACGCTCCGTAAATTTCAATCTCGAACGCAGCTTTAAATCAACCTGACAACATCCCTTTGCGTTTTGACAGCAATTCATGACCTCGAAATAAATTATAGATAATCAAACGCTGCCGCTTGATTGACAATCTTTATGACGAGCGAGATCTGTTACTCTAAACCTACCAGGTATATATCATTTAGTATCTACACACATACGAACGTATATATAAATATTTATATGTACACCATTTGGACTGAGATTTTAAAGAACATAAAAAATAATTGTTAGTACAGTGAAATATTAATTTTTGGTTGTTGTGTGCTGAACATTTTTGTCTCCTCTACTAGAGCCGAATTTTATGTACCTTGTATATTGTTTAACATTCTGATTATTAGAAAACCATTTTAAAGTGATTTTAGAAGAGAAGTTTGAAATTGTGAGCACGTTCCAAGTTGACACATCGATCAAAGAAAGAGCCAGATTGTTTGAAGAAAATGGGTCGACTTCAAACGTCAAGGATCATACAACAATGTATTGTCAAGTAGGATCGCTAAATGATTTTTTACTAGCAAAAATATTTAATTATCACAGTACGATAAGTATAAAGAATTTGCCATTGAAGTGATCTCATAATGACGCACGCATAAATTTTGCACTTTGATATTTGAAATTTGACTGATTTTAGAATAGTTTTTTACATACGAAAATTATTTTTTACTGGATCAACCCGATAGGTTTTGAAGCTATGGGTTACAAATGCTCATTTTTCCTGAATTAAACGTCAGCAAGACGGTGGTGCTATGATTTTTGGAGCAGTTCTTGATGACTTAGTTACGTATAACCAACCGCAATGTCTTACTGTTCACTTTTAAATTGTTGAAAGCCTATACAACTACAAACAATACAACAAAGATTTGAAAGCTAAAATTTGAAGCAATGCCATAAAGTGGTTCAGACACAAAAGGTCACTATAGTTAATTGGCTAGCAACAGCCCTAATTTGAACATTATCGAGAATATTTGACACACTTTGTCCGATATGGTTTACGCTGAACATCAATTTACGAAAAGGCTTATTTTTAAATAAAAAATTAAACAATGCGCTAAAAAACTCCACCAGAAACAATCAAAAATCTCTATTTTATCATGCGAGATCTATTTCCAAACATCTGGTCTCTATCGCTCTTATATCCCGTTTTAATTTTATTTTTAAATTTAATAGACTGGTTTCTTATATAGTATCCCACATAATTTTTCCTTATGTAGTTTAAAAATCTTATGACTAAAAAGAAAGCAATCAATAATATTAAAATCGATATGATAAGGTATGTAATCTATTTTGATCTGTATATATCTTTCGTTCAATTCTTGTATCTCACTTTTGGATCATGATTTAAATTACCCACCACAAAGAATAAGCAGCAATCTTATGGTAAAAAATCAGGTCGAGCAGCTTTTGAAACTTTGCGGACCAGAATTGTTGTAAATCTTTCCTAGATCTCTTTTTGCCCGGGTTCTTAAGGTTGGCCGTTACACAGCTTTCTTCTTAAAACTGTTTTATTTTAGAACTATGATAACCTATTTCAGATATTTTAATAAAATAACCCACATTTATAACATAATCCTTATTACGGTTATCCATCTTTAGGAATTGATCAGAAGTATCAATTGTGCTCTTCTTTTTAATTTTTAACTGCCTCATTAGTGATTTTCTTTTTTCAAGTGGAATATTTCTCGACGCATATCTAATATCGTTCCTTCACTTTTTTTTACAGTTCACCCAATAGAGCCACTTTTGATCCTATTACATTATTTTCTTTTCACAATGTACTACCGTAGAGGTAACATAAGACTTTTAACAATTGGTTTCTTGGCGCTAACAATTACGAACATCGACGTTCTCTAAGGTGATCTAACTTCAAAGATTTTTATTGTGCCTAATAGGCATTTGACACTGAGTTAAATGGGTTGGATATTTTTCCTTGGTGCCTCCATTCCATTGTCAATTTTAATTCAGAGTCAAGTTTTTACTCTACCTACAGCTTTCGAAGCAACCGCCGATTGTCAATAGTTTTCTGCAAGTCACAGATCTTTCCTTTTGGTTGCAATTGGTTTTTGTATGTCGTGAGATACAATTATATCAACAAAGGATCTGCTTGAAAAATTAGAAGAGTTAAAGATATAACTTTTAATTTTTCTTTTAAAGTTTGTTTTAATTTACCTTCAGACCCTTTTCCAAATTTTTACACTGTTCTTCGGCGTTCGACATTCTCCAGAATTCTCATAAATATATTTTTATTTTTATTGTTATTTATATAGTTCTTTTACATTTACCTTTATTTCTCATCCGATGTTCCGCACAAGCTTCCGGATTTTCCTTCTGCGTCTATATTTGTTTATTGCGACTATCTTCTCAATTCTCGTTATTCAAAAGTTTAGAATGTTCTTCAAACTTTTGTATCATATTTCTTTTTTTAATTTTTTTGTTAAGTTCTTTACTTCCCTAAAGAACTTACCCTATTTATTTTAAAGATACTACCAAATAAGATCAAGACCTATTTGAATCTATGAGAAGCTTTAGGATTCGATTCGATCTTAGATGATATTTTGAAGCAAATACCCAAGAAAGATATAGTCACACTTACCTCTTCAACGCGGAATTTATATTAAAGCGCGTCCCGTTGATTTAGAAAGTGACGGATATAACAATAATTGATCTTTGAACTGTATAAAGTGCTTCTTAACAGTATCTTGAAATTTTCAAATATTAGTGATAAATGACAAAGGATACATTCACCATAAACACTGATAAATTTCTGAAAAACTATTGCTCAAAAAGTATCACAACTACCTTTTCAATTTCTTAATTTGCGTTTCTAAATTAGTTGTTAAAATGTTTGGATTTTTTAAATTTAAACATGTAAATGTTGCATAGCTTTTATACCGCTTGAAATTAATAGAGTACCGTTTGAATTAAATATTTTAATTTTTGTAATATAATTTCTTTTCTAAAGCAGCAATATGGACAACTTTCGTTCTTGAGAATTATTTGCTAATTTTTTTTAGTGAAATTTTCGTTAATTCTAAATTTTAAAATATTTTCAGCGGCTCAAAGGGCTTTTGTCAGCTATAACCAGTGAGTTGTGAGTAAGGGTAAGTCTATACATATATTGTGTCATAGTCTTAAAATTATAGTATCTAAAATTTAAGTAACTAGTTATTACTAAAAATACTTAAATTTTAGAAGTACTGTTAACACTTAACAGTTTCTTGTTATTTTTAAATCAACACCACTTTCTTATCAGTAGGGCTGTAGTATAAGATTTATTAAAATAGATTAACACTGAGTAATTCTAACCTGATATTTAAAATTTAAACATGTTAAACAATATTAAACATATGTATTACTTTTTACGTAATAAGTAACCTGGCATACTAAGTGATTAAATCAAACATAAAAAAAATATATTTTTTTAATTTTATTGCAGAATTGCAAAGATACCAATATACAAAGTTGTTTTTCTACATAACTTCTGACAGAAATACATTTTTTACCAACGGATAGGTAGTTTATCGGTCCCACAATCGTAAAAAGAAAGTGGTTGTGACCTTTTCGACAGCAAAATTGTTGTCAAATCATTTGCCTCCATAAATTTGGACTGTATGTACTGTATTCTATTATAGTCTAGATTAAATTCTAAACTTTTTGTTTAGTTTGAGCAATTGTCATCAAGCCGGATAACGTCTCGGATTGAAAATTATATACAAGTTTTGATCCCTCCAAATAATGACAGAAGAAATTTTTTTAACAATTAATGTTGAGAATCTTTATTGGCAGTGTTGTCCCAAAACTGTTCTTTAAACCTTAAAATTTCTGACAGTTTTATTTGCTCTGTTATAAAAATAATAATTTATAGTGCAAAGTATTTTACAGAGAATGTTCTCTTCAGACATGTTTATTTATAGCGTTCAGATGCCGATTTAACGATTTTTATTAAATATTATACGAAATTTACAGTTAAGGTTTTTGTCATTACTTTAAATTGTAAAACATTTTTGTTATTACTTGTACGTAATTGAGTAAATTATTTATTAACATTTTAAATTTATATCCTTTTACTACATTGTTCTAGATTTTTATTATTATTAGCCAGTGCTATACTAATTTCTTCTATTTTATTCTTATTTTCGAACAACAAAGAATATTATTTTTTGGATTAAAGCTTTGGCCTATTCAAAACCGCGAGGTAATTTGTGATACCTCACTAGAAGTAATAAAAACTTATTGATTCTAGATCACACAAGCAACGCACTTTACATCAGGTTAGTAAAAGAATCACTGTATAATAATGAGAATAGGACTTTATAATATAAAATTCATAAATTTAAGAAAATACAAAATAATATTTAAATTGGTAAGCACAAAGTTCATATTTGTCCAATCAGTGGAATTAAACGAAAATGAAAAGAAACAGTAAATAGCGAAAAACGTACGTTAATAGAAAGCAACTAAGGGCTCAAACAGATGCTGCAGTTTTAAAACGTGAAAAATCTGTCTATATATTTGAATAGAAAGTAAACAAAGACGGCCTATACATTTTAATGTAAAGTAAACAAAGACGACTGATATGAAATTTGTCTTTTGGCGGGCAACATCAAAGGTGTAAGGTGCTTAGACAATTGGATGCTTGTAGTCTTAATAAAGTTAAACAAAAAAACTGTTATAATAGGATTGTACGCACCAGATATGCTAAAAGGATAAAAAAACATAAAAACCTTCTATATGATTTAAAGGAACTGGCTAGAATTATACCCATAGAAGGCAGGGGATTTTAATACAGTTCTGTGCAATAAACAAATTAAAATTAAACAATTTATTTTTTAAACATCCAAACCAATCATCAGTTATGGATTATGTACTGACTAATAGGAAAACTTGCTACGCCTTACTACGTCTGAAAGGCACAGGTATGCAAATTAGAATGATATATAAAACCAGGAAACTAATTCTAAGTTATGAATTAATGATAAATATTAAACTTTTATCAATTGTTACTATTAAATTACTGCACCAGAAGAGAATAACACTTAGTAGTAATTATAGCAGAAGGTTTTTAGTAACGTAATAATGTCCAAGGCATTTCTTTTATTGCTTATATTTATTCCATATGATATTTGTTTGAAACTAGCGGTAAAAGTCACACCTTTTATAGTTGGCTGAATTTGTATTGCCACATAAAGTAAGTTTGCCTGGAGTATCTCTGTTTTTTTAAATTAAAGCAAGCCTACGCTGAAATATTTTACTGCATGTTTGCATTGCAAATACTTTGTTGTAAGGTGGCTGTAATTGCCCCAGACTCAGAAGGGTTGGAGGAATAAAGGATGGCTTTGTTGGATAACTTATCGGCTGCGATAAGTTCCTTGATGCATTGCTTTAACACTTGGTTTCACCTACGAAATATTTGCATACTTATATATAACGCATGCAGATAGTTGAACGTAGCCGTTTACCATATCACGCGCCACGGCCACGAATTGCTCCCTCGCCGCAGGTCGCTGTACCCTTAACGTCGAACTAGATAATCTAACTTTTCTTAATGTCTTTATGGTTTGTGCTAAACTACGCTACACTAACGCAATATGTCTATTCCATAAGCATAGTAATTTAACATTAGTTTTTCGCGTTTTTCAAATATTTGCATTTAAACTATTTGGAGGTGAAAGAGGTCACTTTATTGATGTTTTCGTTTAAAATCTTCAAATTAATAATATGTGTATTTAACTGATGCTTTTTATAAACGTTATGCATATTATTAGAATCATATTTTGTAAAATTTGTCTTCTGAAAATTTTACTAATTGTTTATATATTATATTTCTTCTCCTAAACACTATATACAAAAATAATAAGAAAGTAACTATTATACTGTAATAGATATGACAAGAACTATTTATTATTAAATTTAATTTTACAATTATTGACGGATTGATCTATATTTTATCACTGGTACTAATTCTCTCATTTTGATTACTATCATGGTTTAAATTTTGTTACAAAATGTCAAAACTCTTCCACAAATTTTATGACAATCAATGATTTTGTTGACCAATTAGCAGAGAATTTGCCACTTCATGAGTAATCACAGTTTTTCTAACAGAACTAAGTTGTATACGCGTTTAATGTTGTAGGTATGATGGTAGATAGGTATCTATCTACGCGAGTAATATTTGAGGTTACATTCGCATTTTTTAGTTTTTTTTACAAAATATTCTAACCACATTATACTGAAAATTTTTGATAACAGAACATAAATATTAAGTGCATTGTACCCTTGTAGAATTAAGTAAGGCAAATTCTAAATGAGTGAATTTCAATTAAAGTAAATACACAAAAGGTTTTTGTATTATAAGGTTTCTAGCTTAGCTTGCACTGTTATTCACTGCAGTGTTTATTAAAATTTTTCCGGATATCTCCGCATGTGCATGCGCAATAGTCACCGCTGGTCTTTGTCCTATTAAAAAGATTTATTGATCATTTTGTTAACCTAGTATTATAAATTATTCTATGTTTTTAGTTGTAATACTTTGTTTTGGATCGCACTGATTAATATTGTTTTATAATTTTGGTAATGGTAGTGGTTTGTGTTTTTCTGTGCAATATCTCTGTAAATCTTGTATGAATCATTTCATTTTGGTTATATGTGGATGAATGAGAACAATTTTTTTAATTTATTAAAACATAAAAATACAAACATATAAAGTTATTTTTCTATATAATTTGCTGAATCAGAAACATTTTTTCAAACGAATAGATAGTTTACTGATTCCTCTAGATAAAAGTAAAGGTGGTTGTGACACCAGATAATCGCCTATGAACTCCAAGTGCTTTTTTTAATGGTCAAAATAAATTATAATCTCAAAGCTATAAATCCAGATTGTAGAGAGAATATTTTACTGCGATTCGGAACAAATCCTTAATTATTGGTCATGTTTGGGCAACTGTATGGAGCTAAACGTTGTCGTAAAGCAGGATAACATTTTTCATTAAAAATTACCGTTGGCAGAAACACTGAGGGTGTAGTAGATCAAATAGGTTAGCCTTGTAATACTCATGTTTACATAAAGCGGTTATTAACAAACAAGTAAACAAATTACTAGTATTACTACAGTAAGCAGTCAATACTAGTGGTCAATGATTCCTAAATTTATAGAATTAATTCTAGAATCTAAGTGAAAATTATGAAAAAAATTGAAACCTTATGTATTTATAAAAATTTCTAATTTTTAGAAAATTGTTCTCTGTCAATTCTTAAAGTAAGTAAATTCCTGTTAGAGTTAGTGTATACTTTGATCTCTGCAAAAAAATTGTTAATAATGCTTTTGCTCTTGGTGGGGAAAGCTTAGCTTGCTGTTAAAAAACTTCATAGGCTTGTCATTATTGTCTGGATGTTCGGTGTTTGAATGTCGAAGTAGTTTTGACTGCTTTATTTGTTATGTAAGACATTCTGAGGCTAAAATCTCATTTAATGTATTCATCGCCAAATGATCTGTTTTTCTTTCTATTATTGAAAATTTCTCTAATTATCTACTTAACAACTTATTTATATTTAACAGAATAATGAGTATAAATCATAATTTATCGCAAGATATTTGGTATTGTACTCAGTAGCTAATAACATGGCATACAAGCTTTATCGCGCTTTGACGCTCACAAAATTTTTAGACAGCTCCAGTGTCATCTAGTTCTTTTCTGAGTATAGTACAGAATTCCCGATATGAAGAAAATTTCGTTACCTGATGATAAATGGCAAAAGTAAGAAAGAAACAAATTTACCAACTTGATAACAAATGTTCCCAATCATCTGACCATGCACTGGCTGTTCTATTATAAATGAATTTGAGTACAACAAGAGGCCGAGGAAAGAGAGGTTGCTAGCAAAATTGTTCCTGATTTAGAAAAGTTTTGGAACCATTGCTTTAAAAATTGTTTAAAAATCTTCAAATAAATGGTAGATTTATAAATAAATTACCACATTTGGCGGCGAGATAAAAAACAAGGTTCTATTGCAATAATTTCTCTTCATAGTTACGATTAGCATTGTTGTTCATTTTGTATGCTGATTAGTGCTATAAAAATATTGGTTACGAGGTTTATCAAAGTCTTATGTTGTACTGCGCCTATGATATCACGCGTTTTAGTTCCAAATTCCTTTTGCAATTGTTTAAAATATTAATTGTCTATTTAACAGTAACGTAACATAAAATAATATCTAGCATTACATCTAGAATTGTATTTGACTAGTTAAACTAAAGTTTAATATATTTATAGAAGCGTTTCAGATATTATACTGCTATATGGTTAGCACAGACAAATAGTTCTAATAATTATTTAAATTACAGTTTGTAAAAAATTCTAGGTTACATATATTTCAAAACTACATTTATAAACAACATATAACATGCAGTCACACAAAATATATTTATTTAATAGTATATCTTTGATTAAAATGTCATTTGAATTTGAAAGCTCTTTAAAATTAACTTTTTGTTTTATTTATATCATACCACAAATACTGCCTAAAAAGACATACGCACGAGTAGTTTGTTTTCTAATCTAAAAGACAACTATTAGACTTATACAAAATTAAATGCAAAATCTGTATGGCTATAATAAGCCAAAATAATTATGTTCTCGTGTCGAACAAGCCACCTGAAAAACAACAGAAAACAACTTTTTGCGTTCGACTTTTCACCCAGAAAAACTTTCTGCAGCCAACTGTAAAACCGCACGCTTGCTGCAGTCGTAAAATTGCGCCCGAACTACGCCCTCTTATAACGGAATTATAATTGCTTTCTTTAGCCGGCGTCCTGAGAAAAAAATGACCTCGCGCTCGCGTTGTTATGCAACACCTGATTTTATCCGACAATAAAATGCGTTAAAATATGCGGCTACTTCGGGCTCGATCATTCCGTTACGGAGAACGTTGACACAGCGCTAACGATTCTTCGCGATTTATTTCAATTACAAATTGGCGGCCTCTTGCGAAACCGCGACAAAATAGTGCGGCCAACCTTTTCAGAATGCATAGCAGCGTAGGGCGTGTTTAAAAAATGGGCTTGCTCGTACTAGGAAAAAGAGTACCGAAAAAAGCTGTAATTAATATGGTGGCACAGGCATGAGTTGGTTGATATTTAATAACGTAGACAACACATTAATGTAGCATTTATGATAAACAAGGTCGTAATTTCCAATTTGTTTATAATTAAATTATTATTTCTTGTATGTAGAGAATTTATTATTCAAATATTCTATAATATAAATTGCATAAAATTTCTTAATTTTTTAATGTAAATGATGACTATGTTTTAATATCGTCGTCAAATTACAGTCTACTAAGTAGTCTAAACGAATGATAATTGCAGGACGATAAGTCCTGACCAAAAGACGGTAGATGGCAAAGAGATGGTAGATGGAATGCTATCATACAACAGTGGAGACCATGGGAAGGAAAAAGACAACGTGGGCGGCCACAAATGAGATGGAAGGACGACATTGTGAGAACTGCTGGATTTGGATGGATGCAAAGTGCACAAAACAGACAAAGATGGAGGGAGTTAGGAGAGGCTTATATCCAAAAATGGACGATACCAGGCTAAAAGAAGAAGAAGAAGTCCCGATTGTAACAAGGGTGTTTCGGTGTGATTCAGAACAGATACTTAATTTTTTGTCAAGTTTTGACAACAATATATATGCGGCTGGACAAAAACAGAACTTATTTTGTAAAAACTTTTCGAAGGTTAAGATCATCAATGCATCAGTAATGAATTTATCAACACTATTGTAGCTTATTTCAACCTCAGAAGTCACTTTAGCAACCGTTAATAGGCAGTAATTTTATCAAAATCGACGAACAATGCGAATATGTTTTTCATTCACGCTGTTCCTCAGGCTACGTCGGTAACCTCTATTTCTAACTGCTTCTTGCCACCCCCTCCCCAAATTATTAAACACGTACATTAAAATAGATTATAAGTTGTTTCAGACTATTGATACTATTATATTACAAAAACTGACCAAAAAATACTATAGTTGACCAGCAGCACAAAGAAAATAGTTTAAGGGTAATGAGTAATTGCTGGGCATTTTTATTCCCATCTTTTATAACAACGTAATACTCTAAAGGGTACAAAAATTATGACTTACTAAGTAATTTATTTACCTTTTTTAATAATAACATATAAAACACTATGTCACTTAAAAGGAATTATAATGCCAATACATGTTTAATATCAAAATTATAACAAAGAAACAATATTATTAAATATAATTCTGTGCAAAGTAATTATATAAATCTCTTCTACATCAATTTGTTGACTTAGGTGGTACAAGAATTATGTTTCAGCTTGATTTTTGTATTGAAATTTTTTATTACTTATGTTTTTACAAGTCTTGTGAAAATTCTTTAGTATTTGATGGGCTATTCATTTGAATTGCTAGGAGTCTTTTGTTTTCTTTATTAAAATTTTAATAATTACTTAATTTCAAAACTTCCTTATTATCTATCTCTTATTGTTAGGGTATAATTTTAGTTTTGTTTTATAATTTATTATCAATTATCTGAAATCTAAAGTATTTGAAGTATTTGCAATATTAAAATTTTGATATTTTTTTATAACTTTTTCTACTAATTTTAAAATCTAATATTTAATACGTGTAAAAAATATTTTTATTTTAAAATTAGGACAATTAAGGCATCGTTCTGTTGACTGAAGAAAATTTAATTGTAATTATAAATGAATTAGCAATATAGAATACATTATTTGAATTAAGAGTGAACGTGTCCTCAGAAAGTAACATCTTTCAAATTTAGTGAAGGACATATACATACATTATTATACGTTACTTCAGTTTCATCGTAAATAAAAGTCAACACAATAACAAATCTAAACAGTATGTACCGAGGAGTTATTTTAGTAAGAACCTGTCAAAGGCGCCTTACGATATTTTATGAAGATGATATTAGTTTAAAAGATCGATCAAGATTGGTTGATAATTTCTAACTATATTGGCGCCTTTGTCAATAATACAAAAATATCTGAGAGCAATTGGTAAAATCAACAAAGCGTAGAAGTGAGTTCCATATTTGTTGATAGATATACAAAATTGTCAGCGTATTTTTATCTACACTAAGTTGTTATCAAGGTATGAAAATGAACAATTCTTTGACCATATTCTTTACAGATAGACCTTGAACGATAAATCACATAAAAAGAAGAGAATTTGTTAGAGAAACCTCAAAATCAAATTTACAACAAAGAAAGGTTTTTCTTTGCATACGGTAAAAAATCTCCAGTTTGTAGACTTTTTTTATCAATAGCCGAATCACCTAAATGAAGCTGGGTTACTGCAATTCCCCGCAGTCTAATAATTCAATATGATAATGATCGTTCTTATTTATCACAGGTTACACTAAATACTGCACCATCAGATTGTCACCTACTGAGATATATTTGGTACTTCGTACAGAGGAAACAATTGAATGATTATGATTATGTCAGAAATGCGATGATTTATTCTACGTCTAAGAGTTTTTAGGTACAGGAAATAGAAAAGCTTATTGAGAGATGAAACAGTATTATTGATTAACTATAGTATGCCAAAGTGGTTAAAAATTTGTAGGCTGAGGGAGTAGAGAAAAGTGTTATCTCAATGCTTTTTTTTTATCTGATCAGCATTATAAAACCTTAGTGTCACAATAATTATGTAATGACTTTGCTGGTAGAAACAACAAAACTATTTATAAGATATTTCCATTCTTTAAACGTTAAATCATATATAGTAAATATATAATAGTAAATTGAAACGATCAGTTGCAGTATCGAGCATATTTTATTAATAATTGCTGCAACTCCTGCAATATGGTAAGTAAAAGCGCCTTTTTACAATACATTGTTTTAAAAAAACTGAGCAAAATTTACAAAAAAAGTTGCAAAAGCAGTACAATTGGGGAATCTTAAAGTTAATGATTTGGTTAAAATAAATTACATATCCTTAAATAATGCATCAGATCAGGCTAAAAAAGGCAATGCAATAAATTTGTAGTTTTTAATGTTAAATATAATACAAACTAACACAGAACTAAACTTAATTCCATATTTACCAAATATAAATAGGTAGGTTTGATCTTCTTTGGTTTGATAAATGAAAACTTGCATAAGTCGTTTGAAAAAGACGTTCCAAATTATTAATGGTAGAGGGATATCATGAAAAAGTAACCTAAAAAATAGAGGTTTCTAGGGATAAAAAATATTGAGTATAAATTTAACACAATATTTGAATATAAAATACCCAGATTAAGACTTCAACACATTATTGTAAAAATTATTGTCTAGGGAGAAAACTTAATGTATTTTCAGACTTCTAACATTCTTTTCAAGAATTTAGTAAAGATCTTGGAACTGTCAGGAAGTACACCTAGTTATCTGTTTGATATAAATTTCTTGGGCATAAAAATAAAAATTTTAATTTGCTTTTTCATCTGTAAAGCACAGATGAGCCAGTTTATGATTTTTTGTTGTACAAATTACTATTTTTTACTTTTTTAAATTGTATAATTTTAAATATTTAAACACATATCAGCGGAAATGTTTATTCCCAACTTCTTTTTTCTTAAGAATGAACAGAGGAGTTTTTATAGACATTGTTTTTCTACTAAGATTGTCGTATAAATGCAAGTATTACCTTTATAGTTATTCTTTTTTTTTAATTTCTGGTGAGACTTGATAACTTAAAAACCACGCCAGTATAATTAGTTTTATACAAATTATGTATTTTTGGATATTTTGGTGAATTTGTAAACCTGTCTAAATCAGTAAAACTAAGAAAGCCTTCAAGAAATAAGTAAAATGTTAACGCTTAAAATTTCTAATTTTCTAATATTTGATAAAACAGCTATAATCGGGTTTTGCAGGAAAAAAGTTAAAGCAAACAAATAGGCAAATTAAAAAATTAATGCATTAAGGTATCTGAGTAACATGAAAAGCGAAAGTTTGAAAATTTATTGTGGTAAAGTAAATTCTATAAAACTTGTAAGTTACCTACAACTAATAATGTTCTTATACATCTTTGTTTATTATATAAACCATGTCGAACTTACAGGTGTGTCATAGGCCAAACTGATTGTGGTACTTGCTATAACAAATATGGCTGTGTTTAAAAATATCTTTGCACGCAATGAATCTGTTTATATAGAATAAATGAAACTGAACTAACACAGGTGTCAGATTAAAATGGGAACACAATTTGTTATTTTATAATATGCAACACTAATTTATCGATAAGAAGATACCCGTGCTGTACCAAAAAAAAAAATGCGTTTTCTACCGGATAAATTTGGCAGTATATTACACTACCAATTTAGTGACAGTGGTCGCACCTGAATATAAAAGCGTTTTCTAAATCATTTGGATACAGTTGAAGAGAAAGTTCTGACACGCTTGCCAAAAATTTAATTTTTATAGACAAATTTATTCAAGAACAACAACTAATTTCAAAGTAAGGGACGTTATTGTCTTCGACCGTTTGTTACTGATCTGCAAGTATCCGGATCTGGTTATCGAAGTACCCCTGAAACACTTCTTCAACATGATCTTTTTGCCGAAATCATGAAGAGATAGATCAACTTTTTTCCCAATGTTACAATTCGCTTCCAAATACGAACGTTTAAGAGATTTTTGAGCAACTGGCGGCAAATTTCGACTCGCTTATTGGCTTTTACTTTGGTCAGCTTATGTGGGTTTGGTCGGGCTTCTTGTAGACAAAGTTAAGTTACTGAAGATGACTCCATGTGTCTTCTAATTTACTCCAAACTCTTAAATTAAATTTCGAGTGCTTGAAGACGGCTGGCTATCCGAAGTGGCTTGTAAGTCTTCGTCGTCTAGAATAAATGGTCGGGTTAGAACGTGGTTGATTTTGAGACCGAGATCACCAAACTTTTTGTATTTTCTTACCACAGTCTCGCTATTTCTTCGTCTTCAGCAATGCAAATCTCTTTTTTAGACTTTCCTAATAAAAGTTCTCGCTTCCAGCAATAACATATTGAGATTGAAGTTGAGATTTGTCTATCTAAAATCATAGCACCGGGATAATATAAATACAAAACAATAACAAAATCAATTTCTTACAAGTATGTCAGAGCTTTTTCTAACTTAATAACAAATTCTTTCACCAGACTAAAATTTATCAGAAAATTAACATAATCATGTAAGTGCCATTTGCTATGGTGACCAATCACGTTTAATTTGGTGATCGCACCCCAAATCAAATATACTGAAATTATGAGTAATAAACTTCTCTACTTGTTACCAATAATAGCATTCTACTAAAAAAATATTTTTATGCAAAATGACGTCTATTGTGTAAGTATTATGACAGCAAAAGAGGTTTAACCAAGTATTAATTGTAAATTTTAAATAAATATTTGGATAAGTGTTGCATTAATATATAATATCAGTAGATAAAACTATTTATTTGAATTGCTTGTGATAATAATGAAAGTTATAAAATGTTATCTTAAAATTTTATGGATGATGTTAAACGTATCTCCTAATGGACCCTCTTAGCTTGTATAAGGCTTCTTCATGGAATTTTTAAAGGTTTAGGCTGCTGCACTTTTTCGTATTTTTGATATTGGATCAGGATTTCTTAAAACAACTCTTTGAATGAAATGATTTTTAGGACTTATAATTGATATATTCCGTAACACAACAATTTATGGTCTTTTGAATAATCAGTTTTGCTAGTTGTTGTAGGAAGAGTAGAAAACTCTTTTCGTTGTATTTGATACCTAACAATTTCGGCAATTTAATCTTCAAAGTGCAAGTACAAATAGCTCGACAAACCGGAATTTTGCGACTTGTAGCAATGAAGTAGGCAAACCTTGCGAAATGTCGTTTTATCATCTATCATTGCGCAAATGAAGTTCAAATTCCATATAAGTGCTTGTACAAAATTATTTTTGGTCGATGAAATATTCAGATTGCTAATACATATAGATATCTAGATTTAGGATAAAACAACTTACAATTGTTCATTAAATATATAAATGGAACTATTGCTCTTTCACGGCAGTTGCATAATTAACCCATAAAAACAAATTACGCTTGATAATACACTAATGTATTTAAATAGGTTTGCAGTCAGATAGACGTGGCTTAAAAATGCAATGGATTCTGAATGCCTATCGTAGATTATGACAATGGTCTCCCTGAAAGAGGGGGTAAATCTAATTTCGCATCAGGAGGCGCCCATCATTTCTCATAGTGTGTCACCGAAGAGCATTCTGCTGCTATTAAGGAATGTAGAGTGGAGTAATCCATTTTTTACCGCGAAGGCTGAAATTGCGGGATAGACGGCGAAAAGGGCAAACGCTTAACTTTATGTAATTCTATGCAATTCCGCCGCACCCGCAAGGAGTCGGGTAATGTCCGACCTCAAAATTTCACGGTCGGAGCGATTGTTCGCCCGTGCCTTGCACAAGGTAAAAGTACGAGATAATTATTTATCGGGTCAAATTGAGCGTGTCAAATGGCCAGGTTATTGTATTTGGATTTGTTGCTGTCGCTGATTGATTTTTTGTAGATAAATAAGTGTATGTTAAGTAGTTAGATGTTCCGGTCTTTTCGCGGCCATTCAGGCCCACGCGTATACAGGCGGTGAATATTTACGTGTAGATGTGTTAGAGCGTTAACTACTTTTTTTACGACTTCTCTTAGAACACGTCATACAAGCATGAAAAAATATTTAAGTATTTTTTAATAATGGTATATACATTTTATGCAGAAATCATCTAAACAATACTTAACTTTTATTCATGTCCACAGAATAAATATTTAAAAAGAAAAAACGCAAACATGCTATTGGTTCTTAAAATTTTATTTCACTAATAATTAAATTTAAAGGATAATGACAATCTCTTAATTTTAATCAGTTAAATTAAGTTAGAGAAATACTACTATTACTCCTTGACTTAATATCCCATAAAAATCCATAGCTTACAAAGAGTAGTGACCATCTATACCCTAACCCTCTTGAAACTAAAGGAGCAACTGCTTTATTTGCCTTTAGGTACAACTTTTTATTTTATAATTTCTTCTCGGATTTTTCTATTATTTTTTTATTCTTTTCGATTATTTGCCATTTGGTTCAAATTTGAACTCCGAGCTTTCTTTAAGCTTTTCCAAATTCCCCCATCTGCTTCTTTCTAATATGCTTTTTGCTCTTTAATCTTATAATTTTCTTACTGTTACTTTTTTCACTACACTTGCTTCACCTATACGTCCTAAATGTTCTAACCTATTCTTATGCTTCTGATTTTGCTAGTTATACTTGTAATTTTAAACATTAATGCTAGTTTATCCTTATTCTTCATATTCCATTATCGTTTACTGGTCCAAATATCCTCCTCAGTATTTTTCGCTGTTAATTTTCGAACTGACATTTTTTTCCTCTTGAATACATGGCAACTATTTTATGCACTTTTAATTCGAAATTTATGGACAACACTTTTGACTTTAATATTGATCATGATGCGTAATAACATTTATTTTCTGATTCTAATATTGAAGTTTTGAGATACTTAATTTTTTTCTGTTACCGCTAATTTTAAGTACTTACACTTTTTCACTGTTTTAAAATTTCTGATGTGGAACTTTGTTTCCTTAATGTTTTTTTCTTGTTTACTTTTAATCCTTGTATTGCTGCAGCTTTTTCAAGTATCTATATACATCTTCGGAGGTTCTTTTACGTATGACGTCGTCGGTATAAGCTAAGATATGATATAATAGGAAAGCTTCGTATAATTTTTTACAATACTAAATTAAAAACTGTTGTAAAAATTGAGTTTCTTTGCCTTAGTTCTTTCTCGATCACAAAGTTTTCTAAACATAGATTCTGTATTTTTATTTTAGCCTTAGTTTTTAACAAAGATATTGGTTGCCCGATAAGCTTTGCTGGTATTTCGAATTCTTACAAAGTCTTATATTATTCTTTCCTTACTGTCGTGTCGTATGTTTGTTGAAAGTCAATGAATATGTGAAGTAGGTCTGTCTCAAAATTTTTCTTGAATTTGTCTAGATTATTATCAATTTTTTTCTTTTAAATTAGCACTGATACTTTCATACTATTTAGTTCATATGTACACCTAACTTTTCGCCCAAAAATTTGCTAAATGTTGTATATCCAACATATCCCTCTGTAGCTTTCGCACTTTGTTTGATCACTCTTCTTGTGAATTGTAAAGATTTGTTTTTAATGCTTTATCAATTCTAAGGTTATATCACCTGGTCTTGTTCCAGTTTTTTACACTTTTATATTTCTTTGTTACTTGTTCTTCGTATGTTGGGAGAGTTATTTTAAGCTTTGTTTTTTTATCGGTTCTTAGATTTTGTCTTCTTTTATTTTGTTATTATTGTAAAGATGGTAGTGGCAGCGGTGGCATCGACAACTCACATGGTCCCATCTGACCACCTGGACCACTCCTCATTGAATCAACCACTACATGCTTACCGTTTTACTTACTTACTACATGCTTGGCGTTCCTGATAATTTATCCATCCAGGATAAACCAACACTATAACGTTTAGTTATTAAAAAAGTACAATATCTATATTAAATTAAATTAACAATTAACAATGTCAAATATCGTAACTATAATAAGGTTGATTAATAGGTAACGTTTGATCAAAATGAATTTTCTTCGATTACTAAAATACTATGCCAATTGTTGTAGCATCGACGTGGCTCTTTCGTTTCCTAGAGGTACGATACATTTTGTAATCATAGTCCTAGGAAAAAGCACACCTATAAATTGTAGGGTTTATATTTAATTAAATGTTGTTACAATCAGCTGCAATTTTAAAAATGATACCGCTTTGGAACCCGTTCAAAACAACCGTTTCGTTAATGCAATGTTGACTCGCTCTCAAAACATGAATCGTAAGCTCATTTTCGTTTCTAACACTGCACTGACATACCTATACCCAAGTTCAGAACAATTAAAACACCTTGGCTTATTGCCTTTGCCAATTAATTTGCCATCTTTTTTAATTTTCTATTGTGAAACATAATTCTTCAGATATACCTTTTGAATGGTTATATAATTCTTTTGTGACTGCAAAATATTAAATACGAGCTTAATCTTACAGGTCCTGAACCGGAATTCCTTCTTATTTAATAATGCCTCCACGATAAATCGGATGACAATTTCCTAAAATCCGCAAATCATTTATTTATTTTCCACTTTCCTTTTCAAGATTTCTCTGCAAAACTACTTTGGTAGGAAAATAATAAAATATTTGGTGCAGTTCTTGTAACAAATCACTGGTATTTGAAATTAAATAATCTGGTTTCAATAAAGCCAAAACTGAGTTCGCCTCGCCCTATGAGTTTTATACCTATTAAAATTCTTATTGTATTTTCCGTCCTGGGTCTCATCTTGTTCAAGCGGCCATTAAAAATGCATACATTATTATTATATTACGTATTTAGTACCGCTTCAAAGTATCCTTTCCATCTTTTAGTAATCCCCCGTTTGCTGCAAATCAAGTTTTTTTCCGAATTTCTGTACATTACAGTTCTTAGCTGATATTCTTTTCTTGTCGTATTCTTTTGCTACTCTCTTTTGGATATTATATTGTTCATTGGATTCTACTGTGTTATTTTTTAAAAACATCAACTTATCATTTTTAATTTCCTTTGTTATGCACCTATAATTTTCATCAAACTTTTTTATATTATTTTGTCTTTTCACATCTAATACCTCCTCATTTGCCGTTTTTATAATTCCATACTTCTATTTCATCTACATTATTCTTTTTCAGTGAATTATTCTTAATCACTCTTTGATTCTCGACTTATGCATTAGTCTTTTTCCGCTATTTGCTATTAATTCTTTGGTATTATACTTTATATTTATCACTCTGTTTACATTTAATTGTTACTAAAATAATTGGTGTTGGTGTTCACTCCCCTACAACTTCTGACATCTAATACATCTGTTGCATGTCAAGTTATACAAACATGTAATTAAAAATGTAATTGAGTTTATAATATTATTAATAGTGACAATTAAATTTTATCCACTCTCGTGCAACAAGTTACATAATAGGTTGTATCCTATATACATAAATAATAGACAATTATGAGCGCATGTTAGTAAATTTAAATTGTAAATGAGGATATGCATTGTGTCAAATTATACTTTTTCACTTGCCCCAACGCACGGAATATTTATGATGACATTTGCAAATAAAGTGACATAACAAATATTTCCTAACATAACACTTAATGGAGTTATTTTTGTACTTAACATATTCTACAGATAATCAATTTTATGGATTAGTTTGTCTTAACACCGTCTTTTTCTATTTTTCCTTATTTTGCGCAAGACTTTTAATTTCGTTCTAACTGAAGCATATTGGGTTGTCTATTGTCTGGAGTATGTACTGTAATGTCTACATTGTGTTCTCAAAGTGCCCTATTAATTAACCGTTTTTTTCTCATTTCTTTCATTAACTGTTTCTTCTTCCATTATTTCTAATAATTTATTATTCAACATCTCCTCTTTAACATCTTCTTATAGTAGTGTATCTTAAAAACTTGTATTTGTTTCTTTTTAGTTTCTGTCATCCGATCTCTATAAGGCAACACACTATACAAATGTTTTGTTAGCTGTTGCGATATTTTTAGACATAGATTGTTTGTTCTTGAAAAACATTGTCGTAGCTTGCTATAATCTTTCTGAGATTTATTTTTTAGGCCTTTTGCCTTTACTTGTAATACTGCCCAAGGAGTAAACTTTTTCAAACTCTTCTTTTACATTTAATTTTATTTGTGCGTTTAGTTGCTTTCCATTTCCCCATGCTACTGTTTTTGTGTTACTAATATTTAGTTTCATATAATGCTTATTTAGAATTGAGTCAATTTCGTTTAGTAATTGTTATAGTTCTTGTTCACTTTTAGATATCGGCGTATTGTATCATGTCTATATTCTTGAAATAAATTTTTAGTCGCACATATTCTTGTCTTACTCCAAGCTGTTTTGATTTACTAATAGGTTGTTTATAATATCTATTTTATTTCTACTTTTTATAATATTCCAAAAAATATAGATTTTATTTGGGTTTGTCGTTTCTTAATCTCTTTTTGTTATCATTCTCAGGACTAGAGTTACCTCCCTCGTACCGGAGTTTTTTTAAGCCAAACTATTCTTCTATGAACTTGTTTTTTATTATTTTTTCTATTATGTTGTATAAATTTCGATCAGTATTTTAAAAGCATATAAAACCAAATTAATTATCCTCTGGTTCTCAAGTTCATCGGTTTACGCTTTCTATAGGATTCACGTTATAATATTAATGAAATTTTATTTTTAGTTCTCGTATGACGTTCTCGTACTCAAACTATGTTATATTTTCAACATTTTTTAATTTTACATCCTCTTCTAATTCTATTTATCTAATTCTTCATCATCATATAGTAATTCTCTTTATTACTTTTATTTTACGGTAATAGCATTATCCCTTAACATTATTCATGCCAATGGTTTATTTTATCGCATTTTCTATTTCCTTTTTTTAAATAAATTATCTACTTCTCTTTTTGGTTTTTGGTTTGAATTTTGGTTTGGTTGGCATATACTGTTCTGTTGTGCTCATTAATTTTTTTTAAAACTGTTTCTTATTGTTCTTAAATCTATTTGTTTTTGGTTGATTTATTACTACAATCCACGGTTTTCATTTTTTGGCTTATTTTGGTGTTACTTTTTCTGTAGTTGAGATTATGTTTGTTTTAATGTTAGTATATATATTATATTAGTTATATTAGTATATATTATATATTATATTAGTATATATATATATATATATATATATATATATATATATATATATGGTCTATATTAATTGTATTTTTTCTGTTGTGTTTCTTTATTTCAATGTTTTGTTGTACAGAATCAATTAAAAAAATTATCATAACCAAAATGTGGTCGCTATTACAAACAGTCTCTGGATAATTTTGTACGATTTTTAATTTGGTTTCTAAGGTTCTAATTTACCAGCATTCAGATTATTTGATATATTTTTCTTGCACCTGCCATAGCCTATATTTATCTTCTGCATAGGTGATGTAATATTATTTTTACAATACTGTGCCCAAACTCGAAACTTATAATCGCCCTCTTCTATGTTTCTTTTGCCCAGACCGTTTCTGTCACATGCTAGTCTTCTAGAATGATAGATTTTCTATTTTTGCATATTTTATTATTTTCTTCAGTTTTTTATAGCTTTGTTATTCGCCTTTATTCTCTGTGTTCGGACGTTGGTATTTCCACCTACATTATAATTTGTTCTTTTGAGAAAGTGTCTACTTTTACAATCATTAGTACTCTCTTAATCTGTGATACATTTTTTAGTAATTTTCTATTTATTTATTCATAATTATGGTCACTCCGCTATGCAATGATGATTTTAAGGTCTTTGCTCCACATATTCGCTTTATTTTGTCATAAGACTCCACTCAGTAGAGTAGAAATAGTAGATCTTGTGATTTTATTATTTTATAGCTTTACAATTCTTAAATTTTTACGTTTTTCAGAGATATCACATTCTATCTTTTCAGACTTTTTTGTTTGATTCTTCATTAGTTGTTTCCGATAAATATTGCACGAATCCAAAAATTGTTAGCTTTACGTATTATACTCACAACTCATTCTTCTGCGTGAGGAACCGTTTTATGTATAAAGCAGTTTTGGCTATGAAATATTTGCCAAACTGTTATCTGTATCATTCTAGCATTTCTAACAATTTTGGCTAATATTTTAAAGGGGTAAGTGTTAAATATTTATTATTTTTATTTTAAAAGTATTTTATAACGGTATCAACGCATCCCAAAGAAAGACCTGTTACAGGGCCTCACGCAAACCGTGAAGTATCACGTACACATGTCTACGCGGTGTACATACACAACCGTCAATGTGATAATCTGACAAGTCATTGAATTTAAAAATATCATTTTGTTACGAAAGAGCATTGCACACGAAAAAAACAGTCGAGAGTAATAACCAATAAATTAGGATCGGATACAAATACTAAAAATTTTGTACATTTGTTTCTCCATAAAAGTTTTCCTAAACAAGTACATTTCCCACAAAAACATATCGGTTAATTTTTCATTTCTGTTTAAATAAACAACGAAGTCTTATTTTTTGACTTATAGTTTTTTTTAGTGAGTAGGCAGATTGAAACCCTAAGGAAAGAACTAACTCCAATCCCTCGAAAATGGCATTGAAGTGGATGCTAAAACGTCAGGAATTTCCAAATAATCGACACGGTTCAACTCGTGAACCTAATTGTTTATATATATTAAACATATGTGGGCAGTTTAGTTAGTTATTTGAACCACCAATCAATCTCGTGGTGTCTTGAAAAGCGAAATAAGTGTATACTTAAAAATACAAAAAAAATACAAACTAAATCGGGTTATTACACAATTTACGAAAAGCGATAAACAATCAGCAAACCTCCTCTCTCTTTAGTCTTTAGTCCTGGGACTGGTTTGAAGCAGCTTTCCACTTCACTATGTCTTTCCGCTTTATTTTTTATTTCTTGATAATTCTAACTTCTAAGTCTTCTATTATTTGTTTGATAAATTTCATCCGAGTCAACTTCTTGGATTTTTACCACCTACTTTCCCTTCAATAATTGTTTTTAGTGATCCACTTCCTCTCTAAATACAACCTACTGTTTGCATCCTTCGCTTTGTTATTTGTGTGCATATTTTTCTTTTTCTTGCATTTGTTCTTGGATTTCTTATATATTATTATACCCTTCTGTAGTACAACATCTTAAATGCTTTTATTTTCTTTTTGTGCGCTTTTCCAATGGTCCAAGTTTCGCATGCATACAGAACTATGCTCCATATATATGTCTTGATATATTGTTTTTTAGTATTTATTAATATGTTATTGGATGTCAGTAGTGTAAAATCCTCTTTTTAAAAAATCTGGGCTGCCAAAATTCTCAAACAAAATGTGCAATGGTAAGAGGATTTGTTGAAGACTCCCAAAAAATAATAGCCAAACTCTAGTAAAAGTAACAGAAGTAGAAGCATTATTTAACGTTATTTGGAAAGTGTGGGGTTATATAAATGTTGCCAAGAAAAATCATTTGCTAACACCCTTTCACAAACAGTGTGTAATCGACCGTATAACTTTTGGTGGTGCATTATTTTCTCTAATAAAAGCTGATACTGTCAATCTAATGAGAGTAGTCGAACCTGAGTATGCAATTAAGTGGGCAATAAATTTTTTCACTCGACTGCGTAATATTGGAAAGATGAGAAAGTTAGCATAATGGTGTGGGGTGTCATTTGATATGCTAGTAGTTTAACTTTGTGTGATGGTAATGTGAATACCGCCAAATGCAATAACGTTTCTTCTCTACTTCTAAACTTTTACTTGAATTTACAAATGCAATTCTACTTAAAGAAAATGTTTCTACAAAGGGTGGCGACTGCTGGTTGTGTGTTGAATTAAATATTAATTGGAGGTTTTGGTTGAATATTTGAGCAAGTATTGCATTAATAAAATTTGTTATTAATATCCTGTATCTGTCTATTTTATTTTGATCTAATAGCATCAAATAATTAAACAGAATTAAATTGTTTAAACATCTGACATTAAATTGAAAAGAAGAATAGATATACTATGAAGAATATTCTAACGAATAATAACAAAAAGAAAATCAGAAAATGTATAAACGGCAAATAGAGGAGAATTTAGAAACACTTAAAGAATTAATTGGAAAGAATAAACTCCGTCGGCAAGTATCCATATTGAAGTTTAGGGATTTTTTGTTCACATATTTAGAGATTACTAAAATGGTAAAATTCACTGTTTTTGACATTTAGTGCTTTTTTATTATAAAATAAAACAGGTAACAAATCAATATATTTTGAATACCACTGTCGATTTGAAAAATGAAAAGAAAAAGCAATAGTATATCTTGTAAACTAGAAACCCAACCACACGTCTGTTATTTGAGCGTTTAATAATGCTTGCAATTTTTTGTGGGATGGACAAATAGATTAAGAACACATATATCTTGTTATACATTTTGAAAGCATACATAAAGACAGTATATCTGAAATTGAATTACGCTACTTGCATTGTTTGTGCACTTCACTGTGTTTGCAAAAAAAAAGAAAAACCAGTTTACAAACGGACGCTTTGTATCTCAAACTAAGAGAATGTTATTAAGAAGAAATACCATAATTACAATTTTTAAGGAAATCACGGTATTATCAGTTCGCAAAAAACTTGTTATTTTAAAATGATCTCCGTAGAGAGTAAGTGCATAGAAATTTGCTTACAATTAGAGATAGTACTTCTGTACTTAGAATTAACAGGAATTTAAATCATTCTGAGATATTGGTTTTTAAAAAAAAATTATTTATGGCTTTTAAAAGTTTTTTGATTCTACAAATGCAGTCTTCTGTTGATTAACATATAACTAGAACTTTTTAGCTTATTTATCCTCTTTTTTGTTCTTTGTAAACTCATCTCAACTCAAAATTTTCAGGATGCCTTAGTTGGTTCAATTCCATTCATAATCACATCAAACACAATATTAAATTATATATATTTTGTGATGGTATCCTTTAGGAGGCCAATCTTTGTATCTTTACTCTGCATAATCCTATAAAAAGTACGTGTATTTGCATTTTCTCACTTTTATTTTTTTATTGTTTGTTAGCGATCTGTCGGGCCTAAAGCATGCCTACTGTCGTTTGCTAAAACGGATAGTATTTTATTTGCATTATTTAACAATAAATTATATAGAGAAAAAAGAAAAGGGTTATCTACACAAGTCAAGTGGAGGTGGAAGAAAACTGCGATAAATGAAAAATGAGAATGTTATTCACGGAACTAAATGTAAGAAAAATTGCAATGAGCATAAACGTTGTCAAAAAAAAAAAACAATGAGAGCGAGATCATAAATTATTTTTATTGAGTTCGTATTTTGAATTTACTAAATTATAAAAAGGTTTTTTAACACTTACAACATTTTGATTTTTATGTGCGAATTAATGTTAAAAACAATAACAACTATTCTCCAAAGTAAAGATTGCCATTGTTAATAACTTTTTGCCAGATTTCTGCAATGGAATCTGTCGACGGTGCCTATTTGCAAACTTAAAAAAAAAGGAATATTTGGCATGCATTTTCAACTTGATCAAAAGACTAAACGACGATGAAGAAAAAACAGATCACAGACCAAAACATACTACAATTAGAAGCTGCAATATTGGTATTGTAAGCTGAATATGGCGAAACTTCCACCATATTCACTTGTCTGTGATCTTTGTGACACGATAAGTGGGTGCGTTGTCTTCTAGAAAAAGAACTTCTTCAGGGTTCATCCAAGTTAGATATTTTTCTGTAAGGCTCCATAAAGTTTTTTTTTCTACTTGAAACAGCCCATAATAGTCAATAACTTTTTGCCAGCGATCTATAAGTAGTCGAATCTCTTCAGTATACCAATCTGCTGATTTCTAAACGAAGAATTCTTGACATATTTCTTCAATTTGATAAAATTACTCAAAATGTGCGTCACAGATCAAAACAGAACGCAGAAGTGCCAGATTGGGGTTGTAAGTTGGATGACAAGTTTTATCCAGTGCAGTAGTTTTGTTTGTAGTATTTGTGGCACAGTGTGAGGGTGCGTTGTTTTGTTGAAAAAGAGCCCCCTTGCAGTTAATTATATTATAATTTTTCATTAAAACTTCGTAAACTCGTGCGAGAGCAACTCGATATTTATACCTTTTTCCTTTGGAACCAATTGAAAGTGCATAGTAATAGGTGTATAAATAAGTTCTCAGCTTTTTTTCTGCAGAATTAAAGTTTTATTTAAAAACAAACAAAAAAAGCTTTAGTATCAAAGTATGCTCCGTTGGCATCGATGACCTTTTGCCATCTTTCGGGTAGCTTGCAAATTCCCTAGTGATATCGATGCATTTTCGGACTTCTTCTTCTGTTTTGAAGTGCATATCAGCCAAGTGATGCTGTGACGACCGAAATAAATGATAATTGGAAGGGGCCATGTCTGGGCTATACGCCGCATGTGGGAGAAGTTCCCAGCCTAACGCGTCTGCAGCTCATCCGTGTCAAATGTTTGAGGGCGTCCAGCGCCTGGTTGATCTTCAAGACTAAACTCTCCTCCGCGAAATCTTTGGTACCACTTTTTGCACGTTGCATGGCTTACAGCATTCTCACCATATGCAGCACAAATCATTTCGGTGGCTTCAGCAGCGTTTTTCTTAAGATGAAACGCAAAGTGGATAGAAAATCGAATATGCTCTTTTGTGATTGCCATCGTGAACACAGCTGATTATTGATGTTATGTGCATCAAACGCCAAATCGCATGATGTTTCGAAAGACCAAATGTCATTGCTTTAAAACCGCAAGAGGGCGGACTAATACGTTACATGTAAACGGTGATTTGCGTCCTGTGAAATCTAAAGCTGAGAACTTATTTATACACCTATTAAAATAAACGTCAACATTTCATCAAACTGAAATTAAGATTTTTTTATAAAAAAACATTTTATTTATCAAGTAATACTATTTTTTTTTACAAAAAACCCAGTGCTTAGAAGAATTGCACTTGAAAAAGTAAACCCACATTTCATCAAAGTGGTAAGTCGCTTTTAAAATCGACCATCGAATGAATTTTCAACGACTTATACTTCAGTCAATTTTTAAGTATCTTGTTTTGCGTTCTAGTCCGTGAAGTATTGGTATTTAAAACAACTTATAAATCTTTTTCATCTAAAAAAAGTGATTGACCGGACAGTAGTTGACCTTTAAATCTGAATTCTTGTAACATTTGAAACACTCACATGGCTCATAGTTCCTTATTTTTTGCCATCGTAGATTTATTTTGGCACCTCTTTTGTTGGTAGTTCCCGTTTCTAACAGAGGATAAAACTAGACATTTAATCGTTATCGTAATACGATATTAAGGCAATTAGTACTTAGGCAAGTCATTGGTGGCTGGTTATGACCATCTTAAAACATTTATTAAATACAACCTACGTTATACAATAGGAGAAAATTAAAGATAACTCAAAATACATCATTTGCACATCCTCCGTCATATGTACATAAGTACCTTACAATGTTAACGAAAAAATTTAATGTTTTGTCTTAAAAACTTTGTTAAAACAGTTAGTAATGAGCCACAAATAACATATTGTATATTATTATGTAAAGCATATAAGATCGTGAGATAAATCTTCTCAAACTATATCCAAGAAAATTACTTATACAACATACATTTCATGTACTATAAACTATGTTTGTAAAACCATAGAATTTAAACAAGTATTGTTCTCTTTCAAGACAGACAACAATAAGAATTGTTTAAAATTGAAAAATTATTATGGTGTCATGTTCCACCAAGACAATGCTGATTTATATTTTAACAACTAGAAAAAAAAAGATTGCAGTTTTATGCTTGGAATGCTTTGTTTTATTTTCTTTATTTACTTAATTTGACACTGTTTTGTTTCTCTAGAACCCCTCCGCTCCCAAAGGAAACAGTTTCACTTCTTTGGGAGTTTATTAAGAGGGACAAGCACTTTTGAGCCCTGAAAAGTGGAAAGTTCTAGGGAAATAAAATTTTGCTTATGAGATGGTGCTACATGACTGAAAAAAATGTTTATTTTATTTTAAGGTATTCTTTAATACATTTTTTAATATTACCTAATAATACGAATTTATTTTGTACTCAATACAATAGTATTTTTAAACTAAAATATAAAGATACTAGAAATACTAATAAAGAATAATATAGGCGTTTACTAAAACAACCCAAAAATGTTAGCAGTATAAAAAATCTATAAATTATAATGCCAAAAAGTTGTTTAATGACATTTTTTCTTAGGCAATAGAATGACAAAATAATTTTAAGGTAAAGAAGCTTTAAATCAAACATTGCCTTTAATAATGAAGACGTTTAGAAGTTCCCAACTTTTTGCAAATAGATTTTAAATAAATTTTATTCATAATTCTTCTTTTATTTGCTGCAGGGGCGGCCTGTCAAGAAGGGCACACATTTTCCGCCCGTATAATTAATTTAATAAATCACGGCACGAAATCGTATTAGCGCTGTAAATTTTGTTGCCGGAAACAGAAATGGGCCACGCACAGTGCCGTATGCGCGGCAATTGCCCGAGCAAAAAACATCCGGTACATACATGAAGTCGGCTTTAAATAAAGGCCATAGAAAAGCAATAATTATTGTTATCGGCTCCGAGCCCCGGCGGAGGGCGCGCACTCCCCGGACGCCCGGAGCGAAGCTTTACGGTTATGTTGGAAACTCGGAACAAACTGCCGTACGTTACCTATACAAGCCCGGCTGCTGCAGCACATGGCCCGGCGATTAAGGGGTAAATGTTATTATGACTCCTGGAACTTGCGCCAATAACTACATTATGCCGTAGCGGGTCAAATTCTCCAGAAGATGCCGAATTTGTGCTCGGTTAACTTTCCGGCTGGAAATTGGAGGTGGGCATGCTCGAAAGGGTTGCGGCCTAACCGCCGCCCCCGCCTCTTCTTGGGGTCGTAAAAATGGTTATGAATGCCAAACATGGCCTGGCTCGAGTTGCCAAATTAAAAAATTCAAATGCTAAGAAAACATTCGGATTCAATTCTCGCCAGCAGGCGCGGACTATTTCATAAAACAAAGTTAGAAAGCGCCTTTACCGCGCGAAATATTGCCCCGGGTGCATTCTACGTCAAATTGCTCGGGCGTAAGGTCTTTGGATTTTCGGTTTAGGAAAACTTTTTTGATTAGTAAATTCGACAGAAAGAATTCAATTATAGACAGGTACAAAGAGATAAGTTTTAATGAAAGCTTTTTAACAGTTCAGTAAGCACAACAAATAACTGTATCACATGTGTTTTTATACCAAATTTTTACTATTCATTGGTAGCTCTCTTCGTATAGAAACTATTGAACGTTTTGACTAATACATGTAACCATTTTCAACGAACTTAAAAAGTTCGTTACTGAATTCTATATGTCTGTCGGTCTGTCGGTCTGTCTGTCTGTCTGTCGCTGTCACAAAATTATGGATTTTTTAAAATTTTAAAATGGATTCTTATAGGAAATTTTTCGCTGATTTCAAAATCGAAATCAAAAAGTTTCTATCTCGAATAGTTTTCGAGATATTCGACTTCGAATTTCCGGAAAATTTCGACATTGCGATTTTATGAGTAATTCTTAAAGAAAATTTTACGCTTAATTCGAAAATGAAGAAAAAATTCTATGTCGAATAATTTTCCAGATATTCGATTTCGAATTTTCCCGAAATTCGAAATCGAAATCGAAAGGTTTTTTTAAGTTCGTTCTGGGATTGCTTACAGAGCAATCTCTTCGTCGGCCCCATTTTTTATTATGATTTTATTGCTTACTTTATATATTTTATTTATTTATTTTCCCCCCATTTTGTTTGAAATCTGTCTTACAGAAAGGACCATAAGCAAATGTTTTAACAATATTAATTCTTGGGTTTACATACAAAATCATTATGATGGTATAATCCGCTAATTATACAGTTTGTTGTCGGTAGATCCACTGTGAACAATAAATACAGCACAGGCTCCGGTATACTACCCCAAAGAACTCCAAAATTAATTGGGTGTAATTCCGTGTAGGTATATAATTTTAAAATACCTCTTACTGAAGTTGCTGTTTAATATTGTGCAGTGTCAGTCTATCAAAAGCCTGTTCGATTGCCATGCCTTTCCTCAACTCCAAACTAGTGACTTAAAATCAACTGACTTTCTTCTTAGAGTAGATTGATTCGCTTTAGGAGAAATTTGTCAAAAATCTTAGATCTTACTGGTACCAAGCTTATTGGTCTTATGCGTTCTCGGAATCTTTTCTTGGTTCTGCTGAGACTACGACCTTCGCCAATATTCTAATGGGCTGGACCGTATTCCATTTTTACTAATGCGTTAAATAGTATTGATAACCATTTTATTTTTTCTTTTGGTAAACCCTTTAATATTTTTTCCAGTAATAAATTCATAACCCGATATCTTTTTGCATTTAAGCCTTTTTATATGTTATTACAAATTTTTAGATTTCCTGATTGGCAATTCTACTTAAAATGGGGTTTCTATGTTGAACTTTTCTGCTTCTTCTGTTTCTTTTTCGGACGCTGCTCTTAGGAAGAACTTAAAGACTTTTGTTAAATTTTCTTTCGCTTGACTGATTCTAGCTCATTGACATTTGGTTTGATCTCTGGAGTGAGTTGTTGTGGTTGTTTCGATTATTCGTCGCCTTCCACAGCAAGTAATCAATTGATTCATTTGTCGAAGTATTCGGATATTGAAATATTCTCTCTCTCTCTCTCTCTCTCTCTATTATTTTTTTAAATTCTTTCGTAAACTTATCATGCGCTAATTGAACCTTTTTGAAGCTGTTTTTTCTCCATGATTGATGATAAAAAATTCTTGAGTGTATTTTTCTAACTAATCTCTGTTGTTTAAACTTCCCATGCTGCTTCTTGCATATGTCAATTCAGATTAATAACTTCATTGGTTGTCAATGAAATTTGCTGATTTTTTTATCTTAATTCCTCTAATTTGGTATTTTTATTACATATTGTGAAGGTGTTATTCTTTGTATAAATTAGCCATCTAAGCAATTAAGGGGGAATAATCCAGTAAAAAATCAAAGCACGGCTTAACACTTGTACAGACTGTGAGAATGTCTTTCGTCATACAGAAATGTATGGAATGAGGTATTTTTCTACGATTTGAGGATTAGCAGGTCAGTTTTCTTATTGTAAGCGGGATTAGCTGATTTTGTATTATAGCTTTTAGTGCAAATATAGATGACCTGGAGTTCCATCAAGGATGTTTCGCTTTATAATCTATACCTGCAATAAAACTATTACTTAGTAATTAGATATACAAATTAAACAATCTTTTCTGTTGACTTCATGTCAGTTTCATAAGCTAACAAAATTTGACTAAACTAGTACTAAATTAGTGTTCATGATTCAAAGGCAAAATAGTATTGTAGTACAAAAACCCACACAAGGCGTAGTATGTAAATGTAGTAAAAGTATTTTCCTTTTTTTCTAGGTTTTTATTCTTCTTATTTTTTCCTTTTTTAATATGGTATTGTACAACTAGTTTTTTGAAAGCAAAAACATTACAATAATTATTTAATAGTATCAACTTTAATTGTTTGACAGAAGGTAGATTCCATGGCATAAAAATGGTTTTTTTCCTGGAAATTTATTCTTACCTTATACAAAATGCTATAAATTCTACGTACTTGACAGTTTTGCAGCTAGCACTTAACGTAGTAATCTAAAAATGTTTTAATAGTTTAAATAAAAAAAAGATTCCATCTCTTCGCGGTGGATTAGATTATACCCAATTCGATATGGTGACGAACATTGTTGTTGTGAATGATGACCCGAACGAATTCTTTTATGTAAAATTTTGGTTTGAATAACAGTATAAACGTTGCTGTTGAACTTTTGCCATTTATGTCTAGTATTGTTTTTAAGTAACACCTTACACAATGGAATTTACCTCTGTTTAATATGGTCTTTAATTTACCATTGACAGGATTCAGCTACCAACTTACTTTTAGGAGCACCGACCAAAGGTAGTCGAGAATTTTTGTTGGTCGTTTTACATTTTTTCTACAAGATTGTTTTAATTACCCTACTTTTGTCTAATACAATACCTTGATTTATATTTAATGGGATCATTATTTATAATTTGTTTCTAAGAAAAAATGTTCAAATTATATTTTTTATCAGTATCTTTGTATTGGTGTAGCAGTTTTTGCAAATTGTCTTTGCTGATGGCTATTACTTAGTCTGTAGTCTTCCTTGGAGTCTCGTTTTCTTAAATGAGATTGTTTATTATTAGATAAAACCAAGTAAATCTTCTGTTATCTACCTTAATGTCTACAATAACCGTGGTGGTTTGTAGTACTACATTTAATTGCACTAAAATATAAACTATAACTTCATACTTAACGTGGTGTCATGCTTTAAATATAATAATTAATAGGGAAACCTTTCGGTGATTGTTTAATATCCATTTTTACCTTCTTCAAGATCAATGCGGTATAACTGTCTTTTTACTTCTGAAAATCTTAATAAAGGGATGATGAATTAACTTAACTAATATGTTCCCTTAGTATTTTAGAAGTTTATTGAATGTTTTATTTGGACTTGCTCATCATATTGTTTGTAATAAAACACATATACAAATTTACCTTAAAAATTTCTTAAAGCAGCTCCATAATATTTATTTCTATTCTATCACCAACCTATTCTTTTATAGTGTAATTAGCGCTGAAAAATATTTGCCCATATTGAGCTTGTTTGCAAATTTTCTCAACAATATTGTCATATCATTATTATTATTTTTATGTACGGCTTGGGAATTATTTTTAATTAGGTGTTATATTTGTGAACAAAAGGATCCTGCGGCTCTCAATAAAGTGATTGCTAATATTAAATACTAATAATTTTTACAGTTTTATGATTTGAATATTTTGTCTGTGTTGAAGCTTTAGTCTTGATTTATATTGTTCTCTTTCAATGACCAAGAATACTCTTAAATATCTAAAATAAATTTAAATAAACAATATACTTTAAAGCAACATATAGGAAATTCAGATAAAAGTTCAATTGTTTGCGTATAATACTACAAGAGAACTGAAATAAATAAAGCAAACCACCGCAACAAGATGTGTGATTTAAAGAACATTAATGTATGTTAATCGAAAATTAAATATCAACATAGATACGTATCATAGTGCTAGGATTCTAGCTTATTGAGGTTTTATCTGCACATAAAATATTTTTATGTTGGCCGGTGTGAAATATCTGAAATGAACATACTGCATTTGTTAACTTAACATGACTTATATTTTATAACTTGTAAACTTTTTATAAGTCAAACTATATAAATTATAGTAGAATTACTGCATAATAATATAACTAAGCATTCGAATGATATTTATAATGTAATTTATCTATCTGTGATTGGAGAAATGCTTAGCGATACAATGGAACATAATAATGGTAAGGCTCTAATGGCATGGGAGCACGGCCCGCGAACTGAAAGGTTAAAGCTCTCATATGTTCACTCTGTCTGTCCGGTTGTCGCCCACCATCTCCGATGCGGGGCGGCAATGTGGCAAGCACTGTGCCTTTGACGAACGCCATTATTACCCCTTGTTCGAGTGAACGCAGGTACTCAATTATTTTTAGTGACTAAGTAGGCTACCCACCAGGCATCATAGAACTCCGGGAATGGAACCCGGATCCGTCCGTACCGCAGTTCGTGCCTCAACCACTGGACCACTCTGGCGGTTAGAATAGAACAAATAAATTTGAAAAAAAACACAAGTTACAAATGATATTGAAAGAGTAAGGAACTTAAAATGGAATTTGACATGACTATAGACTGGAAGAATTGGGCATGTCTATAGCCTGGAAGTAGGATGAAAGATAGAAACCGAAGCTGGTGGAATGGAAACTAAGAGCCAATAAACGAAATGTAGGAAGACTACCCATGCACTGTACAGATCGTATCAAAAAAATAACAACTAAGTGGATGAATGAAGTAGAAGATATGACATGGAAGAGCTATGTTCAAAGATGGACGAAAAAAGAGGCTGAGCAATGATGATGATAATGAAAAAACTTCTTCTTATTAGATATATTTCTCTTGAAATGATTTGACAATATATAAAACTGAGCGTATGTAATAAAATACCTGAATATTTAATATATTTAACATCTGTCATTCTTCAGCAAATCATTTGTGCCAATCAAACATTCGCGCACATGGCGTACGATAATGTACTTTTTCTGCAAAGTTTAACACTTACTCGACTTCCTCATTTTAACAAAAAGTTTGAGAGTATTCGGCTTAGATATTTAATAGCCACATCTCGTAGATCATAAAGTTCAGGAATATATCAGGGTAGTAAATAAATAATAAATTTTAAAATACTAAATTTGTTTATAATTTACTTAATTCTACTAAACTGTCATAAAAATTTTCCCCTCCCCTCACAATATAGATGTAATATATAAGTATGTCCATTAAAAAAAAAATTTGTTATATATTTTGTTAAAGTGAGTTATAGTAACTGCTTTTCTATATGAATTGCTTTCCTTTCGATTTATTGGATCTTGTGAATAAATAAGTTTTAATGTTACTTTTATAAAAAGTACGAATTTCTCCACATGACTATTGCTTTCAAATCCTTAAGATAACAGTCTCAAACTCAAGTGAGGACTTTAATTTAACTTGATTGACTGCAGGATGCGAGGCGAGAGTTATCTTAAAAAAATAACACTTGTAATTGGAAGGCTGCATCTTTTGAGGACGATAGGTAGCTTTATCAGCATATCGTAGTAGTTTTAGGTACTTATTGTAATTTGTTAAACACATTCAAGTCGGTTGACTAACACTCACTTCGGCGTATATTTAGTCAATGCTTTGCAGCTGATTATATAAATTTTACGAATTAAAGCAACGTTCATATCGTTGCTGGTATAAGCGTAAAGTACATACGTTATATTTTTGACCATATTTTCATCCCATATTAAATATTGCATGCCATTGGAACACCTGGTTTCTGAATAACGTGTCTCTACTAAATTTTTAACGTAGTCTAAACAAAATATTAGTTGCTTCGCCACTTTCCTGCATTAAATTTTTTTAATAATATAAAATAATATAACCACTTAATGTTCAGTCATCGTGATTGATTCTGATAGAACCATGTGAAAGGGCGACTACCCATGTTAAAATAATTTTCATCTAATTGCGGTTTTCTAGTGTACTCATATTAATGGTAGGTTTAAATTTTACTCATTCAAATCAAAATAAACATATGGATGTTCCCAGTTGGTATTTAATTAACATTTTCTAGCATAAATATATTTAAATCTATTTATACATTTCATTTACATATGTATGCATAAAAAATGCAGCTTGCAATAAAATATTTTTTTAATTTTATTTTTATACAACATTAAATTGGTTTAGAATAATTATATTTTTATTATACCTTTTTAATTCTTATTGGTATATGTTTCTAATTCACTTGGAAGACGATGTATTTGTTCCCATAATTATATAGTCTCTCTTAAGAACTCATTTTAAGTTACTTTAATTTTTATTTTAAAATAAAAATTTGTAATCAAATATTAAAATCATTATATTTACCACAAAAATAAAAAAAAAAAAGAAGAAATGGCATTACTTATACTGTTTTGATAAACTGTATAAGTAAAATGTTATAGATATTAAAATCTTATGTTGTAAATAGCAGCAGCAGTAGCAATTGTCAACTTACATTAATATCATTGCATTAAAGGTCATCAGACAATAGCGCATGTCTAGTACAGTCATTGATGTCTATTACTTTGTAGATTGTTGGCAGCTGACCTCATTATTACTCTGCCGAGTATTCATCTAATTTGAATAAACTAAATGAAAGCTTCAAGGGTTACTTGTACAGATTTATCGGTAATTGCAAATGAACCCCTTGAAAAACAGAATCATGCAGGAAGTAGTGTATCATGCATGCCATTTTTTAACAATCATTCCTGCAGCACTATAAAATAACATTAATCTATAGGGGATTAGTTTTTAATATCACGTTAATGTCACGGCCGGATTATCGCTGCCCTGACTAATGCAATCGGATGTAACATTTGTTGGATGCAAAATTTAAACTCGACTAATTTGCATATTGCCTATTATAACTATTTATTATTTTACCGTGTACTTATGTTTCAATTTATTTGAACCAATATTAAATGATGATAAAACAAAAGTTTGTTAATAAGGGAAAATTATTGTCTTTTTCCTAAATTTGACTAATAAAAATTCTGCAGGGTGTGTCATAAAAATATATTGCAGCATTAATGTTTACATAATCCACCCTGGGTAAATCCCATTTTTTTAATTTACTGAGAATTATTGTAATTATTGCTCATTACTTTCAAGTGTAGAATTTTCTTTGAGACGCAATAATATTCAAGTTTCGCCTTTCTAAGGCATCAATTTATATAACAACCCCAAATTGTCCAGCTCTTATTTTTATTATTTATTAATTATATGTGTTTACAACGTGTTTGTATGCCAACTGTGTTAATGCGCTTTAATTCAAGAGAGATAAATACAATATTAAATAAATTTTTTTGTAAACAGAGAAGGTCGGTGGTAACTTTAATTTTTTAATCAATTCTATTTTCTAAGTTAAAAACACAAAAGAAGTATTTTTTAAGTAAGATTAATAATCTTATTCGCTCTTTTCCGGAAAAGAGAAGTTATCATTGATATTATCGCATTAAAGCTAGGGGTCTATTTTTATCCTCTAAGATTGATCTATCCCTTTGGGGCTTTAAGGATTCCTTTTTGTTGGGAAGGCTTGAATGGAGTCCGCGTTAAATTAATTATTTTTTTGGCGGAATTTCCGCGCGGCCGCTGAAATGTAATTATCCAAAGACATGGGGGCCGTAAATTTGACCTAAATCGTAGGGTGAACATTTGATGGTCGTAGGTAGCGGCACGTATAATTATTCCCATATATCATTCTGTTACCAAAGAATTTAATATGGGGCAAAGTTATAAAACTGCCAACGTTCATTATTGCGCGTGTTCGTCGGTGTGACAATATAATTTAAGTTTAACGTAATTATGCACTCAATGAATGGTAACGAAAATTATGGCACGCGTGAGAAATTTATTGTCTGAGCATTACGCAGCTCCTGCAGTGCAATTCCATCAGTGCAAGCCATTTAAACGGCAATTTACTGAACGACCGGAACTCCGAAAGTATAACGTACTGTTGCACGTTGCAATATTTCGCCGCAACAACCAAATCAGCTTAGCCGACTGACATCCAAATCTCAGCGAATTCATTATAAGCAATTTATGGTGGCCATAAATAACCCAAATGCTTCTAAAAATGAAAATTGGAGGCTGGTTGTCGTTTCTGTGCCATAGCAGTTATATTAAATGGCGGGCAATGTTAAAACGAACCGTAGCGATGGTGCAAGTTAACATGCCCCTTTTTAAATTTAATAAATATATTTTATAGAAACATTTGTATTATTCCTCTAATTTAAAATAGAGATAGAATAGTATTGAAATACATATATGCGATGTTAAGCTTATTTTATTATTATATAATACAACAAAAAAGGCATACTATGAAATATAGCATTGAAAAAATAAAAATTTAAATAATATCAAACAGGAGAAAAAAATAAATATACGATGTATTCCTACAATTACGTCACAGAATAACTAAATAACCTCTTCTTCTTTTTATGATAGATTCAAAACCAATCGAAGACAATAAAAATGTAATTGAAATAAAACAAATCATCATAATTGTCTCAGCCGAACTTATTATAAAAAAATATTTCCCAATGACTAAGATAATAAAAATATGGATATACAAAGACTAATTGAGAAGTTGAGTAAAAAACTTCGATATTCAAGAAAAGTCCCAACACTCTAGTCAAGTGCGCTTTATGTGATTGAAGTCACCAAGCCAACTATAAAAGTTTTACAAATTACCTAGAGCCAGAAAGTTTTCATACAGAGGAATGATAAATGAAACCCACCCTCAACAAATTTTTCCAAATATAAATGGATTTCTTCTTCTCCCGAATAGAGGCAACAATCTCAATTACGACACACAACGAGCCGCACAAAATCAATTAATCCTCTTAAAGCACGGGAAAAAAGAAGCCACAATCTTCTACCTCATGATCAACAGATAAGCATTGACAAAATACTTCTAATTTTTTTTCACTTAAAAGCATCTTTTCTTCCTAATTTTATATAGGCTACTAGCTTATTTCTAACCACACAGTTGATATTAACTCGGGTAAGCCACTAGTATAACCTGTTAATTTAGAAGAGAAATGTACCACTGATTATAAGAGACTATTTGATGTTTATTGTTGATTCTCAACTTATAAGCTTAAATAACATGTTCCTAATCATTTTTCACAACATATCTTAAAATTGGTTACTTTACTAAAAATACTGTAGAACGTCAACGGAATTGCCACTCACATCTCTAAACAACAACTTTTTACAATTACAACAACTTAATATATTATTAGTTTGAGAGAATCATAACATATATTAGAGTAACCACATCTATGGAACAACGTATTACCGCTATGTGGAAAATTAAATAGCCTATTATAAATTATAACCCTATACAACAAAACTTGTAAACATGAAAGTCTAAATTCCTCCCTCTCCAATTGTAATTGGAGCAGCTCACAACCCGCTTAGTCATGCTACATCAATTGACAAATACAAAGAGCATCTTTGGTCTCTATAGATTAAATTAATAATATGGGGTGATTGCAATTAAAAAGCGGTCCTGAAAACGCAATTTTCTAAGAGCAATCAAAAGAAACAGGTTGGATTCACCTCAGAAGTTATTTTAAAGAGAACATCAGTCAGCTATTAAGATAAAAGACAAGTATGACCTTTACAATACAAGTGGCTACAATAAAATGCTAGTTTTTGTTGTCAACCTCGCTCTTCCCGCTATTTTAAGTTCACTAATAAATTAAGTCTCTTAATGTGACCGTAAGAGGCATTTTATATTATCTTCTCAGAAAAACCTTAGTTATGCTCACTACTATATACAGTAGTATATTAAGATTAACTTACTTCTTTATTGTGGCAACACATGGATTATTAAGATTTCCAAGCCTGATAAATCTTCCAACCAATCCTCATTCTATCAACTCATGTCTCCTACCCTTAATGTTAAAGATATTTGAAAGGCTACTCCTTAAAAGAATTAAAAGGAACAGTAGATTTTAATTAAACAATTCCATAATATTAGTTCAATTGTCATGAAGCCTATTTTAAAACACATTGGTCATCCCAAATGATACAGTCTTGAATTAAAAAATATTGTACATCTACATTCTTAAAAACAAAAGTTTTAATAAAGTGACGAGGTATTCAATTTAGAATCTTAATTTAATATTTTTTGGTAGAGTGTCCGATTACTCCAACGTATTCGGCTTATCTATCTATAATACGAGCTTGTCAAAGATCGCCATTTTCTTGTTTAAATGACATAACTCTACCATTATGAATTATTGAAATTGATTCCAAACCTTCAAGTATAAAGTTGACTCTACAAGTTACAGAATTGATAGTGAATAAGATCATCAAATAGATGCGAAAGCGTCAAGAGTTTCTAAACTCTGACCACGGTCTTATAATCAGAGAACCAACCACACAATGCAGTATAACATTATCTTTGTACTTCCGATTGTTAGATTAAATTAGAAATCTTTTGATACTACTAATTTCTTCTAGCGTTGTTGTTGCTTGATACAATGTTTTTCCAAAAATATAAGCAACTGTGTCACAGCCAGAAAGATATTAACTTTGTCTACAATTTTCTAATGAAACTCTTCGATATAATCTTTATCAGTAATGTTAAACTTTCTAAAATTCTTCAATAATTTTTTAACTTTTAGTGACAACCTAATTAAACAAAAAAACATTATCAATCCAGGATAATTTCTGTAGGCAAAATACGCGAAGCAATTCTTATTTTTTGCAGATAAATTGAATTAGTAAGAATGTATAATCTTAAGAGAACAAACTCCTAAACAGTGTCACAGCTTTATATAGTTAAGCTGCCCCACACTGTGTTAAGTATGTATATAATCACAAACATCTACTAGATGACCTAGTAAAGAAAAACTTTATTTACAAAGAGTTGAAGGAGCAAGTCCAAAAAATGTTTAAATATAATGACCCGCACAATGTTTTTTTTATTTTTTATTCATTTCATGTTTATGTAACGACCTTAAGTGCTTTATATTCTATTTTTAATTGCTGTAACGTATTTGGAGTTAAAAGCAAATTATTTGAAATATAGGATAAGCTTAAAATTACTATATTTTCATCCACAATTACATTTTTTATTCAGCGGTAAATTTAAAAATTTGCAACATAGGTCCTGTGGCGCAACGGATAACGCGTTTGACTACGGATCAGAAGATTCCAGGTTCGCTTGAATCCCGGCAGGATCGCTTTTTACTTTCCTTATCCTATAATAAGAAAAGTAATGTAATTGGCGAAAATTTGGCCCACCCAGTTTTTCACATTTCCGGACGAATTATAGCATCAGGACAGCAAAAAAGTTGGTTTGGGCCATTGGTCGTATGGTGTTCACACCAAATTTTTAATTGAGTTATAAGTTGCTAGAAAATTATATCGATATCTTTATATTCTACAGTTTGTTTTATAGTTAAGTTTTTTTTTTAATCTTAGGCCTTCAAAAATATTTGTAGCTTAATTTATTACTTAGTCAGTACACGTATCGTGCAATTCTAGAATTGTTATCTTCCTCTTTGTCAACATTCATAATGTGTATTATCTGCCACTTAATTTGATGTTTCAAATTCATTTTTGTTCTTCCATGTAAAGCAATATCTTTTTTTTTTAATTTGAAGTAGACCTACTTGTTTCTAAATTTTTGTTAAAAATACAGAAATAATTTATTTTACATTTTTATTTGATATCATTTTATTAATAATTTGTTTTATAAAATGAAGGACAGAGTTAATTATTAAATGGGGCTTTATAAGGTAAACTTCTAATACTTTTTTTGTATTAACTAATGGCATCCTTTTTGGCAAGTTTTAGCATAAAGCAAAGAATAAGCTATATATTTTTCTAGTCTTGGAATACATTTTTAAGAAACCATCAACCATATCCATGCAAGCAGGTTAACTTTGCATAAGTTAATCTTTAGTTCAACGCTGTCTATTAGGTTGCCCTTTGAATTTTATAAAAAAAAAAATCGAAGTGTGAGATACGAGCTGTAAAATGGGGCGACATTTGAAACTCTATAATGCTCTTTATGACGAAAGACTGCCTTAGTACAAATATAACTTGTTCAACCGAGCTTGATAGAGAGAAACGGCTAAGGTTTTACATTTTCAGGATAAAAAAGCTTATATCCAATTGATTTTTGTCTGGATCTTCCAATTTGTAATGATGTGCCTAAGACTTGCGACCAGTAAAAATACAATATAAAAAAGTACTACCATTCTGTTCGTATTGAGCCAAAAATTGTTGTTCTTTTTTATTGTGTTTAATTTTAGAGAATGTCGAAAAATGTTTGAATGTTGTATGTAATAGGCTTGTTCGAGAAAAATGCTAACAGTTTCAGTTGTATCCTTTAGTTTATCTCCGAGAGCTTGATAATATTCATATGTAACTGTCAAATTATTTGTAAATGGCTTTTTACCTTTTACATTTCTTGCTCATCGTTTAACAGTACTGATATTTACACGGGCAGAAACTCAATAACAGAGCGTTGCTTTAACTGAATGTCCATATCACTTGTCATTTTAGTTACTACAGTACGATCACCTAATATTTTAGGAAAACGTCATTAGATGTGTTAATAGTAAATGAATTAAAAAATATTATGGTGCCTATTTTATGTATTTTAAAGTCATACTATCAGACTTAGCGACTAGTTGGCAAGAGTTTTCAAAATATCATGATAGAATCGCCAGTTGTACATAAGTGTAACACAAAGAAAGAAATGAAGAGCAGAAATAAATATTATAAAAGGAATGCTGGCAAAAATAATGAATAATATAATACCACAAACCATCAAAAGAGAAATTTTACAGATATAAAATCCTATATCACAGAAAGAAATAAATATATATCAAAAATAAAAGAGATATCAAAGTAATAGGAAAAGAAGGTATCTAAAGGAATAGGATGTAATGGTATGTAATAAAGGGTTAATATATAATAAAACGTAAGTTTTAAAGCAATCTCAAGAAAAAAAGATAACTTTTACTATAACTGAAATATTAATTTTTATCTGTTGCATGTGATTAATATTACTATCTGGAAAATTGAAGTTTATTATTCCCGTTTTATTAGTATTATAAATGTTAATCTTAATTAATTTTGTATTACCATTGTACAGCAAAACGTTTACAGCAATAAAACAAGCATATAAAAAAGAAGGTTTTTCGAAAGTATACTCGTTAACACAAATGATGGCACAGACCTGAGCCAACCGAATTTTATTGAACAGCACTTGCGTCTAATGTAGCTGTATAAATAAATGCCCTAAGATACATGATCTCAACCTTGTACACAGTATTTGAATTAGGCTTAAGATTTGTATTTGAATAATTAGAACATTTAAATACGTCATAACTAATAATTCAAATACTGTAGTTCAGATAATTTGTATGTTTGAATACTTTTAATAAATACAAAAATTGATTACTTTATTTATTCGAATATACAAATAGAATATTAAAAACTCAGGTATTTGTTACTTGAATAAATACAATTTAAATAAACAGTAGTGTAAATGTGCACAAATTAAATTTGGATAGCACTAATATCACCAGCAGTTGTGTTTCAATGGAGAATAGACAAATTTTACAGAAAAAGTAACAGTAGGGTATACATGTACTTAGGATGATTAGAAGCAAACATGTTAGGAAGGTAGAATGTGTTAAGTGTGAAGAAAAAAATAAAATAAGCTGTGAAGTAAAATTAAAGAAAATTAAAAGCTTAATCGAATCTATAGCATTTATTCTAGTAATAATTTTTATTAGTAAATTTTTGTTTAATGTTTGTATTGTTAATAATCGTCAGTAAAAATAAATTTATATATTTAACTTTTCCGTTGATATTGATTTTTGTTGTGTTATTATATTATCTTTGTATTTTATTTCCCTTAATTCTCAATAAATAATGTATTTAACGAATTATAAAATTTTAGACGTATTAAGATTAATAGTTATTATTTCCCATATGTATGGCTCGAAATAATGACCTTAAGCTGCCAAGCTAATTTAGGTTGCACTCATTTGTAACTTGACTGAAAGCAGATTAGAGCAAAAACAATCGGCAATACTTCCTTGTTTGTAAGCAAAATGATATATTCGAGGTCAAATTTAAAATCGGCATTTATTCAGAAGTTCCCAGCGAAAATATTGTTCTCATATTTGATTCCGCTTTAAGGAGGTAGAACTTTTAATTGCCAGCCTTGACCCGGCCTTTAACTGTGCTTGTTGCATGACATGAAGCATGAACTCATAGCTGCAAAGGTATGATTTGCAGCAGCTTTAATTTTTGGGATTGCTGGGAGAGTTGGCTTTAATTAATTGGCTTAATCTGAAGTTACGAATCGTAATTCAGTCTCTTACATCTGCAAACCCCGCAGTTATGGGCCACAAACTAATGCCCAAAATTGCACATGCATATGCATGATATTACGTGTGGTTGTAAAACGTCTGAAGAAACATTGCAAATTTGTAATGCTAATGAAGTGCAAGCTAACGAATGTGTCAAAGGAGTTGAAGGTTTATAAAATTCGGTCTTAACAACGTCGCCGAAGTTTCTCTTCGTTATTTAGTTTCCACGAATCAGCCATGTCGTTTGAACTTTAAAGTGTGTTTCACATTGTTTGTACGCAGAGCAATCGCTTGTTGTCTAAATAACCAGGAGCTGCCTAAAATAACCCCGAAAACGCTTTGAAATGTAAATTTCAGGAGGTGCGCCGCGCTTGTAGGCAGAAACACTAATGCTAGGAGTTGGCGTAGGCTTTTGATCATTGCAGCCGAAATAAAATTAGAATCGCAAGAACTAGTATCAAATTCGTATCTTATTGCCAACAGCCAAAATGTAACAAAGTTAAGAAGCGGAATTAGTGATAAGTTGTAAAAATGATAGCTATGTAGTGTCACTTAACCGAAGTGTTTAATTGTTCTTAGTTATGTATTTTATCACCAAACTACAATTAGAAGCTTTATCAAAGAATTTATTTGTTTCGCAGTTTGCTTAAACTATAAATAATATAGTTTTACAAATTTTTAACTAAATGAGGTATATTTCATAGAAAAAATTAATATTAAGCTATAGTAGATATATTATTGTTCTTCTTTTTCTTGTTTTTGCCTGAAAACTTATGTTATATTAGGTATTTGTTACTAATTTTATTAATTATGTTTTTTTTATATTCCATATACGCATATCTGGTTTTTTTATGATCTATAATTTTTTTGTCCTTAATATTGATAGTTTCTCTAATGTTAGTGTATTATTTTTTACTTTTGCTTTTGTTTGTCTTAGAATATTAATTTTGGCATTTTTTGTTACTTGCCGCTCCGTTTCTATGTCTACCCTAGCATTGTGATTTTAGGTAGGTATTCGATTCTCCTTATTTGATTACATTGTCATTTATTATTAATTTGTTTCACATTGTTATTGAATTAATTATTTATTTTGTAGTTTTCATGTTTTGTTTTACTCCTAGTATATTTTTGTCAGTTTCAATGCTTTACTTTTGTTTTCTTCAGTCAATATAACATCATCCTTATAGCATAGATACTAAATGTGCTTTTATGCATCTTGTATTATTTTACAGTTTTTATTTGATTAATAATCTCATTCATAATTATATTGAGTAATATGATGATAATAACTCCAATTGCCTAATTGCATTTTATTCCTTTATAATATTTCTTCCTTATTTGACTTCCATTTCGATGCTTTTATAAATATTAGGGACATCTTCACATAATCTTTTTTAAGCATATTATTATTCTTTAAAATTTTATTAATTCGTGTTGTAAAACTTGTTATAGTTGTGATTATTTTATTAGTTTGCTTAACGAATCTGGTAATGGCAATGATTATTTTTTGTGTTAGAGACATTTTTAATTTCATAGAGAATTGCCAGCTGATAGCTAATTGTGTCGAAAACCCGACTGATGCCGCAAATTGTTAATAGAATAATTCGACTCTCTTCAATCCATTAAAATCTTCTTTCCTTTAAGTTATTTGTACTGTCATGACTACTTTTGTGAATTTATTGAACTTAACAGTCTTTCAGTATATGCAGTATATTCAGTAACTTAGTAACTTCAGCATCTTACCCTCTTTAATACCTTCAGTATTTTTTAATTTTTTCAATGTTTTCAGTATCTGTACCACCGTTACCATCTTTACCATATTCAACATTTTGTCATTACTCTTTTCTGCAAAGATCTCTTAGTATTTCTTAAAGAATTTTCAAAATGTTGCTATATGTGCAGGTAAGATTATATGGGTATTAAAACGTAGCTAATAAATGTGAGTGCATTAGTAAAATACCCACAGCTACTGTTTTATTTTCATTTCTTAATCGTTATTGAATATTGGTAGATAAAATGTAGGGCATTTCTTTAGTAATGTACTAACTACGTCCAACACAGTTAGGTCGACATCCTTCCCGGCAAGGCGTATAGTTAATTTATAGTAGTTTTCTCTTTCCATCCCGAAATCCAGCTCAAAAGACATTGAAGTAATTTAGCTATTGGTAAAACTCAAATTACACCAGTAAAATAGAAATGGGACAAATATTTAATAATCTCCCAACATTAGGGAATATTTTATTAATACAGATATTAATGTAGAATCTAATCTAATCTAATTGAGAAAGATGATAAGGCAATGATAAAATCTAAATGTTGCCATAAAAATAAAAATATTTGTTGCTCGAAACAAAAAGTTTCCCGACATAAAAAAATATGAAATAAAAAGTGTGTACATGAAATGACAACTGAAAACTGAAATTAAAACTAAAAATGACAATTTTAATTAATTATAGTTTTATAAAATGTATAATAAATGATAAAAATATGGCAAATCAACAAAAACCCCAATAAAAAGAACAAATAAAAAAACATAAAACTGGAAAAAGAGATTTGTTATAAAGTATTAATGTTTAAAGTAGGTTATCAATTTTGATTTACGTCAACCCACATTTTATCAAAAATTTTGAACTGTCTAAATCCAAAACAGATAGATAAAACTACGAAGGCGTTTTGAAAACTCTTGCTTTAGCTAATAGATCTGATAATATCGTTTCGAGACCCATAAAATTAAAAGGTAAATAATATTCTCCAACTAGCTATAAAGACACCCACGTTTCTTTGTAATTTTGGGTTGAAACAATGAGCTTTTGCTGACTTTTTAATGGACGGGGGTTGTGTGTTCACTGCTATTTATCGACGAATAATTGCTGTTTCTGAGATCTGTGCGACTATTAGTACTGTGAGGTAGTAGGCAAAAACTTGAAAGATAAAAATCCAGACACAACAAATCTGCATGATCAGTCTTGATGTAGTCGGTACTTAACAATTACGTATAAATAGCATCAAGCGCATGTAGATGAATTGGTTCGTTATAATCGTCGCGTGAAGCAGAATGATATTGTTGGAACTGTTTGGATTTCTGTTGAATGAATCTACCATAAGATAAGTCCCACACATGTTGACACCTAAAATGAAACACAATCAAAAAGAGATTTGTTAGAACTTTTGGCTGAATTTTAAAAGGAACGTGATGACTTCTTCGTCGAACTGTCACTAGTAACAAGTCCCATACCATTGCGATCCGCAGAGGTTAAGAGCATAAAAACTTTGCTCTCAAAAAGACTTAAAGCCTTCGCTTTGAGAGAAAAAGTGCTAATGAAAAACTTTTGGAACGGTATAGTCCACAATGAATTTTTAAAGCAAGGCGGTACTATAAACTCTAGCCAATATGTGAATTCTTTGGCATCGAAACAATTCTTCAACATAGAGTCCTCACTGCACAATTTAACGACAATTTAGTACAACATGGTATAAATACTGATTTTTTTTATTTCTTTTCATTGATGCCTTAGTTTTGGAGATTATTAAATTGTGGTTTGGGTTGATGAGTGAATTTCAGAATGGAATGCAAGTTCGATATTCTAATTATTTCGAGATTAAAACTTACAACTTAATTATATCAAAAAATATTTGCGATATTTAATAAGGTATAAATTCCTTAAGATATTAAACCTAAATTTAAAGTTAGATATCTTGTTTTAAAATTTGTTGGTCATGAAGACATTCTTGAGAATTAACTGGATGAGGTCTGGGGCAATTGGTATAAATACAAGGAACTTTTTAGGAGCTTTATTTCAGGTGTTAGAAAGATGGTCTTTATTACATTTAACACATCATGGCTTAGTTGTACGGTAGCCCTTAGTATGGCCATGTTGTTGGCACTTGTAACATCGTTTTTTTTAACTATTTTTTAACTGTTACAATTAAATAGCATAGTGTTTTCATCTTAAAGATTTTAGTTGTTGTAGGCGTCAGTCAACATTGTCCTTTGTAGAAGAGGAAATTTATTTTATTATTACTTCGAAACGTTTCTTTTTTAGAGTAAAGATGATATGGACCAATTAATGTTATTAGCTTTTATATGCCGTAATTTTAACTATTTTTATAATTCGTCACGATATTCTTATAAAAACTAGGAAACAAAGGCAGTATTTTGATTAGAGGCCAAAATAGCTATGTCATCGACAAAAGTAGCGATCTATATATTTAAGTTTTAGTTTGGTTGTATGTAGAAGGACTTTTACTACAAAGTATTTATCTTTTAGGTAAGACTGTAACACTAAGTAAAAAGAATAAAGTCTGCTGTTTTTTACCTGTCAAATGCTTCAGAGACACCAAAGAAGGCAGCAGAGCAATGCCCTTTGTTTTCTATAACATATGTTACAATCTTGATAATATGGCGGAATGTTTCTGGAGAAATCAAATTCGGTGCTTTAAAATTAACCTTCTTTCTTGTAGGATAGGCTTTAATTTAAACTAAGAAAAGTTCCTCAAATAACGAGATTTTCTTTACCAGGTTTAAACATTATGGTTATTTCTATCACTTTCTATAGGAAGGAGAGGAAGAATATCTCAATTGTAATATAACCTTAAAGATTTCGGTGACCGTTTTGCTGCTTTCATATGGTAGCTGTCTTAACCTTCTTCCCGTTGTCAAGTTTAACATGCAGCTTTGTGGGATTTAAATCGGTATCAATTATCTTTTTGGCTTAATAGAGAGATTCATTTGGTTAGAATTATGGATTATTTTAAGGATGTGAAACTCTTTTGTGAGATGGAATGTCCAGCACTATCTTGAAGAGAAAGATAGGCAGATATTTAAAGAAAGAGATTATGTATCTCATATTTCCTAAAAATTATTTAATGCTAAAAGAATTTGCCAAAAAAAACAATGTTTTTAAAAAGAATTTATACATAAAAGCTTAGGAAAAGAAAAAAACAAAATTAAGAATAAAAATGATTTAATGAGAATGCGTCCTTATTAGTTTATCTGGCTCAAAAATATATTATTTAATATATAATTAGTATATATTTAATATATAATTGAAACTTTCCCGATTGCATAGTAGATTAAAACATATGCGTGTGTGAAGGTAGATACGTGATAGCATCTAATGCTACCAGATGGAGTTGGTAAAATATAGAAGGAAAGGCAGTCAGTCATTCCTGTTGTACTGCGAGTGCAATTGTGAATAAAAGGGAAAACCATGGAAGCAAATAATCATGGACAGCAACGGACGGTGTGGTGTATTTGGCTTCGGAAACGCATCAAACGCAGAGGAAGTAAAGACTTTGGTAAGGAAAAGTAAGTACAGTGGGAATTTGAAAAATATACACAAGTCACATATTATTCAGCAAACAATAGAATTACATCCGATACACTGTGTGCGTGCGTGCGTGCGTGTGTGTGTGTGTGTGTGTGTGTGTGTGTGTGTGTGTGTGTCCATAAGGGTTTGAAAATTACAAAGGTCTGTGCGCAATAGTTCCATGTACTTTACCGCTCAACAAAATTAGAAGTATGTGGAGCCGCAAACATTCCTTATGTCGCACGAGAATGGAAGCACATTAAAAATTCTCATTCCAAGAAGCCATGGCCCGGATTGTTTATTCCAGAACAAGTGGTGGCTGCCGATAGATTGGCTACTTCCTTGTAAAAATACAAGGCCCGAGAGAGGGCTAATACGTTTTTGAGACGGATATAATATTTGTAGTAGGAGATGGAGCTGTAGATGGTTGAACAACCCTTCTTTGTTTACGACGCCTTTGTGCAGATACAGTGAAGATTCCGAACTCACTTCAATATTGGTTGGCGTAGTGTTATCCCATATTGTTTAACGATACATCGAAGGGATCGACAAGCTATGGAGGACCGCCCTCATCGTTCAGTGGTATGACGCGCTCGTGCTTTGCGCATACTAGACAGGTCAGTTCACCGAATTTTGCACTTTGGCCTCCACTTTTATTACTATAAAATTATGGTGGTTTAAGGACTAAAGAAAAATGACTATGTACGGCAGTTTACCTTTGCAGAAACAATGCTGGAAACCTTGAAAAATGACTGTATTGTGATGACGAGATGATGAGGTCCATTTTCACTTATCCGGTGCTCTAAACAAACAAAATTTTTGGTACTGGTAATAAAATGATTTACGAGAAGTCCATTAAAGGCCTTTACAAAGTGAGAGAGTGGGAATAACCCAATTTGGCATAAGTGGACACTACCTTGTCCGAGAAAACGGACGCACTGTCACGGTCAATTCACAGTGTTATTTTACGATGCCTGAATTGAGAAGCCACCAGATTGGTTTCAACAAGCTGGGGCTACTTGCCATACCCCAAGAGAATACATGGCTTTTTTTAGAAAGCATTTTCCAATTTGCTTCGATCACTGGATTTTTCATCGCGTGATTATTTCTTACGGAGCTACCTGACAGCTCAGGTTTACATTGAAAAACCTCGGAATTTTAAAGATCTTTTAGAAGCCATAACTCGAATAATTTAAGCCCGCACCCGTATATGAGTTCTGGCTTAGAGTTGACTGCTATTTCTTAATGAGTTGATATTATGTACATTATTTCGTAACAGGCAGTTAATGTTGATTTTTGTTGTGTGGCTATTCAATAAATGATACATTTCTCGATGAGAGAAGGAAAATTGTTTACCAAATATTTTATTTAAAATCATTACAAGATAATTCGAAGTCAATTGTTTAAAATTCCATTGCGATACCTTTGTACTGCGGCAAAAAATAAGTTGTAAGTGACAGAGGGTTCTTTAAGGCACTGTATAACCTTTAGCGTTTGCACCGTTGTGCAAACCAATCCCATGTCTCGACATGAATATGTAATTGTAAAAATGATTTCCAATAAAAGGCCATCTAAGTCGATCTAAAGAATTTAATTAAAATAGCACCACGGCACATTTTTCCCGGTGTTATGCAGAATCTGAAAAACAAAAGCCAACAAAGCAGCACAGCGATTTGCATACTCCACTCGGCGTTCCGGCGATAATTATGAAAACGTGCCGCGTTTTTTCGCGGAAAACGGCGAGAAGGAGCGGAACGTGATCGTTTGCCCATTATGTCGGGCATGAGGAATGTGAATCAGGCGAACGGGCACGTGAGCCGGCGAGAGTCACTCCCGCGAGTCACTAGCCGTCTTCAGGCTCTTTCGCGGCATAACTGTACGTGCATAGCTTGTCGCTACATGTGAGCCCGAACCTCGTGCAGACTTGTAAATATTTGCACCGCTGAAATGCTGCGTGTTTGCGCTAAGTATTAGTTTACGGAATATTCAGGAAATTAAACAAGCAATGTAATTTCGGATAAATGGCGGGAGGCGCCCCCCGGGCCTCGGCGCTGCTCGTCTTTTTGGGGCGCATTCTCAATTGTTATTATATTTTATGTAAACCTGTTTGTTTAGGAAAAATGCGAGATGATATTGAATATTTAAGGAGCAGCAACATCCAGCATATTTATGTTTATTCGAGAGCGTGCCTTAAATTATAATGTACGCACATTTTTATGATCAACTTGTATGTTTGCATACTTCCAGTGTTTAGTGTAGAATTATTTTATTATTGAAATATATCAAATATTTTCATAAAAAACGCAATATTGTTCTTTACAATAGAAAGCAATTTTAACGAACAAAACAGTAAACATTTTTTATCCGATTCATGCTGAGGAAATAAAAATGAAGGATTTGGGGAGGCTTTTTGGCAAGGTTTACTGCTAAGGGTCTTACTCGTTAAGTAAGATTTTTGTGTTTTCTTCAAGGTCAATTTATTAAGGTTTAGTTATTTTTATTACACATATTTATGTATTAATAAGGGCACAATGGAATATACCAATGTTTTACTGAATATAAGTTATCAAATCATCATGTCACTTCAAAAGATTAAATATAATATAACAGAAGAGCATGATTCCTAAATTGCTCTCCACTGTCATAAATAAACTGGCTTAAAATGGCGTTATTGGTGTGAATTATATTGTGGAACGTAAACCATATGCCAGAGATAATAACATTCCAACAGCTACAAAAGGTAGACATTTTACTCATATGAGAATTCCATGCAGCATCAAGGACAGTAATAAAAATACCATACTGGTACTTCGTTAATCATCCAGATGACAGTGCTCAAGGCAGAGCTACTGTTATCGTGAAGAATTCACTTGCATACTACGAACTTCAGCCTTACCAAACATATAAAATTCAAAGTGCCAGAATACAACAAACAACTTCAACTTTGTCTATAGTCCACCAAGATACTCTATTACCATTACAGAATACGAATAATTCTTTTAGTTTTCCAGGAAACACCAAACATACGGTGTGGGAATCAAGATTAATCAATCCCAAACGACAAAATCTAACGAATTGCTTCACTGCAATTTTAACTATCTCTCTACTGGCGGGCCAACTTATTTGCCCGACTTTGCAGTTATCGATGACATTACAGGTAATACCTGCAAGCAGAGACTAGTTAGGATTTGTTTTCCAACTACTCACCAATAATCATTACAGTAGGTAAAACCATTATCCCTAAAAATTTTTCCTCAATTTTTTTAAATTTACTAATTAGGATTACTTTCAAAATCAACTAAAAGCTTCACCTGGATGAATAAGTTTAGTAACTTACAATTATCCTGTAGATCATAATAACGGAAATTAAAAATATAGCGTTGCACGTCCAAGAATTAGTTATTGAAAAATGTCGAGCTAGCATGGCAAGAACTAAGGACGTACAAGATAAAACTCTGTATAAATCACATGCGACACTAACAGATGCACGAAACGAAACATTGAAACAATATATTATTAAATTTTTGCCAGATGATCACTCTCTATGGAAAACTAGGAAAGAACTAAAATGAGCAACTCCAGCAAACTTCCAAATAAAAATTGAGATATTAGTTGGGCTAGATCGGACAAGAAAAAAGCAGATGAATTTGTCGTTCACATCGAAAACGTTTTTATGACACCATCACCTCAACCTAATAATAATATTTCTAACATTGAAGCTTTCCTATACGCTTCCTGACAACTTTTACTTCCTCTAAAAGCATTTTCCTCAACTGAAGTCTGGAACCAAATACGACTTGGTAATTCTTTGAAAGCTCCTGGCTAAGACCTAATCATAAGATATATACTTCAAAATCCTCCTACAAAAGTCGTTATTGTACTAACTACCATATATAAAAGTATTTTGAGATACGTCACCTCCCCATGCAATTGAAGTTTGTTGAAGTTATTACACTTATTAAACCTGATAAACCACCAACAAACCCACATCTTATAAATCGATAAGCCTCCTCCCATGTCCAAAGTTTTTGAGAAATTGCATTTTAAGCGAATCCATAAAACTGTAGACCTAAGTAATATAATCCCACCTTAATTTGATTTTCGTGAATGGCACTCAACAATTCAACAGTCATCGCATAGTTACCAAGATAATGAAAGCTTCGGGACACGAAAAGTTTGTGCGATTTTTGCAGTATTCTCAGACATACAGCAGATTTTAACAAGATGTGGAATACGGACTTGTTTTATAAACTAAAATTTCATCTTCCTACGCACAATTCTGTGCTGAGCTACTACCAAGTTACTTCTAGAATGCCATAGGAGAGTGTCCTAGGGAACTCTTCTGTACTTAATTTAAACAGCAGATGTTCCAACTACAACAAACACTGTGAAAGCCACTTTTGCTGACGATACGGCTATCTTGCGCAAAATTAGCAACGCAACAACTACAACGGCATCTCGACTTACTATGCGATTGGTTTAGATAGTGGAGAATTACTGTTAATCACGACACCTCTGATGAGATGTCTTTTGTTAACGAACACCATATGTCAGCAAACAACAATAAACAATGCTTCGATACCAATGAAAACTGAAGTTAAATATCTTGAGTTGCATCTAGTTCGAAACTCACCTGGCGTGCACATATTAAGGCTAAACTTAAACAACTAGATCTTGAAACAAAACGAATGGATTAATTAATTGGCAGGCGTTTCCGGCTTTTCATATCCAATAAGTTACTCTTGTGTAAAGCGGTACTGAAACCTATCCGAACGTACGAGATTCAACTTTTAGGTCGTAATGCTTCACACATAAAGATAATTGATCATTTATCTTCACCTTTTTCTATTTCTAGTGGTATGTGTCACTCCATGTTATTGTCAGTTTGTTTTATTTACATGTTTTATTTGCATTGGAATAAATACTGACTTCGCCCATTCTCTCAGCTGACATCCAACCGTTCATACTTTTTGAATAATCTTGTAGATGTCCACTCCGCTTTTCCCCATAACTTTAATTACTTCTGAGAGTGTTTTTATTTTATTTTCACATTCTCCGCGTGTGTCATCATCTTTGCGATAGCCTCTCCAGACAATTAAATTGATATCTATTATTTTCTGACCTAATTTACTGTAGACAATCTATGTATTAGGTGTAAATTTCCTATTTATTTGCCTAATTAGTCTATACGTGTCTTTGGTGTTATTGTGTTTAGCATATTTTAGTACATTAGCATAGATTATTTTATATATAATTTGTTTTTTCTACATTGTTGCTATATTTGTTTATTTAGCTGTGTGTATTTGTCTGGTGTATCAATACACAAATTTCTTAATTGTTGGCTTTCTATCATTTGTACAGTTGTGCCTGACATTCAATGTTGATGTTATTTTAATTGTGCACTTTTGACAATTCATTTGCAATTTGCAGAATAACGGTCTTCATTTAATTCCATACGTTTTTGGGTGTATCATTTGGAGGTTTTATAGAAGGATCTTTTCTAACTTGCCTTCTAGTAAGTTGCAAAAAGTGTTTCTCATTATGTATTTTTTTTGTGTACTTTTCGCCATTGTAGTTTATTTGTAGTTTTCAGTTTTAGATGGAATTGATCTATAAGTAGTCTGTGGTCGCTTTAGTTCCAAGAAACCTTCTGAGTTGCTTATGGATGTTCTCTAGCGAGTTCAAATTAATATGAAATCTGAATGTGATATTTATCATCAGGAGATATCCATGTGTATAGGCGGCGAATATGTTATTTATATACAGTATTTGCTATTGTTAAAAAATTTCTTATACAGAAAGTTTGCTTTTATCGTTTTGCTTTATAATTCCATATTTTTCATTTACGCTTCTTATGTAATCGTCATTTGTTGTTTCTTCTATTTTTGCATAAAAGTCCCCCATTATAGCAAATATCTCTTTATTTGAAATACCTTGTAATGTAGTTTCTAAGTTCACGTAAAACTCCTCTATTAGTTTATTTAATTCGCTTATAGGTGCGTAAACTTGTGTGACGTAAAAGAGCATTAATTTAGGAAACAGTTTTATAGATGTTATCTTGTCATTGGCGGTATTGTATGCCATTAAAGATTTACTTATTTTTCGTTGCCGGAGAGGTTAATTGTATTGCTACTGAATGCGGTGAAGTGCCCATTTTCCTTCCAATGTGTTTCTGATATGGCTGTTGTGTCCATATTACAGCTCTTAAATTTTTGTTCTACAATATAGTGTTATGGTCTGTAATAGTCCACGGACGTACCAGGTGCTAATGTTAGGTTGCTTATTAGGTATAATATTCAACTTTCCACGAGGGCACCCTACTCTCTCTGAGATCCGATCGAAAGATGATTTTTACCGCCAGAATATTTAGCGATTAAGTAAAGGAATTGATTGATTCCCAATTTTGGGATAATTAATGATGAGGTGAAATTATGGGTTAGGACATGAATCCTTTCTTGTAATGGGAGGTCGGTAAACCAAAACTCGCGTGAGTAGGTTCACTTTCCTAAAGTAGTCCTATCCTATACGGGAATCGTAGAGCAATGCGTACCTGCTGCACTATATAGCTCAGACGATGCCAAAATATTGGTTATTATAAAAGGACAACGGCTGCTATTTACAGTTACAGTATATTCAGCATAATCTTCGAATAATTACACCACCTCCCTAAACCGAAGTCTATTCTTCCATGTAAATAATATAGAGATACTACAAGAAAATTCAGTGAAATATCTAGATCTACATTTGGACAGGAAACAATTAATTGATTGGTAGGAGATCTCACTTAACAATAGGAAATAAGATTGTAATTTATAAAGCTGTTATCAAACCAATATGGACATACAGCATAGAGCTTTGGAAATGTGCTAGCAATTTGAATACTGTAATCATCCATAGATGGCAATCTAAAATATTAAAAATCATTGTTGACTCTCAATGGTACGTTACTAATAAAACGCTACACATCAACCTAAAAATCCCAAAAGTAAAGAAAGTTATCCACGATAGAAATATAAATCACCTCAGAAAACTGGAATCACACTCAAACCCGTTGTTCATTACACAGTTAACTCAAAACGGTTCAATAAGAAGATTAAAACGACAATGGCTAACAGACTAGACATAGGTTAAGAAAACCCTTCATATTGAAAGAGATCCCATTATTACAACTGGCCCACCTCCAGATAAGACCCCATGTTAGCCAATTAGCTTATAGAATACCTATGCATTCTAATTTATAAGTAAATAAATTTAATAAATATTTTTGATAGCCTTATATACAATAGACTGTTGCTTATTATATTAGAATTATAATAACCGTACTGTCTATTAAAATTGCAGTATCAAAAAAAATGCAAATTGGCGACAATAATATTATAAGTAAGACAAATACATGATTAAATTTATAAAATGTTTTACACATGATATCACTACAACCCGAGACTTTATGTCTAAGAAACAATATAAACAAATCACTGGCAGACTTGGACATATGGTTTTCAAACTTTAAACGTTTTCTAATTGTAGTATTTTTAATTTAATTTAGTGCCAGCGTGATCCCGTGGTTGAGGGACGGGCTGCGATGCTGACGGACCGGAGTTCAATTCCCGGTGCTCTCTGATGCCTGGCGGATGGCCTACAGTCACTAAAAATAATTAAGTATCAGAGATGGTCCGCGACGATCGGGCAGAGAGATCAAACGTATAGAGCCTTAACCTCTCAGTTCGCAGGCCGTGCTCCCACGCGGGGCGTAGAGCCTTACCATTATTATTAATTTAATTTAAAACTTTCAATACAATATAATTTGTTTCAAACGGTATCTCAGTAATGTAATTGCTATTTACAGAATACTGCTTAAATAAGAAATAGTAATTAATTGAGGTTATTTCATCACTTATGTACAATAAAATGTCATATTTTAATGGGTATTAATAACGTTTCGACCACCGTTGAAGTGCTCTAATTGAAACATTTTAATTTTTTTCTCGCTAAATAGATATAGAATTTAAATAAGGGTTTTGCCTTACTAATGGTTCACGAAAACGTCAATCATGCAAAAGCGTTTTAGGGAACTTTAGAGAGGGTGAAAGAAAAATCATTAAGTTTGTGTCTGAGCTTTGGCTATCTACAAATTAAATGCAAAAATGTGAGCGAACGATCCTCTTTTGTTTGATGTAATTGTCGGGTAAATTAGGGCTCGCTCCTTTTGTCTCGACGATCAAAGTTTTTAATTAAAAATCCTTTTTAGCCGATGACTGTTGAATAAAGTGTGAGCAATTATAAAAAATTTCATTTGTAAAGGGGATGTTAGCATTTTTATGATTAACGATTTAATCCTAATGGAAATTGCTTTGTTCGAGAGAACGTTTTGTACACAAGTTGAACTTGCACTACTGATATTAAATTTCTTTTAGTTATAACCTCTGGATACGTCGTTATTATTGCATATGTGCCAATTTATTTATGTATGATGTTTGTGATTAATACGGTATTTCATTGCATTGGCAGCACTAGGGTTAATTGTAATTTTTCCAATATTATACAAAATTCCTGCAAAAACTGAAAATTGTTTTAGTTTTTACCCGAAACTCTGTTAATTTAATTATTCATATCAAAAAAGCTGCAGTATTTTCCAGAAAAACAAACCCCGATGCGCTATAACGCATATCGTGGTTGCTATCTAAGTCATTTGTAAGTTTGTTTGCTTTTATCTGAAATAATGTAGTAGAGGCAGTAGTTATTTATTTTTATGAGTTTCGAAACTGCTCTGTTTTAGATTCACATTGGTGGTAGTTTCCGAGTTGTGTAAAAATCGCTGACCAGCAGTGTTGCTAGTTTCTTATGATGCCACTAAATCTTTTGTTATACGCTGTGTTTCCATAATCCAACTCGACCAGAGCGGGTTTGTTTTGATCAATTTGTGCTTAATAAGTTTTAGCAATTACCTAGATTTAAATTTCATAGCTGCGAATATTTCTATCAAAATTAACATGTTTATTAATAAAAGAGTGTAACAATAATTGAACTAAGCAGAAGTACACAACCGTTACTTTTGTTTTGTAAATTAAATATGTAGATACACAAAAAAGTGTATAATTATATATATAAAAAAAATTATGAGTGCTGCTGCTGCTGCTGTCACACAGGTCAAAGTCAATGATGTAGTGATTTGAGGGAAGGGCTAATAAAATAAACAAATGAGTCATTAATACTAAAAAAAATTATTCTGCCTACAAAGACACATCATATATAATCCGAAATTTGTTGATTACCGAGAAGATTGCGGCTTCTAAGCATTGTAGGTAGAGATATCTAAAGGGGATTCCCCTCGTAAAAATAATCAAAATTATTATGTACAGTACATAATATAATTTACATTTAAATTCAACGCATTTGGTAGTTTCTTTACAAGTTTATTGGCAATCAAAATTACAAAACTATGAGCTAATGTACTGTTTTAAGTACTATGTAATTACTAACTATAACACAATAAGGATCTTTCTACTAAAATTTTCTTATTACGTCACTTGTGAAGCTTCTTTTCAAATGCATTTTATGTTTTTGTATTAGTAAATGGAGGAGAATGTTGTGGCTTCCAGATTTACATGGCGATTAACAATTTGATTCCTAATTGAATTTTTCATAGAGAAGATTTTTAGGTCATACTGTAGTGCTGGATTAGTATCGTACCAGAATGCGTTCGTAATTATTCGTAATGTCTTGGATTGGTATCTTTAAATTATTGTCATATTGGTTTTGCTTATACAGCTCTATAAAGTCATATAGATTTTATGACCGTTTTATATGTTAATGATTTTTTCTCTAAAGAAAGCTGAAAGTTCCTTTTCGTCGTCCAGCACATTCATTTTGCTTTTAAATCTCCATGTTTCCGTGTTTTGTTTATATGGTCTTTCCAAGTTTAGTTTGCTGTCCAAGTGACAGCCTAGGTATTTAATTGTGATTGTGATATCCCTATTGTCATTAAGGTAGACTGATAGGCATTTATTTTTTCTCAATGTATACGTAAGTTACATAGAGTTTTTGTTGATATAAATCTTCAATTTTCTCTAAGCAAACTTATAGCCCATTTAGGTGATTCTGTAATTTAGTAAATATTTTTAGTAAACTTCGATCTTTAAAAAGTGTCACTGAATTGCATGCAAACGTTGTACGTGTACTGTATAGAAGTGGCCCGAATATATTGCCCGAGGAAGTTCACTTTAATAGAACATAAAATACATGATCACTTAATAGGATTTAAAAAAGCTTAAGGTAAATAATAATCAAGAATAGTGAACTTTTATGCCAAACCTTATCAAAGCTTAAACTATCGTCTAAGATGGGTTCTGTGCAAATTTTTTTTTCAAGTGCTTCATTAATGACATAAATAACCTAGTTTGTACAGCTGAATGGCCACTTATGAACTGATGTAGCGACATTTCTTTTATATTATTAGATTTTGGTTTAATCTTTGGAGTAACAACTGCTCCAGGACCTTCAATATTACAGGTAAAAAACTGATTGGTCGATATGGAGATGCAATTTTTAGATTTTTTTTATTTTATATTAACATAATTTTAACAGTTTTTAATTGTTTGGGTCAATAATGAAATCTTAATGTTGTGTTGAATATGTACACTAAATATAGAACTTCTTTCTTTGGAGGTTCTTTTATCATTTTTGGTGTCTATCTAATCCTGGTGTCTTATTAGTATTTAAGTAGCGGATTTCTTGTTTAACCTCCCTTAGGATAAATAGTCGAATAAGTGGAATGTTTTACGTTATGGAGCTGTGTTCTATTTCCTGATCAGGGCGCTTCTTATGTGGTGAACTCAGTGTTAAGATGTTTTTCAAACATCTTTGCTTTTTTATCACTATGTACCTACTACCTTGAGATTAGCCTATTTTGTTTAAATATAGGTAGTATTAGTGTTTTGGCTTTTTTACCAATTGTATTTATATCTAAAGACTATGGTTAAATTTGTATAGACTGATAAGGTACCCTTAGAATAAGCGATCTTTAATTCTTTAAATTTTGATTTGAGATTGTTACTGGCTTGATTAAATATTGGTTTGTTTGCTGACGCATAAGTTCCTAGTCAGTTTTGTGGCTATAAGTTCTAATTTTATGGTTATGTTTCTAGAACTCCGTTGTATATCATTTTGAGGCTCGTTGAACTGCTTGATTGAGAGTAACAGTAAATTGTTTTATCTATTTCTTCCGGGTATTTAGAACTTACGTTCTATATTATGTTTTACGTCCTTTTTTTGGGGAGAAACTTGATAATAATCCACAAATGAGGGTACTTCTTGTTTTAATATATATAATAATATAGAGAAGTGGTAATGCGAGGTATTTTACGGGAGAAACCTCTTGAGACATAAATACCTATAATCCTTAGAAGCCGCATCTCTCACTGTTCACGTTAAGGCGTACGCAAAAGAAGTCTGGTGTATATTTTATTCACCCACGTAGTTAGAGAATAAGGAACTGATGTGGAAAAAATCAAAAAGGAAATATACAAAATTTTAAGAATTATGTAGCATTAATAAAATGGTGGCATGTATAATATATCAAAAAACCAACTCCAAAATTAAAAAATCGGAAGTAACGCAAACGGACTTCAGAAGAGGAAAATCCTGCATAGATCAAATAACAACGAGCCGGACATAAAACTCGGAACTTTCGAAAGCCAAGCAAGTCATGCAAGTGACCTTGTGACTCTCGTACTTCGGGTCAAATGAGAGCTACAGCTTTGAAATTCAATACCGAGGAAGGATACTGGACCAAATATGAAGTGAATCGGTCAAGTAATTCCGGATATATCGTGCCGACAAACACACACGGACAGAAAGACAGACAGGATCGTAATCGCATTAACTTTCTTACGCCTACGCCTTACAGGCTATTTGAAATTTAATAAATAGTTTCTCAATAAAAGAAATAGTAGAGAAGGATGTAACGATAGGTCTAATTTTTGTAAACTACGCTAGAGCTTTTGACAAGAAGAAAAGAGAAGAGAAGAAATTTATTATAAAAAAATACGCAAAATAAAATGCCAACTCTTTTTTATTATGATGATGAGTAAATGGAGTTCAGTACATTATGTTTTCGAATTGACTGCCTTTATTAGAGATGGTTATTTCAACCCTTTTCTCGAAACTCTCAATTGCAGTTTTTCTGATGTGCGCAGAAATTACGAGAACCTCTTTTGTGATGCGATTCTTGAGTTTGTTGATAGACTAGAGTTAGTTTCGGCAAAATTTAATCTTAAGGTTACCCCATAAGGAGAAATCACATCTAAATCGGGGAAATTTGAGGGCCTAACAATACCACCTTTTATTTTACAGGGAGCGTCCAGACTTATAATCTTCTTTCCAAAGACTTCTGTAAAGATGTCAAAAATTCCCCAAGTCCGATAAGCGGTGTCTCATGTTGCTAAAACCATTGTATTAGTTGATTTGCTTTTTATCTCTTACAAGTAAAATAAATTTCTCGAGAACTTCCGTTTGACAATTCCACAGTGGGAAATTGTACACCATACACTAACTTTTTTTGAATACAATAGACAAACTTCGGTCAAATGTAAATTTTTGTTACGCCAATGTCGGTAATTTTGTTTGTTGATATAGCCATCTAGTTGAAAATGGACGTGCTTTATATCTACCTTTTTGGCCCAAACCACCTCTATGATCACTTTTGCAAAAGTGATTTTTTTTTCAATATTGATCTTGTCAGAGGCGTTCACAATTGAATCTTATACGAAAATAGATTCAATTTCTTAGCGAGGACGATGTGCATAGAGCCTACACTCACATTACGTTAAGCTGCTCCTTTAGAGACCGAAGTTGTGGGTTTTTGCTTATAAAGGTCCCGAGCTACAATCTCGGGAGTGCTCACAGTGAGTGGTCTGCCTATTCTTGATAAATTGCCATCCAGTACACTTCCTGTCTTCTCAAAATTTTGAATCAGCCTATTATAACATGGTAAAATAGACAATTTAATTTTATCATCAATGAAGGAAGTTAGCGCTCCACTAACACTTCGGCTCATCTCGTAAAAGGCGGGCACAATAAACACCCTTTCTTCGATTGAAAGCTGGTTTTAGCTAATACCATATTCACTGTTGACCTAGAATGTAAACAAAACTTCAAAATTGACGTAGCTATAACTTATATCAAACATAAAATTGTCTGAAAAGTTTGACCATGGTAATAAAAAACTTTTTTGCGTGACATTGTGAAGGTCTGTTATCCAATTTTATAAATAAATGCTTGTGACTGCTATCGGAAGATAAACGGTAATTTATATGTATCATGTATAATAGGATTTTTCAAAGTTTAACGTAAGAACATATCAGTCGTAACTGAGTTATTTCTAGTTTCTTAAGTTTATTAAAATTAACATCATGAACCCTTTAGTTTTTAATGTACATTATTAATTTTTATTTTTTTTATTTCTTGAAGCGAAAACTTGTTGAAGTTACGATAGCAAGCAACACGTGTAATACCGGCAAAGGTCGCCCATTTATTATTACTAGCCTGTAGGTGCTTCAGTCGTGATTCTGCAGAGTTATTATAATAAATATCAAGCCGTAAGTTTATGAGTGGCAATATAATAATCTTGTTTGTGTACTCAAAAAGAGGTTTGTAACCTTAGGCATGAATAACTAATAAGTAAAAGTCAAAGAGAGAGCGCTGTTTTTTTCTTATACGTACGAAAATTTCATGCTTAGCTAATACTGAAGCATTAAATGTAAGTAACTGTTCCTGTTAATAAAACTCGTATTAATGACTGCAAATAAGTTAAAATAAATAATACATTGTAAGCTTCTATAAAAATTACGCAAAAAGCACAATTTATGTAGGCACATATTTGCTTAAACAAGGCAGTTTAAACCTTGTCTTGTTTGCTAGAGAAACAATTAGCGGATGTTTGTGGGAGAAGAGATAATATATGATTGAGTACTTAATCCTAATCTTTGGAGGTTAACAGGAAACTACCTTACATAATTTCAGGCTACATCAATATACACGCATTTTGACTATTTATTTATAGGATACGGGTGCCAAAAATATTTGGCATTGACTACGATTAGAATACTTATGATAGTTACTATCTTTACAGCTCTGTAGCTCCCACCTAACGAAGAGCTTAACGGAAGTTGTAAAATGATTAGATGAAACACAGTTAAAAGAAATAATTGTCCGCGAATAATTTTGAATAGATATGCGTCCTTGGCAAGTTTCCTTTGAGCGCCCATGTCTCTGCGTCAACACTAAACCGATTAAGTTAAAACTGCGAGTAAATTATCCAGAAATGGAAAAGCCGTAATTGCATCCGCCAGCATGAGCCGATCCCGTCCGCGTACGGGATGGAAAATTCACGTCGCGGCTGAAAATGCTATCTAACTTTGACCATTCACATCAAACAATCCTGTAGGGACTTTGTCAGTCTTTTGTAATTGGAAAGGCTAGTCGTGCGGAAGAATCTCTTTGACACATACTTGTACGGCGCTTTGGCTCTATTTAGCTAAATCGAGCCTAGAAATCTACGACTGGTCGGATCCCATCAGAAAAATCCTCCGACTCGCATAAATTCGCTTCGGCCTCGTTGGGCCGCGCGGCGAATTATTGCGCTTATTCGCGCGCGAAGGGCGAGGGTGGTTATTTATCGAAGGCGCTCCGGAAAATGTTTATGACCCCGCAGAAACGCGCTCATTGCGTGGCCGCTGTAATTAGATAAAAATAATTGTGTCCCCCGCCGCTGCCTGCAAATAAATCCGCTCGATTGCGACCTGGACAACGTAAAAATAGGCGTGCGTGTCTCAGCAGGAAGTCTTCCTAGATTAAATCCGAGGATAATTCGCTTCGAGTCGCTGCTGGAAATGATATAAATGCAAATCATGCAACATATATTGCGATACTTCGGGCTTCCACTCTTGCGTACTGGTGGGGCTTTTTTAACTACACTTTATTAGGGGATGAGAGAGGCGAGCTGAATAACAATTTTTTTACAGATGGTTACATTTTATTTTAATAATTTGATCATTTAATTTGACAGGACAATTTTAACTTTTTAGCGTTTTTGAAAGCAATAACTTATTTAAATGCTAATTAAGTTTATTCATTACCCAAAATTGATGAAGAAGGTCACAGATTAAAAAAATGACTCTTCTTTTTCGTCTTTATAGTAATTATTACTGTTCCGTTATAAATTGCTATTTCCTCTTTTATATGGATTATCTCGAGCTGTTTTCACTACTTATATGTTGATAGGTAGACCATTTAAATGTTCAGAAGACGACATAAAAACCATAGTACATCCGCTATTGGATGAGAAGAGTCTGAAAGAAAAAGAAGATATGTTATTTTTGTTTTTATCACATATATTAATACTTTCTACTTCACATATGCACCTTTTATTTTTATTTATTTCTCTTCGTCAAAATGCTCTTTTTGCTTTTTTTCGTATTCATTTTATTTAATTTGCTTCTGGGCACGTATTTTGAATGTTTCTGTCCTTTTCTGGACTGGTCGAGTTGTAGATTTATACATATGCAGGATTTTATATCAGTTCTTAGATGTCTATTTTACAAATAGCATTATTTGAACATCATACTATTCTATTTACTTTTAGTACTTTTTCTTTTATTTTTCTTTCCGTGTGATTATATGATAATTTTATTCCAAAATATTTAAATGACATCACTTGTTTTATAATCTGATGATCGATTTTAAGCTTGTACCTAAGTGGTTCTTTCGAGTTTGCTACTGATACAATCCACTAACATACTGAATTACTTTTGACCAGTACCACATATTTCTATAGTTTCTAAGATTTACATTTTTTGACGGAGTTAACTGGGACTTGAAACGCACGCACTGGGGTTTAAGACTCACTACAACAAAACAATAATTACGGTTATCTTTCTACAAACGAGCTAACGTATTGGCCAACATATTCAGAGACAAAACTTCAGATTTATTGAACTTTTAACTACACTAAGGCTAAGTCAAATAGTCATCGGATTATTTAACATTTATAATGGCTCTAAGCAGTCATATAATTAAGAAAAAAATTATATAAGCTTTAACGAATAAAGGAATGAATTGCGATGCTTTCCAAAATTTACAGTTCCAAATAAGGCAACCAGCAAAGCTTGATGCAGCAATTTAATATTTAACTAACATTATCTAGAAAGCTACGTGGTAGTTCACACTTAATCTAAACAAAGACTGACCCGTAATACTTCGCTATACGTAAAAAAAACTAGTGGCTGAAAAACGCAGAACTCGAGCAAAATTCAGATGACAAAAAAGTTTACAGCAGATTAACTTGAAAACTTAGAGCAACTCTCCAAGAACCAAAAAATGATACTAATCTAAATAAAGAAGATAACTCTACTAGGAAGCAACTACAAAAATAAAAAGACTTCGGGTTCACATTCTGTCAATTAGGGGCCTAAATGGTATATGGCGTCAGATTGAATAAAGAAAAGGCCGATACATTTGCAAAATACCTATCTAATTTAAGGATTTAAATCCTTCGATCTATCACTAAGCTACGACAATCCAGAAACTAAAGTATTTCTATAAAATTTATATAAACTTTTTCTTTGCGATTACAGCTAAACTCTAAATTAACAAATTAAAGCAATCCAAGCGCCAGGAAATGATCAAATGCTGATTACTGAAATGTTTAGTCTTATGCTGGGGATTGCTTTCTACCCCATCCTTTAGAAGTATGTTCATATACTAAATGTTTTGACATCTGATAAGTCACCTGAACAAAAAACCTCTTATAAACCAATTAGCTTGCTTTCTATGTTAAGTAAAGTATTCGAGTAGTTGTTATTAAAAAATATGAGGGGATACGTAAAACTTTCGTCAGTAATACCTTAACATCAGTTCGGATATAATTGTCAATCATATCGTTAGATAGTTTAGAAGAAAAGAAATAGTGCACGCATTAATATACCACAAGCATTTGGTAAGCTGTGGTATACAGATCTATTGCATAAACTAAGACATCTACATCTAAGTAGATATAAATTAATCATTTTTATTCGGTGAAATACATAAACACAGTTTCCGAGCATTATTCCACCAGTTCTGGGGTCCCACGGGGCAGTGTATTTGGGATCGATTCTTTATCTCATGTTTAAGTCTGCAAATATCAAAAACAGACAACTATTTAATTGCCACTTTTCGTAATAACACTGCCATTATTTGTTTATAAAGATTCAAACGTAACCCGCGAACGCCTTCAATTACACTTAAAACTTGTCGACCAATGGTTAAATCGATGGTGAATTAATGCCAACAAAACCAAATCTAAACAAAGTGCAACATTGATGGTACTCTCACTAATGTGAAGAATAAAGTAAACTATTTTATTCCTCGGTACTCTCTGATTTTAACAGATCTGTCTTGAAGGAGAAAAAATCTTCTAATTTTTTATCTGTTAATAAACTATTCATCTTCTATAGTTGGCTGGTTTGTTTCTTTATGTAAAATATATATTTAGGTTAAGGTCTATCAGCTTAGTTTTTGATGTATGTCCTATAATTATGTCTATCGCTACCTTTTACATATTTGGAGGGACGATTATAATAATTTTCTCTGTAGCCATAACGTTCTCCTGCATTGTATAATTTCTCTATTTTAACTATGGGATTTAAGGATTTATCTGTTGTTCTGTATTGTAGAGAATTGGTGAGCTTAAAGTAAATGCTTAAGAAAGCCTTTAATAAGCTGATGCCATAACTAGACTCTGCGGCCCCACACTGATTACACACATTTTATCACCACGCATTGTATGCATCATTACTTTTTAAAAATCAAACGCAAATTGAGATATAAAAAGTGAAGCTGAGTTTTACTATTTACGTGATAGTTTTTTAAATTCTATTTTTGAAAGCAGCACTAAGTTTTTTGCCTTTATGAATCTAGGATTTATGTAATCTAGCTAACGCTATTAAAAACTTTTTTATTTACTAAGATTTTAAAGCATTAATTTATTCAACATTTTAGCCTTATAAAGCATCACCAATAAAAATATATAAACACTTATCGCGCGCAAGTAATGGGAAGAATCAAAACTATGTTTGTACATTTTATATTAAGTTTGATTGGATAGAACTATCAAACTGAATAATTTTGTATAATAAATTTTAGATTGGGCATATAGGTAAGTGTAAATGCATTATTAAAATTAACACATGTTTTTATTAGAATTAAAAATCTTCCATTAAAAAATGTATTATAGGAAATAATAATGAATATAATTTTTTTATAATTGGGCTAACAGCATTGTGGTCGTACTGGAGATGTGCGTATAATTAATATAGTCTCTGCGTCGGCACAACCACGTAAATTGAAAAAAACATATGGTAAATTTTACTTAAGATAAGACTAACAGCGGTATTTTATAAACGAATTTTCTAGGAAAATTGAATATTTATGTAAAACGATAGTATGTATGGTAAGCTTATATGGTCAATGAGAGCTGTACGCCAGGAACGAATTTAAATCATTAATATATACATGAAATATTGAAAAAGTGTTTAAATTTATTTTTAATGCTCTGTGTAGTTCTATATTCTTTACAATCAGTTACCGAACTAACTTCTCTACGTTTCTCCAGGAATATGCACATATCCTTGCACCTTGTCGTTAAAGTACTGTAGACAAGATGTTATTGAATATTTTGAGATAATAAAACGTGTTATGTCATTGGCTTGTTGGTTAAAAACACGGGGCATCCAAAGGTAACAAAATTTCCTTATTTGCGCCGATCGTGCAGAATGGATTAGATTTTCGATGCACAAATATCCATATACTCTTCTAACTGGTAATATCTCAGATTTAATCATCTCCCTAACAGTTCGTTTTTGTTCGTCACAGACATAAAGCGTTTTTAATCAGAAATGTTCCTTCTGGAACTCCCGGTATTATTTCAACATGGTCATATGATGAGAATTTGCTACATTGACGGTGTGTAAAGTTGTAGTGGTTATCCTGCTTTCTTAGGTGTAGTTTTAAACTTACGACAACTTACAATCATTGCTTACTCTACATTACAAAACTGTCTTATCACTTTACATGAGTGCAGTACAAAACTTCGATTAAAAACAAAGTTTTTGTGATTTATAAAATATGGTATATAAAAATGAAAATGAGACTTACTTTAGATGCAGATTTCGAAATGTATATATACGTGCACTAGAAGTAAAATATTGTGGGTACATAAACAGCATGTAATTACCATAGACGGTTAATAACAAATTTATTAAAAAAAATGTTACTTCTACAACTGCCATTCTTATGAATGTAACAATGAAATTTATAACTCACTTATGTAACCTTATGTACAGAAAATGTCGCGGTCTGAATTACTTTAAATAAAACACAGTTTTTTTTATTATACTATGATACTAATTCTAAATTAGTAAAATTAAAATAATTAATATTTTAAAAATTTGTAATAAAGGTATTCATTACCATATCAATATTTAAATTTCTTAAAATATATCACACAAATATATTTACAAATTTATTATAAATATAAAATTTTAATCCATTTTTTAACTAATATCTTGAGAACCCATAATTGTGATTTTACTTGTTGATTAAAATTTATGGTTTACATTTTTAATTTGTATGGTACGTTTACCTGAAAAGCCAAAATACCTTAATGGGTAATGAAATTGCCAACTCACCAATTAGAGTTAAAATTTTGTTTAATCGTAGTAAGACAATAACGAGTTCTTTGAGTCTACATTTATAACTGCAAATAAAGAATTTGCTAAAATTGTTTCTTTAGAATAGTTTTTCGGTGTAAAATTAGAGCTCGTTAATGTTCTTATGACTTAACTCGACTACTAACTAATTAAAATTAAATTAAATACGTTTTCATATGCTAACAAAATTGATTTACATTTCTCATATATATTTTGCTTTATCACTGTTCTAAAATGTTTTAAGAAATTTAAGAAATTAGACATAACATTAATAGCGCGTAATAGTTGCATTATATAAATAATTCATAAAATATAAGAAGCTAAAATTGCTTATAATACAAATTGGATTAAGTTACAAATAAAATATTTGTTATTCAATAGTTTTAAATTATTACGTATGGGGTGGGTATACAGTAATAGTTTAAATTGTTACATTTCTTCATTCTTCTCTCATGTCTTCTACCTTCATTCGTGAAAAGTTTTGTATACCGTCAGTATGTGATATGGATTTATCTTGCAGTGTTTTTTTTATTTTATTGAAGAAATTGTAATTGTGCTCACTCATATTGGGTTTGTTTAAAAAAATATTTTATTATTTATTATTTCTAGTGATAAAACATATCGTCATAGCTTTAGCACTATGACATTTTAATTTATATGACTGATGATGGGGTTTCCAGTAAGTATTATCGTCTCTAACTAAATTATACGATTGTTAACATAGGATTTCCCTAAAAAGGGCCTGCTCTGATATCATTATTACCTTCCACCAGCTACTTCTCGCTGTCCCTAAAAGAATTCTTGTGCACAATAATCTTGGGCATTTTCATTTTTTATCTGAAAACGCTATGCTATACTATATATTGTTAGATAGGTTATATGTAGTTTACATATACACATCAAGTAATGTATGTTATAGTCACACACCTCTATTTCTAATAAACACAATAGTATCCCAATACAACGCGTTGGACCTGATACTGTCTTTAATCCGTACAGTCGACGGTAACCACATTTGCATACGACGCTAGAGTACTTTCATCTCCATACCATTTAAGAACATTTGCAAGAACTAGAAGTCTGATTCAATAAATGGCATATAAAGGTTCATAATCTGATAAGTATCTGGGATTACACTTGGACTGATATTTGACCTAGAGAAAGTACATTTTATAACAACCATGCAGATATGTTTTAAAAAAGAATGTAATGTATCGTAGGGTCTCAACTCTCTATAGAAAATAAAATATTGTTCTATGAAACCAACATTAAGTTTTAACCCAAAGTACTACGATTAAATGTAAATGCCCTTTATTTTTCCCAAAACATTTATACGGCATGACTTAGGAAACTTCCATATTCAGACGAAATCCAAAAACATAGCGTCGATTATGTTATTTATTTGGGTGCACATCTAAGCGCGCTAGTGAAACCACTCGTAGAAGCCTCTATTCAAAAAGATTAACTTTCCGACATACCAAACCGTTTTGAGTGACAGTGCGTAGTGTACGTGTAATAAGTGTTGCGTAATTTTAGTACTACAAAATACTTCAGTTCTATAAATGGATACATTGTTTTTTTACTTTCCTTATCCTATAATAAGGAAAGTAATGTAATCGGTGGAAATTTGACATACCCAGTTTTTCACATTTCTGGACGAATTATAGCGTCAGGACACCATAAAGTTGGTGTGTGTGTGTGTGTGTGTGTGTGTCTGTCTGACCGTATGTTTGTCTATCTGTCTGTCGGTTTGTCAGTAAACAGGATATCTTGAGAACCGTAAGAGCTAGAGACTTGAAATTTGGTATGCAAGTTACTTGTAGGTAGGGAACGCAGTGCGAAGCTTTTGTTAAAAATCGGCCTAGTCGTTTGGTCGCAAAGTCGCAAAATTGTTCGGAAAGCGGTCGCGAATCTAAACGGTTGAAGATACAAAAAATTTATGAGAATAAAAATGATTTGTTATCATGAGATAAACATGAATTATATATATAAAAAAAATTGTTAGTGCTGCTGCTGCTGTCACACAGGTCAAAGTTCGACTCTAACTATACTATTGCTGTCAATGATATAGTGATTTGAGGGAAGGGCTAATAAAATAAACAAATGAGTCATTAATACTAAAAATAATTATTCTGCCTATAAAGACACATCATATATAATCCGAAATTTGTTGATTACGCACCATGTGGTAAACCGAGAAGATTGCGGCTTCTAAGCATTGTATGTAGAGATATCTAAAGGGGATTCCTCTCGTTTAAAATAAAAGTTAATAAAATAAGAATTCAAAAAATTGAAGCTCAGTATTTTTAATATACCGGGTGTTCATAAAATATTTCAGGAAATTGATATTACCGGATAGATCAGACAGAGGCGAACAAAAAATTACAATGAAATTTTTTGATCCGAGGTCAAGTAAATAAGTTATAGCCGATTAAAAGTTAATTAAACGGACTAATCACAGGGCGCTTGGTCGCTAGAAGGGAGCACGCAGGCGATAATGGGGAAGGCTGTGCGACAGAGCTCGCACGGTTACCTTCAGTGATGTAGCAAAATTTTAAGTACGAGTCAATGATTGTCTTGTGCAGTTTATTTTAGTCAGCTTTTGAGTGTTGGACTCGCGCCTCGTCCTTTTTTAAAATAACAAGTTCCGGGACGAGATCAGCGCAGGGCCGAGACGATGGACCCGGTATAATATAAAATAATAGGATAAGGAAAGTCGTGTGATGTTCACACCAGATTTTTTCCACATGTATTAGTTACGCATGTATACTACTGTCAAAACTTTTATTGAATGTTTCTGTGAAACATTACAGAGAATAAATAAAGTTAGAAAAAACACTGATAGCAGTTATTTGTCAGTTTATTGTATTTGTAATCAACATGGAACAACAAATTATCTTTATTTGTCAGGCACCAGATTTTCTTTACGTAAATTACCACTGTTTTTTTATTGCCTTATATACCCCTCTCTTCACCGATAGCATATCTTGCATTTTATAATACTTTTTAACCCAAAGTAGCACTTATTTTCCGCTGTTGTTCGCGCGTTTATCTCATCTCCTATTTTATTGATCTCATTAATGATTGAACCCAGATACTTAAAGTTGCTAGTTCTTTCGTACCTTTTTGATTTATTTTTAAGGTATTGAAAGGATATCGTATCCAGATATTTCTCTTGGGGTTATCATATACTTTATATTTTTGCTATTACTTGGCAATATTTACATTGCTGCCGCTTTTCCTATGTACGAGCTTACTATCAGACTTTGTGGTGACCTGCTTGTTATATCTATATCATTTGCGTACGCCTTATTATATTTTGTCTACTGTATAGTGTGCCTCTAGGAATTATAGGTAGTTTCCTTATTATTCTTTCTAAAACCACCCTCTTGGCTTAATCCACAGTAGATCGCAGTTTTTCAATTTTTACCAATCTTATTAGTTTTTAGTTCATCTAGCCCGTTGTGCAGTTTCTTCCCAAATATAAAATTATAGGCTTTAAGAAAATTTATAAATAGATGGTTAGGTTCGATGTTATATTCTCTAGATTTTTTAAGTGCTTGTCTGATTAAAAAGATCTGATCCGTAGTTGCTCTGCCCCTCCTGAAATTATACTGGTAATCCCAAATTGTTTTTTCCATCCTAATGTTCAGCTATTTTATGCTTAATATTTTATAGTTTACTTAATGTAAACTATACGTTATTCTCATATGAGTTTCAAATTAATTGAATTTGTAAACTAAGCTAGGCTAACTTCTTACTAATTACTCAGGGTATTAAATACATTTTTTTCCCATTCGGTTAAATATATAGTCTTCCATATTTATAACAACTCGCTCTAAGAATTATTGGAGTCTATAGGGGTTATCCTGAAGCAGACTCGTGATAGTACTACTTCTGTTTCCCCATTTTTTGCCGGGACTCCGCGAGAAAAAGCGTTATCGCACAGCTGTGCCTTTATGGCGAGCTTCTGGCTTATCTCGCATTTCGTGTCTTCCTAAAAAGAATTGAGTGGAGATCGCCGGAGGATCTGAAAATAATTTATATTAATTCCCCAGTGAAATATAAAAAACGAAAACAAGAACTGCCAGCCGCGAGTCGATATTGCCCTAATGCGTTATCGACGGCTCACCGCACTTTGCACGCTTTTTGCCTGTATCACTGTCAAGCGAAAGTGCCAGTCGCCGTTTTTTCATCCGAAAGAAAACTAACACATTGTCGTTTCCGCGAGTCTCGCCCCCTCGCAGCCATTCGTTAGGACCGCGCAGAGCGCGCGCCCGCTGCAAAAATTTCTATCAAGATGAAATTAGCAAGAACCGTATTGTCCGAGCTCGCAGAGCCGTCAGTCCAAGAGTCATCCCTTAGAGCGGGCAAGGTTATGCACCCGAGGCAACTTCATTTGCCACACCGGCAAAAACTTTAGCTTCTGATTTTGCAGCGGGAGGAGAAATGGGATAAGCCCGGTAGAAGAGCGCGGGGCAGAAAAGTATCGCGGCTCCGACCTATAATTGCGCGATTTTTCATTCCGATTACTCATAGAAAATTCGATTCGTTATAAATTATTGTTATTAAGGCAGCTGGTCCTTGCTGTCCCCCATAACGCACGAGTAATAAAGTAAGCGCGCCAGTAATTATACGTTGCTGTTGGAACGTTTCCAAACAGAACCTTGGCTTAACAAATTGATTTTATTGCTTTGACCCTCGATGATAAATATTTTCAAGTGTTAAGTGCTTTGCCATTGAAGCTCACGGAATGTTGAGTTAATTCAGAAAATGGGTATTAAACGTAAAAATGCCTAAATGTTTGTAAGCAATAATATTCTGCTTAAAACTATATAAAGAAGACGTAGTTTTCTTTTCGCGTTCTAACAGAAATCTTTATATATAACAAACAAAAGGCTATTATAATAAATAATGTAAAATGTAGTTATTGGTACTAACAAAATGATAATTTATAAAACACTTACGCTGTTCAAAAGCTAAAAATATTATAAATTCAAGTTCAAGACGACATATTAAGGTGAACAGGCACGTTTTGATGAAGCATATATTTAAGAATTATTTAACGGTTCACTTGTTTTTTATTTTCGTGGTAAGTGCATTAGTAATATAAAATAAATATATAATAAAAAATATTTTTTTTTAGTAATAAGTAAGGTATACCAACATTACATTTTCGCCTAATGTTGCATACTTTTACTAATAATTTATACTCCTTAAATTTTTTTTTCTTAAAATAATTAAAACTTGATAAAACTTAAAAATTTGTTTAAATAGGAACACTTAATGAGAATACATATTTGTGTTATAGTACAATGCGTAACGACTTTGAATTAAGTAAAAACTAACAAGTCACATGCTTTTGTTTGCCATAGTACGCTGTAGATCAAAATAGACCGAAATACATGATTAATGCTGTCAGCTGAATAGAGCAAGATCTCAATGCAATTCAGTTTTAATTTTTAAAATTTTGAAATCTGCAACCTCTTTTTAACCTTCTAGAAAGACGTGGCATATTAAAGCCAACTAAATAGAAGGGATACAAGTTACATTAAAATTGTGAATAGACGATTACTTTCCAATAAAGCAAAATGACATTAAACTACCGCAATCTGAAGTAGCAAAATATCTCGGAATGCATTTAGACATCTTGTGTGGACAAATTAAACCACAATGGCTAAGGGGGAAAAAGTCTTAACTTACTTTGAAAAGTAAACTACTTCTCTATAAAGTTACTCTAAAGCCAATATAGATATGTGGACATAAGCTTTTAGACATAAAATCAAACTCAAATTTCGAAATTTTCATAGGTTTTAATCTATAATATTAAAAAACTATAGCTAACACACCGTAATTTGTGTCAAATAAAATAATCAAAATCTCGTTGTCAAAACTTGTAAAACAAAAGTAGTGCTTTTTATAAAAACAGATTACCAATAAATATTGCAAGTCAAAAAACATTGTAATATAAAATTTATTCTGTATTTGAATACCAATTTGCTGTTGCATTTTTATTGTTCAAGACAGACAGTAATGTACTGGTACTATTTTTGCGTGTGGCTTACATAATTAATACTTACTTCAACCTTCGATTGCAATATGATACTAATTTTTATATCGACTGTATGGAGGTCAAGCAAAATGCAAGCTGTAAAATGCTGAGCTAATCAATAGAAAAAAGAGTGTTGTTAAAATTAATGCCAATTGATACGCCCATTTTGTAAACAGTACATTAATAACCAATTCTATTTACTTCACAGCAAGTTTATGTATAGGTCGAGGTCTTTTTATCATTTTAAAAGTAGCGGGCTAATTATAAATATGTTTACCTGCCAGAAATTTTATAATATTAGTTAATGGCGGGTATTTTTCAAATTTTATCAAGTGTTTATATATTTTGTATTTTATTAGTATTGTAGGAGAGTTTGTAAAACATTGTAACTAGATTATTACTAGGTTATAAAAAATTCCACTTCTGTTAATATTTTATATAGAACTATTTACCGCGTAAAAATCTAAAAATTTATTAATTTTTATCCACTTTGTCAACATTCTACATCAATTTTTGGAAATTCCTACATTACATAATCACATATCGCATTTTATTAGTGCATATATATGTCTTCTACCATATAATTCCGTTTTTGGAATGTCTGTTTTTATTGGTAATCAGTAATCAGTAAAGCAATTAACAGTGACATTTTTTCACTCTAATTCACGTATGAAATTTTATAAGTTGAGACTCTGTTGCTAAGACACTTACGACAGTGCGTTCCTGGTCTTTCACTGCACCTATTTTGCGTAACTGTTCTATTTATTTTTATCGCCGTTATAACAGCAGCAGAATATTATCAATAAAAATGACAGTTGTAACTAATAACCGGTCAAAGAAAAGTTGTATATTAAGATTTCTATTAGTTTTCAATCCTTCTGTAAGTGAGCAATTTAATATTTTTTGTTTATTTCTGAAGTAAGAATTTATATAATAATTTATATATTTTAGCCACGTTTTTTTCCTTGTGTGAGTTTTGGGAGTATGCACTATTTTAAAAATAATGATCTCTTGAATTTCGATATTCTGGGTATTTCAATCGGCTTACATTTTTCCGAAAGACTCTTTTAAACAAAAATTAACATTGTTTATATTTGTATTGTCAGAAGAACAAATTAGTCTCTTAATATCGCTTCATTGGCGTAATTCTGTCTAGTGATTTTTAAGATATTCAGTGGCAGTAAGTCGATAACAATTTATTGTGGCTTATTATAAGAAAATATCCAACCATAGTCATAAATTTTTCCATTTGTTCGTTGAACCAGAAGTGAAATGAATAAATATTTTAAATAAAGTTTGCTCGAATTGTGAAATCCTCAACAAATATGGTAAATTATGAAGAAAGTACCTAGTGCCACCGAAAACGAATATTTAGCGTCTAACACATAATCTATAACGGACTGTTAAACTAGAAGATTCTCTGTACTGAGGTTATAGCGTTAAGCTGTAGCAATTTAATACATGGAAAACAAACGAATTAGAGAAATTATAGTACGATGCAAAGTCGTAAAAGGAATTCTTTTCAGGCAGAAATTGATACTTTGCAAAGCAGAAGCCACATTAAATAGAGGGAAGGGGGCAGTTTTGATTAAAATTATTGAAACCAAACTTTAAATTTCAACCTAAACTAAAAACAAATTGGAATAAAAGTTAACTGACATTAGAGCGGATGAATGTAAATATATATAATAATATTAACCAAAAAAGGATAAGAGAAAAATGTTGCATATGAAAATTATACTAATTTATTGGGGTGTAGTAGAAAGTAAGAGCTAAAAGTAAAGTGTCAGCTAAAAAATGGATCAACAGGATACAAAGATAAGACACACTATATAATAGTCAAGACAAGCCTCTTTGTTTCTATAACATATTACAGGAATAATTATTAAAAGGCTTTAATAAAATATTGTTAACATTTCCCGGGATACTCAAGAAACTATACTTCTAGTAACTTTTGCATCAAAATAAATCAGATCCAAAAAAAGCTTGTGACAATTGAACTCCTTTTTAGATATCTTTACAGTGATGTCCCAATTGACAACCAGAAGTACAAAGATGGGGTTATAAGTCGACAATTGCATTAACTGCAAGTCTATTAATTAACTTTACTATTAATGTTATACTTGAAAATTTGAAATTATTAAAAAAAAATAAAAGAAATAAATAAAAAAAGAAATAAAACTTGAAGAGGACTTGAACATCACAACAGTGAAAAGTTAAATGGTGAAATGTAATATAAAATACAAAGAAAGTGCATCCAAACCAACTAACAGCAAACTTTTTAGACAATAGCCTGTATCAATACAGACTTAGGAGATTTATTCCACTTGATTTATCGTATATACCTGCAAATAATTTGTTAAGACTATAATTTATAATTTTATATAATCTAACACTTGGTTATAAGTAATCACTGAGACATGCTCGTTGAAACCGTTGTCTTTTAAATTGTTTATAATAACAGCATTTTGACTAATGGTATGTTACCATGCATATAATATATTACAAATAATTACGTACAAAAAAATAAAATAAACAAATTGAGTTAATAAATCTGTTGGTTAGATAAATAAGTGAAGATGTTTTGCTGAACGGCATCTTAAATGATTGATTATTATATTCTTTCATTCTAAACCTATTTGTTACATGTGATATATTGATGATACCTTTGATATCTAGAGCTCGTGGCTCTTTACAAATTTCTTTATTTTTGAAATAAATTGATATCAATATCAAAATTGCCACAAAAATTAAACAAGACAATTCTATTATTTTCCCAAATATTCTTGTAAAATAAAATCTTTCAAACGGTAGCTTTCATAATATTGTCTATAGAAGACTTATCGAAAATAATACCAAATTCCACCATTATTTCAATAACTGAAATTTAGTTGTAAAATTGCCCCATCACCAGATTTAACCGAAAAAACAACAAACCGAGCTTAAGGCATATTACTAAAAATATTAATAAGAATATAGATTTTTGATCTTAAGAACTTGCTGCCCAGAGTTATTGCCAATTAAATGAGCCGAATATTAGTGATTAAACATACCTACGGTTTTTATTATTATTCTAATCTTTGTTGAAGATGGTATGAAATCAGCTACTGAAAGATTAAGAATCTTCTCATGAACAATACGGTTGCACCTGCAATCTAAAAGAAGAATAGTAGGTTGTTTTGATGCACTAAATTTGATCACCGGCGTATGTATCAAAACTAAATTCTGGTAAGTCAAGCAGAGTATATCACCTCTAACAAATCATTCGACATTATACTTAGCATAAAAAATCTATTAAATCATAAAAGTGACTTTTATCTTGAAAAAAGCTCTTTTGGATGTTATTTTGTCAAGAAAATTTTCATTATTTTACCTTATTTTACAGATTTCTAAAGTTTGGCTACTTAAAATTGGACCACTCACTATATGTATAAATATACAGACACTTATGGCATTATATTTATATATTATATATATATATATATATATATATATATATATATATATATATATATATATATATATTTAAGGTGATGTTACTACTCAAAATTGCAATGCGTTTGGTGGCGTTTATGATGCTATCATACAAAATTAAACGTAATCTGCCCCCCTGCCAAAATTTGGTGTATTTCGTGTACCATTATTTTACAGTCTGGTGAAGGTGTTTATTGATTAAACGATTCTATACTTAATTTTTGTCTTTCCCACTAAATTAGTGCACGTCAAAATAAATGCGGGCATCTCCAAAGCTTATCCAGTCGAGAACGCATCTCTGTGATTCAATTCTCTAGAAAATGTTTCTGAAAGGGTGTTATTAAAGGTTTATACACCACCTACACTTTGTAAGTAGTGTTGAATAGTAATCTTGCCTTTTTGCGATAGTACCGATACTACTTTTGAATGTTTTGAATTTCTCATTTTATTTATTCCTAGAATCCTGGAGGCCAGGTCTTAGCCTTACTGATCCATTATTGCTTTAATCATATTGAGTAATAATCAGATTCTTTATGAAAAGTGCTTTTAAATACCCACTCGTTGTGATACACTACACTTATGACATCCGCCAAGCATAGCATAGTCCAGAAACACTAAAATGTTCACAGATGTTTAAGAATGTCACCCAGTTCTACACAGTTTTTAAGAATTTATTTTTATACTTTAAATTATTTTCCTACACTAAGAATCTGCTTTGTTCGGAAATATTAACGTAAAATATGTTGCTTCTAATATTTTTGGTAAAATAATAAGATTATTCTTGATTTTACTCCGTTGTTAAACCTTTAAAAATCCGTTAATAATACAAAACGCAAAGTGCTATCTGCTAGTCGGTTGAGGCTCAAAGATATAAAGAACAAACTCATTTCACTTGTACTGTCGATCTTAAACGTCTTCTTCATGTTAGTGATATTTTTCCATTAAATCATCATGAATGAGTGTTTTAACCTCTTCGATCGTCTATGTAAACTAAATTTTTTTAGGACATTTCATAGCATCTAAATATAGTCGTATCATGAAGATAAAAATTAGTACAAGAGCTATTTCCTCCAAATCTAATTAACACTCAAATCAACGTTATGAGCCAAAATTGTCTGATGTTTTGTTTACGACCAAGACGACATTGTAAACACTTTTCCTTGCCACAATTCAGAGGTGAATAACATCTAGAACTTGCCCTGTTGGCTGGATGTAAATATATATAAAATAAAGGACTAAGATATTTAACTGAAAACTATTGATATGATTGAGATTTGCTAAATAAGAACAATGTTTTAAACTTTTTGTACCTGTGAATCAGTGAACTGCTTCAGCCCCTCAAAATAGTTTCATATACTATAGCACTAGTTCATTTATTACATGTTTTTCATAATTTCTATTTACGGCACTGTCATTATTATTCATTTACACAGGAACAATCTACTATAATTTCATTTATCACACAATATCAAAATCTAACTTTAATAAATAGTTCTTAGTAGACTAATTTGTCATTTGTATTGTTTTGAAGAATGATCAGAGTTGTTCATGATTTTGTTGGACATCGCTTCAGAATCAATTAGGCTTCTGTCTCAAACTACTTCTTTTTTTGATTTTGAAAGTTGATAAGTATGTAGAGATAGGATATCATAATTGAACTACATAAATGATAGTTTATCGTTATTATTATTAACAATATAGTTTATACTTTTCTGCCCAACAAAGATTAATGATTTTACGTCAGCAATCTCACCTTGTATTGTGTTCGTATTATAGAGGTATATGTGTAAAAATTTACAAAAGTATTTTTATTGTTCATGTTAATTTTGTCAAATCAAAACTAAATATAAAATATAAAATAAAAAATATAAAGCAAAATATAAAACTTTTGTCTGAAATATTTATCTAGAAAATGCGTTTTTTTCGTTTTTGACTTAATAATCTCAGGATTAAATAGATGCGGAAGCTTTTACGGCCGCTGTTATGGTGCATCGTGTGGGTTGGTTCTTGGGTTGTAAAGCCGTGGTCGGAGTTCAGAAACTCTTGACGTTTCGTCCACATCTGCGGCGGTCATCTCCAGAAGAAAATATTCTAAAAATTAAGTTCATCGGTTTGGTAGATAACTTATTTGGGCTAGCTGCTGACCTCAATCGGGTCGTTGCAGGTAATATTTTGGCATTTTTTGACATCACTTGAAAAGTGTGAGTTTTTGTATCTTTGGCTGGTCTAAGCAAATTCTGTATCTTGGTGGTAGTAGTATAGATGCCTCTGATGTTGTTAGTTTCTAGGTGAAACCATCAAAAAGAGACTAATAACATTAGAGGTGCTGCCTCCAAGAATATACGGGGTTCCTCAAAATACACAAGGATGATGTACTGCTGCTATCCATTGTCAGTGCCATCGGTGGTCCCACCTACAAGCTGGCCAAATACCTATCCAGTCTCTTACAACCGTTCATTGGGCATACCAGCAGTTACATCAAGGACTTCGTACATTTTGTTAACCACATTTAAAGCATCCAGCTACAGGATCTAATAGTCATTTTAATGTAACCCCCTGTTATGCAGATAATATACAATAAACTAAAATAAAAATTATAAGGAAGTTCATTGAGACAAAAAATGGACAAATATTTAGAAAAGTGGTAGCCAGCATTTAATAATAATGGATATATTGGCATGGAGATACGTGCTTTAATATTTAATATAGAAAGATACACTAAACTAAAGAAAAGTAATTAAACATGAAGTTCAAAGAAATTCACTAGTTCCTTGAAACCATCTTAAAATAAAAGTTGAAAATAAACTGTTGCTTTTTAAAATACTTATAAAACTTATTTGAATGTTTGATACCAATTATAGAAATCTATAAAATCTCTATACTTACACAAGAGGAAGATGTAAGTTGAATCTTTATAAGTATTAATAAAACTTTTCTAGACTATTGAAAAAATTTTTATATAGATTTTTTCGCGCTACTCTAACAATTTCTATCTAAAACAATTTGAAGCTATTTTTGGTATTTCTAAAGAGGAGATTACGAAAGTTCTCTCTCATCTATTTTTTAAGATTGTTCTATCTGTTCTATTTTTACATTCTGTTTCTAGTAATAAAATTCATATTCTTGAAACTGATATATGGTGTTAAGAACACTGATATAGAATTCAATAGTTTAAAAATTTTCTTTCCTAGAATTTAATAATAGAGCTTTTATCTTAAATACTCACCGCTACAAGTTGTAATTTTGATTTAAAAGCTGATTTATTATATATGTATAGAGAATTCTACATAATGATTGTGGATATGATATTAGCAATGAAAATTTGTTTTTATATAAAAAGTATTGTTTCCTTAATCAAATTTTATGTTTAGAATTGATTTTTTTTTATTTAGTAAACAGCAGATTTACAACTAGCCAATTGGCTAACAAGCAAATGTGATTGAAGAATTACAAAGACATGAGACGGGAAACCGTCCAGTGACGGACCCCGATAAACTAAATATTAAAACTAGTTGGTAAAGTCAAATGTTTTACATCGATTTAGGCGTCTGGTAATATTGGCGTTGTCAAGTAGGTTGCGTGCTAAATAATTGGGATGTTTGGATAATCTGGTAGCATAGTTTGATATGTTTCTGGTGATTTCGTCCTTGACCCAGGGTATTTTAAGGTCGTTATGAAGCGTTAGGTTGGATACAAACCATTCTGCGTTGGCTAGAGTGCGGAGGGCTTTGTTTTGGAACCGTTGTATAACTACAGTGTTCGACGGCTTTGCACAGCCCTACAGTTGGATGCCGTAAGTCCACACTGGAATTAGCACTGTTTTATACACTAGCACTTTGTTAGTTAAAGATAAATGTGATCTTCGACCAAAGAGCCAACTCATTTTCTTCATTTCGATGTCCAATTCCTTTCTTTTTTTAACTATGTGGGCTTTCCATGTGAGTTTTTTGTCAAAATGCATGCCAAGGTATTTTGTTTCGTCTTGGATTGGGATTTGGATGCCATTTAGGAAGACGGAGGAAGCAGTTCCGTGCTTTGTGGTGAAAGTTATGACGGTCGATTTTGCTTCATTTATTTTTATGCGCCATTTGCAGAGACATTCCTGCAGTGTGGTGAGGTAGCGTTGAAATATGGCGGAGGCTTGATGTGGATCGCTATTTGATACTAATAATGCCGTATCATCCGTATATGTTGCAATGACAACCTGGTCTTGATGAGGAAGGTCTGCCGTATAAATTAAGTATAGGATAGGTCCCATGACGCTGCCCTGAGGAACTACTGCTTTAATTTGATGGAAACTGGTCAAGCTGTCGCTGTATTTAACTTGAAAGTACCTTTCACTTAAATATGATCGGATAAGAAAGTAGTATTGGTGGGGCAGTACTTTTTTTATTTTATACAATAGGCCAGGACGCCAGATCCTATCGAATGCCTAGCTGACATCAAGAAAGGCCGCCACGCAGTATCTGTTTTCTTCAGTATCTTGCTCAATGACATCTACAACTCTATGTATCTGCTCTATGGTAGCATGTTGCTGTCTGAATCCGAACTGATCTTCTGGGATAAGTTCATGATCTACAATTATGGGTAACAATCTTTGTAGGATTAGTTCTTCTAGAACTTTTGAGAGTAATGGGAGTAAAGTTATCGGCCGGTAGGACGCGGCTTCGTGAGCGGGTTTACCCGGTTTAAGGATAAGAATGATTTGCCCAAATTTCCACTGGATTGGAAAATACTGCAATCGTAAAGTTGCATTGAATATATGCGTGAGAGCCATTATGGCTCGATGAGGTAATTCTTTAAGGACTTTAGCAGTAATTATCGTAGCCCGGTGCTTTAACGTTATGTAAATGTTTAATCACAAGTTTTATTTCAGCAGGTGTAACGTGTTGTATAGGCGAGCTTAATTGACAAGGAGCCTGTAGGTAGTTGAGAATCTCAGTTTCTTCTTCATGAGGGACTGCTATTGGGTGAGGTTGAAAGATACCGGAGAGGTAGAAAGATACCGGAAAGATACCAGCTCAGCCTTCTCGTCATCTGTTCGAGCCCATGTGCCATCATATTTACGAATCGGTGGTATATGCACTTTTGGACGTTTAAATTTGCTAGAAGCTTTCCATAGTGTGTACTCATCATGTGCAGATGGAGAAAGGTTGCTTACATACTATTTAAATGTTTCATTTTTCCAATCTTGGAGTGCCTGTTTGAGTTCTCCGGTTAGCCTATTTAGTCTGGTTTTGTCCGCAGGATGTTTGGTTCGTTGCCATACATTCCTAGCTCTCCTCTTCTCGGCAAGCTTGGATTTAATGTAAAAGGATAGTTTTCAATAAGTTCTGCTTTGGGATGTTCGGTTGGCGTAGAAATGTGAGCTGCTTGTTGTACGATATTGTTAAAGTGCTCCACGGCTAAGTCAACTTCGTCTGGTGTCTTTAGATTAGCTGGAATTTCTATATTGGCAGTAAGGTACTTTTTGCACATGTCCCAGTTCGTGTGTCTATTGTATAATGAGGGTTTCTTTTGTTTGGTTATAACTGATGTGCTCAATGTGACGATTATGGAAGAATGATCAGAGAGAAGATCGTAGCAGGTTTCTACTTTACAGTAATTTGAGGAGATGTCTTTGTGACAAAGAAGTCCACTGTGTCAGTAATCTTGTTTGGATCTGACGGCCAGTATGTGGGCTCACCAGTAGCCAATATGCCATAGTTGTGTGTCTGCAGCGTCTTAAACAGTTCTCGGCCTTTAGTGGTAGTTAGTCTGGATCCCCAAGGTGGGACTTTCGCGTTATAATCCCCCCCAGCAATAAATTTATTCCCTAATTTTTGAAAGAATGTTTCGTATTGGTGTTGTCGAATATTATGTCTGGGTGGACTATATATGGCTGCAAACACTAGCGGACCGGTAATATTCTTGACGTTGAGGATCGTACCTTGTAAGTAGTCAGTGGAGAACTCTTCCATTATGTGGTGAGAGATTTTATTACTGATAATTATTGTTGAGCCATCGTGGGTTGTACCGTCTGGGTGATTTGTAGAGTATGTTGAATAATTATGGATATTTAAGTAACTGTATTCAGTGAAGTAGGTTTCTGAGATGAGTAGGATGTCGATTTTATGTTGTTTAAGAAAGAGCTCGACTTCAATGCGATGCTGGGTTAGTCCATTTGCATTCCATAATCTTATGCGTAAAGTATCCATTATTGCAATTTGTTGACTAACATGGTGAGCAGATTAAGCATCGTGCTGTTCTGGTTCATAAGATGCGTCAACATTGTTTCAAATTTAGTTAAAAACTGAGATAGTGAGATGTCATTGTTGCTGTTATCTTCGAGTTGGCTGTTCGTGCGGTGCTGTGATGCTGCTTGGGCATAACTTGCATTGTTTAAATTTAAGGTGTATGCATGCTGCACAGTTATTGGTGTATTTGATGTCTTTACAATAGATGTTTTTGGAAAACTAGGCGATTTACCTCTATTTATTTGTAGTTGCTGATACACTTGACAACCCTTATAGTTGGCGGGGTGTGGACCTTGACACAGTGCACATCGCGCGGGAGTTTCCTTTGATTTCTTGCAGACAGTGGTATTGTGTTCTTCTCCACATTTTACACAGAGGAAGGGCTTGGTACAGTAAGTTTTGCTATGTCCATATGCCTGGCATCGTGTACACTGTATTATTGTGGTTTTCTTTCTGGGCGGTTCTACGGTTATTAGTTGGTAATTAAGGTGCTTCAATTCAAACACTTTTGTATTATTCTGAGCCAGCTCTAAATCAACAAAGAACATAGGCAGAGGCTCTTTAGTTGCTCTGTGTCTGATGTTAGTGAGATTTCGTACAGTGTGGCCGTGCTTTTTTAGTTCTTCTTTAATTTCCTTGGTGTCAACAGAGTGATGTAGATTTCGAATTACCACTCTGTATGCTCTTTCATCCTTTAATTGATAGGTGTGGTATATAATTCGTTCAGTTTTTAGATGGGTGATTAGTTTTCTATAGGAGTCAGCAATATTAGTATTTATTTTAATTGTGTTGTTTGAAAGTGCTTTAGTGCTGTATTCTTCCCGCTCTAAGACTTTTGTTAGATTTTCGATCATTTGGGCATAATTCGTAACACCGTATAGGTATACAGGCGGGGGCTTGGAAATTTTTTGTACGGAACTTTCACTAGAATCTTGTTGGGTCTCTTGTGTGCTACCGCTAGCTAGTACAGTAAATCGATTTTGAGTGTTGATTGAATTTTCTGGTTGTGTTCGTTCGGCTGTAGTTCTTCTGCGTTTTTTGTATGGTTTTTTGTATTGTTGCCATTTGTGTTGTATTGATTTTCTGTTACTTTCTCTTCGGAGGAGTCGTCGATATCTATTTGTTCTGTTGCTTCTGTTATTAGTTGCGGGTTTGGATTTTGATTAGGGGTTGAGACAGAAGAGAGGAATTTTATATTAGTATAATTTTGTGGTGGTGGCAGAGGGTTCTGATGTTGAGGCGTCGGCATGACATTACTGGTTTGCGGGAGCGGCGCATAATTGAATTGAAGTGGTTGTTGATTTCCAAATTGAGGTTGCTGTGGATTATATAAAATTTGTAACTGGAGTATATACATATTTGAGCCATTGTTGTACATATTCTGTATTTGCAGAATTTGTGATGATGTTTGCGAGTTTTTAATCAGCAAATTTTAAAAATGTAGTAAAAATCTTTAACTTACACATTTGGTGTAAAACTCGGCAGAATTAAATATAAATCGTTGCAGGGTCAAGAGCGGGCACTAGTGATAACTTAATCACGATATAGCATATCCACTCGGGCTCGCTGTCTACAGCGTTATCGTTTAGAATTGATAAAAGATATTTATTAAAATGTACCTTTTTTTTAGTTTTTGAATAAATGTTGAAATTTGGAGTTAAAAATAGACTTGAAATGTATAGAGAAAACTTGACATATGTAATTTTCAATCACTTAAATTTATTTACCCCACCTACACTATTTTCCGTTACTATTTACATTTCTTCAATGCATCAGTTTATAAAATGTTCATTTAGTATTATTTTGTGTAACATTTTACAAGTGGTTATTGATAAATATAAAAATAGAAAAATGTCCTAGTGCTAAAGTTCAAAGGTAAATAACTTCTAAATCAATGCAACATTAAAGTTTACTGTAACTGTATGCGGTGTATTTTATTATAACAGAACATACACGAGTACGTTATTTAAACAAGCAAAGCGATTAAAAACGTAGCGTTTGCTAACAAATAATACTATGTTGAACAACTGGAAGTTTTTAAGCTGATTTCACTGTTTAAAGAGCGTTTTTGTATGTATCTGTACAGAACACATGGCTGAATAGCGACAGTATAACAGAGCACGTGAGAACCGTTATGTCTCTGTAACAATCGTGGGCTTGCATTGTTTATTGCTGTTACGGGCATAAATATTTATTGGTCTCTTAGCCTTCGCAATCTCAAAAAACCGCTAATGGCCGCGCAAACGGTACACTTGCTGAATAATACCCCAAGCAACAACAAGTTGTTTAGTGTATCATATTGTCATCGCCGCGTTAAGTGCTCATAAAGCAAACCTTTTTAATGCGTTTCTTCAATTAATTGCAACAGCGACGGCCGTAAAACATCACGTGGTATTAACGCCCGCGTAGTTGCACTCGGGCTCTATAAACATATCTGGAACAACAAGAGGTCACCTCAGAAATACACTACAAAACACAATAACAGGCTGTAATACAGAGTTTCTGCTCCATTAAATTCCTGGGTGGAGTTCGTCGGAGTCATACGTGAGGGTGCACGAGTGGCGCTCCGGCGTCGGCATGCCTCGGACTCGTGGCCTATCCCGACGGCATTTTAATCCGGGAGGCCGATTGCGATGGCGAACTTTAGTTGTGGACTAATCCGGAGATAAAAACAAATAGAAAAGATAAGGGAGCCTGAGTTGGAGAGAATCGGCCTAATCCCCCTCTGATTTTGATGTTCAGTTAGCGTTATCTCTCCCACTTAAAATTTCCACTCTAGGACACCCGAAGTTGCTGATTCACATCGATAAGATCTCGCGCAATTTGCTGGGGCAGCCCGATCCAGAACGATTGCACTTTATCTTCTGTTGTAAAAAAGGAAAGAAAGTGGCTTGTCATGCGTGATCTTAATTATTCAGTTGGCTAGCCAAGCTGCAGGCAATGCCCTCGTTACTATTTTGCTTTGAAAAGTGGCGTCTCAGCGGGAAACGTGAAAGCAATTAATAAGGGCTCAGTTTTGCTACG